>OY101449.1:109630011-111118896 GCA_956483635.1 Panzeria rudis
TCTAAATCGAGCACAAGTATCAAGGCCATTAGGGCATCGCCGGTTACCCTTTCCCTTGATTCAAACTTCACAGACAGAGAAGATTCAATTAGCGGAATTTTACCCGCCTTCGACGAAAACTTGACAATGGCTACCAGCGATGGCAATGGCGCTCCGCCTTTGGAGGCAGCTCCGCAGTCATCAGATGCAAGTCCGTTTGATACTGTGATACAATATGTGCAAAACGCCCTGAGGAGTACTCAGGAGGAATTTAGAAGGGAAATGATCGAGATGAGGAATAGTTTGGGGATTTCAGGTAACAATAGGGACGCATCCGATTCCCCTAGGGTAAGCCATCAAAACTCAAATGCAAATTCAAACGCCACTTCAGCATCCTATTTCATAAAACTGAAAGATTGGAACGTCACTTTTAGTGGTGAAGAAGATGTGTCTGACTTCCTGTTCAAAATAGACACTCTTAGAGAGCGAAGCCAATGTCCACTCGATTACCTAATGGCAAATTTCCATATATTTCTAAAAGGTAAAGCGGAAACATGGTTTTGGACATATATAAAACAAAATCCGAGAGCAAGCTACTCTATTCTAAAAAGAGCTATTACAAAACAGTTCGGCACATTAGAGAGCGATCTCGACATTCTTATGAGGATTTCGGCTAGAAAGCAACATCCAAAAGAAAGCTACGATGATTTTCATTCAGCCTTAGTTAGAATGAATTTAAAGCTAGAAAACCCGATGGAAGACAGTGCTCTCATCAATATCATTAGGAAGAATGTAAAACCCGAACTTTTAAGCATGACTTTCGTTTCGAGGCCTGAAGATTTAGACTCATATCGCGACCTTCTTAGGGAGGCCGAAAAATCACTTAAAGCCAATAATACTTTTAAATATCCGCCTAACCGTTCTCGACAAGTAGATGAAATTTCAGTAGATAGCCTAGGAGAAACATTTGACTGCGAAGAGTCAGTCGCCGAAATCGATCCTCAAATTGAAGCCTTGAAAGTAAGCAATCAATATGTCAAGGGAGATTACTCCAAAATTAAGTGCTGGAACTGCCTAAACGCGGGTCACAGCTACATTTACTGTCCTGAAAAAACTCGTTTCCTTTTCTGTTTCAAGTGCGGGCAAAGGGGTGTTACTACTCCAGAGTGTGTCAACACACACCAGGGAAACAGACGTCGGAGCGAGTGGGCGACCGGGGATGCTCGTTCCAAGGACTAAATCCCGTGTTTAACCCAGGCATTGAGAGTAAACCCTTACAGGGGGAATCACTCTCCAGCCTCAAAACAAATCCTGATATACATTTCAATGCCCTGCAATACAAAGGCCAAATTGGCAGCGATTTGCGAGAACCACGACCAGAACGAAACTTGCCACGACAGATCTTAAAATGTAGAAGTCGTTATTCTCTTAGAAAAAATTTTAGAGCGAAAGTTGAATCGTCTTGTCTTTCAAATTCGGATGATGGAAGACGTTACGCGAAAATCAGAATCTTTGAAACAGAATTATCCTGCCTTTTAGACTCAGGGGCGAATGTGTCGGTGTTAGGGAAGGGAAGCTTAGACCTCGTGAAAAGATATAACATTCAATTGAAAGGATTTAGATCTAGTATTACGACAGCAAATGGGTCAAGGAATCAAGTTTTAGGCTATTGCACGCTGCCTGTAATTTTCAAAGGAGTTACAAAATCAATCATTTTTTATATAGTACCAACCCTGTCACAAGAAGCATACCTTGGAGTTGACTTCTGGAAAGCCTACGCTCTTGCTCCTCAGATAATTCCGACAATTGACTGTCTAAAATCAGACGAATGGAGGGATTCACTATACCATGATCTTAGCCCCGAACAGAAATTGCGTCTTGAAAATGTTATTTTAAAATTTCCTTCTTACGAGAAGTTAGGACTCGGACGTACTCACCTCCTGGAGCACCATATCGATACAGGAGATGCGATCCCGGTAAAAGCCAGACACTACCCATTATCTCCCCCTAGGCAGGCTGAAGTGTACGAAGAACTCGACAGGTTATTGTCTTTAGGAGTAATAGAGGAGTCCAACTCTCCTTGGTGTAGCCCAATAGTAACCGTTCGAAAGCCAGGTAAAATAAGGTTGTGCCTAGACTGTCGAAAGTTAAATGAGCTGACCAAAAAAGATTCATACCCGCTTCCTCATATTAATGGGTTGCTAAGTCGCCTCAGTGAAACCCATTATATTAGCGGAATAGATCTAAAAGACGCATTTTTTCAAATTAAGCTTTCTGAGAGCTCTAAAGAGAAAACGGCATTCGCTGTACCCGGTAGGGCCTTATACCAATATAAGGTTATGCCCTTCGGTGTATGTAACGGGCCTCAGACAATGAGTCGTCTGATGGACAAAACCATTCCATCCAAATTAAGAGACAACGTTTTCATCTATTTAGACGACCTCCTTATATGTAGCCGAGATTATGAGAGTCATTTGAGCTTATTATCCGAGGTCGCACAATGCCTAAAATCCGCCGGTCTCACAATCAACGTGGGAAAAAGTAAATTCTGCCAGCGTGAGATCAAATATCTCGGATACCGAATTGGTGGAGGGATCCTAAAGGTCGACCCCGACAAGGTCACAGCTATAGTGGAGTTTCCCATACCCAGGACACCCCGCCAAATCAGGCGATTTGTTGGTTGGCGAATTGGTATCGGACATTTATAAAGAATTTTTCAGATCTCACCGGTCCCCTGACTGATTGTCTACGCAAATCTGTAAAACCGTTTCGGCTTAGCCCGGAAGCTGTTAACTCCTTTAATCATCTGAAATCGGCTCTTTCCACCGCTCCCGTCCTGGCCCAACCAGACTTTGGTAGGGAATTTATTATTCAATGCGATGCGTCACGCATCGGTGTAGGCGGAGTCTTATTTCAGTTCGACAACGAAGGTAAGGAACACCCAATTGCGTTTGTGTCCCAAAAGCTAAATAAGGCACAGCGCAACTACACGGTGACAGAGCTGGAATGTCTGGCTGCTGTAATCTGCGTGAAACGTTTTAGGCAGTATATCGAAGGACTTCCGTTTAAAATTATCACCGATCACTCAAGTCTGCGTTGGCTCATGAGCCAGAAAGACCTTCACGGTAGACTAGCTCGGTGGAGTTTAAAACTTCAAAACTTCGTTTTTACCATAGAGCACCGGAAGGGCTCACTAAACGTGGTGCCAGATGCGCTGTCCCGATTTGATGTTGACGAAATCGAAATAAGGCTAAATCCTCCCGAAGTAGACTTAAAATCCATCGCATTTAACAGTCCTGAATACGATAAACTAAAGCAAGATATTATACAAAATGCAGAAAAATTGCCAGATTTATGCATACGGGAAAATCTTGTTTACAAACGTGTACTATTTCGAAACGGTGTAGATGCCGAAGAGAGCTTGTGGAGACTGTGGCTGCCTAAAAATCTAGCCGAGAGTACCATTAGATCGGCGCACGAAGAAGGCTGTCATGGCGGTTACCATAAAACACTTTCTCGTATTCGTCAAAAGTACTTTTGGCCGCAAATGGCGCGCGATGTCAGAGCTTTTGCAAATCAGATCTTGCGCCCTCCTATGGGAAATCAATTTAGAACGATTCGCCCTTTTCAGAGATTATATTGCGATTTCCTAGGACCTTTCCCATGCACTAAAGCAAAAAATTCACAATTATTCATTGTAGTCGATCATTTGACGAAATTTATATTTTTGAAGCCCATGAGAGTTGCCACTTCAAATAACGTTATAGAATTTTTCGAACACGATTTTTTTTGCACTTACGGTGTGCCACAATATGTCCATAGTGACAACGCTAAACAATTTACGTCTAAAGATATCGAAATTTTTTTTTCTGTGTATGGCATCACTCACATCACCACGGGGTATTACTCTCCTCAGGCAAACGCTTCTGAAAGAGCCAATAGAGAAATAGTTTCAAAAATTAGATATTTCCTCAAAAACGATCCAGATCACACGAACTGGGACAGAAGCATACCTAAAATACTGCAAATATTGAGAAGCGATTACCATACTGCAACTAAATGCACTCCGTACTAGCCATATTCGGGCAGAATATGATCCTACACGGATCTTCTTACCCTCTCCTAGGAAAACTCAACCTTCTATCAGATGATGCAACCATCGAGCATACGGACAAACTCCAACACGTACGAGACAATATAGCTAAGAATCTAAACATAGCTCACGAAAAAGCCTCTCGAACTTATAACACCAGGTCAAAACCCATTAAGTTCGTGCAAGGGCAGGAAGTTTTCCGAAGAAATCACTCTCAGAGCAATTTCAAAAAGGGCATAAATGCGAAATTTAACCCTAAATTCGTTAAATGCAGAATACGTAAAAGAATTGGAAATGCGTTGTATGAAATTGAAGATCTGACGGGCACTTATATTGGGAAATACCATGCCTCAGATCTCCGCCAATGACCAGTATCTACCTGAACGGTTGGAATTTCCGAAACTCGTATAATGCCCGGCTTCGTGGGTCGTGCCACACGTATCACTTTAATGATTTTATTCGTCTATAAATTTCCTAACGCCACGTCATAGGTACCATTTCTAGTAAAATCCGTCCTGTTCGATCTTAACATATATATACATATATATGTAGATGCGAAGCAGTTTTGTTACGGATTTTTTTTCCTACCTCGGCATTGTCACAAAAAAAAACGTTTATCCTACATTTATGAAATGGCTCATATGCGTTAAAAAGAATTAGTTTCCAAGCCCTGACATCTATAACATCCCTGTAAGTTAGAATGAGCGAGTAGTTATCATAATTCCTCCTTTAATACATTCCCCATGATGGTGATCGTTCACCGTTATTTTTTTTTAGCCAATCAAAAAGCGACACAAATGAAAAACTTGAATGTCGAATGTCATACAGGGGAGATTGAAGCAAGAAGGTCAGAAAGAAGTCAGTTGGTTTTATGAGTTTGCTTAAGCAAGAAGAAAGTTACTAGTACTGGCAAGAGAAAAAAAAACAATTTGTACAGTTTAAAAGTGCTGACGGGGAAAAATTTTATGATAATTTTTTGAAAAAAAATGAAACGTAATTGCGTTAGCGGTAAATGTAATGAACAAATATGTATCGATATTTAGTTCAGAGAAGAAAATTAATATATGTATACGGTTTCTGAAGTCTATCAGAGTTTGAAAACCAGAGAAACTACCAGAAACTCCAAATTGTGAATGTTTTGCAAGGAAAAAGGCAAGAGGAGGAAAGTATAAATATTAAGTTTAAAAAAAAAAAAAAAAAGGTGTATATACATAAAGCTAAATTGCGTTAAAAAGTGCCTCTAACAATTCTGCTTCGGCTTAATTATGAAGCAAAGTGATAAGAAATGTAAAGATGCAGGAAACATGCACAAACTAACCCTAAAGTAAGAAATTAAGAAGAACGTTTCCAAATTAATGCCCGTTTAGGTAACTAAAAGTATATGAAATAGACCGATAAGAGAAGGTACAGTGAACAAAAGATTAATTCTAAGTCAATGCAAAAAAAAAGAAAACGATAACTAAGTCATACATTGTTTAATAAATTCAAAAAAAAAAAAAAATGCGCAAAATATAAAAAAAGGTCATGTAAAATGTCGTCGTAAGAAGAAAATAAGCAAAAGAATATTAAAAAAAAGGTATTGTAAAGAAAGAGAAGCGTGTAAAAGAAAAACCAGAACTTTGATTTTGAAAAAACAAGAGGGTTTTAATTTCAAGCAAGAGGAAAAACCCAAATGTAAAGTAAAGAACAATGTAAGACGCTAGAAAAAGGGTGAAAACCAAAACTTATAACAGCGAAAGAACAATTCGAAGATAAAAAAAGAAAGAATTAAGAAAAAAAAGAACGAAAAGTGAAAGAAAAAGAAAACGAAATTATTCCAACGAGTGCTATTGAAAATTTACAAAACAGATTATTAGCAAACAGACGAGTACCTTCAACAATACAGTTGTGTTCATAAAAATAGAAATGATCATATTTGATTCAAAAGTAAACCTAAACTTAATTTTGACAAAACAAGCCAAATTTGTTTACCAGAAAGAAAAAAAAACTAAATAAATGAAAGTACCAGGTGGTGTGATATAAAAAAAAGGAGAAAATCGAAAATCACGAAAAGTCTCAAACAAATAAATATACATAAAGATAAACCGGCAAGATCGAAAACCCATCAGTAAACAACAACAATGAAATCAACAAGAAAGTAAAGCATGCCAACGAATATCAACAGTAGCTGCCTCATCTCCATCACCCAGAACAGTCATAAACTCCTAAGTATACATAAGTAGTATCTTTAGCAACCTTATTATTATTATTTGTATCAATACCATTATAGTTAATTATCATAATTTTATATATAGTTCACATAACTCTTCTTAAAATTTTTCCGTATAGTGGGAGACAAAACCGTGTAAATGGGACATTGGCACATAAGCCAAAAGACATTCACTACATTTCACAAACCTGTAGAGCTAATTTAAACTCATTCGCACGCTTTTGTCTCACATCGGATCTAGGATTTAGCGACTAGTATCACTAGAATTATATTGATCATAAAACTTAACCTCACTAAGACAATTTATAATACTTTCACTCCTGAATCTTTACATTAAATCATACAGAACTTTTTTTTGTTAAATGGATAAAATGCAAAAAAATAAAGTCATGAATTAAAATATGCACTAGTTTTTTTCCCCCTAAGGAATGCTGGGTAGGATTGTAGGCGAGAGTAGGCAGGTACGGCGACTATGTTAGACACGTAAACAGAACTTAAGTTATTAGCCTGGTTTTGTTTCCCAACAATAAAATTTTCTAACAGTCAACTAATCACAGTACGCACAGTGATATTATTAGGCAAGTGTGAGTACTTATATGTTATGCGTCTGGGAAAAGCGGGTTGAGAACCTAAATTGCCACGGACTGAGCTAGTCGGAAATCGAACTTGCCTCTTGACCACCGCCTTCATCCTTAATTACTATTTTTTTATCGCTACCTTTTGTTTTTCTTTAACAAGCAAACCGGCGGCGCATAACAGATTGTGAAACCCAAACGTTGAAATAAATCTTAATGATAAGTCGTCTAATCAGGATTTGCTTTGATGGAATGAAAGCTTTCATTCCCAGCTAAATGGTATTTACAACCATTTTCGCGGTGGCGTTGACATTATTGTTTAGGAAATATAGTTTCCTGTTGATCTGCCGGAAAAAATCATTCAGGTAAGCCCAACGAGCCTTTTCGTTGATATATTTTAAATGTCTCGTAGCTGTTCGTGAGGCACTGCGAAGTTTCGAAAACGAAAAGGAGGCGGAAATGTTGCAATCGTTCGAGTTAAAGAGATGCGTATTAACGCTCACTTCATACTTATCGGGGTGTGAAGTGAGGAAAAGGTAGAGAGTATTGTTTTGGTGCCCTTCAACACACGAAAGTAATTCTTTGTACATATGAGGCTAAGGTTCGATCGAATTGGATGAATAGTTTTGCCAGAATAAGCATAAGCTAATCAGCTCCAACATAAACGGCATAATAGCAGCATGTATACGCAAAGAAAAAACATAGCTGAGGCAACCCATAAACTAAGAGCAACATACTATGATTAAATTATATGGTTGAAGTCAAATCATACTATTATGATAATAAATCTGTTTTAAATATAATATTGTTGTCTTTTATAACACTAATATGATTGATACAACCTAATGTTTAATTGCATGTAAATATACTATGATTTAAACTATTGATATTATATTGGTATATAAAAATAGCATGGTTCTAAAGAACCATATAAAGGTTGTTTTCTTAATCATATTTTGATTAAAAATTGACAGCAGCTAAAAATACATATATTTTTGAAATTAAATGTAAAATAAAATGTTTTGAATCTGAAATAAAAATTATTATCTGTTTTCACATAGATAATACATACATATTTGTTGACACGTGTTTTATTTGCAATCGGGCATGCTCTGGAAACCATTTCGTTTTGAAAACGAGAACTTTCAGGAAAGAATTCAACCAAAAAGCTCACTTATTGCAGCTTTTCAGTTAATTTTTATGTCTCATATGTTTCAGATAATTTATCCCAACTAAGCTACGAATGTACTAAATTGTTCGATTAAAAAACCCTGTTTTTCTTTTTGAAATTTTGAAATTTCAAAAAGAAATGGCTTTCAGAACATGGCCGAATATTATTTGGTAACTTTTATTCATTTTTGTTATTTTAAATTGATTTATTTTTTATTTTTTCAAGTGACTCACAAAAACAAACCAATAGCTTTCAAGTAAAACAAAAAAACTAATAAAAAACTTCAACCAAAAAATAAAATAAAAACTTTTTTGGAAGTAGAGAGCCATGTCTCTTTTGTAACCATAGCTTGATTGCAAACAAACTGTTTTAAGAAACTATGGACAAGAACTATATTTTATTGTTATAGAACCATACTGTTATTGTATTTTCAAATATACCATGATTGAAGCTGGAATTTTTTAAACAAGAAATTCAACCATCCCAGTAAAAAATTTTCATGTTTTTTGAAGCACTAAAGAAATAAAGCGCTTCATAATTCGCTTTAAAATATGAGCTTGTTCAGAAGCTGATTTCATAGCGTCACAACAATGCAAGTTTTGAAGTGAGAAAAATATTTGCTTTATACTTATACAAAAGCTTCATACACAAGCTATACAAAAAAGCTGATTTTATACTGCTGATCTAAAGCAGGTTTATAAGCGAGAATGAAGAGTAAGTTTATTTAAGTTTCTTGGTGCCGTTTTGCAACAGTGTGTTTGGTCGAGTGATTGGTATGTTGGACTTCAAACCTGAAGGTTCTTAGTTCGATACTAGTTGAAGTTAAAAAAGCAAATATTGAGTAAAAATATGAAATTAATAAAAATAAATGAAGTAACGAAATAAGAAAAATTCAAAATGGCGCTAACGAAGCCAATCCCAATCGAACCATTTTTTCATATATTTTTAGTTCTAGTGCTGAAAATGTTGATGATTTTCAGCGCTCTAAAAGTGCTTTTGTGAGCAAATATGTAGTATTCCAATCCAGGAGCTCGCCTTACAATAATCAGCAGCGATATCAGCAGGTTTGTCAGCGCTGATTTTTGGAAGCAAGTTTTTCACTGGGATGTTACAAACAATATGAATGCTAATAATGTCATGATTAAATGTAAAAATAAGTTATTCGTTATAAACTAATTAAGGTTCACAATTATTTAAAACAATAATAACGTATTTGCCACAACCATAAGCTATATCGGGAAACATGACAGTGTTGACACAACCATGCCACAACCATATCTTTTCTTTGGGTGTATGATGTCTCTGGTATGTAAATTTCAGTCGTATATACAAATTACTTGCGAAACAAGAATACGAGAACGTTTCTATAGATATTTTTTCTATAGTAATTTTTTGTTAAAAAAACGAAAAATCTAATAAAAAATAAATTTAGAAAATCAAAAAACACGACTGTGAAGATTTGAAGATTCGATTTTTAATGCTTCCCGACTGTAGTAGTCGTTATGTTCCGCAATCTGGACTTGCTTTTCTTAAGTTTTTTACGCAGTCGTGCTTTTTGATTTTTTAAATTTATTTTTTATTTATTTTCTTTTTCGTACACAGGTTGGTTTTAGATTTTTTGTTTTAAATTCACCTTTTACACGATTGGGTTTTTTGGTTGTTAACCAACTTTGAACTGTTAAAGATCCCAAATGGTCATTCGAAATGAAAAATGATAAGAGAAACATAAAGATTATTTTCAAATACCTGTTCCATGATATCCATTTTAATATAGTTCGCCGACTTTTTATTTTTTTCGTTTTCACAAAATGGCGTCTGTTGGCCGCGATATTGAACTTTGACTACTGTCATATTTTTAGTGACACTCGTTAAATCGATTGATATAAGAACGAACCATAAAAATCGGCTCACGCGTTAGGTTTATATAGTGCCGCAGAAGAAAAAACATGAATACATACTTAGGATGATAAACACAATACCCTTCTTTGCGTAGCGCAGTCGGCTAAAAATCATGGCATATAAAGCATACAGGTGGCTGCATAGCGTCAGCTGAATATATTTTCCTCTGGAATCTTTGGGCATAGGTCACTTCAAACACGTTTATTTTTTTGACAAGAACTATCTAGTTTTTGTTGTACGAGTATTTGTTGCCCTCATGCTGCCACCTGTGTATTTATTACACCATCTTAAAAATAGAATTCTCATTCCTCTTCCCTTTTAAAAGGTTCTCTTTTCTTTTAGGAAGAGATAAGGCCTTCTAGAAGAAGGATTACATTTAAGAAGACTTAAAGTGCGAAGGCCTTTGTAGTTTTACCGCTGGGTGAAATACAAATTAAGACACACACTCACACACATAAGTATAAAACAATGAAAATAATTGAACAAAAAGGAAATAGAAAGGATAAGCCAAGACTTTATTGTTGTTGGCTACAAAAGTTCTTCATTGCTGTTAAAAGTTTATTAATGAGAGTATTAAATAGAAAAGGATTATGATTTATTTACTCGTGTAATTTTAGTAAATATTTAATTATGGAATAAAATTAAATAATGAGTAGCAAAGAAATAAAGAAAAAATTATATATTTGAATTGATACAGTGGAATTAAAGTTATGTGTAAATTGAAAACTTTAAACTCGTTTTCTGTAAAACTAGTTTTTTTTAGTTGTGACGACGTTGCAACAAGCAAATGAGCGATTTGTCTGCAAAAGAAAATGTCCTTTAAATAAAAATATTTATGTGGAATATAAAGAGTTTAATGCGCTAAGCTAAAATCCGTTTTAGTTTTTTGGAACGAAGTTCCCTATGGTGCGTTGCACATATCAATGTTTTCTATGCTGGGGTATTTTTTTTTGTATGAAAAAAATACTTGTAAGGAATACGTGTAACAAATACGTGTAACGAATACTGGTAACGAAAATACAAAACGAAGGCAACAGGCCAGCGCGAAGGTTAGATTCCTTGAAAACTCATTGCTGCCGCTTTGGTATTTTTGCGGTCGCTGTTGCCGTTATATTCCGGCGAAGTTCAGGGGAACTTCTCGGACTTTGAGGAGATTTTTGTTCCAGTCTTTGGAAATCCTTGGACCAGGTTTCTGTCTTGGCTAAGGCTTGGTATCCTTGCTAAGTGAAAGTGCTTCAACTAAACTCCACGTGTCTCAACTAAATTCTTGGAAAGTATCGCCTAAGTATCTTCCAAGCGATAGTGTTTTTTGCTGACGAATTGTCTTCTTTTTAATCGACTTCAGAAAAGGAGGAGATTATCAATTCGTGTGTATTTTTTTTGATATTTTATGTTTGTACACTCATAACTCTGTCATTTGTGAACCGATTTTCAAAATTCTTTTTTTTTTTGTTTGAAAGGGTTTGCTTGCAGATTGCTTCCATAATTTTTTTCCAATAATGGACCGATTTAAAATTTTTTTTGCTTTGAAAATCTTTATTTACAGCTGGGCCTATAATTTTTTTTTGCGAAAATCGGACGGACAATTCTATCACACAGAAAAAAAGGAATGTAAAATCCACATGCCGCAATTTTGATTGCAAATCATATTAAATTTACAAGAAATAATTTGTCGTGTGAGTGTGTTAGTGTTTACTTGCTTTGTTCATTGCTACAATTCACTGTTCTGCTTAGTTGTGTGACTTGTTGTTGTTTATTCTTACATGTGTCGTCTATGTATACGACAAAAAACGAATTACCAGCGAATATTTACTGCTGCTGGTTTCAAATTACCATTGTTTCATATTAATTTTAAACGGAAAATAATTAATCTAACCTTAAATCACCGTTAAAACAATTTTGTTATAAACGTTAAGTTTCACTTTTAATCGACATGACTATAACTTTAATTTCAAATAAGTTTTATGTTAAATAATTATTTAAATCATGTTGAATTAAAATGAGATGCATTTTACATACGATGGTATTTATTTAGTGTATAACTAAAGAAAAGTTTGAAGCTGTTGTGGCTGCAGTGGTTAGCGCGTGGACTATCATGCAGGTGGCACGAGTTCAAATCTTGGCTGGGGCAGTCAGCTACAACGAAAAGTTTTCTGATGACTATCACGTAAGTAAAATAATTAATAAAATAGCTACATGATTCAACATGATTCTTCGTGTTGTTCCAATATCAAATTCACGTTGTTTCAACTTGAACTAACTTTGATTTAACATGATTCTTCGTGTTGTTCCAATATCAAATTCACGTTGTTTCAACTTGAAATAACTTTGATGTAACATGATTCTTCGTGTTGTTCCAATATCAAATTCACGTTGTTTTTTGATTCAATATGATTTTTCGTATTATTTCAGTATCAACTTCATTTTGATTTAACTGTACTGGAATATGAAATCAACATGAAATATAGTTAATTCAAAAGGAAAAATTTTCTTTCAAGATTATTGTAAATCATGTTGATTTAACACGAAACACCTATGAAGCAAAATCACTACCGAAAAATGTTAAGTTAACCTGGTTTTCGACGATTTTACATGGAAATTTTTCTGTGTGATCCCCCTCAAACCCACAGGCGAAATTTATCGCATAACTCCTCCATTAATGAGCCGATTTTCAAAATTCTTCTTTTGTTTTAAAAAGACTACTTGAAGTTTGGTCCCATAATATTGATTACCATATAACTTTGACATTCATGAATCGATTTTGTAAAAACTTTAAAATTTGAGAGTGTATGCTTTCAGTTTGGTCCCATTGAAATTTAAGTGGAATTCGGATAAAGTGGCCGCCCGAAATATTGATTATTGTATAACTGCGCCATTTATATACCGATTAAAAAAATATTTTTATATGGAATGTATTACGAAAGGTTTGGCTCTCTGTATTGAAGTCGGGGGGTTTTTTTAAACCAAAATTACTAGATGTAGAGGTAGAAATTACTATCTTCATTTCCTTTTTTTTGCTTTTAAATTAAAATTTTTATTTTTGGTGGAAGTCATGGCGCCAGGTCCGGTGACTAGGCGGAGTGTGCCGAAGAGCAATGAAGATAAGGTGACGTCTGAAATTGCGACCGAACGTGGCCTGCCGATGGCATAAGGCCGAAGGTCGCAGGAAGATGGCATAAAGCTGAAGACGGCAAGCCGAAGCCGATAGGCGGTAGGTCGAAGCTGACAGGATCTTCGTTCTTGCACACAGTTTGTTCTTTTTTTTAATTATTTTTTTTATCGGATTAAGAAGCCTAGATCTTTCATTATTTCTGACGGCTCATTTGGTCAGTTTTCAAAACAAAATCAAAATGGTTAATAGCTGCGTTCGAGTAATTATTGAACTTGCAATTTGACAAAATTTTTAAATCATATCATATTTGAAACCTTTGTTTCACTTCATACATACTAACATACTTTCATTCATCTTTTTGTTTCAGAAAACTGAAAGCGTAACATAATAATATCATAATAACTTACACTTACATTTGAATTTTTCATACCTTATTTTATGCAGCAGCTTTTTAACGAAACTTCCTGCCTTTTAATTAATATCTGTTCTGCGTTTTAAAGATTTAAAACATAAAATGTTTTTAATACCAACAAAATAGCAATGGAAATCTCTTCATTTTGCAAATAAAAACTATTGTAATTCGCTTAACTCCAAAAATGTTAAATAAATAAATTCAAAACCATAAATGTTTAACATTTGTATGATTTGCTACAAAGTTTTGTTGTTATAGTTGCACTTGTTTTTTCTTTCTTTTTCAATTTTCGTTTTTATTACCTAAAACTAGTTGACCAGAGATCGAAAATTAAATAATTCTTCATAGAAGTAGGTTTTGAAACAAAAAGATTTGCAATATTGTACTGTTCAAGTTTAAAATTAAACTAACTTTATTTTTAAGCTCCGATCAAAAAAGAAGGGTCCCAGCAAAAACTTGGTAATGAGTTGTCATTCCCGAACAACATACTTTTCAACCACAAACTACATACCATCTGAATTACTTTACAGTAGTTGAACAATTACTCACTAGTAATCAAACAAGCAATCTATTCTCTTATTGACAGGGTACTAGTGTATCTGCTTATCCAACAGACGATAAACAGTTCAACCGCTGGGGAAGCAAAATAGATTTTTTTAAATTGTGTTCATGTTTGTGAAAACAAGTTTTAAGCCCATAACAAAATAGTTGTGCAGTAGGCTAGTGAGTAAAACACTTGGCATAAAATAACACAATAACTGAAAACGGCATCAGTTCAATGCTTAGCAGAGAGATTTAATTTTTATTGTGTTTTGTTTATTCAATGCCTTCTAAATATTGAAATTTATAACTTGTTATTTGTAATCAATTGTGGAAAGTACTTGCCTCCAATGACATCGCCATGTTAAAGTAATTGATTAAAATGTCAAAGTAGAAGTAGTGAAAGGTATGTTTTTTTAGCATTTTAACTCATTACTTTGCCATCAAACATTTTCCTGGGGTGTTTTGGTGGTGTGTCTCTGTGTATCTGTGGATCTGTGTATCTGTACAAGTCATCGTACAGCCTAAACGGCTGGACCAGTTTTCTTTTGGTATTTTCTGTTTGAATGGTGATTTGATCGGGAGTGTTCTTGGCTACGTTGGAAGAAAATCGGACCAGCCGTTTAGAAGATATCACATCTTTTCTAGATGTATTCTTTTGAATCTGTATGTCTTTGACTCCGTAGCTTCCTAATCGGCTAGATCGATTTTAATTTAGAAAATTTTGTTTGAAAGGTGACTTGATCCAAAATCTTCTAACATATGTTTGAAAAAATTGGTCCAGCCATTTTGAAGTTATCATTTATTTTTTGCTGTTTTTTTTTTAATTTTTAATTTAGTGCTATTTAAATTAAAATTATAATTAAAAAAAAAACTTACAATATAAACAAATTTTGTATTGTAAAGAGCTTTCGGTTAAGCTTGGGTAACTTCGTTCGGGTAAGTAAAGAAACAGACCTAATATGTACTTGAATATTTTTAAAACTATTTGCAAAGTCTAAATACATGAAGTATCACCAATGGTTCACCACATTACTCCTCCTTCAGTACAAACGCCAAATATTGATTCGTACAATTTTACCAGAATGAAGAATTCGATGTGGCGTTTCAGATGTGGAAATAGACGTAGATTCAAAGGAATCGTTTTCAGTCATGTTGTTAAAAACTACAGCAGGCTTCAGCCTGTCAATGAATATTGTTTTTGTTATTCCATTAACATCAACAACAACCCTCATTGCTTTTTTATTGATATTATGTGAAAGGGGCCTTTATAACGAAGTTTAAGAGGTGGTCGATCAGTATCATCTGTAATAATAATTCTGACAAAAAACCGACTTCAGCTCAAAGAGACAATCGAGCAGATTACAAATATTTCGAGTGGCCATTTCGTCCGTTCGATTTTCACTCAAATTTCTAGGGAACCACTCTGCAAGCGTACACTTTCAAAAGTGTAAAAAAGTTTTGTCAATATCGGTCCAAGTAGCGGAGATATGCGATAATCAATCGCCCATGTCACAGAGTTCAATTTCGTTCGGAAACGGAATTCAACCCACCCTCTTTTTGTAGCAGCTGGTGTCTAAAAAATAAAATTAAAATACGAAAATTGTTCAGGTATGTCCATACTGTTGGCGGCGCTACTATACTGTGGTATGCTCCAGCTAGGGCTTGCTATATTAGGTTGGATTCAATTCCGTTTCCCTTCCGATTTTCAAGCCCTTTTGAACAAAAAAAAATTTAAAAAATCGGTTAAAAATAACAGAGTTCTGCGTGTACAAAATAAAGAACTGCAAAAAAAAATTAAATAAAAAAACATACACACGAATTGATAACCTTCTTCTTTTTTGAAGTCGGTTAAAAAATATGGTACTAAACTGCCAGCAAACCCTTTCAAATAAATATAGATTCACAAATGGAACAGTTATCCGATAATCAATGCTTCGGGGATGCCAATTGCCCCACCGATTTTCATTAGTTATGCGATAAGTAATATTTCGGGAGGAGAATCGCACCGCTGATTTCGGGAAAAAGCTATGGGACCAAAATTCAAGCAAACCCTTTCAAACAAATAAAGAATTTCGAAATCGGTCCATAAATAAAGCAGTTATGCGATAATCAATAATTCGGGGTGCCAGTGCCCCACCGATTTTCAAAAAATCGCACTCTTTTTGATATCATTGTTGCTGTTGTTATTTGAATACGTGTATGTTGTCATGAGAGTTGTTTTATACGACACAGAAAACTGGTTTTTGTTGTCTTTAGTGTTTACGTCCAAAAATAAAAGTCTAACAAAAAATTTACTGTTTCAGTAAAAGTATTTACTGAAAATAAATTTTTATTTTAGACAAACTTTTGTTTGAAAAATTTTTGTTAATAATTTTTTCTGCTTACGAGTGGTATCTATGCTGTCATGAGGTGAATGCAAGATTTTCTGTATTAACTCGCTCTCGTATCGCCTTCCATAAACGTTCTATGATATTTGTTCCATAATAGTTTGAATATCATTCGAAATTGATTCTTCTATCGAATGTTATGGTCAGGTGGGTGACTTGAGCCGCTATGAAATATTTATTTGAATTCACACTGATGTAATGCGATTCGATGTGATGGTGAATCCGATTGCACAATAGTGATTCGTAATCTCATTTCTATATGAGAACATTTTATGAATTTTAAAATCATTCATTGTTAAAAATACAAAAACAAAATAACAATTTTAATACGGTTTTAGTGTGTTTGTGTAGTTGATATGTAATAAATGCTTCAAAAAAAAATGGAATGAGACAGAGAGGGTTTGAAAGAAGAAACGTTTTATTTACAATTTAGTAATTCGAAGCCCAATTTTTCAAATGTTGCATAAATTCGTAATTTGCATGCATGAACATGCATCATCATCGTCATCTAATGCACTGACTATTTAACTACTTCGGTTTTTTGCCACAAAATTTGTTTCAACTTTTTTTGCACTCTAACCCTTTGATGACCATTGGGTGATATTTGTCATATACATATGTAATAAAGACACTTATTGCAACAACCACATAATGTTGATGTTTTAATGTTAACGATTTGTATCTCGTTTTTTTGCATTTCTCTTAATTTTTCAGAACTGGAGATTAAAATCATAAAATATTTTTTGACAGATTCGTAATCTTCACAAAAATACCTTCTTTTTGCATGAGGTCATGCACACACAACAAAAAGAGTGTAATGTCAATATGACGCAATTCTGATTGGAATTCATAATTAATTTACAAGAAATAATTTGTTGTTTAAGTGTGCTGGTGTTTATTTGCTTTGTTCATTGCTACAATTCACTGTTGTGGTCAGCTGTGTGACTTGTTGCTGTTTTGTTGTTGTTTATTCTTACACTCTAAAACATTACTTCAAATTTACGATCATATATTGTTTAAATTTGTGCTGAAAATCTCTCCTTATTTAAAATTACATCGATTTTGTAGTTATTTTTATTTAAGAAAAACCCTTTCAAATTAATCATATTTAGTCCAAGTGGAAAAAATGTAACATAAAGTATAATACGGCTATGGCTGAATGGTAGATACGTCAGACTCAAACCTGCACGCAGTCAAACCTGCACGCAGCCAATCGTTTTTTTTTATTATTAGTAAAAACATTTTGTTTAAAAATAATGCGTGTGTAATTTT
Organism: Panzeria rudis; assembly: GCA_956483635.1. Classification (NCBI taxonomy): domain Eukaryota; kingdom Metazoa; phylum Arthropoda; class Insecta; order Diptera; family Tachinidae; genus Panzeria; species Panzeria rudis. The sequence goes on from OY101449.1 coordinate 109,647,664, forward strand.
AGGTCGATAATAATCTGTAAAGTGTTGCCGACTATTATCGACCTAATTTTCAACAAAAGTATTTTAGAGTGTATATATCTGACAAATAGCCGACAAACATCGAATTAATAACGAAAATTTGCTGCTGCTGGTTTGAAACTCCCATTGTTTCATATTAATTTTAGACGGAAAATGATTAATCTAACCATAATTCTATTTGATTTAATATTTTCACTGCTACAATCGTTACATTTCATTTTAAATCAACATGACTATAGCTTATATTCAAATAAATGTCACCAATTAAATCATGTTGAATTAAAATGAAATTAATGTTACATACGATGGGTATTTATTTAGTGTATATCTAAAGCAAAGTTTGAAGCTGTTTGTGGCTGTAGTGGTTAGCACGTGAACTATCATTTAAATGGCACGGGTTAAAATCTTGGCAGCCAACTACAGCACAAAAGTTTTCTGATGCCTATGCTAATAAACATCACGCAAGTAAAATAATTAATAAAAAAGCTACATTAAAGTCATGTTGTTTCATGTTGAAATAACTTTAATTCAATTTGATTTTTCGTGTTCTTTTAATATCAAATCACGTTGTTTCAACTTGAAATAACTTTGATTCAATATGATTCTTCGTATTATTTCAGTATGAACTTCATTTTTATTTAAATGTACTAGAATATTAAAGCAACATGAAATATAGTTATTTCAAAAGGAAAAACGTTCGCTGAAGGTTGTTGTAAAATAATATTGAATTAACATGAAAAACCTATGAAACAAAGTCATTACTCACAAATATTGTTGTGGAATTTTGTTCTTTTTTTGTTTCAAATGAATAGGACAACCCGTTATCCAGTTATGTTAACTTTTGCTGTGCAACTGCTTCGTTTTTCTGAATGCAGATTAGGATTCAGCAGCCAAAACCTTGTAAATTTTTGTTTTAGTTAAAATAAGCTAATGATGCTTGAAAATTTTATATTTATTTTATTAACTATTATATCTACAAAAAAGTTGTAAGGAAATAAAATGTTTCAAACTTCACAAGCAACATTTTCTTTACACAAAATTTATTTGTGCAATTAATATTTTGGAAGTTATGATGCAAGAAAGCAAAATTTTATGCTTTTTTCGAAATTTGAGCGGGCTGGCGCTTCGCCTTACCCCCAACCGATTGACCTGAAAATTTGGAAGGATAATTTTTTTTACCAATTCTCACCACACAGGGGATGAGACTGGCAGGATAATTTTTTTACCAATTCTCACCACACAGGGGATGAGACTGGCAGAAATCGAATTTTTTTAAATAAGGGTACATACCAAAATGTCCCGCTGGTATTTCTAGGAAGTTCGTAATTGTGATTTTCCAGTTTTATACTTGTAAATTTGAATAAATTTTTTTTGCGCACAAAAATTTACTTGTTTAACACTACACACTGAATAAAGTCTTAGAGCCAAAATAATGATCCATTCAAAGGGCCCTTTAGCACCACACGCTTTAATTTTGAGATTTCGTAGATATCTATTACTTGTTGATTCTACTCCTCTTATAATTTGCGAGTTAGAAGCCTGTGACAGACGGACAGGCAGACAGACAGACAGAGAAACAGCGTAGCAATAACAATAAGGTTCCTTCATCAACCTCTGTCTACGGAGCCCCCCAAAAAATTTCGAAGTGTTCAGTTCCTTGAATTTGGCTAAGAAGGGGTTAAAGGTTCTTAGTCTCCTGTATGTACCTATAAACCACGAAAAAGTTCTAGTTCACTGCCATAGTATGGCTGTAAATATGTATGCAAATTGTATGAGATAAACCAAAAACGTTAAATGACACATAAGATTGAATGAATGATTGTCCACACATAGAGTGCCAAAAATTTAATATTTTTATTTACATTTGATCCATGAAATACCATTTCATGGTTTGTCGTTTGTAATGTGCCCACGCATTGCACACAGTACGCAACATGCACTATAATACGCAATTACAATTACAATTGGTATTTTTAGTGAAATTTATTATAAAATTTTACATTGACTATTAAGGCAAACTTGTGCAATGCTGTATATGTGAATGCATGTGGGTGATTCTCATTTCATATGCTGTTTTCGTGTCCGTTGAAGGTATAGTAAAATATTTCATAAAATAAACGCATAAATTTGAAAATGAAAACTATTTTAGCAAGATTTAATAAATTATACATAAATGTTCATAAGCTTTTTTTGTGTAAGACTGTCCATTATGGGTTAAAAACGAAGAACGAAAATGCTGTTTATACCCTCTTCATATAAAATGAGTTTTTCCATAACGATATTAAATTTAAAATTTATTTAGAATATTTGCATTTGCTTCTCTTATTTAACACATCAAATTTTTTAAAATTAATTTTTAAATTCTTGTTGTCCGTAATTCTCTATATTAAGCGTTACGCTTTTTAACCAACTTAAAAAAAGAAGGAGGTTATCAATTCGTGTGTATTTTTTTCTTTCTTAATGTTTGCACAGGCATAACTCTGTCATTTGTCAACCGATTTTCAAAATTCTTTTTTGTTTGAAAGGGTTTGCTTGCGGTTTGGTGCTATAATTTTTTATTTTCGAAAATCGGAGGGGGGAAATTTACTCCCCCATACACAACTCTGTCATTTGTCTAACCGATTTTAAAAATTATTTTTTTGTTTGAAAGGATTTGCCTGAATTTGGTCCCATAATTTTTTTTATCGAAAATCGGTGGGGAAATTTTCTGAGCTACAAAGTCTGAGCATGTTGTCCCGTAATAAACAGTTCTGATGATAAAATGAGCGACAATGCCTAACTAATTGTCTGCAATCAACTTTGTTAAGAACAGGATGACCGACAGCCAATATGTTACATTTCGTCTTCAATCACGATCTCTCCCTTGAAGACAAGATGAGCGACAATGCTTTACTATTTGTCTGAAATCAACTTTGTTGAGGACAATATGACATTTTGTCTTCAATCACGATCTGTTGATGACTAGATGATCGACAATGTCTTACATTTTGCCTTCAATTACACTCTCTTGCATAAAAGATAAGCGAAAGTGTCTTACGATTTGCATTAAATGAACGTAAATATGAGCGACACTGTCTTACATTTTGTCTTCAATCACAGTATGTTGAGGACAAGACAATGTCCTACGATTTGTCTTTCATTTGTCAATTAAATTTTGTACATTTTGTATTTAATCACACTCTCAAGATAAGCACCGACGTTTTGCCTTCAATCCGAAATCCGAAATGTCTTGCAATTTGTCTTCAATTAGCCTTGTTGTGAGCAAGATGAGTGACAATGCTCTACATTTTGTCTTCAATCAAAATTTTTTAAGGAGAAGATGAGCGACTACAGTTTACGTTTTGTCTACAATCAAACAATTGAACATATTCACCTCATGAAAATTAGTTTCATGAAAAAACTGTTTAATCGACACATAAAAACCAGCATGCCGAATTATTTAAAAACACAAATTATTCGAAACCGGGTTATTTTAAAAAGAACAAAAAACCAGCAAACCGGTTTTTGGTTCCGGTTTTCGCATACTCTAGTCTGTACATAAAATAAGAGTTTTGTTACTGTTCAAAAATATATTTCAAGTCTACTGACGATTTGGTAAAGCACCAATGAAATGCTTAACAATCAGCAAAAAAATTTCATTTATTAAATACTATTATATTGCTAAATGTTTCATAAATTAATCGTGGCTTGTATCCAAAAAAATGTATTGAGTGTTATCCGTATTATTTTTAATTTATTTGAAAAAATTTTAGTGTATAAAGAAGGAGTTTATGTTAAAACTCATCAAAGAATATACATCTGAATTGTTTTAAATTCAAAATATAGTGTGTTAAAGAAAAACATTTGAATTCGTAAGAAAATGTATTGAACGTTACGTTATAATATTTTTAAATATACCTTATCTATACATTTTAGGACGTCACAAAAAGTTAAAGGTAGAAACGCTAAAAGAGCTTTATATCTAAATTTAGCTTCTACCGCACTATGGGTCGTTATATTTTCGAAGAATGTATTAGGTAGGTCGTATTTTGCTACGAATAATTATTTGAAATTGATATTACTTTTAACATTGTTGGTAGATTGGATTTTTCTATATCTATAAATGTTTGTGAATACTTATTTTAAAAAATACAAATTCGTTATTTTTCTATGTGAACCCAAGCCAAAATGAAATTAAATAAATTATTATAATTATTTGTGTTTAAAGTGTAGATGTATAGTGCTTCCAATTTTTTCTCGCAAAAATCATTCCCAGAACAACCGCGAAAGCAAATCTAACGCTCAATACTAGGGTTTAGGGTTTCTCGCACTTTTGCATTTCCCGGGAAACGGGAATGAATAAATCGCGTTCCCGGAAATACCCGCGAATCCGGGGAAAAGTTAATTTTTTTAATTATATTATTAATGTAATCAGTCTTTTTAAATAAAAGTTAATATAAAAGAAATTCTAAAAAAAAATTTAAAGAATTTTTAAGTGGCGTCAAGCAAATAGAGTTTATAGTTATTACACAGCAAGATATCCTATACAGACTAATTAACGACTATATCCCAATTGGCTAAACATTTTATTTTAAGCCCTCCAAATCCGTATTTTTCTTAAAAAATTTCCAGGACGATTCTTATTGTTAAGTACAAGCAAGTTACACTACTATACTCAGCTGCGAGGAATTTTACATACCCTGAGCCACACTCTGTCTAAATGTCTTTGATTTTTCATTTTATTTATCTTAAAACATCTCATTCGTTGTGTCAACCATTGCGTCGACTTATAATTGAACCACCAGTTGGAAGAAGGGAATAAATCCAAAAATATGAAACAGAGATATATGAAAAAAACTTCATAACTTTTTATTTTCTTAACATAGCCTTTTATAACATTTGGATGAAATGGAGATACTATTAATTATGATTGCATAACAATAGACCAGATTTCCAAATATTAATATTTACTGATATATACAGAAATAAACTTCTTGGATTTATTCCCTTCTTTCAACTGATCAAAAAATATATAAATAAAAGGCAATTTTTTAAAAAGGGTATATTTATTTTTTTTAAAATAATGAATGAAGTAGTTAACTAATATCATATATTCGTCATTGCTATCAGCAGTTTCGGTTGTTGTAGTAGTTCAAGAGATAGTATTATCATAATATTCTTTGAATTCGTCGGGAATGTATTGTTTTATTTTTCGAATGTCATTAATTTGTTTCGTATTTATTGGCATTTTGGAAGTGTATGCCTTTATTAATGGAAATTTTAAGCTTACATATTTTTTGTGAAGCAAAAAAGTGTCTTAAGGAGATCCATCTATAAATTCAGAACATATTATATAGCATGTTTGGCTTGAACAGTATTCGAAATGTCTGTAATTCGCTATCTTGGATATGCACACAGAAAAAATGGAACGTAAAATCGACATGACGCAATTGTGATTTGAAATCATATTAAATTTACATGAAATAATTTGTCGCTTACGTGTGTTTGTGTTTATTTGCTTTCTTCATTGCTACAGTTCACGGTTGTGCTTAGTTGTGTGACTTGTTGTTGTTAATCATTCTCACATGTGTCGGCTATGTAGACGACAAAAAACGAATTACCAGCAAAAATTTACTGCTGCTGGCTTAAAATTACCATTGTTTCATATTAATTTTAAATGAAAAATTATTAATCTAACCTTAAATCTCTTTGATTTAAAATTTTTCACTGTCAACACAACCTGGTTATAAACGTTACATTTCACTTTTAAGCCAACATGACTATAACTTTAATTTCAAATAAGTTTTGTGTTAAATAATAATTTAAATCATGTTGAATTAAAATGAAATTCATTTTACATGTGATGTTATTTATTTTGTGAATAGGTAAAGTAACGTTTGAAGCTGTTGTGGCTGCACTGGTTAGCGCGTGGACTATCATGCAGGTGGTACGAGCTCAAATCTTTGCTGGGGCACAAAGTTTTTTGATGCCTATCACGTAAGTAAAATAATTAAAGTCATGTTGTTTCAGCTTGATATAACTACAATTCAACATGATTCTTAGTGTTATTTCAAAATTAAATTCACGTTGTTTAAACTTCAAATAACTTTGATTCAACATGATTCTTCGTGTTATTCCAATATCAAATTCACGTTGTCTCAACTCGAAATAACTTTCATTCAGCATGATTTTTCGTATTATTTCAATATTAAATTCATTTTGATTTAACTGTACTGCAATATTAAATCAACATGAAATATAGTTAATTCAAAATGATGAATTTTTCTTCAAAATTATTGTAAATCATGTTGAATTAAAATGAAACGCCTATGAAGCAAAATCACTACCGAAAAATGTTAAATTAACCTGGTTTTTGACGATTTTACATGGAGTGTAAAATCGTCAATCATTGTCATGTGTCAATCATTGCGTCGACTTAAAATAAATTTAAGCAGTGCCAACTCAAATTTTTTACAGCTTTTACAGCTTTTATGAGCTTAAAAATTCCACTACACTTTGCAAAATTTGTTCACTTTAGGAAACGATTAGAGAGCACTGTAATCATTGATAGTTATACAAAATATTCCACTTTGGTGTTATGGTGATTAAACGACATTTATTACTAAATTCATCTTGCATGTACTTTTCGAATCAAGCAATAATTTTTCTCGTAGACGGTTTAGGAGAAATGATATGACTTCAATTATACGCAATTTTTATGAAATTTCTATATAAGTTTGAACAGTCTACATTTTTATTTTGTATTAAAAAAAATTGTATTGACATTTTACTGCCTGTTTATCGATGTCGAAGGAATTCTTTATATCTTACAGTTACATTTTAAACAAGGACAAAGTTTTACAATTTGTTTTTGTTTCAAATGAAATTGTAAGAATGAAAAATTTCCTTCGACATCGATAAACACGGTGTTAGTATTTAAACAGGCGATGAAAAACATAGCAACTTTAAAAGAGAACTTAAACAAGTTTATCGTGTAAATTTAGTCAGTCAATCGAACTTTTGTAATACTTAAAAAAACCTTTAAAAATATTGATATTAAAGAAAAACAGGATTATAATACAAATATCTTATATGAGCCAAAAAAAATTTGGAAGAACAAAAAAAGAAAAAAAAAACACAAAATGTACACTTAAAATGAGAATCACCCATATACATAATTTTGTAAAGTGGTTTTAGTACATTTTTGTTGAATTTTTCCATTTTCAAATAACATATTTCGTGAACTAGAATAAAGAGCATGCTAAGATTTTGCATTAATACTAGAGGCATAAAATTTTATAAAAATCGGAAGGTCCAAGGAGAACTGGTTTGTAGATATTATTTGTTTTAGCCCATATAAAAAATTCATATCGATTTGCGCGGGATAGGAATTCATTTCCTACCTATGGTTTCTTGGCGAACATTTTTTAGAATTGTCCGTAGATTAAGTTTTTGTGATATCATTTCTTCGAAAAATAAATCGACCCGTCCTATTGTACGAGTACATACACACATATTTCAATAACGATTATAGAACTAAATTAAACATCAAAGTTTGACAAAAAAGAATTGTTTTTCAGTGGCTTTTGGAGTCAATTTTGATCAAATCGATAATGAAGTTTAAAGCGTACACAGAAAAATGTAAAAACAAGATTTAATTACAAGAACCATTGATTGAATATAAAAACTAATTAGTTCTCAAACAATCACTAAAATTATTAGTATTAACTCAACAGCTTCAATTGAAAATATATTTCGATTTTTCTATATAAAAATTTATTATATTGATTAAAAAATTAATCGAAAATTAAAAAAACATGTTATGTTATTCATATACAACTGGTATGTAATTAGAAGCTCTTTCCAGTTTATGTTATCTTGATTTAAAATCTGTTGACAGCATTGTTTTAGAAGTAAATTAAACCCAAAGAAATTTAGGCCATAATTGTGTAAATCACGTCACCAAAGTGAAATTTATATAGAGAAAAAAACTAAGGGCATAATTTTCTATATTCCCAGTGATAAACACTTCACTCGCACGTTACATACTAAAGTGAACGCAGAATAAAAATAAGTAAATTTTATAAAACACTACGCCATTGCGTGAACGCAGAATAAAAATAAGTAAATTTTATAAAACACTACGCCATTGCGTTGGATTGCTACATTTATCACTTGAATATTCCATTGTTACCTACTCACATAGAACTATGAACTAATATCAATATTTTTCATTAAATATCAAGATTATTTATTATATCATGATTATTTTGTGCAGCTACAATTTTCTGCGAATTGTATTATTTACAGGTAATTTCTTTATTACATTTAGCAATTTTTCGCTAAGTTGCAATTTTTTTCGCATTTTTCTGATCTTTTTATTTTTAACGACTTTGGTGAATTCTAATCAATTTTAGGGCTAGTTTCCGATTTTGCAACTTCTCGCGAATTTTTGCATGTTTTCAGCTTCCCAAAAGTTTTGCCGATTTTTAAACAATATTAGACTTTGTTATCATCCCGCTGTAGTAAGTTTTTGTGAATTTTCTCCATTTTCGCGATTTTCACCGAATTTTTTGCATTCCTTACAGTTTTACCGATTTTTAATCAATATTAGTTATGGCTTATTGAAAATTTTGCAACTTTATGCGAAAAATTTAAACACAAACAAACGCTTGAATAAGACTTGTGCTTGATTTGAATTATAAAGTGAGTTATTTTTCACTGAAACGTTTTATAAAATTTGTTTTTCATATAATAATTTAAAAAAATAACGTAACAATCAGATGTTCAACGCTAACAATCACCTGCCATTGTAAAGTGTTTACCAAAATATCAATTAAACAAATTCTATGTGAAGTGAGGCGTAGGGATATAGAAAATAAGGCCCTTAATATAAATGTCACTTAGGTGATGTGATTTACACAATTAGGGCCTTAATTATTTTTCTTGAGTTCGGTTTTAATATAAGTTTTCTATTAAACTATATTTTATTTAGAAATAAATGTGAAGCATGTAGACAAGGTAAAATTTTACTGCGCGCAGGGTTAAACTGGCAAGAGCTTCCGCTCTTCTCGTCAGAGTTCTTTACCGCGTAGACCACTAGACCAAAGTCAGTGATTTGCAGTTAAGAGCTGAATATCATTTACCTTTAATCAACTCATACTGTCACTCTTAGAGCTGTATTTCATTGGATAGTCATTGATATTCACTTTTTTCTTTATGTTGTGTGTTACGCTTCTTGTTATATCTCTATTCTAGTGTGAATCAAAGCGAATTAATATCAAGTGGCCTTATCATTAAAACACCACATATACAAAGTAGGTGTACGACTATTTTTATTTGTGCTTTGACAGTTCGGGTTAAAGTTTTTCTCTTTTCTCATATAGAGTTTGACTGATTGGGTGTAATCAGCTGATGATCATCTGTGATGATAAGGCTACCTGGTACTGAATTCGCCTTGGTGTGAATTACCATTGATAATTACTATTACTAGTGTGTGAATGTTTATTTGTTGAGTTTATTTTAACATGTACATCCTTTTTGCTAGGTGTCTTTAGAGTTCAACAATTAAGTAATGAGTTTTAGTCGAACTGTATGGGTTTATATCCAAAGAAATTTATATATTTTGGCTTGAGTTCGGTTTTAATTTAATCTTTCAATTAAATTATATTTTTATTTAGCGATAAATGCGAAGCATGTAGACAAAGAATAATTTGACTGCGTGGAGAGTTGAGCTGACGTGCTTTACCGAAAATATTTAAAAATGTTTGTTTTTTAAAATTCATAAAAAGTACACCAAAGATAACATTTTTTTATTCAGTATCATGTAGCTTAATATATTCCAAAGGAAATCAGCCATTTTTCATTGAAATTGGTGTATAACTTTTGATTTTATTCACAATTTAGTAAGAGAACTTTTTAAAATTTGTATAAAATTTTTCATATTTATGCTAAAACTATTACGATATCTCTCTAATAGGCAGATTTAGAAATAATGTTTAATCGTCTTAAAGATAATTTTCTAGGCGGACTTTGAGTTTTCTATTTTTGTCAAAATTTAGTAATTTTTCAGCCTCATTTCAGAGCCTTGACTTTGTTTTTTTTTTCACGGCTACATGAATAGAGATAACTTAAAGATTTCTTCTGCACATTATCAAGAATTTCGTAAAAAATCATAAAATATATTTTTAATAATGGAGTTTTGAATTTTTTGGAAAAATTTTGCTATGCTATTACCGGCGATATTTACAAAATCTGGAACAAAGTCGCGGCCAAAAAAAAAACTAAAATTAAAAAATTCAAAGCCAAATATCTCTGAAAATATCAGAGATATCTTAATGAAATAAAATGTATTTTCTTTGTCAACAACAAGTTTAAATTCATAAAAATTGTATAATACATATTTGTAAAAGTTATAGGGCCAACAAGATTTTGCATGCCAGAGATAGTCAACTTTAACACCCTGTAGCTCACCGTTTGTTTCAACTGGGTGGTTCAAGTTTCATCATTCTTAAAGCTTAGGTTGTCCTGTATGATTTTTATATACAAACATATCTTTGTAATCGGATCGCAAGTTTCAAAGATACAGATTTATTAAACTTTTTTCCACTTAAAAGTAGCAAAATTTAAACTAAAAAGAACCGAGCTCTAGCTTCCATATTTTTCACGTCGAAACGTTGAAAATGTACTAAAACGGTGCGAAAATCGCCAAGTTGACAACGTTGATAAATAGAACATTTAGTTATATTTCGAATGTATTTAAATACACCAAACTAAGGTGGTTATTTTTACTAAACATTTTTGTGTTATACATTAATTTCTGCTATAATGTGCAAAATGAAATTCTTTTTATTTATCTGCCGTCTATTAAATCCTTTTGAAATTGAATCACTATTTTAAAACACTAGATGTCACTAGTAATAGTTGTTATATTTTTATCTAACTGTTATAATATCCTTAAAAGAAAAACTCAACAATGTTAAAGGATATTTTTATACAAGTTGGTAAAACAATGCTTATAGCTAAACATTAAATGTTGCTGAAAAATGTTTCTGCTAATTGTTGTTCAACAACAAAGCGAGTCTCTCGAGAGAGTTCTTTATTTTAAAATGTTTTTTTTCCTTTATAAACATTGAGCACATTTTTTTTCTCTTCCTTGAGCGAAGAGAATTAAATGTTATAAAAGCAACATAAATGTTTATGTGAGAGTGTGAGTGTTGATGTGTTTTTGCATTGAAAGGATGCTAAAATATACACGAAACTTTGAAACTATGTCAACATGTTTATTTGAGTGAAAAATTGCCAAATAGCATGGTATGAGAGAATTAAGGATACACACGCAAGCACTCATAATGTTTTACGCAAAAATATTTATTGCTAAAGAAATTTGGTTGGCGCTTTGGGCGTTTGGGGGCGCTTCGGATGATACACGATGAAAGCTGATGGTATGAGAATATATTTTATTTTTTTGGCTATTTTTCTTTATTGTATGTAGTTTATATTAGCAGAGCAACCAGCAAAAACATTTAAGGATTTAACAGGACTCTAAAACAGTTCAGTACGGTTTTGGCATCACTGTGATTTGTACGCAATTTGAAACGCATCGTTGGGAAAAAAGTGCTAAAACGCATTTTCCGATTTTCTTTTTTTTTTAAGTAAAAAAACCAAAAAAAAAATACTTCGTTTTTCGTGATGCGTTCGTTCGTGTGCGTGTATGTTGGCGTCCGTGCTTTTGCCTTAATAAAATATTTTAATACAGGACCTTCATATTAAGTTCATTTCGTATTTTCACAATCAGTCGCTATTAAACTTTTGAATCATCATGTCGGAAATGGCAAAATAAACGGACTCTTTGACGGCACGTACATCAATGCGTTTACTCGAGATATTTATTTGTGTGTGCGTATGTGTGTGACTGTGTATGTTGTGGAGCCAGTAGTTTATAAAATAAAGGAATTCATATTTTGATAGTTGATGTCATATATGTATTTGATTTTATTTGTATATTATGCTCTTCCTTCTGTAAACTAGTAAATTGTTTACATTTCCGTGTACGTATGAAAAATTTATTTTGCGTAAGTGTGCAAATTAAACGTCCTTAAAAAAGTAAACGGAAATATAGCCGGAAATGTTGACATCACTCATGTGCTTGTATCATTCTTGTAACGCTTCGTTACGTTATTGCTAATGTTTGTTTGTGTACCAATTATTTGCCAAACAGTTTAGAGTGTGCATGCATGTGTACGAGTGTGAATTGGGAGTTTTATAGTGAAATCATGATTAAAAAGGACTTGACGCGAGTGCAAAATAGAAAAAATGATGTCATGTCACACATCAAAATTAATGAAGAAAAAATAAATATACGAGGAATTTTAAACGAAATTTTCACAAAAGGATGCAATTAAAAATTACACAATAAAAAAAAAATCAAAAATAATTAAATAAATATGTCATAAGCAAATTTTTAAAGAGAAATCATTTTTGTGCAACAGTAAAGTGTTTTAATGAAAATTCAATAAAAAATTTTCTACTAAAGAATATTTAGTTTAAAAACTGATTAATACTAAATTTGCACGATGATATATTTCATGAAATTTTCTTCATGAAACTTTTTTTATTTGCTGATTGCAAGCGCGAAAAAGCAAATATGGTAAAGAAAATTGACAAAAAACCATCTGAAATTTTATTTCTTGCCACTTTTTCAAACCAACTTGTTTCCATGTCCATTCTATTAACAAATAAAGAAAATTTCATTGACTATTTCATCGTGTAAATTTAGTCAAGCTTGTTTGTATAAAAAATCATTGAAAATATCTTATAAAGAATTAATTAAAAGAACTTTTATTCGATGCCATAGTTTTGCAATACTAATACTTGTACTATTGTGATCTCAGAATAATTGAAAGTTTAAAATTCGGTCATATTTAAGCAAAAGTTTTAGTAGGACTTTAGCAATATAATTGCAATCTTATGCATAACAACAAATCGCATTCGCATGAAGCTATCACAACGAGCTTTCTCTTAAAATTATACATCACTGTACAATACACTATGGTTCAGACGAACACTTTCTTTGGCCAAAACTATTTTAGGGCTAAGTTCCTTTATCGAATCTTATGAAACTTTGTAGAAACATTACCTTTATCTGACAGCACAATATAGTGATGAGAAAGTGGGCAGTGCCATACCCACTCAAAGTAAATATTATTTTTAAACTACTTCTACTTAACCGAATCTTATGAAACTTGGCACACACATTAAGCTCCTCTATAAATGCAATATTAAATTAGAAAAGTGGGCAGTGCTACGCCCATTTAAAGTAAATATATTTTTAAACTACTTCTACTTAACCGAATCTTATGAAAATTGGCACACACATTAAGCTCCAAAATAAATGCAATCTTATAATTAGAAAACTGGTCAGCGCCACGCCCATTTAAAGTAAATATATTTTTAAACTATTTCTACTGAACATAATATAATGAAACTGTGCACACACATTAAGCTCCAGAATAAAAACAATATTATAATCAGAAAAGTGGGCAGTGCCACGCCCATTCCAAGGAATTATTATTTTTTAGCTAGTTCTTCTTAGCCGCATCTTATGAAACTTGGCATACACATTAAGCTCCAGAATAAATGCAATGTTATAATTAGAAAAGTGGGCAGTGCCACGCCCATTTAAAGTAAATATATTTTTAATATATTTCTACTGAACATAATCTAATGACACTGTGCACACACATTAAGCTCCAGAATAAAAACAATATTATAATCAGAAAAGTGGGCAGTGCCACGCCCATTCCAAGGAATTATTCTTTTCTAGCTAGTTCTTCTTAACCGAATCTAATGAAACTTGGCATACACATTAAGCTCCAGAATAAATGCAATGTTATAATTAGAAAAGTGGGCAGTGCCACGCCCATTCAAAGGATTTATTCATTTTCAGCTTGGTCTTCTTAGCCAAATCATATGAAACTTGACAAAAACATTAAGATCCGCTGAAAGTCCAATATTATGACGAGAAAAGTGGGCAGTACCACGTCCATGCAAGGGAGTCCTTCCATTCTTACCATTATTTTTTTTTTTGTTCCGTAATAAATTAATCGAATTTTCTTTAAAAAAATAAAAAACAATATATTAGGAATGGCCAAGTGAAAAAAATATATCGATATATATCGATATATTTTTAAAAATCGATCGGCATCGATATATATCGAATAAAAATGATCGAAATATTGATATTTTTTCAACAATGATAATTCATACGTAGTCCCCAAATTTTTTTTTTAAATAAAACAAAAAAACTACATTTCTTATAAATAATTAAGCTGGAAAGAGTTAATTTTCAAGATCCTCACTGTTCCACCAATATTTCATGCAACATATGTACATCAACAAAATTACACTCAAAGAATGATCATTTTTCGAATAGACAAAATATTATAAATAAAACAATCGATTTTGTTAGTAATATTCTATTTGATGAAGACTGTGCCGAAATGTTTTTAAACATTACACGAAAAAGAAAACCAAAGCTAAAAAAATATCGAATTTATAATATAATAATACTGTCGATATATTTGGAAAAAATATGGATATATCGATAAATCGAAATTAAAAATATCGACGATATATATCAATATATTTTTAAGAAAATATCGATATATCGATATTTTTTGCCCATCCCCACAATATATACAGTAGGCATATAACTTTTCACAAATTTCTATAAATAGAAAAATGGCATACCATAGTCAGATAGAGCATAAAGTAAGAATAACCGTAGTGTTTATTTCGAAATTATATATTTTATTACAATTTTTGAAAAATATCGATGTTGTATGCACGCTCTTCTTCCTTTATGTAACTAGTTCATGGTACAATGTTCCAAAACACACCAGTTGCATATTAGCGCAAGCATTTTCAAAGAAACGCAACAGAAATATGTATGTAAGATATTTATAGACTTTTAATATGTGGGCGGATGATAGTATTTGTCCATCCCTGGATCCGGACATGGCTGTTATATATGTGTAAACGAAATTACTCCGAATTGCTCTTTTGATAGATTTTTTCTAGATATTACTGGAAAACCTTTTATTTCGATAGTTCAATTAGGGATGTACCGATACGCCGTTTTAAAATAAATATCTCCGATACCGATACCGATACGAATATTGAAATAGTTTGGAAAATCCAAAAGTGCACGCCTCATAATCCCATTTAGAGCGTGAAAAGAACTACGCTTCTATTCCTAATTATATTGAAGCTTAAAAAAGAAAAAACGACTCGATTAGTGAAGCCTTTCGGTCGTTATCGTGACCACATACAGGATACGTACATACAGACAAACGGACGTCCAAGACAGAACTTTTTTAAACAGTTTTTTAATTTTAGATAATAAAAATGTCATGAGTGTTAAAAATATAATTTTTTCTTAATATGTGTGTGTATATATTTTTACAAATGCAATATATGATAATAATAGAGCCATTTTAAGTTTCGCGTGAAGTCAGAGTAGTACCCACCTTAACGCTTCGCTTGTAAGGCGTGCAATTAAGTTCAAGTTTAAATTAACAAAACTCAAGAAGGGCAATTTGTTTATTATAAAAAATTACAGTGTAAGAGATTTTTAATATTTACAATTAATATTAACCCAGTATAAAAAATTTAAAGTAGTTTTTAAGGAACTACATTTTCATTGCTTCCAAAAAATCTATATTAAAAATATGCAGATAATTAGTAGAAAAGCAACTAAAAGTTTGTAGTTCCTTTATAATTTTAAAAAATACTCGCCATGCATTTTAAAAAATCGATTTTTTAAAGTACATTTATCAACTAATATTCTTCTAAATAATATAATAGCTTAATTATTAAAAGTCTTCTAAAAGTTTATATTCACTTAAATTTACATGAAAGCGCAGCTTTGTGTTTAAATTCGCATAAAAAGAAAAAATAAGTTGTGAAAATGGGTAATTTTTCATCCTTTTTCCTTAAGGAAAAATCATTATAGAACACAAAAAGAAAAAAGAAATTTGTTCTAACATCGCTTCCAATTCGGTGATTGGCAATCGAAAAAGAGAACTTCTTGCAATGACAAGGATATGTAAAACTAATTAAAAATGATCCAAATTTGCAATACTTCCGGATCGCGAATTCTACATTTTCATGACTTCTTTGGAGTGTCTTTTTTTGAATTGAATTTGAATTCATGGTAAAATTAACAAAAAATAAATGTGTTTTTTTTTTACAAAATAACAGCGTTCAGACCAGAGAAGGCCAAAAAGTTACTTTTTTAATACTCGTAACATATCCATGCACATACGAGTATGAGTATTAAAGCATATGCGCACCAACTAGCATGAGTATATACAGGCATGCATACCTTATAAGTATCGACACAAATAAGTGCGCATATCGATAGGTGCTAGTTCGATCAAACAAATATGCGGGATAAGTTGGTATAAAGAAGCATGTGCATAAGCATGTATCGACGAGTATGAGTACAAGAACAATGTTACCAGGCTTGGGGAGTAATGTTTACATTTTCACTTCAATTGCATACAAATAATTTGTAATTGACTTGGTGCAATTGAAATTAATTGTAATTGGCCTACTAACAAATACAATTAATTCTGATTGTAATTGCTCTAGCACCAATTACAACTATAAATAATCGTAATTGTAGGAAGCCTATTACATATTACTTGTATTTGTTAATGCCAATTGAAACTACAAGTATTTTGTATTGGCATGATTGCAATTACAATTACAAGGAAAATTTATTTTAATTACAATATACTCAATTATATTATAAATTTTCAAAAGACTTTTATATGTCCAAAATAATGAAAAATTTCTACACCTTGTAAAAATAAGGAACAATCTCTTACATTTTTTCATACTCACAGCAAAAAATCGTAAAACATCACTTTTACGCGAAAAATTACCAAATTGCTAAAATTGTAAGGAATGCCAAAATCTCTGAAAAATCGCGAATATTACGAAAATTCGCAAAAAATTGTTAACATAAAAAACATAGAAAAGTCTGAGAGCGAGTAAAAAGCGGTGAAATTACAATAAATCCAAGAACTGGTTAAAAAATAATTTTTTTTAGCGAAAATTCGCAAAAAAACCTTAAAATTGCTTTAAAATAGCTAAAATTGTAAGGAATGCAAAAAGCTCGGAAAAATGAAGAAAATTCACAAAAACTTGCTAAGATTAAAAAGATATCAATGTCTGATATGGATTAAAAATCGGTAAAACTGTAAAAAAAAACCAAAAACTGACAAAAAATAATTTTCATCGCCAATATTGCGAATTTGGGTGATTTTCGCAATTTTTTATAAATTTTTTGCATTTCTTACAATTTTAGCTATTTTTAAGCAATTTTAAAGTTTGTTTGCAGTTTTGCAATTTTTCGCAAATTTTCGCTATTTTCTTAGATTTTTTATAGTTTTACAGATTTTTTTAATCAATATCAGAGTTTTCTATCATTTTAATGTTAGCAAGTTGTTGCGTATTTTCATCATTTTGGCGATTTTTTCTAAGATTTTGGCATTCCTTACAGTTTTAGCGATGTTTAATAAATTTTACGAATTTTCGCGAAAAATTTAAATAACTTGATAACATCGGCATAATAGCTAAGCGTAATATTGATTAAAAACTCGGCTGACTTCCCGAACGTCAGTTGCTTGTTGTTCGAATTATGGATAAAACAAATTAATTGAACTTTGCATAAAAATAGTTTGAAAAAATGGTTAGTACTTCAACAACTACAAACAAATTTTTCTGGCAGCACTTATCAAAAAAAAAAAAAGTTGAAAAACAGAACGTGTTGCAAGGCATTGGTATATCGATAGGCATGCGTAGGTATACCAGGGTATAAACAAGATGGTATCGATACATACAAGTATAAAATAAAGTGCGCAGTATGAGAATGAATGGTTATAAGTATGCACAAGCATAAAAAATGCTCGATATGTGCTGGAGCACTCACATTTTTTTGTATCGACTGGCTTTGTCTGGTTCAGACATACGCCCTTATTGCGCAATTTACGAAATTTACTCAATTAAGGCCTTAATTGAGCTCAATTTACCATACAAGGCTTCAATTAATAAATTTAGCAATTAGTACTTAATTGTTTCATAAATTGAGTAAAGTTCGAAATGCAACCCTTTGTGACAAGTATGTTTACTGAGAAGTATGTTCAGTGAGAAGCAAAAATTGTATACGTGGCAAGCCCATGGTGTAATAAGTATAACGTCAAATGATTATTTTTTGCGCTGGTAATTTTGTGCATAAGCTACGTTAAACACGTGTATTTTTTGACAACCATTATCTAGTTTTTGTTTTATCGTTGTATACGTTGCCCTTATGCGGCCACATACATGTATACTTATTACACCATTGGCAAGTCAAATGATAATTGAATAAGCTTAATTTACTATGTGTGAACACTAAATTTAATTGCTCAATTAAAATGAAATTGCCTCAATTAAAAATCCATGTCTTAACAGGGTATAAAATAATGATTTTGAATATAAGAAACATTTTTTGGATTGTGTTTTTTGCTTAAATTAATCTTTCTTTTTCATGATATTCTTTTTTATTTGTGCACCTGTTTAGGTAGCTCATAATTGCAGGTAAAAGCTTCCAAAAAATCTTATATTCCAATTACAATTATAACTATTTAGAAATGGTTATCTTTGATATCTTATAACACTATGCCACAAGGAAAATGCTGAGGGGCACAAAAACAGTCGGTATTTTTAATTGTAATTCATAAATTTTTCATACGAAATATAAGAACAAAAGAAAATAAACAATAATATGAGAGCATTTTGAAACTATTGCCGTCGATTTAGTTTTGGGCCTGTTTATTTGGCAGCGTTTTTGCCTGAAGTTGCAGACTTAGTTCTGTTTTATCATTTAAACACATTTTAAGTATTGAAGGATTTCTGGCGTTCAAGATGAGTTTGGAGCTTTTATTTCTTTGAAGGCCCATATAGAATTTTATGGCAAATATTTTTTGAAGCGAAAATTTTGCAACTTCTTTAAGAAAGGCACGAAAATGCCCATTAAGCAAAGAGATAGATGTTTGAAGTATTCCGCAAAAATGTTACTCGTACTGTTTTACATAAAATGTTCGAAAACATCTTATACGTTAAATGTACGGATTATAAGAACTCACTGTAACAATGTGGAAAGTGGCAAAAATTTAACTCCCCTTAAAATGAGTACCAGATGTAAACTTTCAATTTCATATTTTTTCTGTCCTCTATTAGAATCAGTCGTTAGAAATCTTTCATTTTGATTTTGTTGTACAGTGTAATATAGCCAATTCAATCTAAGTTCTATGCTACAATTACAAACCTCTGTACAAAATTAATATAAAACAAAAAATTTGCTTAAAAATTTATCTCTTAACCAAAAAATATCAATACATCCTATAGACTATAGTATTCAAGTAAATAAGTATTTGCAGGACTATGGCAACTAATAACTAAAACGCAAAACCTGCTCAAATACATTTTGTTCATTTCTAAAACTGTTTAAAATAAAATTTATAACTTCCCTCAACTAACCACAACATTTTATTGAAAGTCAAATAAACAGTTTGGTTTTTAAATAAAATTTCAACGAGACAAGTTGAACTTTCAAATAATTGCTGTGCTAGTGAAAATTTTTAAATTAAAGTTTTGACAAAACAAAATTGTGCAAAATTTTTTTTAATCTACAAAAATAGTTTCACAGATTCCAAAAACAAAACGAAATATAAAAAGTTTTTATTAATTACAAATTTTAAGAATAACAAAATAAACTAAAATTTAAGTTGTTTAAAAAAGAAGAGAAAATTGTGAATAAACTAAATTTTATTATTAAACGTAAAAATAATGATAAAAATGCTAATCAAAGATATACAAAAATTGCAGTAAAATAAAAAAACAAAGTGAAAATAGTTTACTTAAAACTAAAAAAAGAAAAAAATAATAACAACAAAATTCTTAAAAGTCCAACAAGTTTTATCAGAATTTTTGTTTTAATATCAACAAAATACTAACAAAACTAAAGTCAAACAACATATTTACATTATAATAAAAACGAAAAAGCGTCATAAAACCTTCAACATAAAAAGCACTAATAAATCCTGTATCCTTTAACGCATCTTAAATTTTTTAACGCTGCTGCCATAACAATTTTAACGTTTGCATAGCGCCATCCCACCCATTCACGCTCTTTATTAACAACGCGACACTATAGAAATTATCTTCGCCATTATCATCAGCGCTGTCTAAGAGACGGCATCATCCAGCTATAAAGTAGCACCGACAGTAGCAGCAGCATCATCAGCATCAGGACCACTACCACCAGCATTTACTATGGATTTATTGTCGTTTTTATTGTATTTTCTCTTGACACGAAATGGTATGGCATTTGTAATTTTATTTTTATGCTTCTTTTTCTGTTAAACTCTTTTTCGTTTTTTTTCTTCTTTTTTTTTGCGCAAACAACATTTCAAAAATTGTTACTTTTATTTTTGTGTGTCATGTTTACGCTTTAATATTTTACGCTACTTCAAGCTTTTATTGTGAAAATTTTCATTCATGTCCTTAAATGATTCCATTGGTGTCATATAACAATCTAACCAGAAAATCTTTTAAGCCTAGATGAATGCTAAAGATGTAAAGAAGAAAACGGTCACTTGCAAGTATGAGCTGTTTGTTTATCGTGACTAAAAAGTTAGGTTTAGGGCCATTATTACAACTTGACAATACCTAAAAGCAGGCTTTTATCAGACGGATAAACAGTTTATCATTATTACAAATTTACTTTAACCTACCAGGTAGGATGCACCTGACTTTAACTTATCGCTCACTTTCATTTAAAGTGAAGTTTTAATAAAGGTAAACCTTTTATTCGTCCGACAAAATCCTGCCTTTAATTATTGCCTTAATATATTAGGAAAAAAATCACAATCATATTATACTTGCAGTAAACATGTTACAACCATGTTTTATTTTTGCTTATAAAATCCCTTATGGTCATTATTAAAACTTGGTGTTAGTTAGAGTTAGAATTTTATCGGACAACTTAACTTCAAGTTAAAAGTATGGGATAAGTTAAACTCATGTTCAAACTATCTGTAACTTTTGTGGGGAGGTTTAATAATTTGGAGTTGCCACATTTTCATAAGCTGCCATATTTTCCACGTAATTTTTATTCGAACTAAATAGGCTTAAGTCGGAAGTTATCATTTCGGCTTAAGTTCATTATTTGAATTAATGTAAATTCAAATTATTATTAAGAGTGGAATATTTAGAAAATCTAATTAGAATAGCTGAAGGTATTTAGAACTACTGTCATCATCAGCGCTCTTTGTTCACTTTTGTTAATTAATTAATTTATTTATTTACTTAATACAAAGATTTAATCTTATGTAAAAATGTTGGGTAATATACCAAGTTTGATCGTGGATACGAACTAGTTATAAGAAAACATAAGCTATTTAACCAAATTGTTGTACGAAATAGAATATGAGAAATTTAAATTAGTTTCTTACAATATGGTGAGTATGAAGTTTCACCTCTAACTATTACTTCCAATTTTCCAACTCTTATTTTATTTTTGCTTTGCTTGACGATGAGCTCCGCCTACCGTACTTCAAGCTATTGTTGTTGTTATTCATGTTTAAACAGGTATTCTTTTTGTCTTTATTAGTTATATTCTTATATCAGTAGGTAACTAGACAGCTATGTAGGCACTGCAGGGGCCAAATTTCACTAAACTACCATATTTGTATCGGAGCCCCCTAATGGGGGAGTATGTTTTAAGAAAAGTTTTAGAAAAATAAAACTAATAAAGATTAATCATATATTTTTTTTAAAGAGAAATAACACAATTAGGCAATTAATACCTACCAGTTAATTAATTAATGTGTTACATTCCTTGGGAAAGGGATAGTGTAGAGAGAACAGATGTTGAAGTGGGAGAGAGATAGAAACCGCTGCTATTGCGCCTTTGTTGTAGAGCAGGATTGCAACTCCGGAGGGTTTGCAATACTGCAAGTAGAGGCATTAATTTCTTTAAACTGTGTAGCCATTTATTAGTTATTTTACTCCTTTGACGGTTCTGCTACAATGCCGACGAAGGAGGCTGCTCTGTAGTGCATTAGGAGATGTTAGCATTAATCGCTGCAGGTACTGCCAAAGTGATCAGTGATATGCCTTCATCAATTCAACAGTCCAAAATTAACCCTGTGTCCCTGCAAAAATTATTGATGTACATGGTCCATTTTAGCTGATATGGACTAGCTACAACATGGTCCTATGTAATGCAGCTACGGACCACTTTCAAACAAATGTTCGTGTTTTAGCACGAAATGTAGTGTTGCCAGGAATGTTATTTCATAAAATATCATCATTTACCAGAAATATGGTAGCCCTGATGACACAAAAGTTTATTTGTGGTTATAATGAATGTTTGTAATTAAAAGTTTATTTTTTTGGTAAAAGCGAAAAAATAAATAAAAGTGAGTTTTGCTTATAAGAAATCAGTGTAAAATGCAGTCTAGTTCCCATCATAAAAGGAGATTTATTAATGCAGAGGGAAAATCGTTTACATAGACTACAAAGTGAAAATGAATACTATACAGTTTTCTGTTTGTGAACCATGGAGTAGTGACATAGAGTAGTTACAAAACTAGCCCCTGTAGGTGATCCATGGAGCAGTTACATGGTCTAGTTTTTGGGTTAGTCCGATGTAATGCAAAGCTGGACCACGTGGTTCAGTCCTAGGACATCGCAATGATAAATGGACCACGTCTAATGTATACGTTTGGGGCAGTTTGGGACTAGTCCTGGTCCATTATGGAGTAGTCCTTACACGCATGTATGGACTAGTTGCGATTTTTGCAGGGTAACGGCAGAAAAAAATTCATGATGTTGTTGGCTTGCCTGCAACTACTCTTGAATTGAAGACCTCAGGGTTTGTTGTAGTAAAACGCGCTAACAATTCAACTTACAGCTTTGCCCATAATTATGTGCAAACTTTTAATGCTGAAAGTAACCGACTGTGAATAACTTAAATAGGTACTTAGCAAAGTTAATAATTAGTGATGATTTCTGAATGTGCGGCATTTTTTCTTAGAATTTTTTTCTAAAATTTTTAATTTTTCAAGAGGCTGTTACACCGATTTTAGCATAACTTAGGAACGGGTTGTCCAATTTAATTACAAAAAACAATAGAAAGCTTTAAATCAAATTACTTTTAAACTGCTCAAACCAAAAATTCTGGATATACTCAATGGTTTCGGAATTATTCAGACCGCAATAATGAAAAATAAATTTTTTTATCCAAAATTGGAAAATTTGTATGTCTTTTTAAATTTATAAAAAATCGAAAATGGTTAAAACATACTATTTTTATTGACTGATCATAAGGCGTCATAAATTAAAAATAAAATAAGCTTCATTTCATGAAAATCGATGGATAAATATTAATCTTATTCATAATAAAGTGAAGCACCTAATTTTTGCAAAAATTGCGAATATTTACACTGTACAAAAAAATCTATATTTTTTGGAATAGCAAGGCTCTGATTCTGAGGCCGCCAAAAACACATACGGTGCTTTGAAAGCTTACATTTTGGATTCATTTAGGGGGCGTTAAATTTCCCCCTTTTGCACATAGTTAGACAGACTCGGCATAGAATATCCTGTAGGGCTTACATTTTAGGTATAAGATGAGTTCATATTTATTATGTAAAACAGCACGAGGAATATTTTTGTTGAATAAATAAGCCTGCTAGAATGCCGCTGAAAGAAAGCTTTTTCCCCCTTATTTATTTGGTGGCCAAAAAGACCCATACCGCGAAGAGGTAAAGGGTTAAAATTAGGGATGTAACGAATACCGATACCGATACCGATATATCGGCGATACTTCAGATTTTCCGATACATCGGTATCGGCGATATTTTACTGTCGATACGACGATACTTTAAAAAATTTGTTTAATTTTTTTTAAACAAATTATTAATTTTTTTGTTAATTTTACCAAGAACTAAATTCATTTCGTTATTTTTTAAATCTTATTAATATCAATTTTAAAAATTAATAATATTTTACGCTGTTATTTTGCAAAAACAGTAATTTATTTATTGTTAATTTTACCATGAACTCAAATTCAATGCGTTGTTTTTTAAATCTTATTCCCAGCAAAAAAAGACGTTATAAAGAAATCATGAAAATGTAGAATTCGCGATCCGGAAATATTGCGAATTTGGATAATTTCTAATTAGTTTCACATTTGCTCGTATTGCAAGAAGTTCTCTTTTTCGATTACCAATCACCGAATTTGAAGTGATGTTAGGACAAATTTCTTTTTCGGTGTTCTATAATGATTCCACAAATAATTCTGGCAAAAAAAGCCGACTTCAGTATAAAGAGTATTATACTAGATGGCCTTCCATATAAACAATTTTGAAAATCGGTATGCAAATGGAGGAATTGTGCTCTAATAAATATTTTGGGTGGAGGCGTCGAAGACTTGCCCCACAGGTTTTCGTAGAAAAATTATGCGACCAAACTCTAGGCAAACCCTTCCAAACAAAAAATAAATTTTGGAATTCGGCCCATAAATGGAGAAGCTATGCGATAATCAATATTTCTGGGGGAAGGGGAAATCCCGCACAGATTTTGGAGAAAAATTATGGTACCAACCTGAAGGGGGGTTTACAGCAAATTTCGCAACTGATTTTCGAAAACAACTGTAGTCAAACCCTTTAAAAAAAACGGTTTGATAATCGGTTCCCAATGACAAAGTTATGCATGGGGGAAGCAAGTTCCGCCCTTCCATTTTCGAAAAGAATTATGGGGCCAAACTACTAGCGAACCCTTGCAAACAACATAAGAATTTTGAAAAGCTGTTCACAAATGACATAGTTATGGATTGGTGAGGAGGGGGTGGAGGGGGAGCAAACTTGCCTCTCCGATTTTCGACAAAAAAAAATTTGGGACCAATTTTTGTCAAACCCTTTCAAACAAAACAAGAATTTTGAAAATCGGTTCACAAATGACAGCATGGGGGGAGCGAATTTCCCCCTCCGATTTTAAAAAAAAATTCCAGCAAAAAATAATTTTTTAAATCGCTTCACAAATGACAGAGTTATGCGTGTACAAACATAAAAAAGTAAAAAAAATAACATACACACGAATTGATAACCTTCTTCTTTTTGGAAGTCGGTTAAAAAAGGATGAAAAATAACCCATTTTCAGAACTTGTTTCTTTTTATGCGAATTTAAACACAAAACTGTGTTTTCATGTAAATTTAAGTCAATAAATATAAACTTCTAGAAGACTTTTAATAATTAAGCTAATAAGTTATTTAGAAGAATATTAGTTAATAAATGCCCTTTAATAAATCGATTTTTTAAAAAGCATGGCGAGTATTTTTTAAAATTACAAAGGAATTACAAATTTGTACTTGCTTTTTTACTAATTATCTGCATATTTTTAATATAGATTCTTTGGAAGCAATGAAAATGTAGTTCCTTAAAAATTACTTCCAATTTTATATACTGTGTTAATACCTATTTTAGGTTATCAGGTCGCTGGTGAAAATTATAAAGAAAGGGTTCCAGCCCACTTGGGTCCAATAATAATGGTCCCTTTGTGATATAATACCTATTTTAAATATTAATAATCTCTTACACTGTAATTTTGCATAATAAAAAATTGCCCTTCTTGAGTTTTGTT
Organism: Panzeria rudis; assembly: GCA_956483635.1. Classification (NCBI taxonomy): domain Eukaryota; kingdom Metazoa; phylum Arthropoda; class Insecta; order Diptera; family Tachinidae; genus Panzeria; species Panzeria rudis. Next base: position 109,673,420 of record OY101449.1, read on the forward strand.
AATCTAAACTTGAACTCAATTTCAATATTCGTATCGGTATCGGAATCGGTATCGGCGATATTTATTTTTAAGTATCGGAATCGGTATCGGATCGGCAAAACAGCGTATCGTTACATCCCTAGTTAAAATCTTCATAAAAGTGCTGAAACCCTATTACACGCTAAACGTAAGACCAATAAGATATCCTATACTGAGTCGGTATAACTATGCGCAAAAGGGTGGGGGGAATTTGAGTCCCCGTAAAATGAATCCCAGCATACAATTTTGAATTTCCACTGATTTTGTAGTTTGGATACCATAAAGCATCAAAAAAAAAAAATACAGTAGTATTCCTTGGCACTTTTCTTGTTGCATAGTGATATCAATTCCATAATATATCTTTTACCACTTCTCCCCATAAGTGTGTTAGGTAATACATAATCGTGTAGGTTTTTATGTGGTCGTTTACTTTTGTATTTCTTTTTTCAACTTGTTTTGACACTGTACGTTTCAGTGACAACATGAAAATATTTGTCATTATATTTTACTGCTGTGCTATTGTCTTATTGTTCGTTAAAAGGCAAAAGAAATGTTCTAGTTTTACAGCTTTTAGATAAAGAAAAGGCAATCAATAATTTTTACACATGATCACATTAAAGTTATTTTTTTTTAAGTACATATTACCTTTGACTTTATGACCTTTTTATGAAAGTCATTGGTTTTTTTTTAATTTTACAGGTTCTTAAAGAATCTGTGCCCATGTTTTGTAACTCGTGAAAAGTTTTCGCATCGAGAAACATTTCATAATTATAATTAGTCATTCCATGCAGGATGATTTGTAAAATAGACCAAGAAAATTGAAGTTTTTTGTTACTCACCCTGTGTTTTACAGGATGATAACAAGTTACTAGCTACTACAGAACGTGGGTAACTGTAATGCTTTTTTCTTTTAAATTTTTATACATTTATAATAAAGTCTCTTAATATTTAATGGGATCTAAAATTATATAAGCCAAGATGTGTTAAGCATTTACAAAATACTTTCTTTCCCTCTCTCTTTGTCTGTTTTTCTGTCTCTTTGTGTGTCTGCTTGGCTGTTTGTATGTTTTTTCTCTAGTGTCTGATAATTTGTTACAATTTCTTTATTTGAATAATATTTTTTTATATTTTACTCCCGCTGTTTTCCGCTCAAATTTTAGACAACTTTTTAACATCGTTGTCCTTTCATTATTTTGTGCAAAATTATATGTATTTATTTTATAGTCTTCTTTTTTCTCTCTGCTGCAGTGACATCATTTTCTAGTTGATTATTATTTCCGCTTTGTTACTTCAAACTGCTCCATATTCAACATTAGTGTTGTCATCAGAGTGTTTGAGCTTTAAAGAAAAAAGGAATTGAAACACCCAATAGAAATCTTAGCGAAGAAAAATAAAAAAAAACTGAATTATCCCCAACTAAAAAATAACACTGATTTGCAGCAAACATTTTTAATGTTTATACTGCATTCTTACGGCCCTTTTCACAATGTATGATTAAAAGTTAACGTGGAATTTAACGGTAAGCTTTTTATGGCGAACTTTCCGATAAAGTCCACGTTAACCCTTAATCGTACATTGTGAAAAGGGCCGTTAAGGTAATTAGAATGGGCTGAGCACGAACAAATTTTTTTTTTCATTTCGGCGGTTGCACGGAGGGGTATTTGATGCCAAAAATGGAAATATATTAATTTTTTTCCCGAAAAGAGCAAACATTTTAAGTATTTTTAAAGTTGTTAATTCGGCTCATGTTCATTCAGTGAATAATTGCCCAAAAGAGCAAAACAATGAAAATGGTTAATATAGTGATCATGATGACGGCAAAAATAATGATGATGATAATAATGTTAGCAATTATGGTCATACAGGCATGTTATCAGGCGTGTTCTGAAAAACACTTTATCGTAAAGTGATTTGAAATCACTGATTTGAAACCGATCAGCTAACATGCTGACGATTTCAAATCACTTGACGTTTTTAAGCATTTTGCTTTGAACTCTGTAATAATACACTCAAAATAAAATGTTGGTAAATCGAACCAATTTCATATGTTAGAATTGAGCCAACCCATAAAATACAGTAAAAATCAACCAATAGAATTGTAGTTTATTTGATAGTGTGTAAGACTACTAACCGGAAGGTCTGTTGAGGATCCTACCGACTGCGCCAATTAAATGTTGAGGTTCCCGACGATGGAACCCAACAAGGATATTTCGATTTAATATTCAAACACGTTTATTTATTTTATTTTTTATAAAGGGTCCGCCAGATAACTTTTTTTTTTTGAAAATGCTATAAAAAAACTACTGAATATTTTCTCAAATTTCTTTTTTTATTTGAAAGTAGAATCCTTCCGGTTAATAATGAAAAATAATTTCATTCAAATGGCTACCTCGGTTGGCCATGCAGTAGCCTACACGATCGGTCCAATTTTTAAGCACATTATCGATTGTGTGCTGCTGTATTTCACCAATGGCTTCACGAATATTGTCCTTTAAAGCGTCAATTGTCTCTGGCTTGTCGGCGTAACACTTATCTTTGACGGCACCCTACAAATAATAGTGCAACGGTGTCAAATCACAGCTCCGAGGTGGCCAAACAACATCAGCTCTGCGGCTGATAATGCGATCTTCAAAAACAGGGCGCAAAACATCGAGTGTAGCTTCGGCTGTGTGCCACGTAGCGCCGTCCTGTTGAAACCAAATGTTGCCAATATCCTCCTCTTCAATTTTTGTGAACGAAAATTCGTTCAACATGGCCCGACAACGATCGCCATTGACTGTAACGGCCACTCCTTGCTCATTTTCGAAGAAATATGGCCCAAAATATCATCTGAAAAGATGATATTTTTTGGCAAAATCGGCATCTTCTGTAAGTCGATCGCAGGCCCACTTAGCGAAGCGAAAAAGCATTGGATGGTCAGTTGACCGATCAGCGGAAGGATAAAACTAATTATCTGTCAAATCAGACATGAGCTAAGTGTTACCATTCACGAAATAAGCACTAGTTAAAAAAAAACGTTAGATGGCGGACCCTTTATTTATTATTTATAAAATTATTTACCCTGGAGGGTGCCGTAGCAGTACGCAGGGTAAAGCTGTTTTTCTTACCTAACACCTAACACAAAAAGCCCTCACTTAAAATTTAACAGCGTATTTATACTAAAAATATGCTGACTACTTAATTTACTTGAATACAAATTTTTGGTCGTATTGACCAATCAGAATACATTTGCTTATTTAGTACAATAAGTGTGCTGACTTGACTGTATAACAAACACAAAATAAACGGTGAATCAACCAGTAACAATGAAGTGTAACTGGAGATACAAAAAGCACAAACTACATTATTGTATTCACTTAATGCACAAAAATAATATGTGTATTCACTTGAAGGTATTTATTTATTTAATAAAGTTGAATTGCTGCTGTAGCCGTATTGGGGGGGTTGATTCACAACAGGTCGAAGGTTCGATGCCTGCCAAGTTTTAAGCAGTAAGTGTGTTTGTTAAAATAATTTTTTTTTCTTTGTAATTTTTTGGGCTTGAACTTAGGTTCTCATGTTTATAAACCGGACGCCTTTAGCATCACAGCTAAGTCACCTTGTTAATTAAGGATAGCACAAAGTATACATAGACATGTGGTAGCTTTCTTGACTTAAATACAGTAATTTTTGTGAAACTACTATTTTCGGTGTTATTATTTTAAATTGGTAATTTTAACCATTCAAGTTGATAATTCTAACCACAAAAACTGTTAAAAATTAAATAACTAATTTTAATCATCAAAAATAATTTTATTTTTATAACGTCGTTTTTCCCAAATTTATATTTTGCATTCAGTAAAATGTAATATTTCGGTCTTGAACTTAGGCTCTCCTGCTTATGAACTGGACGCCTTTACCATCTCAGCTAAGTCGTCTTATTGAATAACGATAGCACAAAGTAACCATAGACACGATATGACTTACAGCTTTAAAAAGTTATTTTAAACAATGAAAATTGGTATTTCATAAAAATTGCAACAACAATTTATATTAACAGTTGGTTAACTATTTATATTGGTTAGATTTACCTATCATTTTATTTTGAGTGTATGACTACATAGAGTTAATATGATTTGTTTTTTATTTGTTTTTGTAATAAAATTAATTATTTGACACAGAAGAACCTTAAAATTTACAAATTTTGGATGACGCTGTATTTTTTGTGGCAACTCACTCCATTTAGCTTTGTTTACATTTTTCGTGATTTACTTTTCCTTTTTAGTAGTCAAACAAAGCAAATCAGCTGTTATCTCGTGATTTAGCACAATGAAAATCACGACTAAAAATTAAAAATCTCGTGAACACGAAAAAATCACTCAAGTGATTTCAAAATCGTTCGTGGTTTGAAGTTACCGTGATTTCAGAACATGCTTGATAATTATGATGAATATGATTCTGAATGAAATGTTGCTCATTTGGAACGATTTTGCGTCATCCCGCGTCAAATTTGGTTTGTAAACCATTTATTGTAAATTATTTTTCTTATTTTATCAATATTCTTTTTGTGTCAAAAAACTATTTATACATTTCTAGCCAAAACTGACTTAAAAAACCTTGAATATGGATTTTTGAAAAGGCTTCCTGAATTGATTACCACTTAAGGCATCAACTATCCCATTGTGCGTTGTCTAGATAATAGCACATTTGTGTTTTTCGATGTATAGTTCTCTTTAAAGTGCCATCCAAAATCAAATGCTGTTTGGATTATATTATATATTGTTTGAAAGGCTATTAAATTACGTGTAGAAAAGTGGCTAATCGGCGTTGATCGAATAAAAAATTACTGAGTTATTGTGGATCAAAGTTAAAATCTTATGATCTCAAAATAAAATGTTGGTAAACCTAACCAATTTCCAACCCATAAAATACAGTAAAACCAATAGAATTGTAGTTTATTTGATAGTGTGTAAAACTACTAACCGGAAGGTCTGTTGAGGATCCTACCGACTGCGCCAATTAAATGTTGAGGTTCCCGACGATGGAACCCAACAAGGATATTTCGATTTAATATTCAAACACGTTTATTTATTTTATTTTTTATAAAGGGTCCGCCAGATAACTTTTTTTTTTTTGAAAATGCTATAAAAAAACTACTGAATATTTTCTCAAATTTCTTTTTTTATTTGAAAGTAGAATCCTTCCGGTTAATAATGAAAAATAATTTCATTCAAATGGCTACCTCGGTTGGCCATGCAGTAGCCTACACGATCGGTCCAATTTTTAAGCACATTATCGATTGTGTGCAGCTGTATTTCACCAATGGCTTCACGAATATTGTCCTTTAAAGCGTCAATTGTCTCTGGCTTGTCGGCGTAACACTTATCTTTGACGGCACCCTACAAATAATAGTCCAACGGTGTCAAATCGCAGCTCCGAGGTGGCCAAACGACATCAGCTCTGCGGCTGATAATGCGATCTTCAAAAACAGGGCGCAAAACATCGAGTGTAGCTTCGGCTGTGTGGCACGTAGCGCCGTCCTGTTGAAACCAAATGTTGCCAATATCCTCATCTTCAATTTTTGTGAACGAAAATTCGTTCAAAATGGCCCGACAACGATCGCCATTGACTGTAACGACCACTCCTTGCTCATTTTCGAAGAAAAATAGCCCAATTATGCCTCTGGACCAAAACCCGCACCAAACAGTGACTCGTTTTGGGTGCGTCGGCTTTTCAATGTATGCGTGCGGGTTTTCTGTGCCCCAAATGCGACAATTGATTCACAACAGCTCGAAGGTTCGATGCCTGCCAAGTCTTAAGCAGTAAGTGTGTTTGTTAAAAAAAATTTTTTTTCTTTGTAATTTTTTGGGCTTGAACTTAGGTTCTCATGTTTATAAACCGGACGCCTTTACCATCACAGCTAAGTCACCTTGTTAATTAAGGATAGCACAAAGTATACATAGACATGTGGTAGCTTTCTTGACTTAAATACAGTAATTTTTGTGAAACGACTATTTTCGGTGTTATTATTTTAAATTGGTAATTTTAACCATTAAAGTTGATAATTCTAACCACAAAAACTGCTAAAAATTAAATAACTAATTTTAATCATCAAAAATAATTTTATTTTTATAACGTCGTTTTTCCCAAATTTATATTTTGCATTCAGTAAAATGTAATATTTCGGTCTTGAACTTAGGCTCTCCTGCTTATGAACTGGACGCCTTTACCATCTCAGCTAAGTCGTCTTATTGAATAACGATAGCACAAAGTAACCATAGACACGATATGACTTACAGCTTTAAAAAGTTATTTTAAACAATGAAAATTGGTATTTCATAAAAATTGCAACAACAATTTATATTAACAGTTGGTTAACTATTTATATTGGTTAGATTTACCTATCATTTTATTTTGAGTGTATGACTACATAGACTTAATATGATTTGTTTTTTATTTGTTTTTGTAATAAAATTAATTATTTGACACAGAAGAACCTTAAAATTTACAAATTTTGGATGACGCTGTATTTTTTGTGGCAACTCACTCCATTTAGCTTTGTTTACATTTTTCGTGATTTACTTTTCCTTTTTAGTAGTCAAACAAAGCAAATCAGCTGTTATCTCGTGATTTAGCACAATGAAAATCACGACTAAAAATTAAAAATCTCGTGAACACGAAAAAATCACTCAAGTGATTTCAAAATCGTTCGTGGTTTGAAGTTACCGTGATTTCAGAACATGCTTGATAATTATGATGAATATGATTCTGAATGAAATGTTGCTCATTTGGAACGATTTTGCGTCATCCCGCGTCAAATTTGGTTTGTAAACCATTTATTGTAAATTATTTTTCTTATTTTATCAATATTCTTTTTGTGTCAAAAAACTATTTATACATTTCTAGCCAAAACTGACTTAAAAAACCTTGAATATGGATTTTTGAAAAGGCTTCCTGAATTGATTACCACTTAAGGCATCAACTATCCCATTGTGCGTTGTCTAGATAATAGCACATTTGTGTTTTTCGATGTATAGTTCTCTTTAAAGTGCCATCCAAAATCAAATGCTGTTTGGATTATATTATATATTGTTTGAAAGGCTATTAAATTACGTGTAGAAAAGTGGCTAATCGGCGTTGATCGAATAAAAAATTACTGAGTTATTGTGGATCAAAGTTAAAATCTTATGATCCTTATAACGTTTTCCATCAATTGTTGTCATGTCGGACGATGCAGAGTGGTCTGAAAAAATTTTTTTTAGCGCGACAAAATGTTTTTTCTATCTTAATAGCTTTTGTTAACTTAATAATTGGGGAAAAGATTTTAAGAATTACATACTCAAGATATTGAGGAAATAAGTCCAAAAACGTATAAAAATCATAGACTAATAACCATTTATTTGAAAATTTTCCATAAGTTTTTACTTTTTTCGGAAATCGTAAGTGATACTGTTATTTTATAGTTAATTGGATGCTAATCAATAATATAAAAATTGTTATAATATTAAAATCAAGAAATTAAACAATATCAAAGTCGGAATCAGATTCTTCATCCTTTGACTCTTTAACGCAATCGCCTGATACTGTAGTTGTTGACTCTTCATCAGAATCTCCGTCTTGTAGTGCTTTTTTAATTAGCTTTTGCGCTTCGGGATGTAGTGCCTTGAAATTGCCTCTGTCTTGCTGTCGATGATGAGAAATCACCGGATCAGAGGTAACAAGCAGAATATTAGTCCTTATTACGGTTGTCGTAGTCGTAGTCGAAATTAGACGACTCCAATGTAAAACATATAGCAAGCGTTGCCACATTTTATCTATTTCGTCACGACTACGACAATCGCAGATTAAATAAGACAGTTGTAGTATTTAGTCGAGACGATTACGGTACGTAATACTCATTTTAAAACTTTTGAATTGGTCTGAAAAAAAAAGATATTCCAACAATAATGAATTGTTGACGAACTTAAGTGAGAGCAGGGCAGTGAAAAGGCACACAAAGTTTTACAAGAAAAATAAATTAATTTGATAAGCATGGCCACATGTGCACAAGGCGAAGTACAGTTCTCAACTGTCTGTCTCCATACATAAGTATAGTAAAGCGAGAAGGACCACCCAGGCTAACCATGGAAGAGACGGGCGCGCAGTACATATATGTATATATTTCCAACAGAAGTATATATTTATAATACAATTAAATTATGGTGGCTATTCTGAAATACGCGACCACCATCTTACCCTACGGAGTATTAAAAAACAAAAATAAAAACAAATATTTGTTTAGACAGCCTCATGCCATTTTATCATTCACAACTAATAAAAGAACAACTATTGCCGTAACAACAGGTTTGGACCTTCTTGGATAAATAATGGTTGAAAAAAGTTAATTTAACCATTTGACAATAAGACTCTGTAGTGATCATTAGAATTCGCGACAAAAATTTTTAGATTTATGTCCTGCTAGAATGATTTCTTAGACCACTGTGCGATGATTCTTACCACAAATAATAAAAAAGTCCATAGTCTTATAACTTTATATTATCGATATAAAAATCAATATAAAAATGTTTGCTTGTATGTATGTTCCTTATAGGAAGCCAAACGACGAGGCCGATCGTTTTGCAATTTCGGAAATAACAAATATCAATTAAAGGATTTAATAGCAAATTTAAATGCTAGTGTTTTTATTAGTTTTTCCATTATGGCAATTTTAGGTTTTATCCTGTTTTGGTCTATTATGGGTCCCTAAGAACTAGAGAAAGGAGCTTTCTCAATCTTGGGTGAGAAATATAAACAAAAAGCACAAGTGTGGTTGTTGATTAGGATAAGTGCCAAGTATGGTAAATTTCTAAGCCACCATAAAATAAGCTTAAAGCCAGGAAACATAGAGCTTTAATGCAATTCGTTTAATGCCAGATATTTACCGCTTGACTTTGGGGGCTGAGTAGCCTAGAGTATAGAGAGCTCTGACGATGGGATTGTGGTTAATACCGAAAACATCGATGTTCAGTTCGACCTTTACAATAAGTCAAGAAATTGGTATTTGTACTTTTCAATTGCCACATGCTTTGAAAAATTATTTCTCAATAAAAAATGATTTAATTGTAAAAATTAAATTGAACGAACTTAAGCCTGAATAATAAATTTCTCTGGATAAAACCCATATAGTTCGACTAAATACACACAACTTCAGATATAAAAATATGGATATTTTTCATATTTGTGGTACAAAACAGCTTCCCAAATGACAGCAATTGGTGAAAAACGTTAAAATGTCATATAATTTTAACTTTGATCTACTATAACTCAATAGTTTTTTATCCGATCAATCAGCTTTGACAATTTAGACGAGAAATTAAGTAGCCTTTTCAAAAACATTTTAGTCAAAGCACCCTTTGATATTGGATGGGGCCTTAAATAGAACTATACATCAAAAAACCGAAATATACCGTTATCTGGATAGTGACCGAAATTGTTATTTTTTTATTTTATTCGTATTTACAACTTCCTAAATAGCCTAAAACATGCATTAGCAAATTTAATCCTTCCAAAAATAAAAATTTGCAAAGCAGTGTTTTGGATGATTTCAAAGCAATTTGTTAAAAAAAATTTATTTTTGGCTTAATAACTCCGAAAACTTGGTCTTAAGTAAAAAATGTTTGAGACTATTTTTATAGGAAATTTTGTCAGCTCTAACTTTTTATGCAGAAATTTTTTCTAAAAGTTATAGTTTCAGAACTCTTAGAGCTGTATTTCATTTGAAGAGATTAGCGGTAGCTATCGAAACATGTCAGTTCAACCCTCCGTGCAATCAAATTTTTCTTTGCCTACATCCCTACGGTAAATGGAACTGACGCAAAACAAGTCACGTGACCGGTCCCCAGGTGGTAGGGACCAGTCCGAGTTCTAACACTTCCTATGAATCGGACCAGCCACTTTTACATGGGGATGGCCTAGGATGGGGTTAATTGATACTTTGTATGCACTTTGTAACTTGTCTCTGAACTATCTTATGGAGTCATAATCGGTGTAGAATAATATAGATTATATATAAATATTATTCCAAAATTCAGCTGTAATTATCGATTAATTTATTTTTTTATTGTTACAAATCCAAGTAGAAATTGTATTTTATTTTTAAGCGGTGTCTTTGATAGGATTCGAACCGGCAACCTCCGGGATGACAGGCTAGAACACTACCCACTCGACCACAGGGGAGCTTATATTTCCATGTTATAAATACCAGTTAAGCTCTCATTGAAGGCCGACAATCAACATATATAAATAACAAATCAAGTAATTAATTTAAGTTCTAAAATACATTTAATAGGTTGTCGAATTTTTTTCCAACAAACTGAGTTAATTAAATTTCTTGTTATGTTTAGCGCAAAAATCCAACAGTTTTTGTGAATTTTTTTGATAAAAAAACTTGTGAAAAATTCGAAAATTATCATCGTTGATATTACAAATTAAAATGCTTCCAATCAATTAAATTATTCAGCAAAATGAATTGTTAAATTATATCGTAACGGAATGCACACACGTACACAGAAAAAAATATTACTTACATCCAAGGAATTTTTTCATAAATGCTATGAATCTAACATGAAATTTTTTTTCCAAATTTTTTTTCATTGAAGTTAGTAATTTTTACCTAAATTAATTCATATTTCTTAATAAATATATTTTAAGAAATTCAGTATTGAGCTTGTATAGCCTGTTGTACTAGGAACAACTCCTTCCTTTCTGCCAGCAGACTATTTGAAACAAACTGTATTTTTACTTTATATAATTACAACAAACTTTTTGGAATTTGTTGACAAAAAAGTTTAAAATTTTTTTCAAAGCAATTTGGATTTCACAAATAAATTGATTAAAAATTAAATTCATACTGCGAATGAAATAATTCCTGTTTTTTATTTATAAATTAATAAAATATATGAACAATAGATTATGAAATTTTTTCATACTATTTATGTTCAAAGTTTTTTCTGTGTAGAAGAAATATAAGAAATCACGTTTTGTTTGTATTTATTATTTATTTTATTTATTAATGAGCTGCTCTGTAACTGAGAAGTAAGTACGCCAGTCTATTAGTCCAGAGGTGGCCGGTTCGATTCCACCCAACGACATTTGGTATTTTTCGCAGAGAAGCAGAAAATCGCTTCGAGGATTGTGGTTTTGTGTATGGTATAAAACAAAATATTGTTGATATAACAATTATGTATGATAATAAATAATAAAATTTGGTTTGCAAGTTTAACAAATCACTTTGTTAACCCTCTGCGACTGACGTCGTAGTCTAGCAGACACCACTACACAGAAAATATTGTTTTACGCCATAATTATACAAATATCGGTTCTGGTGTTTTCAATACCTTCTTATTACGTACTCATGTGTACGTTAGTGCAAAGAAAACAATTGAAACGAGCGCACTCGTTGATATTAGCATACCAGAGTCTACAAGTCTAACACGTCAGTATTAGACCTGACATAATACGTTATAACTTTTTATTTAGCCATTGATATTATCTCTTTTTTCTCTATATTGATTACCTTTGGTATAAGCTACAATTAATTTTAAGCTTTTTACAAAAAAATAAAATATTTTTTGTTTTTGTATGTATGTAAGTTTTTTAAAGCTAATATATGTCATGCCAACAATTTTGTTTTTAATAAGATTTGAGGTTTTGTTTTCACGAAAAAATTACAATAAATAACAAATTACTACATTAAACTAAAACCAAAAATATTTTCAGTGGGCTTACAAACGGAGCTTGGAAAATATAAGCAATCGAAATAGTGTATAGTGTACTACCACGTCAATGGAATAGTGATAATGAAGTCACGTCAGTTCGCAGAGGGCTAATATAACAATAATTTCAACTGATATAATTTAAAAATCTAACAAAAAAACTCCATACAACACACATATCGCGTAAGCCTTCTTTTTTTTTGCTTTTTTGCAGAAACGCACTTGGCAGGAATCGAACCTGCGACCTTCAACAAATTATTTTTTGATATATTTAATTGAAAATATTTTTTGAAAACAACGTTTCTTGAGAACCCAATTTATTAAAAATATATCTTTTTGTTAACACCTCAATTATGAATAACACAAACATTTTAATTGGAAATAATCGAGTTAATTTTATTTTCTAATATCACAAAATCGTTGTAGGTGCCATTTTAAATAAAGTTTTAATTATATTTACAAATAAATTAATTGCATTTACAAATCTATTTTTTCTGTGATATACTGCAAAATTCATGACAATTAGTTAAGCAAAACATTTTTATGCACGCTTTTTTATGCATTTAATGTCGAAGAAAATGGAGAAATAGATATTACTTCAGATGATAGTGATGTATATTGAAAGAGAAGACTTTGGAGGAAACTTTAAACGCTGATATTAACAAAACAGCTGAAATTATTTGAAGACAACTGAAAAAGCACAACAAATATTGACAACAACTGAAAATGTGTTACATACTTGAATAAGAAACCGATTGTGAAATGAAATAATAAATATATTAGCGGAGTTCAATATTTGATACAAATTGTCTTGCGAAGGTGCAAAATATCGTAGGTTTTTTTTTTTATGAAATCCAACAACAAAATACACTAAATTTGCATTTGCACGTTAGCAAGAGCATTTGCATCATACACTGAAATCCTTTATTGACTTTTTTAAAAAGTCTTTAACAACCAAAAATATAAAAGTACAAAATTTCAAAGAAGTAAAGGACTGAATATAATATTCTAAAACTGCCCTTTGTCAGCAAATTTTATCCCAGACAACCTTTCAATCGCTCTTTTGATCACTTCCGTCTTCTGACGATTACGTTTTTAAATACGAAGTTTTTTTTTTAAATTTCAATAAAAATATTGTTCTTTTTTTTTTGTAATTTATTTTGAATATTTTTGTTTGTTTGCGATGCATTAAGCTTTTTACTTATTTTATCTCGAACTGTTTTGTTTGTCAAATACTTTTAAAATAAAGCTCAGTTTAAAGTAAATTCGATGATTCATTTTGCTCATATAAAAATCAATGGATTCTGAAAATAAACGTTTTGGTAAATATTTTATTACTTTATTCAATTCCAGGGAATTCCCGGGATACCGGGAATTTCTTTTTTATTTCCCGCTCTCCCGGGAAACAAAAAAGTTCGGGAATAAAAAACCCTAGTTTCAACAGGGTGGTCTAAATTTCAACATTCTTAGCTTAGCTCCTTTTCTATGATTAAAGTCGTATACATCGTTTTGCAATCGGATCGCAAGTTCCAAAGATACAGATTCATTATCCTTTTTTTCCAATTGGAACCACTATGCTCCAGGGCTCTGTAATTTCTTTAAGTATATGTACCAAGGACCAACTGGTAAAATTTTCATAACTCTGGGGCCTATTTCTCTAGATTTGTATAATTTCACTGTACTATAGCTATCAATTCTCAAAATATATTCGATAAATTTTTTTCTCTAAATAGCATTAATATTTAAGTTCTAATACTAAGTAACAGTTATAATATTATTTTAAATTAGTTCTTTGAAAATCATAAACAAAGTTGCAAAAATTTTGTAAACTGCCACTTGTAAATAGTTTTGTCTTGTTCTACTTCTTGTTCAACTCAATTCAATTTCTTTGTGTATCCTTCTAAAGTTAATGTGCGTATGTGTGCTGTGTGTGTGCTGTGTGTGTGTGCTGTGTGTGTGTGCTGTGTGTGTGTGTGCTGTGTGTGTGTGTGTCTCTGTGTATGTGTTCATGTTAATGTGTCATTTTATTGCCACTATTTGGTTGCAACTTTGCAACATGTTCAAATTAAGACTTGATATGAATTGTGTTTTTAATTTTTATGTTCTATTTTATGTTTTTCCAAAAAGAAAACTAACATTCAAAATTATTATTATTATTATTTCACTCATGTGGCACGTAAAGGAATGATTCCATACATACGTGTGAATGTACATATGTGCGTGTGTGTAAGTTTGTATGCAATTTTTTTTATAATATGTGGGATAGGATCTGTATATACTAGAGAGGAAATAAATTTCACCAGAGATAAAGTTGTCTATCTGTCTGTTTTGTTCACATACAAATTTAATATATTTTAATATTTAAATTGCATTTCCTCCATCTGTTTATTTTGTTAAATTTTTCAAAAGTCATTTAGAATATGAAATGTATACTTACTTGAGTGTGTTTATGTATGTTCGATTTCAAATGTTTCTACTGTAGTACTACATACATATGTACCCAGCAAAAAATTTTTCTTATTTCGGTCCCAAGTAGGTCAGAAAGTCTGCACAAGATAACCCTAATTCGTATCGAATGTCGGTCAGAAAACTTACCGAAAATCAAATGAGTGGTTGACTAGAAACCGGACCTCTTTTCTTGAGGAAATTCTAAAAATGATGTCCAAATATTTAAGAGAATTCTGTACGAATTTTGAAAAATTTTCTGGGGAATTTCTAAAGAAATTAGCGAGATGTCTGAGCAATATCGGAAAATATTTGAATTTATCCAAAAGCTCATTGAAGTAAAAATCCACTAAAAGGAAGGACGCAAAAAAATGTATATACAATTTTTAATAGAGTAGAACTTAATTGTTTATCCGAGTTCAGCTGTCATACTACTAAAAATTAGAAAAGATTGGGTGCTACAAAGCGCAATCTTTTTTTTTACTGACTTTAAAAAAAAGGAAGTTATCAATCCTTTTTTTATTTTTATGTTTGCACAGGCATATCTCTTGTCATTTGTCAACCGATTTTCAAAAAAAAATTTTTTTGTTTGAAAGGGTTTGCCTGCAGTCTGGTCCCATAATCGGTGGGGTACCCCCATAGTGAAGTGGATATTGTGCTAGACTATTAGCCGGGGGTCGCAGGTTCGATTCCTGCCAAGACCATGAGAGTTTCTGCAGAAAAGCCGAAATAGGCTTGAGCAATATGCGTGTTCGTTTTAAAAAAAAACATTCTCAACCACCACACCCCCTCCCCCTCCCAAAAGCATAACTCTGTCATTTGTCAACCGATTTTCAAAATTATTTTTTTGTTTGAAAGGTTTTGCTCGCATTTTGGTTACACAAAAATAAAAAGTGGTCTGTATATTTGGCCAGATCCACCAAAATATATGTATTTTAACCCGCTGAATTCGAATCTGAAGTTCGTTTGGCTCATTCGCTCACAAAACTTGAAATAAATTGCAAAAAAAAGCAGTTTTTCTCGATTTTTAACAGTTTTTTGCAATTTACTCAAAACCTTGTGTGTTAAAGAGCCAAAAGAGCACCAGATTCGGACTCAGCGCCTTGAAATACATATAGATTATAGGTACGTCTGGTCAAATGTACAGACCACTTTTTCACATTGTATGGAGGATAGTAATAAAAGTGAGCGGACCATGCCCATTTTTTCTACAAAGTTTCTGTTATGCATAGATATTATCCATACAAAATTTAATTCCGATATCTGCTCCGGAACGAGAGCTATTAATTTTCGCCTCCCGAAAGTGGCAAAAGTCACACTGTGCAACTCGATTGATTGTCTGGTAAAGTCTCAGATTTTTTCTGACGTTAGACATGTCGATACAAAATGTTTTCTGGGTACATATATGTATTTATTGTACATAAGTGTTAGTCTTGTGTACTTAATTTGTTTATTTAAATAAAATATATTGCTTGTTCTATTTGTTGTTGCTGCTATTTGTGAAGTACACATGTCCTGTTGCTGCTCTAATACTCCTCTCGTTTTCTATATTTGAGTGGGTGTATGTGAGTGGGTGTATGTGAGTGGGTGTGTGTGTGTGTTTCTCGAAAATATTTTAAATACACTAATTGTTCTAACTACTGTTTACACATTTGTACGAGCTCTGTTGATTTTACTGTTCAAATCCATTTCGGCAAATTTTTGTTTGTTTGCATTTTGGCAACTTCAAGAATCTCTAGCATTTGAAAAAACTTTGTTCAAATATTGAAAGGTGAATGATGATAAAAAGTAACTGCCAATACAGGATATAGAGATGTTCTCGTGTATAACAATTATTTTGTAAACTTAAGTATTTCAAGTCATTTGTAAGATAAGGAAATTAAACATTATAAGCCCGGTTGCCTTCGTTACTTATACATTTTTATTTATTTTTTAATCTTTATTAAACTATTGAGCAGAGAATTGGAAAATAGTTTACTATTTAATCTTAGACATAAAAACTATTGCGACTTTGTTTTATGCCATTTGCTAATGAATAATTACACTGTTCTGCAACATAAAATTTTTCGCGCCTTTAAATGAAAATGTGTAGAATATAAAAATTTTAATGCGCTAAATTCAATCAAGTCCGTTTTAATTTTTTTCTATATCGTGCAGATTTTTTTTTAAAGGGCTTGACTGATATCTCCACTAGGTACATCAGGATATTTATAATCCGAGAACGGTCTGTCTGATTGATGAATAAATAAACCACCATAAGATGCCCAACAAAATTACCATTAACGGCAGTTTTCACAATGTAGGATTAGAAGGTAACATGAACTTTAACTGCAAGTTCGGCATACAAAACTTGCCGTTAAAGTCAACGTTAACTTTTAATCATACGTTGTGAAAAGGGCTCCATGAAAAATCGCCCAAAACCAAATCGCCCAAAAATAAAAATGAAAAATCGCCCAAAATTTTTCCATACAAATTTTGGGTGATTTTTCATATGAAAAATCGGCCAAAAATTTTGGGTGATTTTTCATTTTGAAATTTTTGGCGATTTTTCATATTAAAAATGTTTCCATGAAAAAACGCCCAAAACTAAATCGCCCAAAAATAAAAATGAAAAATCGCCCAAAATTTGTTCATACAAATTTCAAGTTATTTTTCATCTGAAAAATCGCCCAAAATTTTACACCCAAAAATTCTGGTAATCATCAAAATCGAATATAGAATTTAAAATATATATTGTAGAAAATAATTGAAAGTTTCTCCAATGTGTTCTATCTCCACTATTATTTGGCTTAGCAGCAAAAGTGGTTTAGAAAATTGTCGGAAGAGAAGCCGATATTTGAGATACCACGGAAAGTCGTCGAAAGCACGTTCCAAATGAAGCATTCCGAAGGCTACTAATATTGAAAATTGTCGTAACATACCATAGAGTTTAAAATTCTTCCGCCCGGCCGAAGGCCGGCTTTTCGGAAAATCGTCGAAAGCGCTTATCAAGTTAAACATTCCAAGGTTCACTAATATAAAAAATTTTCAAAAACGAAGCGGATATTTGACATACCATCCTTCGTGCAGGTGGAATCAAGCCTTTGCTTCGCTTACGACAATTTTCAATATAAGTTGCTTCGGAATGCTTAATTTGGTACGTGCTTTCGACGAATTTTCGTGTAGCCGGCCTTCGGCCGTGCGGAAGGATTTTAAACTCTACGGTATGTCAAATCTTGGCTTCGCTTACGACAATTTTCAATATTAGGAGCCTTCGGAATGCTTAATTTGGTACGTGCTTTCGACGACTTTCAGTGTAGACGGCCTTCGGCCGGGCGGAAGAGTTTTACACTCTATGGTATGTCAAATCTCGGCTTCGCTTACGACAGTTTTTTAGATTACTTGACCTTGGAATATTTAATTTGAAACGCGTTTTTGGAGGATGGAAGGACTTTAGACTATTTATGCTTTTCTATAAGTTTTCTTTTTTTTTTCAATATAAAAATTAAATTACTATAATTTTTAATTTTTTTAATGTTTTTTTAATTTTGGGCGATATTTAATTTTTTGGGCGATTTTTCATTTGTTTTGGGCGATTTTTCATTTTAAAATTCTGGGCGATTTTTCATTTTTTTTTTGGGCGATTTTTCATTTTGAAATTTTGGGCGATTTTTCATTTCTATTTTTGTGCGATTTGGTTTTGGGCGATTTTTCATGGGGCCTGTGAAATGGGCCAAATCAACCAGCTTGTGACCTGACCCTCTTCGATTTCGTTTATTTTCGGATATATTTTGGCACGTATTAAACGCATGTACGTATTAAACACTTGACCGAGCTATGCGATAATCAATACTTCGTGGGGCAAATCGCCTCACCGATTTTCAAAAACAAATTAAAGGAGCAAACTGCAAGCAAAGCTTTTCAAACAAATGAAGAATTTTGAAAACAGGGTCAAGTTGTCCGTTAGATTAAAAAAAAAATTATAGCTCCAAACTGCAAGCGAAATTGCCCCGCTCGATTTTCAAAAAAAGTTGTGGGAATAAACTGCAACTGAGCCCTTCCAAACAAAAAAAAAAGGTTTGAAACACAAATGGCAGAGTTATGTATGTAGAAACATAAGACAAAATTTAAAAAAAATACACACAATTTATTATATCCTCCGTTTTTGAAGTCGGTTAAAAGAAGACAATTCGTTACCAAAAACCACTATCGCCTGGAAGATACTTAGGCGATACTGCTCAAGAATTTAGCCGAGACACCTGGTGTTTAGTCGAGACACCTTCGCGTGGTAAGGACACTAGCCCTTAGCCCATACACAAACCTGGTTCAAATCCCAGAAGTTGCCCGGAACTTCCCCGGAAGACAGCGGCAATACCGAAAACCGCGAAAATAGCAAAGCGCCAACACTGAGTTTTTAAAGAATTTAACCTTTTAACAGGTAGTGAAGTGGGAGAGAAATATAAAGCTTAATTCAGGGATGCAAAATGAAAGTTTACAAATAGAACTAATTTTGAAAAAAAGAGTACTTTTTTCAAGCTGATTAAACTAACTTTTTGTATTTTTTAGTACAATTTATTCAAAATTAACTAAAATATGTACATAAAGATTCATTTGTACATTTGTACTACAAATATGTATGTGCGTAAAGAACTTAACAACTAACAAAAAGGTACATTGAAGTTCATTTGCACTAAGTAGTTACTTATATGTGATGATCCTGATAAAAAGACATCTTATTTTCCGGAGGCTGAAATTGATTCAGCTACATTTTCTAAAACTAGATATAGTTTGGCAATATTGTGGAATATTTTCTACAATAATAAAACCACTTAACAAATTCTAAAATAGTTCTATCTCTTAGCATTTATAGCTAGTTTTCAAATCTGCAATGCATTTTATTCTGTACAAAATCTTGTGTATAAAAATAGCATTTCGGAAAAGGGACCCTAACTTCCCCAATACATTTCATAAGAGGGAAGTCAAGGCCTATTTCTCCCTAAATATTGAGGTTGGTCAAATGTACGGCCCACTTTTTTGTATATTGTGGGTAGTCTACTATCAATGGCTCTCAAACACAAGCTAAATGACGCAGATAGATCCCTGTTGACGGTAGCATTGTTGCCCTTGCAGCTAAAAAAGGCGGGAAATTCCAAAAGTTTGATGCGCCCTCGTATATGTATGCCCTCTTCATACACATATAACATGAGGAAAATCCAACTATTTCGTCACTTTTCATGAAAAAATCGTCAAATTGTCACTGCTATTTTTGGAACATAAAAACGTCCGTCTGTCTGTCTTTCTGTCTGTCTGTCTGTCCGTCTGTCTGTCACAGGCTGTCTTCTCGTGAACCGTCAGAGCTACGGATCAGAAATTTGCACAGAATATGTAAAACGTTGGCCGCTACAACAACAAATATATGTTAGTTTAAAATTAAAGGGTGTTCTAAAGCGAGCAACGAAAGATGTTGAAATACTATGTAATATACAGACACTTATATATAATTGGTGTAGTCTGTAGAATAGACTACACCAATTAACACCGATGTTTAAAACATTAAAAATTAAAGGGTGTTCTATCAATTAATGTAGTTTGTACTATGTAATTTACACAATTTGCTGTATCTTGGAAACCGTAAAATTTTTAAATTAAAAAAAAACACTAAAACTAAAACATTTCAAAATTAAAAAGAAGTCAAAACGAAAAATCGCCAAAATGAAAAAAGCACTCAAAGAAAAAAAAACACCAAATTAAAAAAAATCTTTAAACCCCAAAAAATCATCAAAACTAAAAAGGTCGCCAAAAAACTAAAAAAAAACCCAAAAAACGGAAAAAGTCGTCAAAACGAAAGAGAGCACTAAAACAAAAAAAAAAAAAAAACGCTAAAACTAAATATATCATCAAAAACGAAAAAAGTCGACAATAATTTAAAAAAATCTCCAAAACGAAAATAAAAGCGCCAAAACTAGATAAAATCGCCAAAAACCGAAAAAATCGCCTGAACGAAAAAAAGTGTCAAAACCAAAACAAATGTCGCTAAAACCAAAAAATCACCAAAAACGAAAAAAATCCCAAAAACCGAAAAAAGCGCCAAAACTGAAAAAAGCGCCGAAACTAAAATAAATAGCTAAAACTAAAAATATCGTCAAAAAGCGAAAAAATGTTAAAAAACGTCAAAAGCAAAAAATCGCCAAAACTAAAAAAATCGACAAAAATTGCAAAAAACGAAAAATCGAAAAAACAACGAAAAAATTACGAATGTAAAAAAAGCTTCGAAACCAAAAAAATCGCCAAAACAACGAAAAATAGCTTTAAAAAAAAATTAAACAAAAAGCACAACAAAAAAACTGCCAAAATGAAAAAAGGAGTAAAAACGGAAAATGATATACATATGTGTATTCGTACAGAACCCTTCGTGTATGACCCAAAGTAGCACTTAACTTAATTTATTTCAAACACTGCCTTCATCACCTTAACAGTCCAGCAACAACCAATACAATGACACATTAATCCACATCAGAAAAATTCATGACACTAGTCTTGAATTCAAGATCTCAGGATTTGTAGTCAAACGTGCTAACCATCTCAGCCAATAGCATCCATCCTCTGCTTTAGATTTTAATTACACCTTTTTCAAATCCCTTAAACACATTCGTTTGTGCAGCATTTATATGTATATTTTCGTAAGCACTACATTTTCAGTTTCAATTAAATGAAAAACTTTTTTTTTCAAACATTCGTAAATTCATCAGTAAAAGAAAATTATGATGAAAACTTTTAAATATCTTTCATTAAGATACCGTACAAATGAATTTACTTAGCAACCATAAAACATTTTAATTCATTTTATATCTTCTGTTTATGTGTCCTTTCTCTCTCAACTATTGCAACTTCAAATGATTTTACACGAGTTTTAGGGAATCAAAAAAAAAAGGAAAATTAAATTAAATACCATTTCATGTGAATGCAGAGTTTTCATTTAATTTGAGTTGAAACGTTTTAGGAATTCACTATCACTTTTACGTGCAAAAGATAAAAAATATGTGTGGAAGAAAAAAATCCAGTTTACTTGTGGCAGAATAAAACATCAATTCATGCATTGAGTTCGCGTGTGAAAATAAAAGAACAAAAAATAAAATTGTTGATTATCTTAAATGATTGTACGAATAGCGAAAATTAATTGTTTTTCAGTTTCCTTAGGCAAATATGACCAATAAACATGTTATAGGTGGGCCAAATGGCTTAAAGGTATAATAAAGTTTAATGAGCCGTGATGATATATGTCATACGCTTGTAAATTTCAGTTTTCAAACTTGTTATATATTTTAAATTGTTGGAGATGTTAATTGCATTAAGCTGCTACTTCTTTACATTCAAAATTTTAACTTAATATGTATACTGCATTAGAAATTCTTATTTTTGGAAGGTATAAAGTTTCTACACAAGAAAATTGGAAAAATATTCATTTCGGCCATTGCCCTAATAACGCATAGTGGTTCCAATTGAACAAAAAGGGTGTTATATATGTATGTATCTGTGAAACTTGCCATCCGAATACAAAACAATGTATGATAAAATCATAGACGAGGACTTTGACTTTAAGCACGTAATTTAGAGGATACTGTTGAAACAGACGTTGACCTACAGAATATCAAAGTTGACTATCGCGGCCATGAAAAACTTTGTCGGCCATATAACTTTTACAAATACTATCCGATTTTAACATTTTTAAACTTGGTTTAAAGTTTCATCAATCAAGTTTCGTTTTTATGCAAAAAAAATGTATAGAGTGTTATCCATATTTTTTGAATATAATTGAATTTTTTTAGTGAATACCTAAGAAGGTTATGTTAAAATAATCAGAAAAAGAAAATACAGTTTATTTTATTAAGATGTCTGCAATACTACTTTTGGCTTTGAATTTTAAAGTTTTGGGTTTTGGCCTCGACTTTATTCTCTATTTCGCCAAGATCTTCGGTAACAGCAAAACCAACATTTTAATAAAATATTATACGATTTTTAACATAATCCCCGATGATAAATGCGTAAATTTTAAACTGAAAACTGCTTTAGCGCGATTTAATAGATTGTAAATAAATGTAGTACAGAAGTGTTTTTTTTTGTCCATTCATTGTGTGTTAAAAACGAAAAACAAAAAAAAACTGTTTTTCCCCTCTTCATACAAAATGAGTTCCCGGTAATGCATGCTGTTGTTTTTCCACATTAAGAAACTATGATTTTGCTCAAAAACGAGATATAATTTATAAAGGTTTTAGAATATTTGCATTTGGTTCTCTTATTTCACACATAAAATGTTTGAAATATAATTTCTTTTTTTTTAATGTTGGTGTCCGCAATCATGTGTATTGAGCGTTACGAGTTCTTAGTACGCCTCATTACTCAGTTTAATTATTAAAATTGCATTAACAATATGCACTAAAATACCAGCGTACGTTTGTACTTCTAAATATTTAAAACTTTTGTGAACTTTGTTAAATAGTATTATATTGCGAAACGTTTCATCAATCAATCATCGTTTGTATCCAAAAAAAAATTATAGAGTGCTATCCATATTTTTTGAATATAATTGAATTTTTTTAGTGAATACCTAAGGACGTTATGTTAAAATACATCGAAGATTATACATCTGAATTGTATTGAGTTCAAAATATAGTGTGTGCTTTGAAAAAATATTGAATTCGTATAAAAATGTATTGGGCGTTACTAGAGTTTGGGAATCGGGAATTCCAGCGAAAGGTCTGCCTAATATTCACGGGAAATTTTTGAGATTTTTCTGGGAAACGGGAAATTAAAAGTACACGTTATTTTATAAATATATGGACTTTTTTGACATTAATATTTATAAAAATGGCGTAAGTTACAGCCAAATTTATTTTGGTTCATATAAGAAATTTTTATTACAATCCTGTTTTTCTTTAATATAACAATTTTCATTTTTTTTTTAATATTACAAAAGTTCATTGACTGATTGTACGACTAACGGCCCTTAACGCGGACTTTAACGGCAAGTTTAGTATGCTGAACTGGCCGTTAAAGTCCTTGTTAACTTTTAATCGTACCTTATGAAAAGGGCCGTAAATGTAAAGTATAATTTGCTTAAGTTCTCTTTTCAAGTTGATACGTTTTTCATCGTCTGTTTAAACAATTATATCCTGTTTATTGCTGTCGAAGAAATTTTTTCATTCTTATAATTTTATTTAAAACAAAAACAAATTCTAAAATTTAGTTTTTGTTTCAAATGTAATTGTAAGAAAGAAAGAATTCCTTCGATATCATACCATTTCTCCTAATCCGTCTATGAGAAAAATTATTGCTTGATTCGAAAAGTACATGCAAGATGCATTTTAGTAATGAGTGACATTTAATCGCTATAGCAGAACAAAGTGGAATACTTTGTATAAGTATCAATGATTACAGTGCTCTCTAATCATTTCCTAAAGTAAATAATTCGATATTAAACGAACTTAGATTTTCCGCAGAATTAGTGAAAAAATTTTGCAAAGTGTAATGGAAATTTTAAGCGCATAGAAGTTGTAAAATCTTCGAGTTGACATTACTTAAATTTATTCTAAGTCGACACAATGATTGACACACTGCAGGAGATGTTTTAAGATAAGTAAAATGAATAATCAAAGATATTTAGACAGACTGTGGCTCAGGCTATGTAAAATTCGGCGCAGCTGAGTATAATAGTGTATCTTGCTTGTACTTAACGATAAGAATCCTCCTGGATAATGTTCAAGAAAAATAACAAACATTACGGCAAGTTCTTTATAAAATGATTTGATGGCCTTAAAATAAAATGATTAACTAATTGCGGCAATAGTCGTCAATTAGTCTTTATAGGATCTCTTGCTGTGTAATAACTATAACCACTATTTGCTTGAATTCGCTTAAAAATTCTTAAAATTTTGTTTTAGAATTGCTTTTATATTAAATTTTATTTACAAAGAATGCTTACATTAATAAAACAATAGAAATTTCGCCAATTTTCATTTAATAAATCTACGTAATTTAGAAAATTAACTTTTCACGGCGATCCCGGGAATTCGCGGGAATTCGATTTTTTCATTCCCGTTTCCCGGGAAGCACAAAGGTCCGGGAAATCCCAAACCCTAGGCGTTACGTAGCAAATTTTTTTATATATAATTTAACTATACATTTTAGGACGTTCAAAAAAGGTAACAGCAGCTGAAGGGTAGAAATGTTATAAAGAACATTATCTGTTTAGAAATTTCTGGTTTTCTTTGAAAAAAATGTTGCTTCTTTCGCACTGTGGCTTGTTATATTTTCGAAGAATGTATTAGGTAGGTCGTATTTGGCAAAAAAAATATTTGAAATTGACATAACTTTTGACATTGTTGGTCGATTTTGTTAATATAAATAGGTCTTATTTGAAAGAAAAGTTAGGCTACGTTTAGCTTATATATAAATGTTTGTAAAAGAAATATTTTAAAAATATAGAAACTTTTTGTTTTTCTATGTGAACACAAGTCAAAATTGAAAAAGTGGTCATAACTTTTAATTTCGTCCTGCGATTATTATAATTTTTTATAATAATGAGGGTGCTGTTGGCTGAGTAGTTAGCGCGTTTGACTACAAACCCTGAGGTCTTGAGTTCGAGACTAGTTCCAGGCAAGCCAACAACATCGTGCATTTTTCTCATGTGCATTGGTGTGTTATTGTGTTGGTTTTAGAATATTTGCATTTGGTTCTCTTATTTCACACATCAAATTTTTGAAATATATTAGAAAGTATAATTTCTTTTTTTTTACATGTTGGTGGCCGCAGTCATGTGTATTGAGCGTTACGAGTTCTTAGTACGCTTCATTACTCAGTTTAATTATTAAAATTGCATTAACAACATATACTAAAATAACAGCGTACGTTTGTACTTCTAAATATTTAAAACTTTTGTGAACTTTGTTAAATAGTATTATATTGCAAAACGTTTCATCAATCAATCATCGGTTGTATCCAGAAAAATGTATAGAGTGTTATCCACTGAGGTCTTGACTTCGAGACTAGTTTCAGGCAAGCCAACAACATCGTGCATTTTTCTCATGTGCATTGGTGTGTTATTGTGTTGGTTGTTGTTGGACTGTTAAAGTGATGAAGGCATAGCACTGATCACTTGGCAGTACCGGCAGCGATTAATGCTAACATATCTTTATGCACTTCACAGCACCCTCCTTCCACGGTATTGTAGCAAAACCGTCGACGAAGTAAAAGAACTAATAAAATGGCTACACAGCTGAAACAACTCAATGCCCCTACTTGACACCAGAGGGGATTCTCTACAACAAAACGCGCAATAGCAGGGTTGTAAATGAATTAAGCTTTATATCTCTCTCTCCCATTTCACCACCTGTTCTCTCTTAACTGGTTGGCATTAATTGCTTGATTGTGTTACCTCTCTAAAAAAAATAAAAATAATTTTGTTTTAGATAGTAGATTTACATATGTATAGTGCTTTCAAACCCTATATTCCTTTTTGTGGTTTATTTTTTCGCGAAAATCATTGCTATACAACTGAGAAAGCAAATTTAACGCTCAATACACAACAATATTAAAAAAAATTTTAAATGTAATTTTATTTCAGGAACCATTGACTGAGGCGAAAACTATAACAAAAATCCTATCTTCTCATATATTTATTATGTATATATTAGTTACATTGGTAAACAACAAAAACACACAAAATGTACGTTTAGAATGACAATCCATATACTTGATTATAAAATGAAACCAAAAAAGTTTGACTTAAGAAGAACAAAAATCAGAAAAATTGGAATGAAGAAAAATAAAACAACGGCAGTGCTGGAAAAGTGCAGCTTAATATCAACTTAAGTGATTTAATTCTCGTATTCAATTTTCACGAATATATTAGAATTGAAATTATATTCAACAGAGCCACCTGGCAAGTGGTGATAAGCAAAATATTTATGAGCACTGGCGATGGAAGTGTAGCGGTTCCCGAAACTAGCGCTGCTATGTTCTGCTGTGTATGTTGAAATATTAAGTTGAAGTTAATTTCTTCCTTGTTCCTTGAAATATTAATCATGCCCAATTCTTTGTGAATATAAAGTTAAGAATGTTAAACTATATTTTGTTTATCTACTTATAAGCTTTCCATCAAATTTCAATTTAAGAAAATCGGATAATATTTGTAAAAGTTATGAGGCCGACAAGGTTGCTCATACCCTGTAGATCAACGTGTGTTTTAACAGGGTGGTCCAAATTTCAATATTATTGACATAGTGTCCACACCTGATGCATTTATATCATGATGAATGTCATATTGATATCATGATGAAAATTAATTACGTACACAGAAAAAAATAAGTTTCGTTTTTGATAACAAAAATCCCGGTATTCAATAATTTTTTTTTTTAAATTTCCTGTGATAAAGAATTCCCCTATATTGATAACAAAATTATTTCAAAATAAAAATATATATATAAATTAAAAAAATGTTGACATGGCTGGAATACGAACCCGGGCTTTCCGGACGTAAAGCATACACTCTCTAGCTGAGCCATATCCCATTTATTTTTTTATGGGATACAACTTGTTTTAAGTACTTCTGTATAAAAAGAAAAGAAATAACCGGCATGGAAAAGAAATACTTACAACGAAATATTTTATTATGTTAAAGATAAATGTTATTGAAATTCATATTTTTTTTTAATAACATGGTTTTATTGAATATAATTCTTGTCTATTTTTTTCTGTGTATAGACTAAATTTATTTGATGAATCAGTTAAATATATTATGATATGAAACGTCATTTCATTTTTGGAAAGATTTTCCGTCATCCCACATCAAATTTGATTTGTAAACAGACCGGTTTCGGCTATGTGCCATCTTCAGTGTTCTATTGAATTCAATAGAACACTGAAGATGGCACATAGCCGAAACCGGTCTGTTCAGAAACTAAATTTGACGTGGAATGACGGAACATCGTTCCGTCGGAAGAAAAACACAACACTCATTTCATTTGTTGTTTTTACTTTATTGCTTATTTTCTTTATTAGAATTAGTCAAAATTATAAGAAATAAATATATATTTTTTTATGAAAAAACCATAAATTTTACGATATTTATTAAATAAATCTTATAATAAAAATATTTAATTTTTTTGGTGGTTATTGCTGTACGACAAAGAAGGTCCATTCTTATGTATTGATGAGAATGAAAAATTGACAATTTCTCTGCCGGCGTTATATTATGTGTTGTGATGAAAATTCATCAGGTGTGGACACTATGTAAAGCGCAGGCTCTCCTTTATGAATTTTACATACTTTGTTTTGTCATCGGATCGCAATATTCAAAGATACATACTTTTTACCTTTTTTACAATTGGAACCACTGTGCAATGTTATAAAAGCTGATATTGGTGGTTTTTAAAATTAAAAGTTTTTATTAAAAAATTCAACATCAAATCAAAATCAAGTTTTTAGCATTAAATTAATTTACACTTTTTTAAATTAATTTATACTTTTCAATTAATCATAACTGAGCTAAGACTTTAGCTAATGTAATTACTTTAATTAAATGCCATGAAACTTAAATTCTTAGATGTCCCATAGAGACAGAACATGCCAGTTCAAATAAATGTTGCATGCAATGACAGCATTAAATGCTCTCCCCTTGCTACGTCAATATAACTATTTCACCAAAGTAACATTAACATCATGAATTAATAGGAATTTAATAATAAAAAAATAAATGAATGGATATTAAAAGAAAAGTAGAAGAAAAGAGCAGGTAATGACCATTCCAAGATAATGATAAGATAAACGTAAAAAATATGTTTAACAAATTTAAGGCGTGTAATTTATTTTAAGAAAGTTAATAAAACATTAACATGACTAATCAAGCAGCCAACCAACCAACCAACCGGCTCACAAATTCTGACACCCATTTAACTCGTCTTCAAAAAAAAAAAACAGCAGCGAAGTACAGGCGCGGATCTAGCTTGAGATTTTTTTTGGGGGGGACTTCTAGCTAAAACATACTATTTAGCAAAACTTCTTTGAGAAACTCAATAGAAATTGGCTATATTTTCCTCGTTTGGGGGGGGGGGGGAATATCTCGTTCTCCCCCCTTGTATCCGCGCCTGTTGAAGTATAAACTTCACAAGGGTGTTACTATAAATAACTATTACAATACAAACTAGTTACCTCCTTTCTTAGCCAAAAAAAAGTAGCTTTTAAGACCTCAGTTAAAGCCCGTGGATAAGAAAATTAAATGGAAATAAAAAATATTTACAAATAAAAACTAGAAAAACAATAATAAAGCGAAAAATTATTGCCTTAAAAAACACATTTTGGCAATAAAAATTCAACAACTTAATAGTTTTAAGCAGGAAACTAAGTGTTCCAAAACCAAAATTGGAATAAATGAAGAACTCAACCAGCAGCGGCAGCAGAAGCAACATTAAGAACAAAAACTTTTAACTCTGTTTGGGTTTGGCATTCAGCCCATTATAATAAATAACAATACGAATATGAAGATGAAGATGATGCAAAAGATGCTGCAACTAAATAAAGCCAAGCCAAAATGACTACGAACAGGCAAAAGGAGATACGCACACACACACACACACACATGCATTCTCATGCAGCGAGACACAGCAGACAAAAGTTTAATGAAAGAAAATCTACAGGAAGTCAAAAAACAACTTGATCTCTCTACACAACTCAATTCGATTAATACAACCCAGTCGGCCACGCCTTTAAGGCATCTTTAACGACGGGTACAAGACAATTCTAACTGCCTGTTCTACAATATCAAATCATTCGAACCTTCTTGCCTATGTCATTTTTATTTCTTACGAATAATAATTTCTAATAATGCCAGATCATAAATTTCCTTAAAAACATTAAAAATAATACTAAATTCTTTAAAGGGCAAAATACACCATCAATCCGCTTGATGTCAGATTCGTGTACGTGTGCTTGATGAAAAATCAAAACCAACTAGAGTCTCCATCAAGCGTCGTCGGTGTCACTAATAGTAACAAAATTTCACACATACTATTACCATGCTTGTCAAGCATGTTGATGGTGTATATTGCCCTTAAGCAAAAATACAACCGAACTTAACAGTAAGAAAGCATATTCGCAGTTGCGCATCAAATTCTTATACTTTTCTAACAAAAATGCTAGTTTTATTGTAGAGTTGCGAGTACTTTGTTTGATGTGCCTTGAACAATGAACAAAAGAAAATTTATCAATGTGTTAGTGGTTTTATTTTATTAAAAAACTGTATGAATATGCCCTGCAAACAAAATGACTAGTATGTGGTTAGAAATATACTAGTTGCTTTTTTATTCAGACTAGTTGCCTAACTGTTCTTTTTCCATATATCGAAGTATCGATTTTAACCAGGGACTGAAACCATGAAAAAAAATGGTTTCAGGTTCGGGTTCGGGTTAATCAAAATAAAAAGTTCAGGTTCCGGTTCGGTTCAGGGCTCGGTTTCGGGCTCAAAATCAAAAATTTAAATACGCACAATTATTTTGTTACATTTACATTTATACATTTAAACAATATATTCTTTTTTTTAACATAATTAACCCGCATTAATACAAAGCTCAGTTATGTTGATTTTAACTTTAAGTTTATTAACTTTCAGTTTGCCTAAACTTGGAATTTTAACTGAAAGTTAACAATTTTCGTTAACAATAAAAAAAAATTGAGTTAACTTGTGTCATCAACTTTTTTGATTGCCGGAAATAAACTATTTTTGGGAAATGCAAAAACTTTAGCAATTTATGTAAATAATATCATGGTTCAACAGCATCTGACTACGACCGCTGCACAAGGAAGTGCTGCATTCGCCTCAGAAGCTTTGAATTTGTTATTTTTCTTGAAAATTCATGTTAAATATTTTCAGAATAAAAAAAAATTTATTTATTTTCAATGGTCAATAATTTATTCAGTTAAGAACTTAAACTCAAAAAAGGGTCGAGTAAAATTTAATTGAAATTGAATAGGTAAATCCATGATATAAAAAACAAGGTAGTTGCACTTAAAATTGTTTGACAAGTATGGAGATTTTTGAAGTCTAGTTTATATGTAAATATTATAAATAGCCTTGCCACACATGGACAAAGGGAGAATATTCCTAGAAATTCTATGCAAATATGTGTAGTATTAATTTTGTGATTATATAATCGAATTTTGCGCTGATTTTAAATAGAATCGATGGAAATCTCTTAACTCAGCAAAATATTCGTTAATAATAATAATTCACTGATAATTTCACTATTATTGCATATTAAACAAATATTGCGGAAATAAAGAAAACGGATAAATTCCAAAAATCCACAAGACTCTAAAAAGTGCAAAAACTTGTAATAAATAATCATGCCTATAACGGAAATGTCGAAAATTCGCAAAAATCGCAATATTGCCAACAAGCCCTAAAATTGACTAAAACTCGCTAAAAATGTAACGAAAATCAATATCTCGGGAAAAATCCCGAAAATTATGAAAATAGGCTAAAGCTTGCAAAGTTTTTAAAGATTACAAAGCGTAATAAAAACGTAAGAGAGAAAAATCAGGAAAAATTACGCTTGTCGTGAATATAGCGAAGATTTGCGAAAAATTGCAAAATTTTAAACGAGTCATAATTTTGATTAACTGTCGCTAAAAACGTAAGGAATACCAAAAATTCGGTAGAAATAGCGAAAATGACGAAAACTCGCATAAAATCGCTAACTGCGGCATAATACCAAATTCGAATATTGTTTAAAACTCGCAAAAACTGCAAAAAAGATGAAAAGTTCTAAAAAGTCGCTTTTATCGTGAACATTGCGAAAATTTGCAACAAATTGCGAAATCGGAAACAAGGCCTAAAAAATAATAGAATGCCAAAACTGTTAAAAATAAAAAAATAAAAATAGTCCGAAAGAACGCGAAAAATTGCAAGTTTGCGAAAAATTGCTAAATGTATTGAAAAAATACTAAAACTGTAAGAACAATATAATCTCGGAAAATCAGATAGACCGCGAAAATGGCGAAAATGCCTCAGAAATTGCTAACATCGCGGATATTGCAATTATCTTCTCCATAGACTCCAACAACTCTGAACACAATTCTTATTTTCTTTTGAAGATTAATAACGTTTAATTTTTTTAATATTTAAAAAAAATGGGAAAAGAATAGTAACACGATTTTTAGTTTAAACGTCAGATCTCCTTTTTTATCAAATGATAAGATGTCAGAAAAAAAGAGAAAGTGCAACTACCTTATATACATACTTATACCATGGGTAAATCTGCTTTTTGTTGATGAAATTTTATTTATAAAGCATTAAATTTTGAGTTTAGTGTTAACTGCAGGTTAATATTTTTACTGTTAACGGCCCTAAATTTAACGTACCTTACCGCATTGCCATAAGAAAATATACTTAAAATTAAAAATTATTAGAAATACACAGAACAAGAACAAGCAAAATGTGTAGGTGTCAGAGTGCTGCCACCTGGTACCAATTTTCCTTAGTCGTTACTTTATTTTCATTTTGTTTTAAATTTTTTTTGTATGCAAGAAATCAAATGCTTTTTATTATTCTTCTATTAAATATTTCTCAATTTTTATATTTTTGAACCCGAACCTTGCTGAATTTTAGGGTTCAACGGGTTCGGGTTCGAAGACTTCATAAACAGCGAGCCTGAACCCGTTTGGGTTCAGGTTCGGGTTCGATTTCAGTCCCTGATTTTAACATTAGGTTGTCATAGGAGCCCAACTAGTTTATTTGTACATAGTTATATGCTAGTTGAAATACTAGTTATTAGAGACTATTGCGCTTACTAGTTTCTTTATTTATAGTTTTTTAAATATTAAAAAAACATTTGGCTCAACCGAGGTATGAACACAAAGTCCTCATATTTCAAGGCATGTACTCTATCCACTGAGCCACTTTCTACTTTTTATATTTAGAGATTTTATATTTATTTATATATTTTGTTTTATGTATTTAAACCTGAAAATATGTTAATTTTTTTAAAAATAATTTAAAATACTAGTATCATTACAACTAGTTGTATGACTGTTCCAAATCGTCGACGAAATTTTCATAAAAATGGTGGCGAGGTCGCACAATACGAAATTAGCGACAATGTCGCTTAGCTTAGCGTTAACCTTTTCCCAATGACATGGTCTTTCACAATTTCGTCGACGACTGTATCAAAACCAATAGCTCCACATTGTCACTGACGACTATATAAAAGACAATATATATGTCTTGTCATCGATGATTACGTAAGGCGGAACCCATACCGAATACGACAAAACTGTTTTTAGTGACGTATACGACAACAGAACATTAGTTCTGATGAGACAACCAACCCATACCAAATTTTTTTTTTGGTGTGCGTTATCATCATACGAGTGTGTTTGACGTGTAAGTTAAAAACGTTTTGTCGTATTTGGTGTGCTTTCAGGCTAAGCGATAGAGTTACAATTTGGTCGCTAACGACCGTTCTGGCGACATTGTCTCTCATTGTGTCTTCAACGGTGTTGTGAGCGACATCTTCTCTCATGGTATCTTCAACGATGCTAGGAACGAAATTTTTCGTTTATCTTGTCGTCAACGATTACATAGCCGACCATTCGCTTATTCTGTCATCAACGATTACATAGGCGCCTATTAATTCATACAACAGGCTTCATTTAGTATTTTTAATACTCAAATTTAACTTTTTACTTGTTCTTTTCCGTTTCATTTGAGTTACACTGTACAGCAATTTCGACCTTTTTTCAAAACTACGGAGTTATGTAAACCGATTCTAGTATAGGCCAATCTGAGCGACATGGTCCCACGCCAGGTCTCCTCTACCAGGATCGGTTTACAGAACGCCGTAATTTTTTTTTGCTGTTGTACAGTGTTATTGATGCTGTGAACTGATTTGTATGGTATTCGAACTGAGGCTACATGTTTATAAGTTATCGCGCTTACCACCTTGCCGTAGCATCAATTAAATCATCGACGAAAAGATTAAAAACAAAATTGGACATTGTCGTTCAGATTGTCCCCAACAACGTTTTGTTAAAGACAAAAATGTCTCTCAGATTGTCCTCAACAAAGATTTATTAGAGACAAAGTGTGGGACCATGACGCTCAGATTGTTCCCGAAAAAGTTTTATTTAAGGCAAAACGTGGACATTGTCGTTCAGATTGTCCCCAACAAAGTTTTGTTAAAGACAAAAATGTCGCTCAGATTTTCCTCAGCAAAGATTTATTAGAGCCAAAATGTGGGTCATTGTCGCTCAGATTGCTCCCAACAAAATATTATTAAAGACAAAACGTGTGGCATTGTCGCTCAGATTGTCCCCAACAAAGTTTTATTAAACAGAAAGGGCAGGACATTGTCGCTCAGATTGTCCCCAGCATAATTTGATTAAAGACAAAAATGTGGTTCTTTGTCGTGTGCGATGATTTGGCCAACTGGGCAATTTTTTTTTCATCTGTTTTTGTTTTTAAAAGTAGAAATCAACAATAGCGGCTAGTATGGATGAAGTAGATGTGTGTAAATTAGAGTTGGGCACTGTACAGGTGAGCTACGCGTGATCACAAATGATCACATATGATTGTAATTAACTATTTTCTTCGATCAAGTGAACACTTATGCACATGAGTACAGAAGAGCTCGGCATGAGTGATGAGTAGAATCATCATGTGATGTGATTATCTCATTGTTTACTGCTCTCAACACAATGGCAATACTTTACTTAACTGATATAATTCAAATAGCATTTCAGAAATTTTTATTTAATACGAGCAACACAAAAAATACATTGTTCTAATAACTGATCCTGGCATGATATACGTACTATTTCAGCGCTTTGAAAGTTTACATCTGGGATTAATCTAAGGGGCAGTTAAAGTCCCCCTCCCCGTTTTTGCACGTAGTTATAATGACTCGTTATAGGAAACCTTATCAGCCTTACGTTTAAGGTATAAGATGTGTTTAGCTTTTTTATGCAACACGCAACGATAAATATTTTTGTAAAACATTTTAACCTCTACCTCTTCGTTGTATGGCTCTTTTTTTAATTTTCTTAAAAAAAGGGGGCTGAAAACTCCCCTTTAGCGGTAATATAGCAGGCTGAAATGTTCTACAAAATATTTGCCATAAAATTCCAATATAAATCTTCAAAGACTTTCAATCTTCACACTTAACTTGAACGCCAGAAATCAGTCTAAGCTCAAAAAGTGTTTAAGGGTTAATTTCGTACTTATGCAGCCTTAGGTTTAATGTATAAGATGTGCTACCAGCACTTTTATGTAAAACACCACGGGGAACATTTCCGTACACAGAAAAAAAAGGTTTCGTTTTTGATAACAAAAATACCGGTATTCATTAATTTTTTTTTTAATTTCCTGTGAAAAAGAATTCCGCTATATTGATAACAAAATTATTTCAAAAGAAATAAATATAAATATAAATAAAAAAATGTTGAAATGCCAGGGATATGAGCCCGGGCTTCCCGGGCTCTCTACAGCCGAGCGCCAACTTTTTTTTATGAGATAAAACTTGTTTTAAGTACTTATGTATGACAAGAAAATAAATAACCGGCATGGCAACATACAACATACAACAAAATATTGTATGAAGTTAATGACAAATGTTATTGAAATGCATATTTTTTTCAATAACATGGTGTTATTGAACATAGTTCTTTTCTATTTTTTTTTCGTGTAGAGTATTTTAGCCCGCTTTGTTGCCGATGAAGGGGAGTTTTTTGCCACTTATTTAAAAAAAGGACAAGCAGACCCATACCTAACGTGACCAGAAGGTTTTTCCAAAAAGCGGGACAAGAACGATTCAAAAGCGGGACTCTGAAGAAAATACGACCAAAAAAGCGGGATTTTATAAAATATCTTCTGGAAAGAGGGATGATGTAAAAACACTCCATTTCTATCATAATACGAGTATACACATGATTTCTTTTATATATGTATATGCAACTATACAGTTCCATATCATTACTTGAAAGATAAACCACGTAACTAATAAATAATTCAAAATCTCATTGTTATCCAATTATTGCGTATTACATCAACCTTTAGCATAAAAATCAACAAAATTAAAACCGAAAAAAGAAACTTAGCTTCAGGATCTTGAAGTGCATACATAGTTAATTTAATTTTTACTCTCTCCTATAATATTTCAAAAATTAGATTTTGATTTTGCATTTCAGCTAACGATATGAAGTTGATTAAAATTTAAAAACGTGCATTTTTAGACGTTTTCTTTAAATCGTCATTTTTAATTTCTCCGTTACGATGAAACAAAAATCTATTGATGAGTTGGCTTTAGCACCCAACGAAATGCAGGCATATTGATGAGCCACAACTACTAAATTTATGTATTTTTGAAATATGAAACATAAATTTTATAAATTGCCTTAAGCCTACAGGTTAAACATAATTTGCGTCGAACACATGAAACATAAAGTCATTAAGACCCGACAAAAATAAGAAAATTGTAAACCAGTAAGTGAAAAAGACAGAAGTTATCTTTCTTACGAAATTGCTTAAATTCAGTTTATTTTTAAAATAATATTTTCGATCAAAAGCAATTTTGTATGGAAAAAATTCTGTCATGTAATTTTGGTATTTTTTTTTTGTCGGATCTAAGCATCTTATGTTTTATATCTGTGGGTTGCTGTTAAAAGGGCCAATGTCAACATTTTGCTGTTTTGAGTTAATCATTGCATTAGTTTTCTGCTATTACTCTATTTTACTCTACTGACATAGCCAAAGTCTAATGTAACCCAGAACAGCTTCATAAGGGTTTTGAAAGCCAATGTTACTATGAACTCATATAGAAAACTGAAACTAAAATTGCCTTTTTCTCTAAAGTGAATAATTTGACATTGGAACTTTTAGCACCAAACCACAGATATGTTCAGCACAAAATTAGTTTTAGCGTTTTGCTTTCAAGACTTTTTCTTAATTTTTTTTAATCTCAATGTAGACGTTTTTAAATTGAAATTATGAATTTTAGTCGAACTGTATGGTTTTTAATCCAAAGATTTTTGATTATTCTGGGTTAAGATCGTTGAATTTCACTTTTGGAGCTATCAAACATTTTTAATGTTAGTTGCGTACTTGACTTCACCACCCTCACACTGGGAACAGGTATGACAAGAGCTCTGATGATGAGATAGTGATTGATCTCGAGAATATCAGTTCGACGCCTATACAGAAAAGAGTTTGTCTTTTCAGTTCTTACATGCTTTGAAAATTCCTTTCTCAATAAAAAATAATTTAATTGAAAAATTGAATTAAATGAACTAGATCCTCATTCGGCTAACTTCATGCCAAGTCTTCATTATGCATATAACCCTAACTATCTTTGGATTAGAAATTTTTAAGTAATGAGTTTTAAAGCAACGTCTAAAAATGCACTTTTTTCAATTATAAAGGGGCTTAACTCAATGAGTTGTACTGGGTGACAAAGGAGAAAGATATATTTTTATTCAGTTGAAAAATCTTCCAAATTTTTGGCAATAATTAAAACAGTAGAAATATAAATCTTAAGACCCGAAAAAGCGGGAGAAAGCGGGATACAAATTTTAGGCGAGATCGAACTCTTAAAAGCGGGATAGTCCCGCCTAAAGCGGGATGTCTGGTCAGGTTACGCATACCGCGAAACAATTGTATATCGTTTTACAGTGTTATTAGTTTTTCTATATCTGCATAGCAATTGGGCGCCATTTCTCAAAACTACAAGTTACACATCTTCAAGAAAAATACCCACAAGGCAACAAGAAACTTTGTAGAAGTGTTTTTGTTTTGTAGGTATTTTACTTGTAGATTTGTAACTTGTAGTTTTGAGAAATGAGGCCCTGGTATGGCTAGTAGTAAAACAAAATGTAAAAACAAGATGGTCGTATTTATATTAGCTAAAATGGTGAAACATTATCTTATTATAATCAAATATAGTCAAATTATCGTTCCACATGATCATCATACATTTAATACTGAACCCGACTCAGCAACCAGTGAAAAATCAGTTTCCCAAGAAATTTATATAACTCTGAACTTGTGATTCGAAAGCGGTGCACAGTTGCACATGAGACCAAACAATTCTTACGCAAAGCGATAGAAATATATAATAGAATTATTTTTATCCAAAGTTATTTAATTAGTTTGACTAAGTTCATTTTTTTATTTAATCTTACGACCAAACTATTTTTTTAATTTAAGAAAGAAATTCTAAAGCATGTAAATATTAAACATTCAAAGAAAAATTTGGATGTACGGAAGGTTGAACTGACAGCTGTTTCCTGACTACCAAGTCTACTCATCAGAGTCCTTTACCTACACTACCTCTGACCGAAATGGAAAAGTTTAATATAGTTGAGCATGCTAAGAAAAGACAGTTAGTGAAGTTCCGAACATTTAGAAAAAGTTCATTAATATGTGCGACTCGCCACAAGATGGCGACAGTCTGTTAATTGAACTTACTAAAATTAGTAGGATTTTCGCTACAGTGTTGTTGCCACTGTCAGTGGTAGTGTAGGTAAAGGACTCTGATGAGTAGATTTGGTAGTCGCGAAACAGCTGTCAGTTCAACCTTCCGTACATCCAAATTTTTCTTTGAATGTTCAATATTTACATGCTTTAGAATTTCTTTCTTAGAGAAAAAATAATAATTTGATCGAAAGATTAAATTAAAAATGAACTGAAGCCAAACTAATTAAATAACTTTGGATAAAAACCATACAGTTCGACTAAAAATTCGTAACTCAATTATTAAAACAAAATACTTTTGAATACAAGCTATATACCGTCTGCCTCACTTTACAGAAGTTAAATCAACTACATTGTTAATCAGAGCCAACTAAATTTTTTATTGAATAAATTAACAAGAATAATTGAAAAAGTTGTCTGCTATTTTGAACCTTTTTATTTAAGTACTTGGAATGATTATTGGAATAAGACTACTATTACATGTTTATAGAAAAGATTTTTGCAAGATTTTTGATGTTTTTCAATAGAATGAAGGCCTAAAACCAATGTTTAGTATCGTATGGCTTACGGGGTTAATGTACTTTAAAAGGGAAAAGATTTTAATACAATTGGGTTCCAAATAGTAGGATTTTAGATTTTCATTGAGAAGCAACTTATTTTCTTATTTGTCATTCCTAACACGGCACCTTTTCACTTCAACATTCAAGACTTAAGTAAATGTCCAACTTACAAAATTTTAGTCAGTTAAGGCACTTTATACATACAATTTCCTGCGGTTAATGGAACTGACACAAAAGAAGTCACGTGACCGATCCCCAGGTGATAGGGAACAGTCAGAGTTTTAACACTTCCAATGAAGCGGACCAGTCACTTTTACAAGTAACAAGGTGCATACTTTGTATGCACCTTGTTACTTGTCTCTGAACTATCTTATGGAGTCCTAATCGGATAGATTATATATAAATATTCCAAAATTCAGCTGTAATTATCGATTAATTTATTTTTTATTGTTACAAATCCAAGTAAATATCTTTGATAGGATTCGAACCGACAACCTCCGGCATGGCAGGCTAGTGCACTACCCACTCCACCAAAGGGGAACTTATATTTCAATGTTATAAATACCAGTTAAGCTGGAGTTAATATCTGAATATAGTTACGGAACAGGTTCCTGAGTGGCATGGCATTCTTATTGAAGGGAGACAATTAATATTTAATAGATACTATGTGATAGGCCTTAGATTCACCTGCATCGAATTTGCTCAGTGCCTTTTATTACAATACTAGCCGGAGTACCAACTAAATTGACTGAAAATGGTAATATGTGACCATTTACACAATATTTCTTTTTTCACCATTCACTACTCCTTATTTTTGGTACCAGCTCATTTTCTCAAGTCGTAGGGCGAGTACTTTTGGATCATTTGCCACCAAATTTTCCGCAGGGCTTTTTACTGTTTCTTTATATATTCTATTTTTTTTTATAATAACTAAAAACTACAATAAATGATGCAGGAAACAAAACTTCCAGTACTTTTTTTGCCATAGAAATAAATACTCGAACATAGGTCGCTTTTGGTCAGGGTTCCCAAACCATACAGTTCGACTAAAATTTCATAACTCAATTATAGAATTATTTTTTTAATTTTTCTTTGGGAGGGTGGGGAATATAACTTTTTTCCTCCCGTCAATAATATGAAAGGTAAAATATTTAATAACATTGTATAAAGTCGCTTTATAAAAAAATCCAAAACTACGGAAGTCATTCCTTAAAAATTACCCAATTTTTTACTGGGGAGTTGTGGAACTACAGAAATCGTTATTCTACTTTAGATAACCTTGAAATACTTACCGGAAATGCTGTTTAATTGCCACCAAGTCGCACGTGGGAAGAAAAAAAAATAGTATAAGCCCTCGGATTGGACCTACGCCAAAAGCTACGGGTCAAACTTTATGGTACGTTGTGCATATGATATGCAGGGTATACATATTTTCTATGCTGGGGGGTAAACATATTTTTTTTAAATAAAATACGTGTAACGAATACTGGTAAGAAATACTGCAATGACAGCTCAAAACGAAGGCAACAGGCCGGCGTGAAAGGTTAAATTCTTTAAACACTCAGTGTTGCCGTTTCGGCATTTTTGCGATTTTTGGTCGTTGTGTTCCGGGGAAGTTCTTGGATTTTTGAGAAATTGTTTTCCTTGTTTTTAAGAATTCGGGGAACTTCTAAAATTTTCGGGAGATTTTTGTTTAAGTTTTTGGGAATCCTTGGATCAGGGCTGTGTTTTGGCTAATGGTTGGTGCCCTTGCTAAATGAAGGTGTCTCGGCTAAACACCAAGCCAAGCTGATGTTTTTGATCTGATAAAAATAAGATTTTGCAAGTAAATTTTCCTATCCCAGAAGTAAAAAAAAGTCTACTACATATATGGCTTTCCGCTTACAGTTGAGGCGACATTCCACTGTTTTGCTCATCTTGTTCGATTTGCAAAAACTTGTTTACGTGGAATACGAACAAAATTTTTAAAGTTCTCCAAGAATTTTGCTGAAAAAGCACAACTCAGTCAAAAGTTACACGCGTTTTAAATCAAAGTTTTGAAAAACTTCGATTTTTCCCCGTTTTTAGCAGCAAAAAGTGCATTAATTATTTCGTAATTATATAGA
The DNA here is from genome assembly GCA_956483635.1 of Panzeria rudis. Classification (NCBI taxonomy): domain Eukaryota; kingdom Metazoa; phylum Arthropoda; class Insecta; order Diptera; family Tachinidae; genus Panzeria; species Panzeria rudis. The sequence goes on from OY101449.1 coordinate 109,713,774, forward strand.
AAGTTTTACAAAAATACCTAACCAATATTTATAACTACATATTTAAAGGGCAATAGGCATGAATGAATCAATGAAAGAATTAAGGGTAAACGGTAAACACAGGACACTGCGGCCTAAGTAGATCTATTGTATCCTCTACTATAAGGCATACCACAGCAAAAACATTTTAAAAATTTTCGTTATTGAAGAAACCAGAGCGTTTCAAAATAGCCCTACTTTAATTGTAAATATAAGTTTTAAGGCGTGTTTTCTCAAATCACAAAATTGCAATCAAAAAGTTTATCAAGTCACTTTGGGGCCTAATATGCTTTTAAATATTTCCCAAAAAAAAATTAATTACGTCTGGCGAAAAATAAGAAAAATATAGTGAAAATTCTGAAAACCACATTTTTGAGATTTTCTGGACTTTTTTTGGAATTGCAGGGTTCTCAAAAGCAAATCTTAGTATTTATCTTGTTTGCTGTTGAATTCTTAAATTCCTATATAACTGCAAAATTTCCTTCGAAAATATCCATAGCACAGCGGAACAGACTAGAAATTTTACCTCAGTGGTTCACCACCACATACAAACTGAGCGTTTTCATCTAAATTTTAAGTGCTACTTCTTAAATTAAGATATTTTTTGGCAAGTATAATAATTCCGTTGGTTGTTTCAAGGATGTTTGTGCTTAGAAATTATTTTCCATACACACAAAAAAGTAATCTTAACTTAAATAAAACTTTAAAAGCTTTAGACGTAGCTATAAAAGAGTTTAGTAAAGACTCTGCTACTCTAATTGAACTTGAGGGACTTATTGAGTTTTTGTTTAATAATTTAATAAAAGCCCATAATACTGTTGCCAACGATTTAATTAAAAATCTAAGTATTAGATTTAATGAGAGTCGAATTCAATTATCTTATACCTCCACTCAGGCATATTTCCTTCTAGCAACAGTGTTTTAAAATACAGTACAATAATGGAAACTAAGAAATTCGGAAATAAACTGTTTTGCAGAATGTTCGAGGCCGAGCTCTGCCAGTATGAGTCAGATGATGAACTGACAACAGAAGACACTATGGATAGTAATATAAGAAATGTTTTAACAGAATTAACCGAAACAATTAGAAGTGCTAAGAATTTGAAAAAACTTAAAACTGCTCTTTAATGGCATAATGGAAAATAGTATATGTATAGAGAAACCCAGGGAAAGGACTCAGAATCTAGATATTGTGTATCATGGATTGCTTTCGATTTATTCAGCATCTAATAAACTCAAAATTATAAATATTTTTTTTCGGTTATATGTATTTATTTATTGTATCTTCAATAAAATTGAACTAACAATAAGTAATCAAATCTTAACTCTAAAATTTCAATTTTTAAGTCCAGCCAGTGCCAGACAAAAATATTTGTTTCAGCGGTTGGTTGTTTGGTTGTTTGGTTGTTTACGTCTCTCCTGTTCGGCTGAGAGCAAGAGTGTCCCTTCTTCTCAGCCGAGTGTGGCCTCTAAAGTTAATGATGTTTCGGGCTAGGGGATTTGGGTGCAACTCAAGTCTTTTTATGTAGCTTGTCACGTGTTTAGAAAACTCTGTCTTAACCGGCGGCACATCTAGGCCTTTATGAATTCGCTTGTTTCTGACATACCATGGGGCTGCTGTAATCGTACGGAGTATTTTATTTTGTTGCCTTTGAATTTTTTCTACATTTGATGCCGAAGCAGTGCCCCATAACTGGATTCCGTAGGACCATATTGGTTTTAGAATGGAGTTATATAGAAGAAGTTTACAATCTAGGCTTAGAGTAGAGTTCCTTCCAATGAGCCAATTCATTTGAGCTGCTTTTAATTTCATTTGGGTCACCTTTGCATTTATGTGTGACTTCCATGTTAGACGACGATCAAGATGAACACCGAGATATTTTACTTCAGTGTGTTGAGGTATAGTTTGGTTATTTATTTGTATAGGTGGGCAGGTTTCTTTGCACAATGTAAAAGTAATGTGTAGACATTTTTGTTCGTTAATTTTTATCCGCCATTGTTCCAACTGGGGTATATAATCTAGCAAATTGCGGGTGGCTTCTTGATGGCTTTTGTGAACACTTAGAAAAGCTGTATCATCAGCGAATGTTGATATGTGTATGTTACTGCTTACCGGCAAGTCAGAGGCATATATCAGATATAATACAGGACCGATGATGCTGCCTTGAGGAACTCCGGCTTCAATGGGTTGCGGAGGGCTTTGAAAATTACCTTCTTTAACAACAAATTTTCGCTCAGTTAAGTAGCTTTCTAAAAGTTTAAGGATGTTTTCGGGTAGGTTTTGCTTTAGTTTGTGTATTAAACCTGCGTGCCATACTTTATCAAATGCCTGAGAAACATCGATGAAGAGCGCAGAACAATATTTCTTTTCTTCGAAGGTTTTTCTAACCACGTTCACGAGTCTATGTGTTTGTTCAATCGTACTATGTTGTCTCCTAAAACCGAATTGGTGGTCTGGAATGCATCCAGTACGATTCAGTATGGGTGTTAGCTTACTCATAAGTAGCTTTTCAAATAGTTTTGACATGTTAGACAACAGGCTTATAGGCCTATAGGACTCCACCTTCGTATGATCTTTGCCTGGTTTAGGTATCATGGTAATCAGCGAAACCTTCCATTCTGCGGGATAGCATTTGAGGCGCAAAATACTGTTAAAAATAAATAGAATTATCCGTTTTGCAGTATAGGGTAGCTCTGAGAGCATTTTATTGCTTATTTTATCAGCGCCTGGAGCTTTTTTCGAGTTTAAGCCCGCAATATAGTATTCAATCTCACGAATGTGGCAGCTCAACTATAGTATCAGACGTATTTGGAGTAAATACTTTCTGCAAGTGATTTACAAACAGAGTACCTTTTTCAGCGTCAGTTCTTGCCCAGTCTCCATTCGAAGCTCGCAATGGAGGCTTATATATCACTGGTCTTTTGAGGCCTCGGGCTGCTCTCCATAGCGAATAGTCTGTGTGAGGTGTTGCGTCGTGCCCATTCAGAAAGTTTTGAAGAGAAGGGGTTTTTTGATATTCTAGTAGAGTTTTCAGCTGTTTAGTACATTCCTTTAGCCTAGATTTTAGCTGAGGGGATCTGTAGCATTACCATTCTCTACGAACTCTTCTTTTTTCGGATAAAAGCCGTTCTACATCTGCTGAAAAAATTTTATTATATCTTACGTGAAGATTTGTAGTAGTAGCATTTAGAGCAGCTTGCTTAAGGTTTGCCTCAAACATTCTAATCGAGTCATCTATGTCATTTGTTAAAATTACTTGATTTATGAAAAACTATATTAATCGGCTAACCGATTAATACCGAAGTTAACCGATTATTAACTTTTTATGCCAAAACCTCAATTAATTAATCGAGCGATTGACCGATTAAAGCAGAAGCCCGATTAAATAAATACCCTACTAAATATCAAGCAAGAAAAAAAACAAAATTTGCTTTTTGGAACCCCTCAATTCTCAAAGAAAATCCAAAAAATTCCAAAAATTTTACGTTTAGCATTTTCGCTATATTTTTCTTATCTTTCGCAACGAGTAAATAAATTTGTTGGAAATATTTAATATGAGGCCTCAAGATGACTTGATAAACTATTTGATTGCAGCTTTGCGATTTGAGAAAACTCACCTTAAAACTGATATTTATAATAAAAATAGGTTTATTTTGGAACGACCTGGTTCCTTAAATAACGAAAATTAAAAAACAAATTTTTCTTTTACCTTTCAAATAGCTATAAATATGGGGTGGGTATTCTTGAAAAAATTTAGTTTTTTCTGCAAAAAACAGGGAAAAGTTTACTTTTTACAAAACTCTAACTTAAACTGCGTATAACTTTTTACTGAGTTGTGCTTTTTCAAAAAAAATTTTTTTTTAAATATGAAAAGATTTGACTTCTTCATTAGCAAAACAGTGGACAAGGGTGGGGGAAAAACTAAACTTTTTAGACTTTTTACCTCTGGGTTAGAAAAATTTACTTGGAAAATCTTTTTTTTTAACAGATAAAAAACATCAGCTTGGCATACGTTTGAATTTTTCATAAGCTCGAGGTGACCCATTTTAGAGTGTTATGGCTCCGCAACCATTTAAGATAAAAAATCTAAACTTAAGCTCAGAAGCATCTTCTCAAATGCTATATGAAATTTTATAAGAATCGCACTGCCCGTTTAAAAACTGCAGATTTATTTCCATTTTTCCGAAATTCCCCATACATAAATAAATCGCACGAGTTTGTCACTGAGAGTATCTGTTAGTTTTGTTGGCAGCACTACTAGTAGAAAAGATGACTTGAAATAAATGAATGACTACATGGTGACTACTAAATGAAATGAATGCATTACTGAATGCTAAATGCTGAATGCATTCGCAAAAGCCACAATATTTTTTTAAACAATTTTCCATACACATGAATCTCTTTGCTGGAGTAGAAAACAAAATGATACAAATCTTAGGACAAAAATAAAGAATTACAAAATACATCTTCATATTCATACAAACAAATAAACGATTACAAAAAATATGAGAAAAAATAATAGAAATAAAGTTGAAATAGGAAAATACTGAAGAAGAAGACATAAAACAAGAATATTCGCAACATCCCCAAAACACTTGCAAATGCATTGCAACTGCATCTGCAATGCGCAGTATAATTTATGTTACAAATATTTGCCGAGATTTATGACAGGATTTTCTTACTTCACTCATTCATTCATTCATTCATTGTTCTACTTCACATCTTTTTGTAAGGAACGGAAATAAAATAAAGTAAAGTAAGTATTCTAACACAGCATGTTAGAAAATTTGTTTAACTTATTTTTACTTATTTTCTTTTTTTAAATATAGTCCATAAATTGCATGACAGTGCTAAGGATTTGTGAAATGTTTTCATTTGTAGTAAATTATTGAAATTCTAAATTGGCTTAGATAAGAGCAAAAAATCAAAATTAGATGAGACTGTTTTTGAGTGATAAATTTGGTTTTTTGTTTGGAAGTTCACTATTTCCGATAAATGACAGTAATAATTTTTGGAGCCTGTTCTTTTTAAAGAAGTAAAAGAAAACACATTTTTTTATAAAGAGAAGTAACATACTCAGACAATTAATATCTAACAGTTAATTGATTACGCCCCTCTTAACAACTATTAAAAGCTAGGCCTACATAACTTGTCTTTAAAGTCCACTTTAAAAGCTCAATTCATTTACAACTCTGCTATTACGCTTTTTTGTTAATTTCCAGAGCAGTGTTGCAGCGCCTCTCGTGTCAAATAGGGACATAAATTCTTAAAGCTGTATAGACATTTTATTAATTATTTTACTTTGTGTAGATCAGTATAAATCGTTGCCGGTACCGTTCAGTGGCCAGTACTATGGCTTCGGCACTTGAACAATTCAACAACAATTAACGCAGATGTTGATGAATTGCCTGTCACAGGGATCGAACCCACTTTCACAGGCATCATTTGCTTTGTAGTCAACGCGCTAACTACTTCAGCCAACGCGCAGTCGCTCATAGTCGTTTTTCGTTGGTCAAAATTCTGTACGTTTTTGACAAGTTAAGATATTCTAATAATTTTTTTAACGGACTGATAACTCCTTGCACTTTTAGCAGCTTTTGTTTTCATTCAAATCGGTTCAGCAGTTGTTGAGAAATTAAAGCCCAAAATTGAACTTTTGAATTTTTTTTAACATTTTACATAAAAATTTTGATATTTTTAAAATTTATTTTTCAATTTATTATTAACATAATTTTTGCAAAAGTGACTACTACAAAATAGGCGTGGCACTGCGCCCCTTTTACGAGAACTAATTGTGTGTGCGAAATCTCATAAGAATCGGATAAGTAGAAATAGCTAAAATTAATATTTACTTTTCATGGGCGTGGCACTGCTCACTTTTCTAACGACAATGTTGTATATTAACGATAACTAAATGTGTATGCAAAGTTTCATAAGAATTGGCTAAGTAGAAGTAGTTAAAATGCTTATTTACTATTAATGGGCGTGGCACTGCCCACTTTTCTAAACATGATGTTGTGTTGTAACGATAACTAAAGGTGTATGCAAAGTTTCATAAGAATTGGTTTATTAGAAGCTGTTGAAAAATAATATTTACCATGCATGGGCGTGGCACAGTCCACTTTTTTAACCTGATGTAGTATTTAAACAGAAGCTTAATGCGTGTGTAAATTTTCATAAGAATCGGTTGAGTAGAAGTAGTTGAAAGCGAATGTGTATTTACTTTGTATGGGAGTAACCCCACCCACTTTTCTGTGTGACCAATCTTGAAGTACATCCTTTTGAATAGAGAAAAAAAAATTCGAAATCGGTTCATAAATGGTGGAGTTTTGAGGGAACATACATAAAAGAAATACATGACGAATTGATAACATTTCTCCTTTTTTTGAAGTCGGTTAAAAAGGCCACATATGAATAAACAAACCAATTTAATAATACCTAAGATGAGGTTAAAATAGGTAATTTCTAAAAACTATAGTCCAATAGATCAATCAATTGCAACGATATAGGAGGAGGGGACTATCCCTTTGGTATTTCATACCAAATTAGAAGACTTTTAATGTTATGTCTTTCCATTTGCTTTGTATGCGGAATAGCCCTTCCCTCGCACATAAAACCCCATTTTTTTGCATAACTTCATATGGTCTTTAAATTAATTTATACCGAATTTGAAGACTCTTACTGTTATATCTTTCCAGTTAACATGTAATTATTGTTTACTTTATATAGGTAGTACCCCTTCCCTCGCACCTACGCCACCAATTTTTCTTCCCTTTAAATTAACTCATACTCATTTTAAGACTTTTACTCTTATATATTGACAGATAGCAGGTAATTATTAATTACTTTGTATTGGGAGTACCCCTTTCCTCGCACCTACCTCAGCAGTTTTTTACATAGCTTCGTATCATGTCTTCAAATCAGTTCGTACCAAGTTCGAAGACTTCTATTTTTATATCTCTCGAGTTAGCAGGTAATTATTGATTACTTTGTATGGGGAGTACTCCTTCTCTCGGTCCTATACTTTAAATTTCCCATACCATACATTAATTAATACTCTGACTGTTATAGCTTTCATGATATGAGTTAATTACTTAGTATAGGCGTGTGTGGAACTAACAACTTTATGTACAAAACAACATAGCTACAAAATTTCAAGTGGATCGGACTTCTTGAGGTATGGAAAAATTTAGCACACAATTTAAAATAATAGTTTTCGATTAATTTTTTTTATATTAAAAAAGTTTTCAAAGGGCGGTTCCGGACGGGTCCAAATGTATATACAGCGTTAAAGAAGACACTTTCACCTTTCCTTGAGTGGTTCTTTTTTTATCCCTTTTGATATCCAAAAGTTCTATTGCTCTAAAATTGCCAAAAATATAGTGGTTTAAAAAATATCTTATAACACCTTTGGTATAAACAGTACAGTGGCCACCCATACCACCTTTTAAAGACTACAGTCCTACCAACTTGGCGAAAAAAACCGCATCCCATTGTCGATTATAGTTTGCAAGATATGATAATTACAAATAATTCACCTTTCTTCTAAAATTATGTAAGATATGTGTCCTTAACAGCATGCCACGCCCACAATCCCAAATATTTCTACCAAATTTTTTGGTTACTTTAGTTTAGATATGTCTACTATTTAATGGCGTTAAAAATTTTAAAATCGTTGATAACAAAAAATTTGGGTTTTGGTCAAGGAATTTAATTTCTGAGCCACCGTGCAATGTAAGACTTTGAGAAAAATCGAAAGTAATAAGCTCTACTTTTCCCAAAATTTATTTATTTTTCAAATATGTTTTAATATTATAATTGTAATTAGGGATGTAACGATACGCCGTTTTGCCGATCCGATACCGATGCCGATATTTAAAAATAAATATCGCCGATACCGATGCCGATACCGATACGAATATTGAAATTGAGTTTAAGTTTAGATTAACAAAACTCAAGCGCAATTTTTTTATTATACAAAATTACATTATAAGAGAGAATATTTAAAATTGATAAAACATTGGAAGTAATTTTTGAGGAGCTACATTTTCTTTGCTTCCAAAAAATCTATATTAAAAATATGCAGATAATTAGTAGAAAAGCAAGAAAAATGTTTAATTCCTTTATAATTTTAAAAAATACTCGCCATGCTTTTTAAAAAATCGATTTTTTAAAGGACATTTATCAACTAAGATTTTTCTAAATAACTTAATAGCTTAATTATTAAAAGACTTCTAAGTTTATATTTATTCACTTAAATTTACATGAAAATACAGTTCTGAATTTAAATTCGCATAAAAAAATTGTGAGAATGGGTAATTTTTTATCCTTTTTCCTTGCGGAAAAATCATTATAGAATACCGAAAAAGAAATTTGTCCTAGCATCGCTTCCACCGAATTTGTAATCGAAAAACAGAACTTCTTGCAATGGCAAGGATATGTAAAACTAATTAGAAATTATCCAAATTTGCAATACTTCCAGATCGCGAATTCTACATTTTCATGACTTCTTTGGAGTATCTTTTTTTTTTTTTTTGCTGGAATAAGATTTATAAAACAACGACTTGAACTTGAATTCATGATAAAATTAACAAAAAATACATAATTTTTTTACAAAATAACAGCATAAAATATTATTAATTTTTAAAATTGATATTAATAAGATTTAAAAAATAACGAAGTGAATTTAATTCATGGTAAAATCGAACAAAAATAAATTATTTGTTAAAAAAAAATCTGAAAAAATTTTTAAAAGTATCGTCGTATCGACAGTAAAATATCGCCGATACCGATGTATCGGAAAATCTGAAGTATCGCCGATATATCGGTATCGGTATTCGTTACATCCCTAATTGTAATTGTCATCATTAGGGAAAACTTTCAATATATTATTTTGGAATATGTTGGACATAACACTCAAAATATTCTGTACGTAAAATTAATTATTGGAATATAAAATAAATTAAAACACAATTAAAAACCGATCTACTTATTTTTCATCTAAATTTTACGACAAATTCATTTAATTTAAAATGTTAAAAGGTTAACTGAATTAAACCCGTAAAAATATTGTTTTTTTCTTTTATTTTGTTTATTTTAACTTGCAGAAAAAACAAGCAACTAAACGACTTAAAAATTAATGAATCTTACTTTACTCGGATCAATTTAAATGTCACAACGAGCAGAATATTTTAATTGTTTGTGTGTGTGTGTGTTATTTTTATGCATGTATTTTTTTTTGTTACTTCTACCATAAACAACGGACAATATTAAAAGCAACCGAAAATCTTTATTAATGTGTACGTACTTATTTTTTTAATGAATGTTAGAATCAGTTAAAAATAAAATTGCTTAGAGTTTTAAATGTTTATTCTTTTAAAAATGATTGCACGGAATACTTCTTGAACAAAATTTATTCCGTTACTGTCATAATATTGTGAGTGAAGAAAATATTCAAAGATGCCCACTTTTCTAACTAAATAACTTTCTAACTATTTATTTTGGCTAGATTCGTTCAATTAAATTTTTTCAATTAAATTATTTTTATTTAGAAATAAATTCGAAATCATATAACAATTGAAAAGACAAATAAAATTTTGACTGCACGGAAGGTTGAACTTACATAATGATGTTTCGAGACCAACTATGATCTTATTCTGATTATGATTTTTTATGATGTTTAAATTAGGGATGTAACGATACGCCGTTTTGCCGATCCGATACCGATACTTAAAAATAAATATCGCCGATACCGATTCCGATACCGATACGAATATTGAAATTGACTTAAAGTTTAGATTAACAAAACTCAAGTGCAATTTTTTTATTATACAAAATTACAGTGTAAGAGATTATTAATATTTAAAATTGATATTAACCCAGTATAAAAAATTGCGAGTATTTTTTAAGGACCTACATTTTCTTTGCTTCCAAAAAATCTATATTAAAAATATGCCCTCAAAAAAAGGTGTCATCAACTTTTGGCCAACAGAAAATTCAAACTCGTTGATACGGCTTAACTATATATGGCAATAATGTAGCTAAGAGTTCGCTAAACAGATTTTATTACCATTTTATGCCAAAAAAAATTTTTTGTGCACCTTTTTTGAAAAATTAAGGGAAAATTTTTTTTTTCACTTTTTCCAGAATAACTTACAGGGACTCGTAATTTTTTATTAACAATATTTGGCAAAGTTATAGCTACGGTAAAGCTGAACAACTTTTGTAAACATGTCAATACAATCTGAATTTATCTGGGCACCCTAAACAGCCCAGAAAAACTAATTTCTACCTTAAAAGTTTTCGTTTTTTACGAGTTAGGCTATATTTTTATTGCATTTTTTTGCTTTCCTTGTTATTGTTCCACTTTTTATGTTGCTGATTTTAGTATTTACTATTTTTTATTGTTTGTTGTTGTTTTGCCAAATAATGGTAATGAAAAATTTGGAATCCCTACAAGTTATACTGAAAAAAGTGAATAAAATAATTTTTTTTTTCAAAAAAAGTACAGGAACATATTATTTTTCTGGGCACAAAATCTTAGTGAAACACAACAAAGAAGTATGCACTTGAATAACTGTTTTCAAAAAAAAAAAATTTTTTTTGCATAAAAAAATAGTGAAAAACTGAAATTTTTAAGGTAAAAAGTGGTCTGTGTGAGCTATTAGAGTGCCTAGATACGTGCAGATTGTATTGATATGTTCACAAAAGTGGTTCAGCTCTACCGTAACTATAAGTTTGCCAAATATTGTTAGTGAAAAATTACAAGTCCCTGTAAATTATTCTGAAAAAAGTGAAAAAACATTTTTTCCTTAATTTTGTGAACAAAAAGTTAACGAAAAATTTTTTTTTGCCATGAAATGTTAAAAAAAATCTGTTAAACAGACTCTTAGCTACATTATTGTCATATACAGTTAAGCGGTATTATAAAGTTTGAATTAGCTGTTGGCCAAATACTGATGACACCGTTTTTTGAGGCCCCACTGATTTTTAGAAAATTTGGAGGTCCATAAAAAAAAATTGGTCACCAAATTCGCCAAACTGAGTAAAGGGTTTTACTACGCCATTGTAGGACAATCGAACCTGTACTGTCCAGTTCTTGTGTTTTTCCAAAAGTCTTTATTTATCGCATAGTGTAATTAGTAGAAAAGCAAGAAAAAAATTTAAATTCCTTTATAATTTGAAAAAATTCTCGCCATACTCGCATTAAAAAAATTGTGAAAATGGGTAATTTTTTATCCTTTTTTCTTGAGGAAAAATCATTATAGAACACCGAAAAAGAAATTTGTCCGAGCATCGCTTCCAATTCGGTGATTGGTAATCGAAAAACAGAACTTCTTGCAATGGCAAGGATATGTAACACTAATTAAAAATGATCCAAATTTGCAATACTTCCGGATCGCGAATTCTACATTTTCATGACTACTTTGGAGTGTCTTTTTTTTTTTGCTGGAATAAGATTTAAAAAACAACGAACTGAATTTGAATTCATGGTAAAATTAACAAAAAATAAATAATTTTTTTACAAAATAATAGTATAAAATATTATTAATTTTTAAAATTTATATTGATAAGATTTAAAAAATAAGGAAATGAGTTTAGTTTATGGTAAAATTAATAAAAAATAAATAATTTGTCAGAAAAAAACTCTGAAAAAATGTTTAAAAGTATCGTCGTATCGACAGTAAAATATCGCCGATACCGATGTATCGGAAAATCTGAAATATCGCCGATATATCGGTATCGGTATCGGTATTCGTTACATCCCTAGTTTAAATGCATTTTCTATGAACCTTAATAAAGTTATTTATACCTAGAGTACGGACGATTATGTCATCCGTTGGCTATACTAATATATTTTATTTAAAAGGCAATTGTAAATACCATAAATTTTTTTGTCATATCAATTACATTAATTGATTATGTCGTCCGTTGGCTATACTAATGTATTTTATTACATACAATTAATTTTTTTGTTATATCAATTAAATTAATTGATTTTGAGCCTACAACGATTTTTGTAAATACAATTACGAAATTGTAAGTTGAAGGAAAATCAGAAAAATTTTTAAAAACATTTTTTTGTTGAAATCAACAAATTTAAATTTATTTCAATTAAGATTATTGTTATATCAACAATGTGAATTATTGATTTTCCGAACAAATTTTAAAATATAAAGCCCTTTGCTTTGTTTTAATTAAATGTGTGCATTCATTTGTTATATCAACAATGATGATTGTTCATTTTTTCACAATACATGACAAAAAAATTTGGTTAGTTCAGTTTGTTGAAAAAAGCTCTGTATTTATCGTAACTAAATTTGTTGTATTACCAAAATATATGTTTGAATTTAAATTACATATTAACAATTGCAATTGTTAGTTGCAGTTTGATGATGTTTTTTTTTGTGTACATTTTCAGTGTCTATCGGTCCTGTTCAGTAGACCAAATTTGGATAACTTTATCGTTTTCTAAAAGTATATAGTAAATTAATTTTAGATATGATATTTTAAGCCCTGAAAAATAGAAAACTACAAAAAACCTTGAAAAAAATGTGCTATTAGTGGACTTAATTTTTCGAAATCGATTTAAAGCTTTTAAATCGACTAGATTTACAGAACAGGCAGGTAAATTTCAAAATGAACACTAAATTTTCACCTGTTCAACAGACAAATACTGTATAACAATTTGTATTATATAAAAAGTTATACTCTTTAGACCGCCTTCTCGCCAAATGTCCCACTGTGAACTGTATGTCTTCGCATCTAAAGGCTTGGCTGCGTTCGGCTGCACGGCTCCGCTTATTTTATATATTTAAAAACATTTAATATTCCTCTTTGTATGACATTTATCTTAAAATGTTTACTGCAGGAAATCTTTATTTTATCAACAAAACATTTTCATTTATTTTCAGGTTTTCTTTCTTTTGGAATTTCCATTATTCAAATAATGAAAGCCGTATAGAAAACCATTTCTATTCTTTTTGCTGTATTCTAATAAAGAAAGACATTTTTATAGAATAGAATAAAGGTTTAAATGAATTTATTTGCATTTTTGATATTTTTTCCGGGTTTGATTTTATGCTGCGTTGATTAAGTGCCCGTATAATTGAAAAGCGGGTTAAGAAACTCGCAAAGAAAGAAGATAAAATACTGCCGAAAATATAAAATTGTTTAAAATTAATTTCAATAGAATGTTTGATGTCAATTGTTGAATAAGAAGAAGTGTGTGCACTGCTTTAAATACGCTGCGCTAAAGGGTGACATGAAGAGTAGTAAATTAAATTTGCAGAAGGCTAAATTGCAATGAGATTATAAGGAAAACGATAAGAGACATGTTGCTGGTTCTTGTTTTTTTTGTATATGTATGTATATAGCTAGAATGCATTCGCTGTGTAACAATGTGATTAATCGAGTAGGAGCTTGCAACGAAGTCATTAAAATCCTGCACTTGTGATCCAAAACTACTGCAAACATGAAGCGATTCTAATGATTTTTACCTAGACTGGCAGTTGAAAGAAGTCCTCTTTTATCCAAAGTTATTTAATTAGTTTGGCTTAAGTTCATTTTTAATTTAATCTTTCGATCAAATTATTTTTGATGTGTAAACATCTATACGCTATGGGATAAAAATCTTTTTCACAATACAATCACAAATTTTGAGTAAGATTAATCTTAGTTGAGTAAGATTGTAATAACCCTGCAGACACTACATACCAGTTACGGTATGTAGTGTCCTCTATACTAGTTGCTTTTTGCTTCGGACTAGTTGCCTATCTATCCTTTTTTCATGTATCGAACTATCGATTTTAACATTGGGTTGTCATAGGGGACCAACTAGTTCATTTGTATACAGTTATATCCCAGTTGGAATCCTAGTTATTGCAAACTAGTGCGCTTACTAGTTTTTTTATTAAGAGTTTTGTAACTCTTAAAAAAACTTTGGCTCAACCGGGGTACGAACACGCATTCTTCATACTTTAAGGCAAGTACTCTACCCACTGAGCCACATTCTACTTATTTTTTTAATAGCTAACAATTGGTTTTATATAAAATCGTATACCTGAAAATTTTGTCATTTTCTGACTAGTATCGTTACTAGTCTCGATACAACTCGTAATATGATTGTGCTTTTTTGACTAATATCGTTACTAGTCTCGATACAACTAGTAATGTGATTGTTCTTTTTTGACCAATAACGTTACTACTCTTGTTACAACTAGTAATATGACTGTCGTTTTTTGACTACTACCATTAACTAGTAATATGACTGTCCCAAAGCGTTACTAGTTGTAACTTTAGCTGCTGGGAACGCGGTGTGAGCTGTGTATGAGTGTATTAGTGTAATCATACGGACAACAAGAAGTACAGAGAAACTTAACAGCTGCATAGAAATACACGAACACTTGCAAAGGGAGTCTCAAGGTCAAACTCCTGCAGTAAGGTCGTACGTTTGTTGGTTGGTACTGTGTTGCCGTGTTTTTGAATTGAGTGAGTATTTCGGCGTTGCTGTTTTTGATTTTTGCCGGGAACTTCTGGGATTTACGGGATGTTGTGTCCAGTTTTTCGGAATTCAGACCCGGTTCGTCTCGGTTTTTGAACCCGGGTTTTTTTGAGGAAAAAAAACCGGTTTTTCGGTTTTACCGAATTTGTTGTTCAACTTGGTGCGATATTTGGCTGACGGTTTATTGACTGCGTTTGTCTTTGACTGTTGGTTATTTTGCTGTTTAACTGCGGTAATTCCAACTATTTGGACGGGTATATTATTTTTTGCTGGGGGATAAATAATACTATTATATATGTCTGCGGGGAAGCGGAAGGGCGATATGCCTGGTGGGAGAGAATCAGAGGTGTCTGATGCGAAGCTTATCCGTTTGAGCGAATTGTCGGGTGTGGAGGAAGGTACGAGGGTGAAAAAGAAGCGGATGAAGCCCGGTTCGCCGAAGTTGAAACGGGTGAATGATGAGAAGAATGTTTCGGTAGAAGGTGACATGTTTCATTACTAGATGTTTACACATCTCCCCTGTGATCGGACTCACATTCTTTTTTTTATTTAAGAAAAAAATTCTAAAGCATGTGAATATTGAACATTCAAAGAAAAATTTTGAAGTACGGAGGGTTGAACTGACAGCTGTTTCGTGACTACCAAGTCTTGTCGTCAGAGTCCTTTACTTACACTACCACTGACAGTGGCAACAACACTATAGCCAAAATCCTACTAATTTTAGTAAGCTCAATTAATAGACTGTCGCCATCTTGTGGCGAGTATCACCTATTAATTAACTTTTTCTAAATGTTCGGAGTTTCACTAACTGTATTTTCTTAGAATGTTCAACTATTCTAAGCTTTTTCATTTCAGTCTTGTTGTTGCCAGTTTCAGTGTTGTTGCCACTGTCAGTGGTAGTGCAGGTAAAGGATTCTGACGAGTAGACTTGGTAGTCACGAAACAGCTGTCAGTTCAACCCTCCGTACTTCCAAAATTTTCTTTGAATGTTCAATTTTCACATGCTTTAGAATTTCTTTCTTAAATAAAAAATAATTTGATCGAAAGATTATATTAAAAATGAACTTAAGCCAAACTAATTAAGTAACTTCGGATAAAAACCATACAGTTCGATTAAAAATTCATAACTCAATCAGAAGTCCTCTTTTTTATAGATATATATAGGAATTCTTTAATCTATATTTTTTAACCTTTAATTCAGCAATAGTCTTGGTATATTTCTTAAGCTTACAGTTGTTTTTTAATATCTTTATTTTAATTTTCGATTTTTCGATAACCAGCTGTTATATTCTTCAGGAAATTATTTATAGGTTCTTACAAAATCTTGCAAGTAAAAAAACACGATTTTCCGGAGGTTTACAAATGCAATTTGTACCAGAGTACACATCATGTCTTGTAATATAGCACTATGCAACAAAATGAAACTTTTGTCATGACTTTTGATCATCACTCATTTTTTTAAGTGTTATGGTGCCCTAACTGCTAAAACAGTCGGAATTTAAATTTTTTTTCTAAAATTTGGGCTCTATCAAGAAGCTGCTATACCAATTTCATGATAACTTGCGAAGAAATATTTGTGAATCTAATTTGATTATTAGGCTAAGGTTCGTAACGTTATATTCAGAAAGAATTGGGTATGATTAATATTCCAAGGAACAAGGGAAAAATTAACATCAACTTAATTTTTCAACGTACATAGAAGAACGTTACGAACCTTAGCCTATTAATCAATTTATATTCACAAAGCAAATACGTTCGAAATAATCATATTAATAAACAATTAGCTACTGGCTTGAGCTTTTCACATGTTTACATGTTCATATATACTCAGGTATAAAATCAAACCAAAAAAGTTTGTCTTGAGTAGAACAAAAATCAGAAAATGGGAATGAAGAAAAATAAACCGATGGCAACGCTGGGAAAGTGCACTTTAATATCAGCTTGAGAGTGATTTAATTCTCGTATTCAATTTTGACGAAAAAGTTGTATATATAAGAATTAAAATCACATTCAACAGAGCCACCTGAAGAGTGGTGATAAGCAAATACACGTGAGCACTGACGATGGAAGTGTAGCGGCTTCCGAAAGTGGCGCTACTCTGTTCTGCTGTGTACGTTGATAAATTAAGTTGATGTTAATTTTTCCCTTGTTCCTTGGAATATTAATCATACCCAATTCTTTCTGAATATAACGTTACGAACCTTAGCCTAATAATCAATTTAGATTCACAAAGCAAATACGTTCGAAATAATCATATGTGAAATATTTACTTTTCATGGGCGTGGCACAGCCCACTTTTTTAATCATGATGTAGTATTTAAACATAAGTTTAATGTGTTTGCAAAAATTTCATGAGAATCGGTTGAGTAGAAGTAGTTGAAAAGAAATGTGTATTTACTTTGCACTGCCTATTTTTCTACGGGAGCAATCTGAAAGTAGACATTTTAATATAAAGAAAACAAATCCAAAATCGGTTTATTAATGGCGGAGTTTTGAGGGAACACACACAAAATAATACACGACGAATTGATAACCTCTCTCTTTTTTCAATTTAAATTTTTTTTAACTGTAGTCCGGACAAGTTGAATACTAAAAACAAAAGAAGTTTTCTCTAAAATATTGCTATTTATTATGAAATATTTTTTTACACTTTTACTTTTGTGCAAATACTTTTTGCAAAATTTAATTATTACCTTATTTCTATGCAGTTGAAGGATTAAAAAAACAACAATCATATTGAAAGTTTGTAAATAGTAGAGTTTGTATATTCGTAATAGTAAATAAAATGAATTTTAAAAAAGAATTGTTTTCTGCAAAAATTAATTTGTTTTACCTACAAACTAATAAAAGTCGGCAGTCTAATAGAAATAAGAGTAATATCAAAAAGTTTCAACACAAAAACAAGGGCTTAGATTTGATTTTAATGTAATTTGATTTTAATGTAATACGATGTATATTCTTCTCATGTGTGCGCATCGCAAAGCGAAATGAAGAAAATTAAAGTACAATTTTTCCACATATTTAAGGGCAACATATTAAGGACATTTCAGAAGCACTTGTAGCTGAAAACTATATCATTTTTACTCAATACTTGTTAAGAGGAGACTAAAATCTTTCGAATGAAATATCCGATGACGCGCTCTAAAGTTATTCAATCATCAATATGATGAAATTTTCTCAAAAATGTGCGAGATGCCCAAGTTTAGAGGACTATAAAATATGAACAATAAGAGGTATTGAGCTAAAGAATATCCATGTTGAATTTCATTAAAATCGGAGAAGATAAAAATGCAGACTGTGTCGAAAATTTTTGAAATCACTCATAAGAAAACTACATTTTTATTAATATTTTATTAAAAACTTATGATATAATTCTATTTTATTTTTACTTTTGCAGTTGCTGTATGGGCACACAACAAAAGCTTTTCCAACATTTCCAACACCTTAAACAGCATCACCAGCGGAAGTTCACATATTTTCCAGAATGACAACAATCGACACCGACGTAGCACAGGAAGTAGTAGCGCCAACAATGTTGCTTCGTTTAGCGAGAACAGTCTGTTGTATTTAACACCATCACAGCCATCCATACCACATTTTGTGAATGCTTCCTTTATCATCTTTTGCAACACAAGACAAAGAACGGCTGCAACAACACCAGCAGCCACATCAGCATCGTCGTCGCCATCATCATCACCTATAGAGACAGTAGTAGTGGCATCACAGTCTTTAATAAGTTCGGTACAAACAGATATTGAGACTAAATGGAAGGACCCCAGTGGTTTAATCAAGGATAATACAAAAGGTCGAGTGCATGTGGAGAAAAGAGGAGGTAAAAAGTTGATTTATTTTAAAATTAATTTTGATTTCAATAATATCTGATGCTTCGTTTTTTTTAATTAAACATTTATATATTTTCAATGTGAGGTAATCCTTGCAAAAAGTTGCTTTAATATTGTTACGTATTTATAACTTTTCGCAAAAAAAAACGGTTTTATTATTTTCTTTAGGTTCATTTGAATTGCAATAAAAATAAAACACAGATATTTAATTTCACAAATATTTCTTGTCAGCGAGCAGCTGAAATGCCAAAACAGTCTGAGGCAAAAAAATTACCAAAATTACCAATTTTTACCCGTTTTTACCCCTTGAAAAGGATGCTATATTTTCAAACATCCAAACTCATAAACATTCTCATTTGTAATATTAGCAGGATTCGAATAAAAATATAAATAATTATTGCAAAAAAAAACCCGACTACAAGATAGGCGTGGCGCTGCCCATAATTTTTATCATAATGATGTACTTCCACGAGAACAAATTGTGTGCGAAGTTTCACAAGACTCGGTTTAGTAGAAGTAGTTTAAATGGACATTTACTTATCTTGGGCGTGGCACTGCCCACTTTTCTAAACATACTGTTGTATTGTAACAATAACCAAATGTGCATGCAAAGTTTCATACGAATCGGTTAAGTAGAAGTTGTTCATAAAGAATATCTACTTTTCATGGGCGTGGCATTGCCCAATTCTTAAACGACTTCAAAAAAGAAGGAGGTTATCAATTCGTGTGTATTTTTTTTTAAATGTTTGCACAGCCATAACGCTGTCATTTGTCAACCGATTTTCAAAATTCTTTTTTTGTTTAAAAGGGTTTGTCTGCAGCTTAGTCCCATATTTTTTTCGAAAATCGGAGGGGGGAAATTAGCTCCCCCATGCATATCTCTGTCATTTGACAAGTAATTTTCAAAATTCCTTTTTTGTTTGAAAGGGTTTGCCCGTAGGGTTGTTCTTTAATTTTTTTTTCAAAAAGGCGTGGTGGGGGCGGGGGAATTTGCTCCCCCGTGCATATCTCTGTCATTTGCCAACCGATTTTCAAAATTCTTTTTTTGTTTACAAGGGTTTGCCTGCAGGTTGATCCCATACTTTTTTTTCGAAAATCGCAGTGCGGAAATTTGCCCCGCCCCCTCATGTGTAGCTCTGTCATTTGTCAACCGATTTTCAAAATTCTTTTTTGTTTGAAAGGGTTTGCCCGTAGGGTAGTCCCATAATTTTTTTACGAAAACCGGAGGAGGAAATTTGCTCCCGCCCTTCCAGCCTCATGCATAACTCTATCATTTGTCAACCGATTTTCAAAATTATTTTTTTGTTTGAAAGGGTTTGCCCGTAGGGTGGTCTCACAATATTTTTTTCGAAAATCGGAGGGGGGAAATTTGCACCCCCACTCATACCTCTGTCATTTGTGAACTGATTTTGAAAATTGATTTTGTGTTTGGAAGTATTTAGCTGAAGTTTGGTCCCGCAAATTTTTTAAGGGATTGCCCCCCACCCCTCTCCTGGAAATATTGATTAGGGCATAAATCCTCCATTTATGAACCTATTTTCAATATTCTTTGTTTGTTTGAATGGGTTTGCTTGAAGTTTGCTTTAATAGAACTAAAAATCGGGCGGAATAAGTCCCGATATAGTAATTATCGCCACTTCTTGATCGATTTGCAAAATATTTAATTTGAAAGGACATGAAAGTTTCGGTACTATGAAAAATTGCGCACACCCCATTTGTAGAGAAACGCTGTATTGCGTCCGTTTTGTAATCTGTTCAAGAAGATCTTTGGATTGAAGTCGGTTTTTTTTTCAGAATTATTTAATCATGATGTAGCATTCTAAAAAAAGCTTAATGTGTGTGCAAAGTTTTATAGGAATCGGCTGAGTAGAAGAAGACGAAAAGGCATGTGTATTCATTTTGTATGGGCGTGACCCCGCCCACTTTCAACTTTCACCAATCTAGAAGTGCATTCTTTTAAATAAACTTAAATCTTATTTTCTAATTTTTAGTTCCGTTTGCTATTAAAGCATATTTTTTAGTTTTTTTTTAACTATAATTTATTTTCTTAATTTTTGGTCTCAATACGAATCAAAAGTAATTATGTATAATCAAAAGCCTCGATTTTTAGCATATCTTATGCTTAAACTACATATAATTTATTTAAATTTGCGCTGCTATCAAACGTTCCACCAAATTAATAATTATAATTTTTTAATTTTTTTTTTTTTTTTTTTTTTTGTTGTTAGATTTTATTTTTATTTTTTTTATAAACATAAAAAAAAATTAATTTTGCACAAAATATAATTATTTTTCATAATTGTGGTCTGAATAATTCCGCAACCGTATATAATTAAATAAATTTTTTTAAGTTTTTTTTCACACAAAATTAGACAACTTGATCTCAACTCATGATAAAATCGGTAAAGCAGACTCTTCAAATATTTCAAAATAAAAAAAAAATGCAAAAAATATGTATCCATAGAATTTAAATTTCGTCTGTTTTCGTAGTTACGTGACCATAACACATCGCAAAAATTATAGTGGTATTATTGGGTACTTCTCTTGTTGCATAGTGTTATTATTAATTACTTTACATGGGGAGTACCCCATACCTCGTACATAGCCTATCAGTTCTTTTGAACCATCTTCGCATATTGTCTTCAAATTAACTCATAAAAAATTTGATGACTCTTGCTATCATGGCTTCCAAGATATCATGTAATTAATAATTACTTTTTACCTATCTTTGCATCTTGCGTTATAATTAACTCATAATAAATGTGAAGACTGTTGCTATCATAGCTTTCCACATATCACATAAATACTAATTACTGTGTATGGGGAGTACCCCTTTTCACGCAGCTACACAGCCAGCTTTTTACCTATGTTTGTATCTTGCCTTAATATTACCCCATACCAAATTTGAAAACTCTTATTAGCATAGCTTTTAGATACCACATAATTACTATGTATGGGGAGTACCCCATTCCTCGTACCTACACCGTCAGTTTTGTTTACATATCTTCGTATATTGAATTTGAAGACTCTTACTAACGTAGCTTTCCAGATAGCACGTAATTACTAATTACTTTGTATGGGTAGTACCCGTTGCCTTGCACCTACCCCGCTAATTTTTTAAGTATCTACGTATCTTGCCTTATAATTAACTCGTACCAAATTTGAAGGCTCTTGCTACTATAGCTTTCCAGATATCACATAATTACCAGTTTTTTACCAAACTAGCTCACACCAAATTTTAATGCGCTTGCTAATATAGCTTTCAAGATATGAGATATTTTGTTAGTATGGGCGTAGCACAGCCCACTTTTATATCCATTCGAATGTATTATCATCCAAACATAATGTGTGTGCAAAGTTTCAAGTTGATCGGACATCTTAAAGTTGGTGAAAATTACGTTGAAAGTTTCCGTACATACAGATGAAGCTAGTAAAAGCGTATTAAAAATTAATATTCGAGATTCCCCTTTTTATATTAAGTCATCGAAATGCATGTATATCTAAGCACGATATTACCAGTATGTCGTTTAAGCATCTTGGTAATGTTCACTCGTCTAAGTTTGATACAATATTGACTCGGCAAGATGGCAAGCAGCACTTTTATATACCAAATAATAAACTTCTGGCAACTTCGCGTAGTATATGGATGTAGTTTTGTTAAAAGTGTTGTAGTGTGTTTATTTATGTACTTATCAGGCCATACTTCCCTATAACTGATTTTGCTAATAGCTGTTTTACACTATCTCATAAGCCGTTCGACTTCTGTAGAAAATGCAACCGTGATCAATGAGTTTATGGAAAGTTTTAAAAAAGTAATAACAACACATTATATCAGGGTAGCATTTTGTACAGAAGTCGAACAGCTTGTATAATAGTCTAAAAACAGCTTTAAGCGAACTTCAGACTATTCGATTTAGTATTAATACTTGTCAAAAACTCAAATCTTAAGCAAAAATCCAACAGTGTGAAAACAAATTGTTATGATCTGTCAAATAGTACGTAAAGAAATTTGACAGCATTATGGTATTCGTCATTTTTAGGAAATTTTCTAAATTTTTCATTTTATCAGGGTTGTCTTTTGCACTAACAACCCTGGAAATAACAAAATCATTTATGTATTTGTTTGCTGGCATAAATAAGGCAAAGAAGAGCGAAAAAATTTGCTTTATTGCAAATTATTTATGTTACGACGTTTTATTTGAAATGTGATAGTGCAGAGACAAAATGTAATGAGAAGATTTTCTTTCAGATTTTTTGACAGTCAGACTGATTTTGATTTGATTTTCGCCTTCCAAAATCTAATAAAAATTCAAAGATTGTATTACAATATGAAAGGTTCTTAAGCTTAGAAGATTATTAAGCGGCATATTTTAACGAATGATATTGCTAAGTTTATTTTGTTACCATCTCTACACTTGTCATTCAACAGTCTTGGATTATTTTGTAAATTATTTTCTCAAAAGTACTATTTCCGTTATTTGGAATATCTAGTTGATAATGCCTGATATATATTTATTATGACAAATGTCAAACTTTATATTAGAAACAATTTGTTTTATGTTAGCGGTTTTTTCTATATGGAATTTGACATTTTTCATGATAAAAATATGAGTAGTCCACTTGCAAACACCGCTAAGTTGAAAACAATAAAAATTCACTAAAAGCCGCCATTTTATTTGTTGTTTGAAGTTTCAATCGATTTTCTACAAATTTCGATATATTAACATAGCGGTGTTTGCAAGTGGACTACTCATATGTCAGATGTCATGTATAGACGTAGGGTTTTGACTGTGCTGTGGAGTTGATTTTGACAGCTATAGTCAGTGCTATATTTTTTATTTATTTTTTTCGTTATATTTGAATCTGTATTTTCATTTCTTAACAATATAAAAGGACAATGACTAGAAAATTTTAAACATTTCCTATAAGATTTAAGTTGAGTTTAAGTTAAGAAAAAAAAAGTAGTGGCATTAGAAAAACTACAAAATCGAAGTTAATACTTTAAAAAGCTTTCATTTCTATTTTCTATTTCTTTTTTATTTGCAGGATCGTTGGCATTATTCTTTGAACACATTGCACTGGAGGACAAGGGCAATTGGACGTGTGAAGTTAATTCAAAGGATATAAAAGAGACAATATCCTTTGAGTTATTAGTATATCGTATGTATTTTCACAACACAATTGTAACTGTAGATAGTTTTTATTATAGAATTTGTAGATTTAAAACATCATTTTGAATTGTTTTTCCAAGCAATTTTTGTTTAATTTTATGTTTGTGTTTTATTTGTTCTCTTTCTTTTCAGTTTTTATATTTGAAATTCAGTTCATTTTAATTTGGAGCACTACAATCATATGATGTAACCAAGACGGTGATGTTGTTGCTGTTTTTGTTAGTTTGGTTTATTAAAATCCTAATCCTGTTGTCAATTTACGCTTGGCTTTTTGTGGCTCCTCTTGTTGTTTCTATGCAACACAGACAGTCGCACAAAGACAATCCTTTCATTTATTTAACCAGCGAACCAAACAACCAACAAGTCAGCCAAGCAACCAGCCAGCCATCCATCCATCCAAAATAGTCATTCATTATTCTGCTCAAAGAGTTGCCATCTAAATACACTTTTCGCTGCCTTTAACTCACTCACACTTATTCACACACACACACACACACTCAAAGTATGTTTTGTTTTTTTTTCGTTTTTTTTTCTGTGCTTGTTTATTGCTATTGTTCGTTTATGTGCTGTTGTGTCACAGTGTATAACTTTCTTTCCGTATCCTTTTTTTTAGAAAAAATATCTTTTGACAAAACGGAACTGGTGCAGTCAGCAAGAGAAGGTCGTGACGCCACCGTTTATTGTTTGGTGAAAGGTGATCCAGCACCTGCTATTTCATGGCTTTTCAATGGAGAGTCCATAACAAGTAAGTGTTATAGTTTTTGCTATTGTTGTTATTGTTCTATCTAGTCCATTGTTAGTTGAGTTTTTATTTTGCTGTATCACTTGTTAAGAAAACAATATGGATTTTGCTTTTGATTGTTAAGAGGTTGTTAAGTGATTACTGTGTTTGACTTAAGCACACGTCACACATTATTATGCTGCAAATGGAAATAAAAATATTTTAATATTGTAACGTGCATTTTTCGCAAATTTATATTTTGCTATTTATTAAAATATTTAAAAGTGCATTATTGAGAGGTACACTGGGACTAATGCCGTTCATCAGGAAAGCTTTATCCAAACTTCTCTAAAAGAGTTCTAGAGATATATTAAAGTTCCATTCAAATAAATAAGAATTTTAACCAATATCAAATTTGAACCACATGCTCAATTATCAATCGATAAAGTAACATTATGAGCTTTATCCTATATAATCTCCAAAACAAATATATCTGTAGGTGGGAGGTAAACTACCCCAGGTGAGCATTTTTTCCTCTATTAATAGGTAAAATCCAATCAGTTTTATTTTTCAAGGGACAATAATACTGCTTAAAACCATTAAAACCCGGAGGTAAAGAACACTAAGTCCTTTTTAATAAGTAACGGTAATATTATTTTACGTAATTTTGTTAAGGATATGTCCGATATAAAAAAGAATTCTAGAGTTATATAAAATATTTTGGGCAATAGCCCATTCAGACTGCAGCCAAATTAGGATTTTCTTGATTTCGACTCGAAATTAAGTATTTTCCCATACATTTTGTCATATACGAAATTAAGTTATTTTACTTGATTTCGGCGAAATCAACTCGAAATTACAATGCCCAACCCTGTTTTAGTTTTAAAGTTCCTTTTTTAGAACAATATATTTACAACTGTGAGGAGCAAACAAAAAAAGTTGACAGCCGTTTCATTTATAAATTTAATAATTATTGCGTAAACTTTTAAAAATATTTTAAATAAAAGAAGAGGAAATTTTGCTATCCAATAAAGTGTAAATTTCGTGCAAAATATAGAAAATGCTAAAATTATCAAGTGCAAAGTGTCAATTGTATGAACATTTTTAATTTGGTGACTAATTTCGGCACGAAATCAAGTAATTTTAGTGCAGTCTGAATGGGCTATAAGTCAAATTCTTAATCGTACAGAGACAGAACCATTTCTAGTTTTAAACATGATTTTGCGGTCTCCTTTAATATTTCCAAAATGTGACAGTTTACCTCCCACATACAGAAATAATAAATTATGTTTATAACAATTTTTACGAATCTATTATGGAAGATTGAAAGACAAGACATGACAAGACATGACAAGACATGACAAGACATGACAAGACATGACAAGACATGACAAGACATGACAAGACATGACAAGACATGACAAGACATGACAAGACATGACAAGACATGACAAGACATGACAAGACATGACAAGACATGACAAGACATGACAAGACATGACAAGACATGACAAGACATGACAAGACATGACAAGACATGACAAGACATGACAAGACATGACAAGACATGACAAGACATGACAAGACATGACAAGACATGACAAGACATGACAAGACATGACAAGACATGACCAGACACTATAGGATATGTGATATGATATGACATGTACATCTCAGGAGGTACTAGTACCTCCTGAGATACACATATCAGTGCTCTGTCTACTCCATCAGCTAGCAACACCTCCATCAGTGAACCAGTAACGCTTTTGAGTCCTATCATGGAATCACCACCATCATTAATACACCGGCAATAGCAGCCACGTTTTTCTTCTGCCGCTTATGCCCCCTACCAACTCCAGCACCTATAGCAAGACCAAAAATACCAGTGGAAACACCTATAATAGTAGGATTAGAAACAGTAACAAAAGTTGAAGCAGCAGTAGAAGCGGCACCACTAATAGTACCAGCAGCAAAATTTGCACCAACAGAATGCGCGCTTATATTAGACGACGATGACTTAGAACGCCTCCCTCTCTCACTCTTATCAACCTCGCTATCCGTGTCCCTAGCATCACTTTTTTAATGGCAGCAGTCCTCAGAGCTTGCCATATCCGATACTTCACCGTCGTTGTCCCCTTCAGACTGCGAACATGGGGGATCCATGACTCCCACCAAAGAACTTATTTAAAAACCAATTCCACCTACCTTGAAAACACCAATCAATACGAAGATACGAGTAATAATGTGGACTTACAGATAACGAGAAAAATACACTTTCAAAAGTCGTCAGCAGCTAACCCAACTATCATTTGGAAGATATTAAGACGATGCTTACCCCCAATAGTTAAGAGAGACACCTTCAGCTAGCACGATCTCGAACTACTTACCCAAGTCACAAACCACTTAGAAAGTATAGAAACCAGGTTGGATAGTCCCTAAAATATGGGCAAAAAATCCAAGGCATTAAAAAATCCGAAAAATCCACAGCAGCAGTGCTGATCCACAGTCGAAAGTTATCCTTCCTGCCGCAGTTTCACTTTGGCAGCAGATTGTCACAATATGCACATGTACATATTTCGTTTTGTATATTCGTTACCAGTATTCATTACACGTATTTGCTTTTTGTTACACGTCTCTGTTTCATATTATTTTTTTACCTCCCCAAAAGCACTGATTAGTTATTTAAAGCATTGATGTGGAAAGCATGCCATAACCCACAACGTCCAAAAAAATAAAGCCAAAAAAGAAATTTTAAAATTCAAAACCAAATATGTATTGTTATAGCCTTTATTAAAAAAACTTTAGCTCTTATGTATTAAAATCGGCCCTAGTTCATATGTAAGAGTTTTTAGAGCCTAAAGTGTTTAATTTTAACAACCTGCAGCAAGTCGACTTTCGATCCAGCGTTTAATTCTATAAAAGTCTAAGTCATCCTCTATAAATTTTTTTCACATTATCCTGCAATCGGATCAGCAGATTGGAAGATGTATGTTTATTTATATCAATTATTTTTCCTATAGGCTCTACTGTGCAGTGTTTGCTCTTCTGTTGAGCCCATATTAAGACAATAAATATACCTCTTTATCATTGTTGTTTAGTTGTAAACTTCAAATCACACATAAAGTATTTTGTTGACAATCGAACCAATTTTCTTTAGACATTTTTAATGAACTTCATTTTTCAATTGGCAGCAAATTAGTTCTGTCCAATAAATATATAATTTTCTTTAATATTTAATTTATATTCATGAACATCATCATACTTCTTTATAAAATACTTTAATACTTTATTTGAAAACATTTTAATATAAATTTTATTTAAAAATGTAATTTTTCTTTTATTGATTTACAGTATCGAACAATACAAAATATCGTCCCATCTCGAATGGTCTTTATATCAAGAACGTAACGCAGTCAGATGCTGGTGAATACACATGTCGTGCAATGCGCATCACATCGACATTTGCTGATTCTGATCAGATAACGATACTATTGAGAATACAACGTAAGTAGAATGAATTAAAGACTTTTCAAACAGTTGATAACAAAATTAAGCCTAATGTTTTTACCGCCATATTCATAAAAATAAATAAAATGTGTTTGAAATCTATTTCAAACTTATTTTAAATTTGATGAATATGGGAGTTAATGTTTTTATAAATAATTTATATGTTGTTTGTATATATATAAAAATGTTATTCATCTACATATCGTCATATGATTTCATAAAAGCTCTAAGTTACATTGAAATAATTTTACAGGAGAAGCAAAAACTCTTTAATATGAAAAGCTAGCACATGAACAGCCATGACTACCCAGCAAACAATTTTTGCCGATTTCGGTCCGAAGTCGGTACGAAAACGTATCGTAAATCATATGAGTGGTTGACAAGAAACCGGACCTCTTTGTCTGAGGAAGTTCTAAAAAATACGCCGAAATATCCAAGGGAATTCTGTACGAATTCAGACGAATTTTCTGGGTAAATTCTAAAGGAATTTTCGACATGTCTGAACAATGTCGGAAAAATGTCTGACAAAACAACAGAAAAATTTCCGATTTATCTGATACTTTTTACATCCTGTCGTATTAATGTCGGAGAAAAGTCCGAGCTATAATCAGAAATTTATCAGAATTTTCTTTTAAAATTCTGCATGCATTGTTGTGCTGTTTATGGCAGGTCACCAAAAAACATTTACCCATATTTTATAAGTTCAAGAACTCAAATATTTGTGCACATAATCTCAAGAGAAAAATGAGAAGTATTAAAAAAGCTTTAATCAGACATTGTGCAGAAGTAGCTGCTAGAAGATCAGAATATAAGCAGTCTACTCTCTTAAATGTCTTAAACGATATTAAATGACCTTCGGATAATATGCAGACTATTCTGATATTAATCGGATAATATTTCAGACAATGTGCAAAAACGTCATACCAGAAAACTGCCTACTGCTCCGCCAAATGTCTGAGGGAATTTTAGACAAACAACTCGGCTGCTTGTCTGGTAAAGTCTCAGATTTTTTCTGATGTTAGACATGTCGGCTAAAATTGTTTCCTGGGTACTTATAATAATAATTTTACCTGGACGAATAGAGGAGTAAAGCTTAGTAAGGGAATGGTAATAACATTTATTTTGATATGGTGCATTATAATCAATCAAAAAGTCGGGTTTGATTTTTTTGTAACTTAGGGCTCTTTTGAAATCCTATTACGATATACGAGGGCGGATCAATAAGTCTGTGACTTTTTGAATGAAACATAGTTTTTTTTTGGCAAAACAAAAATTTCTTTTTCAACATAATCTCCTTTTAACTCAATACATTTAGTCCGACGTTTCTCCAGTTTTTGTATTCCTTCCAAAAAATAGGATTTTTCGAGGTCCTTAAAATAGGCATTTGTTTGGCCAATAATTTCATCGTTGGAGCCAAATCTCTTTCTACCGAGCCATTTCTTTAGGTTTGGAAATAGGAAGTAGTCACTAGGGGCTGAATCCGGAGAATATGGCAAATGAGGTACCAATTCGTAGCCCAATTCATAGAATTTTGCCATTAAGACTGCACTCGTTTTACGTTTACGTTTATGGTCAATTTAGAACAAACGCGGCACCCATCTTGCAGACAACTTTCTTAAACCCAGCTGATCACTTAAAATCGAAACCACACTGCCATATGAAATGCATATGGCATCAACCATCTCTTTTATTCTTCGATCGGCCAACACTATATCGAGGATTTTTTCGACATTTTCAGGTGTACTGACCTCAATTGGCCGTCCAGGATGTTCAGCGTCATTTGTACTTGTGCGACCACAACGAATGCCAGTAAACCACTTTTTTACCATTGAAATCGATGGTGCAGAGTCCACATTGTATTTATCGAGCTTTTCCTTGGTTTGATTGACGGTTTTTTTCGCAAAAAATAATGTTTAATGAGCACTCGAAATTCACTTTTTTCCATTTTTAAAAAAAATACACGAGGTTGTATGTTTTGAACAGCTGTTAAACGCAAAGTACACAGAAAAAAATAGACAAGAATTATATTCAATAAAACCATGTTATTAAAAAAAATATGAATTTCAATAACATTTATCTTTAACATAATAAAATATTTCGTTGTAAGTATTCCTTTTCCATGCCGGTTATTTCTTTTCTTTTTATACATAAGTACTTAAAACAAGTTGTATCCCATAAAAAAATAAATGGGATATGGCTCATCTATAGAGTGTATGCTTTACGTCCGGAAAGCACGGGTTCGTATTCCAGCCATGTCAACATTTTTTTAATTTATATATATATTTTTATTTTGAAATAATTTTGTTATCAATATAGGGGAATTCTTTATCACAGGAAATTTGAAAAAAAAATTATTGAATACCGGGATTTTTGTTATCAAAAACGAAACTTATTTTTTTCTGTGTAAATGACGACACTTGCTCAAAATTTGACAGTAGTCTATTAACAGGTGGTACTTGAAGGGAACAGTGTTGCATTTCATATAACTACAAGGGAAGTTCGAAAAGTCACCGACTTATTGATGCGCCCTCGTATATAAGAGTGTTTGCCTACTTTTGCCCGTAAGTGTAACTACTTTATGCAGCCATTGGCAAAAGACAATAGATGCAACAAGAGCAACAAACAACTAAAGTTGTGTTCAGTAAATAACACACACACAATGGAAATATGCTTCCATGTATTAGTTTATACACATACATACACACATCCACATACATATATAGATAAGTATGTGCTTTAAAACAGATTCACAACTTTGTGTGTGCTATTACTATTTAGAGCTTCAACTTAAGCAAGGATTTTCTTCAAACAAGCACACTCACACACAGATAGACGACTCTCAATCACAGACTGTAACACACAAGTGTATTTGTTTGATGTTCAAGTGGCCTCATCTTTTTTCTTTTTGTTGAATATGTGGAAAACTTGTTGTTGTCATTCTTGTATAATCCATGATGCATTATGCAACGAATATGAATTTATTTACAGGCTTTGTTGTAAATATTGGAAATTTTAATCAAGCATATATGTACATCAGTATTTTTTGTAAATATGTATGTGTATACAGTTTGCAGAAAAAAACTTGTATGTACACTTTCTTTATTGAAATAATTCGATTTCTTAAGGCTCCATTACTCATACGTAACGTTGATGTAGTTGAATGTTGCTGATCGTTTCTATCTCATAGCTTTTCAATGTGACAGAAACGATCAGCAATATGCAACTACATCAACGTTACGTATGAGTAATGGAGCATTTAGGCTGAACCCCCACCAACAAAAGACAAAACGTTTTTGGCTTTGAACTCAAATACATTTGTTTGATGTTAACCCACACCAAAACAAAAACATCTTATCAAGTTTTTGGTATTGTTGATTAAATAATCAAGTTTTTGTCTTATAAGACAACCGGTAATCAGGCAGCAATACGACTATATTTTTCGTATTTTTTTACATAATAAGAAAGCACGCAATTGTGTGCAACGAGAATCATTTCAGTCTGTTTTGTCTTACTGTGTGTGAGTGTGTTGTATCAAACTACATGTATTTTCTGCAACTAATTTTTTTTGCGCAGTAAGTCAAGTAGACAATATTGCGGTTGTTTTGTTTGGTGTGGGTTGTCTCATAAGAATTAATGTACTGTTGTCGTATTAGTCAAAAAAACTGTATTGTCTTATGTTGGTGAGGGTTAAGCCTTATAGAATCAATACGAAATAGAACTCGATAGACTATATACCAAATTAAAGGAAAGACTCCATAGACCTTGAAGCCACGAGCAATTTTTTTTAAACTCTCTTGGAAAATTTTTAGTAGTGCTAAGAAACAAAAAAAAAAACATAATATTCTAATGAAAAAAAAAATCACTTGTACACTTCAAATAAAAGAAAACATTATTATAAGGAAGCTTGAAATTTAATTACTTTATGTAATTAATGCAAGAAATAAATCCCTATGTAATTTGTATGGGAAATAGAAACCTGCGATGACTGCCGTATTCACTCGAAAAATGTTTGCTCGATTAATCGAATAATTGAAATCAAATAATGTTAGATCAAACAAAAAATTTCAATTTCGAGTAAAAATTTATTTGAGTACTTTAGGTCGAATAATCGTATAAATCGACTAAAACATTTTGTATACATTTTCTTTTTTTCAATGAGTTTTTGCAAATTTCTTAATAAAAACTGGCAAAATTGTTCAAATTATATGAAATTTGTCATGCAATTCGAACGTTATTTCATACTAATAGACCACATGCTCCAATAATTAAAAAAATAATTCATTAACAATAAAAGGGAGAAAGGAACCAACTTCAAATATCTTGTAAAAAATTCGATATATATAACCATCAAAAAAAAATATTTGAAATAAAGATGATATTTCGAGAGCAACTAGTCAACTAGATTTTTCGTATTAAAATATCAAATGTAATCTAACGGCAAAATTCAATGAAAAATTGAAAGCATTCACAAAACCAAAGAGCAAAAAAAAATATATTTGGTCACATAAAAAAATATTACTTTATGGATCTAAAAAAAAAAAATTTATCCGATAAATTGAAAATTAGATTTTCTCAATTTCGCCAGCGTCAACGATTAGTGAAAGATCATTCGTAATAATGGGAGAATGTTCAATCAAAAAAAAAAATAATGTGAGTCCGATCACAGGGGAGATGTGTAAACATCTAGTAATGAAACATTTTTTTTTATGTTCAGAATTATTATTTTTTTTGGTGTTTTGTAAAATATTTTATTATTTTGTATTTGTTGCGGTCGACAAGCTATTAATCAGTTGTTTACTGAAATGTAGCGCATGTAGTTATTTTACAGGAATGGTTTTCGAACTGTACAGCGCTAGCACAATTATATGTTAGTGAAAATTAGTAGCTCCTATTGCGCACTAGATGGTGTTTATATGCAGCTGTTAAGTGTGAATGACAATCTCAGAGACGAAGAAGACTTTAAGTTTGACAAGTTTAGTTTTTTCTTTTCCTTATTTTGCTTTGTTTTAGTAAATTTCTTATTAAAAGTGCAAAAAATCTTTTTAAGAGTTATTAAAATTAAATGTTTTTGTATTCATTTTATTTATTTGTTTTTATTTGCCTACGATAACATAATGTACGACAATTAGTGAAAATTAGTAGCTAGTATTACTACTACTATTGCGCACTATATGGTGTTAGTGTATTTCTATGCAGCTGTTAAGTTTCTCTGTACTTCTTCTTCTCCGTATGATTACACTAATACACTCATACACAGCTCACACCGCGTTATTACAATCTTACTCAAAATTTCCCCCTCCGGTTTTCGACAAACAAATTTTGGGACCAATCCTTGTCAAACCCTTTCCAACAAAACAAGAATTTTGAAAATCGGTTCACAAATGACAGAGTCGTCCATGTGGTGGGGGAGGGGAAGTCCCCCCTCCGATTTGCGACAAAAAATTTTGGGACCAATTTTTGTCAAACCCTTTCAAATAAAACAAAAATTTTGAAAATCGGTTTACAAATGCTACAGTTATGCATGGGGGGAGCAAGCTTTCCCCATCCGATTTTCGAAAAAAATTATGGGACCGAACTGCAGGCAAACCCTTTCCATCAAAAAAAGAATTTTAAAAATCGGTTCACAAATGACAGAGTTATGCGTGTACAAACGCAGTCAATAAACCGTCAGCCAAATATCGCATCAAGTTCAGCAACAAATTCGGTAAAACCGAAAAACCGGTTTTTTTCAAAAAACCTGGGTTCAAAATCCGAGACGAACCGGGTCTGAATTCCGAAAAACTGGACACAAAATCCCCTAAATCCCAGAAGTTCGCGGCAAAAATCAAAAACGGCAACGCCGAAATATTCACTCAATTCAAAAACACGGCAACACAGCACCAACCAACAAACGTACGACCTTACTGCAGGAGTTTGACCTTGAGACTCCCTTTGCCAGTGTTAGTCTATTTCTATGCAGCTGTTAAGTTTCTCTGTACTTCTTGTTGTCCGTATGATTACACTAATACACTCATACACAGCTCACACCGCGTTATAGTAAGATCAATCTTACTCAAAATTTGTGATTGTATTGTGAAAAAGATTTTCACCCCCTAGCGTATAGATGTTTACACATCAAAAAATATCTATGAAATTAAAAAAATCATTATTTTTTTAGGACTAAAGATATATTGATTTTGTTCGATTATACGGGTTCACAAAAAAAAATGCACCTCAAAAATGAGATGTTTTTAAACTAAATTGGGGCTGCTGAACACGAATATGGCATTAATTGATTTTTCTTGAGAACCGCTTTCGAGATATTCGCGAAAAACTAGTTTTTTTGCAGTTTGTAAAGATATTTCCAAAAATCTTGAGTACTGTTTACTTGAATTGAGCAAGTTTGGCATTGTTGCATAGATATGTTTTTCCTCTTTCAGTTCATATTCATACTGTATTGATCAGATAAAAATTCACTGAATTACAAGCCCTTACATTTGAAAAAATAAAATTTTTTGCGTTTTTTCAAAATTTACAATTTTGAAATGCTTCATTAAAGCAAACAAAACATTTTTTAATTTTTGTTTGGACCCATATCGTAAATAAAATTTTGTTCCCAACATATAAAAAGTAAAATTGTTAATATCGGGCAAAAATTTAGAAAGTTACAATAGATTTAGTGAAAACATCCGATTTTGAATTTTAGTAAAAAAAAATTTGTATGGAGTATGAGTGGGGCAGAATTAAATATTTTGGAAATATATCAACCATTTCTAACTCTAGTCCGAGTGTTCTTACTTAATTTAGGAAGATGAGCTTCCCATATTTCTCATGTTCAGAGGTATGAAGTGCACTTCGGTCATGTAAAATTTTTCAACGCTTGTAATTTCTCTGTTTCTCAGCCGCTTCCAAAAATTTTTTATATCCTTATATACCTTCTAAAGTTCTAAAAAAGTCTTTGGTTAAACAAATATCTTGTATAGTTAGTGAGGTATACTCATTTTAATATAATTTCTCAATTTTTCAAAACCTTGGTCCAGTATTTTTAAGACATCGGATCAAAATAACAACCGATTGGTCACAATTATTTATTTGTTAGTTACATGACAAAATTTCGAATAGTTAAAAAAATAGTTGATGGGAGTATTCTTTCAGAATTGGAAAATATACAGTCTTTAATTTGAAAATTGAAAAATTTTGAATTGATGACAATTTTTGTACAAATAAGCACAATGATTGGTTTCTCTATAAAATTATTTTCTCAAGGATCAAATAATTATTAAATATATACATGTCTAAAAGATGTCTTCACAGACATGATTTTAGAAAAACAACTTAATCGAATTTACAATTTTTGGTGGTCATGCACCCTCTTTTGAAATCGACCTATTTTTTAGATTTATTGGAACTTTCTTAGGAATTCTAATGGTTGTCAGAAACAATTCATAGTTTTCCCATTAATTCCTATATAACTGCAAAATTTCATTGGAAAATATCAATAATAAACGATTTTATAGCATTAAGAAAAAATTCAATATGCACAAAACAGCACATAGCACCATTATATATAAAAATTTTAATTATAAAAATCTGAATACAGTGTTCAAAACTACACATACTTTGGGTAACTTTGATATGCGATATGTCGACCTTTCTTTTTCAAACGAGTAAAAATAATGGAATGGAAGCAAAAACTCGTACTGACCTGAGGAACAACGAATGCAAATTAAAATTTTGATGTGTTCACTAAATATGTTGTAACTTTCTCATATTTAGTTCGATCTAACTAATTTTAAACTTGGTATATTTAAAATAAAATTTTCTTTAAGATGTGGGTCTCAAATTAATTTTAAAGAATATATTTTGCCTTACTGGAGCGACTTAAAATAGTAGATTAAAAAAAAAGGTGTAATAAATAAAGTTTTTTCAAATCTAAAGACCTGTAACTCATTGAATTTTCATCCGATGAATACATTTTGAATATGAACTGAAAGAGGAAAAGCATATCTATGCAACAATGCTAAATTGGCTCAATTGAAGTAAACAGTACTCCAGATTTTTGGAAATATCCTCATAAACTGCCTTATAAACTGCAAAAAAACACGTTTTTTGTGAATATCTCGAAAACGGTTCTTAAGAGAAATATATGAATATCATATTCGTGTTCAGTGACCCCAAATTGCCTTAGAAAATATTTCTTTTTTGGGGTGATCGCAAAAAGTTGAAAATTTGTGAACTAGTGTTATTTAATTAATTATCTTGTTCAGTCCTCCTTGAGAAATGAATATGTTTGGAATTATAAAAGCTTTGTTGTTACAATATTTATAACAATGATATGCCAATTCATATTGTTTTTATTCCGCATTGAATACAGAACAAGTCTGAATATTATTGAATATTTCCTGGCGCAAAATTTTCTCCAAACCGAAACATTTGAATAGTAAAAAAACTCTATTTCAAATGATCAGCTTATGATCTAATTTATGTAGAAATATTGTTTATATCTTTTGTTTTTTTTAGTTAAGATATATAAAAATGTGCAAAAAATGATTCGTTTTATTTTTGTTCACAAAAATTTATAAAAAACCGAGTAATTCACAAATTTGCCGATTAAGTAGGATCATTTTTAGCAGTAAAGCTTACTCGAATAACTCGAAGGAAATAAAATTTTGGAGTAATTTAAAAACTTAAATTTCGATTAATAGACTAATCGAGCTATTGAATACCCTAGCGATGACCGACCTCTAAATATTAAAATTAACAGCTCCGCTTTCAACAGTCGTGCCGTGCCGTCTTAACACCCTGACGGTATTTCGCTGTGGGCTTTGAAAAAATAAAACAACTTAACTGTTTTTAACCGCTCTCTATACATACATACATACACACATATTTCAAGTACAGACAAGGTGCTTTAGGCTGAACCCATATCAACAAAAGACATAACGTTTTTGTCTTTTAAGGCAAAACAACTTGTTTGATGCTAGCCCACACCAAAAAAAAAGTTTTTGTCTTAAAAGACAACCAGTAATCAGACAGCAATGCGATAATCAGCCATGTCACAGAATACCATTCCGATCGGAAGTGGTTTCTATTCAGGAAACAAAAAACGAAAATTTTCTTCGTAATCAAACCACTTTTAAATTTCAAAGTGAAATTGAAAAACACTTTTCTACTGACTTCATTTACAGTAAATACTAAAAAACGTGTAAACTTTTAGGAGCGTCAAATAAATATTTGGTCATGAGTTTCCCATGTTAATAAAAAGCTCAATGTGAGCTTAGCATCTAAAAACAAGAGTAAACAAACGCCTCAAGATATGAAAACTTTATCATTGTAAAAACGACTTGACTTGTCTTAAGGCTCAAGGCTCAGTTAGCCGACCGTAACGTTGATGTAGTTGCATGTGCTGATCGTTTCTGTCTCATAGCTTTTCAATGTGACAGAAACGATCAGCACATGCAACTACATCAACGTTTTCTACATTTACGCTCGGCTAAATCAGCCTTTAATTGGTGTGGGTTACATCATAAAGGCTCAGTTAGCCGACCGTAACGTTGATGTAGTTGCGTGTGCTGATCGTTTCTTTCACATTGAAAAGCTATGAGACAGAAACGATCAGCACATGCAACTACATCAACGTTACGGTCGGCTAACTGAACCTTAAGAAAGCATGCAATTATGTGCAACGAGGTTCTTTTCAGTCTGTTTTGTCTTACTCTGTTGTATCAAACCACATGTATTTTCTGCAACCAATATTTGGTCGCAGTAAGTTAAAAAGACAGTTATGCGTTTGTTTTGTTTGGTGTGGAATCTGTTGTCAAAACTCTGTTTTGTCTTTTGTTGGTGTAGGTTCAGCCCAGCGTTGCCATATATATATATATATATTTTAAAAGCTTTTTATTTATGCAAAAAAAAAACTTTTTCTTTATAAAAAAAACTTTTCTGCACAAGTGCAAAAATTTTAAAGAAATACATAAAAATGCATTTGGAATTCATTTCATTTAAAAAAATAAAAAATTAAATAAAAAGCACATCGTTTTTTTCGGTAAATTTGTTGACATCCCAAGAAGGCATTTTTAAGGCAAACTCTCTTCTGACCACCTGGTATGAATTCGCCTCGATTGTCAATGTACAAAACCGGCATAATTGTGCTTAAGACGGAATAAACACAATTAAACACTGTTGTAGTAATAAGAGAGTGAGAAAATATAAGATTGTTTCATTGCATATCATCCAATATACCGCAATTTTGAAATTATGCATGTATTTATAAAAAACTTGAAAAATTTTTAAATAAATTTAAAACACATTTTGGCACCCCAAAAAACTTGGAAACAAGACAAATTTAAATAAATCAAAAAACCCGACTTTAAACTAGGGATGTAACGAATACCGATACCGATACCGATATATCGGCGATACTTCAGATTTTCCGATACATCGGTATCGACGATATTTTACTGTCGATACGACGATACTTTTAAAATTTTTTTCAGAGTTTTTTTTAAACAAATAATTTATTTTTGTTCAATTTTACCATGAATTAAATTCACTTCATAATTTTTAAATCTTATTAATATCGATTTTAAAAATTAATAATATTTTATGCTGTTATTTTGTAAAAAAATTATTTATTTTTTGTTAATTTTACCATGAATTCAAATTCAAGTCGTTGTTTTTTAAATCTTATTCCAGCAAAAAAATACACTCGAAAGAAGTCATGAAAATGTAGAATTCGCGATCCGGAAGTATTGCAAATTTTGATAATTTCTAATTAGTTTTAAATATCCTTGCCACTGCAAGAAGTTCTTTTTTTCGATTACCAATCACCGAATTGGAAGCGATGCTAGGACAAATTTCTTTTTCGGTGTTCCATAATGATTTTTCAAGGAAAAAGGATAAAAAATTACCCAGTTGCACAGTTTTTTTATGCGAATTTAAACTCAAAACTTTATTTTCATGTAAATTTAAGTGAATAAATATAAACTTAGAAGTCTTTTAATAATTAAACTCTTGAATTATTTAGAAGAATATTAGTTGATAAATGTTCTTTAAAAAATCGATTTTTTAAAAAGCATGGCGAGTATTTTTTAAAATTATAAAGGAATTAAAAATTTTTTCTGGCTTTTCTACTAATTATCTGCATATTTTTAATATAGATTTTTTGGAAGCAAAGAAAATGTAGCTCCTAAAAATTACTTCCAATTTTTTATACTGGGTTAAAATCAATGTTAAATATTCTCTCTTACAATGTAATTTTGTATAATAAAAAATTGCACTTGAGTTTTGTTGATCTAAACTTGAACTCAATTTCAATATTCGTATCGGTATCGGTATGGGCGATATTTATTTTTAAATATCGGTATCGAATCGGCAAAACGGCGTATCGTTACATCCCTACTTTAAACCGTCACAAATCCTAAATGGTCATTCGAAACTAAAAATGATAAGAGAAACCTAAAGGTGATAGCTGTCGATTGATACCCATTTTGATATAGTCCGCCGACTTTTTTCGTATAAACAAAATGGCGTCTGCTGGCCGCCATATTGAATTTTGTCATATCTTTAGTGACACTCGCCGAATCAAGACGAATCGATTGATGTAAGAATCGTCAAAATCGGTCTACGCGTTCTGTTTATATAGTGCCGCAAATGAACACACACACATACACACATATACATACATAGGCTGATAAACACAATACCCTTCTTTGCATCGCGCATTCGGGTAAAACGGGAAAACTTGACAAATGGCAACGCTGGTTCAGCCTTAAAATTTTGTATCTTACGTATACATAATAATTAGTTCCCATTCGTTTACGATTATTAATCATACGCATTACTGATAGAAAAGCTTATAAAGTATAATTGAATGATAGCACGCTTTTGGGATGCACAAATTTGCGGACTTTTCCAAAAACCACTAAAAACTTTTAAATTAAATAATCTCTAAGCCGTACTCATATAATTTTTTTATGTACTCAATGGTTTCGGAATTCTTCAGACCGTAATGATGAAAAATAGAATTTTTGATGCGAAATTTAAAAATTTTTATTTGTTAAAAATTTATAAAAAACCGTGTTACCATTTTTATTCTTTGGGCATAAAGCCACATATACTAGAAATAAAATAAGTTTTATATCATTAAAATCGATGGATCTTATTCACAATAAAATGAAATTATCTGATTTTTTGCAAAAAATCGAGTTTTGAAGAAGCTGCTCCACCGACATTATCATAACTTGGGAAAGGGTTGTCAAATTTTATTACAAAAACCACTCAAAAACATAAAATAAAACCCACCTTTAAGGTTATTGAATTTATATATTTTTTTAAATGCAATCGTTTTGGAATTATTGAGACGGCAATGATGGAAAATATATTTTTTAGGCGAAATTGGAAAATTTTCATTTATTTTTAATGTATAAAAAATCGAAAATGTCAAAAATTACCATTCTTAGTAACTAGTCCTAAGGTTAGATATACTAAAAATAAAATCGGTGGATAAATATTGAGTTTATTTATAACACAGTGCAACACGAAAAAATATAACCATATACGGACACCACTACGTGATAAAACACCAACAAAAAAAAGAGCCGTGTCTCTCAGTTTTGCCCCAAGTCATGCACTTTTTTATGGGCTCCCAAAGATTTGGGGCCTCGGTGTCATTTTTTCAAAGAACTGATAATTTTCTCAGGCTCATATTTTGCAAAAACTTCATCTTCAAGATCAAAATCGCAAAAAACTTAAAAAAAATTCTATTTTTTACTTTTTCGGCTACCTAAGCGCTACCTAAACGGTGCCAAGAATCATTCTTAGGAAGATCATCTGTTCTAAGAAGTTGTTTATTGAGATCTTATGTACATTTGTATAGCTGATTACTTCCTTGAACTTTGAACGGCTTGCTACCTATGGACCTGAACATGGGAAAAAGGTTAAAAAAATCGATTTTTTTTAAGTTTTTTGCGATTCTGATCTTGAAGATGAAGATTTTTTGATTTTATATGTTCACAATTTTTGTTTTTTATGATAAGTTCTACAACTTTGTTTCAGAGAGTAAATCAAAATTCCGAACCGTTTGCAAGATATGAGCCTGAGAAAATGTTTAGTTTCTTGCAAAAATAACACCAAGGCCCCAAATCTTTGGCGGCCTATAAAAAAAGTGCATGACTTCGGGCAAAACTGGTAGACACGGGTCTTTTTTTTTGGTATCTTATCACGTAGTGGTGTCCGTATATGGTTATATTTTTTCGTGTTGTACTGTGTTATGAATAAAATCAATATTTATCCATGGATTTTATTTTTTAGTATATCTGGCTTCATGACTAGTTACTAAGAATGGTAATTTTTGACCAAACTGGTCTTTTTTTTGGTCTTTTGTTACGTAGTGGTGTCCGTATATGTTTATATTTCCATGACTTAAAAAATTACACAGTGTAATAAAGTGAAGTCATGTAATTTTTGCAAAAGTTTCGAATATTTACACGGTACAGCGAAATCAATTTATTTTAAATAACAATGTTTTTACAACTGATTCTAGTAGAAGTCACAAAAAAAAATACATCCGTACATCGGTGTTTTGAAAGTGTACATCTTACATTTATTTTAGAGGTAGTTAAATTCCCTCACAAGTTTTCTCACTACACTCAAAATAAAATGATAGGTAAATATAACCAATATAAATAGTTAACCTACTGTTGATGTAAATTGTTGTTGCAATTTTTATGAAATAACAATTTTTATTGGTTAAAATAACTTTTTAAAGTTGTAAGTCATTTCATTTCTATGGTTACTTTGTGCTATCGTTATTCAACAAGATGACTTAGCTGAGATGGTAAAGGCGTCTGGTTGATAAACATGAGAACCAAAATTCGAGACCGAAATATTACATTTTACTGAATTGTAAAATATAAATTTGGAAAAAACGACGTTTTGAAAATAAAATTATTTTTGATGGTTAAAATTATTAATTTAACTGTTAACAATTTTTTTAGTTAAAATTACCAATTCTAATGGTTAAGTTGCGAATATTTAAAAATTCAAAGTTATTTAATTAGTTTGGTTTAAGTTCATTTTTAATTTAATATTTCGATCAAATTATTTTTTATTTAAGAAAGAAATTCTAAAGCATGTAAAAATTGAACATTCAAAGAAAAATTTGGCTGTACGGAAGGTTGAACTGACAGCTGTTTCGTGACCACCAAGTCTACTCATCAGAGTCCTTTACCCACACTACCACTGACAGTAGCAACAACACTGTAGCGAAAATCCTACTAATATTAGTAAGCTCAATTAACACACTGTCGCCATCTTGTGGCGAGTCGCATCTTTTTGAACTTTGTCTAAATGTTCGGAACTTCACTAACTGTCTTTTCTTAGCATGTTCAACTATTTTAAGCTTTTTCCATTTCAGTCTTACCAGCGAGGAATATCTGGTATTTAAGTTAAAGAAATCGTTACTTAACAAGATGACTTAGCTGAGATGGTAAAGGCGTCCGATTTATAAACATGAGAACCTAAGTTCAAGCCCAAAAAATTACAAACAAACAAAAACAAATTCTTTTAAACAAACTACTTAGTGCTTAAGCCTTGACAGGCATCGAACCTGCGACCTTCCGCTTAGTAGTTTTACACACTATCAACTAAACTACAATTTCATTGATTGATTTTTACTGTATTTTATGGGTTAGCTCAATTCTAACCTATGAAATTGGTTAGATTTACCAACATTTTATTTTAAGTATAAGTGGAAACAAGGTTTAATAACGGTAGGAGGGAATAGAGTTCGGACCTTCAAGTTTCTGAGGTATTTTATAATAAATCGGCAAAAATGTCATACCTAAGAAACGATACATGTAGTGATTACCTTCTTTAATTTAGGAGACAATCGATATAGACAGAAAAATATCTCCTTGTGAGTTCATATGGCCACTTGCATCTCATCGTTGGCAAACATTACTTCTATTTAACATTGATTATGATTGTTATGATTGCATGAAATGATTGAGTCAGTTAGAGATATATATAAAAAAAAGCCCCAAACTTTAAAAAAATGTCAAAACGAAAAAATCGCCAAAATGGAAAAAGCGCTGACATTTAAAAACACCAATACAGAAAAAAACGTCTAAATTAAAAAACCCAAATTCAAAATGTAAATAAAAAAATCACCAAAATTGTAAAAGCACAAATACA
This sequence comes from Panzeria rudis, assembly GCA_956483635.1. Lineage (NCBI taxonomy): Eukaryota > Metazoa > Arthropoda > Insecta > Diptera > Tachinidae > Panzeria > Panzeria rudis. Next base: position 109,756,711 of record OY101449.1, read on the forward strand.
GAAAAAACGTAAAAATTAATAAACTCAAAAATTAAAAAGTAACCAAAACGAAAAAAATTGCCAAAATGGAAAAAGCGCTGAAATGAAAAAACCACAATACCAAAAAAGCGTCACAAAGACCCCCAAATTTTAGATTTTATCAAAACGCAAAAATCGCCAAAATGTAAAAAGCGCTGAAATGAAGAAACACCAAGACAGGAAAAAGCTTTAAAATTAAAAAAACTCAAAAATTAAAATGTAATCAAAACGAAAAAAATTTCCAAAATGGAAAAAGCGCTGAAATGGAAAAACTCTAGTATAACAAAAAAAAAAAAACCTCACAATTAAAAAACCCAAAATTTTTAATTTTAACAACACGAAAAAATCGCCAAAATGATAAAGCACCAAATCTTAAAAAAGCGAAAAAAAATCGTCAAGACAAAAAGTCCTCCTTAAACAAACAAGAATCGTACGGAAGGAACCCTTCGTGTGCGAGTTAAAGTCGCACTTTACTGAATTTATTTATTAATATTTTTACTTTTCCAATATTGCAGATTATCTCAAGGTTTTGTGGTTGAAACTATAATTTCACTTTAAATTTTAATTTATTTCAGTATTGCAAATTTGAGTATTGCAAATTGCTTAAAATAAGATTTAAATAAAAGTTTTAATCTTGTGGCAAAAGAAAAAAAAATGCTACAGCAATATTGTTTTGTTAACTTCTCGTAAGTTTTAACAAGTAAAAAAAGATTAAATGCTTGTGGTCTAAAAAAATTTTACAATCAATAGTTTTGATTATTAAAATTATTTATTACAGTATTTAAATCTTAAATATCTGTTTGGTAGTCCAGCTTTATTGTACGTAAATGTGGCTAAAGGAGAGCTTACTTTCTTGACACTACTAACTTGAATATGCAAGATTTGGTTGCACAAAGAATACCAAGAAGAAATATGTGTAATAAAACCCTAAGGTTTAATATGTTTAACATTAAATATGTAATATTTTACTTCCATTAATTTTGCATGAAATCCTAATTATTTATTTTTGTTTTTTTTTAACAAAAAATACTTAATGTTGTGACTTGCGGCTTGTTCTTTTAAATGTGACCCTCCCAACCACTGAGATTAATTTAATTGCATTTCCTTTACATGGCAATTCCCTCAACTTGGCGCTTTGTCTTTGGCAAAATAAGTTTCTTTTCTTTTCACTTTTTTAAACATTTGTTTTGATACTTTTGTTATCTTCCTCTGCGGCACTAATTTAGTGGAAAGAGTTGCCGGAATGGTACTTTATTTGATCCGTGATGTTGGAAACTGCAAACTCTTGTGGAAAGGCAGAGGTGATAGAATGCAACCTTGCCTTACGCCATTAGTTACAACGAATCTTTCGTTTACACAACCTTCATGCATCACTGCAGCTTACATTATCATAGAGATCAATGATATTATCTTAATCGGTGCGCCCTTACACGCAAGAGCGTTCCAAATAGCAGAGTGTGATAGGGTATCAAATGCCTTCTCAAAATCTATATAAAAAAAATAGATATAAAGGAGATCTCCACTCAACGGACTGTTCTATTATGATCCGGAGACTGTTTACGTGATCTTTGCAGGATTTCTGGGGTCGAAAACCAGCTTACTTATTACGAAGCTCGGGATTAAATGCAGCTGAGAGTCTTTTATTTATGCTCTGCGATATAACTTTGTTCACTGTGTTGATGAGCGTAATACCACGCCAGTTCTTCCGTTGAGATAAATCCCCTTTTTTGGGATGTTGATAATGAGTCCTTCGTTCAGTTCATCGCATACTTGGTTAGTTCTCCAAAATTCTTCGATAGTTTTTCTGATGAGATGAGCTTTAGCTTGAGGTGATGCTTTCATCAGTTCGGGGAAGATGTTGTCTATAGCTGGAGACTTGTTGTTCTTTAGTGCTATTATGGAGTTCATAATTTCGGGTATATCGCAGCATTCTTTAAATATATTATTTCTAACGTTATGATGAGTGCAGTCACAAGGATCGTGCTGCATTTTACTTCTATTTGACAGCATTGTAAAATAATGTTGAACCCATAGTTCCATCTGACCTTTCTTTGATGCTATTAATTCTCCATTGTTGGACTTAAGAGGTTTACCTGTTGTAAAGTTTTTCTGGGCTAGATTATTTGTTATCTTGTAAAAGTACCTGGTCCGGTTAGTCGTGGATGCTATTTCGGATTCACTGACAAGATCATCAGCCCATTTCCGCTTGTCTTCACGTGCACTTCTTTTGACATTCTTGTCAATACCGTGATATTTTGAGCGTAAGAATACTTTTTCACTGTGCGTAGTTGCCGCATTAATCCGTGCCTTAATATCCCTTCTTTCGGAGATCAGACCCCAGGTAGTATCTGATATCCACTGCTTTCTCTTGCTAGTTCTCAGCCCTATGTGTTCTTCAGCGGCAGATATAAAACAATCTTTTGCTTTTTTCCAGGTAAATGGGGAGTATGTTTGTGAATCTCGTATTGTGGTATTCAGAGCTTCAGAATATTTTTTCAGTGTTGTTGTTTCCTGTAGTTTCTTGACATCGAATCTCGTTGGACTTTTTCGTTGATCCTTACGGCAGCCAATTTCAGACGTATTGTGCCTATTAGTAGATCATGGTCACTAGAGCAGTCTGCACCCCGCTTACTGCGAACATCGAGTAGCGAAGCTCTCCATTTTCTTCTGATAGCTAAGTGATCTATTTGGTTTTCTGTTTTATCATCCAGAGAAACCCAAGTAACAGAGTACCATCGATCACCAAGTTATTATTAAGACAAAGTTCGGTAAAGAGCTCACCATTTGCCCATTACACTTTCAAGGCCGATATTATTAGATCCAACTTGAGCATTGAAATCAGCTGTCAACAACATAATATCGCCACGATTTACCGATTATGTTATTCTTGTTAGGTGCTCATAGAATTCATCCTTTATAGCCAACTCAGAGGTTTCAGTCGGAGCTTAGCAGTGTACACATGTAATGTTCCTGGCTCTTGTTCTAAATCTTGCTGAGATAATTCTGTCAAAAACATGTAGTAATCTTATTCAAATACTCATCCCGGGTACTTAAATAAAAAGGTTTTTGAACTGTTTCAATTATTCCTGTTAGTTTAATCAATAAACAAATTAATTGGCTCTGATTAACAATATAGTCGATTTAACGTTTGTAAAGTAACGCAGATAGTATGTAGGTTCTATTCAAAAATATTTTGTTTTGCTGGTTGCACTGCCAAAATGCATAATTTTCTTTATAAATTTAAATTCACAAAATCAATTGACTACAAAATTTTCGTAATAAAAATCAGAATTTCTTATCGCGCGAACAAATACTATAATAAGCTATTTAGAGGCGTTAATTCAATAATATAAAAATTACTTAAAAATTTGTGAAATATTTTTCACTTAGACTGGCCACACTTTTTTTGTTGTAATAAAAAATTTAAAATTGACTTAACATGTTTCTTTCGAAAACAAAGATTATCTGTCGGCATACTAAATACATATATTAATATACACTGAACAAAAACTTTCTTTCGATCCTTCTAAAAAATGTCCAACAAAATAATTTGCTTAAGATAAAAACTTTCTTTTGCTGACATCATACAATTGCACAAGTACTCGTACTTGTAGTAGGACTTGAAGTGGATTCATAAATTATGCATGCCGAAAACTAAATGAATACAAAATTACTGTCATTTAAAAATACAGAGAAAATCTGTAAGAAAACTTAAACCAAATTGTTTTAAAATACCCACAAGGAAAGAACTTCATTAAAATGCACTTTGTAAATTAAACAAAACAATAGACGTAAAAAAAGAATAACTAAAAATAAAAAAAGAAGAAATAAAATATATAAAGACTAAAAGTAAAATGAAGCAGAATGCAACGAGGATGATGATGATGATGATGATGATGAGAGCCATGGAATACTTGTAAATGGTGGTGGCAGTAGTAACAATATCACACAATCAAAGAAATTAAAATAACTTTATAAACCCAGTGACACAATAAAAGAAGCTGCACTAAAACAGCAAAAAAAGGAAGAAAAGAGAAAAATTATAAAAGGATACCACTTGTACCCCCCACATGTTTGAAAAGCAATAAAACGGAAAGCAAAAGTGTGTACGAGTATGAAAGAAGAATGCATTTAATAGCGACTGTCAGTCAGTCTGTATAAGAGTATGTATGTGTGTATTTGTTACATACTGCATAGGCCAAGCCTTCAAGACATCATCGATGCATTAGCGAGGCAGGAATCTATCACCGACGGCCAATTGACGAAGTCCAAGCCATCCGTTGACAACATTTTCGAAGAAACGGCATAAAAGCCGTTGTTGATGACAATGTTGGTAACTATGCTACTAAAGAAAGTTATCGTCAATGCATAATCATAAAATTTAAGAAATTAATAATTGAATCGAACCCATAACCTCCACACGGATAGGGTAGCACGCTACCTACTAGCCTACCCAGGTACTTAAAAAAACTTTATACAAAAACACGTTTTGTGGCCAACTAAAATTTTTTCAAGTTCATAAATGGAAGCACAACAACTTCAATGAAGTTGTTACTCTTACAGTGTTGCCAAGTAAATTTTCAAAAATGTCAAATGGAAAAAATTTGCACTGAGGCCAAATAAAAAAACCCCAGAAAGTCTTTCGCACAATTTATTTATATTTTTAAAATACATAAATACCATTTTATTTCGTTCAGCGTATATACAATGTACTACTTTTGTCTATCGCGTTGTCTCAAAAACAACCGGTATTGAGTACTCCATAGCCAAATACTCGATACATTTAGAACTCTGTTCAAGAAACTTTTAACTAATTAGTTTTGCTCATTGTACAGGTAAATTCTCAGCTAGAAGCGCAACTACTACTTTTGCTTTGTATATGGTTTAACTTGATTTTTATGTTACAAAATTACATTAGTTATGATACAAAAACCTATTTCTATATAATTTTTGATAAATGCGAACCCATATTTAAAAAATATTGGAATTAAAGGAAATAAAATTTTAGCTTGCATGTGGTCACGTTTTCTTCGTCAAATATTTCCCTAGTATGACCGTAGCTTAAGAGGTTTGGATTTTTTCAAAACTATAACTGAAGTCTACTGATGATTTGTTTAACCCGCAACAAAGAAAACTTCGTTATAATAAAGCTTATATCAAATAATCACCTATAAATTGTTTGAAATATTTTATTTCCTTTGACATATTTTACAGCTTTATTTTACTGAGAAGTCTTTTCTGTTATCAAGAAATTTAAATCAAAATAAAATAAAAAAATAACCAGTAGCAATATCTAGGCAAATATTGATAATACTACTAAATAAAATCAACACTTAAATAACCTTAAAATATACCCAAATATCATTTTGCATCCTAAATTTCCCCCTAACTACTTTTTACTCGCCAAAATGAAAGCTCGGACTCGCGCACTTCTTTTGCTCATTGCTCACTTCTTACAAGCGTATTAGAAATGAGCACAAACGCAAAGACCGGAGCGGAAAAAAAGAGCAATTGGTATACGCATCACAAGCGCTTTCTTTTTATTAGCGTCGCTCTTTGCGCAATACGCATTTTATTTTTTTTGTTGAGCGGCTCGTTGCGCATGCTCTTTTTTTTGCCAAAAGTGGATATTTTGAGTTTATTCAGTGCTGCAAAATACATCTTTTGTAGTGACATAATTTTAAGACATTCAGATATACGCCTTAATTACGCAATTTAGGAAATTTACGCAATTAAGGCCTTAATTGAGCTCAATTTAGCATACAAGGCTTCAATTAATAAATTTAGCAATTAGTATTTAATTGTTTCATAAATTGAGTAAAGTTTGAAATGCAACCCTTTGTGACAAGTATGTTTACTGCGAAGTATGTTCAGTGAGAAGCAAGATTTGTATACAGTGGCAAGCCCATGGTGTAATAAGTATACAGATGGCAGTATAATCTCAGATGATTATTTTTGGCTCTGGTAATTTTGTGCATAAGCTACGTCGAACACGTGTATTTTTTTTGACAACCATTATCTAGTTTTATTTTATTGTTGTATTCGTTGCCCTTATGCGGCCACCTGTATACTTATTACACCATTGGCAAGTCAAATGCTAATTGCGTAAGCTTAATTTACTATGTGCGAACAATGAATTTAATTGCTCAGTTAAAATTAAATTGTCTCAATTAAAAATCCATGTGTGAATAGGGTATTATATCGTTTTCTTTTTTTTTTTCTTGATCCTATACAAATATAATGCCCCTAAACGGGTCAAACTTCCGGACCGGATATATTAGCCGCCCTACCGACCCAACTTCCGGTCAAGACCATAACCGGAAACATTAACCGCACTATCGACCAAACTTCCACACCAACTCATAAACCTGAAGCGCGAGCTACACTACCGGCCCAACTTCCGGTCCAGACCGGAACCGGAAATATGAACCGCACTACCGGCCCAACTTCCGGTCCAGACCGGAACCGGAAATATGAACCGCACTACTGACCCAACTTCCGGTCCAGTCCCTAAGCCGGGCGTGCGAACTGCAAATGCGCCTTGCTCATTTCATGCTCTGTTGGCTCTTTTTGGGAATTGCGCAAACAAAACGCGCAGTGTAAAGGAAAACGCATGCACAATAATAAACTGGATCCGCCCTTTGCGTAAAGCGCAAAAAGGAGCAAAAAGAGAGGCGCTGCAGTGCTTTTTTTGTACTCTGCCTAAAATTTGCCCTAACCGCAAAATGAAATCCTAAATTTAGGGTGAAAGTCCCTAACTTGGCAGCACTGTAATATTGCATCCAATTGTTCTTCATATTGTCGTCAATAAAGCTTTGTAGCACAAATTTTCATAATCTTGGCGTTTTATACACGACAACCCCCAGTGGTTCCAATTGCAAAAAAGGTGATAGATCTATATCTTTGAAACTTGCGATCCGGTTGCAAACCGATGTATGTAAGTAAAATCATAGACGAGGATCTAAGCTACTTTATGTCTAAATTAACTACCTCAGGCATGACAAATCTTGTCGGCCTCATAACTTTTACAAATATTATCCGAATTTGATGAATTTAAACTTGGTGTGAAGATTATTAATATATAAAGAAAATACGGATTACTTTAATCTTTAATCTTTAATATTTTCAAAGATATTTGGCCTTGAATTTTAAAATCTTCGTTTTTCAGATTAATTATATTAAATATATCTTCACCTAAAATGCAAAACAACGTAACATCACTTTGCATAAATTTATAGGAGAAGCAAAAGACTTTGTAAAATGGAAAATATATGAGATATGAAAGCAATTTTTTAAATATGAGCTAAAAATGGCCGATATAGTTTTGAAGAAAAAATATTATATTTATTACTATTTGTTAAGTTATGTGTGTTACATTATTTTGAATTGTAAATTTCTGAAACAAAAAGACGTATCATCAATGAAATTGTGTTAGTATTAAGTGAAGCTAACATTTCAAATATGAAATAATTACATTTTTTGTCAAATTACAGGTTCACCACAAGCTCATAAATGCAGTACTGCGCTGCAACAGCGAAATTATATTATAAATGAAATTATATTATAAATTATATTATAAATAGCATCAGTAGGTTTGCGTCGACATCGTCAAACAAGTTTGTTATTCTGATGCAGCGCAAGCAGTACTGCATTTAAGAACGTAGGGATATTTCTATTTTACTTATCCTATTCTAGTCCAATGAGATCTACATAATAGTTATTAGCCTCTCCTATATATAACAGACTTATTTAGTATGTTTAATTCTTAATTTTTTGGTAATACGTTGTTTTACATTTTAGGTGACGATATGTATCTAATGTAATTTGTAGAGAAATTCGAAAAACTCGATAGGCTTTTTTTCCTAAGCGAATAATTTAGAATGTCGTAGAAAAATTCACCATTTTGCTTCAATGCTGGATGTAGCGCGAATTCTGTAATTTAATTTAAGATTACATGAAAATTTTTGAGAAAAAACTTAGAACAACTAAGTTCCATTTTAGTCAAAATTTGGCAATTTTTCACTCTCATTTCAAAGTCTTGACTTTGACTCCTTTTCGCGACTACAATAATTGATATAACTAAAAAAATGTTTCTGCATGTTATCAAGGATTGTGTTCAATATCATAAAATATTCTCTTGAAAATTTTGGCTATGAGAAATTTCACCAGAGATATTGATGAAATAGAGAAAAAAGTCGAGGTCAAAAACCAATATTTTGAAATTCAAAGCCAAATATCTTTGAAAATATTAAAGATATCTTAATAAAGTAAACTGTATCTGTTTTATGCAATTTATAGACTTTACACCAAGTATAATTTGATCAAAATTGGATAATATTTGTCAAAGTTATGAGGCCGACAATATTTTTCGTGCCTAAGCTAGTCAACTTCGACACCCTGTAGCTCAACGTATGTTTCAACGTGGTGGACGTCCTTCAAGCCTATGTCCTTCTCTATGATTTTCACATACATTGTTTTGCAATCGTATCGCAAGTTTCAAAGATACAGCCATATTACCCTCTTCTCCAATCGGAATCACTGTGCAATGTATACCACCTTGTCGTCATACTTATTTCTAAATATACTCTATAGGCGACATATCATTGATTGTCTTGCAGACAACATCTATGAAAATATCGCCGTTAACAACTGGGACTACAGGGTATATGTATTTAAAAAAAAATTCTATATGACAACCCACATAGACTTTCAAACGGATGGATGGACGGATAGGAAATGAAGACCTACAGAAAGCAATACCACCAGACAAACATTCTGGTTGAATGACAGATTTAAGTATATGTACTATTACATTGTTGTTCTTGCAGTTGCACACAATTGCAAATTGCAACAATGGCATGTACAACAATTGAAGAGAAATTAAAATCCAGTAAATGTAAATTTGATAAAAATCATTGCACTTCTAGGAGTAGTAACACCATTTCTTAAAACCTTTTTAAGTCTTGTTATAGTTCAGATCGTAGTGCGCGCGTGTATTTTGTATAAGTTTATTATAAATTATATTTCATAATTATTATTTCATTACATATCTTGGCAAACTGTAAGATTTTTGTAATAAGTAATAAGGATTTTGCTAGTGCACAGTGGAATCGATAGCAAAATAAAAAAATGTTAAGATCCCTGTTAGTCGTTTACCCACACAAGTGAAAAAGATTTTTACCCCCTAGCGTATAGATGATTACACATCAACAAGACATATTTTTTAAGAACAGTAACACAATTACGTAATTAATGCCTACCTGTTAATTAATTAATGTGTTACCTTCTTTGGGAAAGGTATAGTGTAGAGAACAGGTGGTGAAGTGGTAGAAAGATAGAAAGTTTAATTTATTTACAACTCTGCTATTGCGCGTTTTTTTTTGTAGAGCAGTGTTGTACCCCCTCTTGTGTCAAGTAGAGACATTAATTCGTTTAAGCTGTGTGGCCATGTTCTTTTATTTCGCCGGCAGTCTTGCTACAATACAGATGAACGAGGGTGCTGTGAAGTGCATTAGGATATGTTAGTATTAATCGCTGCCGGTAACAGTCCAACAACAACCAACACAATGACTCACCAATGCACATCACACAAATTCATGATGTTGTTGGCTTGCCTGAAACTAGTCTTGACCTCAACACCTCAGGATTTGTTTTAAAACGCGGTAACAATTTAGCCAACAGCACCCTCATATTGTTATTTCAAAAGCTAAACATGTGGCAATATTTCCTTTTATCATATTTTAAGAGTCCCCAAAATCGTTCATAGTTAGAAACAAATTATTATGGAAGAAATTTAATTAATAAGAAAATTGTTTTTGAGCACTGAAATGGTGTATTATTTAAAATTGGACTCTATTCTTTGAAAAGAAACAAAACATAAAGAGTTACTGTTCTCGTTTCATTAAATCAGGACTAAAAATTACAACAAATATTAAAGCTTTAACATTTTCCCCATCAAAAATGAACATTTAAATTTCAAACAAATTTCAAAATATTGATTGTTTTTCATTTTTCTTTCTTTCTTCCATTTCTCACTTTTTTTTCAACATATTTCTTCGTCTCTTTGTTCTTTGTGCCATATTCCAGATAAGCCTCATTGGTTTGATAATGAGACATCATTGATACGGTATGCCTACATTGGTGGCACTGTTAACATCTCTTGTGATGCCATGGGTGAGCCGCCACCATCTTTTACATGGCTGCATGGCAGTCGTGCAATAACGGGAAAAAACTATCGTTTATTTTCTGCCGATTACGGTTCAACTTTACAAATACAAGTATTGAATTCAACACATCTGGGTGATTACAAATGCAAGGTGGCAAATCCGTTGGGCATGTTGGAACGTGTTATTAAGCTAAAGAAGGGCCAGAAACCAGCTGGAGTATCATTATTTCAAGTGAGACGCACATTTACCGATGGTTTTGATTTGGATATACGTTCGGTGAAGCCTTCAAATGTTGAAGACAATATGCATACATTGGGCTATCGTGTGGAGTATATGAGTGACCAGGAATTCAAATACAGTGCCGGTAATTGGAGTTATGCTAAGCGAAAAGATTTTCTATTTCACAGAGGTAAATATAAATGTGCAATTGAAAATTAGAAAAGAAAATAAAAAAATGAAAGTGACTTTGATTGAAAAAAATGCTAAAAGTATGAATGTGTAAAATATTAAGAAATATGTAGTTACTGTTTCGTAAAGTGTGTGTAAATTGAAAATAAATTTCAAGCTAAATAGAATTTGTTTATGGCAGACTATTTGAAAGGACTTTATTGAATATTTCAAAAAGAAAATGTAATGTTCTTGTTTTTAAGAGATAAGGAATCTTAAACAATTGCAAGTTATTATTCAGGCTTAAGTTCGATACTAGCATTTTTTTTAAATTTAAGAATCTAAAAACCCAACAGCATAAACAAAAAACTAAAAACAAAATAACAAGTCCACTAGTGCGGAACATAGCGACTTTTAAAGTCGGAAATAATTTAAAATCTCCCTGCGACAAAAATCGGCATGTTCCGCACTACTGGACTTGTTATTTTATTTTTAGTTTTTTATGCTGTCGGGTTTTTTGTTTTTCAAATTTATTTGTTATTATAAATACAAATTATTCTATGGTATAGTTCACACTTCATTCGGTAACTGTTTACTCGTTAAATTGGTAAAATTTGATCAAAAAAATGTTTAATTAATTTTACAGCAACAAAATATATGTAAAATTTTACCAATTTAACGAGTAAACGTGTGAGCTGCGCTTATGTATTATTAAAAGATGTAGAATTATAACAGAGATTCATAGCGGATATTTGGGTTTGGTTGCCACTCTTATTTTATTTACTTATGATTTTCAAAAAAATTATTTCTAAATTGTCAAATGGTTTTTGAAAGCTTGTGCATAAGATAAGAGGTTTGAAACTTTTCAAAAATATGGTTGAAATCAACTCATGATTTGGTGAAGCACCAATGAAATTCATATAGACTACACTCAAAATAAAATGGTAGGTAAATCTAAGCAATATAAAAAGCTAACCTACATAAAAACAATTTACATTAAGTTTTTATGAAATAACAATTTTCAGTGGTTAAAATAACTTTTTAAAGTTGTCAGTCATTTCATGTCTATTATGGTTATTTTGAGACTTCGTTATTTGACAAGATGGCTTAGCTAGGATGGTAAAAGCGAGCGGTTCATAAACATGAGAACCTAAGTTGCGATTACAACGCATGAAAAATTTGAATTTTTTTCTATTTGGCAGAACCACCACTACAAATGAATTAATCTATGGTCAAACTGCGTACTTGATTTTTTCATTTCCTCATCTTTTTTTTCTTTTTTAAAGGACTTTTTTAAGGACATTTTTCAAGAATACTTCTTTTAAATAATTTTTTTTTAATATTAGTATCTAATATTTTTGAGAGAACTCGGTACCAAATAAAAGGGAAGACCAGCGTGACCGTTTTGCGACTAAAGTGGCAATTTGCCACTTTTTCAACTGCGTTGCCACTTTTAGTACCCCTTTTTTAAAATGACCTAAATCTGCCACCTTTTCTAATATTATGCCCCTTTTTGCCCCTTTTTATGAAATGATGCTTCTTGTTTTAATATAAGCTTTTTATGGCACGAAACTGTTTTTATAAAAAAAAATCTCAAGACAAAAATTTGTTTTTGAGTCTATCATGTAAAGTCTTATGACAAAAACTATTTTGAAATAGTTTAAGAAATTAGATCTATATATATTCATTATTGTATTAAAATTATTAAAAATTACACCCTGATTCACTAACACGAACAAGAACGTCTTGTTAAAAATTTTTATGATAATCACGCAGCTTTAATATTTTTAAAATTATTTTCATGCAGATTTTGGTACCATGTCACAATATCCAGTGATATAATGTCCAAAGACATTGTGACACTTTTAATAAGTCCATGGACTTTATGACATTATTATTATGACCATTATGAGACTTTGAAATGTGTCATAATGTCCACACTTTTAAAAATAAAAACAAATTCAAATATACGTACATGTTTTTGACTATTCACCTTTTACTTCTGCAATCGGTGACAAGTAATAAAAGATCAATTGACGTTATTGCATTTTAAAAAGTGAAATAACATCAAGAACAATTTGCAAATACCGTCAACAATGCTTAAAATATGTCCAATCGACATCGTCGATTCAAAGAAATATTTGGAAATTAATTAAAATTGTTAAGAAATTTTATTTTACTACAAAATATTCTTTGCGTAGCTGGCCTTCGGCCGGGCTTAAGTATTTTTCTTCGTGGTATATTGAAAAGCGGCCTTCGGCCGGTCTTAACGATTTTCTACTCTCAGTATACTCAGTGGCTTCGCCGACCGAAGGCCGGCTATGCAAAAATCTTTACTCAGCGAAACTGCTTTTCGATATACTTTACTAATGTGCTGTTTCCATATGCAAACAAGCGACTTGAGTAAAAAATTTTTTATGGAAATTGCTAAAAAAAAATGTGAGTGCCTTTCACATAAATTTTATACAAACAAGGTTTGTTTGCATTGTTTGTCTAAAATTTATATAAAAAGCAGTCAGTTTTTTGAACGAAAAAACATCAAAATTGATTCATTTTATTTCAAAAGCATTATATGCCCTAGAAATTCAATAAATATTAGAATTTGGTTCAATTATTCCCTTTTAAAAAAAGTTGCCCCTTTTTTTTAAAGAATCCCCTTTTTGGTGCCACTTTTTTCCTCAAAATCCCCTTTTTGTGCCACTTTTTAAAAATTTTCAACGGTCACCCTGCACAGAAAAAAATAAGTTTCGTTTTTGATAACAAAAATCCCGGTATTCAATAATTTTTTTTTCAAATTTCCTGTGATAAAGAATTCCCCTATATTGATAACACAATTATTTCAAAATAAAAATATATATATAAAATAAAAAAAATGTTGACATGGCTGGAATACGAACCCGGGCTTTCCGGACGTAAAGCATACACTCTCTAGCTGAGCCATATCCCATTTATTTTTTTATGGGATACAACTTGTTTTAAGTACTTGTGTATAAAAAGAAAAGAAATAACCGGCATGGAAAAGAAATACTTACAACGAAATATTTTATTATGTTAAAGATAAATGTTATTGAAATTCATATTTTTTTTAATAACATGGTTTTATTGAATATAATTCTTGTCTATTTTTTCTGTGTGGGGAAGACTCTGTAAAATTTTATAAAAATATTTACCTCAGTTCACCTAAACAAAAATATAAAAATGTCCTTTTAAATTTTTATTCTTCCACATCCTGAAAAGTTTTCACAACAAATTATATGTTGTAACCGTAAATTAACTCTATAAGACTTCGAAATTTTATGAAGAGAGATACTCTTAAAAAATTCAATTTTTTACCTTTTTTCTCCTCTGTTCAGATCCATAGGTAGCAAACCGTTCAAAATACAAGGAAACAATCAACTACAAAAATGTAGCTAAAATTTCAATAAACAACTTTTTAGGTTATATAAACTTCCTAGGAATGAATTCTTAATACCGTTTAGGTAGCGCTTAGGTAGCCGCAAAAATAAAAAATCAAATTTTTTTAAGTTTTTTTGCGATTTTGATTTTGAAGATGAAGTTTTTTTGATTTTACATGTTCACAATTTTTGTTCTTTATGACTAGAGCTACAACTTTACCTCAAAGAGTAAATAAAAAATCCGAACGGTTTGCAAGATATGAGCCTGAGAAAATGATCAGTTTTTTGCAAAAATGACACCGAGGCTCCAAATCTTTGGCAGGCCATAAAAAGAAAGTGCATGACTTGGGGCAAAACTGGGAGATACGGATCTCTTTTTTGGTCTATTATCACGTAGTCTTGTCCTTATGTGGTTGTATTTTTTCGTGTTGCACTGTGTAATCTATTAGAATGTATAAGAGAGACAAAATCATAAAGTTCTTAGGTCTCATAGAGCTCATCAAGTCTACAGCATATAATTTTTAAAAGGCTTTTTGTTGAAAAGGATATAGATTAAGGATATAGAAAATTTTTTGGAAGACACTTTTTTTTTGTTCAAGGCAAATGAAGGAAATATTTTTATGAAATTCTACAGAGCATTCCCTTTTATTTAGTACTAGTATTGCTAAAAAAATTTACATATTAATATGAAAACAAAAATTAAAATAAGCATTCTTAAACAAATATATAAAGTCCCTTAAAAAGGACAAGAGATGAGGAAATTAAAAACCAACCACGCAGTTCAACTATGTTTAGTCTCTAGATTAATTTACATATAGTAGTTTTTATTCCAAGGATATGGAAGAATAGTTGTAGATCAACTGAACAAAAATTTCAAATATGTCCTTGAAAACAATTTTTCAAATATTTCCTTCAATATCTTAATTTGATTGTTTTGCAAAATATATAAAAATATATATTAACTTAAAATAAACTCTAAAGTGCATACATATTTTACGTTTTTATCGCTCTCGGCTCAAAATTAATGGTTGTTTTTTGTAAATTAATTTTCTACATGCAATTTTTATAGAAATAAATTTTGTGCCGCAAAAAGAAACAGTCACATCTTTTGAGCTAAGAGAGATAAAATCATGAAATTTCGCAGTTTTATAGAGTTAATTTAAGGCTACAATATATAATTTTGAGTAAAATTTTAATGAAAACTTTTAAGGATATTGAAGGATATATTTTTAAAAGGAAATTTTTTAATATTTATGCCCAGGGAAACTGAAGTAAATATTTTTATAAAATTATACAGGGCCTTCACTTTCATTTGGTACTAAGTTTGCTAAAAAGTATTAGATGTTAATATTAACAAGACATAAATTTAAAAAATAAAAAAAGCTGACTGCATAAGAAAATAAAATAAAACAACTTTAAACCGTCACAGATCCTAAATGGTCATTCGAAATTAAAAATCGTAAGAAAAACCTAAATATGATTTTCAAATACCTGTCGAATGATACCCATTTTGATATTGTTCGCCGACTTTTTATTTTTTTCGTATAAACAAAATGGCGTCTATTGGCCGCCATATTGAATTTTGACTACTGTCATATCTTTAGTGACACTCCCCGGATTAAGACAAATCGATTGACGTAATAATCGTCAAAAGCGGTCTACGCGTTCGGTTTATAGTGCCGCAAAGAAACACACATACATACATACATACATACATACATACATACATACATACATACATACATACATACATACATACATACATACATACATACATACATACATACATACATACATACATACATACATACATACATACATACATACATACATACATACATACATACATACATACATACATACATACATACATACATACATACATACATACATACATACATACATACATACATACATACATACATACATACATACATACATACATACATACATACATACATACATACATACATACATACATACATACATACATACATACATACATACATACATACATACATACATACATACATACATACATACATACATACATACATACATACATACATACATACATACATACATACATACATACATACATACATACATACATACATACATACATACATACATACATACATACATACATACATACATACATACATACATACATACATACATACATACATACATACATACATACATACATACATACATACATACATACATACATACATACATACATACATACATACATACATACATACATACATACATACATACATACATACATACATACATACATACATACATACATACATACATACATACATACATACATACATACATACATACATACATACATACATACATACATACATACTTAGGCTGCTAAACACAATACCCTTCTTTGCATCGCGCAGTCGGGTAAAAAATTATTAAAATAAGCATTCATGAAAAATGTTATGTCCTTTAAAAAGGACAAGAGATGAGAAAATTAAAAACGCAGTGTGCAGTTTGACTATGTTTTGTCCCTAGATTAATGGATATATAGTGGAGTTTCTGCCAAAACAAATACTGTCACGCAGTGTAATCAGTCAGTGTTGTCAATTAGCATCGTTTAGTTTGAATTTGCATTTACAATAAAATTTCGTAACATTATTTTTCTTGTTGGGTAGTGTTAATATTCGTATATTTTCAACTAAAACGGCATAAAACACTTTTCCAAATCCAACATTATGTTAATGAAAAAATTAAAAATAATTTTGTATCATCCACTTTCCATTACATACATATATAGTCCTAATATCTAACTTATTTAATAATTTTGTTTACTTAAAGTCCTTATTTTCCTTCTTTTCAGATGGCCGTCGTTTTCTGATCACAAATCTTAAATCGAATACAACATATTTAATGCACGCTGCTTCCCGTAATTTAGCCGGCTTAAGTGATTGGAGTTCGGTGAAAATTTTCCATACGCTTGTTAATTTTTCCAGTCATACGGTTCAACTGCTGGCCCATCATATTTGTATTATCATAACTATAGGTTTTATAGTCAATTCATCTCTGAAATATGTTTAATTTAAGTTTCATTTGCGTTTGCTTTTAAAGTGTTTTTTTATTTGATTTTTTTATGTCATTGTTGCCTCTCTTCTATGTTAAACAAATTTCTAATGGGAAGAAAAAAAACATTAGAGAAAACTTAACAATGAATTAAATGAAATGAAAAATATTTAAAGCTTAGCTTTTTATTAAAGTAAATTTTATCGTAAATACTCGTACAATACATGTAAATGAAACTTGATTAGTGGAAATTAATTTGATAATAGAACAATTTGTTAAGTTTTTCTTTATTTTTTATTTATTTATTTAAAATGAAGTCTATTTGCTGATAGTTAAGCATTGTCTATACGCAGTTGTCTATTTATCTATTTCATTTCAAAGTTGTGGTTGAAGTCTACTGACGATTTGGTAAAGCGCCAATGAAATGCATATAGACAATGCTTAACTATCAGCAAATAGACTTAATTTAAAATAAAATTATGACAATATGTCAAATAATAAATTGCATAAAGATTTATTTATTTATTTTTATTTTTTGCTTCAATAGTTTAGCTGAATAATTTATTTGCTATTTATAAATTAATTTTAAAATACCTGCTTTAGTTATGATTTTTATAAAAGAGCTTTTGCAAAATGCTAATACATAATTGTAATTATATTTTATGGTAGATAATATATGTAATCTTAGTGAATTAATATAATTTAAGAAACGATCATTTACTGGAGAACAAATAGCCTTAACATATAAACAAATCCTTTATTTTTTTATTTTTCTTTTTTACACGTTACGCAGATAATGTGTCATGTGCTGAATAGTTTTAATTTAGAGAGAAAATTGTAAAGCATGTAGAGAAAACAATTTCCACTGCACGGAAGGTTGAGTTGTTTTTCACACTCAAAATTTTCTGTACGTAAAATTAACTGAAATTGTAATATAAAATAAAAGAAAATACAATTTAAAATCGGTCTACTTATTTTTCATTTAAATTTAACAAAAAGTTTATTTTATATGTAAAAAAATTCAAATTAAAATTTAAAACCGTAAAAAATTAATGACTATTTCTTTGTTCAGATCAATTTAACTGTCACAATAACTACTCACAACTTCCGTAAAAATAAAAGATATTTGCCTTGCTTCTAATACTTTTAATGTCAAATACTCAACCCCAAGTTCCGTAAAAACAAATGATTTTTTGTTTATTTTTAAATGAACCAACGTCATATTAAAGGTTTATTATCTCGTATCTTTAATAATTATTTTATTAATTTTATGGTTTTACCTAATGTTTGTTATTTTAATTTCCACTGGGAATCGAACAAAGCTTTTTCAGGTTTGAAATTCAACGCATCACCCACTCAGCTAAAGCATAGTATGCAAATCGGCAGCACGAAGTTTATGTTAACTACTTTATGCTATCTTACTCTTAAACTCTTTCGGTTTCAAAAAATATTATTTCCTTTCATGGGTATGCATTAAAGTGGTTCGCCCTCCATATAAAATCAAAACGTTGAACCAGTCACTCCCTAGAATCAAAGATTAGTTGAAAAAAATTCCAGAAATATTTTTTTTAATTTTTTGCCACGCCCCTGGATACCGCTTTTTTAGTTTTTTATGCATTGCGTTGCCATTTATGGTCCGATCATAACATATTGCATATCGTTATTCATTGCTTGACTATGACTTCATTTTGGCCTGTGTTGACTTTTTAATTCGACATCAAATTCTTGGCGCTATTTATGCTATCTCGGGTCCTTCCACTCTTATATCCTCTTTTTTGCACGTGGCAGAAAAGCCCTTCTAAAAGTTAGTATATCTGATCTTATTATACCAACTTTTATGCCACGCCCCAATAGCAAATTCCTTTTTAAATGGTTTTATTGTACTTAACGTGTTTGTGGAGTTTGTTTTATTTTCACATATATGTATATTGCATTTAAGCCAGATCTATGAATATATAAAACAAAACAAAAAAATTGCACCATTCACCCTTTAGAATAAAAGATATATTAATAACGTTTCTAGAACTGTATCAAAATTTTTTGTCACACTCCAAAATAGAGCACTTTGCTGGTTTTTTATATAAGGCAAGCGATGTAATATGTATGAGTAATGGAAACATTAACTTAATTCTGGGGCGTGGCATTAAATTGATTATGTTAAAAGCTAGACATACAAAATTTTAGAAGGGCTTTGTTGCCATGTCAAAAAAATTGAACATAAGAGGGGAAGGATCCGAGATGTCATAAGTGGTGCCCAGAATTTGATGTCGGATTAAAAAGTCACCAGAGCCAAAAATTAAGCGACAGTCAAACTCTAAACAACGATATGAGACATAATAAGGTCGGACTTTAAATGGCGGCGCTATATGTAAAACACAAAAAGTGATATATTTTGGGGCGTCGCAAAAATATATATTTTTTTATATTCTTAGAAACGTCATTGATATACCTTTCATTCTACGATGTAATTTAAAATTTTATTTTATTTGGCCTGGTTTGATGTAGTATGTATTTGGAAAAAAAAGGGACTTACCTTTGGGCCGTGTCATATAAGTGAGAATATTAAGATATCGACATGCTAAGTTTCAGGAGAGCTTTCTTGACACGTGCAAAAAAATTTTACATTTGGGATGAACGATTAGAGATGTCATAGGTGGCGCCCTAATAGATTAAAAATTTACCAAACCAAAAAAGTAGCTATGGTCAAGCCATGAACAACGATATGCATCACGTTATGATAGGACTACAAATGGCGACGCAGCATACAAAAAATAAAAAGGGCGGTATGCAGGGGCGTGGGAAAAAATTAAAAAAATTGTTTTGGAATTGTTTCAACTAATCTTTAATCCTAGGGGGTGACCGCCTCAACTTTTTTTCTGAACCACCTTAGTATGCATGTATGTTTGTAACTTTAAAAAAAAATCACACAACATGATCTTGGCTGGAATTAAACATGTGACCCCCCGGTTAATAATCTAGAACACTATCTACTACAGTACCAGTTTTAAATGAATATTCGTTTCTTTTAAATTACAATTTCAGCTAATTTTACGTAGATAATATTTTGAGTGCTTGTGTGTGTTATTTTTATGAATTTACTTTTTGGTGCTTCCCAGCTAGCATTTGGAAGATTGTTTTACCAAAACTCAGCAAATGGAGTCTTTTAAGACTGACTACCTTAGATGATCAAAATGTGATTAATCAGTTCCGGGCTTAAAACAAGACTTCGAGTGAATGATTCCTACAAATCACTAGAAAACGACTTGTGCGCAATCATAAATTGACCATGCATACGTTCGGAATTTAATCTTTTAAGACTAACTTAGACGATCAAAAAGTGATTAAGCAGTTGCGCACTCAAAAAACGACTTGAAAATGAGTCCCATAAATGCTTAGAAAAAGACTTATGCGTAATCATAAATTGATCAAGCATATGCTCGAAATGTGACTGTTTTTAGTGTTGTTATAAAAGTAAGCTTATGTTAGCTTTGTGCTGTCGATGTTGTAGGCAGTACCTTAGCTGAGTGGTTGATACGTAAGGTTACAAATCCGAAGGAGCTTAGTTCGATTCTCAATTAATATACTATTTTTTTATTTTACTTTTTCGAAAATTAGTCGTAATTGACTCAGAAATGATCAAAAATACTGCTTAAAAATTACTAAAATATGTTTCAAAACTGATTCAAAAGCGGGTAATAAAAACTCTTCAAGAGGAATCATACGTAGGCTACCATTTTCTACCGACAAATGTATCTTTTATGATCAGAAAATGAGCGCATAAATGATTTTTTTAATCGAGCTGATGAATCAATAAAGACTCGAATATAATCCATAATTTTATAAATTGCTAGCTGGGTCTTTTGGGCCTTCTTCGGTCCTCAGTAACCAGACCAGTCAATCTCAAGAGAGCCGAGTGAACATTGTTTCTAAGCCTGCCCATTAGTTTCAGAGATATCGTAAAAGTTTGAGCTTAAAAATTATAATTTTCAGAAAAACATTTTGTTTTTCAAAATTCATAAAAAAATAAAAATACGCTAAAAATTCCATTGTTTGTTCAGTTTTATGTAGCTCAATTTATAGGAAGGAAATGAACAGTTTTCCGTTGAAACTGGTGTACAACTTTTGGTTTTATTCACAATTTAGGAAAAGAACTTTTACAAATTTTTTATGAAATTTTTAATTATTAGGCCAAAACTTTTAAAATATCTTGGAAAGTCATAAATAGATTTCGAAAGAGTGTTCGCTCGGCTGAAAGATAGTTTTCGTGTCGAATTTCGGTTTTTCTTTTTTACTAAATAGGGAGAACTTTTCCCTAGTTATGCCAATTTTTGCAAAACGGTATATCTCGAAAACTAGAGCGAATAAAAAATAAAATTGAGTGCAGATTCGCGTTCAGCGGCCCAAACAACTAAAGAAGCAGCTTCCAGTTTCAGGCAACAAATAAATTTACCAAAATTTGTATATGAGTGTAATCGTTTTGAAATTTTAATGGTTTTTTTTTCGATATTGCTGTTTATTTATGCGATTTAAATAAAAGTCGATGAGAAAAAATACAATAACTGTTTTGAAGAAATTTTTTTTAATAAATACTATATTTATTAAGTAATGAGACATAAATAAATTCAATAAAGTGCGACTTTGGCTCGCACACGAAGGGTTCCGTACGAATACACATATACCCTTTTTAGTTTTTGCCCCTTTTTTTCATTTCGTTTTTTTCGTTTTGCTTTTTCGTTTAATATTAGTTTTTTTTTGTTTTTTAAGTTTTTTTTAGTTTTTTGGCGATTTTTTTTTGTTTGACGCTTTTTTTCATTTTGGTGCTTTTTTTTGCCTTTTTTGGCGATTTTTCGTTTTTCGGCGGTTTTTTTTTTCTTTTTTGCCGATTTTTGTAGTTTTGACGACTTTTTAGTTTGGTGTTTGTTTTTTGTTTTAACGTTTTTTTGTTTTAGACGATATTTTTAGGTTCATCGATTTGTTTTGGTTTTGGTGTTTTTTTTTCAGTTTTATGGTTTCTTTCGTTTTTGAGTTTTTTTTTCTGTTTTTGGTGATTTTTTTAGTTTTTGCGATTTCTTTTTAGTTCTGGAATTTTTTTTCGTTTTGGTGATTTTTTTCTTTTTTTGGGATTTTTTAGCTTTGGTGCTTTTTTGCTGGCGCTTGCTTTCAATTTGGTGATTTTTTCCATTTTTGTCGATTTTTTCGTTTTTGACGATATTTTTAGTTCTAGCGATTTTTTTCAGTTTGGTGTTTTTTTCGTTTTGGCGTTTTTTTCGGTTTTTGGCTATTTTTTTAATTTTTTCTTGCGATCTTTTTAGTTTTGATGATATTTCTTGCTTTAAAAATTTTTTTACTTTTGGTGCGTTTTTTCCTTTAAGCGCTTTTTCATTTTGGTGATTTTACGTTTTTGCATTTTTTTAAATTTGGAATGTTTTATGAATCCGAATTGATTATTAGGCGAAGGTTCGTAACGTTATATTTAGAAAGAGTTGGACATGATTAATATTCTAAGTAACAACCGAAAAATTAACATCAACTTAATTTTTCAACGAACACAACAAAACAGAGTTGCGCCACTTTCGGAAGCCGCTACACTTTCATTGTCAGTGCTCACGTGTATTTTGCTTATCACCACTTGTCAGGTGGCTCTTGAATATTTTAGTTTTAGTGTTTTTTAAAATTTCAAGAATTTAAAATTACATTAACTGTATAATAATACACCAAGTTTGTAAATTTCAATTGTCTATATACCTAGAAGTGTCTGTATATTACATTAATATTTCAACATGTTTCGTCGCTCGCTTCAGAACACTCTTGAATTCTTAACACATATATAAGGTGGCGCAAAATTATTCATCTAATTTTGTTTCTGAATAACTTTTTCCTAATTGAAAAAAATGATTTTGAGTGATGGAAATCTTTATTTGGACAGTTAGAATTTTTTTCTGTTAAGTGGAATAGATGATGTCCTCCAAGTGGCTGCCACCATTGTTGATACACATTTGTGCCTGCTTAATAGCATTTTCCAAGACTTTTCGCAAGACTTCCAGTGATAACAGTTCACATACCTGTCGAATATTCTCCTTAAGGGCAGCGATTGTCTGGGGGCTGTTGGAATAAGCCCGCGACTTCAAGTAGCCCCAAAGCAAAAAGTCTTGGATGGTTAAATTGGGCGATTTTGCTGACAATGCCAAATCGACAAAACGGGAGATTATGGGACCTGGAAATGCTTCCTTCACAATATCCGTTGCGGTTTGTGCTATTTGTGCGGTTGCAACATGTCGTTCAAACCACATGTTCACCAAGCCCCACTTATTCAACTCCGGCAGTAAGAAGTCGTTTACATGGCCCGGCGGAATCCACTTGGAGGATATCATCTATTCCACTTAACAGAAAAAATTATACATGCTCAAATAAATATTTCCATCACTCAAAATCATTTTTTTTTGTTTAGGAAAAAAGTTATTCAAAAACAGAATTGGATGATTAATTTTGCGCCACCTTGTATTTGTTGTTGTAGAAGCCAAAGTTTTACATATTCTGAGAAAATTTCAGGTCCCTAGGCAGATAGGCAGAAAGATAGACAGACAGACAAACAGACAGATAGACGGACAGCGTAGCGAAAACAATAGGGTTACGTTACGCTTTTAGTGTACGGAACTCTAAAAACAGAAAAGGAGCATTTGATCAAACTGATTGACCTGAAAAATTGTTTAGGCTAACTTTTTATAAATACCCATCAATTTGGGGCATGCGGCTTTGAAGAAACCCAATTTTTTATTTCTTACGACCGCCCCAATACAATCATTTCATTGTGTATTTTATTTAACCCCCCGCATTCAAATATTGCTATGCACAATGTGCCCTAGGAAACTTCGTTGCAAAATCAATATCAATTTGAATGAAATAGCTCGTTAAGATCTAGAACAATCAATAATGAATTACGCTAACTTTTATTTGTTGTGGCATGTTTTACGGTATATAAAATTGAAATGTCATAAACATTTTAAGTTTGAAGAGATTTTTTGTTAACTAATTAATATGTTTGTATATTAGCAAACTTTTAAGTTCTATATGTTTATCAATGCCAAATAAAATCTTTTAAGTAGATTTCTTCGAACTATAATAATTTCACAATAATCAGCCATGTCACAGAATACCATTCCGATCGGAAGTGGGCTCAATTCCGTAAGCTGCTTCTTCAGAAAACGAAAAACGAAAATCGTAATCGTAATCAAACCACAATTAAATTTCAAAGTGGAATTGAAAAACACTTTTCTACAGACTTCATTTACAGTAAATATTGAAAAACGTGCATACTTTTAGGTGCGTCAAATAAATATTTGGTTATGGGCTTTCCATGTTAATAAAAAGCTTAATGTGAGCTTTACATCTAAAAACGAGAGAAAACAAAGGCCTCAAGATATAAAAACTTTATTATTGTAAAAACGAAATACAAAATAAACGGAATCGAAAGCACTAAAAATGTACTTTTTCGGAATGACAACTACGGAATCAAACACAATCCGAACGGAATCTGTGACATGGCTGAATAATTTTCATTTCAACTCTGTCAAAAGCTTTATATGTATGATTTCACTTTAAATTCTGTGATAAGCAATTGGTTTTCTCTTAAAGGACTTCTAATGAATTCAATTAATGCAAAATTTAATTTCTGACAAGCCTTAAGAATTTTTAAATCTAAAAAATACTCTTTTCACACTTTTACAAAACCAATTTTTTTATAAATAAAAACATAAAAATTTCTACTCATAAAAATTTAAATGATCTTTTGCTAAATATTTCATTTGAAATGAAATAATACAAATAAATGTCTTGCTTGAATTTTATACAAAAAAAAAAGAACTTAAATAAACAAAAAAAAGATATAACAAAATTAAAAATCTAGTAATAAATTTATTAAATTTAAAATGATTTTTATAGTATTTTTTTTAGCCAAACAAGTTTTAAGTTTTTTGATACATTTTTTGTGGTTTTTTTTATAAATTCCATTCAGAATAAGTATGTCCAAAACATATTTGAATATAGAAATATTAAAAAAATAAGTAAATGTTTAATAAGCAACAAAAATTATTGATAAATAATAAAAAAAATATGAATAGTATAAATATAAATAAATGAATTAGTTTAATTGAATAAAACTAAAATCTAATTATATTTATTAAATGACTAAATATAAATCTCACATGCACCGATGTGTAAGAGTGTGTGTCTGCGTGTGTTTTTTTTTATAATTTACATTTAAGTGTATATGTAACGTTGATTTGAAACAACAACGCAGATAAACAAATAAAGAAAATGAATGAATAAATGGTAATTAATTGAAAATAATTATTGAAATGTGTCCGTATTTATTTTGCTTATGCTACATGTGTGCCGTATGAGGAATATGATTTCTGTTTAATATTTAATTACTCATACGCTCTAATGGTAATAGCTGCTTTATACTAGCAGTGCCCAAAAGTTTGTTATGGAAGAGCAAACAAAATGAGCAAATGAGCACCAAGCGCGTAGGGTTTGGGCAACGCTGCTTTACTCTATCTCACAAGCCGTTCGACTTCTGTAGCAAATGCATTTTGTGCAAAAGTCGAACAGCTTGTATAATAGTCTAAAAACAGCTTAAAATATAGATGGGGCATTATTTTTGAAGCTGACAACCAAAAACATTTTTTTGCCGAAAGCTCTTGATATTTGGCATAACTATAGTTCCAGTAGGTATAAATGTGTTTCCACATTTTTTGTATGATGTTTATTTGTGCAGTTATGGGGTGCGAAAGTGTTGCCATTTTTGAAAAAAATGGAAATTATTGTTTCGAACTAGAAAAAACACAAAAAAAATTATATAAGTGATTCTTAAGGAAATCATCTGATCTCTTCAAAAAAATATTTAATTTCAAAAAAAAAGTTTTTTTTCATGCTAAAAATTGGAAAATGATTTTGGAAATGATTGAAATTGGAAATGATTAAATTAGACCATTTGAATTTTTTTTTTATTTTTACCAAAAAAATTTTTACAAATTTACAATTTCGTAAATGTATTTACAAAAATCGTTATAGGTTCAAAATCAATTAATTATTTAATTAATATAAAAAAAAATTAATTATATATATAAATTTTTTTGTATAATCCTGTTTTACTTTAATATCAAAATTTTCAATGTTTTTTTAAATATGTATTACAAAAGTTCGTTTGACTGACTGTGTTTAAGTTTCAACGAAGCCCAAGACACCTGAATGCTGACGAAGTGCGTTGCGGCACAGAAAATACGTATTCCATTCTGCTGGTGTATACCTATAGTCCACAAACTCTGCTTTGGTACCGCCAAACAGAGACAACTATTGAAATTACCGATTGCAATTTGTTTAGACTGTACGACTAGACTTACACGACGAAATTGCTTAAGTTCTCTTTTGAAGTTGCTATGTTTTTCATCGTCTGCTTAAATAGTAATACCCTGTTTATCGATGTCGACGGACATTTTTTATTCTTACAATTTCAATTGAAACAAAAACAAATTTCAAAACTTTGTCCTTGTTTCAAATGTACATACAATTTTTTTTTAATACAAAATAAAAAGTGCGAACGCTTCAAACTTATACAGAAATTTCATAAAAATTGCATAAAATTGAAGTCATACCATTTCGCTTAAGCCGAGAAAATTTTTTGCTTGATTCAAAAGGTATATGCAAGATGAATTTGATAATAGAAACGACAAAGCAAAAAGGAATACTTTGTGTAAGTATCAATGATTACAGTGTTCTCTAATCGTTTCCTACAGCAAATAATTCGATATTAAACGAACTTTGAGTGATTTTCCGCAGAATTAGTGAACAAATTTTGCAAAGTGTAGTGGAAACTTTAAGCGCACAAAAGTTGTAAAATCTTCGAGTTGACACTACTTAAATTTATTATTAAGTCGAAGCAATTATTGAAATCCTAAAGGAGATGTTTTAAGATAAATAAAATAAATAATCATAGACATTTAGACAGACTGTGGCTCAGGATTTGTAAACTTCAGCCCAGCTGAGTATAGTACTGTAACTTGCTTGTAGTTAACGATAAGAATCGTCCTGAAAATTTTTTAAGAAAAATAAGAAACATTACAGCAAGTGCTTTATAAAATGATTTGGAGGCCTTAAACTCTATTTGCTTGAGTTCACTTACAAATTTTTCAAAATTTGTTTAAGAATTGCTTTGCTATTAACTTTTGTTTAAAAAGAATGCTTACATTAGTAAAACAATCGAAATTTCGCCAATTTTCATTTAGTAAATCTATTTAATTTAGAAAATTAACTTTTCCCGGGAGTCGCCGGGAAAGAGATTTTTTCATTCCCTTTTCCCGGGAAGTGCAAAAGTCCGGGAAATCCCAAACTCGTTTTATGTTACATTTGTGCCGTATGAGGAATATAATTGCTGTTTAATATTTAATTACTCATACGCGTTAATGCTAAAATATAGATGGGGCATTATTTTTTAAGCTGACAACAAAAAAAATTTTTTTGTAAAATTCCTTTATAACTATAGTAATTTTTTTGTATCATGTTTATTTGTCGAGTTATGGGGTGCGAAAGTGTTGCCGTTTTGGGAAAAAAAATTGGAAGTTATTGTTTCGAACTAGAAAAACTACAAAAAAAATTAAAATAAGTGATTCTTAAAGGAAATCATCTGATCTCTTCAAAAAAAATATTTACATTTTAGAAAAAAAAAAAATTTTTTCATGATCAAAACCGGAATGACCAATTTTTTATTTCTTTTTTTTACCAAAATTAGCCTAGGGTGTCCTTATTATAATGTCAAAGTTTGATAATGGGATCTAGATAAGTTTAAAAGTTATGCAAATTTCTTAACATGAACTCTACTTTTTGGTCATTGTTATAGAGAATCGGTATAGGATATCGTATAAACCTTACTTTTTTATGTATTAGATGTGTTCAGTACTTTTATGTTAAACTTCACGAGAAATAATTTCATGGAACAATTTAACCTTCTAGCTTTTTTGGCCCTTTCTTAAAAAATGTCTAAAAACTACCCTTAGACGGCAAGATAGCGGGCTGAAATATCCTACAAAAAATTTCCCCATTAAATTTTATTATAATTATTTTAGGACAATAATTTTCTAAACTCAAGTCGAACGCCAGTAAAAACTTAAAATGTGCTTCAGGGCTAATTTTGGTTAAATTTTAAAGGGCGATGTTGAATGTAAACCATACCTAAACGTCAAGATTTTTTCCTGCATTTCATTTGACATTTCTCAATTTCAGACTAACTCGATTTGAACCAGGGAAAGACACACAATCGAGCAACGCGTTAAAGTTATTCAGGCTTATTATGAAAATGGACCTTCAAATCAAAATGCATATCGTACACTTCGTGATTTTTTCGGTCAATTTAATCGTCCAAATGTGCGTACAATCGGAAAAATCGTCCAAAAATTTGAGCGAACCGGGTCTGTAGGAGATGTGAAAACACCAGTGCATGCTCGTAATGCAGAAAATATTTTTTTCCAAAATGAGGTCGGTCAGGCAGTTACTGTAAATGGTGTTCGCTATCGTGAGATAATTGCGAACTTTTTAGGGCCCGAATTGGAAGATATGGATGTGGACGATATGTGGTTTCAACAGGACGGTGCCACCTGCCACACAGCTAACGAAACAATGGCTCTTTTGCGCGACAAATTCAATGGCCGTGTTATCTCACGTGGTGGCCATATCAATTGACTGCCAAGATCATGTGATTTGACACCGTTGGACTTCTTTCTTTGGGGTTATTTGAAAGAAACGGTGTACGTCAATAAGCCAGCAACAATTCAAGAGCTAAAGGATGAGATAGTTCGGCACATTAACGGAATCGAAAATTTGGACCATCGGATGGAGGTGTTTGGCCGATATTTTGTTCAATACATAATTGAATCATACCATATTATCATAATAAAAAGAAATAACAATAATTTCCTAAATAATTTGTGTTTTATTCAAAATCCACATCGGCCCTTAAAACTTAACCACCCTTTATATATCCAAAATTAGTTTTTATTGATTTCTGGCGTTCCAGTTGAGTTTAGATATATATTGTGTTAAAACACTTGTAATACAAATGTATGAGCAATTTTTTTGCAGGATGTTTCACCCCACTATCTCGCTATAGAAATTGAGTTTTTTTCCCTCTTTTTAAGATAGGGTCAAAAAGTAGTAAATAAAGAAAAAGACAATCCTTCTAACGCTACCAATCTAACAATTACAGTCCCAATCACTACCACTTTTTGTGGCCAATTAAATTTTTACTTTTTAATCTCTTTGGTTGCAGTGCTTAATTTTCATTTTATTTTATAACCCAATATCGAATATTTAAAACATTTTCTTTCGAATATTTATCTAACAAAGTATACACTGAAAGGAAACCCTTCATTCAGACAATGAATTTCTTCATTCTATTAATGAAATTTGTCATTGAAAGTCAGCTAATGAAGCTTTTCATTGGACTTATGAAGAATGTTTCATTGTGTCTATGAACTTCATTTGGCCAGCCATGTCATAAATGGAATGCAACTATTTCTTTAGATCAAAGAAACAGATTCATGAATTAAATGTAGGTGTTTCATAACTTTTTCTTTTACAAAAGAGTACTTTGCACAATTAATGTGCAGTGATGTACACTAGTATATGTTAGGCAATCGCTGCCTGTACTGCTCAGTAACCAGTACATGTTGACGGCTTGTCTGAACCTACTCTCGAACTCTACATCTCAGGAAATGTAGTAAACGGGCTAACCACTTAACCCAAGAGTCCCTCTTGTTTCTCATTATCTTAAATGCATAAATGAGGTATGATTAGATAAATTAAGTAAAGTGCGACTTTGGCTCGCACACGAAGGGTTCCGTACGAATACACATATGTATATCCCTTTTTGTTTTTGCCCCGTTTGTCATTTTGGCAGTTTTTTCGTTGTGCTTTCGTGTTTAATTTTAGTTTTTTATTTTTTTAAGTATTTTTCGTTGTTTTTTGCGGGTTTTTTTTTTTGTTTTGGCGCTTTTCGTTATATTTGTTTTTTAATTTCTTTTCTGGCGATTTTTGCAATTTTTTTTTTTGCCGATTTGCTTAGTTTTGGCGATATTTTGGTTATGGCATTTATTTAACGTTTTCACTTTCTGACGATATTTTTAGTTTATGCGATTTATTTAAGTTGTGGCGATTTTTTTCAGTTTTGCCTCTTTTTTCGTTTTTGGGGATTTTTTCGGTTTTTTCTGGTTTTTATTTTTAGCGATTTTTTTTTGTTTTGACACTTTTTTCGTTTTTAGCAATTTTTTTGATTTTTTGCTTTTTTTTTAGTTTTGGCACTTTTTTTTTTTTTGTTTTTGCGTTTGTTTTTCGTTTTGTGATTTTTTTTCATTTTTTGGCGATTTTTTCATTTTTTGGTGATTTATTTAGTTTTAGCGATTTTTCGTTTTGAAGACTTTTCGATTTTTGACGTTTTTTTAGTTTTTTTGGCGATCTTTTCAATTTTGGTGATATATTGCGTTTAAGCTATTTTTTTAATTTTGGCGCTTTTTTCCTTTAAGCGCTTTTTTCATTTTAGCGTTTTTTTCGTTTTGAAGTTTTTTTAATTTTGGATTTTTTAGTTTTAGCGTGTTTTAAAATTTCAAGATTTTACATCTTGCGGTTTCTAAGATACAGCATATTGTCTCAATTACATAGTCAAACTTACAATAACTAATAGAATACCCTTTAATTTTTATTGTTTTGAATATCGGTGTTAATTGGTGTAGTGTATTCTACAGACTACACCAATTAGCACTTACTTTGAAAATTTAAAGTGTCTATATATAAGTGTCTGCATATTACATTAGTATTTCAATATTTTTCGTTGCTGTCATATATTTATTGTTGTAGCGGTCAAAGTTTTACATATTCTGTGAAAATTTCAGGTCCGTAGCTCTTACGGTTCCCGAGAAAACATTACATTAGTATTTCAACATTTTTCGTTGCTCGCTTTAGAACACCCTTTATTTCTAACTGTCATATATTTGTTGTTGTAGCGGCAAAAGCTCTACATATCCTGTGAAAATTTCACGTCCGTAGCTCCTGCGGTTCCCGAGAAAACAGATTGTGACAGACAGACGGACAGACGGACGGACAGCGTAGCGAAAACAATAGGGTTCCTTTACACTTTTGGTGTATCGGAACCCTAAAAAAGGAGGCCCATAGCTAACAACGTGTTTTATATGTACAATAAAGATTATTACATTGTATAAAAGAAATATTTTCATTGCATTTATGAAGACCACATTGCTTTGAAATTCAGAAAGATTTCAATAATAAGAAATAGGTAACATCTTTTGAATAAATAAATGTTGATTTTCATACTTATATGTTTGAATTGAGTTGACAAAAATTATATGACTTACTTATAATTTCCATAAACTCGCTAAATAGAAAATTCATTAAAGCAATGTAATGATTTTCATTAACACGATGAACTATGAACAACTTATGAAAAGTAGATATTGAAGAATTTCATGTATGCAATGTAATTGTTCATTGTATTAATGAAAAGTTTCATTAATATAATGAAGAACATATAATGAAACCTTTTCATTGCCTGAATGAATGTCGTTTCTTTCAGTGTACTTACAGGAATATGTGCAAACAACTTTTATTAGAATTCCCTGAAGTTCTTTGAAACCTTTTGCATAAGTTGAATTTTGAATGCGATGACTTTGAAGCGTGATTTCTTTTTTCTTTTCTTTTGAAATTAATATCCCGCTAAACGTCTTTTTAAAATTAAGCTCCAAAAAAGTTATGCAACAAAATTAAGGTGTAGGTCCCGTTTAAAATATTTGAAGCTATTTTTAGTGATTTAGTGGTTTCGTTCGGCTTAAAGATAATTTTGCCGTTGAATTTTGTTTTTCGTTTTTGCTGAATAGGACAAACTCTTCTTCAGTTATGCTAAAATATGTCGTGCAATTATTTTCATTTTCGACATAACGGCATATCTCGAAATCTAGAGCTAATAAAAAAAATTTTGTGCAGATTTGCATGCAGCAGCCCAGATAACTAAAGAAACTACTTCAAGTTCTCTAGAACAAAAAAGTTTACCGAAATTTGTAAATTTATGCTCTTTTTTTGATATTTTAATACTTATGGGCTTTTGCACGCCTCATAAGCGAAGCGTTGAGGTGGGTACTACTCTCACTTCATGCGAACCTACTGATTTTTCAAACTTAAAATGGCTCTATTATTATCATATATTGCAATTGTAAAAAATATATACACACATATATTAAGAAAAAATTCTATTTTTAACACTCATGACATTTTTTTGTCATTTTTAATATTTAAACTAATTAAAAACTGTTTAAAAAAGTTCTGTCTTGGACGTCCGTTTATCTGTATGTACGGATCCTGTATATGTTGTCAGGATAACGACCGAAAGACTTCACTAATCGAGTCCTTTTCCTTCTTTTACGCTTTAGTATAATTAGGAATAGAATTTTATTTAATTTCACGGTCTAAATGAGATTATAAGGCATGCACTTTTGGATTTTCCAAACTATTTCAATATTTTGCTGTTTATTGTGTTAAATATACACATGGCGGAAGCTGTTGGAAACTTCACAGACATTAAGCTTGAAAACGTTGTATATGGAATTTTCACAATCTATAATCATAATATTTTTATAAGCCCTTAAACACATAATTGTTGTTAAAATTTACGATTTTCGGCCATTGCTGAATGTAGGGTACATGTACAAAATACAAAATAATAGTGGGCGCTAGAAACATTATCAATGGATTGCCTTCTGCAATATGTGATTAAACAGTGAATGTGTTATTGAGAATTTTGTCGAAAGTCGAATGCTAACTTTTAAAATAAAATCAAATGGTAAACTATAAAGTTAGAGGCAAAAAACTAAAAAAAGTCTGGACAAAAATTGGTTTCCTTAAAGTCAAACATCTTCTAAGCTATGAGAGATATGGAAACACGTGTTGGGACATAATTTCTTTTTTAAAGCGCTTTAAGTTTTTGAGTTTGGATAACATTTAAAAACGTGCAATCCTAAGAATTTTTTTTAGTCCCAGGTGGTAAATTTTGCCCCACTGTAGCTTTTCTCGTGCTTAAGCCATAAGACCACCAAGATGCGCGTTATAAAGACTGATTACTTCTCTAAAGATGTTTCAGTTAACCCAATTTGCATTTTAAAAGTTCCAGATTTATATTCATTTATTTTGTAAAAGTCCCCACTGTGCATCGTATAATTAATAATTTCAGATAATTACTTTTATTACGTATACGCATGAGAGTGTTATTTTACAACCGTTTTCTTTTAATTAATAATACATATCTTCTGACCAGCCCATGCTTGAAATTAATTTACAAGGCTTAAAGCGAAAATTTGCAACAAAAATTATATTGTTTAAAATAAAGTAAATGTTGAAAATTTTAAAACGTTGAATAACTATTACAATATCCAGGCCAAAGTTATAAATGCCATATAGTAACATAAAGAAACATACAAGTAGAAATACTCTTTTTAACCAAAAGAATTTTTAAAATAAAATTTATAGCAAAACATGCTGCTTCATGAAACCAAAAACAACAGCAACAACAAGGGTTGATATAGTTAAAGGAATGAAACGAAAAAAATCACATATAAAATAATTATTATTAAAAATAATTTTGAGAAAAATGAAATAATTACAAAAAATGAAAAACAGCTATTGTACAACAAAAAAATAAAAATAAATTCATAAGAAATGCTTAACAGCAGCAAAAATAATATTTTTAAAATAAATTTCACAGAAATGCCAAAAGGAAACCGACTCACAACAAAAAAAAAATTAATCCAGCAGAATAATTTCACTGGTTCCAGCAAAAACCATCAAACACACAAACAGCCAAAACAAAGACTTCAAGGCAACTGACAGACTGCGAATGAAGGGAAGAAAAATAAGCCAACCTGATTAAAAGAGACAATTTATGGCCGACAGGGACGATATATAAACACTCTGTTTAACAAGTTTTTAACATCAATAAATTAATGTGCATTAAAAGGTTTAAAGTAAATAATTCTGGCAAAAAACCCGACTTCAGTACAAAGAGTATAAACAATTTTGAAAATCGGTACACACAGAAAAATTTCCATGTAAAATCGTCGAACACCAGGTTAACTTAACATTTTTCGGTAGTGATTTTGCTTCATAGGTGTTTCATGTTAAATCAACATGATTTACAATAATCTTGAAAGAAAATTTTTCCTTTTGAATTAACTATATTTCATGTTGATTTCATATTCCAGTACAGTTAAATCAAAATGAAGTTGATACTGAAATAATACGAAAAATCATATTGAATCAAAGTAATTTCGAGTTGAAACAACGTGAATTTGATATTGGAACAACACGAAGAATCATGTTGAATCAAAGTAATTTCAAGTTGAAACAACGTGAATTTGATATTGGAACAACACGAAGAATCATGTTGAATTAAAGTTATATCAAGCTGCAACAACATGACTTTAATGTAGCTATTTTATTAATTATTTTACTTACGTGATAGTCATAAGAAAACTTTTCGTTATAGCTGACTGCCCCAGCCAAGATTTGAACTCGTGCCACCTGCATGATAGTCCACGCGCTAACCACTGCAGCCACAACAGCTTCAAACTTTTCTTTACTTATACACTAAATAAATACCATCGTATGTAAAATGCATTTCATTTTAATTCAACATGATTTAAATGATTATTTAACATAAAACTTATTTGAAATCAAAATTATAGTCATGTCGATTGAAAATGAAACTTAACGTTTATAACAAAATTGTTTTAACGGTGATTTAAGGTTAGATTAATAATTTTCCGTTTAAAATTAATATAAAACAATGGTAATTTTAAAGCAGCAGCAGTAAATATTCGCTGGTAATTCGTTTTTTGTCGTCTACATAGACGACACATGTAAGAATAAACAACAACAACTCACACAACTAAGCAGAACAGTGAATTGTAGCAATGAACAAAGCAAGTAAACACTAAACACTCAAACGACAAATTATTTCTTGTAAATTTAATATGATTTGCAATCAAAATAGCGGCATGTGGATTTTACATTCCTTTTTTTTCTGTGTGTATGCAAATGGAGGAGCTGTGCTCTAATAAATATTTTCGTAGAAAAATTATGCGACCAAACTCTAAGCAAACCATTTTGGAAGTCGTCCCATAAATGGAGGAACTATGCGATAATCAATATTTCGGGGGAAGGGGGAAAAATCAGGGTACAAACCTGGAAGGGGGGTTTGCAGCCAATTTCCCAACTGATTTTCGAAAAAAAACTATGGAACAAAATAGTAGTCAAACCCTTTCAAACAAAAAAACAAATCTTGAAAATCGGTTCACAAATGACAAAATTATGCATGGCGGGGGGATTAAGTTTCCCCCTCCCATTTTCGAAAAGAATTGTGGGGTTAAACTACTAGCGAACCCTTGCAAACAACGCAAAAGTTTTGAAAATCGGTTCACAAATGACATAGTTATAGATATGGGGGGGGAGGAGGGGGTGGAGTGGGATCAAATTTTCCCCTCCCATTTTCGAAACGAATTATTGGGCCAAACTGCTAGCAAACACTTTCAACCAAAAAAATCGGTTAAATAATAATAGAGTTATGGATTGCGGGGGAGCACATTTCCCCCTCCAATTTTCGACAAAAAAATTTTGGACCAATTTTTACCAAACCCTTTCAAATAAAATAAGAATTTTGAAAATCGGTTCACAAATGACAGAGCTATGCATAAGGGGAGCAAATTTCACCCCTCCGATTTTCGAAAAAAAATTATGGGACCAAACTGCAGGCAAACCCTTTTGGTTCACAAATGACAGAGTTATGCGTGTACAAACATAAAAAAAGTAAAAAAGAACATACACACAAATTTATAACATTCTCCTTTTCGGAAATCGTTTAAAAATTAAACTAATTAAAAGGAATTTAATTATTTTACGTTAAAAGTATATACTCCGAATAATGGATCTTTAAGAACAATAATTAATTCAAATATTTATTTATTTACAAGCCCACAATAGTACACAGTATTACAGCAAACTCATCGCAACTATATTAAACAAACGAATATCTGGCGTTTTAGTTTCTGAAATTAAGAGCGAACAAACAGGTGCTTTATGCCTACGAAATTTTGATAGATCACATCAATAACCTTGGCATAATTGTAGAGCAATCGGTAGAATGGAGGTTTCCTTTATGTTAAAATTTTATTGATTTTATAAAAGCACTAGCTCCACCCGGTATGCTTCGCTACCTTAATCTTGTGAAGAAACAATAATGTGAATAACTGATTATTTTCTAGTGCCGTGTCCTCCTTCCTATGTCACCAGGATTTTGTTTAAAATTGCAATTTGTTCTCAGTGTAATGTAAATCAATTTTGGAGATTCTTCAGATATAAGAAACTACAAATTACTTTGCATGGTTGGTGCAAGTCTCTCTCTCCTAGTTACCACCAGCTTTCTTTGCAACACACAATTTGTGCTAAGTTTAACGTACAACAAATTTAAAAAGTATCGCTTTTTTCGTTCTTCAGATATAGGAAAATTAATAATTATTTTGTATGGGAGTACCCATTTCAACCTCCTATATGTCAAAGATTTTGTTGGAAGTTTTACTTTGTTTTAAGAGCTAGCCACATAAAATTTAAAGAGCTTCACTATTATAGTCCTGAAGATATAGGAAAATTAATATTTACTTTGTATAGGGGGGTGCCCTATCCCCCCCAAAACTTAGACAAATAAATAAGCCTATTTTAATCTCCCGATCGTCAGTAAGCCTGTTCCGAAATTTCAACACGATTGGTCCTACCGTTTGGCTTCCTATAAGGAACAAACAAACATACAAATACAGATTCATTTTTATATATATAGATTAGCCACTCTCCAACATCCCACCATCTGGAAGGAACTTAAATCCAAGTGATCCGCAGAAAGCTGATACACCTTGTGCAAGCAAGTGCTATGCCAGACATGAGGACATACTCAGCATCCCAAACAACAGAGCCGCATTTTCTCCCCTCTTGTTCAACCTGGTAATTGACTCGATAATGTCAGGAGCCCGAGGCATCACGTGATGCTTGGATAATAGACTTGAAGATCTGCACTACACAGATGACATCGCACAATTTCGATGACATGCAGTCTAAGCGATATGATATAGAGTTTGACATTTTCGCCTAAAAATACACGTTTCGATGAGGATAAATACCACCAACTCCTTGCATTTCACATTGCAACATCTTCCACTCGAAGAGGTACCCATCTTCTGGGCAGCATAATATTAGAAACTGATGCCTTGACCGAGGATAAGGCAAATAGTATTAGGAAAGACAGGTAAGCCTATGGCCAACATAACTCCTATCTGGAAGTCTCAACACCTCAGCAGACGAATTAAACTTAATATGTTGAATAGTTGTCTGAAATTAGTAGTGCTGAGTGGCAGTGAAATCTGGAACACCAACCGCCGCGATCTCTCAGCCTTACAAATATTTATTAACTGATACTTAATCGCTTACTAAAAATCTGTTGCCCTAACAATATCATCAATGAAAGGTCATGGCAGGAAAGCGGGCAGATACCGATTGCAACTGATATCAGAAAGTTAAAGTTGCGATCTACACAGAAATGCTATTTAGTGAAACCCACAAGGAAGAAGAAGAAAGGGTCATCCACGCCTTGCTTGATAGAGAAAAATCAAAATGGAAGTAGGAAAGCTAACAAGTCATGGAACGAGCTGAAGAGTGCGGCAGCCGGCCCAATTAGATTCATTGTGATTCCCTCATACTCTTATACCCGTTAATAAATTCATCCAACTTGTAACCAAAAACCCCTTTTATCTGTCATTAAGCCACTTAATTCCCATGATAAAGCCCCTGATATCTTCCAGTTTACACTTCGCGATATCACTCATGCTCTCATGAAAACGTCTCTCCCAGCAAACCTAAGCCTATGGCGTTGCAAACTAGGGCAATGACAAATAATATGCTTAATGGTTTCTGGCTCCTCTTCATCCTCCTAGAACATAAATATTCATACAAAGTAGTAGTTCAAATCTTCCTAAGTCAAGTTTTGACCATATAGCCCTCGAGACTCTACTAACAATCAATTACTGAGTTTCAAATAATAATGACTCATCGGTAATTTAAATGATCTGTCATACATTTCTCATCTAACGCCCTCAACATTGCTGTGACCAAAATCACAACATAGTCTGAAACTATCAGCCATGTCACAGAATACCATTCCGATCGGAAGTGGTTTCAATTCCATAAGTTGCTTCTTCAGAAAACGAAAAACGAAAATTTTCTTCGTAATCAAACCACTTTTAAATTTCAAAGAGGAGTTGAAAAACACTTTCCTACTGAATTAATTTGCAGTAAATACTAAAAAACCTGCATGCTTATAGGAGCGTCAAATAAATATTTGGTCATGAGCTTTCCATGTTAATAAAAAGCTCAATGTGAGCTTTGCATCTTAAAACAAGAGTAAACAAAACGTCTCAAGGTATAAAAACTTTATTATTGTAAAAACGAAATACAAAATAAACGGAATCTAAAGCATCATAAATGTACTTTTTCGGATCGACAACTACGGAATCAAAACCAATCCGAACGGAGTCTGTGACATGGCTGTATATATGTCCATAATTAAGTTGATGACTCTCCTACAGTTAATACTTACGATAGTTTCGATTTATGTAACACTGTGTCCCTTCAAATCTATAACCTCGTCGCCTTCAGTCACAGTTCTTGGTAGTCTGAAAAAACTACGACTATTCATCGCCAAAATATAGACACCAGTGCCCTTGGCTTTTCCCATTTCTTAACCCTCCATAAAGATCGAGCATTCCTCATTTAGCCTATCAGATTGGAGCCAAAAGCCCTATCCAGAATGACCAGTAAGGGTATCCTACTAAAATCAATTTCGACGACCTAAGAGTCCATGAACCTCAAGGTTTCAGAGACCCGCCCGCTTAAACTGAAGTCATTTCAAGATTGTTGTGTGGTAACCTGTTAATCTTGTACTCGCCAAACCTACAAAAAGCTAAAAAAAACGTTAAACAAAAAAAAACGCCAAACCAAAAACCACCAAAACCTAAAAAATCGGCAAAAAAAAATCGGGAAAAAATTAAAAAATCAGCAAAATGAAAAAAAACGTCAAAACCGAAATAATCGGCAAACAACGAAAAAAAAGTTAAAAAATAAAAATATGGAATTAAACAAAAAAGCTAAACGGGAAAATTGCCAAAATGAAAAAAAGGCAAAACCGAACCCTTCGTATGAGAGCATTCTACTTAATTTACTATTTTTTAATTATACATTTTTTTAAAATCTAAATCCCCTTTTAAATTGTATACTTGTAGATAATTATTTGCGTGGGTGTATGCGTGTGTGTGCTTGAGTGTCTTTGACTCATTCACTTATGATTTTGCATGTATATTTGTGTTTGTTTTCACACATACATACAAATATAACAGTTAAATAACTATTCAAAAACAATCCTTTGAAGCGGTTTAATAAAATAAAAGTAAAAACAAACATACAAACAAAAATAAATAACTTGAAGAAAGAGGATTAACACATTATTTGCATGTTTGTTTGTTTGTTTGTTTGTTTGTTTGTGCATGCTGAAAATGTGTATTCGGCTTATAAACTTTATTTTGAAACACAATAATGAAAAATATTCATAAAGATAACAATTGGAAAAATAAATTTTTTCATATGTTTGAATATGTGTGAGTGAGTAAAAAAGTTTATACACATTTATTAAAATAAAGTAGCGGTATTTCTCTTATGCATATTATTTGGACTTGCTTCATTCAACTCATTCCAAAATTAAGGCTATTGCTTCAGAGTATTAAAATCATAGTCTACTTAAATTTTACATACATGCAAATATTAACATATTCTCCTACACATGACAGCGATTACTTGCAGAAGTACTTATTTGCATTGTCACATCCTTGAAAACTTTTTAATGACAAGACTTTTAAATAAGTGGGAGATTAACATTAATTATTTCACTTTAATGAGGCCATTTCATAACAGAGTGGATGAGAAGACCAAAACAGCTTTACATATTTAAGAAATATTTTTAAAATTCAAGCAACACATACGTTACATAGAACTTTGCATAATTGTGTATGAGTTATACTTGGATTGCTTCCCGGATTGTAAGGATTGGCCAAACGGACAATTGCGTTCAAGATTAACATCAAAATCTGCCTTTCGGCCTAAACTTGGAGTGCTCTTACCACCATTTGAAGTTGAGTG
Organism: Panzeria rudis; assembly: GCA_956483635.1. Lineage (NCBI taxonomy): Eukaryota > Metazoa > Arthropoda > Insecta > Diptera > Tachinidae > Panzeria > Panzeria rudis. Next base: position 109,797,077 of record OY101449.1, read on the forward strand.
TTCCCCATCATCCCCGAGGGATACCCGAAGGTACCTGTGTGACTTACAAGGAACACACAGTTTGCAATTTCCTGTACATATATAAACACTTTCCTAGGCTCTTACTACATCAGAAGTTTACGCCATACTAACGTGTTTAAACAAGAAGGCTTAAATGATTGCCCGAAGTCCAACCAGCCACTAGCAATGATCAAGCAGCAGCCATTTAACAAACACCTCTTTCAGAGAATTTGGTAGTAACCATAGAAATCACTTGGACTCGCCAATCGCCACTCACTGAATCGACCTTCATGATCAAGGTAAGACAAAGGCATCCAACCCCATAGGCACAGAGCAGGCCTTTCGCAAACATTGCCTAAGATGATGTCCCCTGCACATACATAGCATGCCTTAATGGCGAGCATCATCAATTGAATGATCTAGAAGGCAGGTCATCTGTGGTGGTACCGGTCTCCGTGGCACCAGTGTATAGCTGCTGGTCGAGCCTAGAAATAAAAGCCGTTTAGGTTAACTTTCTATCGAATTTGGTCTTTGACGAGACCTTTTCACCTTCTACCACACTATCTTAGGTTAACCAACTTCCTTTGAATACTTATGTGTACGCCCGTTGCTCTGTTTTCACATAAGCACATAAGCTTTATGGGTAATTGCCTAAAGGTAATGCCTGGAAAAACCAATTACCCTTCTCCCCCAAAACGCACAGTATCAATGTGTGGTTGCTTCCCAAGGTGGGGAACCTTGCTCCTATGGAGAGGGGGGGACAAGCCTACATCCTGTATTGGAGGTCTTTCCAAAATCAGTGAAGTCCACTGTGTACCCAGCTAAATTAACATGCACTGTGACTTCATCTAAGCCCTTCAAGTCAGCAGGACCACGAAGTAAATTCTACCATGGTTGATATACATTTTAAAGGGAAGCCTTGAATCTGGGAATATTCCCACTAAGTGCAGACAGTTGACCGTGGCAGAAAACATAAACCACGGGATGACGAAGAACTGAGTGGAGAGAGGTGACCGTAATACTCATTCCAAAAGCAGGAGAGATAAACCACGGCACCGCGAAGGACTAACGACCAATTAGTATGTCATCGGTTTCTCTAAACACACTGGAAAGATTAGTTGATATATATATTTGAGGGTGCTGTTGGCTGATTAGTTAGCGCGTAGTTAGTCTGTGTATTCATACTTAGGTCTTGAGTTCAAGACTAGTTTCCAGCAAGCCAACCACATCACGCATTTTTCTCATGTGCACTCATGTGCATTGGTGTGTTATTCTGTTCATTGTATGTTGGACTGTTAAAGTGATGAAGGCATAGCACTGATTACTTTGGCAGTACCGGCAGCGATTAGTACTAACATATCCTAATGCCCTTCACCGCACCCTTCTTCGTCGGTATTGTAGCAGAACCGTCGGCGAAGTAAAAGAACATAGCTACACAGCTTAAACAGCTCAATGCCCCTACTTGACACCAGAGTGGCTTGCAACACTGCTCTACAAAAATGCGCTCAATAGCAGGGTTGTAAATGAATTAAAATCTCTATCTCTCTCCCATTTCACCACCTGTTCTCTCTACACTATCACTTTCCCAAAGAAGGTAACACATTAATTAATTAACTGGTTGGCATTAATTGCCCGATTGTGTTATTTCCCTTTAAAAAAATGCCTGGTGATGTGGTAGGTCTGTGCAAACAGCACTGCATGATGTCGTAGGCACCATAAGCATTACCCTCGACAAGAAGGAATATGTAATGGTGTGGTTTCTATATATAGACGGCGCATCTAACAATGTGAATATAACCACGATGGTCGGCGCCTATTATGAAATTAGGGTGAATCGTTTAATCACAGACTAGACAAGTAATATTCTTAAAAGAAGGGCCATAATTTGCGGTCTGAATATGAGTGACAATAGGACAACTGCGACAAGAGGCATTCCACAGGATGGAGTCCCGTCTCAACTCTTATGAAATCTTGTCGTATATAAAATCTTCTTCAAGCAGAATGGAAATAATAAATTACTGCCAACGATTAGGGATCTAATGGAGCCGGCATTCAGTAAACTGCTAAAATGGGCCAAAGATAACGGTTTGGGAATCAATCCTACAAAGACCGAATTGGTATTTTTACCAAACGATACAAAACTCCGGAGCTCAGACAACCACGTTTGTATGGTATTTCTCTAGAATTGCCGCAAAAGGCCATATAACTCGGCATAACCCTGGTCTTCAAACTTTCGTGGAAATGTAACGTTTATGACGGAATGAAGAAAACTTTATGACCTTTCTATGCGTGTAAAAGTGTCTTTGGAAAGAGATAGGGCCTTAAGCCGTACATCGTACGGATTGCTTTTCTGATGGAGGCAGTGCACAGGAGTATTTATCGCTCTATACTGCGCAAGGTACATAAAGTAGTATGTCTCCCAATTACTGGAGCAATCAGATCAACTTCTCAGGCCAGTCCAGTGGCAATTCTTCACTTAACTCTAATTGATGTTTAATAAAATACATATCTGCCAAGTCTGCTCTTAAACTCAGAGAGTCAGATGACTTAAGGTATGACCGACATTGGTCTATTCTCATAAAAGTATGACCAACGGGGACCAACGGACTATATGGCTCTTCTCATGAACTTTCAGAAATCATTCTCAGCTGAAATAGGGACGACTGGAACGGAAATTATGTAACTCGAGACAATGCAGTTTCGGTTTTTATGAACGGCTCCAAAATGAAATTTGGAGGTTATTCTCTGAAGATATGGTCTTTCGGTCTCGCTCATGTTACCCGACACCTTCAGCATGTTCCAGGAGGAGTTTTATGCCATAATCTAAGCTGCAAAAGAATATAATGAAATATATCAGAGACTAGTACTATAGACATTTTCCTAGATAGTCTGGGTCCATTTAGGAACTTCAATTTAAAGGTAGTGAAAACGAAGTGTGTACTTGCATGCATTCAGGGGAACGAAATGGCAGATGAATACGCAAGAACAGGCTCGGGTTTCGACATAGCAGACTCATATAGAGATATTAATATTGTCTTAGTTGATCTATCAAATTTGATTAAGGAGCTAAGGAGATATTAAGGAAGACGTTACTCAGGTGGCCCATAATTACCTCTATCTGAATATCCAAGACTCTGTAACGTTGTTCTGTCAACTGCTGAGATCGCTCAGTCGTCTTCTGGGTCTTCTTACGGATCTACGAATAAGATTTATTTGTTTCTTTCTGGGGTTAACAAATCTAGTCTTCATTACATAAATATAAATTCAATACAGTGATAACTTCAATATAACGATTTGCTCGGTATATCGTAGGTGTGCTCGGTACTTATCGGGCTCGCCTTCAGTTTAGTGGTACTGGTATACTCGGCTTCTGCAGCTTTCGCGTATCTTCGGTATATATTGGTATCGGGTTTAGTCCACAGGATCATCGGCATATACGGGTGTGCTCGGCTTTGGCATATACTGGACTGGACTTTGGCATATAGTGGACTGGACTTTAGTCCACAGATATAATTGGCTTGTATTGGTAAGCTCGGCTCTGGTGTATCTTCGATATGTAAATATGTCAGGCTCGGCTATTAGCCTGCGGGTATACTTGACTTCGTTCCCTTGCGGCCGATTCGGCAACGAAGTGGTATCTATATAAGAGAAAAGATCTGCATTTAGTCGGAAACGACAATATGGGCAATAGGGGAACAGTTAGCCCGTAGACTGCTGAGAAAACAGCTAACCCGAAGTCTTTTGAGGGAACAACTAATCCGAAGACTACTGAGTGTACAGTAGACCCGAAGGCCACTGAGAGAACAGCTAGTCCGAAGACTATTGAGGGAACAGCTAGCCCAAAGGCCACTGAGGAAACAGCTAGTCCAAAGACTACTGAGTAAACAGTTGGCCCGAAGACCACCGAGGGAATAGCCAGTTTGAAACTACTGAGGGAACAGCTAGTCCGAAGACTATTGAGGGAACAGCTAGCCCAAAGGCCACTGAGGAAACAGCTAGTCCAAAGACTACTGAGTAAACAGTTGGCCCGAAGACCACCGAGGGAACAGCCAGTCCGCAGACTACTGAGTGACAGTTGGCCCGAAAATCACTGGGTGAACAGATAGTCCGAAGACTACTGAGGGACAGCTAGTCCGAAGACTACTGAGGGGATAGCTAGCCCGAAGGCCAGTGATGGAACACCTAGTCCGAAGACTACTGAATGAAAATTTGGCCCGAAGACCACTGAGAGAACAGTTGGCCCAGATGTCACTGAGTAATAATGTATAGATCGGAAAAAGTTCTTGTCTCACACCTAGATGTGAGTCGTAATGCTTGTATACCGGTTTGTTACTTCCCTCTGTTGTGGAAATCTCAATCATATATCCAAGTCAATTTATGAACTCAATAAGAACTGGATCATAAAAATGCATAAACTAGTGTTTATTAACTGCAGTGATATTATCACTTATGTATGTATCTGCGTGCAGAGGTATTTATATATATCAAACACACAGCACAGCGTATGAGCGAATGTAAAGAATAAGCATAACAAAAAATAATATGTATGTAGTGACATGTCATGAACGCTAAGTTAAAACTCTTTGGCTCTCACTTAGTTGCGTTAGGACCAAGCAACTTCTAACACTTGAAAGAAGGTCGCTTGCAGTACTGGTTGTAATCATTACATACGATGGTCACTGCAGGACCTGTTTCGACGAAGAAGAATCAGCCCAATATTTTCTCTGTGACTGTCAGACTTTGCAGGAACTCAGATTTAGGAAACTAGGCAATGGATTCCTGCAGGATCTGGACTGTCTCTGAGATGCACATACGTGAGTATGTATGATAAATAATTTTATGCTTGGTTTTTGGTCACATTTCTTTAGAAATGTATGAAATTCTGACAATATGGTAACCGATTGCACAGGCCAACAAAATGATTATTTTTTTGTGTGGCCTGGTGTTTCTCAGTCAATTTGAATACACATAGTACTGAGGTTCAATGCTTATAAATAACCTTTTTTTTAATTGACTCTGCTTCTCGAGATTCATCGCTATAAGGAGGTTCCACCTCATAATTTGCTATAACTCAAGAACTATCCGTTCGATTTGATTAAATAAAATACCAAAAAGTCGTGACTTAAGTTATCTTTAAATTACTTTGTTCTGAGTTCTTGGCTAGCCTTATAGTTCTGGAGACATTGAGAAAGTTTTGGTAAAAACACATTTTTCCAAGAAATTTTTAAAACTAATTATTTGTCTTAAAAAGTTTCTAAAAAATAAAATATAAAATCAAATTGCGTTATTTTCCTATGTTCCAAGCAAAACAAACCATATTTCATTAAAATCGATTCACAACTTTTGATTTTATTAACAATTAAGTGAAAGAACTCCATTTACAAAAATTTTAATTTCCATACAACACATATACATAAACACACACAAATGAAAATGTCACTGTTGTATTGAACGGCTAGCTCTCGACTTATAGCAAATTATGTGGTGCAGCTTCCTTAGTTTTCTATTGAACGGTAAATCTCGAAAGCCAAAGTCAAATCAGAATATGTGTATCCAAATTGACTAAGAAACACCAGGTTACAAAATTAATTTATTCTTCAAATATTATCGCATTCAGTTGTAGTTTGCAGCGATTACAATCATTCCTAAACCAGGAAGGGTTAGACAAGAAACTAATCATATAAGTATATCGAATTAAGCACTAATTCCTTTTTGCCACAGAAATAAAGCCACTTGCATGATAATTCGAAAGACTTGATTGCCGTTTGCTTTCGTTTGCATTCGATGTCGTTGGGACCGGCTGTTGTTAATGTATTTTCTGCAAATACTACCAACCACTTGCAAATTATTTCTCATTAAAGAATCCTTTTATGTTTATTAATTAAATTGAAATTAAAATTGAAAAAATAAGTACATAATTATTAAGTGTGTGTGTATGTGTGCGTGTTTAAAAAATCATTGTTAAACAATGTAATACATAAAAGAAAACATATAAAGCAGTTACCAGATTACATACATTTGCATTTATTAATGTTAATGTTAATGTTAATGTTAATGTTAATGTTAATGTTAATGTTAATGTTAATGTTAATGTTAATGTTAATGTTAATGTTAATGTTAATGTTAATGTTAATGTTAATGTTAATGTTAATGTTAATGTTAATGTTAATGTTAATGTTAATGTTAATGTTAATGTTAATGTTAATGTTAATGTTAATGTTAATGTTAATGTTAATGTTAATGTTAATGTTAATGTTAATGTTAATGTTAATGTTAATGTTAATGTTAATGTTAATGTTAATGTTAATGTTAATGTTAATGTTAATGTTAATGTTAATGTTAATGTTAATGTTAATGTTAATGTTAATGTTAATGTTAATGTTAATGTTAATGTTAATGTTAATGTTAATGTTAATGTTAATGTTAATGTTAATGTTAATGTCAATGTTAATGTTAATGTTAATGTTTCTTAAAGGTTAATTTTAATGTTAATGTTGTAGGAAGCGTGCTAGCCCATCAGTGTGGACGTTGTTAATTCGATTCGATTATTATATTTTTAATACTATTATATATTCATTGACGACTTTCTTAGTAACATGTTACGAAAGTTGTCAATAGTTGGATTGGGCTGTCGTCAGGGCGTCGCGTCGTCGGTGATAGACGATGGTGGCTATTCTAAAAAACGCGTCGAAGAAATGAAGAATTTGCATTGAAACAAAAACAAAGTTATCCCAATTGTTTTTGTTTTCATTACATTTCTAGTATGAAATAAACGTGAGAGAGAATTTAAACGCGTTGCTCTCTCTTTTTAAAACTGTAAATTTTGTATTATAAACAAAAACAATTTTTTTAGATTTATACTATTTTGTTTTTGTTTTACATGTAATTTTCACTAAGTCGACGAGTATTCCAGAATAGACACCGATATCTCGATGACTTGGCGTACGGGGTATCCTCTTATGAATGCTTGTATTGAAATATAAAATGAAGAAATACTTTTTTTTATCTCATTGGCCTGCACTATGCTGTTTTCAAAATGCAGTGTTAAAAATGCACGACTTAAATTGTTCCGTGTTTGTTTTCATAATTGAAATGATTAATTAGTGGGATTGTAAGCAGTTCGATCTTTGGGGAATTTGTGTGATTAATTACAGTTTTAAAAATGCAGCGAACGTTGATGGTTAAAGCAATAAACTTAATCCTTTGGCTGGGCTGATGAAATAATATAATAAAAAAATAAATATTGAAAATAAGTTAAACTATCTGCTGATTAATTTTAATATTACAACAAGCTGTGTTGTAATCTTAATTATTTTAATGGGCGGATTTTTTTTATTACTCAATAATGAAGGTGAAGGACTACACATTGATAGTTAGTGAAATTGAAAAGATTTTGCTTGAAGACTTGCAAATCTTAGCAAGTGCTGGAAGGACAGGATATGAGTGCAGGCTAAAAGTAAAAACATTATTTTTCATGAACTTTAACTTTTTAAATCTTCTTAAGGCTGTTATCGAATGAAAAAATTTTTACAAGATTTTTATTTTTAAGATTTTATAAAGGATGTCGCCAATTAATATGTATCTACATGAATACATTTGGGGCACTCCATGCCAAATAGGACAATTTGTGATCCTTTCGTTTTCATATATGTTTTGGCACATATTATCTCATATAGATCAATATAAAAAAATGATATGTTAAAAAATGTATGGTGTTTTTTAGTTATTGCTAAAATCTCGAGAAAGGTGAATCTAAAGCATAAAGCTTATCAGTTCTAAAGATTTTTTCATATTCTTTTATACAGTGCTTAGATTGCGTTAACCGGATTGAAATCTAGCGAGTTATTTGCCTTGAATGTGGAAAATTTTAATTTTTAGACGATGTTTTCAAATTTAATAGCACCGATAAAGAAACACGTATTTCGACGCCCTCAGTCCGAATCTGAGGACCACTGGGTTCGCATTCACTCAAATTTTCAAGTAATTACATTGAGAAAAACTGCAATTTTTCTTACAAACTTTTAGCAGTATTTCGCAATTTACTGAATCCGAATCAGAGGTCCGTTTGGCTCGTACGCCCTCAAAATTTCGAAATATATGTAGGCAGATGGGTTTGGTCAAATGTACAAAACACGTTTTTTTTATGTTACTAATTTTGAAAAATATATGTTTTCAGCTTCCACGGAATATAATTTGGTCGATTTTAATCCGAACAACACAATCTAAGCACAGTCTGAAAGAAAAAAAATTACGGGTTGCACTCCGGGAGTGCCGCCAGAAGTGAAAACTTATTTTGGCACGTTAGACATTTTTTAGATGGGTACTAGGGTTATTGGGTTATGAATTGCATTTTATTTATGAATTGTATTTTATGAATTATTAGAAACTTTAAGGAATACACGCCGAATATCAAAACATTCCGTGCATTAGTTGCTCAGATATGTGAGTGTTAATACTATATTTGCATGTGGGGTGCCCGTTACCCTCGTCCTACCGCCCCAAAAATTTGCTGGAAGTAGTATCTTGTTCTTAAAGTAATACACGCCGAATTTTAATACATTCCGTGCATTAGCTGCACAGATATATGAATACTAATATTTTATTTGTATGGGGGTGTCCATTTCCCTCGTCCTACCACTTCAAAAATTTGCAGGAAGTTGTATTTTGTTCTAGAAGGAATACACGCCGAATAACAAAACATTCCGTGCATTAGCTGCACAGATATATGAATACTAATATTTTAATTGCATGGGGGTGCCCGTTCCCCTCGTCCTACCGCCTCCAACATTTGCTGGAAGTTGTATATTGTTCTTAAAGTAACACACGCCGAATTTTGATGTATTCCGTGCTTTAGTTGCTCAGATATGTGAATATAAATACTTTATTTGTATGGGGGTGCCCGTTCCGCTCACCCTACCGCCCCAAAAATTTGCTGGAAGTTGTATCTTGTTCTTAAAGTAATACATCCGTGCATTAGTTTCTCAGATATGTTAATATTTATTAATATTTTATTTATTAGTATGATTATTTCGAACGTATTTGCTTTGTTAATCCAAATTGATTATTAGGCTAAGGTTCGTAACGTTATATTCAGAAAGAATTGGGCATGATTAATATTCCAAGGAACAAGGGAAAAATTAACATCAACTTAATTTTTCAACTTGCGCAGCAGAACAGAGTAGCTACTGGCTTGAGCTTTTCACATGTTTACATGTTCATATATACTTAAGTATAAAATCAAACCAAAAAAGTTTGTCTTGAGTAGAACAAAAATCAGAAAAATGGGAATGAAGAAAAATAAACCGATGGCAACGCTGGAAAAGGGCACTTTAATATCAGCTTGAGAGTGATTTAATTCTCGTATTCAATTTTCACCAAAAAGTTGTATATATAAGAATTAAAATCACATTCAACAGAGCCACCTGAAGAGTGGTGATAAGCAAATACACGTGGAGCACTGACGATGGAAGTGTAGCGGCTTCCGAAAGTGGCGCTACTCTGTTCTGCTGTGTAAGTTGAAAAATTAAGTTGATGTTAATTTGTCCCTTGTTCCTTGGAATATTAATCATGCCCAATTCTTTCTGAATATAACGTTACGAACTTTAGCCTAATAATCAATTTGAATATTTTATTTGTATTTTTTTGTATGGGCAGCAATACTTATAGAACAAAATAAACAACAAAATTTAGCGTCTCGTAACATAAAACGGTGTCGCGAGTTTAGAGATTTGGTCTCACCCAAAAATATGCATACCGCGCTAAAAGAAGTTTACACTTCAAAAATCTGTGGATAAGTTTTATAATTTGACATCTTATTTTTTAGCTTCAAGTAAGCCAAATAATAACTAGTTAATTGCTGTGACAATGTAAATACATTTGTAATTGGTACCCATTATTTTTTGGACTTCTCAAACAAAAATAAGTAGTTATCGAGTAAGTACCCTACGGTAAATGGAACAGACACAAAACAAGTCACGTAACCAGTCCCCAGGTGGTAGGGACCAGTGCAAGTTCTAATACTTCCCATGAAGCGGATCAGCCAATTTTACATGGGGATGGCCTAGGATGGGGTTAATTGATACCTTGTATGCACCTTGTAACTTGTCTTTGAACTATCTTATGGAGTCCTAATCGGTGTAGAATAATATAGAGTATATATCAATATTATTCCGAAACTCAGCTGTAATTATCGATTAATTTATTTTTTTACTGTTACAAATGAGTAATTCCATTTAGCCGGGTGTGACCACTTTACACATATTTTTTGTTATAAATAAAGAATATAAAATTTTTTACTTAAAAAAAGGTTGCGTCTCGCAAGGCCATTAAGCTTAAAGTCGTTGAATAACGGGTGGACACTGAAAGAACACGATTCCTGCTCAGATCTGACCTTACAAATCTTAGTTTTATAGAATTATGACTTTCAGCATAAATTCTGTAAAATTTATAACGTACACAATAATTTTAAAATAGCTGTCTCTTCAAAGTGTTTTTAGCTGCCTTACGTATTTACTGTTTGACTAAAAATCAGTTTTCTTAACAAAAAAGTATTTTTAAAATGTGACGGGTGTGACCTAACACGAAAATTTAAAAAAATCGAAGAAATAAAGCTTTTTATTGATATCATTAATATAACTAATATAAAAATAAATTATAAGAAAATAATAACACATTAAATTATTTGCTATCTGTTCTATTATAGACAGCAGAATACTCTAGCTGAGTATTTTTTTTAATTCAATAAAAAGCGAAAAAAGTATATTTTTTCAGAGATAAGGTTTTTTATTAATAATGAGAAAGGGAAGAAAAGAAAATCTGAAATAAATATTAAACATACAAAGATGGAGAGCAAAATGTTTCGTGGATGATCATTTAAAAGTGCCTCAAATTGCTTAAAAAATATTGAATAATGTATTTTTTTTATTTTTTCTATAATTGTCTTGCTCTAGAAAACATCAATTGAGAGATTTTTATTAAAAAATAAGAAAATTATTTTTTCCTTGCACAGGGCCGTTTTACGTGGAATCACTCAAATCCAAGTAGAAATTTTATTTTATTTTTAAGCGGTGTCTTTGATAGGACTCGAACCGACAACCTCCGGCATAACAGGCTAGTACACTACCCACTCGACCACAGGGAAACTTATATTTCAATGTTATAAATACCAGTTAAGCTGGCATGGCAGTCTCATTGAAGGGAGACAATTAATATTATATAAATAATATGTGATAGGCCCTAGATCCATGTGCATCGAAATTGTTCAGTGCCGTTTACTACAATACTAGCCGGAGTACCAACTAAATAGACTGAAAATGGTTAATATGTGACCGTATACATAATATGGCTTTTTTTACCATTCACTTCTCCTTATTTTTGGTACCAGTCTCATTTTCTCAAGTCATAGGACGAGTACTTTTGGATCATTTGTCACCAAATTTTCCGCAGGGTAGTTACGATTTATATCCTCATATACTTTTTTGCTACCAGTAAGCAAAGTTTTTGCTGGAGAACTTTACCCACTCAGCTATTGATCACTTATAAGTTTAAGTGACAAAAATTCGTTTTCATATCCAAACACATTTTGACTCACAAAGTGATTGTTTACTTATTTTATTAATACATATCAACAAATCGTAACTACTTTCACATAATGTTAAAAATACATACTAATTTTATTAAAAACTAAGCATAAGTTCTATTTTGAAATATAGTAAAAAGATAAATAAGTACCACTCATTACTTTGTAAGCCATTAATTAAGTACTACCGATTACAAAAATGACAAAAATTTTTGCTGGGGTTTTTAGATTACTGCGAACGCAGTATTGGGAAATTAAAGTCATATTTTTCTGTACAAAGTACTGCGGTGGCACAAAACTTTCGGAACCCAGCAAAGCTTTGCTTACTGGTAGGCAAAAAGTATATGAGGATTTAAGTCGTAACTACTTACAATTTGACTCGATAACTCTTATTTTTGTTTGAGAAGTCCCAAAAATAAGGGGTATTCCTTACAAAATGTATTTACATTGTCACAGCAATTAAATAGTTACTATTTATCTTACTTGAAGCTAAAAGATAAGTAGTCCAATAAACAAATTAAAACTTAAAAAAAAATTTTATACACATATTTTATTTATATTTTTAAATTTTTTATTATTTTTTTCCTTTCAGACCCAGCTGGGATACGAACCTATGCTCGTTCAGATTTTAAGACAAGCACTTCACCCACTCAGCTTTTGTTGACTTATAAGTTTAAGCGAGAATAATTAGTTGTGATATACAAACACATGTTGACTTAAAAAGCGGTTGTCTTTTTATTATCAACAAATTATAACTACTTGCAGATAATGAGAAAAATACGTACTAATTTTATTGAAAACTAAGTAGTAGTTCTAATATGAAGCACATTAATATGATAAATAAGTACCACTCATTACTTTGTAACCCATTAATAAAGTACTACCGATTACAAAAATGACAAACGTTTTTGCTTGGAAGAATCGTAATTTTGTTTTTACAGTGTTGTAGTGGTACATATTTTTTGCACAAAATCACAATTTCTGCCTGGGTAGTTACGTTCTATACGAAAATATAAAGCAGCAGTAAATGTTTTCTTTGAAAAACAAGCGGCAAAATTGAACTTTTCTGTGGATATGCCTATATTTCATGCCACTGTGCAACGTGGAAATATATATGAAAAAACGGGGAGGTCTTTAAAAAATTGTTTACTTTCTATTATTAATTAAAAAACATAATTATTCATTAAATGTAACAGATTAATAAAACCACAAACAAAAGAAATTAATTTGTTTTTTAAATAAATTATTTTAGTTATTAAAATTTTCTCACCTTTATTTACTTTTAAAATGTTTAAATACTACTTTTTTTACTATTATGAACATTCACAAATGTCAATATATTTATTATTGGATTATTTCACCATAAATTTATATAAATTTTTTCACAGCAGCAAAGAAAGTTTAAATAAATGAAGTTATGTATTTTAGTCGAACTATATGAGTTTTAATCCAAAGAAATTTTAATTATTCATTTCATTTTTCAATTAAATTATATTTATTGCGAAAGGATTTTTCAAAGCATGTAATAATTGAACTAACACCATGATATTTTCGAGATCAACGATCCTCATCATCAGAGTTCTTCTTGTGCTCTAGGCCACAACGCACAGTGCTTCGTCCCCATATAGTGAATGGGCAAAACTAGAGTAGTTAACACTGGTACTTAATTACTAAACTAAGAAAAATTTTAAATTTGAGAGAGATTAAAGCAAGGACATACATCCTGAATTTTAAAATTTTAATTTTTGCTACAAGTATTATCAGAATGTATGAAAAATTTATATCTGTCTCTACAATTTAGTATTCTAGTGGCGTTGTAAATTTTGTTTCATTTAATGCAAGGACATGACTACCTCTCAGCTATCCTTTTTCGCAAAAACTAAAATTTAGCTGCACTAATGATTAGAATGGACTTAAAATTAATAACTATTTCTAAAATTGTGCATTTTAGCTCTTTTGTAAATTTGGTTTAATTCGGTGTAAGGACATGACTACCTCCCATATATCCTTTTTCGCAAAAACTATATTTTAGCTAAATTTATAATTAGAACGCACTAAAAATTTATAATTATTTCTAAAATTATACGTTTCAGCTCTTTTGTAAATTTTTTTCCATTCGTTGCAAGGACATGACTAAGTTATACATACTAAAAAGCTAATACGGGTCATATGCCTGTTAAAAATTTTAAAACTTTAAGCGCATTTTTCCGTTACCCTTTTCTTAAGTTATGACTACGTTGCAATAAAGAAGCGATATATATATAAGTTTGTATTTATTTACACACATGTTACATACACTCACAATATTATGACAGTAACGGAATGTATTTTGTTTAAGAAGTATTCTGTGCAATCTTTTTTAAAAGAGTAAACATTTAGAATTCTAAGCAACCTTATTTTTAACTGATTCTAACATTCATTAAAAAAAAAACTAAATACACATTACACTGATTTTCTGTTACTTTCAATATAGTCCGTTGTTTATGTTATAAATACCAAAAAAGTAGATGCATAGAAATAACACACACATACAAATACTCAAAATATTCTGTACGTAAAATTAACGGAAATTACAATTGAAATTATATAAATACTCATTTAAAATCAGTGTTGTAGTGGTTAGTACGTTAGACTATTAATCGAGAGGTCACATGTTCAATTTCAGCCAAGACCATGCGTGTCTTTTTTAATTTGTAGTGTTAAATGCATAAAATTGAGTAAGTTTATATTGTCTTCGTGCAGCTAATTTACATACTATGCTTTGGCCAGATGGTTGATACGTTGGATTTCAAACCCGAACGAGCTTCATACGATCCCTGTAGAAGTTAATATAACAAACAGTGAGTAAAAATATATATTTAATAAAATAATAATTAAAGATACGAAATAATAAGCTTCTTAACATTTAAAAATAACGCAAAAACCAATTATTTTAACGGAACTTGGGGTTGATTATTTAGCAGTGAAAATAGCAGAAACAAGGAAACCTCTTTCATTTTTACGGAAGCTGCTATTAGTTTTTTTGACAGTTAAATTGATCTAAACAAATAAGGAATCATTCATTTTTATGGTTTTAAATCTGTTAACTTTTTAACATTTAAAGTTGAATAAACTTTTTGTTAAACTTAAATGAAAAATAAGTAGACCGGTTTTTAATTGATTTTAATTTATTTTATATTGCAATTTCAGTTAATTTTAATTACGGAATATTTTGAGTGTACATATCTACATGAAGTAAATTATTTTGAAGCAGTTATTTCATTCTGCTTATCTTTTTTTATTTTTAAATGAAGTCTATTTGTCAAATATATTATCATTTATAAATTCTCAAATGGTTTTTGAAAGTCTGTGCATGAGATAAGAAGTTTGTAACTTTTCAAAGTTGTGGTTGAAGTCTACTGACAATTTGGTAAAACGCCAATGAAATGCATATAGACAATGCTTAGCTATCAGCAAATAGACTTCATTTAAAATAAAATTATGACAACATGTCAAATTATAAATTTCTAAAGGTATTCATCTTTTTTATTTATTACTTTATAACGAAAATAGTATGTTTATGTTTATATAAGCTAAAGCCTAAATTAATTCCTTTAACATTATTTAATATCTATAAAACGTTTATTTTGTAAAATAAACACCATAAAAATTTAAACGAAAAACTTAAAAGTGTACATCAAATAGAAAAACATAAAATGACAAAGGAAGATATGGCAAATAGAGATTTACAAAACATAGAAATAAATATTATATAAAATAGAAAATAAATAATAAATAAATACAGTAAAAAGCGTATTTCCTGTGTCATTTACATTTCAAATACAGATCCACATTGGTTTCCGCTTCATCAAGTGTCAAGTAAAATATTGTATTGAATTCATTTTATAAAAAAAGATTTAAAAAAAATACAAATACAAAAGGAACATCCCTGCAATTCTAACAGAACTCTTCTAGTATATAGTGGATGGCTACTGGACTATTCAAAGGTTTCTGTTTTATTCGGTTAGTCGAATAATGAATGTGAGCTAAAATATAATCAATAATTTTTGGATTAAAAGTTTAATATTTGCCATGAATTAAGCCAGACTTTGACTTGCACATGAAGGGGGTTCCGTACGAATAACATATACATATGTACACTGCCCCCCTAAGAAAGAAAGTAGCATCTCCATTTTAGTAGTTTTGAAATATTTACCATAGTGACCATTTTGCTTAATCTATTTCAGTCATTTACACTTGAAAATGGGGGTTTTCCCCCATATTCATAAATGATTAGCAAAGTTAATGTATGCATTAAAACCGGTTTTTCCATACAAAATTCGTACATTAAACCAACATTAACTTTAATAAATTTTTATGAATATGGGGGTTTGAGCTTAACACAAAAATCAGAAACTCATTCGCGGTTCCGAATATGCCTTTATATCAATTTTGGAATTTTACCGCTTGTGATTTTCTTTCTTAGAAGGGCAGTACAAATATCCCCTTTTTTCGTTTCGACGATCTTTGTTTGTTTTGTTGGAACTTTTTAATATTAGCAATTTTTCGTTTCAGTTTTTTTACGAAGTTTTTAATTTTTTGACGATTTTTTTAGTTTTGTAATTTTTATTCGTTTTAGCGCTTTTTAATTTTAGCGATTTTTCTCTTGCTTTGAGTTTTATAGTTTTGGAAATTTATTTCGTTTTGCAATTTTTCTTTTGTTTTTTTGCGATTTTTTTCGTTTAAGTTATTTTTTGCCTTTGCAGCTTTTTTAATTTTTCCGATTTTTGGTTTTGGCTATTTTTAAGATCAGTTTTTTTTTGTTTTGTTGTTTTAGCGATTTTTTATGAGTTTTTCGTTTCAGTGTTTTTTTCATTTTGGCGTTTTTTCAATTAGGCTATTTTTAAATTCGGAGTTTTTCAGTTTTGTCTTTTTTGCTATTTTTCGTCTTTGCGATTTTTTCATTTTTTGAGGATTTATTTTCGTTTTGGTGCTTTTTTTTCGTTTCAGCGCTTTTTTTATTACGCCGTTTTTATTTTCATTTTCGCTATTTTTTGAAGTCGGTGTTTTTAGCTTTGGCGTTTTTTGCGATTTTCCCCTTTTTTCATATTTTTTTCGTTTTGGTGCACTATTTTCGTTTTAGCGCTATTTTCATGTTAGCGACTTTTTTTCGTTTTGACAATTTTTTTAATTTCGGGTTTTTTTGAAGTTTTGGCATTTTAAATTTTCTTTTTGGATTTACTTTTCGGCTTGTTCGTTTTGACTATTTTTAATATTGGCGTTTTATTATTTTCTTTTGGTGATTTTTTCGTGTTGGCGATTTTTTCGTTTTGGCGAGCTACTTTTCGGTCTGTTTGTTGCACTACTTGAAGGGATACCCTTTAATTATTAATTTACCCTTTAATTATTAATTTTGTTTGTTTCAAGCATGTAATTATTACGGTTCATAAGATGCAGCTTAATTTCAATATTACATTACCTGATAGAATACCCTTTAATTTTTAGTTTCTTTATTTTTAGCATTATTTATCATCTTTAAAATTTTGCACTTGTTGAGAAAATTCGATGAGTTTGGATCTTACGGTTCCTAAGATACAGCTAATTGTCAACATTACATTACCTAATAGAATACCCTTTAGTTTTTATTATTTTTTTAAATTTCAGTCGTTTTTGGTGTAGTCTTTGAAAATCTCAATTTCTATATGTTAAGTATCTGTATATTACATTAGAATTTCAACATTTTCGTTGCGCGCTTTAGAACACCCTTTAAATTTTAACTTTCATTAATTTTTAGTATTTGTTGTTGTAGCGGCCATAGAGATAAATGTGAATGAAGCATAAATTCTTGACTGCAAACCACCGACTTTGGTCGAGTGGTCTAAGCGGTAAAGAACTCTGATGAGATTAGCGGGAGCTATCGAAACGTCAGTTCAACCCTCCGCGCAGTCAAAATTTTTTTTGTCTTCATGTTTCATATTTATCTCTAAATAAAAATATAATTTAGTTGAAAAATTAAATTAAAACCGAACTCAAGCAAAAATAATTAAATTTCTTTGAATGTTATTATTTACTTTATATGGGCGTGGCAGCTTCCACTTCTAATCATTAAATTGTATTGCCAGAAAAGTTCTATGTGTCCAGCAAAAACTTTTGTCATTTTTGTAATCGGTAGTACTTTATTAATGGGTTACAAAGTAATGCGTGCTACTGATTTATCTTATTACTATGCTTCAAATTAGAGCAACCAACTACTTAGTTTTTAATAAAATTAGTACGTATTTTACTCATTATCTGAAAATAGTTATAATTTGTTATGTTTATTAATAAAATAAGTAGACAGCCACTTTTTAAGTTAACTTGTTTTTGTATATATTTTTGTCGCTTAAGTTTATAAATCAACAATAGCTGAGTGGGTAAAGTTCTTGTCTTCATGTCTGAACGACCACAGGTTCGTATCCCAGCTAAGTCTAAAATTTTTTTTTTAAATATATAAATAAAACATAATGCGTATAAATTTTTTTAAATTTAAATTTATTTATTTGACTACTTATTTTTTAGCTTCAAGTAAGCCAAATAATAACTAGTTAATTGCTGTGGCAATGTAAACACATATGTAAGGGGTAACGCTTATTTTTTTGGACTTCTCAAACAAAAATAAGTAGTTATCGAGTCAAATTGTAAGTAGTTACGACTTAAATTCTCATGTACTTTTTTGCCTACCAGTAAGCAAAAATTTTGCTGGGTGTACGTAAGTTTCCTAAGAATCGGTTGAGCTGAAGCAGTGTTAAAAGAGTATTTACTGGATATGGAGGTGGCACTGCCCATTTTAGTTATCTTGAACATTTTATTGTCAGAATAACTAGTGTATCTGTTGGTACATGATTTTATAAGAATCGATTGAGTAGAAGTAGTTAAAAAAAAGTATTTTTAATTACCATGGGCGTGGCGCTGCCCATCTATCTTATTTAAAATCATATTCTGCGTGCAAAGATTTATAAGAAGCAGTTGAGTAAAGGTAGTTGATAAATAATATTTATTTGGGATGGGCTGACACTGCCCACTTTTCGTATTTTCAAACTATATTATCAGAAGAAGTCAATGCTTGTGCAAGTTTCATAAGAATCGGTTGAGTAGAAATAGCTTAAAAGAATACTTACTTAGTATAGGCAAGGCTTTGCACACTTTTATTATCTTAAAATTGTATTGTGAGAGGAACTACAGTTAGTGCAAAGATTTATAAGAGGCGATTAAATAGAACTAGTTGAAAAAGAATATTTGATTTCATATGGGCGTGGCACTGTCCAATTTTCTTATCTTAATATTTAGTTTTTAGAGAAGTTTCCTGTATGTGTGAAGTTTCATAACAATCGGCGAAGTGGAAATGGTTTAAAAGTTATATTTAATATATATGAGCACGGCACTTCCCTTTTTTCTTAACTTAGAATTGTATTGTCAGAGGAGCTAATGTATATGCAAAGATTTATAAGAACCAGTAAAATAAAAGTAGTTGAAATATGTTACTATTAGATTAGTGTGAACGTGCCAACTTTTCCAACCATAAAACTGTCGCAGGAACCCAAAGTATGTTCAAAGTTTCGAGTTGATTGGGAAATTGTTGAAAATTACTGCGTGCTTTGTCACTAGGCGTAGCTAATAAATATGTATTAGAACAACAAGTTCAATCATCAGAACTACTGGGTCGGCTCAACACTAATTCACACAATATATAGCCCACACTTAAAAACTTAAACATCAAATAGTAAACATCAATTAACAGTATTTAAAATCGATTGTTTTTACATATTTTGAATTTCTTTATTGCTGTTGTTGTTGCTCGTCGAATTTTTTTTATATTAATTTTACTACAAAATGTCTCTTGGTTATTTGTGCTGTCAACTTCAATTTTAATAATTTTCTTTATGGTGCGTGCGATTGGATTTTATTCTCACTTTCGGCTGAATAGTTTTCATTTATGCTGGTCGAAAAACAAGAAATGGAACATGTTATTTGACACTGTGTATTGTCATTCATATAGAAGTAAAAAATGTTAATTTGAGAAAATAAAATTAGTTTGCTATATATTATGGTACAAAACTTAATTTTTCTTAACTTTTGACTTTTTTCCAGAAAATCTGCGCGTATGTCCTGTCTTCACTTTTTGCCCCAGAAATCTTAAACCCATCACCGTTGTCAAACGTTTTCGGTGGAACTTCAAAAATCCTTAATCACACTTTTTTATAGGGCCTTAAACACAAAAACTATTTTTAAAATTTACTAATTTCGGCCGCTGCTGGATGTAGGGTATATGTCCAAAATACAATATTTTTGTCGCTAGACACATGCTTAATAGATTCCCTTTTGTTATATTTACAGTCATAGAAAAATTTATCATCGCATTGATGACGCCCTATCATCAGAACTCTGACGTCAATGCTATGACAAATGTCATCAATACAACGAAAACTAACGTCAATCTGATGACAAACGTCATTATAGAATTTTGTCATAGTCTAAGTGTCATCAATGCTATGATTGGAATGACATCAATACGATGTCACTTATTATATATAATTAAATTTTAAAATATGTATAAAAGAAATAAGTAAACAATGTTATAATGTTTGTAGTTTGTATTTTAAAACAAATGTTATTGTTTCATTTTTTTATTTTTGTGTTTAAACACATTTTTAAACAGTTAAAAAACATGACATTACATTGATGTACACTTATCATCAGTACTATGACAGATAAAATAAGCAAGACCTTTTAAAAACTAACCCAGTACAGGATACATACACAAGAAAAACATTGAAACAAGCGATAGTATGACACCTTTTCATCATATTGATGTCACATAGTCATCAATATCAAATAGAATGAGCGCGAAGAGAGTAAAGTGCGCAAAAACAACAAAAACATACTCTCGAGTCAAATGAAATGAAAGAAGTTGTGGCAGAAAACTATTCTGTTTGTTTTTTCTAGATCAGTTGTGTTTTTAAAGTTAATTAAATAGTACCGGGTGGTCAGGGTGACCGTTGAAAATGTTTAAAAAGTGGCACAAAAAGAGGATTTTGAGGAAAAAAGTGGCACCAAAAAGGGGATTCTTTAAAAAAAGGGGAACTTTTTTAAAAGGGAATAATTGAACCAAATTCTAATATTTAATGAATTTCTAGGGCATATAATGCTTTTGAAATAAAATGAATCTATTTTGATGTTTTTTCGTTCAAAAAACTGACTGCTTTTTATATAAATTTTAGACAAACAATGCAAACAAACCTTGTTTGTATAAAATTTATGTGAAAGGCCCTCACATTTTTTTTAGCAATTTCCAAAAAAAATTTTTACTCAAGTCGCTTGTTTGCATATGGAAACAGCACATTAGTAAAGTATATCGAAAAGCAGTTTCGCTGAGTAAAGATTTTTGCATAGCCGGCCTTCGGTCGGCGAAGCCGCTGAGTATACTGAGAGTAGAAAATCGTTAAGACCGGCCGAAGGCCGCTTTTCAATATACCACGAAGAAAAAACACTTAAGCCCGGCCGAAGGCCAGCTACGCAAAGAATATTTTTTAGTAAAATAAAATTTCTTAACAATTTTAATTAATTTCCAAATATTTCTTTGAATCGACGATGTCGATTGGACATATTTTAAGCATTGTTGACGCTATTTGCAAATTGTTCTTGATGTTATTTCACTTTTTAAAATGCAATAACGTCAATTGATCTTTTATTACTTGTCACCGATTGCAGAAGTAAAAGGTGAATAGTCAAAAACATGTACATATATTTGAATTTGTTTTCATTTTTAAAAGTGTGGACATTATGACACATTTCAAAGTGTCATAATGGTCATAATAATAATAATGTCATAAAGTCCATGGACTTATTAAAAGTGTCACAATGCCATTTTTAGCAGTGACATAATGTCTTTGGACATTATATCACTGGATATTGTGACATGGCACAAAAATCTGCATGAAAATAATTTTAAAAATATTTAAAGCTGCGTGATTTTCATAAAAATTTTTAACAAGACGTTCTTGTTCGTGTTATTGAATCAGGGTGTTATTTTTAATAATTTTAATACAATAATGAATATATATAGATCTAATTTCTTAACCTATTTCAAAATAGTTTCTGTCATAAGACTTTACATGATAGACTCAAAAAAAAAATTTTTGTCTTGAGATTTTTTTTATAAAAACAGTTTCGTGCCATAAAAAGCTTATATTAAAACAAGAAGCATCATTTCATAAAAAGGGGCAAAAAGGGGCATAATATTACAAAAGGTGGCAGATTTAAGTCATTTTAAAAAAGTGGCAAGGCAGTTGAAAAAGTGGCAGTTGAAAAAGTGGTGCTCTTGTGAGTGAAATTTATAAGTATAAATATATACATACATATTTTTAATTATTTGTTATAAGTTGATTTGATTACAATTTTTTCTTTTTGTTTGTCTTTAAAGTTACTTTGTATTTTTATTTTTGTTGTTATTTGCTTTTGCCTTCCTACAACTTGTGGAGAAAAAGAAAAAAAGTGTAATTATATCAACTTAATAAATAGCAAATCAAAAGTGGATAGAAAAAATAATAAGTAATATAATATAAAAGAAAATCTGTTATAAGAAATATTATATGAATAAAATCAATTTTTATTGTAATAAAAACATAATTATATTGTAGTTTTTATTTATTTCGCCATAATATCAATTATAGTTTATCAAAGATGATTAATGACAGGTGATGTAAAAGTTGACATCACAATGATGTAAAGTGTCATTGGGTCAAAAATGAAGACACTTGACATAGTATTGATGTCAAATTTCATCACCGTTATGACGGGGTTTCTATCAGCGACATCACATTGATGACATTTTGACATAAAATTTGAAGTCAATTCGTCCATTCTCTGATGTCGGTGTGTCATTGCATTTATGATAGATTTGTCATCATTGGTATTGATGACCAGCTGATATAAAGGTTGACATCACCATGATGTTAAGTATCATGGGGTAAAAAATTAAGACACTTGACATAGCATTGATGTCAGATTACATCAGGGCTATGACGCTTTTTCTATCAGTGTACTGAAAGAAAGAATGTGTTTAAAACAGTTATTTACAAAATTGAAAATAATGAAGATACTCGTAGTTAAAACAAACATGAGTTTTCAGGTCAATTTAAACATTTTGATTTTTTAGCCTTTTAACGACTTCAAGAATGCAAATAATAAAAAACTGTTTTCTTCAGTTTTACTTAGAATTTTGTCAAGAATGGAATGCTCCCTTTTAAATTGAAATTGAACTGTAAACTGTATGAGAGATACGAAACACATGTAAGAAAATTATTTCTTTTTATTATTTAACTAAACTCAAAGCGCTTAAAATTTTAAAAATCGGATAACATTTAAAAAGTCTCAGAACTTTTTTTTTTGATCCCAGGTATGGTCAAATTTAGCACACTGCATTTCCTCTCACGCTTAAACCAGAAGAAAGTCACCTAGATACGCGTTATAAAGTCCGACTCCTTCTCTAAAGATGTTGCAAGTTTCAGTTAAATTCAATCTTCTGTTTGGAAGTTCCAGATTTATTACCATTTATTTTGGGAAAGTCCCCACTAAGCAATGTTGATTGGAAATCGTATTAAATTTTTGCGAAACTACAGATTTTATTAAATGTTATCATCTTTTTATATAAGTTTTAAAGGCAAAATTATTAACCTAACCTTAAATTTCTTTGAGAGAAAAATTTGCACCGTTAAAACAAAATTGTTCAATATTGGGGTAGTTTGAATAAAAAAAAGTATTTGCTTTTCACTTAAAAATTTGTTTTAAGCCCCAAAGTTCTTAGTTTTATAGTCAATAATATCCAGGATTTTGTGTTTTAAAACAAATTTTTAAGTGAAAAGCAAATAGTTTTTTTATTCATACTAGCCATTGAATCCATAAAATCATGTTTTATAGTAAAATGTATTTTTATCGTGTTAAATTAAAGTTCTATCTACTTTAGTGAAACAGTGAAAAATCAACATTGTAATTAATTTCAAATCTACATGGCTATAACATTGATTTTAAATACATTTTGTGTTAAATCATCAATTAAATCGTATTGAATTAAAATAAAGTTCAAGTTACTTATGATGGTACTTATATTAGTGTATATCTAAATTATATTTGAGGATGGTGTAGCTGCAGTGGTTAGCAGTGATAGATGAGCCCGAGTTCAAAGCTTGACTGGGATAGCCAACTACAGCACAAACTTTTCTGGTGACTATCTAATACACATCGTGTCTGTAAAATTATTAATCAAATGGCAACATTAAAATCATGTTGTTTCGACTTGAAATAACTGTAATTCAACATGACTCTTCATGTTATATTAGTATCTAATTCACTTTGTTTCAACTTGAAATAATTTTGATTCAACATGATTCTTCGTACTATTTCAATATTAACTTTATTTTTCACTAACTGTAATACAATATTAAATCAACATGAAATAAAGTTATTTCAAAAGGAAAAATGTTCCTTGAATATTATTGTAAAATCATGTTAAATTAACATGAAATATATATATTAAGCAAAATCACTACCGACAAAATGTAAAATTAAGTATGTCTTTATATCCACAAGATTACAGTGGTCTGCAAAAAAATTTTAATTTTCAACCCTTTAATATGTCGAATATATAAAATTCAATGAGCTAAACTCAAATCCGTTTTTAGTTTTTTTCTATCAGACACAGATTTTTTATGAACATGACTAATACGGCACCAGAAATAGGGCGGTCACGCTAATATATTTCATCATAACTCTATAACAGTTTGCTCGATATAAATGATTAAAGCATCAAAAAGTTCGGCATAAAATCACCTTAAAGCCATTTATATAAAAATTTTTATATCTAACTGTTTAAAATTAGTGGCGAAAAACATTTTTCATGCAAAATTACATATTTTTTCGCTTTCAAAAGACCATAAAAAAATTAAGAGGAGAAAAATTTTTAATTTTTATCACTTTGAAGAAAGCTAGGTATATTGCGAATAAAATCAGCCATAAATTATTAAAATCGATAGACAACTGTCAATTTTATTCACAATTAAGTGAAGGAGCTCAATTGATGAAAATCACAATTTCCATACAACAGATATATTTTAATTTGTGTGTGTGTACACAGAAAAAACTAAATTTCATTTTCTGTAAAGGCATTCAATGAAATAGTAAATACTTTGTCTAGGAACGGACCTACAAACAAATTTGTATATATAGACAAAAATATCTCAACAATTTCATTGAAATAAATGCGTATTTTTTTCAGTGAACAAATTGTTTAAATCTATAAAACAATTTCTTTAAAAATATTTACAAATTGTAAACAAAATAATTTACTAAATCAAAGAAAAAGATTTACTGGATTTTCTGAAAAGTATCAAACAATATTTTTGTCTGAATTTATAAAACAATTAATCTAAAAATACTAAAAAATATTAAACAAAATAGTTCACTTAATCAAAAAAAATATTTACTGGATTTTTTTTGTAATATATCAAAAAAAAATTTGTCTGGGTCATCATGATCATCATCCATTAAGCATTTATGAAATTTTACTTTGTTAAATTTGTTCAAATCTATATGTTTATCTAAAGACTCTAAAGAAATTACTGAGAATTAACGCAACGACATTAACGAATTGATTCACTAAAAATCGTCAGTAAACAAACTTGGTACAATCGAACACAGTGTGTCGTCATCGGGGTCGTTTTTTACGACACAGTGTTTTTTTGTTGTTTTTGGCGTTTGCGTTCTAAATAAGAGTCAAACAAACAATTCATTGATTATGTAAAGAACATTTACTGAAAATGAAATTTATGTTTAGACAAACTTTAGTTTGAAAATTTTTTGGTGATAATTTTGCTGTGTATGTGTGTTGTATGAAAATCGCAACTTTTGTCAATTAAGTTCCCTCGCTTAATTTTAATTTGCATAATTACAATTTCTGTTAATTTTACATACAGAATATTTTTAGGGAAGTCTAAGCAGTCTTTTGAATGGAGAAACTAATTATACAAATTATAAGTACCAAGAAGAATTTTAAATTAATTAAAAGTTATGCTTTAGGCCCACAATTTTTCGTCTGAATTTTTTTTGTTTCATTATTACGCTTGTCTATTTTTTCTTTTTTATGTTGGCATTTAAAATCGCATTAAATTGTTTTTTGTAAATTTGCTTTTTTATTTATTTTTATTTTTTTTAATTTTAATTTTTTAACCAAAAGAGTGTAATTTGTTGTCCGGTTTTATTATGGTTTGTTGATTTTGAATTTTCAATTAATTTCCGTCTGTTTTTTATGTTTCGGTATGTAGTTGTCGTTGTCGTTTTTTCGCATTTTTTTTTTGTCATGCTGCATTAAAAACAACACACAAGTGTTTGCTCTTGTAAGTGTTTAAGTGTGTTGGTGACTGACTGTGTTTGCCAATTGGTAAAAAAAACAGGAAACAAAATTGTGGACATTAAAATTTTACATATTTTTTTAAATAATTTCATGTTTTAACACGAATCAGCAAAAGAGCTTTTTTCCAATTGTTTAAACAACTAAAAAATAGACCGGAACTCTTAAAATTTACAAGGACTCTTAAAAAGTATTTGTTAAACGGAAGCTTCTTATATATTTACACTTGAGTGAAAGTGTTTTAATTAATCACAACATTTAAATAAATACATAAAAGAAAAAAGTCACTCATGTACAGTTAGCAACAGGATCAACCATCCGATCAAGACATTACGATCAAGGTTGAATTTATGGGTTATTGTCTGAGGAAACTATTAAAAGAAAAACCAGAGTCCACATTTAAGCAAAATCTTAATTAAAGCAAATAAAAGTAATAAAGAGTAAGTGACGCTCATGATATCCGTAAGAATCTTAAGTACAGGTTGCATTAGTTTCCTTCCAAATGGATTAAATTTTGATCTGACTTTTAACAAAAAAAAAAAAAAAACACTTGTTTTAAATTATTTTATGTTCACAATCTTTCTCACACATCCTGTAATCTGTTCAGGAATATTAGTAAATGCGTGTCTATATTTCTTTATATGTACAGTTGAATTAATGTGTATGAATACCATCATTTGTATGAGTAAATATTTATGTCTGTTGCGGTTTTAGTTTAAAAATGCAATAAAAAATTCTATAGTTTCATATTGTGCATTTATTTGCTTTATTATACCCTTCAGCATAAGAATGGAAAAGGTTTTATTTTAGTGTATCATTCCGCTGATCATTTTTAAAATACTCTTTTCTGTACCCTTTTCTGCACAAAAAAAACTAAACTTCATTTCCAGTAAAAAAATTCAATGAATTAGTAAGTATTTTGTCTAGAAAAAGACCCACAAGCAAATATTCTTTTCTGAGCCCATTTCTGAAAAAAAAAACAAATTTCATTTTCAGTAAAGAAATTAAATGAATTAGTAAATATTTTGTCTGGAAACAGACACAAAAACAAATATTATTTTCTAAGCCCTTTTCTGCGCAGAAAAAACTAAATTTAATTTTCAGTAAAGAAATCCAATGAATTAGTAAATATTTTGTCTAGAAACGGACCCAAAAACAAATGTGTAAATACAGACAAAAATGTCTCCACAATTTCATTGAAAAAAAAATTGTTCAAATCAATAAAACAATTTGTCTACAAATATTAACAAACTCTAAAGAAAATAATTTACTGAATCAAACAAAAATATTTACTCAATTTTCTCTATTATATCAAACAATAATTTTGTTTTAATTTATAAAACAATTTGTCTAATAATACTTACAAATACCTACAAATTCTAAACAAAATGGTTTACTGAATCAAACAAAAATTTTCACTGGATTTTTTGTAATATATCTAACAAACTTTTTGTCTAAGTCAGTAAAAACGTTTTTTTATATTTTTAAGTTATAAATAATAACATCATCATTCATGAAGCATTAAAAAAAATTCAATTTGTTAAACTGTGTTCAACTCTGAATGTTTATAAAAAAACTCTAAAAAATGAAATGTTATTCAAGTGTATATACCCAGCAAAAAATTTTGTAATTTTTGCAATCGGTAGTATTTTATTAATGGGTTACAAAGTAATGCGTGGTACTTATTTACATTATTATTATGCTTCATATTATAACTGCTAATTATTTTTAATAAAATTAGAACTTATTTTTCTCATTATCTGAAAATAGTTATAATTTGTTGTTCTGTGTTAATAAAATAAGTAGACAACCACTTTTTAAGCAACATGTATATGAAAACTAATTTTGTCGCTTAAACTTAAAAGTGAATAATAGCTGAGTCGGTAAAGTTCTTGTCTTCATATCTGAACGAGCACAGGTTCGTATCCCAGCTGGGTCAAAAAAAATTAGCAAAAAACTAAAATAAAATTGGAAAAATATAAATAAAACACAATTTGTATAATTTTTTATATTTTAATTTGTTTATTTGACTATTTATTTTTTAGCTTCAAGTAAGCGAAATAATAACTGGTTAATTGCTGTGACAATGTAAATACATATGTAAGGGGTGCCCCTTATTTTTTGGACTTCTCAAACAAAAATAAGCGGTTATCGACTTAAATCCTCATATACTTTTTTGCTTACCAGTAAGCAAAGTTTTTTCTGGGTAGTCATCGATGTGGTTTTTTCCGACACAAAAACTTTGTTTTTGGTGTTTGCGTCCTAAATAAAAGTTAAACAAAAAATTCACTGATTCAGTAACATTTACTAAAAATGTAATTTTATTTTAGACAAACTTTTGTTTGAAAATTTGTTGCTGATAAGTTTTCCTGTGCATGGCTCTCTTCGGTATCGATTTGTACGTGGCGTAAAGTATTTTTCGGATGGCCTAAGTTAACTTGAGGGCACCTTATGTTGGACTGATTCGTTAAATATAGTCCACAGATATTTTTGCTATTAAAAATGAACAAAACAGGCCCATAAATGACATAGTGGTGTGGCTAAAAAGATTTTCTAAGGATTTTGTTGTTGCTTTTACTGACCTTCAAATATAATCGAGTGATATTTTTTGAGTTCAAATATCTCTTGAAAAAATAATTTCAAACGATTTTATCGAAATTAATTTATATTTTCGTTTTTTTAGTATTAAATTTTTCATTTCTTAATAAGGAGTTTATCCGATTCGGCCTAGCCGAAATTATAGCACTCTTACATAGTTTTTTAATCATTGTTTTTTTTTTGTCAATAGCTTTTATTTGAAAAAACTCTGATTTTTTTCTGTGAAAAAATAATGCATTTCAAAAGGATTTTTCCAAATGAAAACACCAATTGTTTGTCTATGCAGCGTAATAATGGAGATAAAAAAGATACGACAACTGCAGCAACACCAAAAACTAATATTCAAACGTAAAATATTTAAAAACATATAATATATACATATTTATTTATATAAATATTTGTTTTTTTTTCTTTATTTATTGGCGTGCAAAAATGTTTTGCTGAATCAAAGTTTTAAATAAATTTCATTAAATTAATTGAAATTAGAAAAGATTTGTTATGTGAGCTGATAGCTTAGCATTTTAAATATTGTTGACAGTTAAGTATTTAATATGCTTTTGCGGTATCACTCAAAATAAAATTATAAGTAAATCTAACCAATTTAAATAGTTAATCTACTTCTAATATCAATTGCTGTTGCAATTTTTATGAAATTACAATTTTATTTGGTTAGAAAAACTTTTGAATGTTGTAAGTCATTTCATGTCTATGGTTACTTTGTGCTATCGTTATTCAACAAGATGACTTAGCTGAGATGGTAAAGGCGTCCGGTTCATTAACAAGGGAACATAAGTTCAAGACGGAAATATTACATTTTACTGAATTGCAATATATAAATTTGGGAAAAACGACGCGTCGTTTGAAAATTAAAATTGTTTTTGGTGGTGAAAATTACTAATTTAATTGTTAACAATTTGTGTGCTTAAAACTACCAATTTTTATGGTCAAAATTACCAATTTAAATTAATAACAACGAAAATAGTTATTTTACAAAAATTACTGTATTTAAGTGAAGTAAGTCACCACATATCTATGTATACTTTGTATTCTATCGTCATTTAAAATTTACAAAATTATCTCTAGTTTTCAAAAAGGTATATAGGTTTATTAGTTAAATCTTTTTTGAAAGACTTTTTGCAGAACAATGACGAAAATAGTATTATGTGGTCCGTAGTGCATATAAAATTTTGTCTTAGAGTTTAAACCTTTATGAAATTTATTTGACATGTTGTCATAATTTTATTTTAAATGAAATTTATTTTGAACACCTACAAACCCTTTATTTTATGTACAGACTTTCAAAAACCATTTGAGAATTCACAAATATGTAAATGATTTTCAAAAATAAGCAAAATAAGCTGGGTTTTGTATAATTGTCAAAGCCTACTTTGCTTATTTTTGAAAATCATTTACATATTTGTGAATTCTCAAATGGTTTTTGAAAGTCTGTACATAAGATAAAGGGTTTGTAGGTGTTCAAAATTGTGTTTGAAGTCTACTGACATTTTGGTAAAGCACCAATGAAATGTTGCATATAGACAATGCTTAAACACCAGCAAATAAATTTCGTCTTAGAGTTTATTTCACTAATTTATTTATATATAAATTAATATCTAAAAGTTATTTTTCCATACTAAAATGAATGAAAATCGACATTTAAATATGAGTTGCTATTTGAATAGCATTGGTGAAATAGCCACTAAAAGCAATAAAATCGTTAATTACACTGTTATGATGAAATCGGTGAAAAATGCCATATTTTAGAAAAAAATTTAAAAAAAACCCCCTATCCATAGAACTTAAATTTTCTGCTGTTTTTGTAGTTAGGGGACCATAAAACATCAAAAAATATAGTGCTGGTCAAAAAGCATGACAAAAGTTTTATTTTGTTGTATAGTGTAATCAATCCAATTTAAAAAGGGAGATAGCCACGCAGAGAAAATTATCAGAAAAAATTTTTTTCAAACAAAAGTTTGTCTAAAAATAAATTTCAGTTTCAGTAAATGTGCTTTACTGAATCAAGGAATTTTTTGGAATTTTATTTAGGACGCAAACACCAAAAACAACAAGAAAACCACACTTTATGTATTTAAAAAAACAACCCTGATGACTACACACACACAAACAACAACAACAACAATGATAGCAAAAGGAATGTGATTGTCCCAAGTTTGTTTACTGAAGATTTTTGAGTAAATCAATTCGTTAATGTCGTTGCGTTAATTCTCATTAATTTGTTTGAAGTCTTTAGATAAACATTCAGACTTGAATACATTCAACAAAGTGAAATTCCATAAAAGCTTAATGGATGATGATGATGACCCATACAAAAATTTTGTTTGATATATTACAATAAATTCAGTAAATATTTTTGTTTGATTAAGTAAACTATTTGGTTTAATGTTTTTTAGTATTTTTAGACTTATTGTTTTATAAATTCATACAAAAATATTGTTTGATATTTTACAGAAAATCCAGTAAATCTTTTTGTTTGATTTAGTAACTTGTTTTGTTTAAAATTTGTAAATATTTTTAGACAAATTGTTTTACAGATTTAAACAATTTGTTCAGTGAAAAAACAAGTTTTTTTCATGAAATTGTTGAGATGTTTATGTCTATATTTACAAATTTGTTTGTAGGTCCGTTCTTAGACAAAATATTTACTATTTCCTTGAATTCTTTTACTGTGCAGTTATGCCAGAATCATCGCGGCATATCACTACTGTCTGTAGAGGGTAAAATATACTCAAAAATATTCACAGAAAGACTTAAGAGTATTATTTAACACCAACTTGAAGAGGAATAGTTTGTTTTTAGAGTAAATCGTTGAACACAAGATTTAATATTTAAAACGAAACAAATATGAGAAAAAAAAACATCGAATGTATTTTATTAAATATGCGATTAAGATAAAAGTTGTTAAGATAAAAGCGGTTAAAAGCTTGACACAACTTTTTAGGAGACAATTTTTTGTAAATACTTATAAGTCAAACTTTGGTGGGCGTTTGACGCGCCTTAATATTAACGGATTGGACAGAAATGGTGTTTAGGTATGAGACTTGAAGTAATCAAACTTTTAATTTTTTACGACCACTCTGATGTATACGCTAAATGAGAATCACGCTGTAATTTAATATTGAAGTTCATTTCATATAAAATTTTTCTATTAAAACAAATAGATGTTTATGAACTTGGGAATATCTTGTACCTCTACAGCAACTCTCAAAATATAATAAATTTTAAAAATACATTTTTCATACAGTTTCGCAGTTTTCCGCTAAATATTGAAGAAAAAACAACAAATAAAAAAACCAAAAAAAGCAAATGCATCAATGCCCGATGGTTAAGGGCTGAACAAACATTCAGTCGAACTAGCGAATGAATGAATATCCCATCCAGTGGCGTTAATAACTCATGTATGATGCACTTTCGTATGCCAGTAGTATTTTAAAACTGAAGTGTTATTTAGTTGAGAGAATACAAACAAACATTAAAAATTCTAATACTAAAATAGACACAAACAAATGGTTAAATAGAGCCACCGAAATATAAAATGTACGAAAATAAAGCATTTTAAAAACAATGTAGCGGAAACAGTGTAATATAATGAAAACTTTTTGAAAGTGCAAATCATTTTTTATTTGTTCAAATAAATACACTATTTCTGTATTATTTACATTATACCCACATGTGCAGATGTAATAGCACAAGCTTAAATTTAACCAACATTATCCATTGAGTTATAACACTGGTCTGCAGAAAAAATCGCCTTTAAGTAAAAATTTGTGGAATATATAAAGTTTAATGCGCTAAATTCAAATCCGTTTTAATTTGTTTTCTATCAGATACAAATTTTTTAATGGGCATGGCGCTAATATTTCCTTTAGGTACAACAGCATATTTGACCATAACTCAAGAACGGCTTGCCCGATTGGAATAGATAAACCACCAAAAAATGAAAAATAAAATTACCTTAAAGTTGTTAATACCAATAAATTTTTATATTACTAACTGTTTCGGAGTTATTCAGAAATTAGTGGCGAAATTTTATTTGTTCTATGCAAGATTAAACAAAGAAAAAACTAAATTCCATTTTATGTAAAGGAATTCAATGAAATAGTATATATTTTGTCTAGGAACGGACCTACAAATAAATTTGTAAATATAGACCAAAATATCTCAGAAATTTCATTGAAAAAAACGTGCTTTTTTCAGTGAACAAATTGTTTAAATCTATAAACCAATTTGTTTAAAAATATTTACAAATTGTAAACAAAATAATTTACTAAATCAAAGAAAAAGATTTACTGCATTTTCTGAAAAATATCAAACAATATTTTTGTATGAATTTATAAAATAATTATTCTAAAAATATTAATAAATACTAAACAAAATAAATTACTTAATCAAACAAAAATATTTAGTGGATTTTTTTAATATATCAATCAACATTTTTGTCTGGGTCATCATCATCATCATGCATTAAGCATTTATGAAATTTCACTTCGTTAAAATTGTTCAAGTCTGAATGTTTATCTAAAGACTCTAAAAGAATGAATGAGAATTAATGCAACGACATTAACGAATCTGCAGTAAACAAACTTGGTACAATCGCATTCTTTTTGCTATCATTGTTGTTGTTATTTGTATGTGTGTCGTCATCGGGGTTGTTTTTTTACAGCATAGCTTTTCTTGTTGTTTTTGGTGTTTGCGTTCTAAATAAAAGTCAAAAAAACAATTCATAAATTATGGACAGAACATTTACTGAAAATTAAATTTATTTTTAGACAAACTTTTGTTTGAAAATTTTTTGGTAATAATTTTTTCTGTGAACTTTTTTCGTTTTCAAAAACTCATAAAAAACTTAAGAGAGGAAAAATTATACATTTTTATAATTTATCAGGAAGCTAGGTATACTAGAAATATAATACGTCATAAATCTTTAATTAGAATTAAATGAATAAACTTAATTGACAAAAATTTTGATTTTCATACAACACAGATACACACACACACACACACACACAAATTAATCGCATTAGTTTTAATTAAAGATTGAATTAAATTAAAAATTACTCGAATAAATTTTAATCGAGCGTAAGTCAAAAAAATTCTTCGTATATATATTTTTTCGTTAGAATAAAAATTAAAAATATTTCGAATTACATTCGAATAATTATTCGAATATTCATCAAAAATTTTTCGAATAATTCCTTATTCTATAATAATACATTTTGCTCGTTCAAATAAAAACTAATAATTTTTTTTTAATTTTTCGGATAATATCTTTTATGGCTGATTCAAATTTCAAATGCTTTTTTCGTGTCCGTGACAAGTATAGCAAAATGTTTCAAAAAATAAACGTATAAATTTTAAAATGAAAATTGCTTTTGTATGATTTAATAGATTATAAATAAATGTACATAATTTTTTTGGCGTAAGACTGTCCATTATGTATTAAAAACGAAATACTAAAATACTGTTTCTCCTCTCTTCATACAAAAGGGCGTGTCCGTAATGCATGCTGTTGGGTCTCCACATTAAGATATTATGAATTTTTCCACAAACGAGATTTAATTCATAAAGGTTTTATAATATTTGCATTTGCTTCTCTTTTTGAAAAATATTAGAAATTAGAGTTATGTTTAAATTGTTGTTGTTCGCCGTCGGGTGTACTGAGTGTTACGCTTTCTTAGTATGCTTCATTACTCAGTTTAATTATTAAAATTGTATTAACTTCTAAATATTTAAAAGTTTTGAGAGCTTTGTTAAATAGTATTATATTGCAAAACGTTTCATCAATCAATAATGGTTTGTACCCAAAATAATGTATTGAGTGTTATCTATATTTTTTAATTTAATGGAAATTTTTTAGTGAACAACTAAGGAGTTTGTGTTATATACATCTACATTGTGTTAAATTTAAAATATAGTATGTGTTCTAAAAAAATATTAAATTCGTATAAACATGTATTGAGCGTTACGTAAACAATTTCTTAAATATTATTTATCTATAAATTTTAGAATCTAAAAAAAGTTGACAGCAGCTGAAGGGTAGAAACGATATAAATAACATTATTTGTTTACAAAATTTTGATTTTCTTTGCAAAAATTTTGCTTCTACCGCACCGTGTATTGTTATATATTCGAATAATGTATGAGGTAGGTCGTTTTTGGGTACATAAAATTATTTGAAATTGACATAACTTTTGACATTGCTGGTCGATATTATTAAAATAAGTCTTATTTCAAAGAAGAGCTAGCCTACTTTTTGCACACGTATAAATGTTTGCAAAGAATTATTTTAAAACTTAAAATTTTTTTTTATTCCATCTGAACCCAAGATAAAATTGAAAAAGTGGTCATAAATTTTAGTTTCGTCCTGCAATTATTATAATTTTGTATTTTTAGAGAGAAGATGTAGATTACTTTCAAACCCTATACTAATTTTTTGTGGTGTATTTTTTTTTTTTGCAAAAATCATTCCCGGAACAACCACTAAACCAAATGTAACGCTCAAGACACAAAAATATTAAAAAATTTCAAAATATATTATTTTATTTCTGGAACCATTGAATGAGCCGAAAAATGTAATATGAACCCTACCGTCTCATATATGTATATTAAAAAAATTACGCAAACTGTACATTTAGAATGAGAATCAGCCATATTCTATTTTGGATTGAACATTTTTTCTCGTTCGAATAAAAATTAAAAATGTTGGAATTGTTATCGAATAATTTTAATTCGAGTATTAACACTTACTACTACTATTAAAAATTATTCGAATATTCGTTAAAAATTTTTCGAATAATTCTTTTTTCTATAATAAAAAATTTTGCTCGTTCGAATAAAAAGTAATAGAATATTTAAAGAATATTTAGAATATTTAATGAATTTTTTTTTTAATTTTCAGAAACTATTCGGATGATTTCTTATATAATAAAATTAGTTTCATTTATATTTGGCCGACATTTGAATGAATGAAAGAATTAGAAGATAATCTTTTGTTATAAAGTTTGTCCTATAGCTTTAAATAAAAAAGTTTAAAAACTTCAAGTACTATTTAAAACTTATTCGAATATTAGTCAAAGTTTTTTTCAATATATGTATGTATATTTATTCTAGATCGAAAATGTTTGCTGCTTCAATAAAAAGTAATAAGAACTATTCAAATATTCGAATGATTTATGTTCGAGTATGTATTCGAATAATTTCTAATCGAATAATTTTTATTCGAGTATTCGAAAAATTTTCATGAAAACCTCTTTTCAAATAATTTTTAATCAAGATTCAAAAATTTTAAAAAATTATATTCGGAAATACTTTGAGTATTCGCCAAAAAAAATTTGCTCGAATAATTTTTATTCTAGGTTAAAAACTCTTAGTTGTTCGAAGAAATAAAAAACATTTTTCTAACATACGAATAATTTTTATTCGAATATTTGATTATGAATTAGTGAAAAAAAATCTTTCGAATAATTTTTTAATATTTAAAAAATTTATTCAAATGTTCGAAAAATTCGAATATTTGAATAATTTTTACTCAAATATTTGAAAAATATTTGAATATAATTATTCGAAAAAAAGTTTTGACGAATAACTTTCTTTTCGAATAATTTCATGTTCTAGATTTTAAAATTTAGCTGGTTCGAATATTTAAATTATTTTTATTTCAATATTGACAAAAAAATTAGGTTCGAATAATTTTGTATTCTAAATTGAGTTCCTTTATTTAATTGTAAATAAAATCTACATTTGTTCATCGATATTCGTGATTTTTTGGCCGATGATTTCTGAATAATTCTGAAACAGTTGGATATTAAAAAAAACTGTTCAGATAACCTAAAAGTAACTTTATTTCACATCTTTTGGTGTTTTATTTATCTAAATCGGATAAACCGTTCTCAAAATATTATGAAATGTATTAACGTGACCGCTTTATTTTGGGCGCCATATGAGTCATGAACAAAAAAACTGTGCGGTAATAAAAAAAACTGAAAATGGATTTGAACTTAGCGCAATAAATTTTGTATTACCCCGTTTATACTTAATTTTAAATCGTATTTTCTCATATTGTGTTAATAAGAAATCTAACTATAAACACACTTTTGAATCATATCGAAAGTTTTAAGCGTGTCATGTCAAATCATATTTTCAATGCGGATAAGGAATTGTGAATCATATTAAGTCTAAGTATAAACGGGGTCTACATAAACACAGTACTTTATTTCATAGATGGTGTTGTCAAA
Source organism: Panzeria rudis (assembly GCA_956483635.1). Classification (NCBI taxonomy): domain Eukaryota; kingdom Metazoa; phylum Arthropoda; class Insecta; order Diptera; family Tachinidae; genus Panzeria; species Panzeria rudis. The sequence continues at coordinate 109,833,924 of OY101449.1, forward strand.
AATGACCACACAGTTAGTAATTGTCTTGCAAATATAAAATAAATATATATGTACAAAAAATAAGTTTTTATGAAAAAGTATTTAAAATTAATTTAATGATGAAACAGAACTGGGGCTAGAGGAGATTTTCCATACAAATTGACAGTAATCATACGCCATTAAAAGCAGTCATGAGATAGATAGAATCTATTTTATTTTGAAACCTTTTTTCTCATGCTCTCAGTTTTAGCCACTAATTCTCTCAGCAATGTTGCCATGTTTTAATAAAATTTCATACATATTTCATACGAAATATATGAACAAAAGAATATAAACAATATATGAGAGAATTTTGAAGCTACTGCAGTCGATTTAGTATTGGGCCTGTTTATTTGACAGCATTTTTGCCTGAAGTTGCAGACTTAGTTCTGTTTCATCATTTAATTTTATTGGTATCAAAAATCATTTTAATACGATTAATATTAAAAAAAATTTTATACGTCAAAAAAATTTTTGAATAATTGTTTATTTTGGATTGAAAAATTTTGCTTGTTCGAATAAAAATTTCAAAAATTTTTCGAATATTCGAATAATCTTTATTCGAATAATATTTATTCGTTGAAATATCGCTTAGAAAAAAATTTGTATAAAAAAGCAATTTAAAATCCACAATTTATACATTTGGCATTCAACTTTTTTATGACAATAATCACTGTTTAGAGCACTGTGCACATACTGGCAAACTACAAATGAAATGTGTAAAACTGTTAAAATAAATGATTTTTATTCTTGTATTTTTTTTTCGCAAAAACCAATAACTTTTGTTTACAAACAGGTAAAACATACTAGAATAATTTCCAAATTTAAAACGAACAGAACTACTCAAAATACCAGCTTCTAAATCAATGGCAGCCACAGCGATTTATGGTCTTTTTAATAATATTTAATGTTCAATAATGATAAGGAAAAAAGAGGTAATAAAACTCATAAATAAACTATAAAAATCGATCACCATAAATGAATGAAAATATTTATACAAAATTGCATTTTATTGCAATTCCTCCCTTCCTCCCAGTAGTCCACTTAATGCGTCAAGCCATTTAAGACCAGTTGAGAACTTTGAAAAATCTTTAAGTATTTTTCCTATTTTCGCAAATTTTGTTTATTATATTTTTTTCGTTTTTTTATAACTTTTTCTTAACTGCAAATGCAAGCAGCACCTTTCTATAACTTTAGTACAAGAGCTAATACAAACACTTGTGTGCTGTTAGAGACGAGTACTAGTGAAGCAACTACCGCTGCTAGTACTGGTGTAGCCAGTTTGACATTGTGCTCGTGTTTATAACTCAAAGCTGTCAACAAAACTGTTGCAAGGGGGCCAACACATCGGTTACATCCTTAATAAGTTAGTGTAATAAGCGAGGGCTTCACCAGAAATTTTTCAGCTAATAATAAAACAGCATGAAAATATTTCTACCTCTACTGTCGTATGTCGTATACTCCTGCAACTTTCATCCTTTGCTACTCAGATTTCAGACTTCCGCTACACGTTCTCACACAACATAATAGCAAATCAAATAGAACCAAACGTTAAAATATAATATAAAGACAAGTAGGAAGAAAAGAAAAAAATATATATAGAAATACTTGCTTATACTATATTGCAATAAATACGATTAACATCAATTTCCCTCAATTGCTTGTAAGTGGAGGACGTTTAAGCTGCTGCAGATGCTGTTATAAACTTATTGCTCGATATTGTTGCTGTGTTGCTTACTGGTGTTTCTCAAAAGACCTTTTCACGTCAAGTAATTGAATGGCTGTCATATTAAAAGGCGATAACGTTCCTGCAGCAAAGGAAAAAACAAAATTGAAAATAATATGAAAAATCACGCTGAACGTTTGAAACAAAAAAGCAATAATATCAAGAAATAAATTACGAACGGTGTTTAATAATAAAATGTTAGAAGAAAAAAAATAAGTTAAGCACGAAATTTTGAAAATTGGCAATCGAGTAAAGAAAATGATTTTATATATAAAACAAGTTGTGATTTATGGCAAAGCTTTGCAAAGCTTTGCGAAGCTACCCGGAGTATGAACAATAGTTGCTGAATTAAATATCAATCATACGTAGGGGATGGCTACAATACGTCGTTACACAGGGCTGGAATTATGAAAAAAATTTTAAATAAATTTGCAGTTACTAAGCGGGCCATCCGAATTAATAAAGTTGCACATGTGTATTAGAGTGACCCATATTTTGAAAAAAATTCGATTTCTCTTGTTTTTTTTTTTTTTTTTGCAGCATACAGCAAACTAATCTGTCGCCATTGTGTAAAAAATACAAATCGAGATTATAGGAAATACTACGGCTACGGTTGTTTTTATTGTTATTGCTTGCACAATTTTCATAGAAATTATCGAATTATCATGAAGAAACAACTGTAACTTTTGAATCTGTTTTCATCCCATTTTGAAAATATTACACAATATGGACATGTCAGTTGGCTATATTCCGTAAAAAAATTTAAAAAGTTACATACTATCTTTCAGGATATTTAAGTATAAAGGATACTTTGTCATTTCAGAGGCACTTGTAGCAGAAACCTATGTTCTTTTTAAACAGTATTCATTAAGTGGAGACTAAAACCTTTCGAATGACATCAAAGTTATTTATATCCGATGACGCGTTCTAAAGTTATTCAATCTTCAATATGACGAACTTTTCCCAAAAATGGCCGAGATGGCCAAGTTTAGAGGCCTATAAAATAGAAACCATAAGAGATATCGAAATAATTTTTCACCGTGCTTTGCGCACACAACATTAGAATATATATATATATATATATATATATATATATATATATATATATATATATATATATATATATATATATATATATATATATATATATATATATATATATATATATATATATATATATATATATATATATATATATATATATATATATATATATATATATATATATATATATATATATATATATATATATATATCGAGTTTCATTAAAATCGGAGAGGATAACAGTGCAGACCGTGTCGAAAATTTCCGTTTTTACCCCTATACTCGTAATTATCATAAGTTCAATAACAAAAGCTAGCTATAAATGAAGCTTCAAGTAATGCGAAACATAAACTTTTGGAATCTAATGTTATCTACGGTAACTGGAGTACCCAATATTTTTTGTTAATAATAATACATATATCGACAGCTTTCGTTTTTAAACAGAATTTATGGATACAATTTTTTCCGATGGTATCGATAGTGAGAAAAAACATTGATAGTCCAATAAGAATAAAACTATCGATACCATCGATAGTACCATTGATTCTTTTGTAGCTCCATAATGGAGCAGCCCCTAAGCTTTAAGAATATTGAAATTTGGACCATCCTTTTGAAACACCCGCTGGCCTACAAGTTGTCAAAGTTGGCTACCTCGGACATGAAAAATGTTCTTGGCCTCATAACTTTTACAACTATTATCCGATTTTAATGAATTTAAACTTGTTGTAAAGTTAATGAATATATAGAGATAATACACTTTGTTTTATTAAGATGTGCTTAATATTTTCAAAGATATTTGACTTTGGATTCTTAAGTTCTATTTTTTGGACTCGACTTTGTTCTCTATTTCGCAAATAGTCTCCGGTAATAGCATAGCCAAATTTTCACAAAAAAAATTATGATTTCTAACACAATCCTTGATAATATCCAGCACACATTTTTAATTATCTCCATTCATGTAGAAGTCGTGAAAAAAATGCCAGCCAAGACTTTGAAATGAGATTGAAAAAAGTCTAGATTTTGCCAAAAATAGAGCTTAATTTATCGACATATTTCTCAAAAAAAATTTTTATACTAAAACTTTTTCTTTTCAATATTTCAAATAAAAATTGACTTTAAAAATTACTTCAGTTGAAATTTTGGGTCACTTTAGCAAAGCTGAAGTTTTGAATAGTGGTAGTCTTCTATGTAGTTTAGAAGGTATGGATACTCTCTACCTAGAAAATGGGGGCCTTTTATGTAAGTAAACAAGAAATACTGTGTTAGTCGACCGTTAGCACACACATTTTGCTAGCCGCCGCGGGAGAAAAATTGTTGTCTTTTAGCCGGCTATTAGCCGCCGTTGACCACAATTTTGCATCGGCTACGCCCTCTCTTCCTACTCTGGTTTTGAACATGTGCAATGTACATTGTATATTGTACAACAACAATAATAGGTTGATTGATCGTAAGGAGGAGCTTACGCACTTAAGTAAAACCAAAAAATAAGAGTTAGAAAATTTAAATAAATAGTCAGAGATGCAATGTCATGCTCAACATATTGATAAAAAGACATTGACGCTCATATTCTATTTCGTCATAAAGTTTGGTGAAATAGCTGATGTTTCTTAATACTAACTACATAGTATCCACAATCAAACGAGGTAAAAGTGGACAAAGAACGCTGATGATGACAGTGTAGCGGCAGTCAAAATTAGTAGTACTAATCCGTTCTGCTACTCTGATTAGATATTCTAATATTCTAAAAATGTAAAAAAAAATTATTTGAATTTACATTAATTCAAGTATTGAACTTAAGCCGAAATAATAACTTCCGGCTTAAACCTATTTCATTTCGAATAATACAACGTACAAATAAAGCTTATTTTGTTTGTAGTATATGTAACTTCATTATTAAAGAATAAAAATGGCAATATCTTGCCATTTTAAATTTTTTATAATTTTTTATATGATAAAAAATTTTTTGTTTTACATAAAAAAATATATTTTTCAACATTGCGTTCTGAATAATTCCGAAATCATTGACTATATAAAAAACAATGCTAAGACGGCTTAAAGGTAATTTTATTTCAATTTTTTTTTTCGCTTTTGTAATAAAATTTGACAACCTCTTTCAGAGTATGATAACATCAATGGAGCAACCTCTTCAAAAATCCCAAATTTTAGAAAAAAATTAAAAATAAAAATATCCATAGAATTTAAAATTTCTACTGTTTTTGTATGGTCCCCTAACATAACATATCAAAAAAATATAGTGGTACGTACTCCTTGACATTTTTCTTATTGCATAGTGAGTGGATTCTACGTAAAACGGCCCTATGCAAGGCAAAAATAATTTTCTTATTTTTAATAAAAATCTCTCAATTGATGTTTTTTAGAGCATGACAATTATAGAAAAAATAAAACAATGAGTTAATTTTAATTTTTAACGTGCTTTTTCCCAAATTAATATTTTACTTTTTAAGTAAAATATTAAATTGTTATTAAAATACATTGAAATTAATTATGGGGTAAAGGTTCCCTGACGATTTGCTATAGCTCCAATGAAATGGCCATAGGAACTAGCTAATACCCCTCCATAATCAATTTCAATGTATTTTAATATAAATTTCATATTTTACTTAAAAAGTAAAATATTAATTTTGGAAAAAACATGTTAAAAATTAAAATTATTGTAATTAAAGAAAAATATAAATTATATAATATTTGTTAAGCAATTTGATCATCCATGAATCCTTTTACTCTCCCTCTTCGTATGTTTAATATTTATTTCAGATTTTCTTTTCTTCCCTTTCTCATCATTAATAAAAACCCTTATCTCTGAAAAGAATATACTTTTTCGCTTTTTATTGAATTTAAAAAATACTCAGCTAGAGTATTCTGCTGTCTATAATACAACGGAAAGCAAATTATTTGATGTGTTTTTATTTTCTTATGATTTAATTTTATATTATTTATATTAATAAAAGCAACAAAAAGTTTTATTTCGCAAATTTTTTTAAATTTTCGTATTATGTCACACCCGTCGGTCACACCCGTCACATTTTAAAAATAAATTTTTGTTAAGAAAACTGTTTTTTTTGTCAAACAATAAATACGTTGTACAGCTAATAACACTTTAAACAGACAGCTATACCAAAATTATTGTGTACGTTATAGTAAAAATTTTACAGAATTTATACTGAAAGTCATAATTCTTTAAAACTAAGATTTCTAAGGTCACACCCGTCGCAGCTTTCTGACGACCATTCTGAGTAAGAATCGTGTTCTTTCAGTGTCTACCCGTTATTCAACGACTTTAAGCTTAATGGCCTTGCGAGTCGCCACCTTTTTTTAAGTAAAAAATTTTATATTCTTTATTTATAACAAAAATATGTGTAAAGTGGTCATACACGGCTAAATGGAATTACTCTAGTGTTATCTTTCAACTTTACGTATGAGCAATATTTGTGCAATTAAATATCAATCATACGTAAAGGTGCTTAAAGTGCCCTTTCCTTACCACTTGCAATATCATTGTGTAATTTTTCGTATTGCACAATAATATCGCCAATGTGTGGGTGTCATATTAGAAGGTGTCACAATATATTGGACAAAACTGAAAGACCTTTTGAGTTTTATTGTGCCATCAAGAAAACTGTGTAATGTGCTGGCAACAATGTTCATTGTTATGTTTACTTTATCACTGTCAGGAAAATTGGGCAATATTTTGTTTGAAAGAATCCTGCTATTTATTGAAAAGTATAGATGAAAATGACAATAATATGTACAATAACATGTGCATTAATATTGTATAAGTGATAGGCCGTTTAACATATTTTTATTATTCTACATACATACACACTCACAATATTATAACAGTAACGAAATGTATTTTGTTCAAGACGTATTCCGTGCAATCATTTTTAAAAGAGTAAACATTTAAAATTCTAAGCCATCTTATTTTTAACTGATTCTAACATTCAATAATAAAAAAACTAAGTACACATTATACGGATTTTCTGTTGCTTTCAATATAGTCCGTTGTTTATGTTAAAAGTACCAAAAATGTTGATGCATAGAAATAACACACACATACAAATACTCAAAATATTCTGTACGTAAAATTAACGGAAATTGCAATTGAAATTATATAAATACTCATTTAAAATCAGTGGTGTAGTGGTTAGTACGTTAGACTATTAAACGAGAGGTCACATGTTCAATTTCAGCCAAGACCATGTGTGTTATTTTAATTTGTAATGTCAAATGCATAAAATTGAGTAAGTTTATGTTATCTTCGTGCAGCTAATTTACATACTATGCTTTGGCCAGATGGTTGATACGTTGGATTTCAAACCCGAACGAGCTTTATTAGATCCCAGTAGAAGTTAATATAACAAACCGTGAGTAAAAATATAACTTTAATAAAATAATAATTATATATACAAAATAATAATCTTTTTAGCATTTAAAAATAACGCAAAAATCAATTATTTTAACGGAACTTGAGGTTGATTATTTAACAGTGAAAATAGCAGAAACAAGGAAACCTCTTTCATTTTTACGGAAGCTGCTATTAGTTCTTTTGACAGTTAAATTGATCCAAACAAATAAGGAATCATTACTTTTTATGGTTTTAAATCTGTTAACTTTTTAACATTTAAAGTTGAATAAACTTTTTGTTAAACTTAAATGAAAAAAAAAGACCGGGTTTTAATTAAGTTTCAATTTATTTTATATTGCAATTTCAGTTAATTTTAAGTACTGAATATTTTGAGTGCATGTATACTCCTTGCGCAGAAATATCTTATATTTATAATACCGTTCATGTGTTAGAGAAATTGATAACCTTTAAATGACGTTGCTATAATTGACTCTGGTTCGGGACATTAAAAATCATGGATATATTTTGATCTTTATTAGCATAAATTGAGAACTTCACTTCCAATTTAGTTAAATAAAAATATAAAATAAAAAAATATTCACTCGAAATAAAATGGTGGGTAAGTTTAACCAATTTAAATAGTTAACTTACTGTTAATGTAAATTATTGTTAAAATTTTTATGAAATAACAATTTTCATTGGTTGAAATAACTTTTTAAAGCTGAAAATCATTTCATGTCTATGGCTACTTTGTGGTATCGTTTTTTTTACCAAGATGAGTTAGCTGAGATGGTAAACGCGTCCGTTTCATAAACATGCGAAGAATTGTGAGAACTTAAGTTCAAGCCCAAAATATTACATTTTACTGAATTGGAAAATATCAGTTTGGGAAAAACCACGCTTAAAAATTGATATTATTTTTATGGCTAAAATTTCCAATTTATTTTACAAAAATTACTATACTTATGTAAGTCAAGCAAGTCACCATATGTCTATGTTTAATTTTTGCTTTTGTTATTTAACAAGATTACTTAGCTGAGATCGTAAACGCGCCCGCTTTCTAAAAATGAGTAAAATTGTGAGAACGTAAGTTCAAGACTAAAAAATTACAAACAACAAAAAAAATTTAATTTTTAACACATTTACTGCTTAAGCCTTGACAGGCATCGAACTTGCGATCTTCCAGTTAGTAGCTTAGCACACTATCAAACAATGTTATTGCTTGATTTTACTGTATTTTATGGGTTGGTGGAATTCTAACCTATAAAATTGTTTAGATTTACCAATATTTTATTTTGAGTGTTCTATTACAAAAGAAGATTCTATTAAAATAACCACGTAATTTTGACTTCCACTATCGTTTATTTGCTGCTGCAAACTTTATCTCATTCTTCGTTTTGTTTATTCGTGCTATTTCCATGTCGAGTTGTCGACGCCAGGTATGACTTGTTCGACCCTTCCTACGGCTACCTTGCAAATTTCAATCTAGTGCGGTTCGGGTGATGTTGGTTTGAGCTATACGTAATGTATGTCCGATCCATAGTCATTTCCTCTTGTTGATTCCCGAGTTGCCCATATTCTCGTCTGGCCTTCTTGATACGGGTTTCAACGTCTTTTTATCGTTTTTGGATCCACTTATGGTTTTGTCGTAGCAGAAAAATGATGCATTTTCTATCTCCTGCACTCTAAAACATTACTTCAAATTTACGATCATATATTGTCTAAATTTGTGTTGAAAATTTCTTCTTGTCTAAAATTACATCGATTTTGTAGTTATTTTATTAAAGAAAAAACCTTTCAAATTAAACATATTTAGTCCAAGTGGAAAAAATGTAACATAAAGTATAATACAACTATGGCTGAATGGTAGATATATCAGACTATCAGTCAGGAGGTCGTGGTTCAAACCTGCACGTTGCCAATCGCTTTTTTTTTTGTAAAAACATTTTGTTCAAAAATAATGCGTGTGTAATTTTAGATCGATAATAACCTATAGTGTTGCCGTCTATTATCGACCTAATTTACAACAAAAGAGTTTTAGAGTACCTCGGCACGGAAGGGGAGACAACAGGAATTGTAGTGGGAGCTTATTGGACACTGTCCCTATAGGCAATCACTATCATCCTTATCACCTAATCTTATTTCACCTAAACTATACACTACTCCATATATAGATATCGACTCAAACAATTACGATTTATTTCTGTTGCTTCATTTAAAATATTTTCTACTTAATTATTATACTATTTGAATATTTACTTTAATTGTGCATTGTTTTGGCAATTAGTTATTTATTTAAACATAAAAATCCATTATATTTAAAGTTTTAACAGGATTTTTATTTGGTTGCACTCGAAACTAGAAAATAACATTTAAATGCATACAAAAGTTTTTTTATTTGTATTTTTAATATTTACATGCACAATTTAAAAATAAATAATACAAATAATGAAAATTTAGCAAATATATTTGTATGAGGAAATAAATTTAGGCAAATATTAGTGCAGCTATTCTCTTCGTTAAATATGGAAAATCCTCTAAACGAGTGCAGCAACTTGTACAGCACACATTCGAATTTTTATCTCCGCCACTTGCAATATTTGCTTTGTTAACTTAATACTAGACAATATTTAATGGAATTTGAGATCTTTTTTTTTTTTTTGTTTTTTGGTTTTGAAAATTTAAGCACAATTTATTATTCCGCTTAATGGACTGCCAACATAAAACAAAAGTTATACGAATACATTTTGTTTGTCGCAAGTGCAGGCACATTGAATATTAGGGAGACAACTGGTCGTAATTCGGATTTTTTTTCCACGTACACAAGCTAGACTTAACAAAACACACACTTGAGATGGAAAAGGAAATTAATTTCATAATAAAATAAGTAAAAAAATTTTTAAGTTAAATGGTTTTAGTGTAATGAAACATAATAATGATGCAGATAATTCACTAAAAGCTAAAAAATAATCACGTAGTACCAGGTACCAGGTACCAGCTACCACACCACTCTCCTCCCCAACATAGGGCATTAATCAGACTAAAATAAAATCGTGGAGCATTATTGACTATAGATAGTCTGATGAATGCCCTATATTGGTGAGGAGAGTGGTGTGGTAGCTGGTATCTGGTACCTGGTACTACGTGACTATTTTTTAGCTTTTAGTGCATTATCTGCATCATTATTATGTTTCATTACAATAAAACCATTTAACTTAAACATTTTGTTACTTACTTTATTTTTTTAGTTTTTTACTTTACTCTATGATCTGGCATTTTTTACGGACTGTACCTTGGATTTAGACTTTTTCGCATTACAATAGCCAAGCGCTTTCATTTAATACCCATATTGAGGGGGCTGACAATATATAGTATACACACAGAAACATTTCCATGTAAAATCGACGAAAACCAGCTTAATCTAACATTTTTCGGTAGTGATTTTGCGTCATAGGTGTTTCATGTTAAATCACCATGATTTACAATAATATTGAAAGAAAATTGTTCCTTTTGAATTAACTATATTTCATGTTGATTTAATATTCCAGTACAGTTAAATCAAAATGAAGTTGATATTGGAACAATACGTAGAATCAAGTTGAATCAAAGTTATTTCAAGTTGAAACAACGTGAATTTGATATTGGAACAACACGAAGAATCACGTTGAATCAAAGTTATTTCAAGTTGAAACAACGTGAATTTGATATTGGAACAATACGAAGAATCATGTTGAATTAAAGTTACATCAAGCTGAAACAACATGAATTTAATGCAGCTATTTTATTAATGATTTTACTTACGTGATAGTCATCAGAAAACTTTGCGTTGTAGTTGACTGCCTCAGCCAAGATTTGAACTCGTGCCGCCTGCATGATAGTCCACGCGCTAACCACTGCAGCCACAACAGCTTCAAACTTTTCTTTAGTTATACACTAAATAAATACCATCGTATGTAAAATGCATTTCATTTTAATCCACCATGATTTAAGTGATTATTTAACATAAAACTTATTTGAAATTAAATTTATAGTCATGTCGATTGAAAATGAAACTTAACGTTTATAACAAAATTGTTTTAACGGTGATTTAAGGTTAGATTAATAATTTTCCGTTTAAAATTAATATGAAACAATGGTAATTTTAAACCAGCAGCATTAAATTTTCGCTGGTAATTCGTTTTTTGACGTCTACATAGACGACACATGTAGGAATAAACAACAACAAGTCACACAACTAAGCAGAACAGTGAATTGTAGCAATGAACAAAGCAAATAAACACTAACACACTCAAACGACAAATTATTTCTTGTAAATTTAATATGATTTCCAATCAAAATTGCGGCATGTGGATTTTACATTTTTTTTGTGTATGCATGATTGATTATAGCCCCCTTTTTGTACTGGGTTCCATTTTGAAATTGGAAGTTGTTCATTACGTACTGTATTCTACTAGTCAAACCCTTTCATTTGTTATACATATTGAGGAGTTTATAGACAAATAACTAATTCACCATTTTGTGGCGGCGGCTATCTGTGATCTAAGTGGTGGTTAAATTTTAAGGGCCGATGTTGAATGTGAACCACACCTAAACGTCAAGTTTTTTTCTGCATTTCATTTGACATTTCTCAAACCATGGAAAGATACACAATCGAGCAAAACGTTAAAGTTGTTCAGGCTTACTATGAAAATGGGCGTTCAAATCAAAACGCAATTCGTGATTTTGTCGGTAAATTTAATCGTCAAAATGTGCGTATAATCGGAAAAATCGTGCAAAAATTTGAGCAAGCCGGGTCTGTAGGAGATGTGAAAACACCAGTGCATACTCGTACAGCTCGTACTGCAGAAAATATTGCTGCTGTTCGCGATAGTGTGGCTAAAGAGCCGTCCACCTCAACTCGTCGTTGAGGACCATTATGCATAAAGACTTGCATTTACACGCTTACAAGGTGCATTTGACTCAAGAACTAAAGCCTCTTGACCATTCCAAACGTCGTCAATGGTGAGAATGGTGGCAAGAAAAGGCAACAGTGGATGATAAATTTTCGAAGAAAATCATCTTCAGTGATGAGGCACATTTTCACTTCAGTGGATTCATCAATAAGTAAAATTGCCGCATTTGGGCGAATGATAATCCAAGAGTGATTGTCGAAAAACCAATGCACCCACAAAGAGTGACTGTTTGGTGCGGTTTATGGGCTGGCGGCATCATTGGGACGTATTTTTTCCAAAATAAGCCTGGTCAGGCAGTTACTGTGAATGGTGTTCGCTATCGTGAGATGATAATGAATTTTTTATGGCCCGAATTGGAATATATGGATGTGGACGATATGTGGTTTCAACAGGACGGTGTCACTTGCCACACAGCTAACGAAACAATGGCTCTTTTGCGCGACAAATTCAAAGGCCGTGCTATCTCACGTGGTGGCGATGTCAATTGACCGCCAAGATCATGTGATATGACACCGTTGGACTTCTTTCTTTGGAAGAAGAGGTGTACGTTGATAAGCCAGTAACAATTCAAGAGCTAAAGGAAGAGATAATTCGGCACATTAACGGCATAGAACCTCAATTATGTCTCAACGTCATCGAAAATTTGAGCCATATTGAGGATAGAGGTGTGCCGTCGAGGTCACGGCGGCCATTTGGCCGATATTTTCTTCCATACATAATTGAACCATACCATATTATCATAATAAAAAGAAATGACAATAATTTAATAAATAATTTGTGTTTTATTCAAAATCAACATCGGCCCTTAAAATTTAACCACCCTTTACAATAATGCTGAATATACATAATCGCAACGTAATCAGATCAGTCAGTCATGAAAATTAAATGTGACCATCAAATTTCAGATCAACCGGTCAACTGGAAGGGAGTGAAAATAAATATTACTTTTAATGGGAGTGGCGCCGCCCATTTTATAACACTAAACTGTATTTCCATGAAAAGTAAAATTGTTTACCAAACTTCAGATCAATCGGTCAAGAGTAAGAGGGTAAAAGTCAATATTACCTTTTATGGGCGTGGCAATGCCCACTTTTCTAATCTCAAACTTGTATAGTAGTCAAAAGAAAAGGCGTGTACCAAATTTTGGATCCATCGGTTAAAAGGAATGGGCTAAAACTTAATATTACTTTTTATGGGAGTGGTGCCGCCCACTTTTTTTTAATACAAAGTTGTAAAGTCATTGTAAGTTAAGGTGTCCACCAAATCTCAGATTAATCGGTTAACAGGAAGAGGCTAAAACTAAGTATTACTTTTACGGGCGTGGCGCCGCCCACATTTTAAACTATAAAAATTTACAGTAATCCCTTGATTGAGGTCGTTTCGATTTGCGTTGTTTCGGTTAACGTCGTAAAATTTTTTGTACCTATCAAATTTAACTTGCGCCTCCATTCGATTTGCGTCGTTAAATTTTTGGTGCATTCCAAATTCGATTTGCGTCGCCATTCGAGTTGCGTCGCCTCAGTTGCTTACAAGTTATTAGCAAAATCCGGGCAGTACCAGAGTTTAGTTAAAATCTTTGTTTTTATGCAGTTGGCAAAATTTTTGTTCACTCCCATTTCGATTTGCGTCGTCATTTCGCTTTAAGTCGCCTGAATTATAAATGAAAAAAATACATGGAATAGAAAAATACATGGAATATTTACGTCGCCATTTTCCGGAACCAATCGCGACGTAAATCGAGGGACTACTGTAGAGCCATTGTAAGTAAAGGTGTCCACCAAATTTTAGATCAATTGTTTAACAGGAAGGAGCTAAAACTAAATATTACTATTTATGGGCGTGGAGCAGTCAACTTTTCTAAGCACAATATTGAATTGTTACTAAAATTAAAGGCGCTTACAAAATTTCAGATCAATCGGTAAGCAGGAAGGAGCTAAATTTTCAATTATTAGATTTGAACCAAACTCCACCTACGCACAAACTCCATCTACGCAAAAACTTCATCTACGCACAAACAGAGTAAGAAATAATAGGGCTCTTAAAAAGTTGACTGCCTTATTCATCAAAGGTTTATGAGAGGCTTATTAACCTAATTTTTATAGAAATCCGCTTAATAAACCTTTTATAAATATTTAATAATTTATTATGAATAAGGAAGGCCCTAAAAATATATTTGCACTAAATTACTCTGTCTTTCTGCTTGACATTGCTAAAGCGAGTCGAAGAGGAGGTGGATTATATTACTAATATTTGTAAAGAAAACTTTGAGCTATCATGTCCACTAGGTTTTTCGGGCAAAAAAGAACAATCAGAGATCTAAGAGATCTGCGGACTACGGTGAGAAGGCTGGCTGTTCAATTGGGCGAAACTCACAAGGATCCCAGACGATATAATGACATTGCAAAAAGCAACCTGGACAATAAATAACTTTGAGCCGCACAAATCATCAGACTCAGAATGTATTTTTCTGATCATGTTGCAGAATCTCCTCTATTGTGTTCTATTGTTACTGATGAATATATTTAGGATATATTAATTGCTTAGAAGGTTTATATCGAAAGGCGAAGAAAGCTTACGGTCATCTTCATCCACAAGGCTAGTAAAGCAAGCCTGTCAAAGCCGAAGCATTTCAGACCGGTTAGTTTTTCGCCTTTTCTCCTAAAAACACTAGAATGACTGATCGATCTGCATCGGAGCACAATTGAAGGGCAGGTCGGTTGAGAGCGCAATTCATGATGATGCTTGGCTTTATAGAGCAGGGACTGCAACATGAGGACTATACTTTAGCTGCGTTCTTTGACATTGAGCAAGCCTTTAAAAACATTAGTATAATTATAAACTCCTGAATGGTAAGCGAAGGCCTGAGGAAAATAGTGGATGACGTGGTGACACTGTTAGTGGGAAAGTTTCAATTGAAAGTGAATTCATGCAATCGCAGCTTAGCGAACAGTCCTCTTGAGCTAACAGCAAAAGACTGGGGGTGAACCCAGAGAAAATGGAGCTATTTCTCTTTATCTTCTGGTAACAAAATAGATAGCTTTGATCTGCCTAGAGCTGTGGAGGGGCTAGAGTTGGGGCTAGCAAGGGAGGCTACATATTTGGGTGTTTTCTTAGATATTAAGCTTTCATGAAAAAGGAACATGCAGGAAAGGCTTAACGAAGTGCTCAATGCCTAGTACGTGTGTAGGAACTTCATAGGAAAGAAATGGGTCCAGAAACTGAAGGTCGTAAATGAATTTACATATCGGTAGTCAGTCCGGTTCTTTAATATGGATGTGTAGTATGGTGGAAGGCATTGAGGAAGGAGAGTCATACGAAATTAGTTGCTAAGATCCAGAGTTGTGTCTCGCTGCCTATCACAGGTTCCCTAAAAAGCTTGCCTCAGGATGACTTAGACGTTATTCTTCCCAGAAAGGACACAGTGTCAAATAGAGAATAGTTAGCGTCATTTCATGTCTATCGTTACTTTGTGCTACCGTTATTTAAAAAGATGGCTTAGTTGAGACGTTAAAAGCGTCCGGTTCATAAACATGCGAAGAGTTGTGAGCACCTAAGCTCAAGACCAAAATATTATATATACTGTAAAAAACTGTTTAGGCAGGCATCGAATCTGCGACCTTCCTTAACTGCAATTCTATTGGTTGATTTTACTGTATTTTATTGGTTGGTACAATTATAACCTATGAAATTGGTTAGATTTACCAATATTTTATTTTGGGTGTATTCGTATTTACTTGATGTCAGATAGCAAAGCAGCTGCCAAGAACTTAATCTCTTCTGAGACAAGATCGGCTGTCATGGATAGTGTTACATTTCTAAATGAACTTGGCGCTCCAAATGAACTGACGTTATGATGAGTGTCTGGCCACGAAGGCCATGATAGAAGCGAACAGAGGAGCCCAACGTAACGTTATAGGACCGGATCCCTTCTTTGGTATCTCAAGAAGATATGTTACAGAAGAGAATAACTACTGGGGTCGTATGGATTTTGCTCGCCATTGGGAAGCCCTTCCCGGTCGAAGACAAGCAAAACGATTCGTTGCGTTATCCCTAAACAAATCCTTAAGGGTACTGCTATTGGACAAAATGACGTTAGATTATTAACGGGGTGGTTTACCGGACACTGCAGTCTCCGGCGACACCAATTTATCATTGGAAATTCTAAGACGCCGGAGCACATTCTCTGTGATGGCTGCCCCGCGGTGGTAGTGGCGCGCAGAATGTAGTTCCTTGGAGGTATCACCATGACTTCAGGTGAAGTATACAATCTGTCAACGTGTAGCATAATTGGCTTTATTCGTAGCCATAATCTACGTCAGTGAGCACTTGGGGTGCACAAAAGATCCTTTAGCTCGCGGTGCTTATGATCTTTACATAACAATAATCATGATACACATATATAAAAAAGTTTAACATTCAGACTATAAATAAACTTTTGGAAATTTTTTTAAAAAACTTACTAGCCGAAGTAGCTAAATTTAAGGCCTCGCTCAGGAGCCTCTCTTATTATTAGGAAAGTATGATTTCACATGTGAATTTAAAAACACCTCAGCTAAGACTGTGTGAAATTTTATAACGATACCTTGAACGGTTCGCGACGTGCCGAACTATTTCAACAAAAAAGTTTTTAAACCACTGTGGATCATATAAGACATGAGAGGTGCGGTTATAAATTTATAACAAAAGCAATGAAGAATAAATTAACCTTTTTAATATATATATATTTTTTAATAACAAGGTTAGGTTAGGTTGTACAGGTTGCCAGTTTAAAGATTAAAACCAGCCGACTTGGGTCCTTATAGGTCCCGTTGTGTTACCTGAAACGGGAACGTGAAGATAACCCCCTTTTACGTTTCCCTATTCGGATCAGTGTTGAACCAACCCGACGATCGAATGAATGAATTTATCCGTTTAATGTCGCAGTTTGATAAGGCTGCTAGATCCTGAAGCAGCGGGCTGCCCAGTGAAACCACCCTTTGCTCAGAGAGAGCGGGGCATAGACAGAGGAGGTGCTCTACATTTTCTTCCTCCTCCTCCTCATTATGACAACTTCTACAGAAGTCATTATACGGTAGATTCAATCTCCTAGCATGCGCACCAATAAAACAGTGTGCTATAATTACCGCCACAAGTGTGCATATTTGGCCACGAGAGGTCCCCTCCACGATTGCAGATCTACTACAATCGTATTGGGGCCATATTAACCTCGAAGTCGAGCAGGTGACCTCGTTTGACCATCGAGTCTGCGCGATCCCAAATAGTTCCTGCTGAATATGAGATTTGCAGCAGTTTAGCGGTACGCCAACCATTTGATCCGTGTCTCGAGTGTGCATTCGAGCCCCAGATTTAGATAGTTCATCCGCAGCAATATTTCCGGGCACATTACTGTGCCCTGCGACCCAGAGTATATCTAGGTTTGAATGTCTCGCTATCTCGTTTAGAGACATCCGGCATTCATACACCAAGTTGGATGTCGTATAAACACCCGATAGAGAGTTGATCGCAGCTTTGCTGTCCGTACAAATTTGGATATCCTCATTGTATATTCTATAGTACCTCATCCAGTTAGCTGCTCTTTTTATGGCTCATATTTCGGCCTGTAGCACGCTACATTTATCCTGTAGCTTAAAATTTATTCTTGTTGATAACGGGGAATAAAGACGCCGCCACCCTCTCCAAAGTCCAAGCCGAGTTAGATCCGGCAGTGTAAATCTCCAGCACTTCCCCCTGACGAGGGGAGGACGTGCCCGAGAGCATCACGGCAAATCTTTTATCAGGCAGAGAAATGGGTGAGCAGTAGTCAATGTTTACCGGCAGACCGTTTAGGAGTTCCAAAATGTTGGCGTGTCCCTTGGGTTCCTTGGGTGGGATCCCGCGGGATCCCAATTTGCACGAAAACTCTTCCCGTACTGCAAGATTGGGTAAATGAGAGCGATTTTGAGAGAATAACATTCCTCTTCTTCTTCTACAAAGTTTCTAAAAACTAAAAATGCTATTAAGAATCAGTATGTTACTCTTTGTTTTTTGTTTATTTTCACAACACTTTCATGTTAACTTTTGGGATAAAAATTTGGTTTTTGCTGTTCCCGTACTTTTGTGTTTAGTGAGAGTAATTCTTGCTTACTCTCATTTTACCGAACTTTACCCAGAAAGTACGGGATCGGAGTTATTATTTCTGTGTTTGTTGTGAAATTAATCAGAGTTCATTTTACCCTTGATACTTGGAATATTGTGACAATCTTTCCTCTGGCATCATTCCTCTGACTCATTTAAACTCTGCCTAATGAGTTATTCTTAAATTATATGTTGACACTAATTTAGTTAATTAATGCGTATAACATTTAGTTTTTGATATTTCAAATAAAATACCATTTTCACTAAATAACCACATTATTATTGTTTGTTTATTTATTTACTTTTTCCGTTCGTTGTTGTTTAGTTTTGTATTTATTTTACTTTTCCATTCGACCATTATTTGATTGTTTCACCCATCCCCTAAAATATTAAATTATTTTGTTTTTATTGAGCCTTTTTAAATAGCAATTTAATATTTGCTTTTTTGTGCAATAAAATTGTGGCTAAAATGTTAATTTGTAAACTAGTTATTGCTGAATTCGATAGTGTTTAATGTCTGCATAAAAATTAATGGAAATGTTGTCACATAATTATTTTGAAAAATTAAAAATTTTTTTTAATTGCTCGCCAATGATGAACGATATTTTGTATTATATGAGGAAATACTTCATTCAGATTTTTAAAATATAGTTCAATGAAAAATTGTAATCAGATTGTACTATGCAATAAGAAAACTGCCAAGCAGTACCACTATATTTTTTTATGCGTTAGCCAGCAAAAAGTACTGCTTCGGCCGAAGCAGGTTTGTAAGCGAGAGAAGCTGGTTGTTGTTGTTTCTCCTGCTTCGAAAAGCGCTTCGAACAGGCATGATTTTTGCTCGCGATATCGCACTTGGGAGCTCTTGTTTTCGACATAAAATAGCGCTCCTTTTGATGCGTCTTATTGTGCAATTCAATTGTACCATCGTTAAACTACAGGTAAAACAAATCGTTTTTAGGGTTCCGTTACACCAAAAGGTAAAGGAACCCTATTGTTTTCGCTACGCTGTCCGTCTGTCTGTCTGTCACAGGCTGTTTTCTCGGGAACCGTAAGAGCTGCGGACCTGAAATTTTCACAGGATATGTAGAACTTTGGTCGCTACAACAGCAAATATATAACAGTTAAAAATTAAAGGGTGTTCTAAAGCGAGCAACGAAAAATGTTGAAATACTAATGTAATATGCAGACACTTATATATAGACATTTTAAATTTTCAAAGTTAGTGCTAATTGGTGCAGTCTGTAGAATAGACTACACCAATTAACACCGATATTTAAAACAATAAAAATTAAAGGGTATTCTATCAGTTAATGTAATTTTGACTATGTAATTTAGACAATCTGCTGTATCCTGGAAACCGTATGAGGTAAAATCTTGAAATTTTAAAAAACACTAACTTTAAAATATCCAAAATTAAAAAATATCAAAACGAAAAAAAACGCTAAAATGAAAAAAGCGCTTAAAGGAAAAAAGCACAAAAACTAAAAAAAAATCGCTAAAACGCAAAATATCACCAAAACTAAAAAGATCGCCAAAAACTAAAAAAAAACGCCAAAAACCAAAAAAAAAGTCGTAAAAGCAAAAAAAAACCACTACAACATAAAAAAATCACTAAAACTAAATATATCATCAAAAAACGAAAAAATCGCCGCAAATGAAAAAAAAATCACCAAAACGAAAAAAATCACCAAAACGAAAAAAGCGCAAAAACCAAAAAAAAAGCGCCACAACTAAAAAAATCGCCAAGACCCAAAAAAAGCGCCAAAACGAAAAAAAGTGTCAAAACGAAAAAAATCGCTAAAACTAAAAAAATCACAAAAAACTGAAAAAAAATCCCCAAAGCCGAAAAAAGCGCCAAACTGAAAAAAATTGCCACAACTAAAAATATCGTTAAAAAATTTAAAAAAAACTTTAAAAAAAACGCCAAAACCAAAAAATCGCCAAAACTAAAAAAAATCGCAATAAAAGAAAACATTAAAAAAAACGAAGATTAGCCAGAAAAAACCACGAAAATTAAAAAAAGCGCCCAACCGAAAAAATTGCCAAAAACAACGAAAACGACTTAAAATATAAAAAACTAAAATTAAATAAAAAAGCACAACGAAAAAACTGCCAAAATGAAAAAAGGCGCAAAAACGAAAAGGGATATACACATGTGTATTCGTACGGAACCCTTCGTGTGCGAGCCAAAATCGCACTTTACTTAATTTATTTATTATAAATCTCTCTCCCCTTCCAACAAGGGAGAACCCTGCAGCTAAATGTACAACTAGTTACATTTTGGGACAGTTATATTACTAGTTGTAACGTTACTAGTCACCAAAGGACTGTCATTTTACTAGTTGTAATGAGGCTAGTAACGATACTAGTCAAACAACAACGTTTTGGAACAGTCATACAACTAGTTGTAATGAAACTAGTAATTTAAATTATTTTTTATAAATTGACATATTTTCAGCTGTAAATACATAAAACACAATTTTAGCTCTAAATATAATAAGTAAAAAGTGGCTCAGTGGACAGAGTACATGCCTTGAAATATGAGGACTGTGTGTTCATACCTCGGTTGAGCCAAATGTTTTTTAATATTTAAAAAAGCTATAAATAAAGAAACTAGTAATCGCACTAGTCTATAATAATTAGTATTTCAACTAGCATATAACTGTGTACAAATGAACTAGTTGGGATCCAATGACAACCTAATGTTAAAATCGATAGTTCGATATATGGAAAAAGGACAGTTAGACAACTAGTCTGAATAAAAAAGCAACTAGTATATTTCTTACCACATACTAGTCATTTTATCTGCAGGGAAATAGAACATGCTTTAAATGTGTTAGTGTTACTTTGAAACAATGAGTGCGACAATTCTTTAGAACCTATTTTGTTGAAATCTATAATGCTACTGAATAAGATTTTGTTTAATTTGAAGTTCGTGTTAAAAAGCCGACTAACTTCGTAATTTAAACAATATGAGCACTGAGAGATATCTACCTTCTATTTGAGCATCCTCGGAAGTGCATGCAAGCTGTTTGCTGCTTCCAGAAACATGATTTTTTTTTGTTGGGTATGGTTCTCTAACTATTTACAAAAACAGTCGCAATTTTAAATTCTATAGATAATTTTTTTTTAATATAGGATTTTTGAAGATGCTCCATCATCGATTTCATCATAACTTGGGAAGGGGTAGTCCAATTTTATTACAAAAAAAAAACAAGAAATTTAAAACAAAATTACCTTTAAGCTGATCTAACATTGTTTTTTATATACTCAATGGTTTCGGCATTATTCAGACTGCAATAATGAAAAATATATTTTTTGTATGCAAAACTAAAATATTTTTCTGTTTTAAAAATTTATAAAACAATCAAAAATTGCAAAACTTACCATTTATATTAGCGGATTGTAAAGTCACATATACTACAAAAAAATAAGTTCTGTCTTATGAAAATCGATGGATAAATAATGATTTTATTCGCAATAAAGTGAAATTACCTGATTTTTTGCAAAAAATCGAGTTTTGAAGAGGCTACTCCACTGAGTCGTCTAATTTTATTACAACAACCTTCAAACAAAATTACTTTAAAGCTGTTTAAATATTATTTTGTCATTTATTCAATAGTTTTGGAATTATTCAGATCGCAATAATGATATACATTTCTTTTAGCAAAATTAGAAAATTTTTATTATTAAAAATTTAGAAAAAATCGAAAATGGCAAAAACTTACCATTTTTGTTAACTGCCCGGTAAAAACTTGGTAATGTGTTGTCATTATAAAACATTATAAACATACATTTCACCACAAACTGCATGCCGTCTGAATTCCTTTACAGTAGTTGATTCCATTAAATAATTAAAACAATCCCTTTATTCTCTTATTGGCAGAGTGGTAGTGTATCTGTTTATCATACAGATGATAAGCAGTTCAAACCCTGGGGAATCAAAATTAATTTTTTTTAATTGGATTCGTGTTTGTGAAAACAAGTTTTAATTCCGTAACAAAATATTTGTTCAGTACACAGAAAAAAATATGTTTCCTTTTTGATAACAACAGTCCCGGTATTCAATATTTTTTTTTTCAAATTTCCTGTAATAAAGAATTCCACTATCTGGATAACAAAATTATTTCCAAAGAAAAAAATACATAAATAAAAAAGAATGTGGACATGACTGGGATACGAACCCGGACTTCCCGGACGTAAAACATACTCTCCACAGCTGATCCATGTCCCAGTTATTTTTTTTTTTTTTTGTGAAATAAAACTTGTTTTAAGTAGTTATGTGTGAAAAGAACAGAAATAACCGGCATGAGAAAGAAATACATACAACGAAATATTGTATTAAGTTAATGACAAATGTTATTGAAATTCATATTTTTTCAATAACATGATGCTATTAAACATAATTCTTGTCTATTTTTTTTTTCTGTGTATCCTAGTGAGCGACACACTTGACATAAAATAACAAAATTACTGAAAACGGCATGAGTTCAATGCTTAGCAGGGGCATTTAATTTTTGTTGTGTTTTATATATTCAATGCCTTCTAAATATGTATTGAAATTTATAACTTGCTATTTGTAACCCAATATGGTAAGTACTTGCCTCCAATGACATCGCCACGTTAAAGTAATTGGTTAAAATGCCAAAGTAGAAATAGCATTTTGACTCATTACTTTGCAATAAAAAATTTTCTTCGGTGATCATAAAGGCAAATTTACTACAAATAAAATAAGCTTTATTTCATGAAAATCATTAGATAAATATGGATTATAGTCGTAATAAATTGAAGTCACCAGATTTTTGGAAAAATTTCGCATATTTACACTATACAACAAAATTTGTTTTTTTTTAATAACAAAGTTCTAAAAGTTTAAATTTTTTTGGAAAATATGTATCGGAAAAGGTACATTTAATAAAATGTGCTTTTTAACCGACTTCAAAAAAGAAGGAGGCTATCAATTCGTGTGTATTGTTTTTTATGTTTGTAATGACATAACTCTGTCATTTGTCAACCGATGTTTAAAATTCTATTTTTGTTTGAAAGGGTTTGCCTACAACTTGGTTCCATAATTTTTTTACGAAAATCGGAGGGGAACTTTATTCCCCCCCGCACTCTGCGTTTGTCAACCGATTTTCAAATGAACGATTTTAAAATGCTTCTTTTGTTTTAAAGGGTTTCCCTACAGTTTGGTCCCATAATATTTTTTCGAAAACTGGAGGAAAAATTTTGCTCCCCCATTCATAACTATGTCTTTTGTCAACCCATATTTAAAATGTTATTTTTGTTCGAAAGGCTTTGCTTGCAGTTTGGTCCCACAATTTTTTTTCGAAAATCGATGAGAAATTCGCTCCGCCACACGCATATATCTGTCATTTGTGAACCGATTTTGAAAAATGTTTTTTTAAAGGGTTTTCCTGCAGTTTTGTTGCATAATTTTTTTTATCGAAAATCGGAGGGAGAAATTTATTTCCCCCATGAATAACTCTGTCATTTGTCAACCGATTTTAAAATTAATTTTCTGTTTGAAGGGTTTTGCTTACAATTTTTTTTTCGAAAATCGAACGAAGAAATTTTAAAAAACTTAAGTAAATTTTTTACTATCTCGGAGAGATTTTGGCCATGTTTGGGCACATCTTTACTTCCCTACAAAAAACGCTACTACTCCATGCATGCATGCATAGAGTACTCCACAAGGGACCAAGAGTAGTTACAAAGTGGTCCAAATGTATATAATAAACATGGTCCATGCGATATCCTAGGGCTGGACTATGCAATCCAGCTTTGCATTACAACGGGCTACACCAAAAACTACTCCTATGTAACTACTCCATGGAACACCTACATGAGGCTAGCTTTGAAACTAGTCCATGTCACTACTTGATGGAGCACTAAAGTGTTCGTCCTTTAACGATTGGTTATGTTATTTGCAATCGTTAAAACGCGAACACTTGTGGCTTAACTACAAAATCTTGTTTGCAAATGATATGGACCATGACTGCATTACATAGGACCATATTGTAACTACTCCCTTTCAACTAAAATGGACCAATAATTTTTGCAAGGTTGTAGCTCATTTGGACCTAATGAAAACTGTAGCCTGGGGTATAAGTCGCATTGTTCAATTGTATTTGTGAAAATTTTACAAAACGTTGAATATTGAACTTAAATAAATTAGTGACTATCTCTGAGATATTTTGGCCATGTTTGGGCACATCTTTACTTGTAGCTCATTTGGACCATATGAAAATTGTAGCCTAGGATCAATAATATTCGAAAATATAAGTCGCATATTTCAATTGTATTTGTGAACTTTTTTACAAAACTTTGAAAATTGAACTTAAGTAAACTTTTTTATTATCTCTGAGATATTTGGCCATGTTTGGGTATATCATTACCTGTAGCTCATTTGGACCATATATATATTTTCGAATAGTGTTGATCCTAGGCTAATAAAAATAATAAAAATTTACTTAAGTTTTTTAAAATTTCTTCGTTCGATTTTCGAAAGAAAATTTTCAAGTAAAACCCTTCAAACAGAAAATTAATTTTAAAATCGGTTGACAAATGACAGAGTTATTCATGGGGGAAATAAATTTCTCCCTCCGATTTTCGTTAAAAAAAATTATGCAACAAAAATGCAGGAAAACCCCTTTAAAAAAACACTTTAAATATGGGTTGACAAAAGACATAGTTATGAATGGGGGAGCAAAATTTTTCCTCCAGTTGTCGAAAAAATATTATGGGACCAAACTGTAGGGAAACCCTTTAAAACAAAAGAAGCATTTTAAAATCGTTCATTTGAAAATCGGTTGACAAATGCAGAGTTATGCATGGTGGGGAATAAAGTTCCCCCTCCGATTTTCATAAAAAAGTCATGGAACCAAATTGTAGGCAAGCAAACCCTTTCAAACAAAAATAGAATTTTGAAAATCGGTTGACAAATAAATGTACCTTTTCCGATACATAGTTTCCAAAAAATTTAAACTTTTAGAACTTTGTTATTAAAAAAAAAGCTAATTTTGTTGTACAGTGTAAATATGCGAAATTTTTCCAAAAATCTGGTGACTTCAATTTATTACAACTATAATCAATATTTATCTAATGATTTTCATGAAATAAAGCTTATTTTATTTGTAGTAAATTTGCCTTTATGATCACCGAAGAAAATTTTTTATTGCAAAGTAATGAGTCAAAATGCTATTTCTACTTTGGCATTTTAACCAGTTTCTTTAACGTGGCGATGTCATTGGAGGCAAGTACTTACCATATTGGGTTACAAATAGCAAGTTATAAATTTCAATACATATTTAGAAGGCACTGAATATATAAAACACAACAAAAATTAAATGTCAATTGTTTCGCTCACTAGGATACACAGAAAAAAAAAATAGACAAGAATTATGTTTAATAGCATCATGTTATTGAAAAAATATGAATTTCAATAACATTTGTCATTAACTTAATACAATATTTCGTTGTATGTATTTCTTTCTCATGCCTGTTATTTCTGTTCTTTTCACACATAACTACTTAAAACAAGTTTTATCTCACAAAAAAAAATAACTGGGACATGGGTCAGCTGTAGAGAGTATGTTTTACGTCCGGGAAGTCCGGGTTCGTATCCCAGTCATGTCCACATTCTTTTTTATTTATGTATTTTTTTCTTTGGAAATAATTTTGTTATCCAGATAGTGGAATTCTTTATTACAGGAAATTTGAAAAAAAAATATTGAATACCGGGACTGTTGTTATCAAAAAGGAAACATATTTTTTTCTGTGTACTGAACAAATATTTTGTTACGGAATTAAAACTTGTTTTCACAAACACGAATACAATTAAAAAAAATTAATTTTGATTCCCCAGGGTTTGAACTGCTTATCATCTGTATGATAAACAGATACACTACCACTCTGCCAATAAGAGAATAAAGGGATTGTTTTAATTATTTAATGGAATCAACTACTGTAAAGTAATTCAGACGGCATGCAGTTTGAAATGTATGTTTATAATGTTTTATAATGACAACACATTACCAAGTTTTTACCGGGCAGTTAACAAAAATGGTAAGTTTTTGCCATTTTCGATTTTTTCTAAATTTTTAATAATAAAAATTTTCTAATTTTGCTAAAAGAAATGTATATCATTATTGCGATCTGAATAATTCCAAAACTATTGAATAAATGACAAAATAATATTTAAACAGCTTTAAAGTAATTTTGTTTGAAGGTTGTTGTAATAAAATTAGACGACTCAGTGGAGTAGCCTCTTCAAAACTCGATTTTTTGCAAAAAATCAGGTAATTTCACTTTATTGCGAATAAAATCATTATTTATCCATCGATTTTCATAAGACAGAACTTATTTTTTTGTAGTATATGTGGCTTTACAATCCGCTAATATAAATGGTAAGTTTTGCAATTTTTGATTGTTTTATAAATTTTTAAAACAGAAAAATATTTTAGTTTTGCATACAAAAAATATATTTTTCATTATTGCAGTCTGAATAATGCCGAAACCATTGAGTATATAAAAAACAATGTTAGATCAGCTTAAAGGTAATTTTGTTTTAAATTTCTTGTTTTTTTTTTTTGTAATACAATTGGACTACCCCTTCCCAAGTTATGATGAAATCGATGATGCAGCATCTTCAAAAATCCTATATTAAAAAAAAAATTATCTATAGAATTTAAAATTTCTACTGTTTTTGTAAATATTTAGATATTTGGTCATGTTTGGGTATATCATTACCTGTAGCTCATTTGGACCATATATATATTTTCGAATAGTGTTGATCCTAGGCTATAATTTTCATATTGTCCAAATGAGCTACAAGTAAAGATGTGCCCAAACATGGCCAAAATCTCTCAGAGATAGTCAAAAATTTACTTAATTGAAAAATGCGGCTTATATTATCAAATAGTGTGGATCCTTGGCTACAATTTTCATATGGTCCAAATGAGCTTCTTAAAATTTTATCTTAGTAATAACTCATACTGGTCAAACTTCGCTCAGAAACAACCAATTAACACACTTTCATACATTGAAAAGTTAAATAAAAATTGTGGGATTAACGGAAAATTTGTTCCATTTGTTCACTCTCCTTCTCTCATTTACTACATCTATTAATCTTATTTTTTCCTCCCTCCCATCCAACACACACTTGCAAAAAATACATAATTTTTTGCTTTCCAGTCCTTTATTTAAGTTTACAATTTAAAAGCCTGCTACTCATTAAAGGACTTATACAAATAACTGAATTTGATGGATATTAAAACAACTTAATCCTTCGGATGAATTTAACAAAAAGAAAAACTTTGAAGAAAGGGCGATATTCATAAACAAAAACCTAAAGAAAAAACTGTGAAATGAGTTGAAAATATCAACAAATGAGTTGTTATAAAAAGTGAAAAAAATACGAAGAAAAAAAAGAAAGAAATTAACAAAGTTTATTACAAACTACTTAAGGATAAATTTAAACATTGTTCTTGAGAAAGGATGCTTTTGATGGATCCTTGATAAACGCTTTCAGTTTTTTTGTTGCTGCCTTTTCGAGTCTTTTATTTTTATTTTATCTTCTATTTCTTTTTATTATTAAAAACAAAAACTCTTGTTGTTTTTATTAAACTTTCTTTAGCACTTAACATTTTAAATTTCTTTTAGCCAGAACACTTTAACTTTGTTCCTGCTGCAGTTGATGCTGTTGTTGTTGTTATTGTTGTTGTCTAAATAACGCTTTCATAGCATTCACTCATTTTCGCTGGTGTTGACAAGACATTAAGTATTGTTGCTAATGATTATGCTGTTATGCTACGACTACTATTCTTATTGCTACTGACGTTCAAAATTCAGTTTCATTTTTATTTTTCTACTGAAGAATTACAGGGAAACTATAATTATAACATACTTTATATTGAAGAACTTTTTGCAAATATTAAACGGGAATTTTGAAATAAATAATAATAACTTGTATAATATAACCGATTATAATTTATACATATCTGTGTCATTTTATTATAACATCTTAAGTCAAAATCGAGTTAAGGTCATATTCGGGTTCGTCTTCTTACAATCCATATTTGAGTCCAATCCGCTCTGAAATACTCCGATTTTCGAAAAAGTTATCACGTTTTACTTTTTAAGATTCTAGAAAAAATACTCTACAGATTTTACATTAAATCGTTAATATCTCCAAACATAAACGACACAGATATTATAATGTTCATTTTTCTAAACTCCCTATTAAAAAAATGTTGTTCTACCTGATATTACATTTTTTGTATACGTTAATAGAATTCAGTGATTGGTTTATATCCTATATATGTATTGAACGTTACCCGTACTATATTAAATTGATTGAACAGGTTTTGTCTATAATTGAAGACTTTTTATAAAGCTCTTCGTATTGTATGTTTTGAAAGCATAAATAATTTTATACAAAAATGTATTGAATGTTACTTTGATAAAAAGTATAAACAATAAAAAGAAAATTTAAGGCCCGATAAAACCCGCCATAGCTCATTTCTAGTAAAAGGGAAGTAATTATATATGACAAAAAAATTTACAAGGACACACATATCTCATAGGAACAAAATTAGCCATAATCCATGAAAATTTAGGGACAAATGTGGATTTTATTCGTAATAAAGAGAAGGAACTCAATTGTTACAAATCACGATTTTCATACAACAGTAAACATCTAATTTGTGTGTGTGGCTATGTGCATTGTATAAAAATTGCAATTTGTATCAACTAAGTTCCTTCACTTAATTGTGAATAAAATCAACATTTGTCTATTTATTTTCATGGTTTACGGCTTATTTTGTTCGTAAGACATCTGTCCTTAAGAACATTATTTAAAAATTTAAGTTTTTCCAATTTTAAATTATTCATGGGTTTTTTAATTTTTGGAACGAAGTTCCTTATGATACGTTGTGCATACGACATGCAGCATATAAATGTTTTCTATGCTGTGGTTTAGAAAAAAAAACTTTTAAATGAAAAAATACGTGAATACTGGGTAAGAAATACTGATGTAACGACTACATACATGTAACAGTCCAGCAAGAATGTTAAATTCCTTTAAAACTCAGTGCTGCCGCTTTGGTATTTTCGTGGCTTTCGGTGTTGCCGTTGCTTTTCGTTGGTATGAAATACGTGTAACAACAATTTGAAACGAAGGCAACAGCTCGACGCGAAGGATATATTCCTTAAAAATTCAGTAATTCCGTTTTGGCATTTTCGCAGTTTTCGGTGTTGCCGTTGTGTTCTAGGTTTTCGAAAAAGTACCTTTACTTTAAAATATAAACGGTTAACAAAAAAAGTACCAAAATTATATTTTTACCCTTTTTCGGCCCCTAAATGTACAAATTTCAAAAAAAGCTCAAAACACCTTTCCACTCATTTTTCTATCTTATTATGACGCTTTTGGAATTTTATGTCTACCTTACTTAGATTCGGAGATATAAGAACACCGAGTTTACCCGTTTTTACCCCTTTTAATCCCGTTAGAATTTAAGTTTTCAAAAACTCGTTCTCAGAGAATATATACAAACATTCAGTATGTGTATCATTCAGTATGTGTATCAATGTGCATAAAAATAGTTGTATGGAAAAAAGTACCAAAAAGGGCTACCAATTTTACCCATTATATATTCAAATTTTAAAAAATACAAAACTGTTTTTGAGGGCTTTTTAAGGAGAGAAGAATGAATTTCAAGTTTAGTTTCTAACTTTATTACTCTAGGAGATAAACTGTTAACAAAAAAGTACCAAAATTATATTTTCACCCTTTTTCGGCCCCTAAATGTACAGATTTTAAAAAAGTTTCAAGCACTTGTCCGCTCATTTTTCTATCTTATTATGATGCTTTTAGAATTTTATGTCTACCTTACTTAGATTCGAAGATATAAGGTTACCGATTTTACCCGTTTTTACCCCTTTTAATCCCCTTAGAATTAAAATTTTCAAAAATCCTTTCTTAGTGAATATATACAAACATATTCAATATCAATTTGCATAAAAAATAGTTGTATGGAAAAAAGTACCAAAAAGAGCAACCAATTTTACCCTTTATATGTATATTCGAATTACAAAAAAGTACCAAAACATGTTTGAGGGCTTCGTAAGGATAGAAGAATGCATTGAAAATTTAATTTCTATCTTCATTACTTTAGGAGATAAACGGTTAACAAAAAAAGTACCAAAATTATATTTTTACCCTTTTTCGGCGCCTAAATGTAAAAATTTCAAAAAAGTACCAAACACCCGTCCGTTTATTTTTTGATATTATTATGTTTTTGGAATTTTATGTCTACCTTAGTTAGATCCGGAGATATAAGGTTACCAATATTACCAGTTTTTACCCCCTTAGCGTTTGAATTTCCCGAAACCCCGTCTTAGTGGATCTATACATCCTAAGGGGAGCCCACATACGAAATTTCAATCAGTCAGTCAGTCAGTCAGTCAGTCAGTCACTCAATAACGTTACTCTTTTATTTATTAGATTGTTTGCTTATAACTGAAGTGTTTATGATAAAAAGAAATAAAAAATTAAGTAAAGTGCGACTTTGGCTCGCACACGTAGGGTTCCGTACGAATACGCATATGTATATCCCTTTTTGTTTTTCCCCTTTTGTCATTTTGGCAGTTTTTTCGTTGTGCTTTCTTGTTTAATTTTAGTTTTTTATTTTTTAAGTATATTTCGTCGTTTTTGGGGTTCTTTTTGGTTTTGGCGCTTTTTAAATTTTCATAAGTTTTTCATTTTTTCTGCCGATTTTTCGTTTTTTGAAATTTTTTTGTTTTTTGCCGATTTGTTTAGTTTTGGCGATTTTTTGGTTATAGCATTTTTTTAACGTTTTCACTTTCTGATGATATTTTTAGTTTTAGTGATTTATTTTAGTTGTGGCGGTTTTTTCAGTTTTGGCGCTTTTTCCATTTTTAGGGATTTTTTTTGGTTTTTGGCGTTTTTTTAGTTTTGGTCCTTTTTTTTTGGTTTTTCCGTTTTTTTTTCGTTTATCTGATTTTTTTCATTTTTGGCGATTTTTTAATTTTTTGATGATTTATTTAGTTTTAGCGATTTTGTAGTGCTTTTTTTCGTTTTGAAGACTTTTTCGATTTTTGACGTTTTTTTAGTTCTTTTTTTGCGATCTTTTTAATTTTGGTGATATATTGCGTTTTAGCGATTTTTTAATTTTGGCGCTTTTTTCCTTTAAGCGCTTTTTTTATTTTAGCGTTTTTTCGTTTTGAAATTTTTTTAGTTTTAGCGTGTTTTAAAATTTCAAGATTTTACATCTTACGGTTTCCAAGATACTGCATATTGTCTAAATTATATAGTTAAAATTACAATAACTGATAGAATACCCTTTAATTCTTATTGTTTTAAATATCGGTGTTAATTGGAGTAGTCTATTCTACAGACTACACCAATTATCACATACTTTGAAGATTTAAAGTGTCTATATATAAGTGTCTGTATATTACATTAGTATTTCAACATGTTGCGTT
This sequence comes from Panzeria rudis, assembly GCA_956483635.1. Classification (NCBI taxonomy): domain Eukaryota; kingdom Metazoa; phylum Arthropoda; class Insecta; order Diptera; family Tachinidae; genus Panzeria; species Panzeria rudis. Next base: position 109,865,650 of record OY101449.1, read on the forward strand.
GCTCGCTTTAGAACACCCTTTAATTTTTAACTGTCATATATTTGTTGTTGTAGCGGCCGAAGCTCTACATATCCTGTGAAAATTTCAGGTCCGTAGCTCTTACGTTTCCCAAGAAATCAGCCTGTAACAGACAGCCGGACAGACAGACGGACAGACAGACAGACGGACAGACAGACGGACAGCGTAGCGAAAACTATAGCGTTCCTTTACACTTTTGGTGTATGGGAACCCTAAAAAAATTGCTTTTAAAATTTTAATTAACATTAACAGTGTTATGAATCAATTATAACTCGCGCAAAGTTAAAAAAAAAAGTTAAGTAGAAGGAGCTGAAAATAATATCTACTGCCCACTTTTCTAATCATTCAGCCATGTCACAGAGTTCAGTTCCGTTCGAAAACGGAACTCAATACACTCCAATTTTGTAACAGCGGGTGTCTGAAAAAGAAAACGAAAACACGCAAATGTGTCAGATGTGGCTGTTCTGGTATGCTGGCGTATGCTCCGACTAGGATTCGCTGTTTGGGGTGCGACATGGCTGATTGATTATTATATTGTATCGTTAAAGCAACTGAATTTGTGTATAAAGTTTCAGTAGAAATAGCTAAAAAAAATATTATTTACTTTGCATAGGCGCGGCACCGCCCACTTGTATTCCTACGGGAACATATTGCATGTGCAAAGTATAAAGTCGGACGACTTAAAATTACTTTAGAAGACATTATTTATTACAAGTTAAGATAAGTAAAGAAATCATTGGTACAAGTTATGGCATTCGATATAAGACGAAATAGGCTGTAATTTTTTTCATCGGGATAAATTTAAAATGTTGTTCAAACTATGACCTTTCACTCTGTTAACAGGCGGCATCAAGACAAACTTTTATTTATAGCCCATAGAAAATCCTTTATGTGCATTTCTCTATGTTCGCCAGCAATAAGTTTAAATGTGCTGCAGTAGAGTTCGTTCCGCATTTCTTTTTTCATCCTCTGCCACTCGCCTTATTTCAATTCTTTTGTTAGCCAGTTTCCATTTATACTGGTCGGTCTATCCATACGTTCGTCCGTCCATCTGTTATTTGTCTGGTTGTTTGTAGCTTCTGTTTTCATTCTTGATTAATTACTCAGTGGTTGCAATTTGAATTTGAACGTTTGCTTGTTTGTTTGTTGTATCCTTCATTGGCAGAGTAACAAACAGTATCAAAAGTATTAGCTGCAGCAATTGCCCTGCTATAATTTCCAAGTTGAGATATGACAATAAAGTGTACATAGTTTGTATATTAATATTATTTGGATAATTGTGAATATTTTATAAAGCATTTTCTTGGAAAATGTTTTCACTTAGATAAAGAATTCATTTGAAATTGAAATAGAGGCTCAAAGAAGTTAAAAGTGAATAAATAAATAATTAATTCGGAAGAAATATTTTTTTTATTGGCTTAAATACACTGAAAATAATCCATGCAACATTTTACGAAAAAAACTTTCGTAGTGACTTTTTTCGTAAAATATACGAAACTTTCGTATATATTACGAAAAAACATTTAGACAATATTTTTTGAATTTACGAAAGTAACGAATACCTTTCGTAAAAATTTTTTCTTGTTAAAAAATATATTTGAAATAAAAAAATAAATTCAAATAATTTTTTATAAATTGACGTATTTTTCAGATGTAAGTAAATAAAACTAATTTTTAGCACTTATAAAATAAGAAGAAAGTAACTCAGTGGGTAGAGTACATGACTCGAAATATGAAGATTGCGAGTTCGTGCCCCGGTTGAGCCATACTTTTTTTTTTACTTTTATTTTTTGATTATTTTCGTACAATTCGTATATTTTACGAAAGAATTTCGTGGTGCGAAATTACGAAATATTTCGTAATATGTACGAGCGTTTTCGTGCATATGTTGCATATAATTTTTTCAGTGTATGGATGGCTAACAAATAGTGAAGAAAAGAAATATATAAATTAACAATTGTTAAATATGTGTTTTTGAGAGTAAAGTTCAATAGCAGAAGATTGTCGAAAAGATGGAGATCGATGTTGAAATGGAATAATCGAGGCTGTGTGTAAGTTAGGCTGTATGAAATAACGCCCAACGAAATAAGTCCCAATAAAATAGATCCCAATGAAATGGGACCTAAAAAAATGAAATAAGTCCAAACAAAATTTCATGAAATAAAGCGGAAAAAATTAAATTATTCCCAAAGCTCAAATGAAATAAATTCCAACGTCTGGGACTTTTTTCATAATGAAATAACTCCCACACGAAAAAATGAATTAAGTCCCAATGAAATAAAACCCAACAAATATGAAATAAGTTCAAAAATTTTTATGTCTTTGTGAGATATAATAAAATGTTTTTCAGAAACTCTTTAGTGAGCGTATCCGGTTTTCTAAATTCCTCAGAGGAGAGAATCCTTCGGCTATTCACATTACCCTTAGTAAGCTAAGCCGGACTTGGAAATACTCAGAGGGAAAAATGTTTCTTTCGTGAATATAAATGTATTACCGGGCATCGGCCCGGCTCAAGGATTTTCTGTTTTGAGGTATTTAGTATATCGTGTTCTCTTAGTAAGGATTGTCTTAAGGATTTTCTCCTCTGAGGTATTTCCAAAACCTGCTTCATTTACTGGGGGGTTTCCCTATTACCGGTCTTTGGCCGGCCTTAAAGACTTCTCCTCTGAGATATTTCAAAAGGCGGCTTCGCATACTGATGATGCTCTGCATAGCCGGACTTCGGCCGGGCTTAAAGACTTTCTCCCCTGAGATGAGAAAATGTTTGCAACCGAAATGCCGGTAATAAAGAATATCTTTAAGAAGCAAAGCCGGTTTTGGAAATACCTGAGAGGAAAAAATTCTTAAGCCCGACCAAAGGCCGGCAATGCAAAAAACCTTTAGTAAACGAAGACGGTTTAGGAAATACCTTGGAGGAAAATATCCTTAAAACTGGCCGAAGGCTGGCAACGCAGACAACCCTCAGAAAGCTAAGGCGCCTTTGAAAATACTTCAGAGAAAAAATTCGTAAGGCTGACAATTAAAGCTGTTTTGGACTATTCTACAAGCTGTTCGACTTCTGAACAATATGCAACGCTGTTATAATATGTTCTTATTGCTTTTAAAATCAGGGTTGCATTTTCTACAGAAGTCGAACGGCTTGTGAGATAGTGTAAAACAGGTATTAGAGTATTCACTCGAATAATGTTTGATCGATTAATCGATTAATTGAAGTAAAATAATATTCGATCAAACAAAATATTTCAATTTCGAGTAAAAAAATTTATTCGAGTAATTTAGGTCGATTAATGGAGGGACTCGACTAAAAATGTTTATGTAAATTTTCTTGTTTTTAATGCATTTTAGCAGATTTCTTAATAAAAACTTGCAAAATGTTTGAAATTATATGAAGTTTACCAATCAATTCAATAATAGAGAGAAAGAAACAAACAGTATCTTGTATAAAAATTCGGGAAACATCAAGCAAAAATTATTTGCAACAAAGAAGAAATTTCGAGAGCAACTAATAATTAAGATACTCAGTGAAAGGCTGTAGACTCAAACTTAACTTACTTGTGCTGCGGCATCACTGTGGTCCAAGTGATGCCAACTGTTTTGGAACAAAAAGCACAGCAAAATTTTAAAAAGGCACTAAAAAGCGTAATTTCGATATAAAAGAAGGGCAAAAAAGCTCTAAACGTTTTTTTTAGTGTTTTGTTATATTTAAGTCTGTAAAAATTCTCATTTCTATATATTATCATGTTTATAGGGCAGAGAAGCAATACTCCCGCTTTCAGTTATGATTTTTTATAAGTAGAATTTCTACTTGGAACCTCTATAATTTAGAACTGGTTTGAGGATCTTGCCTATCTCCAAACTAGCAAACACTGTTCCCATCTTTAGATATGTTCTTTAAAAATAGTGTCCCAGATATTCTGCATATATCTTTAATACATTTTAAGTAACCGAAATTGTCCGATCACCATCATTTTGTCTGTCAGAAATTTTAGTGGTCGGTATTATCTTTTACATGTTTAATGTGAGGACCATTTGTTACCACCTTTAACTTTTTTCCAAATCGAAATTATGTAATTTTATATGTACCCTGCGGTAAATGGAATAAATACAAAACAAGTCAATTGACCGGTCTACAAGTGGTAGGGACCAGTCCGGTTTTAACACTTCTTATGAAGCAGATCAGTCAGTTTTACATTGGAATGGAATAGGATGGGGTTAATTGATACTTTATGCGCACCTTGTGATTTGTCACTGAACTATCTTATAGAGAGAGAGAGACCTAATAGGTGTTGATTAATATAAATTATTTAAATTGAGAATGCTGTTGGCTGAATGGTTAGCGCGTTTGACTACAAACCCTGAGGTCTTGAGTTCAAGACTGAAGATTAAGACGACACATCCCAAAAAAGGTTAATATGCAATCTTTTTTTCACCATTCAGCACTCCTTACTTTTTGTATCACCCCCGTTTCCTCAAGTCACAGGACCAGTACGTTTGGATCATTTGTGACCAAGTTTTACGCAGTGTATTTGTAAAAATTATAAAATATGGAAATTTTTAAAAAGCACCAAAGGCACTGCTGGAAAATTTAAAAAGCACCAAGTTAGTGCTTTTTTTTCAGTAAAGCACCACAGCGAAAAATTTGGCGTTTTAAGACATCAAAAAGCACTCAAACTAGTGCCAAAAGCGTTAAGTTTGCATCGCTGGTGGTGGTTTCTTTTAATACTACATTCAAAATATTTCGTACTTAAAATTAACTGAAATTGCAATATAAAATAAATTAAAACTCAATTAAAAACCGATCTACTTATTTTTCATTTAAGTTTAACAAAGAGTTTATTTAACTTTAAATGTTAAAAAGTTAACAGACTTAAAACCATAAACAATTAATGATTCCTTATTTGTTTGGATCAATTTCACTGTCAAAAGAACTAATAGCAGCTTCCGTCAAACTAAAAGAGGTTTCCTTGTTAAGAGGCTTATTATTTCGTATCTTTAATTATTATTTTATTAAATTTATATTTTTCCTCACTGTTTGCTATGCTAACTTCTACTGGGATCACAAACAAAGCTCGTTCGGGTTGAAATCCAACGTATCGACCATCTGGCCAAAGCATAGTAACTGCACGAAGACAACATAAACTTACTCAATTTTATGCATTTAACATAAGAAATTAAAAAAAACACACGCATGGCCTTGGCTGAAATTGAACATGTGGACTCTCGTTTAATAGTCTTACGTACTAACCACTACACCACTGATTTTAAATGTATATTTCTATAATTTCAATTGCAATTTCCGTTAATTTTACGTACAGCATATTTTGAGTATTTGTATGTGTGTGTTATTTCTATGCATGTACTTTTTTGGTACTTATAACATAAACAACGGACTATATTGAAAGCATCAGTGTAATGTGTATTTAGTTTTTTTTTAATGAATGTTAGAATCAGTTAAAAATTAGATTTCTTAGAATTTTAAATGTTTACTCTTGTAAAAATGATTGCACGAATACTTCTTGAACAAAATACATTCCGTTACTGTCATAATATTATGAGTGTAATCAAATTACTGTACTTTAAACAAATGTTTTTGATTTTAAAAAAATCTGCTTGTACAGTGATGTTATTTTGTTAACATTTTTGTTCTAGTTAAGTAATGTTTTCTCTCTTCTTCTTCAAAAAAAAAAGAAGCAAGTTATAATTTCCGTTGTTTTTTTTTTAAGTTTGTTCACTCATAACTCCTCCATTCATAGACCGAATTACAAAATTCTTTGAGGTTTACTTGCAGTTTGACTCCATTATTTTTTGGAAAATCGAACGGGAAATTTCGTCCGCCCCAAATACTAATTGTTGTAGAATTTTTTCAGAGTAACGTTCAATACATTTAGGTATACAATTCGTATTTTTCGGAATCACAGGTGGCAAATTGAATTAACTACACCTGCAAAGGATATTTTCCGATGAGGTTAAGCAAAATCTACTTAAATATGCTCAAAAATATACAATTAATTTCAAGAACTATGGGTAACGTTCAATACACTTTTAAATTACAAGAAATTATCAATTGATAAGAAAAGCCAAATTATATTTTTAGAGGCCTGTTCTGCAATTCGACTCGATTTATAATTACTCGATTTGGAAAAATTAAATCTACTAATAGAAAAAATTTTTTTTCAGACATTTCTTGTAGTTTCAATGGGGACATTATTTATTTTTAGAAAACAAGAAATTTACTCGGAATCGGTTTACAGAACAGGGGCGATAATTTTATCAGAGTATTGTTTTTGATATAGATATTCTTCGATGAGATTTAATAAAAATTTCTAATTTGTGCAAATAAATTCTTCCAGTAATTGGAAGACCGTAGACGACTTTTGAGAAACAAACCAAAATCGATTGATAAAAGAAAACAAATTATATTTAAGAGTTTTGTCAAAGTAACGTTCAATACATTTTTGTGCGAATTTCATATTTTTTCCAAACAGACACTATTCTTATATTTGAATTTTTTAGTGAAATGGGCAACGAATCATACTAAGAAAGAGTAACATTCAATACCCAGAGCTGCGGGTAACAATAAATAATTAAAAAGGCATAAAAGCACACGATTCTATTTTGAAACCGTTAAAAATTTACTTCCATTTCTTGTGCAAAATAGACATCGTTCAATTTGGAAATGTGATTTCAAATTAAGAGAGTACAAAGAATATCTTTGTTCTTTGCTTTTATCACATGATAAAAAATCTTATAATAAATACATAATACTGAAGATATACATATATTATAAGTATATCTTGAGTTATAAAATTTCAAATCTCTTTAAAGTGGATCGCATTCTCCAATTCATACGTTTTTAGGACAAAATATTTCCGTTTACTGTCAACACACACAATAAAAACATTACAAAAGGGAATCATCCATTTATGAACTTTCAATTTTATTGTTTCAAAATTGAATTGAACAAATGCTATTGCGGCACTTCTGACCTCATCCAAACAAAAACAAAGATGTATGAGTCACCCTCATTTTTCAAATTGCATAACTTTTTACAGCCTGTATTGTAATAATGTGTACTACCAGTATGAATGTCTATTGACTAGGGTTTGGGAATCGCGAATTCCCGGAAAAAGTCTAAAAAATTTCCCGGCAAAACGGGAAATTAAAAGTACACGTTATTTGATAAATATATGGACTTCTTCGATATACATATTCATAAAATGGCGTAAGTGACCGCCAAATTTGTTTTGATTCATATAAGAAATTTGTATTATAATCCTGTTTTTCTTTGATATAAAAATTTTCAATGTTTATTTTTAGTATTACAAAAGTTCGTTTGACTGACTGTATGACTAAATTTACACGATGAAATTGTTTAAGTTCTCTTTTAAAGTTGCTATGTTTTTCATCGTCTGCTTAAATACTAACGCCCTGTTTATCGATGTCGAAGGACATTTTCATTCTTACAAGCTCATTTGAAACCAAAACAAATTCTAAAACTTTGTCTTTGTTTCAAATGTAACAGTAAGAAAGAAAGAATTCCTTCGTCATCGATAAACAGGCAGTAAAATGTCCATAAAATTTTTTTTAATACAAAATAAAAATTTATACAGAAGTTTCATAAAAATTTCATGAAATTGAAGTCATACCATTTCTCTTGAGGCGAGAATATGTTTGCTCGATTCGAAAAGTACATGCAAGATGAATTTAGTAATAGATGTCGTTTAATCACTATAACAGAACAAAGTCAGAACAAAGTGTAATACTTTTTATAAGGATCAATGATTACAGTGCTCTCTAAGAATTTCCTAAAGTAAATAAGTCGATATTAAACGAACTTTGAGTGATTTTCCGAGGTATGGGTGAACAAATTTTGGAAAGTGTAGTGGAAATTTTATGCTCATAGAAGCTGTAAAAACTTTGAGTTGACACTACTTAAATTTATTATAAGTCGATGCAATTATTGAAACCCTGAAGGAGATGTTTTAAGATAAATAAAAAGAATAATCAAAGACATTTAGACAGACTGTGGCTCAGGATATGTAAAATTCAGCTCAGCTGAGTAACGTACTGTAACTTGATTGTACTTAGCGATAAGGTCGCCCTGGACATTTTTCAAAAAAAATAAGAAACATTACGGCAAGTTCTTTCTTCCTTAAAATAAAATGTTTAACTAATTGCGATATAGTCGGCCATTAGTCTTTATAGAATCTCCTACTGTGTAATAACCAGAGTTTGGACTTTCATGCAACTAAAAATTGATTTTAAGCGCTTAACAAATGCATCTAAAAATTAAAAATATGCGCAAAAATTATGCATTTACCTACGAACAAAGTACCAAATATAAAAGACTAATATGAAAATATTTTTTTTTTACTTTTTATTATTTTTAAGAGACAAATAACATAAAACAAATATAATTGGGTGTATTATTTAATGCAACCGAGTTTTAGTTGCTTTGCCAGTTGGTAACTGAAAATTAATGGCTGCCAGAAATGCCATCAGTAGTATAATTTTCAGCAACTGGCAACCTAATTGAGGCTCGGCTGCCATCCATAAGTGGCCTATTAATATATTTTTTCAAAAATTGGTAAATGTGCATTAAAAAAATTGTTATTACTCCCAAAATATGCATTTATTACCAAAATATGCAAAAATATGCACTTACGAACAAAATATGCAGAAATATGCAACTATAAATCGATGCCAAAGTACTTAAAATTTGATGATTCACATAGATAATTAGTCAATACCTCTTTATATATCATCACAAAAAACATGCATTTGCATGAAAGTCCAAGCCCTGGTAATAACTATAAGTTCTATTTGTTTGAATTCATTTAAAAATTCTAAAAAATTTGTTTTAGAATTGCTTTTATATTAACTTTTATTTAAAAAAAAAAGAATGCTTACATTAATAAACCAATCGAAATTTCGCCAATTTTCATTTAATAAATCTATTTAATTTAGAAAATTATCTTTTCCCGGGAACGTGATTTTTTCATTCCCGTTTCCCCGGGAAGTGCAAAAGTCCGGGAAATCCCAAACCCTAGTATTGACACATTTCACCGAAAATGACAAATTTATAGACCATCTGTCTAAAGCAATTTTAATGACATTTTGTATGCATTAAATATCAACTAGAATTACTTTCGCATGGACAGTTTCAATCTCAACAGTGACCATTTATTTTAATTTCATCAGAGAAAGTAAGAAACTCTATATTTACATTTATTTAGACATTTGCTGTAAATAATTACAGCAAATGTCTAAATAAATTTTATTCATAATTTAAAATGCAATGGGAATATTTCTTAGCTGTTTGTTTAAAGCCTCATGGAAATAATAATTTATATTAATTTTGTTATATACCAAGATATTTAATTAGGTCATCATAGTTCAATTTATTGTGGTTTCTTTTACAACACCCACTTCATAATTATATTTATTTTGTTGTAAAATTAACTCATACTTGTAGAAAAGTTTTCCATTTATTCATTCATAAAATGGTGCCGGGCTGTCAGGCCTTAAAGTTATCATGTCATATTTGAGTGGAATGATTACAATTTGCACTACAAACAGACAGTCTGCTAAAAATGATTGGTTGGTGTCAGTATATCTGACGAACTAAGAAGATGATTTTTTCTTTCTTTTTAACAAAATATTCATTATTAGGCTGAAGTTCGTAAAATTTTAGTTAGAAAGAGATGCACATGAGACAATATTACAACAAGGGAGAAGCTAACAACGTTGATTAAATTCGGCCTACACGGCAGAACAGAAAAAAACAATATTTTTCGGTGACCGTAACACCCCCACCATCACCACTTTCCAGGCTCGGTTGAATGTGATTTCAAATTTTATTTATAAAAAATAATGATAAAAAAATGCATACGAGAATTATTCATTCATTATGACAAAATAAGAAGTTGTGTGCATAACTCCTATATTCCAAACTGAAATTCCGCAGAGGATTTTTTGAAGCGAATATAGTTTGAAGCCGTATCAATGACATTTGAAAAGGCCTTTGTTGAAGTGGTAATCGTTCTAAGATCATTCCGCGTCGCCTTAATTGCCCAGCTTTCTGTTAGGAAAAAGCATGGTCATCCAGAAGTCCTCTAGTGTTGTATAGGTTTTTGGAACTAAATTTCTTATGTCACATATGATATGCAGCACATAAATGTTTTCTATGCTGGGGTGTAGAAAATTTGTTTTTTAAATGAAACAATACGTGTACCAAATACTAGTAAGGGCCGCTTCACACTATAATACAAGTATTAATACTTTTGAAGAAAATCCCTTCCCTCCCTGATCTAATTGTTATTTGAAAATGTTGAAAAAACAATAACAATTTATCATGTCAGGGTTTCATTTTCCTCAAAAGTATTAATACTTGAAAAAGCCTTAAGAAATACGTCCCAGTGGAAAAAAAATTGCAAGTCACTTTTGCGGCACTACTTTTTCTCTTCTTTCAAAGTATCAATGAGTGTGTACCTTCGACTTCTCAGGAAGTGATTATTAACAACCTCCAGTTATTTTACTAATACAAAATTCAGGCTCATTCGAAATCTTCGCAAATACTTACGATATTTCTTAATTTGTTTTAAGCAAATGAAATAAATGTTATGAACTGTCATATTTTTATTTATAAAAAATAACTCTATAAAAGTAATAAATAATAAGTTCCTTTGCACTTGAGTGATTCCACGTAAAACGGCCCTATGCAAGGAAAAAATAATTTTCTTATTTTTAATAAAAATCTCTCAATTGATTGATGTTTTTTTAGAGCATGACAATTATAGAAAAAATAAAAGAATACATTATTTAATATTTTTTAAGCAATTTGAGGCACTTTTAAATGATCATGCACGAAAAATTTTGCTCTCCCTCTTTGTATGTTTAATATTTATTTCTTTTCTTCCCTTTCTCATTATTAATAAAAACCCTTATCTCTGAAAAGAATATACTTTTTCGCTTTTTATTGAATTTAAAAAAATACTCAGCTAGAGTATTCTGCTGTCTATAATAGAACGGATAGGAAATAATTTAATGTGCTATTATTTTCTTATGATTTATTTTTATATTATTTATATTAATGAAATCAATAAAAACTTTTATTTCTTCGATTTTTTTAAATTTTCCTATTAGGTCACACCCGTCGGTCACACCCGTCACACTTTAAAAATAGTATTTTGTTAAGAAAACAGATTTCTTGTCAAAGATTAAATACGTAATACAGTTAGAAACACTTTGAACAGACAGCTATACCAAAATTATTGTGCACGTTATAGTAAAAATTTTACAGAATTTATGCTGAAAGTCATAATTTTTTAAAATTAAGATTTGTAAGGTCACACCCGTCGCAGCTTTCTGACGATCATTCTGAGCAGGAATCGTATTCTTTCAGTATCTAGCCGTTATTCAACGACTTTAAGCTTAATGGCCTTGCGAGTCGCAAACTTTTTTTAAGTAAAAAATTTTATATTCTTTATTTATAACAAAAAATATGTGTAAAGTGGTCATACCCGGCTAAATGGAATTACTCACTTACTAAAAAGAATATATAAAAAATCAAATCAACATGACTTGGGATCCCATGAATAGGCATCAAAAAAATGGAACTGAAAAAAAGGGAAATGATCCGGACTTGCGCTACTTCCGGATCACAAGTTCAGGACCTTATTGACTTCCTATGAAGGTCTTTTTTGCTTGGGTGTAATGAATAATGGTAAGAAATACGTGTACCGACAACTCAAAACGAAGGCAACAGGGTGTAGCTAAGGTTAAATTCCTCAAAAACTTAGTATTTCCGGTTTGGTGTTTTCTCGGTTCTCGGTGTTGCCGTTCTTTTTCGGGGAAGTTCTGGGATTTTGGGAAATGTTTGTCTTAGTTTTTAGGAGTCCATGGAACTTCTAGCATTTTGAGGAGATTTTTGTGCTAAGTGTTTGGAATCCAGGGAAATTCTGAGATTTTGGGGAGATTTTTGCCCAAGTTTTTGGGAATTATTGGATCCGGTTTGTGTCTTGGCTAATGGTTGTTATCCTTGATAAATTAATGTGTCTCGCAAACACCAAGTGTTTCGGCTAAATTCTTGAGAAGCATCGCCTAAGTATCTTCCAGGCGATATTTATTTTTTATTGACGATATCTCTTCTTTTTCCATCTAGATGTTGAAATTACTATCTTCGTTTACTTATGGTGTTTTCTTTTCTACATTAAAAATATCACCTTGTTAAGATGCATGTATAAAATGTCCCAGTAAAAAATGTTCATGTTTTTTGAAGCACTAAAGAAATAAAGCGCTTCATAATTCGCTTAAAAAAGAAATTCTAAAGCATGTGAATATTGAACATTCAAAGAAAAATTTGGATGTACGAAGGGTTGAACTGACAGCTGTTTCATGACTACCAAGTCTATTCGTCCGAGTCCTTTACCTACACTACCGCTGACAGTGGCAGCTCAATTAACAGACTGTCGCCTTCTTCTGGTGAGTCGCTCCTAAGAAAAGACAGTTAGTGAAGTTCCGAACATTTAGAAAAAGCTAATTAATAGGTGCGCCTCACCACAACATGGCGACAGTCTGTTAATTGAGCTTACTAAAAGTAATAGGATTTTTGCTACAGTGTTGCTGCCACTGTCAGTGGTAGTGTAGGTAAAGGACTCGGACGCGTAGACTTGGTAGTAACGAAACAGTTGTCAGTTCAACCCTTCGTACATCCAAATTTTTCTTTGAATGTTCAATATTCACATGCTTTAGAATTTCTTTCTTAAATAAAAAATAATTTGATCGAAAGATTAAATTAAAAATGAACTTAAGCCAAACTAATTAAATAACTTTGGATAAAACCATTCAGTTCGACTAAAAATTCATAACTCAATTAAAATAAAATTAAACAAAAAAGCTAAACCGAAAAATTGCCAAAATTAAAATAAGACAAAAATGAAAAGGTATATATCTGTATTCGTACGGAACCTTTCGTGTGCGAGCCAAAGTAGCACTTTACTTAATTCATTTTGTTTGTGTGGTCCCCACCATACACTTTGTAAAAGAGATTTTATTAAATCATTTCATAATTGAAATTTATGCTAATTATTTCTTATGTTATGTCATTTTGCAGCAATTAAGTAGGTGAAAGAAATTAAGAACCATAAATATTTCACACCTTTATTTGAATAAAACTAAAAAAATGAAAATAATTAAAATAAATTAAGGCCACCAACTACTTGCCTCGAACTATTTTACGCAATCACTAAACTAGTACGTTTGTCTAGTTTAACTTTATGTAGCGCCCACATTTGCTTAAATTCAATCCACATTGATAACAAAAGCCAACGACATCACATAAAAACGCCCCAAGGAATGTAACGTTTCAGCACTCAGCATCCTTCGAACAAGGTGACAACCTCAGGGGGAATTCACAAATGAGAGCACAACGAGAATGTGTTGACATTTTATTTTTCTGAAGGTCATCCCACTACAATGTATGATCTAATGCTAAGAGCTTCTTGCAAAGATGATTCGTTTGAGAGTTGGGTGTTAATTAAACAAATTTATTTTAAATACAATGAAATTTTGTCTTTATATTTTCATGTTAAAAAGGTTAAAACACAGAAAAAAATTAATATGCGCTCTCATTAAAATATCTGAAGAATTGAGTAAAAAAATGTTTAGATTACAACCTATTAAAAAATTCGCATATCCAAGTAAACGTCAATTGTGTTGGCAGTACTTTTATCAAATAACAGCAAAATCAACAAAAGAAATATTGATATAACGAAAAAATTATTTCAAAACTAATTTTTTACTGAGCAAATTGTTAACTGGAAAAAATTGGACAATAATTTTTTCTGTGTATTGTTGTACTAAAATAATATATAGTATTTTAAACGTTCATTATTGGTAGTGGTGAGGAAGGAGGGGAGTGGGCAACAGTTAGCGCCGAGAATCATTTGAACGAGTCATATCAGAATCATGCAGACTCAGTATATGCAAAGGCAGGATTACACCATCATGGTTGAAACCTGAAATTGCGAAGGCTCGTAAAGAATCTCACAGGCTATTAAGGTTTCGGAATTATTCAGAACGAAATGTTGGAAAATATATTTTCTTTTATGCAAAATTAGAAAAAATTTTATTTTTTAACAAAATCCCAAATTTTAGAAAAAAAATTTAACAAATATCCATTGACTCTTTTTTTAGTTAAAAAATATAGTGTTACTCTTCGGCATTTTTCTTGTTGCCAGGAACTCTTTCGTATGGCGTAGCGAATAGTTTCTTCGTCAAAGTTAATTTGATGGCTGCAGTTATCAGGGTTAACAGAGTGTCCAGAATAAAAAAGGACCTTCTCCAAATAAAAACGATTCATCACAGAGTCTAGTGTATTCACTTTCCTCAGGTTGACGCCCCAGGTTGGACCTTCTTACGAAAATAGATCTCCATTGCTGCTGAGTAATTCCATTTAGCCGGGTGTGACCACTTTACAAATATTTTTTGTTATAAATAATAAATATAAAATTTTTTACTTAAAAAAAGGTTGCGACTCGTTATATAACGGGTAGACACTGAAAGAACACGATTCCTACTCAGAATGGTCGTCAGAAAGCTGTAGCGGGTGTAACCTTAGAAATCTTAGTTTTAAAGATTTATGACTTTCAGCATAAATTCTGTAAAATTTTTACTATAACGTACACAATAATTTTGGTATAGCTGTCTGTTCAAAGTGTTTTTAGCTGTGTTACGTATTTATTGTTGGACAAAAAACAAGTTTTCTTAACAAAAAACTATTTTTAAAATGTGACGGGTGTGACCGACGGGTGTGACCGACGGGTGTGACCTAATACGAAAATTTTAAAAATTCGAAGAAATAAAACTTTTTATTGCTTTCATTAATATAAATAATATAAAAATAAATCATAAGAAAATAATATATTAAATTATTTGCTTTCCATTCTATTATAGACAGCAGAATTCTAGCTGAATTCAATAAAAAGCGAAAAAAGTATATTTTTTCCGAGATATTGGTTTTTATTAATAATAAGAAACGGAAGAAAAGA
The DNA here is from genome assembly GCA_956483635.1 of Panzeria rudis. NCBI lineage: Eukaryota > Metazoa > Arthropoda > Insecta > Diptera > Tachinidae > Panzeria > Panzeria rudis. The sequence goes on from OY101449.1 coordinate 109,880,718, forward strand.
AAATCTGAAATAAATATTAAACATACAAAGAGATTGAGCAAAATGTTTCATGGATGATCATTTAAAAAATTTCTCAAATTGCTTAAAATATATTGAATAATTTATTTTTTTATTTTTTCTATAATTGTCATGCTCTAAAAAACATCAATTGAGAGATTTTTATTTAAAATAAGAAAATTATGTTTTCCTTGCATAGGGCCGTTTTACGTGGATTCACTCTGCTGTTTGTTCGTCCAAGACAATTTTCTCTTTAGAGCCATGTCTAAATATTTGATTTTATTCGGAAGACTTTACGTTACCCCATTTATTTAATAAATTTATTATTGTATCTATTCTAAAAACTTTATTTTAAAAAAGGTTATATTTGCTGTGGGTTAATCATGTACATATATACGAAGGCAATAAACATGCTTAATCCACAACAAATAAAAACTTTGTTATCCCATTTAGCTTGAGTAGCGTATAGGCGGAAGTATTCTTCTTAGAGAAGCAGCAAATTTCCTTTTAGTCCAGCTTGCATATAACTTCTAGCCCAGTTTCTAACAGCTGTAATAGGGTATCCATATGCATTCTAGAATCTAAATACTGCCACTATCACGCTGGAAATACTTTAACACTTCTGTTTTGTGTATCATAACCAGGAATGATAAATGAAAAACTTCATTTCGTACCAATGACCTTCTAAAATAGTACTTTTTCGGCTCAAATAGTACTAAAATCTTTTTGAATTGTTGTAACGAAGTAAGCCACACGATTTTGATTGATTTTATGTGCTCATTGCGTCAAAGATCTTTGTGATATGGCTTTGTTTTCTAAAAATATTTTTCATAAATTCTTTTTCAAATAATAGTGCCAAAAATCAAACAATTAAAATTTAAATTTATCTCAATTAAACTTCACTTCTGCCATGTAAAAAGGAACCTACATACTAACTTCTTTATTCTTATAAACTTGAAGTTTGCTAAAAAATTTTAAATTCGTTCACAGTCATGGTGAAATAAGTATACAGGTGACCGCATAAGGGAAACAAATGCAACAATGCAACAAAAAAATAGATGATGCTTGTCAAAAATATATACGTGCTGGACGTGGATTATGCACAAAACTAGCAGAGCAAATAAAAATCAGCTGACGTTATGCTGCCACCTGTATACTTATTTCACCTTGTTCACACTGGATAAACAAGCCATAGCACAAGATATTTCTTCTATTAAAATTTGAAATCCGTCATTTCTGTAGTTCTCGGGAATAAATGCGTAAGTTGACTTACGTAGATTTTGAGTTATTAATGCGAAATAGCTCTATCAACGACCAACCAGACACTTAAATTGTAACAGTTGAAAAGGGCCCAAATCAGTTTTTGAGGGCAACCGTTTAAGAAAAAGACAAAAATTATTTGTTGTTGTTTTATTTTATCCAAATAAAAGTGTTGCAAATATTATTACGAATGTATGCGAAAAACAAAACAAAATTTAACACCAATACTTTCTTATTTCTCTTTTAAACACCAGTCTTACAAGAGTGAGTTAAAAATAGCTTGCTGTTCGTGTCGTGTCTGTGGCTCTATTTTAAGCGCTTTTGGATGAGAGTAAATATTTTCAGAATATCATGGACTAGTCTCGATATTTTTTCATGCACAACAACCTGACTTCTATATTGATTCCACAAATTTTCAGCAATAACGACTTAAGTATTCCCGTGTGATGGATTATTTAAACACACAAGCAGAGATATACGATGTTATTATCTAAACACATTTTGAAGTCTTTTTAAATATTTTGCTTAGTAAATGTTATTTATGTCGACATATGGGGTTTTATGCATCCTTTGCTAGAATCTCGTTCTTATTTTATTTTTGTCTCAAATTTTTACACAAAGTTATTTTGGCAAATATGTATATGCCGAAAGTATTAAAAAAATCAAAGATGGTAATTCATACCGTGGACACAATTTCAGAAATATTTTGTTTTGGCTCTACTGCAAGGCTGCCCAAAAATACTTTGCATCTTTGCAGCTAAGAGTACAGTAACACGATAAAGTAAACGCAAAGATTTTCATTAAAATTTTATCACAAGAAATTATGTTGATCGTAAAAATCTATAATAATGCGTTTCACACTGAATTTACTATTTCTTTACTTGGTAAAATACAGAAATTTTCAATACATTTTGCCACAATCCCCTTTGTTTTTCTAAATATATCTTTTTATTTCTAAGAAAAAGCACTTTCTTTTCCATCATTATTTATTTTACACACTGTATATGACAAAATACAAACACAGCTAGTATGCATGTACAGTCGTCGCTCTCGCATTAACGACTAAATAGGGAGTATAAAAAGAAATGAAATAAAGAGTATAAACAATTGTTTGGTGAAATGAACAACCTTGCTCTACTGAAAAAAAAAGTTTTAAAACATACGCCTTTATTCAAGAAAACCAATGATTTGTTTATAGAATATGGAGTTTGACATTAAGCTACTCCATCAGCATCGCTGTTGATATTTGGCTTGAACACTTATAAGCAAATATTATAAGCTGTTCTCTCAAGACCACCTGTTATGAATTCTCCTTAAATAAGTACACAAATCCACTCACGAATTACCGCCAGGGTTGTCAGATTTTTTCTGGACTAATTCGCCAAATTGATTTTAAAAATCGCCAAAAGTCGCCAAAATATATTTTTATATAACACTTTTTCTTTATAGAATATTTTATAAAATAATCGCATAAAAACCGAATAAAATCGCCAAAAGTAGAAAAAACATCGCCAAAAATTATTGCTTGTAAATTTTTTTCGTCAAAATTCAAGAGCCATGAATAATTACGATTAATTCATAGGTATAAGAAAAATGGAATGTGTTCTAATACATTATATGTATCTAAAATTTTCTTAGATTAGTCATCCCTATTTTAAAAATATTAGCGGTGTTCAGCGTTTGATGCAAATGGTCTTGTGAAAGTGCAAGTGCAAAATATCGTAGCTTTTTATGACATTCAACAACAAAATGCTCAAGATTTCATAAAAAAGCTACGATATTTTGCATTTGCACTTTCGCAAGTCTATTTGCATCAAACACTGAACGCCACTATTGTATAAGCGTTGCAAGTTTTCAACATGACAAAGTGCGGAAATTTCAATATATTGTCGGACTCAGTGTTTGATGCAAATAGTTCTGTATTGCTTAATAAAGTATAAAAACAACGTTAGCGATGTTCAGTTTTTGATTGCAAAAGCGAGAATGTAAAACATCGTAGCTTTTTTTTATAAAATCCAACAACAATTTTGTACATTTTGCTGTTGTTTTTCATAAGAAAAGCTACGATATTTTGCATTTGCACTTTTGATAAAAATTTGGCCAAAATTTATTTTTTGTTAAAAAGTAGCCATAAATTCGCCAAAAAATTTATTTATCGCCAGAAAAATCGCCATGTCGCCAAACCAAAAACTTGGACGCCAGACAAGGCTAAAAATCGCCCCGTTTGGCGAGAAATCGCCATATCTGACAACCCTGATTACCGCCTAAGTAGACTTAAGAGAGAATTAAGTTAAGGGCCAAAGTAGAGATAAATTATTATTGAATAATCAATTGATACCACCCAACAAATTGGGAAATTTTGCAAATAGTACCAAATGAGTCATGGGGTACCATCGTACTTTTTTGGTTTCAATAGTACCAAAAAAAGTACAATTGTACCAACTTTATCATCCCTGATCATAACATTCACCAAAGGCTCAATACACATGTGTATGTATTCGGCTTTTGCTAACCCGGTTGGACATGTCTTTCAGACATCGTGCAACACATATGTACGACAATGTTAAAGCGTCGATGACCTGTTGGGGACAGCGCAAACACATCAGTGAGGACCTTTTCAAACCAATGGCCGCTAGGTTCATACTTGACAACAAGAGCGACACTGTCACCCATCTTTTCTTTAATGACCATGTAAATGACAACATCCTCAGAAATGTCCGCATTGCATTTTTTCGTTTGTTTCATTTTTACACGTGTTATTTAATAGAAGAAGTTTTAATAGGCATTGTGTAACAGCCCTGCAAGGAATGTCGATAGTAAAATTGTACTGATTCACTATTGACATTATCACCAGTACTACTGAATAATTGTACCCAGGCAATGTTCTGTGCTATAGACATTTAACATGTGTTTGTCATTGAGATTCCACTACTGACATCGGAACTGTTGACTTACTATAGACCAGGTGGTTCTTATGGGATCATATGGAGGCACCGGTACCAGAGATTCACTAGTGCATTTTAATGATTCTAGTCAACACATATGAAACTTTTTACCAGCTAAGACAAATAAATTAGAGTTTTTATGAAAATTTTTAGTTTTCCGTTCAGCCGCATATATTTTCAACACATCAAAATGAGACCATAAAAAATCGTTTTCTAGCTGTCAAAAACTTCTCTTCTCATTAAAGCTAAAATAAAAAGTGTAAACGATTCGTTGACAACGTCACCAAAAAGTCACCAAACTTGTCGACAAAACCGGTGACTTGGAGACACTTGGCTCCTGGCTTTCTTCAGGGAGAACTTTTCATCAGCTCAATTTCGCTCAATTTTAGCAAGCAGGAATGTATCAAAATGATTGAAACTGGTGACAGATTGAGCGACAATGTCCACAAGAAGTTAATTTTTTCCTGGTATACGAAAATTTATAAATTGAACGTTGCAAGACTAGCTGGCGACCAATATCCACCAACCAGTTGGCATGGCCAGTTGAGTAGTTTTTCTTTTACCCATTCTTTGAGTACGGTTTCTTTTGGATTGTCTTAAAACAAACTGTAAACGACAAATATCGTGCATGACAAATGTCGAAATTTTCTTAAGTAGTAGTTAATGAAAATTTCCTCTACGACAAGCTGGCCAACCGGGAATTTATATTAAAGCGGCAGCTGTTAAAAACAACACAGAAAAAATTATCACCAAAAATTTTTCAAACAAAAGGTTGTCTAAAAATAAATTTAATTTTCAGTAAATGCTCTTGACATAATCAATGAATTGTTTGTTTGACTTTTGTTAGAACGCAAACACCAAAAACAACAATAAAAACTGTGTCGTAAAGAACCACCCCGATGACGATATACACACAAATAACAACAACAACAACAATCACAGCAATAGGAATGCAATTGTACCAAGTTTTAGAGTATTTAGATAAACATTCAGACTTGAAAACATGTAACAAAGTGAAATCTCGTAAATGCTTAATGGATGATTATGATGACACAGACAGAAATTTTGTTTATGTTTTTGTTTGATGAAGTAAATTATTTTGCTTAATAATTGTTAGCATTTTTAGACTAATTGCTTATTAAATTCAGACAGAAACATTTTTTGATATTTTTCAGAAAATCCAGTAAATATTTTTGTTTGATTTAGTAAATTGTTTTGTCTACAATTTGTAAATATTTTTAGACAAATTGTTTTATAGATTTAAACAATTTGTTCACTGAAAAAACCCTCGTTTTTTTCAATGAAACTGTTGAGGTATTTTTGTCTATATTTACAAATTCGTTTTTAGGTCCGTTCATAGACAAAATATTTACTATTTCATTGAATTCCTTTACAGAAAATGAAATTTAGTTTTTTCTGTGAACCATGATGATTGTAAAAAACTATAATTATTTTAAACAAATTAAATAATTATGTATACCAAAAAAAATGAAATTTTTATGCTTATTTTTATTAAAAACAAAATCAAAAATTAACAGTTTAGTATAAAAAAAAGACTTTTTAACAAAAAAAATTCACTCATAAGCCAGCGTGCATATAATTAAATTCATTAATAGCGTTTTCCAAAAGCTTGTTGTGCGTGCGGTCAATTCATATAATCTCCAGTTGTGTGTGAACATAACAGTTGTTTCTCATTAGCCGTTTAACCGTAGTAGGCATAAGGAGAAGCGTAATAGCCGCCGCTATAAGCATAGGGAGTATAAAATTGGGGAGCTGGTTCAGGCCTGGCTACTGGTCTGGGAGCTGGAGCTGGAGCAGGCAATGGAGAAGGTGAAGCCATGCTGACCACAAATAAGGCAGCCAAGAGAACAAACACCTAAAAAAATAAGAAAAAGCAAACAAAATCAATTAAATTTCATAAAATTCTTTAGCATTTCAATACTTACGAATTTGAACATTTTTGAAATACAAGTTTAGTTGTTTAAACTGTGGCGAATGAAATGCTTTTGATGCCTTTCTCAACCATAAGCCGGTCTATTTATAGTGATCCTGAATGTTGATCTCATTCTTAAATTTTTTTGGTTTTATTTGTTTGTTTGTTTGTTTTAATTATATTTTTAAAAAGCAAACTTTAATATAAAAAATTATTGGTCTTTAATTTATTGTTTTTTTAACTACTGTTTTGTGTATTTGCGATGTGCTTTGAATTTTCAATGATTTTCTATTTATTGGCGGTAGTTGCGAAATAACTTATAAAAAGTTTAAAATACTTTTGCTTTTATTCATAATCGTAGAATAGTACGTAGTATGTACATCTACAACTCAATACATATATAAAAATGAATCTATGTTTGTATATATTATTGATGCCAATACCGAAATCCCGGAATTGACAAAATATTCGTGAGTCCCGAAATATTTATATTACGTTTTTTAAGTAAAATTCTTATACAAAAAACTCGTAATGAAAAGTAACAATTGATTAATTCCATTTATCGGGGTGTTACCACTTGACACATATCTTTTGTTATAAATAAAGAATATAAAATTTTTTAATTAAAAAAAGGTTGCGACTCGCAAGGCCATTAAGCTTAAAGTCGTTGAATAACGGGTAGACACTGAAAGAACGCGATTCCTGCTCAGAATCGTCGTCAGAAAACTGCGACGGGTGTGACCTTACAAATCTTAGTTTTAAAGAATTATGACGTTCAGCATAAATTCTGTAAAATTTTTACTATAACGTACACAATAATTTTGGTGTAGCTGTCTGTTCAAAGTGTTTTTATCTGTATTACGTATTCACTGTTTGACAAAAACCAGTTTCTTAACAAAAAAAAACATTTTTAAAATGTGACGGGTGTGACCGACGGGTGTGACCTAATACGAAAATTTAAAAATTTCGAAGAAATAAAACTTTTTATTGATTTCATTAATATAAATAATATAAAAATAAATCATAAGAAAATAATAACACATTAAATTATTTGCTTTTCGTTCTATTATAGACAGCAGAATACTCTAGCTGCGTATTTTTTTTAATTCAATAAAAAGCGAAAAAAGTATATTCTTTTTAGAGATAAGGGTTTTTATTAATGATAAGAAAGGGAAGAAAAGAAAATCTGAAATAAATATTAAACATACCAAGAGGGAGAGCAAAATGTTTCGTGGCTGATGATTTAAAAGTGCTTCAGATTGCTTAAAAAATATTAAATAATTAAATTTTTTATTTTTTCTATAATTTTCTTGCTCTAAAAAACATCAATTGAGAGATTTTTATTAAAAATAAGAAAATTGTTTTTTCCTTGCATAGGGCCGTTTTACGTGGAATCACTCAATTGCAACACTAATTTATGTATTTAAATGTATTATGGCTGTCAAAAGGTATCCTCCCATCCCCAATCCCCTGGTCGGTGGTGACAGACGAACTTCTCCACGTTCTTAGTGAAAGTGGGCATAAACTAAATGGATACGCTGATGACTCCGTGGTTATGGTAACTGGAAAATTTTGCTATGTTCTCTTAGTCGTCATGCAGGATGCTTTGTGTATTTACTTTTAGGAGAAAACTTAATTTGTGATTTTCTTGACAGAAGGCTGGACTTGGAGTCCCTATGTAGAACTCTGTATACAGAAATCCTCTAGAGTTGTGCTGCAGGAGTATGAGCATTAAAATGATCATGTGGAGCTATAAAATTATAACACATGTTTACAAATTTCGAAAAACTTTTTTTTTTGTAACTGTTCAAAGTTGTGGTTGAAGTCTACTGACGATTTGGTAAAAGTGCCAATGAACTGCATATACACAATTGCTTAATAACAAATAAATTTCATTTAAAATATAATTATGACAATATGTCAAATAATAAATTTCTTAAAGAAAAAATTTTCCGTTCGCTAGCACGCGAATCTGTACTCCATTTTTTCCATCAGCTCTAGTTTTCGAGATATAGCGTTATGAAAAAAATAAACGCACTATCACCACATATAGTAGCATAACTTAAGAAGAGGTTTTTCTATTTAGTAAAGAACAAAAACCGAAACTCGACAACAAAATAATCTTGAAGCCGTGCAAACATTGTTTTCAAATTTGCTCAGTACTTTCAGAGATATCGTAAGAGTTTAACCCAAAAAAATGAAAATTTTATAAAAAAAATTTTGAGTTTTTTATTTTTAAGGATGCATAAAAAAGACAAATACAACTTTTTTGACTTAGTAGCTTGTTGCTTAATGTATTCGAAAAGAATTGAGACCTTTTTTTATTGAAATTTGTGCATAACTTTTGATTTTATTCATAATTCAGTGAGGGAAATGAATTGATAAAAATTAAATGTTCATACAACAGCGATTTCTGACAACATTTGAATTGCATGGGTTCGATCATAGGTTTGTGTCTAGAACGAGCTGCTGAGCGAGTTGGAACGAGTTGGACCCAATTCTACACTTATAGTAAAAAATCGTGGAGCGCTTGATATGAAATGTTACAACATATAGAAAATTGCACCCCACGCTTTTTTTACTATAAGTGAATTATTTTGTTAATACATAACTTAATTTTTAGTTCAATCTTATTAAACATTAATTAGTCATAATTGATTGTTGGGATTGCTGGCATACAAACTCTTCATACTTACAAATTATTTTCTAATTTTTAGTTCCGTTTGCTATTAAAGCGTGTTTTTAAGTTTTTTTAAACTATAATTTATTTATTGGAAAAATTTAGCCATTTTTCACTCCCATTTCAAATTCTTGACTTTGATTCCTTTTTACGACTACATGAATTGAGAAAACTAAAAAACTTTTCTGCATGTTATTAAGGATTGCATTAAAAATCATGAAAATTTTTTCAAAAATTTGCCTATGATATTACCAGAGATATTTACGAAATAGAGAATAAAGTCGAGGCCAAGAACCAAAATTTTCAAATTCAAATCCAAATATTTTTGAAAATATTAAAGATATTTTATTGAAATAAACTGAATTTTATTTATCTATTAATAAGCTTTACAACAAGTTTAAGTTTATTAAAATCGGATAATATTTCTAAAAGTTATGAGGCTGATGTTTTTCATGCCCGAGATAGTCAACTTTGACACCCTATAGCTCAACGTGTGTTTTAATAGGGCGGTCCAAATTTTAGCATTCTTAAAGCTCAGGCCCTCTTCTATAATTTTTACATACATCGTTTTGTAATCGGATCGTAAATTTCAAAGATACAGATTATTACCCTTTTTTCAATTGGAAACACTGTGCGGTGAGAGATTTTATACTTCATGTGGAGTCATCAAGATACCTCCGGCCTTTCTTTTTGCGTTTCGCAGAGTTTATATATTTTGGTCTCTGAATTGCCAATGGTAAGTTGGTGTCGTCTGGTTTATCGGGCACCGCACCGCGGTCATACGTATAAAATTTTGCCCATAAAAATTGGAAATTCGCATTTTCTTGGATCCTATAACTCAATCAATTTTGGTTCGATCAACACGGTCCATACAAAAAGTCGAAAATTTGTGAACTAGTGTTAAATATGGCTCTTAACATCATAGTGCCAATGCAATGTACACCTTTAGGCAAAATTACCCACTTTTGTTTGTTTTAATTATATTTTTTATGCTCGAATATAATCAAAACTTAAATTCAGTGGTATTTTGATTATTTAATTTTTTATTTTCGTACCAAAAATGTGATTTGAATTTTTAATCAAGTTTTGCTTACTTCTTGCATTAGACAAATAATTTAGAAAATGTTTAAGATAATTTTATTTTTATTTTTTTTTTTATACGGGTATAAACAATGTTATAATTATTGTAAATGCTTGCGGTTAGTTTTTTAGATTTAATTTGATGTTTTATTTTGAATAATTCATCAATATTTTAAAATAAACGTGTACAAAAAATTTATCGATCGTTAGCCGCAAGAAAATCGTAACCAAAATATATTTTGCAACTCGTTTTTTTACGAAAACGATCAAAGTTGTGTGAAGTATAAGTAACGTTACGGCAATACAGCAGAAGAAATGTTATGGTATGTTCTTTTCAAGTAAAGCAAAGCGAGTGGCAAGAAACTATAAGGATAATAATGAAAGAGTTAAATAACACAGATAAAACTAAATTTCATTTTCTGTAAAGGAACGTATTGAAATAGTAAATATTTTATCTAGGAACGGACCTATAAACAAATTTGTAAATATAGAAAAAAATATCTCAATAATTTCATTGAAAAAAATATTGTTTTTCTTCTCAGTGAACAAATTGTTTAAATCTATAAAACAAATTGTCTAAAAATATTTACAAATTGTAAACAAAACAATTTACTAAAACAAACAAAAAGGGGTACTGGATTTTCTGAAAAATATCAAACAATATTTTTGTCTGAATTTATAAACCAATTAGTCTAAAAATACTTACAAATATTAAACAAAATTGTTTACTTAATCAAACAAAAATATTTACTGGGTTTTTTTGCGATATATTAAACAAAATTTTTGTCTGGGTCATCATCATCATCACCATCCATTAAGCATTTATGACATTTCACTTTGTTAAATATGTTCAAATCTGAATGCTTATCTAAAGACTCTAAAAAAATGAATGAGAATTAATGCAACGACATTAACGAAATTATTCACTCAAAAATCTTCAGTAAACAAACTTGATACAATCGCATTCCTTTTGCTATCATTGCTGTTGTTGTTATTTGCGTGTATGTGGCCAACGATGTTGTTTTTTTACGATACAGTTTTTCTTGTTGTTTTTGGTGTTTGAGTTCTAAATAAAAGTCAAACAAACAATTCATTGATTATGTAAAGAACCTTTACTGAAAATTAAATTTATTTTTAGACTAACGTTTGTTTGGTGATAATTTTTTCTATGAACAGTTTGCTATGGACAATAATACTATGCAACAAAATGAAACTTTTGTAATGATCTTTGATCACAACTATGTCCGAAATTTAAAATGCTATAGATAGTTTTATTTTTTTTTTTTTCTAAAATTTGGGATTTTTCAAGATGTTGCTCACCATTTTTATTAGCTAAAAAAAATTATATTTAAACAGCTTAAAGGAAATTTTGTTACAAGTTTTAAATTCAGTAAACTCGATTTTTTGCAAAAATCAGATAATCTCACTTTTTTGTAAATAAAGTCAATATTTATCCATCGATTTTCATGAACTAAGGCATATTTTATTTGTAATATATGTGGCTTTATGGTCAGTTAAAAAAAGAGCAGTTTTAGCTATTTTTGATTGTTGATAAATTTTTTAAAAATAAAAATTTTTTAATTTTGCATAAAAAATATAATTTCATCATTGCGGTCTAAATAATTCTGAAACCACTGAGTATATAAAAAAACAATGTTTAACCGGCTTAAAGGTAATTTTATATTAAGTTTTTTTCGCCAGTTTTGTAATAAAATTGGACTGCACCTTTACAAGTTATCATAGAATCAGCCTCTTCAAAAATCAAACATTTTAGAAAAAAACATAAAAAAATTATCCAAATTTCGAATGTTTTTGTAGTTAAGGGATCATAACACATCAACAAAAATTTAGTGGTACTCCTTGGAATTTTTCTTGTCACATAGTTTTATTAGTGGTTTTAAAATAAATTTATTAGATCAACTGATTTTTGATGACAGCAAAAAAAACATAAGCGTTGTCTTATAGGAAATTTATTGAAACTATTAACATTACATATGTCAGTTCAAGACAAGCGCGTATCCTAGGGGGGAAGGGGGTGTTCATGACCACTGCCTAGGCTACTCGCATAAAGGAATAAATGCTAATCTAGCGGCGAAAAAATTAAAAAAAAATTATTGAATTTAAAAAAATTTTAACGCAACATCAAAAATCAATGGCGGAGTTCAGTATTTGATGCAAATAGTCTTGGGAAAGTGTATTATAGTCTGAAACGGCCTTAAATAACACACAAATATCCACATAATTCAAAATACTATAGATAACACTCAATGCAGTACAAATTAAGTGAAGATGACGCGATGCCGTTCAACTGAAACTTCTTAGTTATACACAAAATATTTTCAATAAAATTTATAAAGAATGGGTAACGTTCCATGCATTACAAGTTCAATTAACAACTATTGTGATGTATTATCTTCGATAACTTTTAACAGCAACTCTTAATTATACGTAAAATATTTACAAGTCATTTAAAAAGTATTGGTAACGTTCAATACATTTCAAGTTGAATTAACAACAATTGATATGGATAATCTTCGATGAGTTTTATCAAAAACTTCTGAATAGTATACACAAAGTTTCCAAATAATTTGAAATGATGTGGGTAACATTCAGTACAGTACAAACTGAATTCACGATAATTAAGCTCAAATTTAACTAACGATATTTAAGTTGAATACTCTTGGATGATGGCGAATTATATAAAAAATATTTTCAATTAGTTTAAAAAAATTTTAGTAACATTCAATACATTTAGTTGAACAAACAACAATTGAGATTGAAAAAAGAACACAGTGTCGTAGGAACGCGTAGTTCCGTACATCCTCAACTGGTATGAGAGCAACCACCGGGATAACTGCAGGGGTCACCACTAGAGCAGCATTTCGCGCACAAAAGATAGCACTATTAGCCGCAGCTAAAGTTTCTTCAAGATAGCCTCATAATCAACCAAACGATCCAGCACTCTATCTACTACATCAGCTGGCAACACGTCGATCAGTGACCCTCTTCGACTCTATCATGGATTGTCCACAATAATTACCTCCACCGACAAACTAGCAACCAAGTTGTTCTTCTGCCGATTATTCTTCCTACCAGAGGCCACAGCACTGTAATTTGCATCACTGTCATTGAACACCTCCTAAGCTATACCATTATCATCCGCGCAGACTTTAGGCGACGTACCAGCAACACTAAACAGCCAATCAGGCGCACCAACAGGACCAGAAACAGCAATAAAATTTGAAGCAGCAGCACCACCAATAGCACCGGCCGCAAAATTTGCACCAACAGCATGCTCGGCAGCAGCCGCTGGTCTTAGACGCCAATAGCTTATTAATAACATAAATCAGTAGGAAGATAATATGTAATTTGCACATCCAGATGATAAGTAGAAGACAATTTCAAAAGACGTCAGCACCTAAATCAACTATCAGTTGGAAGATAGTAAGACAATACTTATCGCCAATAGTTAGCAGAGACACCTTCAGCTATCACTGCCACGAATCACTTAACCAAGCCACAAAGTATTTAGCAAAGACGCAACCTATATTTGAGATTCCCAAAAACTAGGCCAAAAACCCCAGGAGTTTCCCGGCACTTCCCCGGAAGATTACAGCAACGCTGAAAATCTAAAAAAATCCTAAGCGGCAACACCTTATGTTATGTTACGTTGTACCAAAAATTTCATATCATTTGCAAGAATTTATATAATTAGCAGAGACACCTTCAGCTATCACTGCCACAAACCATTTAGCCAATTCACAAACCATTTAGCAACATCACAAACTCTATGTAAGATTCCTAAAAACTATGCTAAAAATCCCCAACATCTCAGGAGCTTCCCGGCACTTCGCCGGAAGATTACGGCAACGCTGAAAATCTAAATAGCTTCGCAACGGCTATACCATTATGGTATGTAGTTGTGACCAGGGTTGTCAGATATGGCAATTTCTTGCTAAACATTGGCGATTTTGGAAATTTTGGATTTGGCGACATGGCGATTTTTCTGGCCATAAATAAGTTTGTTGGCGATTTTGATGGCTATTTTTAACAAAAACTAATTTTGGACAAACAAACGTTTATAATTCAACAGCAAATTGTTGTATTGAATTTCATAAAAATAGCTCCGAATTTTATATTATCAGTTTTGCAAGACCATTTTCATCAAAAACAGAACTCCGTTAATGTTATTTTGATATTTTAAGACGATTATAATTAAAAAGGAGTTTCATGCAAATAGTCTTGCGAAATATTAAATGCAAAATATGGTAGATTTCTTATAAAATCCACGATATTTTGCTCTTTCGCAAAACTATTTGCATTAAATATATTGCAATTTCTGCAGCTTGTTGTGTTGTGCATAGAAAAAAGTATCACCAAAAAATTTTCAAACAAAAGTTTGTCTAAAAATAAATTTAATTTTCAGTAAAAGTTCTGTCCATAATTTATGAATTGTTTGTTTGGCTTTTGTTTAGAACGCAAACACCAAAAACAACAAGAAAACTGTGCTGTAAAAAAACAACCCCGATGACGACATACACACAAATAACAACAACATCAATGATAGCAAAAGGAATGCAAAAGTTTGTTTACTGAAGATTTTTGAGTGAATCAATTCGTTAATGTCGTTGCGTTAATTCTCATTCATTCTTTTAAAATCTTTAAATAAACATTCAGACTTGAACACATTTAACAAAATGAAATTTCATAAATGCTTAATGCATGATGATGATGATCAAGACAAAAATTTTGATTGATATATTTAAAAAAATCCCCTAAATATTTTTGTTTGATTAAGTAAACTATTTTGTTTAATATTTGTTAGTATTTTTAGACTAATTGTTTTATAAATTCAGACAAAAATATTGTTCGATATTTTTCAGAAAATATAGTAAATCTTTTCGTTTGATTTAGTAAATTGTTTTGTTTACAATTTGTAAATATTTTTAGGCAAATTGTTATATAGATTTAAACAATTTGTTCACTAAAAGAAACACGTTTTTTTTTTCAATGAAAGTTGAGATATTTTTGTCTATATTTACAAACTTGTTTGTAGGTCCGTTCCTAGACAAAATATTTACTATTTCATTGAATTCCTTTACAGAAAATAAAATATAGACTGGTGAGAATTTTAGATACATTGGATGCATTAGAACTCATTCCATTTTTCTAATATGTGTTAACTGTAATCATTAATGGATTTTGAATTATGATGAAAAAATGTTTATGCATGTATTTTTTCATTTTCAAAAAAATTTTGTTTTACCTATGGGTAACACTCAATACAGTACAATTTAGATGGAAAAAATTCGAAATTCCTTGGTTATACACAAAATATATTCCATTAATTTCATGAAGTATGGGTAACGTTCAAAGCATTACAAATTTAATTAACAAATTTGATATTATGATGTACATATTATCTTCGATGAGATTTTAGCAGTACTTTTAAAGGTTTTAAATCAAAAGCACATGACACACCTCTTATATTTGAAGTTTTTAATGCAATTTTAGCCAATTGAAAATGAGCAACAATATATACGAAGAATTAGTAACGTTCAATACACATAACTGCAGGCAGCAAGAAAAGTTCGAAAGAAATTGTAATATGTTTTTCTTATTTCTTTTAACCTGAGTGTATATTCACTAAATACTGCTGTTGCACCAAAAATTATTCAAAATTTCTATCAGTACAATTTGCGTTAGCACTTGTACTACTCGTACTACCACTAACTAGTTAACTTGTTATAGAGACAATTTTGTTAATTCCAAATATTCTAAATAGATTACAACCCAAACACATATGCAGACAATATGTACGCAAAAAAAGCATGTGTTACAAAATTTTAGAGTTTTTTTTTTGTTAGTAATTCAAACCACAAGAAACAATACAAAATAGACAGACTGACTAACAGCATTACAAGCTACAACACACTTGACACAACATACTTGCAGTTGCATGGCATGAAGTGTATATATGGGCTATTAGTTTCTGGAGGCGGACTACTTTGAATTGGTAATATGTACTAGTGATGTTACGATTATTCGTATTCGTATTCGAATCGCCGAATATTCGCCTCTTTCATTAAATTCGTATTCGCCAAATTCAAGCGAATATTTCACGAATATTTTGTGAATACGTTCCAAAAAATAATAAACAAAAAAGACTGAAAATTAAACAAAAAATATTAATTTTTAATAAAAAAAATTTGTCTATAACGCAAAATAATAATCTTCTTTTAGTAAAGAAAAAAGCAACACAATATATTTCACAACGACATGGTATTTAAAAAGTAAAGTCCTGTTAAATTAATTTATTACACACAGAACGTCTTATACTTTTCACCGGTGCTTGTCATAATATTAGATATAATTAACAGGCATTCATCTTGCACACGCAAAGAAAAGATATGGTTGTGGCATGGTTGCGTCAATACTGTCATGTTTCCCGATATAGCTTATGATTGTGGCAAATAAGTAATTATTGTTTTAAATAATTGGGAACCTTAATTAGTTTACGACAAAAAACTTATTTTTACATTTAATCATGACATTATTAGCATTCATATTGATTGCAACATGGTTGAATTTGTTGGTAAAAAAAAATCTAGCTACAATCATGGTATACTTGAAAATTCAAACACAGTATGGTTCTATAACAATAAAATGTGGTTCTTGTTCATACTATTTTAAAACAGTTTGTTTGCAAACAAGCTATGGTTACGAAAGAGACATGGCTCCCTAGCAAAAATAAATCTGGTACAAGGAAGCAGGTAGATTAATAAGAAGTGCTTCGGAGATGCGCAAAAGCACACAGTGCATCCCCTCTGCCTTACGACGATGCAATAACGTAAGCGAGCGAAGAAACTTACCACACACACGATGAATTTGGTCGGCTATTTATGTTTTTTCATGTGTTTTAAACACGAAGTTTTTTTTCAACTCAAACTTTTTTATAATGCATCATCTCTCGCTTACGTGGGTACAAATATGGATGCGAGTATGATTTTTGCTTCGTAATTTGATTTTTTATGCTTCCATTGAATTGTGTAGTGGTTAGTGTTCTAGTCTACCATGCGGAGATCGTGGGATCTTACCCAGCAAAAATAAATTTGGTACAAGGAAGAAGGTAGATTAATTAGAAATGCTTCGGAGATGAGGAAAAGCACACAAAGCATCCCCTCTGCCTTACGAGGATGTAACAACGTAAGCGAGCGAAGAAACTTACCACAAACACAATGAATTTGGTCGGCTATTTATGTTTTTTCATGTGTTTTAAACACGAAGTTTTTTTTCAACTCAAACTTTTTTATAGTGCATCATCTCTTGCTTACGTGGGTACAAATATGGATGCGAGTATGATTTTTGCTTCGTAATTTGATTTTTTATTCTTCCATTGAATTGTGTAGTGGTTAGTGTTCTATTCTACCATGCGGAGATCGTGTGATCGATTCCTGCTTCAATACGCGAACAAAAAGTATTTAATAAAAGTAAATTGTAGTGTAATATAATTTCCAATTGTATTTGTATCATTTAATACATAAATAAATATAAAAACAATATAAAATAATGGCAAATAAAAAATTAGTCCAAGTGTGGTAAAATTGTGATATAAAGAGCAAAACATATTTTAATTATATACATATAAAAAAGACATGAGGTTAATGCATTTAGGATGCGCAGAAAGAAGCTTATGCCTCCAGACCTACCAAGTGGGACATCCCATACAAAAATCATGTAATGCCGAAGCGGGTTGGTAAGGGAGAGAAATCTCTCCCATATCTCTCCCTTACAAACCTGCTTCCGGTAGACGAATATTTTTGCTGGGTATGTATTATCTATGTGAAAATAGATAATAATTTTTATTCCAGATTCAAAACATTTTATTTTATACTTAATTTTAAAAATATATATATTTTTAGCTGCTGTCAATTTTTAATCAAAGTATGATTAAGAAAACAACCTTTATATGGTTCTTTAGAACCATATATAACCAAATATAATATAATTAGTTTAAGTCATAGTATATTTACATTCAATTAAACATTAGGTTGTATCAATCATATTAGTGTTATAAAAGACAACAATATTATATTTAGAACAGATTAATTTTCATAATAGTATGATCTGACTTCAAACATATAATTCAATCATAGTATGTTGGTCTTAGTTTATGGTTGCCTCAACCATGTTTTTTCTTTGCGTGCAGGCATGTGGTTTTATGAACGATTATTTTAAGGAAATGGACCTGCTAATTGGCCACCCAAGTTGGGATGGGCAAGTGAAAAAATATATCGATATATATATCGATATCGATATATTTTTAAATATCGATCGGCATCGATATATATGGAATAAAAAAATAGCGAAATATCGATATTTTTTTCAACAATGATAATTCATACGTAGTCCCCAAACTTTTTTTTAAATAAAACAAAAAAAGTGCCTTTCTTACATATAATTAAGCTGGAAGGGGTTAATTTCCAAGATCCTTACTGTTCCACAAATATTTCATGGAACATATATCAACAAAATTTCACTCAAAGAATGATGATTTTTCGAATAGACAAAATATTATAAATAAAACAAGAGATTTTGTTAGTAATATTCTATTTGATGAAGACTGACTGTGCCGAAATATTCTTAAAAATTGCACGAAAAACAAAACCAAAGCTAAAAAAAATATCGAATTTGATACTGTCGATATATTTGGAAAAATAATATCGATATATCGAAATTTAAAATATCGACGATATATATCGATATATTTTGAAGAAAATATCGATACATTGATATTTTTTGTCCATCCCTACACCCAACCCCGTTCGTACGATTTGATGCCATTAGAATATTTCATGGATACTAAAATCATTTTTTGTATTTCATTTCATTTTAAAATTATCCACCTCGAAGAAAAATACCTGTTACTAACATATGAAATTATGCCGTCTTTCTTTTCTGGAATTTGAATATAATTTCATTTTAATTTTTTTTTTCGGAAAAAAGAACTAGGGCTAGAACTGAATCAAACAAAAACAAGAACAACAAAAAACAACTAAGAAAACATGATGAGTAGGCAAAGAAACTGCAATAGTATTGCAACAGTTGTGGAACCAAAATCAGGAAACAGGCAACAAAGCCAATGAAGACGACATACTGGCGACAAACAAAACTGTATTTACCATTTTGGGTCTTCATCAGCAAGTGAGCGGAACTGAACAGTAGACAGGACAAACAATATAAAAGAAATACATAGAAAATTCTGTTACATGAACCACAATCAACTAGATTTGCATAGTACTTGTATGTACGTACGAACAGTTTAAAATATTTCAAAGAAAAAGCTTTAACGTTAAAGGTCTTTTTAGTTCTCGTATGTTGTGTCTAGTTGTGGGTGTTTAATTTTCTGACAACTGTAGAAATGATTTTTTTTCCTATTTTGTTGCACACAAACTCTTTATTCGCAAAGATTAAACTAAATACAGTGAGCTGTAAAAGTGCAGCCATGCATGAGAAGAGCAGTAGAGGGCTTACAAAACTAATGTTAACTGAATGCTTTTATCGAACATCATCTAAGATGATGTCATCCCTTTAACCCTCCCAAAGGCAAGGCATTTGTGGGGCTACCGAAACCGCTGATACCAGTGCTTTGTTACTGATCAAGCCTCGAAGGAAGAGGTTAGCTTTCTATAGAGTTTGGTCTCTGGTGAGACTTTAGGTGACTATTCATCTTCTTCCAGGCCCGCATGTATTACCCTACTTCCTTTATAAATACTTATGTATATGCACGCACTTTGCTGTGCTATTTCAGAGATTGGGTAGTAACACATAAGTTTTATGGGTAATTGACCAAAGGTAATGGCTGAAAAAGCCAATTACCCTTTTCCCCATGATGCACAGCATCAAGATTTGGATAATCACCAAGAGGCAGAACCGCGTCCCCTAGGGGTAGTCCTTCCTATATACATATCTTTTAGTAGTCTACTGTGACCAAATCGTTTATACGACATCTTTCCCCGTTTCCCTAAGGCGAATAACGAATTTGCATGCCGTGTTCACTGCGATTATTCTGATCGGTATAAAGTCCAATACAACGTATAAAGCTGCAGTTGATGTGCTATTTCGAGCTCTAGAGATGCAGAGTTCCGCTAGTCTTTGGATATTCTCTAACTTTTTTAGTTATGCCTTTGGCTTAGTTTTCCATAGAACAGAATAGGTCTAGTTACCGCTGCGTAGGTCCAATATATAAGACTGGGCGAAAGAATCCATGTCTTGCCTACATGCATACAGAGCATTGGTGGCATTTTTAAATCTATCTTCTACATTGAGTTTTCTCATCAGTTTGCTATCTCATATAACTCCCATATCGTATTCTTAGCCGCTTTACCTTCAAGTCTAATAAGAATGTCGCTAACGTTTAGAGAAGCGGTGATAGAACTTCTCATTGTGGAGTTCCTCCATCAGCTTCTTTATTTGTAGTAGTATTGCTAAATTCCGCAGATAATATTCTACACTTAAAGAGGTTGTCAGACCAGCTCTTGACCTGGGAGTGAGCACCCATATTTTCCACGCTTTTGACAATTGCATCCGTACACACATTATTCATGGTTCCTGCAATGTCCAGGAATACCACTATTGCATATAGTGTAACTATTTTTCGAGCTATTTAACAACAACATGAAATGTTGTCTAGTGTTTTTAGGGGGAAGGAAGTCAGACTGATGGCCCTAAAATCTTTTTGATGCATTTAGTTGCTCTTGCCTGCTTTTGGTAAGAATATAACCTTACCTGTCCTCATTAGTGTAGCTAGGCCCTTCTGAAGGGAGTGGCTAAGTCACTCCAAGAATCGCTCTAGAACCCCATAGAAATTCAATATATTAAGAGTAGTTTTGATAACTGTATGGACTAATATGGGCTTTAGCCCACCCAGAAAAATGTCTACCTACGTCAATGGTTATCCTCCATGCTTTTTGCACATACATATTTTAGTCTGAGACAGCCCTTGAAGATTCATATTAGCCAGGGAATTAACCTCTGTTTAACGTTTTGTAGTAGAGCCGGAAAGATTCCGTCTGGTCCTGGTGATTTATACGGTTCAAAAGAACTGATGGTCCATTTTATCTTACGTCACTATTCTTAGCATCGATCGAGTCCATTTATCATTTGTGCAGACTGAAGTACCTCCAACATTTCGCAACTGCAGCTGTACCGATTCTCATTGGAAGATTGTGCTTGGCAGTGATGGATTGCTGCCAAGCAGCTTCCACATTCTGGCTGTATCTGTAGTTTTTGTCCATGTTACCACAGAAGTTCTTCCATGAACTTATTTTCCTCACTTCCACATTAACGGAATTCAGTTCTTTTTTGTAGTCCCTCCAGCACTCAATTTGGTTTTGGGATCTAGCAAATTTAAAAAACTCACGCATTCACTTCTCGGAACGCTCATTGAATAAATAATTTTTGCAAACCGACTACAAACCAGGCGTGGCACTGCCCACTTTCTTATCATAATGTTGTATTTTCACGAGAACTAATTGTTGTGTGTGCGAAGTTTCATAAGCATCGGTTAAACAGAAGTAGTTAAAGAGAATATTAACTTTGCAAGGTCGTGGCACTGTCCACTTTCCAAATCATAATGTTGGTATTTTTATGTTTGTTCACGCATAACTCTACCATCGATTTGGAAAATGTTCACTGCATATGAAAGGTATACTTCCAGACTTGTTCCCTTTGACAGAGTCGAAAAAACTATTTTTATTGAAAAGGATATAAATATTATGTTTAGAGAAATGGGAATTGCCACACCCACAAAATGTAAACATTGTTTTGAGCTAGTTCTACTTTTCAAATTACTTCTACTTAGCCGATTAATACATATAAGTAATTGTTTTTGCCCCACACTGTGCAAATGCATGAGAGTAGTCTCATCGTGTTGTTTTGTCCCTAAAACTATTATAAATGTCAACATATGTGTCACTACAGGCAGCCAGGCAGGAACAAAAACATACAAATTTGTTTTTAGTTTTTTTTAGATTTATTTTTTCTTTTTGTAAAGTTTTTTTTTTGAATATTTTTTCCTATTTTTACTTGCAATTCCAACATCTGGTATTTAAAGATTTTTCTAGCAAACATGATGCATTTTTGAGTTTAACTCTAACTAGTTCATGTTTTGTTAAAGTTTGTCGTTATATTTCTTTTTTCACATGTTTGCAAAAGTATAAGACTGATTAGGTTTTGAATTCAATTAAATTTAAGTTCTTATTTTAACTTTAGTTTTATTTGCTAAATTTCTACAGCCAATAATTTTGATGAATATCTACTAAATAATAGGAGAGAAACTGAACGTAGATTCAATTTAAAAGATTTTTTGAAACAATTTATAAGTTTACATTTTTAACGATGACAAATTAATTAAATTTTTATCAAAATTTTACAAAGTTTAATATAAATTGATTAAAGTAATTGCATACAAACTGACTTTTTGAAATTTGAGTAGTAATTCCCAGGAAAATTTTTTGACATTTTTGTAATCGGTAGGACTTTATTAATGGGTTACAAAGTAATGAGTGGTACTTATTTATCTTATTACTAATGCTTCAGATTAGAAGTACTAATTAGTTTTCAAGAAAAGTAGTACGTATTTTTCTCATTATCTGAAGATAGTTATAATTTGTTGTTATGTATTAATAAAATAAGTAGGCAAGGACTTTTTAATTCAACATATGTTTGTATATGAAAACTAATTTTTGTCACTTAAACTCATAAGTCAACAATAGCTAAGTGAGTAAAGTAATTGTTTTCAGATCTGAACGAGCACAGGTTCGTATCCCAGCTGAATTATTTTAATTTTAATAGATATAAATAAAATATAATGTGTATAAATATTTAAGAAATTTATTATTTGACATATTGTCATAATTTTATTTTAAATGAATTTATTTGCTGGAGTTTAAGCAATTGTCTATATGCAGCATTTCGTTGGTGCTTTACCAACTCATCAGTAGACTTCAAACACAATTTTGAACAGTTACAAATCCTTTATGTTATGTACAAACTTTTAAAAACTATTTGAGAATTTACAAATATATAAATGATTTTCAAAAAATAAGCATATTAGGCTTTGAAACTTATACCAAACCCAGCAAATAAATTTTTTATTCGATATGAATCTATTTTATTTTTCTACACCTTCACACAATTAGAAATCCATTGGATAACAATAAAATTATTTATAAGGCAAAATGAAAAATAAAATCTAAATTAAACCTTTAAGAAATTTATTATTTGACATATTGTCATAATTTTATTTTAAATGAATTTTTAGCTTCAAGTAAGCCAAATAATAATTAGCTAATGTGCTGTGACAATGTAAATACATTTGTAAGGGGTACCTCTTATTTTTTGGTCTTCTCAAACAAAACTAAATAGTTATCGAGTCAAATTGTAAGTAGCTACGACTTAAATCCTCATATATTTTTTGCATACCAGTAAGCAAAGATTTTGCTGGGTTATTCCAACAAAAAGTAATATAGTTCGGTGAAATGTAAGAAATAATCTGAAATAAAAAATTAAATGAACTATGGATAATACATGTATGTATGTATGTATGTATTTACATATATGTATTGCTTAATTAAGAAAACCACAAGTTAGAAATTGAAATTTGAAATATATTCCTAAAACTGCGTACGAAAATTTCAAAACAGTTTAACCTTATAAAATATTATATTGCTTCTTTCTTTAATCGAATGAGACTTTCACATATACTTTAATTATTAAGAAGGTGTCAAATTGTCCGATAATCGAATCTCCTCAGGTCCCACGGACCCTGATTTATCACAGGTTGGACGGTGCTCTAGGTACACAGAAAAAAATATCATCAAACAATTTCAATTGTTAATATGTAATTTAAATTCAAACATATATTTTGTTAATACAACAAATTTAATTGTTGATACGACAAACACAGAAATTTTTTTCAACAAATGAAGTAACCAAATATTTTTTTATGTATTGTGAAAAAAATGAACAATCATCATTGTTGATATAACAAATGAATGCACACATCTAAATGAAACAGAGCAAATCAAGAAATTTTTTTGAACAAACTAAACTAACCAAATTTTTTGTTATGTATTATGAACGAAATTAACAATCACAATTGTTGATATAACAAATGAATACACACGCGTAGATAAAACAAAGCAAATCACGTTTTGTGTGTATTAATTATTTGCGTATTTAATAACTAATTGCTCTGTAGCTGAGAGGCAAGAACGTTAGTCTATTAGTCCAGAGGTCTCCGGTTCGATGCCGCCCAAAGACATTTAGTGTTTTACGCAGGCAAGCAAAAAAGTCGCTTCGAAGATTATAATTGTTTAAAAGAATATTGTTAATACAACAATTATGATAGTTAACATTTTTTCGGAAAATCAACAATTCACATTGTTGATATAACAATAATCTTAATTGAAATAAATTTGAAATCAACAAAAAAAAAT
Organism: Panzeria rudis; assembly: GCA_956483635.1. Taxonomy (NCBI): domain Eukaryota; kingdom Metazoa; phylum Arthropoda; class Insecta; order Diptera; family Tachinidae; genus Panzeria; species Panzeria rudis. Next base: position 109,905,114 of record OY101449.1, read on the forward strand.
TTTTTTAATTTTTTCTGATATTCCTTTAACTTACAATTTCATAATTGTATTTACAAAAATTGTTGTAGGCTCAAAATAAATTAACTATTTAATTGATATAACAAAACAATTAATTCTATTTACAATTTTTTTTTCTGTGTAGATGTGTTGAAAAGATTTCCAGATCGCTAAAAAGCATTACGACCAAGTACAGCACGGTCTTAATTATGGAATTTCTAGACATACGAAGTTTGAATTGTTAGATCCCTTGGCTGATGGTGATGGTATGAGTGAAATTCTTCAGAAATTGATCTCAGGCTAATGCCTCAACTGCATCCGTCCTATTAAAAATTGGCCAGTCTCAAAGTATGTTTGAAGCTTGTCATCACTCGGATGCCATTTACCGGTAAGCACGGATCTGGCTCTGATGGGAAGATCCATAAGATCTTCTCGTCAACTTCACTGCTTGCAAAAGGACCCATGAGATCTTAACTTGACTGCACATCGAACGGAGGTAGATAGCGGCTTTGAGTTGGGATCCGTTAGAATTAATAGCGATAATTTAAATAGAACTAGAAGTAATAAAAAGGAGGAGTTAAATATGAGAGATATCGAAAACCCATATTTCAGGAAGTCAGTGATCATGTAATCACCTCCTGCAGCAGTGAGTAGCGGAACTGATTTTTTTCAATAGCGTTGCCAATAGTAGTGAGGGAAACAACAGCAGTGTGAAGAAATTAGGAGAGTTAATATCAAAGTTGTTGCCCAAACATATTTTGTCGGTGTCCCGTGACAGATTGACGCTTACGTAAGTAGCAATCACGATGGACAGCGACTGATAAGGGAAGATGGACTCATTCACTCATACCTAACATCAGGACATGGCTATCGAGAAGCCATGGGGACTTGAACTTCTATATTTCACAGTTTTTGACTAGACGTAGTTGTTTAGGTCGTACTAGTACCGTTTCACATGGCAGTGTTCCATTTTCTCCCAGTTGTAATAGTAATGTCGTGGAAGATACCGAATATGTTTTCTTCTTCGATTTGATAATGGGAGGACGTATTTAGAAGAAGTTTTAGGGCGTGGCATTAGACCGGACAACATAGTTTCAATTATGTTGGAATCTTTGTATACCTGGACGTGTGTATATAAATTTGTTAAATTAGTTCTATTGGAACTTCGTAGGTTAGAAAATATTCGCAGAAGAATCATTATAGTTTAGATCGGGTCTAGTAACTTGTCCACCTTGTGGCAGTTCCACGAGGAACGTTTGGGTCTGTGTAAGACGGTATTTCAGCGTGTTGAAGTCTAGCACTCCTTGCAAATAACACTGCCAGAGTCTTCAGATGATTCCACCCCGCAAATAAAAAATAAAATATACATATGCATACATATGTATCTACATGTACATATGTATGTATGTACATATGTATTTCCAAGACACTATCCCTGCAGATAACGCGACTAGTCCATACAAGCATGTAAGGAATACTCCATAGAGGACTAGGACTAGTCCAAAGGTAACCCAAATGTATGGAGAAAACATGGTAGATTTAATATTGCGATGTCCTAGCGCTAGACCATATAACCCAACTTTGCATTACGTCGGAGTAGTCTCAAAACTACTCTATGTCACTACTTGATGAACCACCCAAGTGCTCGTTTTTAGGGTTCCGATACACCAAAAGTGTAAAGGAACCTTATTGTTTTCGCTACGCTGTCCGTCTGTCTGCCTGTCACAGCCAGTTTTCTCGGGAACCGTAAGAGCTACGGACCTGAAATTTTTACAGGATATGTAGAGCTTTGGCCGCTACAACAACAAATATATGACAGTTAAAAATTAAAGGGTGTTCTAAAGCGTGCAACGAAAAATGTTGAAATACTAACGTAATGTTTTCTCGGGAGCCGTAAGTGCTACGAAACTGAAATTTTCATCGAATATGTAAAACTTTGACCGCTATAACAACAAATATATGACAGCTAAAAATTAAAGGGTATTCTAAAGCGAGCAACGAAAAATGTTGAAATACTAATGTAATATGCAGACACTTACATATAGACACTTTAAATTTTCAAAGTTCGCGTTAATTGGTGTAGTCTGTAGAATACACTACACCAATTAACACCGATATTTAAAGCAATAAAAATTAAAGGGTGTTCTATCAATTAATGTAATTTTACTATGTAATTTAGACAATCTGCTGTATCTTGGGAACCGTAAGACCTACGGACCTGAAATTTTCACAGAATATGTACAACTATGGCCGCTATAACAACAAATATATGACAGCTAAAATTTAAAGGGTGTTCTAAAGCGAGCAACGCAACATGTTGAAATACTACTGTAATATACAGACACTTATAGATAGACACTTAAAATTTTCAAAGTAAGTGGTAATTGGTGTAGTCTGTAGAATAGACAATATGCTGTATCTTAGAAACCGTAAGATGTAAAATCTTGAAATTTTAAAAAACGCTAAAACTAAAAAAATCCAAAATTAAAAAAATTTCAAAAGGAAAAAAACGCCAAAATGAAAAAAGCGTTTAAAGGAAAAAAGCACCAAAATTAAAAAAATCGCTAAAACGCAATATATCACCAAAACTAAAAAAAAGTCAAAGCCGAAAAAAGTCTTCAAAACGAAAAAAGCACTACAAAATCGCTAAAGCTAAATATATCATCAAAAAATTTAAAAATCGTTATAAATGAAAAAAAATCACAAAAACGAAAAAAAGCGCAAAACCCCAGAAAAAAGCGCCAAAACTAAAAAAATCGCAAAAACCAAAAAAATCGCAAAAACGAAAAAACAAAACAAAAAAAATCGCTAAAACTAAAAAAACACAAAAAACCGAAAAAAATCTCCAAAAACGAAAAAAGCGCCAAAACTGAAAAATATCACCACAACTAAACGTTATAAAAATTCCATAACAAAAAAATCGCCAAAACTAAACAAATCGGCAAAAAACCAAAAAAAAATTGCAAAAAAAGAAAAATCGTCAGAAAAAAAATGAAAAAATCAGGAAAATTGAAAAAGCGCCAAACCAAAAAAAAACCCCAAAAACAAAGAAAAATACTAATAAAATACTGATACTAATAAGAAAACTAAAATTAAACAAGAAACCACAACGAAAAAACTGCCAAAATGACAAAAGGGGCAAAAACAAAAAGGCATATACATATGTGTATTCGTACGGAACCCTTCGTGTGCGAGCTAAAGTCGCATTTTACTTAATTTTTTAACGGTTGCATACACTATTTGCAATCGTTAAAACGTCAACACTTGTCGATTAACTACAAAATATTGTTTGGAAATGAAATGGTCCATGCATGACCAGCGTTGTCAACTTTTAAATTTCAAAAAGCACTGAAACCAGGAAAAAAGCGCGTAATTTTTGCTAAAAGCACTAAATATAAAATTTTTCATTTATTTCACTATATCATTAAAACTAAAGCTAATTGGACATTTTTATGGTAATTTCTGAGTTCTACAGCTGAAAATATACATATAAGGATCTGCTATTTTGATCTCGAAGCATTTTCATTGTTGCATAGTGTAATTAAATAGATGTACAATAGTTGGTATCTCTTAAGTATCACAACATGAATTTTCTCGCTTCAGCCCGGTTTTTATGTGAAGCATGCAATGACATTCTGTTACGTATTTTAGACTTAAATAGTTTGCTCGATTAATCGAATAATTGTCAAAGTCAAATAATGTTTAAACAAAAAATTTTAATTTCGTGTAAAAATTTACTCGAGTAATTAAGGTCTATTAATCGAATAACTCGAGTAAACAATTTTATGTAAATTTTCCTTTTTTGATTAAGTTTTTGTAGATTTCTTAATAAATTTTTGAAATTATTTGAAATTATTTGAAATTAATTCAAACGTTATTTCATACTAATATACCGCATGATCGAAGAATTAAGTAAATTATGCAATAGCAATAAATATCTTGCACAAGAATTCGCAAATATCAAGCAGGAATTATTTGAAATAAAGAAGAGATCTCAAGAGCAACTAGTCAACTAGATTTTTCGTATTAAGGTATCGAAAGTAATTTAACGGCGGAATTCAGTAAAAAAATTAAAAGCATTCACAAAATCAAAGAGCAAAAAATTACTTTTGTCATATAAAATATTACTTTATGCATCTAGAAAAAACAAAGAATTAATCGGATGAATTGGAAATGCGTTTTAACTCACTTTTCTCAAATTCTCTAGCGTCTACGATTAGTGGAAAGATCGTTCTTAGTAATGTAAGAAATGTTCGATCGAAAATAATATATATGATATAAGGAAAAAGATGATATCTTTAGAACTAAATGTATAGATTTTGTTCGATTATTTAATGAATTATCCTGTTATGTTCTGCATGCAAAATAAAAATGTTTGGAATTGTAAAAGCTTTGCTGTTACAATTTAATGACAACCATAGTTATGATTATTTTTAATTCACATTGAATACAGAACAGGTCTGAATATTATTAATTATTTCCTGATGCAAACTTTTCTCAAAACGAAACATTTGAATAGTGAAAAAAATGGTCTGAAATGGTTTGCTTGAAATGGTCAGTTTATGATCTCATTTATGTAGAAATATTGTTTCTTATGCTTTCATTATTAAAATACATGAAACGCGAAAACATTTTGTTTGTTTTATTTTTGTTCAGAAAAATTTGATAAAAAACAAGTAATTTCAAAAATGTTCCGATTAACTCGAATAATTTTTAGCGGTAAAGCTTACTCGAATAACTCGAACTAAATAAAAGTGTTACTCGATTGTTCGATTAATTTAAAAATCTCACAATGGAACAATGAAGAAGTCGAGTAAAATGAATACCTTATTAAATAGATTCATCAAGCTAAGAAGGCGTGCATCTGCTGCTTTTTAATATGTATATTTTACTTGGACAAAACCAAATACATACATAAAAATATAAATAAAATTGTTTATACTTCCACAACACAGAAAAAAATAAGTTTCGTTTTTGATAACAAAAATCCCGGTATTCAATAATTTTTTTTTCAAATTTCCTGTGATAAAGAATTCCCCTATATTGATAACAAAATTATTTCAAAATAAAAATATATATATATATATATATATATATATATATATATATAAATTTAAAAAATGTTGACATGGCTGGAATACGAACCCGGGCTTTCCGGACGTAAGGCATACTCTCTATAGCTGAGCCATATCTCATTTATTTTTTTTATGGGATACAACTTGTTTTAAGTACTTATGTATAAAAAGAAAAGAAATAACCGGCATGGAAAAGAAATACTTACAACGAAATATTTTATTATGTTAAAGATAAATGTTATTGAAATTCATATTTTTTTAATATTATGGTTTTATTGAATATAATTCTTGTCTATTTATTTCTGTGAAGGCTGCAAAAAGTATGTGTAACAAAGGATTGCATCAAAGAATTTTATTCTTGAAAACATTTTTTTAGATAAATAAAACTAGTTTTGAATTTTATGTTCAGTGCCACCGTCACAAATAAAAAGCACCAAAGATTAAACAAAAAAAGCACCGAGCACTGACTTGAAAATTTTTCGCGTCGAAAAGTTGAAAAAGCACTAAAAACGGTGCGAAAAGCACTGAGTTGACAACGCTGTCCATGACTGCATTACATCGGAGTAGTCTTAAAACTATTCTATATCACTATTCGGTGGAGCACTAACTGCAATCGTTAAAACCCGAACACTTGTCACTTAAATACAAATTCTTGTTTGCAAATGTTATGGTACACATGACTGCATTACATAGGAACATGTTGTAACTAGTCCATTTCAACTAAAATGGACCGCATAGTCCAGTATTATGTGCAGGGATGTGCTATGTTAGTGTCGTATAACCTTTAATGTTTTTTCTAACTTCCTAAATTAATGTTTGCAGCATTGTCGAATACTTTATTATCATCTTGTTTAATCATTAAACGTAAAAATAATAATAATATCTCTCAAAATAATGACGTTAATGCCAAAAGAATTGTTTTCAAGTTTTCTCAAGCGCTTCTTGTTGAAATCTTACATACTCATGCAACGTCCTTGTACGACTTTTTCAAACTCATTTACACTTCACTTGTCATCTTTGATTCAACCTTAAAAATATCAAAAAAGTTTTTTTTTCAGACTTTTTTGCCGTTTTTGCTTCGTTGTTTGCTGGCTGATTTTAAACAACCTTTTATACGCATTTATATTGGTGTCGATTCATGTGGCAGGATATTGGCAACCCGCAATTTAACTTTTTTCCTGCTGCTGCTGCTGAAATGATGTGTTTTACTGGATTTACTTTTCTATTTTTGTTCTTATTTCGTATTCACAAAAGTAAATTGTGTTCGTGTATACACCCAGCAAAAACTTTCCTTACCGGTAGGCGAAAAAGTATATGAGGATTTAAGTCGTAACTACTTACAATTTGACTCGATAACTACTTATTTTTATTTGAGAAGTCCAAAATATAACGGGGTACCCCTTACAAATGTATTTACATTGTCAAAGCAATTAGCTAGTTATTATTTGGCTTATTTGAAGCTAAGAAATAAGTAGTCAAATAAACAAATTAAAATTAAAAAAAAAATTTATAAGCATTATATTTTATTTATATTTTTTCAATTTTATTTTATTATGTTTACTTTTTTTTTTGACCCAGCTGGAATACGAACCTGAGCTCGTTCAGATATGAAGACAAGAACTTTACCCGCTCAGCTATTGTTGACTTATACATAGTTTAAGCAACAAAAATTAGTTTTCATATACAAACACATGTTGACTCAAAAAGGGGTTGTTTACTTATTTTATTAATACAGATCAACAAATTTTAACTACTTTCAGAAAATGATAAAAATACGTGCTGATTTTATTAAAAACTAAGTAGTAGTTCTAATTTAAAGCATAGTAATAAGATAAATATGTACCACCCAGTGAACACATGACCTAATTTTGATATCACTGGTACATCATAGCTAAGTAATCAAATTTTACGTAATTTTGATCTATTAGTGAAATACATTGTGACTAAGGTATGATATACGGATAAATTATTTAATTTGAAATAAATCCAAATTTTAAATTCTAAAATAAATTAATAAAAAATGAAGTTTCAATTGTAAAAATTGATTTCCAAAAATATAGCAAACTAAACAACGGAAAGCCGTAGGAAAACGGAGAGAGGATATGAGTTATGTCCAGGCAGGACTATAATGCTATTAAAGGACATTTAAGACGGAAGAAAAATAAAAGCCAGAATAGCAGGATATTTCTTTAACATCCTACTAAGAAGCCAGATAAATTTAAATGCAGCCTGTTAAATGTATGTATATTAGTGAAAGTATGTATGTATGTGCCTATAAAGAATACTTTCAAAATTTGTCCAAAAAATGTTCAATGCTTAGAACGTTTCATTTTGCAATGTAAGGAAGGGTCTTATGTGTGAAATTCATATAGTTATATGTGGTTTGGAGTAATAAAAAAAATATAATTTTATAATAAAATAAAAGATCATTATAATGTCAGGTTAACATCAGTTTTGAGTCATTTCATGTCAGTATCTGATGTACCTAAGTGCGAAATTATGAGTCATATATGAGTCAATAATGAGTAATTTCTTATGTAAGGTATGACATTTCATGATATCATGCTGACGTCAGAAGGATATCAATGTGTTCACTGGGCACTCATTACTTTGTAACTGATTAATAAAAAATACTACCGATTACAGATATGACAAAAGTTTTTGCTGGGCAGTTGTTGTCATCTTAGCTGGTGAGAATGTTAACCAAAAAGTTGGTTAAAAAATAAATTGGCAAAGAAAGTATTTGGCCAGTTTTTTTTATATAATTCAACTTCCAAAGCTCACGTAATAATCACCCAAGCAAAGTAGACAATTTAAAAAAATTTTTCTTTTATGTTTTATTAAAAGCGTTCCTTTAGCAACTTTTGATATTTTTATATGTATGTTACAGCTTTTATATGTTTTTTTTTTAGAAATGGCCCATAGCTTTTCTAAATTTACAAATTAGAATTAGAAACAGAGGGAATTTTTCAATTTCATTTCATCATCATCAAAATTTCAAGCTCTTCATATTGCATAAGAAATTTTTAATAGACTTCTTTAGAGATTTGATGTCAAAACAACAAAAACTGATTTCATATGAGGGTATGGACTAACTTGTGATTCTGCAGAGATGGAAATAATTATTTCCTAGCCTTGCTGTGCGTACAGTGCAGCCGATGGCAACTCACCAATCTCATCCAAGCATGCAAACCTCGCTTGCAGCGCAAGACACTTGAACTGCAACAACATAGCCTGACGTCGAGATCATGTACCCTCTCGTATCATGGGAACTACAACATCGTTCGGAGAGATAGAGAAAAAGACCACGATGGAGGACATGAATTCATAATAGAAGCAATGAGCATCTCAATAGGTACTGGAGATATTGAGTTGAAGATCTTCAATGTATAAATATGTATATCCCGGCCGTCAACAACATAGGGGCTAGTTATCATCCAAGTATATCTCATCTACTACACGGCGACTTCAATGATCGCCACGAGAGCTGTTTCTCACACCTGCCCAATGACCCTCGCGGAATTCTCATTGCCGATTAGATAGACGAATCCGGCTTCGCTGATATTAACGTAGACTTCTCTACGAGAGTTACAGCTAGATGCTCAAGCTTCGCAGACATTTCCATTGTCTGTTGGGCGCTGTTTGCTTTCACCACCTGGCAGACTCACACAGCTTTTAGCTCAGACCACATTCGCATACTGGTCACCGTAGAGAATTCCAGCGATTTTGTGGAGCCAGATAAACGATCGTTTGTGAACTATAATAAAGTCAACTGGTATGGTTAGGTTAGGTTATGTTGAACAGGCTGCCGGTTTCTAAAAACCGGCCCACTTGGGTCCTTTGGTCCCTTTGTGATGCCTGTGATGGATAGTAGGGAAATTTAAAAAGGTGCCCTGTCTATCCCAGAGGTTGGGTCGGTGTTAAACCAACCCGAGTATCGTATGAATGAATTTATTCCCCTAATGTCGCATTCGCCCAGGTCTACTAGTTCGGGTAGTGACGGAGTTCCCAAGTATGACGCCCTATTTCTAAATAGTGCTGGACATCGACCGAGGAGGTGCTTGACAGTCTCTTCCTCCTCCTCTTTCTGACAACTTCTACAGAAATCGTTAAAAGAAAGATTTAAACTTCTGGCATGGACACCAATGAGACAGTGCCCTGTTATGACCGCTACGAGTATACGCAGCTGTTGACGTTACAGATCTTGCGAAGTTATACTGGGGCCAGATGGATCTGGAAACTCAACTGGTATGGTTTCACAAATTTCTTTGACGATTCCCTACCACACCTGCCCTCCCCTCTTCTGACAAAAAGGGGTATAAAACCATGAGGGTCACAATTCTTAAGACAGCTAAGGGTTTTACCCCAGCAGGAAGAGTACCCAACATCGAACTACATTTCCCATCGGATGCAAAACCCGGCAGATGAGCGAATCGAGCAGCTTACAGTAAATGGTTAGCTCACCTCAACCAATGCTTTATGAACTCCAAAAAGCTGTAGTCAACAGTGAAAAATCTATTTGAATCAACTAATCAAAAGAATCTCGCAGCTGTAGGCTTCAACAACACACAACATACAGATGCCAAAAAGTGTGCAACTATGTTGTGCCTATAGTCTGTGGAGCACCCCATCTCGCAGAATCGGTCCAAAAGAGCTATAATCTGGAGAGCCAATAGTCTATAATGCGACTCTTATCCTCACTCCTTCACCCCCAGTGAAGTTGAGAGCATAATCTCTAAAGCTAAACCCTCTAAAGCTCTTGGACCTGACGGCATCTCAATGTTGATGTTATATACACTCGGCAAATCAGCTCAGGAGCTACTTACTCTCATTCTAGAGCTCCCTATTCGCCAACTAGTGATTCCAGATATCTAGAAAAATGAAAGGATCATCGCTATTCTGGAAGCTGACAAACTCGCTACCCAAGGGACTCCTTAAGTCCAATTTTCCTCCTATCGCCCGTAGCAAAGGTTTTAGACACCCTACTGCTGCCACTTCTGAAGGAGCATTTCCCACTCGCCACACCATCGTGATTTGCGGAAAGCCCATAGGACTACAATGGTTTTTAATTTGATAGCCACATATCTTGATCGCTAATGGCATTAATTACCATAGACCGTACCAACGCACAATAGTGGCGACATTTTATACGGTTGATCACTCATTGGTGCCTCTTTTTTTCATGAGGTCCTCCTTTCCCAAGGATATCAAGCGCTGGATTGTCAACTATGGAAGTCAAACGTATTTGGAGTTCAGAGACCAAAAACCAAGTTACCTCGAAATAAAAATGTTTTTTTTTCACAAGGAGGAGTACTGTCACCTACTCTTCAATATTTATCTTACAAGAAACTACACCCCCACCTCAGGAAGTCTCGCTGGTGTCATGCACCGATGACTGCGCTATCATATCATCCGATGTAATAATTCTCGACATAATACAAAAATAACCCAATACATGGCCACCATTGCACACTTCCTGAAATAGCGTAACTTTAAGCTATTGCACTTAAAATCGTCACTGCCGCTTTTCACTTCTTGGACTAAAGAAGTAAGGACGAAATTACACATCTCTGCCGAAGGCAGACGTATGTATACCCTCGGTCCGGAAGCCTAAAATCCTAAGTGTAGTCTTCGACGGTCTACTTCACTTCGCACGCCACGTACATCAATCAAAAAGTTAAATTCTTGAACAAAGTGGTGAAAGCTCTCTAAGGTACCTCCTGGAGTATGAACAAGGAGATCATATTAGCGAAATAGGAAACAATTGGTCGCTCCCTCCTACGTTGGCCCAATATGGACATCGTTGCTTAGGACCTATCGCTGACGTTGTAAAGTTTCTCCAGCGACAGGCCTCGCCCAATGACACACAAGCACTAAATACGAGAGTCCGACCGAAACCAGTTTTTTGAGGCCGAACCTAACCTAATATTCGGCAAAAAGTCCGAAACTTTTTTAGCATTATGTGATATTGACATTTTAAAAACTTAACAGAACTGAAGAGTCATTTATTAAAAGTTAACGTGACCTTTAACGGCAAATTCGTCATACAAAACTCTCCGTTAAAGTATACGTTAACTTTTAACTGCACACTGTGAAAAAGGGCGTAAGAGCAGTGTTGCCAGAAGAGTTTTGCCCCATGTCCCCAATTTTAAGAATTTTGTCCCCAAAAATCCCCATTTCAAAAGTAAAAATCTCCAATTTCGTCCCCAAAAAATATTTTTTATAATAAGCACTATCAATTAATACAAATAAACATTTTAAGCCCCCTGCGTATTTTATTACGTCCGTATATGAACCTAATATTTATATAATATGTATGTAATATGCATATTATGCATTTTGCACTTCTAATTAAAATCAAACTAACAACTTTGATTACTTTCAGAATTGCTATACTTAATTCACTTTCTCTCTAGTATAAGGAAACACATTTTTTATAAAAGTAATAATAAAATATCAGAGAAATAAAATAAATTAAATGCTTTCCTTTTTACGGCCTCAAAGTTTTAAGAAGCTGTTACAGTTTTGCAATTCTGGAAAACAGAAAACCCTTTTTTTTTTGTTTATTATATTTTTTGGTTTTTTGTGCGGCACAGATGTGTACTGAAGCAGATTAAGGCTACGCTAAAGCCAATATTCCTCTCGGTGAGAGGTTATATACTTCACTTGGAGTCATCAGTACTCCTCCAAAAACCTTCATTATGTGAGCAATTACATCCGGGTAATTGCGGAGGTTCCGGCACCTCTTCTTGAGTTTCATGTAGTCTCAGAGTTTGTAATAACAAATTGTTGTCGTATGAAGCCACTGTGTGCGGCTAGTGATATCAGGTAATTTTTGCTCATTAACAATAAATGGAGACCAAACACCACCTAATCTCAGGAAATATTCTTCTCTTTGATGTATCCACGTGAGATGTCAACGAAGGGAATATTTTATCTTCTCGAGCACTTTTGAGAAGTCAGTAGTTTAAGTTTGCCTCGAAACTAATTTTCAAAATCGTTTGAAAATATCACACCTTTTCAAAATAATCGTATTGAAATCATTCTGAAAACGCTCGTTTTCTATCACCTACCTGAATATTAATTAATTGCAGTTTCTTTCTTTTGAGGATAGGAATGTTTTTGTAACGATCTACATTATAAGATTTTCTGTGTTTCCTGAAAATAATACAAAATTAGGTACGTGATGTTAATATTAGGGATGTAACGATACGCCGTTTTGCCGATCCGATACCGACTCCGATACTTAAGAATAAATATCGCCGATACCGATACCGATACGAATATTGAAATTGAGTTCAAGTTTAGATTAACAAAACTCAAGAAGGGAAATTTTTTTATTATACAAAATTACAGTGTAAGAGATTATTAATATTTAAAATTGATATTAACCCAGTAAAAAAATTTGAAATAATTTTTAAGGAACTATATTTTCATTGCTTCCAAAAAATCTATATTAAAAATATGCAGATAATTAGTAGAAAAGCAAGTATAAATTTGTAATTCCTTTATAATTTAAAAAAATACTCGCCATGCTTTTTAAAAAATCGATTTTTTAAGGAAAAGCAAGTATAAATTTGTAATTCCTTTATAATTTAAAAAAATACTCGCCATGCTTTTTAAAAAATCGATTTTTTAAGTTACATCTATCAACTTATATTCTTCTAAATAACTTAATAGCTTAATTGTTAAAATTCTTCTAAAAGTTTATATTTATTCACTTAAATTTACATGAAAACACAGTTTTGTGTTCAAATTCGCATAAAAAGAAACAAGTTATGAAAATGGGTAATTTTTCATCCTTTTTTGAGGAATCATTATAGAACACCGAAAAAGAAATTTGTCCTAACATCGCTTCAAATTCGGTGATTGGTAATCGAAAAAGAGAACTTCTTGCAATGACAAGCAAATGTGAAACTAATTACAAATTATCCAAATTTGCATTATTTCCGGATCCCGAATTCTATATTTTCATGACTTCTTTGGTGTGTCTTTTTTTGCTGGGAATAAGATTCATGGTAAAATTAGCAATAAATAAATTATTGGTTTTGCATAATAAGTTCTTGGTAAAATTAACAAAAAATAAATAATTTGTTAAAAGAAAAATTGAAAAAATTTTTTAAAGTATCGTCGTATCGACAGTACCGATGTATCGGAAAATCTGAAGTATCGCCGATAAATCGGTATCGGTATCGGTATTCGTTACATCCCTAGTTAATATATCGTCCCACCATGTCTATTTAATTCAAGCCTCTATGAAAAATTCAGCATTTTGCAGCGAAGCGTATCGTACAAATCGGAGGATCACGGTTACGAATCTAAAACGCGAATTTTGTGCATTCGATAGTTGGACATGGTAGGTACGATATGACTATCGATATGTAAAAAATTTTCATCGAATCTTTTAAGCATTTCTTTTGCTAGTACAGCTAAATACACATTGAAAGCAAATTTCTTTAATTTCTTTTGATCCGAAAGTGATTACAGTTTTCATTCCTCTGAACATCCTATACCAACATCAATTTCATCCTTCCATACTTCACGATGCATTCAAACAAATAAAATTCATCAATTCAAACACTATTTTAAAATAATCGAAATACAAGTGGAAAAAATTTATGTTTATTAAAAGTGCTTATAATGAAAAATCCCCAAATCCCTCCCCACGAAAATCTGTCCCCAAATATAAGTTGCAATCCCAAATTTGGGGACAAATCCCCTTATCTGGCTACACTGCGTAAGAGTATTTCTACATACATACAGTGTCAGTCAAAATAATAGTAGAAATTGAATATATTTCATTCCATCGAGCAAATATAAAACTTAAACATTTACGAGCATATGACTAATAAAAGCTTGGCGTGAAATTTGCTTAAATGATGAATAGAACTGGAATATTGGGTTCGGTACACATACATTGAGGAGTGTTTTATCACTCTATTGATGACGTTACAAGAGCACCAATCAAAAAGTTGAGTCGGAATAACTAAAAAGAATATAAAGTGTAATCTTTAGCTATTTTTTACACTACATTTATACGATATCATTAATTTCTGCTAAAGTGAAGTTTTTTGTTTACGCCCGCGTTTAATGAATGATATACACAATAAAGAATTTTTCTCGACGGTATTGAATTTATCGTGAAGATTGAAAATGAGATTTTCTCATATTTTGAAATTAATTTTAAAAAATCTATTTTAAAAAACTAATAATCAATTGCAGTGCAAAATTGCAGAAGTAAATTCGATTGCGAAAAATTGATTTATTATAGCATAAAATAGATTTTCGATTGGAATCGAAATCGGTTTACCATTCCCTATTTTATGCTACTTATTTTGTAAAATTTTCATTCAATTTGAAAAAATATTGGACGGGGGAAAAAACAGATTCATGGCGGTGACATATTTCAAATTTGGAAAATACTATTTCGATTAACTTCATTAAAAAAGTTTCGGTTTCGGTATTCAGCCAAAAAGTTGGCCTAAACCGAATATCTGCCGAAACCAAAATTTCGGCCGAAACCGAAACCGAATATTCGGTCGGACACTACTAAATACTAATTAACACCGGCAGACAATAAAGGGAAAAGTGGGCAGTGCATTTGACCAGAACCACCTACCCACATGTATTTTGACATGCTGAATCCAAATCTGAGGGCCGTTTGGCCCGTACACCTTCAAAAAAATTTGTTAATTGTGACAAAAATAGGTTTTCGTGCCTTTTAAGGGGTTTTCGTATTTACTTGAAATTTTGAGGTTGTGCCTGTGTACTTAATACTTTCAGGAAAGAACTCTTTACAGCAGCAGAGATGTTATAACACCAACGGTAGAGTTCAGCAAGTTATAAAAGTCTTTTCATACTTTAGAAATAAAAAGTAATTTAGCATTAGGGGCGTTCAAATCCAACAATAATTCTGTATTTTACTGTTGCTTTTCATAAAAAACCAAAAATATTTCATATTTTAATTTTTGCAAAGTATTTTTTAGGGCTCCGTACACCAAAGGTGAAAAGGACTCCTATTGTTTTCGCTATGCTGTCCGTCCATCTGTTTGTCTGTCTGCCTGTCCGTCCGTCTGTCTGTCTGTCTGTCCGTCCGTCTGTCTGTCTGTCTGTCACAGCCTTCTATCTCGAGAATGGTAGAATTACGGACCTGAAATTTTCACAGAATATGTGTGACTATGGCCGCAACAACAAATACTAAAAGTTTATGAAAATTAAAAACTAAAGGGTGTTCTGAAGCGAGTAACGAAACAGTTTGAAGTCCTTATGTAATATACAGACACTTGATATATAGTCACTTAAAATTATCAAAGTTAGTGTACTACAAAGACTACACCAATAAATACTGAAATCTGAATAAAATAAAAACTAAAGGGTATTCTGTCAGTTAATGTAATTTTGACCATTAGCTGTATCTTGGAAACCGTAAGAGGCAAACTCCTGAAATTTTCGCAGCTAGGGCAGCATTTTAAAGCCAACAGTAACGAATGCTAAAAGACAAACAAACTAAAAATTAAAGGGTATTCTATCAGGTAATGTAATTTTGAAATAAAGCTGTATCTAATGAAACATAATAATTAGAGACTTAAAACAAAAATAAAATTAAAGGGTAAATTAATAATTAAAGAGGTATCCCTTCAAGTAATACAACGAACAAGCCGAGAAGTAAATCCAAACGAACAAGCCGAGAAGTAAATCCAAAACGAAAAAATGGCCAAAACATCCAAAAAGCGTCAAACAAAATTTAAAAATCGATAAAAAAAACGCTTAAACTAAAAAATCCTAAAATTAAAAAATAGTTGAAACGAAAAAATCGCCAAAATTGAAGAAAGCGCAAAAAGGACAAAAGCTCAAAAACGAAAAAAACTCACAAACAAAAAAACGCCAAAACTAAAAACAACCTAAATAAAAAAATAGCCAAAACGAAAAAAAAACAAAATGAAAAATAAAACGCTTAACCAAAAAAGCACCAAAAGGACAAAAATCTACAAAACGGAAAAAATCACGAAAACTAAAAAAATCACAAAAGAAACTAAATTTAAAAAAATCGAAAATAAAAAAACCGAAACGAAAAAATCGCTAAAATGAAAAAAGCGCTTATACAAAAAAATCAAAAATACAAAAAGAAATCGTCAAAACAAAAAAAACCTAAACGAAAAACCCTAAACGCTAATATCAAAGTCACGAAAAATAAACAAAAATCACTAAAACGAAAAAAAAGGATATACATAATATGTATGTATGTAAATTAGAGATGAGCGATCCCGTGATTTTTAAAGAACATCGTGAACAGTGAACGTGATTTAAAAATCACTGTTACTTAAAACCGTAAACGTGACTGTGATCACTGTTTTCAGTTCTCTTTTAACAATGTAATTATCAAAACACACATGCATCTCTACAACAAAAACGTTCTTTAATGTGTTGTTTCCACAATGTAAACAAGCACTGCTTGTTTTATGTATTGTTTCCACAATGCAAACAAGCACTGCTTGCCTAAAATTTATATGAAAAGCACTCAGTTTTTTTTAGTGATTTCCATACAAATTTTAGACAAGCAGTGCTTGTTTGCATTGTGGAAACAACACATAATATACCAAGGCAAATTTAAATACGCCTTAAAATATACTTTGAATTTTAAAAATCAATACTAATAATTATGAAGAGAACACAAGAAATAGCAACACTATGTGTTTGTTGTTATTGTACGTAAATAAAAAACGTTATTACCCACACAAACAGTGAAATATCATAATTTTCTGTATGTAACCAATAGAAAACAACCAAGTGACAGTTACTTGACAAATTTTGTTACAACTGTGAATCGTGATTTTTCAGTAACAGTGATTAAATCACAGGTAGTAAAATATCGCTCATCTCTAATGTAAATGGTATTCGTACGGAACCCTTCGTGTTCGAGTCAAAGTCGCACTTTACTGAATTTATTTTAATTTTTTCGAGTTATACGAAGCCCGGGGTTTTATATATGCATATACTTATGTTGAATGTATGATAACTCTACTACATAGAAATACAATACCAATGAAATCAGTAGAAATAAAATTGGATTATGAATTAATTTGAGTATGTAATATAAATTTTATTTATTAAAACAATGACAACTTGTTTTAGCTATTTGTTAAGCATTTTTCTTCATTATAATAAGATCGTAAAATAATTGTTTAAATAACAGATAAAATAATACAGTAATATTTCTTATAAAGGTATGTATGTATGTAATTCTTTTAGTTTCATTGCATTTCAAGAATGGAATGACGATACGAAAGGTATGGTCGGTCAGTTTGGACAAATATTTGACGAAATGAGTGTTGATAACTTTTTTTTGACAAATGACGGACGATAAATTTTAATGAGATAATGTTATAATAATGCTATATTGTCTTTTACTTGAAGTAGTTACTTATTTCATTTAATGAATATTTGCCTAGAATAAAAAGAAATTTCAAATATTTGGCCTGTTTGGCCATACCATAAGTGATGCAAACAAAAATAAACATGAATACAACAGAAACTATAAAAGAATGGTAAAAAATATATAACAGCGTTTTTTAATAAAAATTCAAAATTTCAAGCATTTAATCGAAGCTTATCAATTCAGCTGTAGCAGGCTCTTCAGCAGCTGGAGGAGCCGCCGGTTCGGGGTCATTTTGGGGTGGAGCTGGAGCTGATTGTACAGCTTGAATTTGTGAAGAAGCTTGTGGTGTGGGTGGAGGAGCATGTGGTTGAGTTTGTGGTGTGGGTGGTGGTGGTTGAGCCATAGTAGCTGGAGCAGCTTGTTGTTGGGGTGGTGCTGATGTATTTTGTGCAGCAGGACTGCCAACATTTGGTATGGGTACCTGACTGTGCATAACAGTTTGTTGTTGCTGTTGCAGCATAACATGGGCCAATTGTGGTTGCTGTTGTGGTGGCATGTGCTGTTGCTGCTGTGTTGTAGCAGGCTGTTGATGCTGACCACCACCACCAGCCTGTTGTTGTTGCTGTTGTTCTACTCTGCCCATCATATTGTTCATGGGATTAGTTAATTGTTGATTTATTGGTGGTTGCTGTAGCATCATTTGTAGTGGTTGCTGTGGCTGTCCAGTCATACCTGCTGCATGATTATACATGCCAGGCAAAACACCTGTCATGCCAGCTTGTGTTGTAAATGGTGGCATACCAACTACACCGGCTCCTGCGGTTGTAGGATTTGGCGAATATGGATTATAGACTCCGGGCATTTGTGGTAAAGATGATCCCTGTGGTGCTGGCATGTTGGGCATAAAAGGAAATGCTGTCTGATTCATACGATATTGTGCCATTTGTTGTTCTTGGCGCATTTGCATTTCACGCTCCTGCTCTTGAATACGATGCAAAGCCAATTGTCTTTGATATTGTAAATATTCTTGTTTCTTTTTACGCATTATTTCGAGCTTTTGGGCCATTTGTATTTGGCGTTGGCGTTCTTGTTCCTCCGCCATATGCCGCAATTTCTCAGCATGTTCATTGCGTAAATCGTCCAAAGCGGCTCGAGAATCTTTGATTTGCACCAATTTATCTTGCAATTGTTCATACCACATGCGTTTGTCATCCAATTCTTTGATGTAAGACAGCTGCTGAGAGTGCAGACCTGTCAATGTCATGAATAGAGTTTGAACCGAACTGTCATTTGAGATGCTACGGCCACGACTTGAATTCGATTTCATGCGATTCACAAATATCTCTACTTGTGTTCTCATATTGGCAGCAAATTCGTCAATTTTCTGTTCATCGGTAGATTTGGGGCGAAAATCATTAGCCGTCATGGACATTTGATGTTGCAGACTTTGCTGGGGTTGTGGGGTCGGTGGCATGGGGCTTGGTGCCGAGGGACTAGCCATGGGAGAATCGCTAACTTTACGTTGCTCCCAATAAGAACGATTTAGATATTTGGCCAAATCGGGATTGGTTTCTTCCTCTGGAAGTTCTTTTAAAGCCGTTGGTGGTGCTTCAGGACTGGGCGAACGTTGTTGCAAGCGATAAGCAGCAGCAGTTAGAGACTAAAATTGTTGAAATAAAGAAAATTCAAAGAAAATAAATTGATTATAATAAATGCAAAATAAATCATAAATTGCTTTGTTTTCATTG
The DNA here is from genome assembly GCA_956483635.1 of Panzeria rudis. Taxonomy (NCBI): domain Eukaryota; kingdom Metazoa; phylum Arthropoda; class Insecta; order Diptera; family Tachinidae; genus Panzeria; species Panzeria rudis. The sequence goes on from OY101449.1 coordinate 109,924,310, forward strand.
CGTTTGTCAGTGATAAGATAAAAGCGTGAAATTAAGTTAATGACTCGGAAGTGTAAGGAAGTAAGTAAGTAAGTAAAGCAGCAACGAACTTAAGTTACCCTACAATCGGATATTCATTAGAACAACCAGTTACCGTGACTGTTAGGATTTTCTTTAGAAAAAGTCAGCAAATTATCATTAGTTTTTTGGTCAAAAGTAAAAGTTAAAATTTTACCGAAATTTTTCGGTCAAAAATTAATATTAAAATGTGTCCAATATCTTTTGGCCAAAAATAAAAGTTCAAATTTTACAGATATTTTTTGGCCAAAAATGGAAGTAAAAATTTTACTGATATTTTTAAAATTCATTTGACAGATACTTTTTCGGTAATAAATTACAGATAAAACCTGACCGATATTTTTTCGGTTAGTTTTACTGATACTTTTCGGTCAAAAAACTAAAATTTCGCCGAAACTGTTCCAGTCAAAAAGCTAACATTTTACCGATATGTTTTCGGTCAAAAATAAAAGTTTATATATGACCGACTTTTTTTCCATCAAAAATAAAGTTTTAAATTAAAAAATATATATCAGTAAAATTCATTTTTGCCGTTTTTTCGATCCTTATAATTTTTCGCGATGTAGGAGTTTTTACCGATTGAACCGATTTTATTTTCATTTTCGTTCTTTCTCAAAATGTTAACATATTCTAAAATTTTTTGCGATTTGTCTTTATTTTTCGCCATTTTCCAGATTTTAGTTTCATTGATTTTATTCGGAGTTTTTTTCTAGCGTTTATCTATTTTGGATTATTTTGATTTCTTCATCGTCTGTCCCGTGACGTACTCTTTACCTATTCTTCGCCTCAAAATGAAAATAAATTTTGGGAATTTTTCGATCTTGGGAATTTCGGCCGATTTCGGAGTTCTTTTCAATTCGACTGATTTTTTCGATTTGCCTTCTTTTTCAATATGTTAATTAATATATTCTTAAATTTTTTACAATTTCTTCATATTTTTGAAATTTTCCAGATTTTATTTACGTTTATTGATTTTCCGTAGTTTTTTATAGTGTAGATTCATTTTTGATTATTTTTATTTTTTCGTCGTCTGTGTCGTATCGTTTATTCTTCGCCTCAATATGAAGTAACTGTAATAATATTTTTTGATTGTTTCGATTTTAAGAATTTTTGCACGATTTCGGAGTTTTTTTCAGATTTTAGTTTTATCCCTTTTAATTTTTTTTAGTGTTTTCCAATGTGTCGTATTAAGGCCACAGTAAGAAGTAACAAGTAATAATATTTTCAGCCGGTTTCGGAGTTTTTCCTCAATCAATTGATTCTCACTTTCTTCGCAAAATGTTAACATGTTCTTGAGTTTTTTTTTCGATTTTAATTTTACCCGTTTTTATTGTGGATCGCTTTGGATTATTTTGGTGTTTTTGTTCTAGTCTAGATCCATTTTTAGCCCCCTAAAAAAGCACCTAAGCGGGTGGACCGATTTTGATTTAGTTTTTTGTATTGTTAAGGTGACTTGATCGAGAGTGATCTTAGCTATTTGTAAAGAAAACATACGTTTAGAAGCTATTATCTATTTACTAGCGGTGTCCTCTCGATTCTGTGTACTGTAACTCCAAAACGACTAGATCGATTTTAGTTCATTTTCTACTGTTTGAAAGGTGACTTGATCTTAAATCTTCTAACTTCTATTTAAAAAAATATCGGTCTCGCCGTTTTGATGTTATCATCCATTTTCTTCGTGGGTATTTAAAATTTTTAATTTAATGTCTTTCAATATGAAGTAACAAATAATAGTAATTTTTTTGAGTTTTTTCGATCTTTAAAATTTTTGTCCGATTTCGGAGTTTTGCCCGATTATTATCCTTCTTCGATATGTTAACATATTCTTGAATGTTTCTTCGATTTCTCTATATTTTTGAAATTTTCCAGATTTTAGATTTATCCGTTTTTTATGAGTGCTTTTTCTAGTCGGGATCTATTTTGGATTACATTTTTTGCTTTATTCGCAATTTTGTGCTTTTTTGGAGCTTTTCTTGATTAAAACATATTTTTGCGATAAAAGTACTTTTCACCAATTTTGAAATATTGTTTCGATATTATTGATTTTCACGATTATTTCGGTTTTCGGTAAATAATTCGCCAAGTATTTTTTTTCTTGATTTTTTACTTTTTACTTTTTACTTTTGTTGAATTAATTTTCGATTTTTTCACTTTTTTTCTATATCACCAATTGTTGCTCTTTACCGAATTTACACCAAAATTTTAAAGGAACTCTGTTGTTTTCGCTACGCTGTCCGTCTCGCTGTCTGTCACATGCTGTTTTCTCAGAAGCCGTAAGAGCTATGGACCTGAAATTTTCACAGAATATGTAAAAATTTGGCCGCTACAACAACAAATAATGACAGTTGAAAATTAAAGGGTATTCTAAGGCGAGATACGAAACATGTTGAAATACTAATGTTATATACAGACACTTATACATATATATATATATATATATATATATATATATATATATATATATATATATATATATATATATATATATATATATATATATATATATATATATATATATATATATATATATATATATATATATATATATATATATATATATATATATATATATATATATATATATATATATATATATATATATATATATATATATATATATATATATATATATATATATATATATATATACCGAAAAAAATCGCCGAGACGAAAAAGTCGTCAAAACAAAACAAAAAATTTCTAAAACTAAAAAAATCATCAAAAACCGATAAAAAAAAATCCCAAACCCGAAAAAAGCGCCAAAGCTGAAAAAGCGCCAAAACTAAAATAAATCGCTAAAACTAAAAATATCGTCAAAAGCGAAAAAATACGTTAAACAAAAAAACCAAAACCAAACAAAAACGCCAAAACTAAAAAAATCGGCAAGAAACCAAAAAAAAATTGCATAAAAAGAAAAATCACCAAAATGAAAGAAAGCGACAAAACCAAAAAAAAAAATCGCCCAAACAACGAAGAAAACTTAAAAAACTAAAAAACTAAAATTAAACGAAAAAACAAAATGAAATAATTGCCAAAATGAAAAAATGGCAAAAGCGAAAAGGGATATATGTGTATTCGTACGGAACACTTTGTGTGCGGGCCAAAGTCGCACTTTACTGAATTTATTGGAAAATTTTTTCATAATATGTTAACAATTTAATTTTGAAGCGTTATTCCAAACTTTATCAATTTGTTTGCACAAAAAACTTTTCCATATTGCTTCCATTTAATTGACTTTTAGTAGATCTTGCAAGTTTCCGATATTAAAAATTGTTCCCTTTCCCAAATTTCTCAATTTTTTCGAATTTGCTTATGGGTTTGAAAGTATTGTACTTATTTCGGAGACTTTTTATTATTTTCAACAACTGATTTCGAGCTTTGCTTATTTTTACGATATTTTTTAATAGTTTTGTTGATTTTAGTCCATTTTGGGATTTTTTCCAATATTAGCAATATTATGATGGAAATGTTTCTTATTTTTACATATAATTTTAAGAAAGTTATTAATCGACATATTGTCATAATTTTATTTTAAATGAAATGTATTTGATAGTGTTTAAGCATTGCCTATACGCATTTCATTGATGCTTTACCAAATCGTTCAAAAGTGTGTTTGAAGTCTACTGACGATTTGGTAAAGCACCAATGAAATGCATATAATCAATGCTTAAACACCAGTAAATACATTTCATTTAAAATAATTTACATATAATTGATAGTTAGCGATATTTAAGCTATTTTGAAGCCTTTTGCGTAATAAAAATGTGTGATTAAGAAGATTTTAATAAAAATTAGATGTGAAAAATTTTAGATAAATAATTTTGAATAGATAATTTTAGATAGATAATTTTAGATATTTTTAGCGGTGATGAAAAACAAATTTTGTGGTAAAAATACTTTGTTATAAGAGCTAGAATGTTTGCAGTAAAAACTTTATATGCTTAAAATAAATATAAAAAAAATTTCCGTGAAGAAAAATATTGTTTAACAATAGAAACCTGCTAAACAAGCGACGTGATGGATTAAAATAACTTTTTGCTACAGTTTAAAAAATAAATCTTTATTACTTACATGTTGTTGCTGTTGTTGTTTTTTATTTTCAGCTTCAGATTGACTCAATGCCAAAGCCAATTGAAGTTCTTCTTCCTCTTTCAATTCTTGTTCCGTTTTACGCGGAGGTGTCTGTCAACACAAAACAACAAGAAAAACAAAATGCAAACAAATTTAAAAACACAAATTGAAAAAAAGAACAATATAAAAAACAAATTGGAAACAAAATCCAAACAAAGAAAAAAAAACACCAAATAAACATCGAAATAAAAAAAATTAAATATCACACCTGCACTTGTTGGGCCAATGAACTATTTAAATACTCAGCGGGCAAATCACTTTCAGCTGTGCGTGTAGTGGCTACCTTAACAGTAGAGGGACGTTGCAATTGTGCAAAACAGCCATCACAAACACGAACCTAAAAAAAAGAATAGAAAACCAGGTTAAAATCAATTGAAGACTTTTTTCCCCAAGCATCTATTATTCACCACCCACTCACTCACCTCTTTTTCGATGCCAAATTTAGGCAAAGGACATTGTTTACTGGTGCATTGACCACAAAACACTTGACCACAATTGCGACAGTGATGTTTGCGATTAGTAAATGAAAAATCATCACGACAACGATGGCATTTTTTACCATCCGTCCAATTTGGTGCGGTGTCCATGGTAAACATGGCATCGGCTTCTTTTAGTTCGGGGAAGGAATGACCTTTGGTTTTTAAAATTGTCATAGTATCCTAAAATGTATACAAAAAGTAATTAAATAATTTAATAAATATACTGCGTTTAAAAATTCACTTCATTTGTAATATCTTCCACAATCAATTCTTCTTCAAAATTCATTAATTATTTTGACAATTAAATGGATTGTTTGTTTTTACGACTGAATTGTCTGTGATTCTTGTTTGCATTGAAATTTAATACTATTATTTTTTATCGCTTTAAGGTTCTTAATTAAATTATTAACATTGTGTGTAAACAACCCTCTACAGCCGATGCACAGTGGGAAAAAAGGTCAATCTAGAGGCGCAAAAATCATATCTTCCAAGCTAATAGTCTGCTCCACAAAAAATGTAAGGATGAATTATAGGAAAGGATGCAGGCTACAAGGTTTAAGACAGTGAGAGCTATATATTGTTACACAGCAAAATCTTCCGTGACAAGAAAGTAGTTTAATCATGTGTTCGAATGACGACAAAGTGGTTCGATTTAGGTGAAACATGCATGATTTTAACACAGGCGTGACATTGGAGATCATGTGTTTACATGCAAATTTAAATAGATTGATCTCCATTAAAATGAATGAATTGAACCCATGCAAGTTCCCTGATTCGATGACGTTTTTTCATGTAAATATAAAAAAATTAAAATAAAACAAATATTACCGCAGCTGGTATACCAACCATACTCTTCTGACGGTTAAGACATGCTCTCTACCACTGAGCTATTCTGGTATGTGATGGAAATCGATTTTGAAAACGAAGAATTTTTGAAAGTCCGTTTTAATGCACTTTGAATCAAATTTTTATAATTTTTGTGATACAACTCTTTTGTAATATAGAAATATTTTTATATTTTTGATAAGATTGTTTTTAATAAAGAAATGTTATTAAAAAACATATATCAAAATTGCTTCGTTTTCGGAATCGATTTCCATCACATGCCTGATTGTCTTCTTATCTTTTGCTGGAGCTAAAACTTGTTTTATGAAAATTTGCCAATGTAATGATTTAAATCCGTTTTTGCATGCCTTTTTCAGTGGATATTTTATGCAATATATTACCTAGTGAAATCGCATGCGGTTTTAATGAGTTCAAAAACTATAGCTTTATTTACGATTTACGATGCATTCGAAGAAACAAGTGCTCAAGAAACCATGAAACACTATTTCATTTTGAGCGCATTCATTTATATTTTGCTGGATATATAAGACCAATTTACCGATAAAAAAAATGTATAGATGAGTCAAGGATGTAGGCTATAAGTTATTAGGCAGCTATATTTAACACAGTGTGCGCTGTATGTTGTTATACGGGGTGTCCCATTAATCAACGTCAAGCCGAAAGCGGTGATAGAACAAGTAGTGACTGCTCGGAAAAAAGTTGGAAAAAAATCTTTCACTTATTTTAAAAAGTGTTGCCATTTCAAAAAAATCACCCGGTATTCCCCCTATTATGACACTCGACGTCGAGGTCACATCAACACGACAGCAAAAATTTTTCACTTGTCCACTCTTTATCGACAACAATTGACTAATACTAACATACTCGTTCAATTTTGTAAGCCTTAAAGATTAGTAAGATACTGTCAATAGTAGTCAATTGTTGTCGACAAAGAGTAGACAAGTGACTATTTTTTGTTGTCGTGTTCATGTGATGTCGATGACGCCATTCATAATAGGGGGATTGATCTTTCTGTTGCTGTGACTACAAATCTTCACTTTTCTTATTTTTTCTCTCCTATATTATTGTTAGACATCCTTCTGTAAACTACAGTTAAAAGTTCATACTGTAGTGACCTGATTTTCAAAGAAAGTCTTATTTTTTGCCAAACGATGTACTTAAAATTATACCTACTCCAAACTTTAACCGGCCGTGTTGAAAAAAAACGTACTAGGTACTTTTGGCAAGTGACATCAAAAGTTGTCGCGTTTAGCCCGAATTCCCAAATTGTATAATACTTGGTCGATTTGTTTTTCAAACTGCGAAAAAAACGGCTCCTTGAAAAATGACCCCAATGAAAAATGGTCCCAAACTGAAAAATAAAAAATGGCCCCAAACCAAAAATGAAAAATGGCCCCAAAATAGGAAAAATGGCCCCAAAAATTTTTGTTGTTGTTTGCAATAGAAAATATTTGGGGCCATTTTTCATTTTTAAGTTGGGGCCATTTTTCATTGGGGCCATTTTTCCTACTTGAGGAAAAATTGCCCCGTTGAGTAAAGATTTCTGCATAGCCAGCCTTCGACCGGACTTAAGGATTTTTTCCTCTAGGTATATCGAAAAGCGGCTTCGCGGAATAAAGATTTCTGCATAGCCAGCCTTCGGCCGGGCTTAAGGGTTTTTTCTCTAGGTATATCGAAAAGCGGCTTCGCTAAATAAAGAATTCTGCATAGCCGGCCTTCGGCCGGGCTTAAGCGTTTTTTCCTCTAGGTATATCGAAAAGCGGCTTCGTTGAGTAAAGATTTCTGCATAGCCGGCCTTCGGCCGGGCTTAAGAGTTTTTTCCTTTAAGTATATCGAAAAGCGGCTTCGCTGAGTAAAGATTTCCGCATAGCTAGCCTTCGGCCTGGCTTAAGGATTTTTTCCTCTAGGTATAAAGAATTGTGCATAGCCGGTCTTCGGCCGGGCTTAAGGTATATCGAAAAGGGGCTTCGTTGAGTAAGGATTTTTGCATAGGCACTTTTCGATATACCGAGAGAGAAAAACTCTTAAGCCCGGCCGAAGACCAGCTATGCAAAAAACTCTACTCAGCGAAGCCCCCTTTCGATATACCCAGAGGAAGAACCCTTAAGCCCGGCCAAAGGCCGGCTATACAGCGAGATTTATTCAGTGGAACCGCTCTTCGATCGGATATAAGCCTTCGTCAAGACGGGTGGGTTGAAGGCAGATTATAATGGCAAAAGTAATAAAATTTGGCTTTATCCCGTACGTCCTCTTTTTACGTAAGGCGTTATTGCCCAATAGCATTGAGAAGCATATGGCATATGCCATTATGGCACTGCACCGAAAAATTACCACAAATTTTCTATTGAAAACAACAACAAACGATTTTTGGGGCCATTTTTCTTGTTTTGGGGCCATTTTTCATTTTTTATTTATTAAATTGGGGCCATTTTTCCTATATTTTGGGGACATTTTTCATTTCTAAGTTTGGCGCCATTTTTCATTTTATGAAAAATGAAAAATGGCCCCGAACTTAAAAATGAAAAATGGCCCCAAAATATGGGAAAAATTGTCCCAATTTAAAAAATAAAAAAACGAAAAATGGCCCCAAAAATTAGGAAAAATGGCCACAAAAGTTGTGTTGTTGTTTTCAATACAAAAGTTTTGGGCCATTTTTCATTTTTGGTTTGGGGCCATTTTTTATTGGGGCCATTTTTCAAAAAAACATTTTGCCAATAAATCTATCTATGTATTATTTTTAAGTAAAACCATGTTTAGTCATTATTCGAACGTTTTCTTGTTTAAATTGAAAAAACGTTCGAATAACGAATAAAAAAAATTTGTCACAATCACTACTTGCCCTGTCACGCGCTTTCGCGTTGATTAATGGGACACCCAATTGATTCGTATTTTAATAACAAGTTGTTTCGGAAGCAAATTACAAAAAAAAATCATACTGAAATACAAATACAAACAAGTAGAAAAATTTTAAAAATGTGTATAGTTAGAAAAACTGATGTAAAAGCCGCCTCTACAAGTTTCCGCAGCTAATTTTTGGAACAATATTACTATAATATGTATATTAAGATTCCATAAAAATTTCAAGTGTACTCGGAGTACTTTTTTATCTCTTTAATGATTCAGACAATTTTTCGAAACAGGACTTTAAAATAGCTGATATAATGCTTTTATCAAAAAAAGTTGCTTTGTCCGCAAACATCCGGCATTTCCGATTCAATATGCCATAAAGTTTGACATACAAATCAATCCAGAATTACAACCCAATTTTTTTCCAATGTTCAAAAGGCCATATTTTCCAAACCATGCTGATAAATATATTTTATTCTTAAATATATTTGATGATTTGAATTTTTTTTAATTTAATAATTTTTTTTCGCCGCTAGAATGGCCTTTTCCCCCTCTGTGCGACGTGATAATTTTTTGCTTTTTTATTTTCACATTTATACAAAGAATGAAAACGTAACAGTAGTATAGTGTTCTCAAAGGTCGGTTCACCCTCTCATCAGCGTGCATATGTTTAGTTTTTATTTTTCCTTTTAGGAAATGAAATAAAAGGAAATGAAATAAAGGAAATAAAACGAAATTTTATTCTGATAGAACTATCCGTTTAGAAATGCCTGATTTATGTTCCAAATATTTTTATTCTGCCCCACTGTGCACCATCTACCTAAAATATATTATATAAAAAAATTTTAAATGAATGTTCTTAGCAAAAACTTTGCTTACTGGTAGGCAAAAAAGTATATGAGGATTTAAGTCGTAACTACTTACAATTTGAATTGATAACTACTTATTTTTGTTTGAGAAGTGCAAAAAATAAGGGGTACCACTTACAAATGTATTTACATTTTCACAGCAAGTATCTAGTTACTATTTGGCTTATTTTATGCTAAAAAATAAGTAGTCAAATAAACAAATTAATATTAAAAAAAAATTGTCTATACACATTATTCTATTATTATTTTATTTATATTTTTAATTTTTTTATTTTATTGATCCAGCTGGGATACGAACCTGTGCTCGTTCAGATTTGAAGACAAGTACTTTACCCACTGACCTATTCTTTACTTATAAGTTTAAGCGACAAAAATTACAACACATTACAACAAAAATACAAACACATGTTGACTTAAATAGTGGTTGTCTACTTATTTTTAACCGACTTCAAAAAAAGGAGAAAGGTTATCAATTCGTCATGTATTTTTTTATGTATGTTCCCTCAAAACTCCGCCATTTATGAACCGATTTCTGATTTTTTACTTTATTTAAAAGGACGTACTTCCAGATTGGTCCCATTGCAAAATGGGCAGGGTCACGCCCATACAAAGCAAATTCACATTCATTTTCAACTTCTTCCACACAACCGATTCTTATGAAACTTTGCACACACATTAAGTTTCTGTTTAAATACTACTTCGCCTTTATAGCTTCTCCTGCCCTGCTCTTTTTGATGTACTTCTCAGCTCTTGTAACAGCTCTACTTTTTATATAAGAATATAAATACATATACACGTATGTGATGGGGGTCGATTTTGAAAGCGAAGCAATTTTAAAGACCATTTTTAAAACACTTCATCCAAATATCATAATTTTATAAAATTCTCTTTAGTAAAAAAATGTTTTTAAAATTGCTTCGTTTACGAAAACGATTTCCATCACATGCTTGATATTTCCTGTTTTTATGCCGCTGAAAAACCTTAGCTTGTATTATACATTGTTATTTTGTTTAAAATATTATTAATTTTATACTAAGAATGTATTCCAGTAATACGATTTTGGCCTTGAAGGCTTGCTGTGTTACAAATAAAATAAATAAATAAATAAATAAAAAAGTGAGCAGTGCCACGCCCATTCAAAGTAAATATTTTTTTCAGCAACTTCTACTAAACCGATTCTTATAAAACTTTGCATACACCTTTAGTTATCGTTACAACACAGCATTATATTTACAAAAGTGGGCAGCGCCACGCCCATCAAAAGTAAATATGCATTTCAACTACTTCTACGTAACCGATTCTTATGAAACTTTGTATACGTATTTAGTTATCGTTACAATACATCATTGTGGTTAGAAAAGTGGGCAGCGCCACGCCCACGAAAAGTAAATATTCATTTTAACTACTTCTGCTTAACCGATTCTTATGAAACTTCGCACACACAATTAGGTCTCGTAAAAGTACATGATGATAAATATGCCACGCCTATTTTGTAGTCGTTTTTTTTTTTTGCAAGAATTATATTAATACATATCAACCAATTGTAACTGCTTACAGATAAGGAGCAAAATACGTACTAGTTTTATTAAAAACTAGGTAGATCTAATTTGAATCATAGTAATAAGATAAATAAGTACCACTCACTACTTTGTAACCCATTAATAAAGTACTACCGATTTCAAAAATGAGAAACGTTTTTTCTGGGTATATATGTATGTACATTAAGGCTATAACCAAATTTTTGGCATAGTATCACGGAGTGGCCAAAAATGTTTTAGTAATGAAAACACCTGTCTCCCGTCGTTTTGCTAAAAAAAACTCAAGCAGGGAAGCAAATTTCTAAAAGGTAAGCGTAAGGTATTTTACTCAGGTTTTTACATATAACGAATTTTGAACCGCGATGAATTGTAAACCGTAGGAAAATTTTTAAATCTAAAGCAGTGGATAAATTCCAAAATAGCATTTAAGTGATACGTATAGGAATATATACAAATATCAGGTGTATATTCTTTAAAATTTCCGTGAGATAAAAATGGTTGTTTTTAAACTTCAACCCGATCCCTGCGTGAACTTTTTTAACGATCCGAAAAAATTATCATATTTTTTATTAATAACTTTTAATGTTCTACACGACTATACTATGCCGTTTTTGATACTCGGAAAAGTGTGAAAAAATTATTGCCCTAATGTAATATGTATGAGATATTCGTACGCAACCGTTCGTGTGAGGGTCAAATTCACACGTTACGAAAACTCGCCTAAATAAAAAAGCGCTTAAAGAAAAAAACCACTAAAATTTAAAAAAAATCGCTAAAACGCAAAAAATTACTAAAACTAAAAAGATCGCCAAAAAAACTAAAAAAACGAAAAAAAGCACTAAAAAAATCGCTAAAACTAAAAGTATCGTCAAAAAACGAAAAAAAGCACTAAAAATCGCTAAAACTAAAAGTATCGTCAAAAAACGAAAAAAAATTCCCAAAAATAGAAAAAAAATCACGAATACGAAAAAAAGCGCCAAAAGCAAAACCAAAAAATCGCCAAAACGAAAAAAAGTCAAAACCAAAAAAAAAAGTCGCTACGTACGGAACACTTCGTGTGCGAGCTAAAGTCGCACTTTACTTAATTTTTATTATCAGTTGTGTTTTGGTTTTAATTTCGACTATTCAGGTATGTGATGGAAATCGATTCCGAAAACGAAGCTATTTCGAAAGGTGTTTTTTAATAATATTTCTTTATTAAAAACAATTTTATCATAAATATTATTTCTTTCTAATTCTAAATTGGTTGGCGGAGAATTCTATCTCACAAATTGCCAGGTTATACTCCAGGAGAGCTTCCGTCATGCTCTGCCGCCCGACCTATACTATCATATAGGAAGGAGGAATCCAAGCTTTCCGCTCCCACGTTTAATGGTCTCCACCAGTTTATTCGAGTTTAGGTTGGCACTCGTAACCAAAAAATTCATAAATTGTGTCTAAAACTAGCGCATGTGACTAATGGCCACCGACGCGGAACTGTACACGATACCGTTAACCGACGCCAACCACCACACACATGCGATTGAATTGCAAAACTCTCGAAGACAAATAAACGAACAGTGACCTGGTTGCATTTACGAAGTAATTGCCAACGACGCTTGATGTTGACTCGTCCAGAGCTGCTTTACGACTGATCATAAATATTATAAAAATATTTCTTTATTACAAAAAGAGTTGTATCACAAAAAGTATGTGTTACTTTTGCTTCATTATTCCAAACACCAACCTATTCCATTTGTGAACCAATACTAAAAAAACACTACTCTTAATCGAATTAACAAATGCTGATTTAAATGCATACTAAGAACTGTGCATATTATAGCAGATCGTGTACGTTCTTTTTGATTCTGTTGCATTTTTGCTTAAACAGATCATTTATATAGATGGGATTCTACCCGGTATTTACCCGATGTATGGATAAATACCAGGTTAATACCGGGTATATTAATTTATTGGGAGTTTGTTTGGGTATTTATAAGAAGCATTTGAAAAGGAACATTTTATTTTGATGTCAAAATTAAAACAAACAAAAACGCTTAATATACATCTTTATTTTGTTATTCTTTACAATATTAGTGATTTCTTCTATAAAGTTAGCTATTTTTCATGAATATGCGGCTTTAGCGGTTTCTAATCAATGTTATAGCTTTTTTCCGATGTTGAAACTTCTCGCAAATTTTTGCAATGTGCAGAATAGAAGCGACGTTTTGCAAGTTTTTAGGCTCTTTACAGTTTACATGATTTTTAAACCATATTAGACTTTGTTATCATGCCGCTGTTAGCAAGTTTTTTGCGAGTTCCCGCCATTTTCGCGACTTTTTTCCGAATTTTTGACATTCCTTACAGTTTTAGCGATTTTTAATCAAAATTAGAGCTTGTTTAAAATTTTGCAATTTTTCGCTATTTTAGCGATAGCGAAACTTTTCCAAAGGTTTATTAAATTTTCTACAACAAAATTTATACCCAGCCTTTGGGTAAATACCAGAGTATTGACTCATTTTTACCCAATTTACTCATTTTACCGGGTATTTAACCTTTTCCTATCTATACTCATTTACTAAAAATAATAGTTTGGCGGCACTACTAAACAGCTTATTTACTGTAAAAAAATCTGGCAGGATTGAGTGAAACACAGAAGAAGTCGCACTATATTGCTTTTAAAAAATTACAATTTTACAATCAAAACTAAGGGCAAAGTTATACTAATAAGCCAACTAAACTGCTCTCAATTTCATTTGGATTCAATCGGTAGAGTGCAACTTGAATAGTTTCCTATAACAATGAATTCGAAAGAAAGAATATCATTAAATGTTACATGTGAAAGATTGCTATCAATTGAATTGCAATCACATGATTTCATGATTTCAATTTAAAGTCATGAAATCAATTCTATAAAAATGATAGCAACTAACTTTTTGAAATTAATTTCTATATTAATTGATTGCAATCAAATCCAGTGATTGCAATCAAAATTAAATCAGAATCAAAATCATCGTTCTCTTCAAATGATACTCCTTCTTCTAGAAATAAAGCTTACTCTACATGAGATGGCTAACAAACCTACGTTTTGGTACGTTTTTTATACTATTTTGTTAGACTTTCACTATAGTTGTGAATTCAATCATATGATTTCAACAAAAATTTGATTGCAATCAAATTTATTTTAATATAAGTAGCACTTGCATTCAAAACGCTTATAAAATCGTTTTTTATGAAATACCGCATTGCTGCTGGTATGAATGGTAAATTTTAATGCACCATTGGATGCAGCTACTTTGTGCTATTAGTATCCAACTAAAGTGTCAAAACAAAAGAACATATGAAGGCTGATTACAGCAACGGCCAGGAAAAGAGTACTGTGCCGTTCTACTAGATCATACAAAAACCATACACATGATAGGTTCGTCTTATGAGTACAAGCTCTTTCGCGGAAATTTATTTTTGTAATATAATTCATACACATGCAGTCATCATCCCAATGTATTCCCATTTGTATAACCAGCCTGTTCATAGAATCTAATAGGGATTGGTTTGGCATCATTTTCTCTACAAAACCGGTTGATTGCATTCATGAAAACCGTGTGCTTGAATCTGAGAAATTCCTGTTCAGAAACGGAATTAATTGTCCATGAATTGGAGTTCAGGAGTCCTTCAATTTATGCATTTAATAGCTAGAACATATTTTTCCCATCTTATAATCACTTAAAATACAACTTTGTGAACGATATTCTGAGTTTTGAACAAAAATAACGGCCCTGTTCGTAAATGAAGCACTGCGCTGCAAATGAAACTTTAAGTGCCCATAAATACTATGCTAAAGCAGATGACGCACAAAAAAGTCTCAAATATGAAGTATTAAAATGGGTACTGCTATAAAAGAGCATCAGCGAGCACCTTCTTGAACAAACCAATTTCGTTACGTTTTCATGAACCCGCTCACAATTGGAATTGGATTGGAATTCCGTTTCTAATTGGATTGGAATTCCGTTTCCAATCCAATTCCGTATCGAATTCAATGGGCAGGCTGAACAATTAAAATGAATACCAATCCTTTGCAAAATATAACTGTTTAATGGTTTTTGTTCATCTCACCTTAATGGCCTGATATTTATCCGAATTGCGGAATGCATAAGCCCAAGTCTGTACCAGTTCTAACATTTTTGCACGAACATTTTCATGCGTAGTCGACTCCAAGTAGTGGCTAAACATGGTGCAGTTTTCCTTGGTAAATACCTCATCATGCATGGGAGCACCACAATTTTTAACAACACTTTCCAAGACCAACAAGGCATAATAGGCCGTATGGGGATTTGTGGAATTCATTTTCTTCTTAATGGCAGCAAAGGCTGCTTTTGGACTAAAATGCAGAATATAAGTACATTTTTATGATCTTAATAATAAGCATAAGGTAAAAATATTACGTAGTGTCCTTTTGGTTTATGGCATCGCATATCAAAATGATTGCAGGCCATTGAGGCTCCAATTGCAATTGGCTGGTGGCAGTGTCTAGAAATTAAATTTTATTAAATACATAAAACTGATATCAATCTACATAGTATTCATTATTTTGTTAGAAATTGTCCATTTTATTGTGTTGTATTTAATTGATGAGTCACTTTTGTTTTTTTTTTTTTTTGCTTGCAAAATGTATCAACAAAAACGAAATTTTTTTAAATTTCCTATTATAAAACTTACCTAAGCTCTTATCAAATGTTGTACGGAACATTTTGATATTTTCTACTATTTCGCGTTTATATTTTTATTCTTTTTTAGTTGTTTTATAAACTGAATGAAATTTTCAACTGTTAAAGACTTTTTCACTGCAAGTTTTTTAGGAGAATAAAATACAGGAAAATAAATGCAGCTGTCAATCCAATTGGAAAGGAAAACTCAAACTGGCAGGGCTGTCAGATCTTTTCTAAAATATTTCGCCAAATTCATTTTAAAAATCGCCAAAAGTCGCCAAAGCATATTTAACGCAGTTTTTTCTTAATATATACATATCGTCGTATGAATGGAATAAATCTAGTTTACTAACGCACCTCCAAATAAAATAAAAATTACATAGGTTGATAGAAAATTGAAAAATTAGACGAAAAAATTAAATTACAGATTTTCTCCTCTGTGGTATAACAAACACCGGCGTCGCTTACCAAATTTTCCCCTCGTATCCAGCCTTCGGCTAAGTAATGAGAGAATAAATTATGAAAAAATAAATTAATTTGTTTTTATAGTTCCTAAAAACTTGTATTTTCGTAAACTTATCCCCGCTTCTTAATGGATTAAGAAGTTTTAAATAAAATTTGAATATTCAGAAAGATATATTCAAAAGCTTTCAAATCGTACCAATATTGGACATATGCGTTCAAAAATGTAATGGAAAATCACATTTATATATGATAACTTCAGATTTCCATAACTCGAAAACTATGCGTTTCCGAGACTTTTACCGTTTTGTTTTCTCTTCTTATTTTTAAATTGTCTATTGCCCTATGCAATTTTTATTTTATTCGCAGGTGAGTTGGTAAAATAGATTTAAGCCGAATTGTAAAGTACCAAGGTAGATTAAACAGGTACCAACATAAGATCAGCTGACTTGGCAAATTTGAGAATGTGTGCGTCACACAGACAATATATTTTGACACATATGTGGTGTTTCTATCAACAACGTGCATGGGTTAGTAAATTTGAGAGAGCATATGAATGTATGCGACATATAGGCAATAGATTTGACATATTTCTGGTGTGTTCCTACCAACTAAATGCATGTATGTTGTAATTGTTGCAGTAATGGTGGTTTCGTGATTAATATGCCTTGTAAATTTTTTTATTTTCGTTTATACTAATTTTCATTTTTTATTTTCTTTTAGAAAGCTATAATATTTTGTTTAAAAAAACAATTGACCCTTTTTTCTTTCAAATACCCTTTTAGTGACCCTTTTTGAAATCTGTCAACGGTAACGCTGGTTGTGTCTATACAGCAGCTGATTTAACATTAATTTTATGAGATACACCCTGTGGTGGTGGATAGTGTTGGGTAAAGTTGTAAACAAGATAATATATGAGCGTATGGCTCATTAAAATATTAAAGAAAATGTGAACAGTAAACGTATTTAAAACAGAGCCAGGCAGAGATAACACAAAATAAATGAGAAAAAATTGTTGTTTACGTGTTTGGTGTTTAATTGCATTGTTATTAGGTACAAATGACGGTTGTGCTCTTGCTGTTGATTTTGGTTGTGTTGTGTACGTGTAAATAGTCTGCTGTGTACATGTAATATTTAAAAGTAGCCGAAAAGAAGTCGGCAAACGTCGTGGCTCACATATGCAAATCGCCTGCGTCTGGTTTAAAATCACCGTTCTTAAAACAGTGTCAGTTTTCATTTCTTTTTATGTGTTCATTCAAAAATTAAGAAAAACGATGCTGGCAAGTGCTAGAAGCCGTACTAAACTTCAACTAAAAAGGTACTTTATTCACCTAAATGATACTTTTTTTAAGAATTAAGAAAATGCTTTAGGTATTCTTACAGCGAGTCTCCACGCGCAATAAACTTGGAAATAACTTAATTATTTTTGTATTTATAAAAATTTTATGGATATGAACATAAATAATGTGCAAATAATTAAGGAACAATGTAAATATTTTGTTTACTTGCTTTCTTTCTTCTTTTTTTTTTTTCTATAAAAACAAGCAAATTATACAGAAAACTACATACATACTAAATTTGACAGCTTGTGTCCTAACATAATTGCTCTGGCTTGTGTTTGAACATTAATTTCCAAACATGTGTCCGAACACTAACATTTACTGTCCACACAGTCATTTTTTGTGTTAGCAACAGATTTTGACAATTGACAACATAAAAATTTCCAAACATGTCTCGTCAAGACCCGGTCATGGTAGAATAATATACAAGGTAGCCGCATAACTAATACAAATGTACATTTGAGTTCCAAAATGTCGAACATTAATAGAGAGAGTATGTGTGTTTGTATAACAGAAGCACCAAACATACGTGTTGTATTGTGTGTGCAACGTAGTTTTTCACATATACACATTTGATAGTTCGTACCACGAAAAAAAATAATCAGCTGGCGTTCCAGATCTACCTTGTATATTATTCTACCATGGACCCGGTGTAGTTATGTTCAGTGATGGCAGTGGAAATTTTGAAAAATCCCTACATGTCTCGAGAAAATTCCCTTTTTTCCCTACAACCAAAAAATGTTTCCCTACTATACGCTAAAAATTTATTGCAATTAGAGAAAAACTAACAACATTTCCTTTACATTTTGTAAATATTATAGACTTATTTCATCAGCTACAAAAACTATTTAAAAAAAGCAATAAAAACAAAAATTGCGAAAACAAAATAGTATTTGTTTCATTGATCGAAAAATTGTTTTGTTAAATAATGTTCGATCAAATAAAAATTCCCGATTGCGAGTAAAGAGTTATCCGTTTTATTTCATATTTTTAATACAAAATTTACTGGACACTTGAATAAATTTTAAAAGTTTCCGCTTAGTTTGAGTAATGCTTAAATGTGAAAATTATTCTAATAATTCAAATGAAATGAAAAGCTTTACTCGATACAATAACCATGACTTAGCTTCCCAGTAAAAACTTTAGGAGTTTTGGTAATGAGTAGTAGTGTTTTAATCGCATTATTTATGTTGCTTATTGTTTTACTAAGTATTCAAATTTCTTATTGGTAAGGAATAAAATGGGCACTTTGAAAATTCCCCCCATTTTCCTCAAAATTAAAAATCTGTCCTTTTTTCCCTACGCCTGAAAATGTCTAAAAAATCCCTACAAAAAGGGAAAACTCCCTACTTTTGGCATCACTGATTATGTTCTCAACTGTCAAATTCTATTTCATACACACCGACCACACGAGCAATTGCAATTGCATTTTTACAAGCGAACACGTACAAATTTTAAAACATTAAATTGACAATTTTGCTGAAGAAGGTTGTGCGTTGCTTACACTATTCTTTTATGTATGTAATTTATAATTATATAAATAATAATTTTTTACATTTTCCAGCGATATTCTCTTCAAAATTAGCTTTATTGATAATTTTTTTCACTTTTCACAAAAAAAAAACTCAAATGGCAACTGAATTTGACAGCTTGTAAAAGATTATTGCTCAGCAATGTATTTTAACATTTGTTGCTGAATATGTATTTCCACACATATTCATACGGTCCACACGCAAATATCTTGTGTCGGCAATCTAATTTGACGGTTGGCACGGCAATAATTGCCAACCTTATTGCTCGTATGGTCGGGGTGGTAAGCCTGGTACGGTGTTCAAATTTGTGAAAAATGTTGGCCAACATTGATTATTTCATGCGAAAAAATTTACATGCACGTTTGTTATAATCTTCATGTGTTTGTTGTAAATTCCATGCGAAAGAAGTGCCACTTATATTATTTCGCATAAAAACTTAAAATATTGGCAATACATTTCATATGTTTTCCTTAAGAAAAACAGAGTACTACTTATGCAAAATTTTTTTATGAATAATTCATGCCAGTTTTCTTATATGTGTTTTGACAGCATTTCACGTGAAAAGTTGAACACAATACCAAGCTATACTTGCCATTTGAATATACTTTTTTTATTATTTCCGTGCTTTTGTCTATGTGTAATCGCAGCTCTTGAAGCTCGTTGTGTATTTTATTTGTCCCTTAAATCTTCACTTGAAAGCATTTGTTCAAACATGGTTTGAACTTTAACCATATCGATGACTTTTAATATAAAAAAGTCGTATTGCGAAAATGTGTTTTTAACGTTTTCTGGTAGGTAACTTCTAAATACAATCTCCCTAAAGAATTAAGTAAGCTACTGTTGAAAATAATGGTTTTATGGCCTTTTAAAAATAGTTTTTTGCATACAAGTTCTAGTTTTTACTTGGTTTTTTTCTTTCTCCTGTAAAATAACGAAAATTCGAGTTACACCTTTTTTATATTAGCCATCGATATGCAGTATATATTTTACATGGATTAATTATCTGAAGTTCTTTAGCTTTTTATATATAAATTCAAATTGTAACGGAAATTGAATTAGTGCTTTGTTTTAGTATGTACCTAAAATCCGAATGTAATGTCGAATAGCTTAGTACAAATGCTTACTTACTACAAATGTCAAAAACTGTCACTTTAAATTTAGCTAAAACGAAGTAATGCTTGTATTTGCACATTTGAATTTCAACTTTCAAACTGTATACATTTATTCACCCTTTTTCTTAAGCATAAGCTCTTCTTCTTACTATCAAGAGAAGCTAAATTGCGTACAAACTTCGTTTTGCATGACGAATTTGCCTGTTTCTACAATAAGTTACTTTTTGTACGACATCAGTATCTGTTTGGGCGAATCATAGCAAAACAATGTGTTACTCTCAGTCCCCATCCTAATAACAGAAAGACTACATTACTTATCACTTTTGGTGTACGGAAACCTAAAAAGGCGTATTTCGGATTTTCGATATACTACAGCGAAAGGAAAAAACTTATTAAAAACTAAGCATTTACTTAGAAATATAATTTTTAAGTGGCTATAAATACGTTATTTTTAACTATAACTTACTTAGTTCTTTAGGGACGATGTAATTACATTTTGACTATCAGAAAACGCTAAAAATACAATTTCGAAAAAATCGATACGCATTTTTTATATTAACCCATCGATACATACTTTTTACCACGATAACATATCTCACTTCTAGTGAAAATAGAAAAGAGAGAATGTATCCAGTTTACTGATATATGTATATGATAATGGAAATTAGGAAGCACCTTTTCATGGTAGCGCTGTTTATTTTTCGGGAATTTAATTTTTGTTTTTTACTCAAATGAAAATTCTGAGAATTACATAAGAAATGTTATAAAATTATTACGTGAACCCGTTTTCGAGATATCTGCGAAAAATTATATTTTTTTTTGCAAATTTTACTGATATCGGGAAAAATCTGCTTAGTATGATAAAAATCGTCACGCAGAGCGTTAGTCGAAGGTTTCACCAGCTCTTGGACTATTAAGAATTCAAAAAATAAACTTGGCAAATTTGATTAAGTACCCAGCAAAAAATAAATGGAGTACTTCTTTATGAACCACTTTTTAATTACTTCCAAAGGAGTTAATGCTTATTTTTAGATGCCAAAGAAGTTGTTTCTAATCACATATAAAATGAAGTTTTGAATGACTACTTTGTTTTCAACAATTTCATAACTTTATTTCAAAAACAAAACAACGTGAAGTTGGTTGTAGTTTATTTATTTTCTGCAAACGAATTAAAAAAGACGCGTGAAGCTAAAAAGGCATTTTTTTAAGTTAATTGACTTTTTAATTAAAATGTTTTATATAATAACAACAATAATAAGAAAGAAGAATAATTAAATTTCGTAAAAGGAAAAGCTACACAAATTTATATATTTTTTAATTTACAACACACAAAAACACTAAAAATTAATTACAATGTACGAAAAACTAGAAATGTCATAAATTACGTGACCAAACAATTCTCTGAACATTAATTTTTGTTTCAATTGACGGAAAAAATTCTCCACTTATTGTTGTAGCATGCCTGTAATAGACAATAAATGCCAAAATTCCGTGTACTCTTCTTTTGGAACTGCGTACTAGTAAACGGTAATTTCTTTAAGAAATTTACCAACCTGAATTTCAGTTTGTTTTTTTACACATACTTCTTATGGCAGCCTGAATTTCATTCAGAGCTGCATACTACGCTTTAAGCGTAGTATGCAGTTCTCACTGAAATTCAGGTTTGGAGTTTTACATTTATTTCTACACGGAAAAATAATCGTGTAGAATTTTATACAGAATTTTGTTTGCATACACACAAATTTATATATTTTTTAATTTACAACACACAAAAACTCTAAAAATTAATTATAATGTACGAAAAACTAGAAATGCCAAAAATTACGTGACCAAACAATTGTCTGAACATTAATTTTTGTTTCAGTTGACGGAAAAAATTCTCCACTTATTGTTATAGCATGCCTGTAATAGACAATAAATGCCAAAATTCCGTGTACTTTTCTTTTGGAACTGCGTACTAGTAAACGGAAATTTCTTTAAGAAATTTACCAACCTGAATTTCAGTTTGTTTTTTACACATACTTCTTATGGCAGCCTGAATTTCATTCAGAGCTGCATACTACGCTTTAGATGGGACTTCCATCGACAAGTCGACTAAAGCAACTTTGAGTGATGAACTAAGATTGACAAATAGCTGCTATTTTAAAAGATAACAATATTATTTTCGCTAAGTATGCCTAATACTTCGAATCAATTAAATAAATTAAGTTTTTTAGTTTTTATATAATAAAAAATAAGTTCCTTCATTTTGAGGTATTAAAAACCTATCCAAGTGGAATTATAAATCACTGAATAAGCAAGCACCACTTCCTAAATCAGAAATTTAACTGCTTTGGAAAAGTATTTAATACCCACATCCTAAATGTAAAATGGATTTGCTTCACCAATAAAAAATCACACCTTATTTTAGATTTTTTATAGCAAATAAAAAGTAAATTTTATTAGCTTACGGGTTGGCAAAAACAAACCACTTCGCTCCAATGACACGCTAATGTAAAATTCACTACTTTTTGCTCAGAGTTTTCAGTGTTTCGTATCAGTAGTTGTGGTGCTTTTTCTACTCCTTTTTCATCACTTTTTTTGCTGGGTATTAAAAACAAATTAAATTTGCTTTAATTTTAACACATAATACTTTTTTAATTTATAATAAAACCTATTTATCTGGCAAATAAGAAAAATAAGAACAGTTGTTTAGTTTTGTTTATTTATTGTTATTTAATTTAACTTTCCAGTTAAAGTCTGCTCAAAGTGAAAAGTACATACCAATTTTATAATAAAGAAACGAAAAAGGGAAATATTGTTTATTTGGAAATAATTAAAGAGATACAATATATGTAGTATAATATTGAAAAAGCAAAACGTTACACTAAAAAGTAGACCGCAACAGTTGTGTTAACATTTAAGTTAGACGAAATAAGTTATATAGAAGAATATTTCATTCTAAACATCTGTTGCTCAACGTTGTTATAAATGACTTTTTCAGACATTTTCTTTTTGTTGCTAAAATCAAACCCCCTACCGTTTACATAATGAATGGACATATTCAGCGCCCATGTTCTATAACTTGCGAGAAGTTTTCGAATCGAGAAAAATTTGATAATTATATTAGTTTTTAAGTTTTTTGTTACTCTCTCTGTGTTCTACAGAATAATAACAATTTACTTCGCACCGAAAAGTTCTCACATTCGTTAGTCCCGGTCCACACGATTTTGTTGCAGCAATATATGGGTGAATGTTGAAATAGAAATATATGCGATATATATTCCTCTCGCTCTTTCTCATAGAAAAATTGCTGCAACAAAAATAGCACGTGTGGACCGGGACTTACAGAAAATGGGTACTGGTCTGTTCTGTATTCCATTCGGAATGAAAATGCTCGGAATTATCAATTACGAACATTTACAATTACGAACATTTACATTCCGAATGGAATACAGAACAGACCTGATTTCTTTGAATAATAATAAAGAATTTTAAACGATGAAGCAAGGCGATGAAGTGATGTCTATATTTGAAAACAATAATAAAAAACTAAAATTTTTTTGTCTTCAATATAAACATAAGAAAGAAATTTTCTTATCGAGATTGTGGGACAGGCAGTAAATCAGAACTTAGTCCAAGAGAACATAAAAATGTTGTATTCATTGTTCCAATATGCTGTTTTCAAATTACTAAAAAATATATTAGAAATTTCAACTTGAAAGGTTTTACAAAATAGGCTTTACTATCAACTTATAATTTTGCAGAATTTGTTTGGTAAAAATACCTTTCTTAATTCAAAAGTTGTAAAGCCTACTTTAAATTTTTTTATAATTGATGGGATTTTAAGTTTTTAAAGTCTTTCTAACTAAAACAAAAAATTAATTTTGCTTTGTAACCAATTTTGTGATGACGATTAAATTTATTTAATCTTAGACTTTCCCTTTAGTCCCAATTGTTTAAATTAAATTTTCGATTGTTTAAAATTTGTTTAGGTTAGCAAGATATTTGCATGAACGCTAAAATCAACTTCTTGCTGGTCTTCTGCTAATCTGTTTGTTTAGTCGAAATTGCACAAAAACCTTAACGATTTTTAAATAGGCATTTTAGTTGAACTATCAGATCAGCAATGGAAGGATGTTTGTTGCAATGACTGATCATTTAAGTTATGTTTTTGATGTTGTTTTTTAAGATTCTTAGGGTTAAAATTTGTTGTTGATTTAATTTTTTTTGTTTACGCTGTTTTTGTTGATGTTCTCAATTTAACGTTCTTGGCATATTGTTGTATAGTAAATACGACTCAATACGGTTGCTAGGACGACGACGGCGCTTACTTCCCTGCAGGTGTTTATCCCGCGTCGTTGAAATATTCATTTTTTATTAGCCTTGAATTTCGCATAGAAATTTGCAATTTGATCATGTCGGACTGGTATAGAGTCCAAAATACCAGTAAAGCTGAAATTGTTTTGATTGCGTTGTTTCTCATGTAAGTAATCGCCCGATAGATACGTAATCACATTCGATTGAAACTCCGTTGCATTCGGATCCGAGTGATTAGCAACCAAGTGATTGCAGAACTGTGCAATTTGTAAGAAAACGGATGCATCGCGATCTAGATGAGACGAAAAAAAATACAATATGAAAGGATATCTTGATTACTTTTTTACTATGTGCATTATTAGACTGTCCCATATTTTCATTGGTTATCTCTCCGTATTTACAGAGCTATGATATAAGAAACAAATTACATCGTCTTAATGACAAAGAAAGCCATACAAAAAAGTTAGTTTTAGAGCTTTTTTCGTTTTCATCGACGATTACGTTGTATGCGGAAACGAACATTAACCCATGCCGACTTGCGTTTAAATCAAGTTCATGCAAATTGCGCTAGTACGACATGATGAAACCTTGTTTATTTGTAACTTCTGTATGGTTTTCTTGGCTATTAAGACGATGTAATTTGTTTCTTAAATAATGGTTCTGGAACTACGGAGGAGTGATAAGCAATGAATTACAAACACATTTAAAACTTCAAAAATATGGGACAGTCTAATATATATATATTCCATTTTATCGGAAGTTTTACCTAATTTTCTAGGTATTTTAATTAACGACAAGGCTAGGTTTTCATTATCCCTTTGAGCACGCATATGACGGTTACCGTGTTTGAATTCTTGTTCCAACCAACGTATAACATTGCGAGCATTTTCGCTGCGCTTTTTCAAATCATCTAATTCATTAAACACTATATAAAAAAGCAGTAATAATTTAAGTATAATATATAATATAAAATAAAAAGAAATGAATAACTTACCAGCATTCGGTATGAGTACGATAAATTTTTTGCTTTTAACTAAATTTTTAACAATACCATTATATTCCGTTAAAGCTTTGGCATCGACAACAACAAAGGGAGTCATTATCATATTCAATGGATTTTTACGCAACTATACATAGAAAAATAATTTCATAGTAAATATGTAGTAAAATAGGTTTTGTTTGATTAATATTTACTTCTTCTTCTAAGGTTTCAACTTCATTTTTTAGCCAAAGTTTGCCCATTATTTCACATTTCTTAGACATGGCTTCTGAGCGTTCTTCATCGGCTCCACTACTTGATTGTATTTTTTCGCAAATTGCACTGTTTGTAGTTGTAGAGGCGGAGGTACCTCCACCAGCAGTTGCACCATTACTAGTAAATTTTTCGGCATTACGATTGCGTAGGTAGCCTTTACGTGGCATACGTTTGCATTCTTCAACTGTATCCTTTTCCTCATTGCTGGTATAACTTTTGCGTACGATACCATTTTTACGATCAGAATAACGACGAGTTCTACCTTCGGCGCGTTTTCGAGCTGCATTTTTGGCCGTACGCCTTTCACGTCTTCTCGAAGATGACTTCTTCTCTTCGCGTTTCTTTTTAGTATTTTCGGTAAAACGTCTAGCTTTGACGCAAAAACGATAATTAAATTTTTTTTGCTTGCATATAAAGAAACCGAAATCGACCATTTTAAATATGCGCAAAATACACTCTTCCTGCGGAGTAACTTTCTCTCGAATTGTAGTCTCCCAGTCCAGAGTTATCTGAGTACTTTGAAATATATCAAAGCTTTTAAAAACGAAATCTTCTGATAGTGGAACATTGGCACGCACATCAAATAGATCTCCAAGTGTTTGGCGAACATTTGGTGTTATCAGAAATTCTCGCTCAAAATAAACCTTACGTGTGAAAATGTCAATATTGCAATAATTTAACAATTTCATGATTTTATGGATAAACTCGGGATTGGAGTGAAAGCATCCAAAGAGTATTTCATGATTTATACGTAACCAATCGAATAGAATCTTCAATGCTCTTATGGTAGGTTCATTTTGTGCAAAGTCCACTATAATATTCGGATTGATCTTTGTATATTTATTGCGGTAAACCATTTTTTTTGGTGGTTCCTCGTTGAATGGTTTGCCATCTTCATTAGGCTTTTGTATGTTTGGTTGTTGTGTCTTTTGAAAAATCTCTTTGTCGCAATTAGTAAAATTTAAAGCTGCATTATTTGTGTGCAGTTGAAGAATTTCAAAGCTTTTCAAAAGTTCTTCCGTATCATTTTCTTGGGAATTGCAGAGAGGTGCTTGTGCCAGCAATTGTTTTTCTTGTTCTTCGGGATATATAATGTTTTCTTCTTCGATAACAATATCTTCGTTATCAGAGAAATTTTGCAAAGCGCTACCAAAGTTAGACTCAATACTTTCTTTGGAGCCGTGATGGGATAAGTTGCGTAAATTATTATGTTTATGTTTGTTTTCAACTTGTTGGCCATGATCTTGTACTGGCTCTCCTAGTTCAGCTGCTTCAATATCACTAAAGTCAGTGTCAAAATTCGAACTTAAGTCAGTGTAGTCTTCATCATCTGATGTAAAGTCCGTATCCATATCTGATTCTGTATCATAACACGAACTGTCATCAGACTGCGCTATTTTGCGGCGTCGGCGACGAAGCTTCATTCCTTTCTTCTTACTCTTGCAAGATAGAGGGGTTTTTAAATCACTTTCCTTTGCTTCATCCGATGATCTTGTAGAAATCGGTTCACCATCATTTTTAATGTCGTCTTTTTTCGCTTTATTACTGTCTTGTGTTTTGCAAATGTAATCCTCGTGAGACCTTTGCGACTCACGGGAATCTGAAGAGAAATCCTTTTGTGACAACTGAGTTAATTTTTTCTCCTTTCTTTCAGCTTCGCCAATGGATGCCAGCCAATTCTTATACTCATTGCGAGATTTTCTAACGCCCATGTCGAATTCTTCAAACTTCTTTGCATACATGGCATGAAATTCTTCATTTTCTGTTGATTTGGCTAGAATTGTCTGCTCAAGATTAACAATACATGCATCCATCAGGTCAGAGCATACCGCAACTAAAAAAGCATTCAATGAGTAAACCTTTTGAGAGTTTATCATTTTCAACTTGGAAAGACAGAAGAATAAAATCGAAACAATTTTGAAAATACTTGAATCGTTGATTTTAAACGTTTTAGAGCATAGTATTTTGCGTAAATCTACCAAGACACAGTGACATAAGGAATTGAAGTCCGGCACCTCCTTGTCAAAGAAAAATATATCAACGATTAAATAAAATCGAGCATAAAAGTCCTGAAGACTGAATTCTATTTTATTGGGGTCCAGCTTTGTCAAATAGTCAGCGTGTGAGGAGAAGAGCTTACAAACGTTGTTCTCACTTAATTCGAATGGTATTAGACTCACGAGGGAGTACAGATAGTGATATATTGAGTCTAGATCATAATTTTGGCCATAGTATAATGTGCCCAATTGATTTTGAGACATTCCTATTGCTGGATTTAGCTTGAAAGCTTCAAAGTAATATTTTTCCGCTAACTGCTTGGTTATTTTTAATTTTGTATCTACTCGAAAATCCAAAAAATAGCGATGTAGATCACCTAAACTCAAAAGAGAGGAGTGAATAGTATCCAGAGCAAATGATACCGCTTCTAAACTTTTATCCACAGCGTAATTATTTATGTCATTAACATCCGAATTGTCAGCGTTGGAAGTACGGTCTTTATCTTTGATATCTTTTATATAGCCGTCATTTATAATAGTAAAATCTATTAAATATTTCAAATCCAAATCGTAAATTTCCTCCATTTTCGCTGCTATACGTTTATAGTTTAATATTCCAGCACATAGGAATCTCTCTAATTTTTGAAGATTGTCTTGTGCGCCTTTTTGGGCGGCATCTTTTAAATCCTTTGTCCAATTTTTCTTTATGTATGCAATAAATTCATAATAACCTTTGCGCCACATAATTTCTCGCGCTTTCTTTCCGATAGATTGAAAGTCTTTAAATATTATCTGTATGCATAACTGTACAAGATGAGAACGTTTTTGTTCCAACTCGTTTTGAAACAATTGCGATATGCCCGAAATTAGTTTTTTTTCATCATCTAGCTGTTTTACCACAATATATAGCTGTCTAAAAATACAATTTAGTAAAAATTACCATTAAAATAATATGAACAGGCTCATAGAATCCGTTACGGAATTGGATTGGAAACGGAATTCAAATCCAATTCCTATTAAAAATGTGTTCATGAAAACTTCACGGAATTGCTTTGTTCGAACATTTTTTATTTTCGTTCCAACTTAAGCATATTGTCTGCACAGTTCTGTAGGTAGGAGGTAAACTATATCAAGTCACATTTTTTTTTTGAAAATACGTTTTTTATATTGTTGAAGTCAGCATTTTTTCTATCGACAAGTGAAATCCAGGGGGTTACTCTTAAATTCGCGTCAAAAGAAAATGCTTTCGAATATCTAAATAACATAGAAATTCTAAGAGTTTTCCTTTCGCATCGTATTACAGAGTAAACCTCCAGTTAGTCCTATGTTTCAAGGAACAGTAGAACTAGGGCCGAATTACCGCATACGATTTTTCTTTTAGATATACGACATACTTATGCATTAAACACATTCGCCACAGCAGGCTACCGACTACAACCTGTCAAAAATAGAATACATGTGTGTATATGAAAATGATTATTTTCACGACTGCACGGCTACACGACTGCAGGTTGTTGTCCATGCTACTTCTGTGGTGTAGTCAAATTAAACTAATTTCTATTTTTGTTGGCTACAAAACAAAAACAGTGTTAACAATATATCAAAATATGTAAAGCAAATTAGTGATTAAAAATATTTTTTATTGTAAAATAAAAAAGAAAATTAAAAAATTTAAATGTTATAATATATGTATATGCATCAAGAACTTTTAAATAAATAAATTTATTTGTTTTGTTGTTATATAGAATATTGACTTAAGTCAGAAATACCAACATTATTGAAAATTAAGAAAATCACAGGGTAATAGCCCTTTTTAACCTAAAACTTTTAGTGTAATTTTTTTCGGCGCTCTCTTGATTCCGGAGTTACGGGGTTCGAAACTTAAATATATTATTGATCATAAGTCCTACAATAGAGAACTGATATAAACGATATATACTACGTTTATACGCACGGGTTATTTGCAAATAAAACTGTAAATTGTTGCCATATAATTGTTTTATTGCGACTTATTAACTCACGAAAACTATTTACGATTAACGCACTATTTGCAAATGAAATGTTTGGTGCTGCCACGCTTTGTTAATAAAAAATAATAAACAGAAAAACATTAATAGAAGAAAATTATGACAATTAAAACAAATAATTAATTATTCTTTTATACATTTCAACTTTTTTTTTAATGCAAAAGTCTTCTATAGAACTGCTACCAAGGTTTTGTATTTTGCTATGCCATATAAACAATGAATTAACTTATTTGCGAATAGTCCTCGTGTAAACGTAGTAATAGTTATCATTTCAAAATGCTCTAAAATACCTTTGTACTGGTATATACAATTTTGAAATCCATTAACCCATTGCGAGCAATATGGAATTTAAATCATTTTTTATATGACTTCTCATGTAAAACCACCGTTATCTTAAAAAATGGACGTTGCTATGGTACGTATTTCATAGGTAACAGTTTTCAACTATACACCAACAAAAGCATGAAAAGTTCTCTATAAAACTGTACACATGCATATGTACCGTTGTATCGACCACTTTTTACGATAACGGAGTCTCTGCGTGAAAAGTCAGATAAAAAAATTAATTGTTTTAAGAAATTTGTATACCAGTAGAAAGGCATTTTAGAGAAGTTTAAAGTGATATCCATATAGCTTATATCCGTTCTATATTCTAGGAGTTATGGGTAATAAAAAATAAGAGTTTTGAACACCCTAACTCCGGATCCAAAAGAGACCAAATAAAATTACACAAAAATTATAAAGTTAAAAAAAGCTACTTCCTCATGAGTTTTTTTTTTTTAATTTTCAACGATGCTGCTATTATTGACTTAAGTCAATATTCTATTTTATTAAACAGAAAAAACATAAAAAAAATTTAAGTATGGAAAGTGCCATAACAATCAAAAGGTTTTAAAGAAATGAATTGATTTGTTTTTACATTTTGCGAGATGTAAGAACATTTCGAATAAGCGATTTTTTTATACAAGTAAAACTTTTGAAGTGGCACCACTGAAATATGTACTCCAACAACAACATGTCAGCTGGTTACGATGTAGCTGCCGTGTTCAAAATAATTAAGTAGCTGACTACACGACGAAGATTGCTGCCAACATCATTTGTAGTCGTGTAGCCGTGTAGCCTGCTGTGGCGAATGTGTTTATAGCATTACGATAACGTGCGTGTATTCGAGCACCAGATGCTTAACATCCAAATTGATTATTAGGCTAAGGTTCGTAATGTTTTAATTCAGAAAGAATTGGGCATGATTAATATTCCAAGGAACAAGGGAAAAATTAACATCAACTTAATTTTTCAACGTACACAGCAGAACAGAGTAGCCCCACTTTTGGAAGGCGCTATACTTCTGTTGTCAGTGATCACGTGTATTTTGCTTAACACCACTTGTCAGGTGGCTCTGTTGAATGTGATTTCAATTCTTATATATAAAACTTTTTCGTGAAAATTGAATACGAGAATTAAATCACTTTCAAGTTGATATTAAACTGCATTTTCCCAGTGTTGCCATTGGTTTATTTTTTCTTCATTCCCATTTTTCAGATATATTGTTCTACTCAAGACAAACTTTTTTGGTTTGATTTTATACTTATGTGTTGATTAGACAATGCAAACAAGCACTGCTTGTCTAAAATTTATATGAAAAGCACTGTTTTTTGAGTGATTTCCATACAAATTTTAGACAAGCAGTGCTTGTTTGCATTATGGAAACATCACATAAATATATATGAACATGTAAACATGTGAAAAGCTAAAGCCAGTAGGCTTTAATTAAGAAACAGAACTAAGCCTGTAACTTCAGGCAAAAACGCTGCCAAATAAACAGGCCCAAAACTAAATCGACGGCAGAAGCTTCAAAATTCTCTCATATTATTGTTTTTCTTTTGTTCTTATATTTCGTATGAAAAATTTATGAAATTTTATTAAAATACGGCAATATATTTGATATTTTACTGTCGATATATTTGAAAAAATATTGATATATCGAAATTAAAAATATTGACGGTATATATCGATATATTTTTAAGAAAATATCGATATTTTTGCCCAACCCTAACACCAAGGTATATTAATCACAGGTACCACCCATGACACAATAATACAGGTACCACCACGAACAAGAAAAAAAACCACAAAAAAAATGTTTTTTGTTGGTAGAAACATACCAGAAATGTGTCAAATCTATTGCCTGTGTGTCGCACACATTCATAAGTTCCGTAAAATTTACTAACACGTGCTCGTTGTTCGTAGAAACATACCAGAGATGTGTCAAAATCTATTGTCTGTGTGACGCACACATTCCCAAATTTACTAGAGCAGCTGATCTCGTAGTGATACCTGTTTAATGTACCTTGGTACCACCGGTACTGCAACAGAAGTCGAACGGCTTGTTAGATAGTGTAAAACGCATAAGTGACGCCAACATATACTTGTTAATTCAAAACAGCTGATGTCAGATGAAAATAGAACAGGCTCTAATTGGAAATTTTGTCACCTGACGTTGTTTCTGAAGTTTCAGATGGCAATGTTTCAATAGATTCACACGGCATGTATGTATAGCTTCTGCAGTGGGAAATTTGACAAGTCAGATGCAAAACACAGGTAGTATAAAAACACCTTTAGTAAATTTGAGAGCTTATGAATGTGTGCGACACACAGACAATATTTCTGACATATTTTGAATGCAGCACCGGTGGTACCTGTGATTAATATGCCTTGGTATTAGGTTTGGGCAAAAGATATCGATATATCGAAATTTTCTTAAATATATATCGATATACACCGTCGATATTTTTAATTTCGATATATCGATATTTTTTCCCAAATATATCGATAGTATCTAATTCAATATTTTTTTAGCTTTGGTTTTGTTTTTCGTGCAATTTTTAAAAACATTTCGGCACAGTCTTCGTCAAATAGAATATTACTAACAAAATCTTTTGTTTTATTTTAAATATTGTCTATTCGAAAAATTATACATTCTTTGAGTGTAATTTTGTTGATGTATGTTTCATGAAATATTGGTGGAATAGTAAGGATCTTGGAAATTCCTCTTTCCAGCTTAATTATATATAAGAAAGGAACTTTTTTTGTTTTATTTTTAAAATTATTATTATGGCGACTTCGTATGAATTATCAGTTGAAAATATATCGATATTTTTTATTCGATATATATCGATGCCGATCGATATTTAAAAATATATCGATATATTTTTTTCACTTGCTCATCCCTAATCTGAACGTTTGTTTTCTAAAAATGAATCAATAGTAACTACGCAAAGAACCAGACAATGTACTTATCACTTAAATTAACATCTTTTTTACCAACAACCTCGATAAATCTTTCAGAAAAATTTTTAATTTTTTTTTTGATTTACCTAATTTTATATAAAATTAAGAAAGTTATTATTTGACATATTGTCATAATTTTATTTTAAATGAAATTTATTTGCTGAGTTTAAGCAATTGTCTATATGCAGCATTTCGTTGGTGCTTTACCAACTCATCAGTAGACTTCAAACACAATTTTGAACAGTTACAAACCCTTTATCTTATGTACAAACTTTTTTTGAATGTGTAGAAAAATAAAATAGATTCATATCAAATAAAAAATTATTTGCTGGGTTTTGTATGTTTCAAAGCCTAATATGCTTATTTTTTTAAAATCATTTATATATTTATTTGTAAACTATCAAATGGTTTTTTAAAAGATTGTACATAAGATAAAGGGTTTGTAACTGTTCAAAATTGTGTTTGAAGTCTACTGATGAGTTCGTAAAGCACCAACGAAATCCTACACATAGACAATTGCTTAAGCTCCAGCAAATAAATTTCATTTATATAAAATTGTTAAAATTCAAAATTTTAATTTTTAATTGTGTTTTGTCTTACAACTTTTTAAAATAACTTTAGCAAAAATTTAACTTTGTCTTTGCTTTAATTTAATACCACTTTTTTTAACGATTCCTCCTTGTACTCAAGTAGGGACGAAAATATTCCGACTGTCGAAAGCAATTATTGGAATTATTTTCATTTTTTTCTCTTATTTCGTTACATCTGCCAAACACGCAGATACAGGATTATTTGGCCAGTGTGAACTATTACGCCACCACGACAAACGTATCAACGGAAAACTCCAGTCGTTACGTACCGTAGTACACAAAGCTAGAATCTCTAGAGTTCGCTCCTGCATTATTGGAATTCATGAATGCTTAATTTCGTTTTCGAACAGATATCTTTCAATTTGCTTTGGTCTCATACGCAAGCGGTTTTCATGAACGAAGTCAGCTGGTTTTGCTGACAAAATTCTGCCAAACTAATCCGTATTGGATTCTATGAACAGTCTGAATAGCTATTTTTACTTACTGATAATTTTTTTTTACTTCAGCATTGATGCAACTATTTTGAGCCGAGTCATTAAGACGTTGAGATTTTAAGTTCAGATTACCTCCGTTACTGCTGCTACTAACGCCACCAATGCTATCTCCAGAGGCATTTGAGCCTCCGGAGCTCAAAACTGTGTCCATTGATGTGACGCTCTGAAATGTTTAATAAAAGTAAAATAATAAACATTAATATTTATGTACGCAGTGGAATTTTCTATCACATAAATCTTCGACAATGTAGGTGCGACCTACCCATAACCTGTATACAATTTCTACTTACATTTACACAACGATGGCTTGGGCCTGCAGATAGGTCCAACACAATCTACGTCGTAAGCGAAGGTTGGATAAGTTCAATTGTTTGGTGACGGCTCGTGCGTTGGCTAAATTTTACTCGTGTTTGTTTTCTTCTTCGCTTTGAAAGAACATTTAATTTTATAAAGCGATTGAAGAAATGACTATCCTATTGACATAATAGTATACAGTCCGATGATTTTCGATAGAGATGGAAAACTATCGATGGCAATATCGGAAGCTAATTTTTTTGACTATCGATGTTTTTGTTCAGCAATCGTTCCATACCATTACTTAGTTTACACGATGAAATTTTCGTTGTGCAACTTTTTATTTGCTTTTCCATCGCGGAAAATCAAATGGAGTAAAGAAAATTGACAAAAAACCATCTGAAATTATATTTTCTCACACTTTTTCTATAAAACTTGTTACCCTGTCCATTCTATTACATAGCATTTATATATTCCACTCAGCTTCAACGATATATTCAGGAAAGTAATTTTTTGACACTTACTGAAAGTTAAATGACAGATACGTAAATACTGTTGCCTACTAAACAGACTTGTACAAATTTGCAGGATTGTGGTAAAATAATAATAGTATAGATAACTTATTTTGTTCATATATGAAAAGAATTATAATTTTTCGTTATGTACACACAAAGAATACACTTGATGTGCTTTATAACACTAATCTCATTAAAAAATTAAAAATAATTATTCAGGTATGTGATGGAAATCGATTCCGAAAACGAAGCAATTTTGAAAGGTATTTTTTAATAATATTTCTTTATTAAAAACAATTTTATAACAAATACTATAAAAATATTTCTTTATTACAAAAGAGTTGTATCACAAAAATTATAAACATTTGATGAAAAGTACGTTAAAAGGGACTTTCAAAAGTGCTTCGTTTTCAAAATCGATTTCCATCACATACCTGAATCAGATATGCCCTATACATTTGCGTATACGATATTCTTGGTAACTCTAGTTCTAGTTCCATAAGTATAGACATATTTGCAACTCTTTGCTTCGGCGACATTTTTAAAATCAAATTTCACTTTTCTGTGTAAACGAACAAGAATTTTTCAAGAAATTTGTCTATTTTATTGATATGTTTATTTGTAATATGTATAGAAAAATTTTTTATCGAAGTACTTTTATGTGTATATGTAGCGTTAGCAAATAAAAAAGTTTCATGCCACATATTACATGAAATATTCAGCGTTGCCAGTTCAGCCTTTTCGGGGCTATACTTAGCCTTTTATTTTGTATTCAAGCCTCGAAATTTGCGTTATATTTATCTATGTATATATTTTTAAAAAAGCAACGTTGTTAATTAACTTAAACACAAATACAAAAACAAAAAACTGTCGCGAAAAAACTATCACAAAGACAGCTGTTGTGAACTATTACTACGTTTATAATTTGAAAATAAAAACTAAAATGCTGCCAAATACTTTTTGATATATATATATATATATATATATATATATATATATATATATATATATATATATATATATATATATATATATATATATATATATATATATATATATATATATATATATATATATATATATATATATATATATATATATATATATATATATATATATATATATATATATATATATATATATATATATATATATATATATATATATATATATATATATATATATATATATATATATATATATATATATATATATATATATATATATATATATATATATATATATATATATATATATATATATATATATATATATATATATATATATATATATATATATATATATATATATATATATATATATATATATATATATATATATATATATATTTATATATATATATATATATATATATATATATATATATATATATATATATATATATATATATATATATATATATATATATATATATATATATATATATATATATATATATATATATATATATATATATATATATATATATATATATATATATATATATATATATATATATATATATATATATATATATATATATACATATATATATATATATATATATATATATATATATACATATATATATATATATATGTATATATATATATATATATATATATATATATATATATATATATATATATATATATATATATATATATATATATATATATATATATATATATATATATATATATATATATATATATATATATATATATATATATATATATATATATATATATATATATATATATATATATATATATATATATATATATATATATATATATATATATATATATATATATATATATATATATATATATATATATATATATATATATATATATATATTTCTTATTTTGTATTAACAAACATGTGTAAAGTTGGCATCTCAAACTTCTTATTTGCAAATAGTGCGTTAGTCAGCAATTGTTTTCGTGAGTTAGTAAGTTATAATAAAAATACATACTTGGCAGCACTACGTTTTTATTTGAAAGTAACCACAGCGTATAAACGTAGTCTATTACTACGCTTATACGCAGGGCTTATTTGCAAATAAAAACGTAGTGCTGCCAAGATTTATTTTTATTGAAACTTACTAACTCACGAAAACAATTGCTGATTACCGCACTATTTGCAAATAAGGAGTCTTAGATGCCACCGTTATACATGTTTGTTAATAAAAAATAGATAAATATATTAATAAATACATAAGTTTTCAGTGATTTAATATATGACAATAAAAAAGTATTTTGCAGCATTTTACGTTTTTATTAGCAAATAAGCCCTGCGTATAAACGTAGTATATTACTACATTTATACGCACGTGTTATTTGCAAAAAAACGTAGTGCTACCAAGTATTGTTTTTTATTGTAACTTACTAACTCACAAAAACAATTACTGAT
Source organism: Panzeria rudis (assembly GCA_956483635.1). Lineage (NCBI taxonomy): Eukaryota > Metazoa > Arthropoda > Insecta > Diptera > Tachinidae > Panzeria > Panzeria rudis. The sequence continues at coordinate 109,961,385 of OY101449.1, forward strand.
TAACGCGCTATTTGCAAATAAGAAGTTTGGGTTGCTGCCTTTACATATGTTTGTTAATAAAAATTATTAAATAGATAAATATATTCACCAATAGATGAATAATCAGTGAATTAAAAAGTTACAATAAAAAGTATTTGGCAGCCTTTTACATTTTTATTTGCAAATAAGCTCTGTATAAACGGGATATATTATAGGTGAAACTAAAACCGAAGGTGTGAAGGCAAAATATTATAAACTATCTGTAAATTTTCAATTTTGACAGACATGCGCAATTACAGATAAGTGGTACAATATACAAAGTCACTGTAAAATACATAGTGTAAAAGTAGCATAACATAACCAAAGTGGATTTTTTTCACACAACCCACTTTTGGTGACGAAAAGCACCTTTATCTAGTGGGAAAACTGCCGTCTTGGCAGCACTGTTGCATAAAATCACCATCTCTAATTTTTATCGCAGCTCATCGCTAGTTTACCTGAACTAGTAGTTAAAACAAAAGAAATATATCGATAATCGATGTGAAGAAATCATCCTCTGTTATACAACCATGGATTGCTCAAAAATACTACGCTGTTCAATATGTCTGCGCAGCAGTGATGCCAGCCCATACTGGTTTTTGACTGATAGTGTGATCCAAAAAGTGTCAGTCAAAAGTTATTTTTTGTAGCATAAACTTCATAACTTGGACGCAAAAAATTATATTTTCGACGAGTTCATATATTTTTATGAAATGCAAGGTTATCTGTGTGAGATGTTAAGACAAAATCGTACGAGAAGTTGTGTAATAATAAGAAATTAAATAACTGAATTAAAAAATTCATGATGAAAATTTTTTTTAACAATAAAGCGCATCCACTTTTGTTATTTTCTCTGTTTGCGTATCAAATTTTTTTCTTGAATGTAGGTTTGAGTGTCGAACATGATCGATAGTCTGGAGAGTCAAAAGTAACCTTAAAAAATTATAAATTTTTGACTGTCACTCAAGTTTGCAAGTGTGGCCTCTGCTTTAGAGGTAGATTCGTTGTGAAAGAGAAGTAATATCAAACAAATCTTACTTTGAAAAGAGGTAGATCCATGATCCAATAATACAGGTCTGTGGAAGAGATCAGCTGCTCCCTTTGTTTTCATGCTGTGTTTGTCAAACTTCATATAAAAAACAAACAATATATATATATATATATATATATATATATATATATATATATATATATATATATATATATATATATATATATATATATATATATATATATATATATATATATATATATATATATATATATATATATATATATATATATATATATATATATATATATATATATATATATATATATATATATATATATATATATATATATATATATATATATATATATATATATATATATATATATATATATATATATATATATATATATATATATATATATATATATATATATATATATATATATATATATATATATATATATATATATATATATATATATATATATATATATATATATATATATATATATATATATATATATATATATATATATATATATATATATATATATATATATATATATATATATATATATATATATATATATATATATATATATATATATATATATATATATATATATATATATATATATATATATATATATATATATATATATATATATATATATATATATATATATATATATATATATATATATATATATATATATATATATATATATATATAGATATATATAAGTTGTTTTGCATTTTCAGGCACTTTTTTTCTATGCAGTTTGACATTTCAAAGTAGTTTGTGTCTTCCTTTACGCTGCAGTTACACGTTCAAGATTTGCTTTCAAGTTATTTACATATACTGCTTGTCAAAATTCATAAAAATTGAAAGCTCTGACGTAGGCTGCACGCAACCACAGTCTAACCAGACACGTCAACTTTGACAGTTGAAAATTGCCCAAATCAGTTTTTTATGCCGGCTAGTTGAGAAAGAGACAATAATTACGTGTTGGTGTTTCATTTTATCCAATTAAAAGTGTTGCACACTTTACAAATGTATGCGTAAAACAAAACAATATGAAACACATACTTTCTTATTTCTCTTTTGTGATGCCGGCCACATCGGCTGAGACGGCAATATCTTCCGGCTCGTGTCGCGTCTGGTTAGACTGTGGCGCAACTTTAAAGCCATTTGAAAGCAATTTTGTGAAAAAAATAACAAAAAACAATGGCGGCAGAATATTTGTACAGAAAATGGTAATCAGCTGTTTTCTTGAACGTAAATTGAAACACTCATCTTGAAAGAGAAATTGAAGGCAAGTTCATTTAAATTTTTAGAAATATGACTGTATTGGTAAAAAAGTGTGAGTGTATTAAAAATTGAAACAAAACTTGAACCAAAACTTGATCGTGTGACCCCAAGTTACATCCACATTTTTATGGATATGACGATTTTTCGCACGAAATTTGACTACTTGGTGTCAGATTTATCTGGCAACTATGCTCTTCCTGTTAGCTAATTTATAGTCTGGCAGCACTACTTTATTTCATAGAAATGGCAATGACCGTTGTATGACCGTTAAGCTTAAAGCTTTAATTTAAATGTAATTTACACACATTTGTAAAATCTTAATTTTATCGTGTATTCGGCGTAATATACATACGCCGGCAATGGGTAATTTGACTGGACCGTGAATAAGACTTTTGACTGAATTTTTCAGTTCAGTTGTATTCTAAAAGATTTTTTGGTTCTCCTGCAGAGTGATTTTAGCAAAAACTAAAGGCATAGGATAAAATTCCTGTACAACAGCATTATGTAAATATTCATCATTTATTATATTCATATAATTGGTTCAATTCATAAGTACAATAACAGCTAAAAATATACAACTTAAAACATTATCACACCATTAATTCTACTTTAACAAAGTCAAATAGAAAGAAATATAATTATAGATAATTACAGAAATATAATTATATGTAGATTATAATCTATAAAAATTTATATTATATAAAACATAAATTTACCAATGTTTAATAGACAAATAGCGATTTGCTATATGCATGTTAGTTAAGAGATAGAAAGAACTTAAAATCTTTAATATATACACGAAAGTGTACATATAAATAACATTACATATTTTATAAACTTTGTTTAAGACAATAGAAAAACACCTTGTAAATTAACAGCCATTTATAGTGCGAAAGTGACGAGAGATTGCTTATTTTACTTGCTAAATTATTTGTGGATCTTTACAAGATCTTGGCTGAGTGTTAAACAACAAATTTAATTAATTGTTTAACACTTTTACTTGAACTTATTGACATTATTTGCGTTTAATTGCATATACAAACATGTTATATTTTAACTTAAACTAAGGCACTTTTATAAAGAACATTTGCTCCTACGAAATATTCTTTTCTTTACAATGGCGGTATTCAGTGTTTGGTGCAAATGGTCTTGCGAAAGATCAAATACAAAATATCGTATCTTTTTTTTGTAAAATCTAACTACAAATAAATTCGCAGAGTTGGCGTTAGATTTCATTTGCTTTTTCGCAAGATCATTTGCACCAGACACTGAATACCGTCAATGTTGCGTTTAATAACAAATTAATAAAATGATAATTAAATATAATTAGCAATAATATATTTAAATTAGTTAATACCAATTTGTAAAATTCATATTCCAAACAGCCGGAGAGAAATTGCTTCTTGTTTTAACTCATGTGTTGAGGAGTTTAGTGCGAAATTGTTATTGATGCTTGATTTTACGTTTGAGTGTAAAGTAGGCACAACATTTATAAATCACTAATTGCGTCACCAATATGCCTAAATTCAGCGTATAATTACCGTTTTCCATGCCAAAACTTTTAAGAACCGTAGCAGCATTTCTATAAATTTGTGAGAAAGAAATTATATTAATGGGATACAATCAAATGCGTATACTAAATAATATATATATAAGCTTAATTCACAAAACCTCTTTGATCGAGTGTATTAAATAGTATAAATGATAATTTTCATATAAAAATTAAATACATACATTGCGCACCTATACACTTATTTCATACTAGAGGTTAGAGATGGGCGCGTGTCGACATTTTCCAACACGACACGAACACGAATCCCGGTTGCCCAATACGTACGAAGCACGCACGCTCCAAATTTTAAAAACACGAACATGACACAACACGCACGAAATCAAATAAAAAAAATAATAATTTTTTACCCTACGTCTATACCTGATATATTTTTATCATGACAAATGGCAAATTCCATATAGGAAAAACAGCTAACATAAAACAAAATAATTTTTCAATATAAAGTTTGACTTTTGTCATGATAAAAATATATCAGGTATAGACGTAGCGTTATATTCAAAGACATATTTTTCTTCTATTTTAACGTTTCATGTTCTATTTGTATTTTTATTTACACATTTTTGTTGAGAAACAGTAACGTATCAAGATTTGCGCACAATAGTCTTGCGCGGCAAGCTTCTGCATTCAGACATATTTTATTCTGAAAATCGTTCTTGTTTTTTCGTGTCAAGTTTGCTCAAGACGACACGACCCGAACACGAACGAAATCAGATTTTTTGTCAGGAACACTTCGTGTTGAGTCGTGCATGTTCGTGTCACGAAAAAACACGATACGCGCCCATCTCTATCAAAAGTCAATCCAAAGAGTAAATACAGAAAAGCTTAAGCCAGTAGCATTCACAAAGCAAATACGTTCGAAATAATCATATTAATAAGCAATTAGCTTCTGGCTTGAGCTTTTCCCATGTTTACATGTTCATATATACTTAAGTATAAAATTAAACCAAAAAAGTTTATCTTTAGTAGAACAAAAATCAGAAAAATGGGAATGAAGAAAAATAAGCCGATGGCAACGCTGGGAAAGTGCACATTAATATCAGCTTGATTTAATTGATTTAATTCTCGTATTCAATTTCCACGAAAAAGTTGTATATATAAGAATTAAAATCACATTCAACAGAGCCACCTGACAAGTGGTGATAAGCAAATACACGTAAGCACTGACGATGGAAGTGTAGCGGCTTCCGAAAATGGCGCCGCTCTGTTCTGCTGTGTACGTTGAAAAATTAAGTTGATGTTAATTTTTCCTTTGTTCCTTGGAATATTAATCATGCCCAATTCTTTCTGAATTTATATTCAGAACGACTTGGGCATGATTACGAACCCTAGCCTAATAATCAATTTGGATTCACAAAGCAAATACGTTCGAAATAATCATATTAATCACCTTAACTATGTTTTGAGTTTAATTTTTTTAATTGTAGTCGATTCAGTAATGCGGACAAAGGGTGAAACATTATCTGTCTGAATTACCGAGTTTGTATTGTATTTTGTATTCCATCAGCTGTTGTTTATTTAATTGAGTCTGGCAGCGCGCGGTGATTTTAGTGTCCTGTCTGAGGCAGCACAATTAGTGCTGCCTTTTAATTTCTTAACAATATAACACAGCGTCTTCACGAGACATTAGCTTTGAGATAACATGAGAGAAAACGTCGGCAGAATACTAAAAACAAAATGCCGAATTTTCTCTTAATCTCATACTAGGGGAAGACGTAATTTTAAGATTTCATTTTATGCAAATGCTCATCGAGTTAACATGTACCACTTTTGCATAATTAGTTGTTTTATTTTTAATTTTTCACACAAATTTAAATTTATAAATCAACTAAACACATTTATTCATTTATTTAACACAGAAATTTGATCAAAAACATCGCTTTTCATTTATTTTAATAAACACTCACACATGCACACTATTTTATTTTTATGTACATGTGTTTTTTGACAGTTCATCTCATAAGATTGTTGTTATAAGAATTCTTATAACAACGCTCTCATAAAAATTCCTATAACATTGAGATAACACTAATTTGAAGTCTACACGTAACATAATTCTCTCTGCGATTGAATTTGACAATTTCATCTTACATATTATGTTACGTGTAGACCTCAAGTAATACGAAGGAAGATCCATTTTAAAGTGAAATTAATATGAGTGTTGTGTTTTTCTTCCGACGGGTTTTTTTTTTGAATTTGGAACGATTTTCCGTCATCCCACGTAGAACACTGAAGATGGCACATAGCCGAAACCGGTCTGTTTACAGACCAAATTTGACGTGGGATGACGGAAAATCGTTCCAAATTCAAATTAATATGATTTGTGCAGAAATGTTTCGAAATTAAGTGCATATAATAAAATTTCAAAAGCATACATTTCATAAAATCTTATCGCTAGTGCTAAATATACAAGATTTATACTTAATTTAAGAAACTTGGCAAACTATTAGTTTAAAACGCAGACAGCATTTTTAAAATATTGCAAAAGATGTATAAAAACTGTATTCTAGTTATTTTTGGTAGACATACTTACTTAAAATGACAATAGAGTACATTATCCGGGCATATCGTGTCGGCCCGATTGTTAGAATACATTGAAAGTATCATATTTTCCAAACTGTAACGTAAGGGCGATATATACGATATTAATCGCATAAAGTCCGACATGTGAGTCAAAAGTATTAGGAAACCCGAATAGATTAACATAAAACAGGTAACAATTGCACCCACAAATGTGCCGTTCTGAAATAAAATTTCAAATAAAGAAAATATATACAAATAAAAAAGTGAATTTTTATAAGTCTTTAAAACTAAATATGATTAAAGAATTAATTTTACTAGGTGACAGCGCGGCGGCCATAAATACCAAAACAACAGGCATTTTTGTTGTACGATAGATGTCAAACTCCATATAAAATATGAAGTAAAATGTCAACAAAAGTAAGCAGCAATTTTCATGTATGAAGTTTGACATCCAACGTACACCAAAAGGAGAATTTAATTCGCCCCCGCAACCACTTATAGAATTAATTTGCCTTGCAATAGCCTTTATTGTGGTTGTAACTATATTTGCAATTATATGACTCCAATACAAAACATAACAAGCATTGCCAGATTTGATCGATTTCATCACAACTACGACAATCGTAATAGGTCTGAATGATATTTTTCAAGAAATTTGTTGCTAGAAACTTTTTTATTTGCTGATAGAAGGTGTAATAAAGAAAATTTTCTACCATTCCTGTTGACCAATAAAAATAGCTTTGTGGTGCAAGTCCCGAAAAAGGTCATCGTTTATGTAAATCTAGCTCACTTATCAGTCTTTTTGAATTTCAATAGTTAAAGAAATTTCACTTTTCTTCAATTCTTACCACAGGATTTAAAATTGTACCCAAAAGTACTCCAAGACCATCAGCGCATATTGTTATCATCATGCCGGTTAAAATCATTTTTACATAACGCTCAAATTCTAAGGGCTGGTCCGTCATTATATAAGTTATTGTTAAATAGATTGTAGAAAATATTATCTGAATAAAAAAAAAACAAATGTTAAAGCAACTTTTCTAAAATCCTTAAAATTAAAAACTTACATGCACAGGTGTTGACGTTATTAAAGTGGCCAAATAGAAAGTTTTTATTTTATACCAATTATTAAATGATTCCTTCTTAATAATGGCAACCTCTTGAGGAACTATAGATAATAATTATTTGATTTGGGGAATAAATTTCTAAACTAATATAAATGAGAGGAGATAAAAACAACTTACATCTCAAAATCCCAGGCATTATGGTTGTATACCACAGATACAGAGAGTGCACCAGAAAAGAACCAAAATTAGAAAACTGTTTATTAGCATTCGAACCAGAATCACCGAACAGCAGACCGATCAAAATTGCACATAATATATGAACCAAAAGTTTTATGTGGGTGAGAGTCTGAAATAAATTACAAGTAAAATATTAAAACAGTTTAGATGCGGTTTGCACAATAAAAGCAGTGAACTTGCCAGAGCAATTTATATTAAAAATATTCATTAAATTTTTGAGTGATTTTTAGACGAGTTTAGCTGACCATATAGTTTTAATTTTACTTATTGAAAACATGGTGACTCATACATACCCAATCTCGAAATATTTGCACGTGGCAACGTCCTATTAGTAACCATAGACGCATCCATTCGGGTGGCGGATACATGTGATTGTTGCCACCTTGCGAAATTGAAAGCCGTTTCCTCTTTTGAAATTGTTCGCTACTTTCCGACATTTTAACAATTTGAACATTATTTAAAGAGGACGTTTCTTCATTGTAATCGTGTTGCCATTCGGGTTTTAAGGCCGCCTGTGCCAAAATGTCTGTGTAATCACCATAATCGCCATTGACACATTCCAGTACTGAAAGAAAAAAAAAACATTATGATATTAGATTTATGCAATGTAATTTTATCCTATAAATATTTACATCAAAAATAAAAAATGTAGAAAGAATTAAGGAATTTTTCTATTTTTAAAGCACGATCAACAAATTAGATCGTTATAAGTATTGGAGCAATGAAAGAAGCTAAGAGGGATGCTATGGGGCATTCTTTGCCAAAGATATCCACAATAGTTAGATGTTCGGACGATAATTGGATCTACGTTCCAGAACGAACCGAGTCCAACACGACAAAAGATTGTCAACTCAGCAACAGCTGTACAAACCCAAAATATGTTCACCATGCGAATAAACTATGCCAGCAACTTTCCTCAACATATTATTAGTTATTGTTGGCATCGGGCAAAAGTCAGGTCCCACCTGGAATTGCTCTGTGTGTCATGTCCGCCTTCAGCGCAACACTACCTCAGCAAGGTGTAATGTTTGCAGTGGCGGGTGCCGCTTTAGAAGATGCTCATGTCTCATCAACCGCCGCGATTGGTCTCCCAGCTTCCTAGCTAGTTGTTGCCCCCACAACCCTCACACGCCAGCACTTCCCCTCCTATTCCACTCCCACAAAATCTAGCTTCCTTAGCAGCACCTCTGGTTAGAGCACAGCCCACCCTACGGGTGTTCACTATATGTCAGGGAGTAATTAGCTCAAACCAATTAATCGATTTAGATGGAATTAGCGGCATTCAAGTAAAACAGTAAAAGAACATAAAAGATAGCTTCTTCATTAATTTTTCCAGTGATTAAAAAAAACTGAAATTTTAAGACAACTATATATCTCCAACGAATTAATTAACGAATGATTCAATTTGCAGGATTCCCAGCTGCTTTTCAGGTAAAAGAGTAATCGAAATAAAATATCGATCCGACGATAACTGCGGAAAAAGAAGCAGTACTTTTTGAAATATTTCAACAACGATCGATCAATATGCACCGACCTAATTTTGGAGTCGATCAGTACCAGGCGTGGATACAAGAGGGGGGGGGGGAGGAAATGGGATACCCCCAAAAGAATAAAATATACCCAATTTTCATTGAGTTTTTAAAAGAAATTTAACGAAATAGTGTGTTTCAGTTAAAATCCCTCCCCCCACAAAAAAAAACCTCAAGCTGCATCTGCGCCTGAACAGTACAGTAGTCTAAAGTTTTACACTACAAAACATCAAAGACTCGTAAACATCAAAGATCTGATAAAAACTCAGTTTTCATAAATCGATATGAAATCGGTGACTTAAAAATTATTCTCATAGTGGGAAGCTAAAAATCTAGTGCTACAATATTTATTTTCTACATATTATACTTACAAAAGTCCGCTGGATTGTGATAAGGTGGACACTCAAGACCGACTGATTTCAAATAGTCTACAGTTCTGCCGGGGTTACCTTGATATGTGCAGTAACCACGACTCATAACATAAATTTGATCAAACAGATTATAGATGTTGGTGGAGGGTTGATGGATGGTACAAACAATAGTACGACCTTCATTAGCTAACATTTGTAACAATTTGATTGTGTCGTATGAGGTAGAGCTGTCGAGGCCACTGTAAATGGAAAAATTAAAGAATTAATACGTGATCATTGGTTACGACAAAAGCTGAAACCCATTAGGACAACTGACCATTTATATTACATTTCCTAACTGTCAACCTTCAGATAAAAATTACGTAAACAAATTTTTTTATGTATGGAGTTAGTTTGGAAGTTAGGAGACGCAAATGGCTTTGTTGTACAAGTAGGACCATCTTGTTAAATCTGCCTTGAATATTCGTAGGCCTTTTTTTATATATATATATATATATATATATATATATACTTACGTGGTGGGTTCATCTAAAAACAAAATGGCAGGATTATCGATTAATTCTAAAGCTATAGATAAGCGTTTCTTTTGACCGCCTGATAAACGATTACATCGAGTGTGTTTTGTTGCCGATAACTTTAAGTTATCCAAAATCAGTTCGATCTGTTGCAAATAATATTTTAGTTAGATTTCTTTTATAGTATGTATAATTATTTCAAAACATTTACTCACCAGCGATTTCTTCTCTTTTAGGCTCATACACTTGTCGGAGATTTTTAAACTAGTGGCCAGCATCATAGTTTCCTCGACGGTAAACCACCCATAAAAATGATCGTCTTGCATTATATAACAGCACAATTTGCGTGCCTTGGGAGCATTACCAAAATCAATGGTGCCACTAACACCGGATTTTCTATACACATTTATGTAAAAATGATTTAAATGTGTCCGTATTCCTAAATTGCTATTTAACTTACGAAAGTCCCGTTAAAATATTCATTAGACTTGATTTACCAGCTCCTGAAGGTCCCATTATCGCCGTCAATTGACCTGATGAAAATTTTCCAGAAATTCCCTTAAGTACAGTTTTCTTTTCTAAAATAAAAAAAGAAGTGGCCAGGAATTAGTTATTGTTATATATGCGAGCGCATATTCGTCTATAAATTTAATAGGTAAGATCGATATTTTTTATACGTTAAGCTATCTTATATGTCTGCATTTCGTTGGTGCTAATGGCAACTCATCAGTAGACCTTTAACCAACATGTTCGAATTATTTTCAAAACTCGTATGCTTCATTGTTTTGTCGTTACTACAATGGAGTGTGCTCTAATCTAATATGAAATAAGGGAACTTGTCTCCTAAACACGCAATTTTTTGCTCTTCTTTAAGAGCTCCTCTATTTGTGATTGATATGCCACTGAATCGTACCTTGGTTACTTCCTGTTGAAAAGGTTAATTGGTTTTTCCAGAGGTTCTGTGAACGATTATTTTTGAGGTCTCCTTTGGGAGGTCGCGTGATGGCTATGGTTGTTAACAAAATCTCTGGAAGAGGTGTTGGTTAAATGACCGATGTTTGACCAGTGATAGTGCCTGGTTGCACTTTGAACAATCATATACATAAGCATCTTTGTACTGTTACTAAAGCAACAGAGGCTGCATCGTTAGTGAACTCGGCTGCATCGCATTAGCACCTAATGTAATAAGAGTTTAGAAAGTTCAAACACTCTAGCAAGGTGTTTATGCATGGTGGGTGATCCATGCACAAGAAGTTGCATGGTAGGTGATGCCTAAGAATTTGCAAGCTGTGTGTTCCTTGCATTTCACACATGTATGCTTGGTGGTAACACCGGGGTGGTGATCAACACTCAACTTCCCTCAGTTTTAAGAGCACCGTCAGGCTAGGCCGCAAAGCAGTTGCTGATGATAATGTTGAGCAGGAAGACCTGTCGGATCATGGAAAGGATCCTGTGCACATCTGCTTTGATGATCACAGGTACTCCGCGCACTCCTCCATCACAAGGACTCTTTACAATGATGCACTGGCTGCCTGCTGATATCATGGTTAAACAATTAACCATTAACTCTGCGACCAACTGGAGACAGCAGGTGGGTGGAAAAAGGCTACCAGAGTGCATACCATAATTGTGGAACTCCTAACTGGTCTGCAGGAAAACGTTGATTACTGCTCACCCATACCTCTGCCTGATAAGGATTTGCTGTGACGCTCTCGGGCACGCCCTTCCATCAACATGAGAGCGTGCTAGTTATCTATACGGATGGATCCAAGTCGGACTTTGGTATTAGTAGAATCGTCTTTATTTCGCGTTTCCAACAGAGGATGAGTTTTAAGCTACAGAGTCAATGTAGCGTGTTAGAGGCTGAAATAGCCGTCATAAAAAGAGCAGCTAACTGGATGAGGTACTACAGGATATACAACGAATATATCCAAATTTGCACTGACAGCAAAGCTGCGATAAAGTCATTATCGAGTGTCTATACAAAATCCAATTTTGTGTATGAATGCCGGATGCTACTCTGGGTTCCAAGAACTAGCCAGATTCGGAGCTCTAATGCACTTTGGTGACACGGATCAATTATTCCCGTTAAAATGCTGCAAGATTCATATTCAGCAGAATCTATTTAGGAACGCACCGACCAGATAGTCTAATGAGGTCACCTGCTCGATATCGTGGCTTATATGGCCCCAATACGATTGTAGTATATCTGCAATCCTGGAGAGGATAACTCGTGGGCAAATACGTACACTTGTTGCGGTAATTACAGGACACTGTTTTATAGATGCGGACGCTAGGAGATTAAATCCAGCGTATAACGATTTCTGTGGAAGTTGTTATAATGAGGACGAGGAGGAGAATGTGGAACACCTCCTCTGTTTTTGCCCCGCTCTTTCTGAGGAAAGCGTGGCTTCACTGGGCAGTCCGCTGCTGCAAATTTTGGCAGCCTTGTCAAACTGCGACATTAGACGGATAAACTCGTTTATCTGGTCGTCGAGTTGGTTCAGCACTGAACCGAATGGAGAAGCGTAGAAGAAGTTTACCACTCTTCATGTTTTCGTTTCAGGTAATACAACGCGACCAACTAGGACCAAAGGGGGCTGGTTTTAAACTTAAATAGGCAACCTGTGCAACCTAACCGAACCTAAGACCTAGATGAGAAAAGGAGAGATGCTTAACATGACGGGGAAGTTTTTGCTTGAGTAAATTACCCCCAGGTTAAGTCCAGTTAAAGTTAGGTCTTCCGAGGACGACTAGAAGGCGATGTGGATCGCACAGAAACGTTAGAAGCTGAGATGAAAGAGAAACCAACGATATAATCGGAAAGAAGCTGTCAATTATCTTGATAAGAGGAACGAGGATATGGTCGTGGAAATATAAGAACCGGCAAAGAAGTTTAAGAGCGACAGCTCAGGAAACTAAACTAGAGTTGTACTTATCAGCTCTTTTGAGTGAGCACTCTTTTCCGCTCAGCTCACTTTACTGAACTATTTCACTTACCCCCCGTTGCCACATGCAAGTAATTACTTGCAAGCAATGCATACGTATTATCAATGAATATGTCGAAGAAAAAGCCGAAAGTCTTGCAAGTAGCTTGAGTGTTGAATAAATCCGAGTTGCCAAGAACTTAAGGCACGTCCATTCTGGTGGGAAAATTTGGCATTAATTATTAATATCACTTTTTTAATAAGATTAGTGTTATAAAATGACGCCAACTGCATTCCGCATCTATATTTGAAGAAATAAATTACAATTCTTTTTGAATATACATAAAATAAGTTAAAATCACAATTATTATGTTACTACAATCCAGAAAATGTGTATAAAGCTTTTTACTTGGCAACACTATATATATATTCGACATTACCTGGCCTTTACACATGCAAGTGCAAGTTCGAAAAACTCAATACACTCAAACTTTTCCACTAACACACTTTTGGTTCAGCTATGAGAAAGACAGAGAAACGAATACAAATTGCTCTTTCGTTGATAATACGTACACAGAACTTGCATGCAAGTACTTACATGTCTAAACGCAGGGTTAGCTTGCAACACCACTTGCGGCATCACTGTCTTCCAAAATTTGTTGCAAGTTCAGCTGCAAGTAAATAAAATGTGGCTGTGTTAGTAGAAAAGTGTGAGTGTATTGAGTTTTTGAGCTCAGTTGCGAATTCATAACAAGTAAAATTGACAGCACAGCCACAAAAAAAAAAATGGCTTGTGCGCACCTGGTGACTTTTTTGTGTATTTAGAATATTTAGTTTGAAGTCAAAATTTGTTTGTTTGTTTGTTTTGATAACATTATAAATAATACTGAGAATGAAAAGAAGTGGTTCAAAAGTTGAAGGAATTGTGAAAGAAAGTAAATAAATGTTATATAAATAAAAAATGGACTTTAGAATAGGGAGCAAGAAAAAGTTTCCATTGTGCTAAAAAATGTAATGTGTACTAAAAAATAAGATATTTTCTTCACAAGGTGTGTAAATTATGTTTTTGCATGTGTTATGTAATAGTCTAAGAAAAATTTCGGTCCGTGGTTTTTGTATTGGATACGTTTTTAAAGAAAATTGGGCAATGATGCCACTATTTTTAGTTCGCCGTGAACTATGAAACAGCAGGCACAAGAAAGAAAAAAAGATTAAACATTAACCTTAAATTCGCCTTATGTCTTTCACTGTGCTAAAACCGCTCAGTAAAGTGAGCGTTTCACTTCGCTCAATTGAATGAATGATTCAATTGAACTAGTTCGTTCTACTTTAAACGGCCAGAGCTACGAGAGAAGTTGAGTCTTCGTTCGGACATTGCACAGCTTTGTGAACAGCTTTTACTGGCCGCTAGGGGCCTATTCACGTATTACGTAGCGCTATTTTCAAGGGCTTTATAGCATTCCCCCCCTCCGCCGCGCTTCGTAACGCTTTTTACAAAAATTTCATTATAAAGTATCTAATCCGTAACAAAAATCTTTAACCCACCCCACTGGAGCGGTACGTAATATGTGAGTTGCCCCTAGTCACGGAAGAGCCCTGAATAAAGGAATAGAGGATGGATAGTACGAGTAATACGTCTCTTAGGTGTCGAAGAACTTGATATAAGTTAGTTTATGTCGAGCCGATGCATGCCAAGTGAAGATGGGACGAAAGAGCAACCGGTGTAAGGATCGTGAGGAACGAATCAGCGGATAAAGCCGTTAAATCCATGTCCGCTTTATGAGCCAAAACTAGAATTTCACTACGAAAAAAGATGATTGGAACTAAGGTCTTACACTGCTTGGACTACATAAAACTATAAAAGGTGGCAGGAGAAAACCAATTGCAAGAAAATTCGATTGGTGCTCAGAGGCCCTCGAGATTCCACAGAAAAATATATTTGGATGTAATTGGATACGGATACTTTCAATGTTATTCGACAATTGCAACAGTTGTTTGAAGGGTGTCGCAGTTCCTTGAAAATGTCAAATTATTAAAACACATACACAACATAACTTGTGTATTTTGATACAAATTTGACAGCCACAAATAAAAAAAGAGTAGACAGCTGTGGAATCAAGAGAACCTGGTAAATAAATCTACCTTGAATTGAGCCACTTTTATTTTTACTTAGACCCCTTTTACACAAGTCTATGTAGATTAAATAGGTACCAGCAAAAGATCAGCTGACTTAGTAAATTTGAGAATATGTGCGTCACACAGACAACAGATTTTGACAGTTTTGCGATATGTTAACATTACTATCAACAAATTACATGTGTTAGTAAATTTGAGAGAGCTTATGAATGTGGGCGACACACAGACCATAGATTTGGTTGTATTTCCGGTGTGTTTCTGCCAACAAAATGCATGTGTTTTTTTTTTTGGTGCTGTACTTTCGGTGGTGCCTTGACACACGCAAGTGTTCTCTCTCAAATTTTAGTTCATCTGAGAGAAACACTGAGAGAGGAGGACTTATCTTTTCTGTCTTTCTCCCAGCTGAATTATAATTTGAGAAAGAAAACTTTGCCTGTGTAAAAGGGGTCTTACGATGAATTTCCAAGTCAATCTAGTGCCAAAACAACAAAGAACTGTAAAATTGGCTGTCGCAAAAAACAGTGTTGCCTAATTAAAGTTCTTCCTCCTCCTAAAAGAAAATATACCCGATAAAAATATATAAAATTATTTATTCATAATAAACAATTTTAAATTGCTTGAAGGTTAATAAATAAAACTAACTTCCATGCAAAAATAACTTTATAAACATTTGATAAATTTTAATATTTAAATAAATTAATATTAACATAAAATATTCTAATTTAGGTTATTGTATTGTGCTTGGATAGCAGAATAATTTTAAAAAGAAAATATGTAAATTTAATTTTTGTTTATTATGAGAAACGTAAATAAACACGCCATTTAATTTACTTTTATTTATATATTATGAGTTTCCTCTTTCTTTTGATTTTAATACTTTATAGAAAATATTTTTTTTTTAGACAGAACTCTAAAAACTTTTTCAAACAAATTACTTTGAGCATCAGTTAAGCTGATTTTAGACTATTATACAAGTTGTTCGACTTCTGCACAAAATGCTACCCTGATATAATGTGTTGTTATTGCTTTTTTAAAATTTTCCATAAACTCATTAGATCAGGGTTGCATTTCCTACAGAAGTCTAACGGCTTGTGAGATAGTGTAAAACCGCTATTAGCAACACAGTCCGATGAACATTGAAAAACTTTATATAGCCGATATATGCCGGATAATGTTTGATAACGATATAGAGCTAAAAGAAAATTTTAATAAATAAATAACCTGCTGGAAATGTTTTGCTAATTGTCTTGAACGTACGTTTTGAATTATTTCTGAATTATTGTTGGTGGCATGATAGCGAGCAAAAAGTTACTCATGATCCGAACTTTAGTTTTGCTTTTCTTTTCAAAATGCACCGCCAATACAAATGCGTAAAGAAATTGATAGGCCTGTTATATCGATCGGATGAGCTAAGTTTTATAAAATTCTTGTTTGCATATATTTTGTCATGGAGAGTGGAAGAAACAATGTTTCAAAAAAACAAATTTCGCACTTACAGGCGATACTATAGTTAACACATCTTTTAAATTCCGTTAATAGCTTTATTTATTTAATATTTTAATAAATAAAACACGTAAAAAATTGCCATTTATTTATTACACCACAATTTTT
This sequence comes from Panzeria rudis, assembly GCA_956483635.1. Taxonomy (NCBI): domain Eukaryota; kingdom Metazoa; phylum Arthropoda; class Insecta; order Diptera; family Tachinidae; genus Panzeria; species Panzeria rudis. The sequence continues at coordinate 109,978,195 of OY101449.1, forward strand.
ATTTGTTGAAATCTGTAAAATCAATAAAGAATTTAATTAGACTCTAGATGATAAATATTATTAGACAATTTATTTGTTAATATTGCTTATCTTTATTGTATAATGATTAGAAATTTTCTAAATATTTTTGCGCTGTTGTTTCCGCAATGCCCACGTCAAAATATCATTCATTCAGTCACTCAGCCACTCTATCAGGCAGTCAGTGGTTAACCTTAATCTAGATGCACGGTAGTGCGCCAGGCCAACTTCCGGCCATACACTGTGTATATTTACACGAAACCATTCGAGCAGTTTTTACCCGCCTCATAACTTTGCTCCACTTAATCATAAAATAATGAAACTTGAAACATAAGGTTTCCCTGCAGAGGTAACCTCGTAGTGAAATTTTAAAGTTCTACCGTAAAATCTTCCCGAGATATTTAGTTGTAAAAAGTGCATATTTTAGTACATATTCAATGACTCGCTCACTGACTCATCATTCTTGGTGAGCAATTATATGTGGCACTTCCAGTATAGTTAGAAAGCTGAAAATTGGTACACAGGAAAATGTAAAAATTTGATCTGGGGCGGACTAGGTTGCCCCTTCTTTTTATGGTGCATTTGGTGAAATTTGGTATACATGTAGGCCCTGATGAGCAATTAACAAAAAATAAAAAATAAAAATGAACAAAATTAAAAACGGACACTTTTCATCTGGGGGGTCTAGGGTGCCCCTTGATGGGTTGGACTAACAAAACTATCATAAATGTTGGGTGTTAAAAATGTCATTCAAGAAAATAATTTACTAGAAAACATGGAAAGTAAGAAAAATTTACTAGAAAACATGGAAAGTAAGAAATGCACTTCGTTGATAACAATTTAATTTTTTCATAATATTTAGCAACTCCTGAGATGCTTTTGTTTTAACATCATGCATTATACTCTAATCCTATTATATGCCAAGACAACATTCCATATCACACCAGATAAATTATTTTAACAAATCATTGTTTATAGCAATTTGTATTTTTTATGCTGCAAATAAAACTCTTGACTGACACTTTTTGGTACACACTAGTAGTCGAAAACCAATATGGCCGCTGACTGTGAATCAACCATATTTTTTTTTTGTAATTGAGTGTTAAATGACGAAATTAGTGCCCACACTATCTAGTAAGCAAAAATTTTTGACCAAAACTGTCACTCGTGTTCGATAGTGTGTACCCTGCATGACTATTATTCCCAATTTTTTTTATAAAGATATACAGTGGTGGAAGAAATAATAGGTACAATTTCTTGTTTCACAATAACGTCGCATAAAATTTTTTTACCTAAAATTTTATGGAGTGACAGTCCCAATCACCACACTCATATTCTATAGAGCACCTCTGTGGAGCTCTAAAAATAAAAATTTGGAATGTAAAACCTTACAAATAAACAGGGCTTAAATCATCACATCCGTGATCGTATCGGCAATCGTACACACAGAAAAAAAGGAATGTAAAAACCACATGCCGCAATTTTGATTGGAAATCATATTAAATTTACAAGAAATAATTTGTCGTTTGAGTGTGTTTGTGTTTATCTGCTTTGTTCATTGCTACAATTCACTGTTCTGCTTAGTTGTGTGACTTGTTGTTGTTTATTCTTACATGTGTCGTCTATGTAGACGACAAAAAACGAATTACCAGCGAAAATTTACTGCTGCTGGTTTAAATTTACCATTGTTTCATATTAATTTTAAACGGAAAATTATTAATCTAACCTTAAATCACTGTTAAAACAATTTTGTTTTAAACGTTAAGTTTCATTTTCAATCGACATTACTATAACTTTAATTTCAAATAAGTTTTATGTTAAATAATCATTTAAGTCATGTTGAATTAAAATGAAATGCATTTTACATACGATGGTATTTATTTAGTGTATAAGTAAAGAAAAGTTTGAAGCTGTTGTGACTACAGTGGTTAGCGCGGTGACTATCATGCAGGTGGCACGAGTTCAAATCTTGGCTGGGGCAGTCAGCTACAACGCAGTTTTCTGATGACTATCACGTAAGTAAACTAATTAATAAAATAGCTACATTAAAGTCATGTTGTTTCAGCTTGAGATTACTTTAATTCAACATGATTCTTCGTGTTGCTTAAATATCAAATTCACGTTGTTTCAACTTGAAATAGCTTTGATTCAACATAATTCTTCGTGTTGTTCCAATATCAAATTCACGTTGTTTCAACTCGAAATAACTTTGATTCAAAATGATTTTTCGCATTATTTAAGTTTAAACGTCATTTTGATTTAACTGTACTGGAATATTAAATCAACATGAAATATAGTTAATTCAAAAGGAAAAATTTTCTTTCAAGATTATTGTAAATAATATTGATTTAACATGAAACACCTATGAAGCAAAATCACTACCGAAAAATTTTAAATTAACCTGGTTTTCGACGATTTTACATGGAAACTTTTCTGTGTGTACTAAAATGAATTACGTGACACGTCAATCGTATAAACTGTATGGGATTACAGTACGTTCACGTATGCCACAATCCTGGGCTCAAATCGTCACATCCGTGAACGTACAACTCGTCACGTAAAAACGCCATTTTCGGATTATGACATACGTGAACGTACTTTAATCCCATACAGTTTATACGATTGACGTGTCACGTAATTAACTTTAGTATGATTGCCGATACGATCACGGATGTGACGATTTAAGCCCAGGTTATGTTGGACACATTTCAGTAACCTTAGTACTGCAATTCGCCGGATATCTGCGCCAATCTTATGAGTTCAATGAAGCGACGGTGTCAGCAAGTATTCAAAGAGGAGCTTCTACCAAATATTGAAATAATATTAGGATTAAATAGTACAAACTAATTTTGTTCTGTAATATATAAAATTTCCCTATTATTTTTTCCTGGTATATATTTTTATATCACATAAATTTCCGAATGCAGCAGGATTGTATTTTTTATTTTTTACATGGACGAATTGAACGGCTTGAATTTAATTTGTATATATAATTTTATTTTATGCAAAAACATATAAATATTTAAGAAAATACTGAAAATTTTATGTGTCCCTATTATTTCTTCCACCACTGTATTAAAATATATGTTTGATGGATTTCTTTAGTTTTTGGCCGCGTCAAAAATATCAAATCACATTGTGATGATGCAGTTTTAAGGTGGATTTAGACTATCTGTGTTTTACATCTGACTTGTCAGTTTTGAGACCCACATGGAACTTTGCGTGTCTGTCAAAATTGTCCATTTACAGACGATTTTTAATTTTTGCTTTCACACGTACATGTACATATAATCGCATCTGACATAACCTCTAAGTGACGCCAACACATACAAAACAGCTGATGTCAGATGAAAATAGAACGCGTTCTAATTGAAAATTGTGTCGCCTGACTTTAGTTCTGTAAATTTCAGGTGGCAATGTTTCAAAAGGTTCACACGACATGCATAGCTTTTGCAGTGGGAAATTTGACAAGTCAGATGTAAAACACAGATAGTATAAAACCACCTTTAGTAAACCAGAGCAAGAAAAACATTTATTTGACATAAAAAACCGTTACATACTTTAACCATATGTTTTCGGACACTTTTCGGAACTTGTTTTTCGTTACATATTTTATGAAATTAATTTTTTCGAGGAAATTTGTTAACCATTTAAAACTTTTGGTAAACTCGTGCAGATGTAAATAGAAGCTGCTAATATAAGTATATTTGTTGCATTTTTGTGATTTAAAAAAGCTTTTGCAAAAATATCATAAATTTCTCATTTTAGTATAATTTTAAACCTTTTTTGCTGATATTAGCATGTTTGCGATATTTACTCGAGTTATGTTTTCCGAGCTTCTTTATAATTTTGTGCGTGAATTTTACCATTTTCACGGTGGAAGTGATTTTGCCACGTTCTTATATATTCTTACCGTTTTGGCAATTTTTAATATATTTTGGGAATTGCTCCTGATCTTAATTCTTTTTCACGAATTTTTGCTATTACATAAAATGTATAATTGAAAAAAAATTACATAAAATTTTAAAATGTACAAGAATATTTTATATATTTGGTTACTAAAAAAGTATTAACTCTTCTATCTACACACACAGAAAAAAGTTTGAACATAAATAGTATGAAAAAAGTTCATAATCTATTGTTCATATATTTTAGTAGTTTATAAATAAAATACAGGAATTTTTCATTCACAGTATGAATTTAGCTTTCAATAAATAAATTTATGAAATCAAAGTTGCTTTGAAAAAAATTTTCAACTTTTTTTGTCAACAAATTCTAAAATGCTTTTCTATTTATATAAAATAATAAGACATAAATTTAAAAAATCAAAAACCCCGACTGCGTAAAAAAACTAAAAGAAAACAATTTTTATTTAGTTTTATTTGTTGTCTTTTTGGTTTTCGTATACGGTTTTTGTTTAATGTTCTCTTTTTTTATTTACCTACGAAATCGGTTTTTTTGGTTGCGACCAAAAGATCCTAATGTGTCATTCGAAATTAAAAATCATAAGAGAAGCCTAAAGATGATTTTCAAATACCTGTCGATTGATACCCATTTTGATACAGTTTGCCGACTCTTTATTTTTTTCGTATAAACAAAATGGCGTCTGTCGGCCGCCATATTGAATTTTGACTACTGTCATATCTTTAGTGACACTCCCCGGATTAAGACGAATCGATTGACGTAAGAAGCATCAAAATCGGCCTGCGCGTTCGGTTTATATAGTGCCGCAAAGGAAACCACATACATACATACATACATACATACATACATACATACATACATACATACATACATACATACATACATACATATATACATACATACATACATACATACATACATACATACATACATACATACATACATACATACATACATACATACATACATACATACATACATACATACATACATACATACATACATACATACATACATACATACATACATACATACATACATACATACATACATACATACATACATACATACATACATACATACATACATACATACATACATACATACATACATACATACATACATACATACATACATACATACATACATACATACATACATACATACATACATACATACATACATACATACATACATACATACATACATACATACATACATACATACATACATACATACATACATACATACATACATACATACATACATACATACATACATACATACATACATACATACATACATACATACATACATACATACATACATACATACATACATACATACATACATACATACATACATACATACATACATACATACATACATACATACATACATACATACATACATACATACATACATACATACATACATACATACATACATACATACATACATACATACATACATACATACATACATACATACATACATACATACATACATACATACATACATACATACATACATACATACATACATACATACATACATACATACATACATACATACATACATACATACATACATACATACATACATACATACATACATACATACATACATACATACATACATACATACATACATACATACATACATACATACATACATACATACATACATACATACATACATACATACATACATACATACATACATACATACATACATACATACATACATACATACATACATACATACATACATACATACATACATACATACATACATACATACATACATACATACATACATACATACATACATACATACATACATACATACATACATACATACATACATACATACATACATACATACATACATACATACATACATACATACATACATACATACATACATACATACATACATACATACATACATACATACATACATACATACATACATACATACATACATACATACATACATACATACATACATACATACATACATACATACATACATACATACATACATACATACATACATACATACATACATACATACATACATACATACATACAGGAAAGCAAGGTCAACAGTAGATGCTATCAAAGTTGTAGTAGAAACTGCTGCTCAGGCTATCCAAGGGAAGAGGTGGAGAAATGGAGCAAAAGAGTATTGTGTAGTTGTAACGCTAGACGTAAAGAATGCCTTCAACACGGCAAACTGGGAGCATATTGTTGATGCCTTAGCCAGTTTAGACATCCCAGGATATCTACTGGCAATTATACAGGACTATTTCCGAAATAGAGAGCTAGTTTATGATACTGATAAGGGTACTAGAAGACGAAAGATCATTGGTGGGGTGCCTCAAGGATCAGTACTTGGTCCACTACTGTGGAACGTCATGTACGATGGAGTATTAAGGTTAAACCTGCCGGAGAAGGTAAAGATAGTTGGATTCGCAGACGACATAGCGTTAGTATGTGAAGCAAAAGAGTTACTAGAGGCGGAAACCATTGCAAACGCCAGTATTCAGATCGTAAGGTCTTGGTTGAGATCAATGGGTCTAGCTCTAGCTGATCATAAAACAGAAGCGATTCTGATTAGTAGTCGGAAAAATAGGGAAACCATTAGGCTAAATATTGGCACGTGTAGCATAGAATCCAAGGAATGTTTAAAATACCTTGGAGTCATGATTGACACTCGTCTGTCTTTTCATGAGCACTTGAAGTATATAGGTTCTAAGGCATCAAAAACCTGCTCAGCGCTATGCCGGATCATGCCGAATACAAGAGGTCCAAAATATCTGCAGAGGAGATTGCTAACCAGTGTAGTAAGAAGCATTATCTTATATGCATCCCCTATATGGTCAGGCTCACTGAAATACTCTACATATGTGAATCTGATATCCCCTGTGTATAGGCTGGCCGCCCTGCGAGTATGTAGCGCATTCCGAACTGTATCGGACGAGGCCGCCTTTGTCATTGCCGGCATGATACCCATCGAGCTAGAAGCCGTTTCGGACAGTACGAATGGTGTGACTGATATATGTCTACGGAAGTGGCAAGAACGATGGACAGCGACTGACAAGGGAAGATGGACTTACTTACTGATACCTGACATTAGGGTATGGTTATCAAGAAGACACGGCGACTTGAACTTCTACATTACACAGTTTTTGACTGGACATGGTTGTTTTAGGTCGTACTTGTACCGTTTCGGACATGACAGTGTTCCGTTTTGTCCGAGTTGTGGTGGCAATGTCGTGGAAGATGCCGAACATGTGTTCTTCATCTGTCCACGATTTGATAGTGGTAGAGCGTATTTAGAAGTAGTCTTAGGGCGTAGTATTACGCCGGACAACATCGTTCCAATCATGTTGGAATCTTTGTATAACTGGACGTATGTATGTAATTTTATAAAATTGGTTCTGTTGGAACTTCGTAGGTTAGAAGAATCCATGTAGTTTAGATTTAGGGTCTAGGACCTTTCCCACCCCGAGACGTATAGCCTTGCGGTAGTACCACGGGGAGCATTTGGGTCAGTGTGAAGGGGTGTTTTTAGCGTGTTAAAATCTCGCACTTCTGGCAAACACCACCACTGCCAGAGTCTTTCGATGATTTTCATCCCACAAATAAAAAAAAAAAAAAAAAACATACATACATACATACATACATACATACATACATACATACATACATACATACATACATACATACATACATACATACATACATACATACATACATACATACATACATACATACATACATACATACATACATACATACATACATACATACATACATACATACATACATACATACATACATACATACATACATACATACATACATACATATATACATACATACATACATACATACATAGCCCGATAAACACAATAGCCTTCTTTGCGTCGCGCAGTCGGGTAAAAATACAATTAATCGCAAATAGTTTTTGGCAGAAATGAAAGAGTTGTGCCTAGTACAACAGACTATACAAGTTCAATACTGAATTTTTAAAAATAATTTTTAAAGAATTTATGAATTAATTTATGTAAAAGTTCCTAACAGGAATTAAAATAATTTGGAAAAAAATTATCATGTTAGATTCATAGCATTTATGAAAAAATTCCTTGGATATAAGTAATATTTTTTTCTGTGTAGATATATTTTTAAAGTCAAACAACTTGTTGAAACAATATTCGCATCACCATAATTATGTCGTAACATGTAAGATACATTACTTGGCTATTGGCGGGCTATAATCAGATTGCTCAAAGAACTACAGATAACTTATTTTGTTGGAGCATTCCTAAGAAAATTATTTTTTAATCTAGAATATTTTTGGACATATAACTATTTTGTCTCCCAGAATTTAGTAAAAATATCCTTAAACTCTTTGGTGGGTGGATGCCTTTTCATGCTCATAGCATATGTACTTTAAGCGTATTAAATCAATATATTTTGAATTGACTGAATATATGTATACCTATTTTATTCGAAATGGTTTTACTGCCATATTCATAAGAAACTATTTAGGTTTGATATGAAAAAAAAATTCCATTAACATTTTTCTTAAAACACATTTCAAATTCAAATAAATTGTTTGTGAATACTGCTATTGTTTTAATTAAAAACCTTTGCATACGGTAATTTCTTCTTAAGAACGGTAATTTTTTGAGGGCCGTACGGTAATTAGAAAATAAAAGTTATCATCACTGGGCTGCAGCTTTATTTTACATTTACTTTTATTTTTCATTAACAATATTTCAGTGCGTAGACACGAACGAAAGTTTAAAAGAGAATTAGAGAAAATTTCAGAAAGAAAAATTTCAATTGTGAACCGAGAATCAAGTCGACTTAAGCAGTTATTCCTTATTGCCACAGAAATTATCATTCTATTAAAAATATTAAAAAAAAGGAAATATTTAAGAAAACAAGTTACTAGACTACTGATAAGCAGTTTTATTGTATAACTTTTTGACTGAGCCTTTTTTAGTTTTAATTTAAACACGAGTGGTTTTTTTTTATAAATGTGTATAAGAAGATTACAATCTCAATTGGAAAGATTCGCACATAATTGATTATTTTATTGGTTTCACTTGATCATGATCTTGATCATGTGATTGAGCCAATCATTGTATTTATTTGTAAATATGTAAATACACAGAAAAAAATATTACTTATATCCAAGGAATTTTTTCATAAATGCTATGAATCGAACATGATAATTTTTTTCCAAAGTATTTTCATTCCAGCTAGGAGCTTTCACATAAATTAATTCACATTTCTTTTAAAAAATATTTTAAAATATTCAGTATTGAACTTGTATAGCCTGTTGTACTAGGCGCAACTCTTTCCTTCCTGCCAAACAGACTATTGGAAATGAACTGTAAACAAAAAAAAAACTTTTTAGAATTTGTTTACAAAAAAAGTTCAACATTTTTTTTTCAATGCAACTTAGATCTCATAAATTTATTTATTAAAAACTAAATTCCTACTGCGTATGAAATAATTCCTGTTTTTTGTTTATAAATTAATAAAATATATGAACAATAGATTATGAACATTTTTCATACTATTTATGTTTTAACTTTTTTCTGTGTATGTGGTTGCAAATAATTATAAATCATACTTGCGTGTAGAAATTTGCTTTATTAGCTGATATATTATATAAGTATGTATATTATATTAATATTTCGCTATAAAACAGATTTTAGTTAATTAAGTACATATTTAATATGATAATGTAAATTTAATCTTTACTTTTTAGATTGTAATTAAACTAATTTTAATTAAAATTCAACGAATATTTCAGTCAGACTCAAGCTCGTTTATCAAGTTTCTATTTCTTTTCTAATTAATACATATACCTAATAACTAAATATATTAATTTATTCGAGATATTCTCAAGAATTTATGTATTTGTAAGAAAAATAAATAGATTCATATCGAATAAAAATTGTTTGTTGTGTTGTTTTGTATAAGTTTTTTTTTTCAAACTATTGTGCTTTTGTATTTGTGGTTCTCATTTCTTGTTTGACAGTCTGTTTGAAAACTTTTCAAACATGGTTAAAGATCTACTAATGAGTTGGTATTAGCACCCAACGAAATGCTGGGTATCCCCGTAGTGTAGTGGATAGTGTGCTAGACTGTTATCCGGGGTCGCAGGTTCGATTCCTGCCAAGACCCTGGGTGTTTCTGCAGAATAGTCGAAAAAGGTTTAAGCAGTATGTGTGTTCGTTTTTATCTGAGGCAATGAGGAATAAGTGCTTAAGTCGACTTAAGGAAAGTTTGCTTTAACAGTGTTTTATTCCTAAAATATTATCACACTCAGTTGAAGTTTGCAGTGGTTAAAATCATACCAAAACCAGGAAGCAGCGTTGCCAGAAGCTTTTCGAAGAAAATCATCATACGACGAAATAAAAATCATATTTTGATATAAAAAATCATCACAAATTCGTATTCCTAAGTTGAACAATGAAACGTTTATAGCAAACTTAAATAAAAAGGAGTTCTTTAACATGATATGATTTCCTTCATGTCATCTGCTAGATAGGAGAGTTATTACATTTTTGGCAACCAATATTAAAGAGATTCTTGCACATTTTAAAATTGTATGTAATAGTAAACATATGTGAAAAGGTTTGAAAGTCAGGAGCAATCAGTGAAGCATATAAAATATCGCCATAACTGTAAGAAAATATAAAAATGCGACCAAATAACTTCCACCGCGAAAAAATCTCGGAAAACTCAACTGCACTGGTTTGCAAAAAAAAATTTTTTTGTGCCTTGAAATAAAAATCTGTGGAATATACAAACTTTAATCCACAAATCCGTGCTCAGTATATTTCCTATCACGTACAGATTTTTTAATGGGCATGACTGATATTTTCACTAGGTACATCAGTATATTTTACCATAACTCGGAAATGGTTTGTCCAAATTGTATAAATAATGCACCATAATATACAGAATAAAATTACCTTTAAGTCATTTATATTTATTTATTTGTATTTCCTACTGTTTCGGAGTTATTGAGAAATTAGTGGCGAAAAAATCGTGTTTCATGCAAAATGAATCTTTTTTCGTTTTGTTAGTCATGAAAAAATTAAGAGGGAAGCTAACTATATATTAGGAATATTATAAGCCAAAAACTTTTAAAATCGACAAACAAATGTCGATTTTATTTACAATTAGGTGAGCGAACTAATGCATATACACACACATAAATGGACATGTTTTCTGTTGTATGGAAATTATGATTTTTATCAATTGTGAATAAAATCAACATTTGCCCATCGAATTTTTTATGTCTATTTAGCTGTCAGACTAATGATAAAAATTTTTAATGTTTGCAGTTTTAATTTCTTTTATGAGTTTTTGAAAACAATAAAATTAAATTTTCCAAAAAAAATTTCGCCGGTAATTTCTGAATAACTCCGAAATAGTTGGAAATATAGAATATTAATATTTCTGACTTAAGGGAATTTTAATACGCATTTTTTGGTGGCTTATTTATTCTAATCGGATAGTCTGTTCTCGATTTAGGGTGCTATTGGAAATATTAGTCATACCCATTTAAGGAATCTGTACATGATAGAAAAACACCGAAAACGGAGTTGAATTCGGCACATTAAACTTTGTATATCCCACAAAAATTTTTTAACATCCAACATGATTGATAGTGTTGTCATTCAAAACTATCTTTCAAAGCTGATGAATTTCCGACTACCACTCAAGTTCGACAGCTGTACCCCGCTTTATACATTAATTAACATACCCTAAAACCGAAAAATAACTAAACAAAATCGAAAACAGGGAAATATAGTTTGAAATTCAAAATACTTTATTAAGAGAAACTTCACCCAGTTAATACAATGCACCACCATAAACTTTTATGTTAAAGACTTTTATTAATTGATCCAAACAACTACAAAACGTAATGCATGATATCTTTCAATAACTCTTTATATATCATCACAGAAAATGCAGAAAGCCCTATATAATATTTTAAAAGTTTTACAGGAGAAGCATAAAACTTATTTAAATGAAAAATATATTGACATTTGGTGCAAAAATTCACAATAAATATATACATTTCTTGGGTCTTTTTTTACTTATATTGTAAAATTTTGCACTAGTTGTAAATATATTTTTCATTTAAACAAGATTCATTCTTCTCCTGTAAAACTTTTAAAATCTGAAATGTGGCCTTTTCATTTTCTGTGACGATATACATATGAAAAGTTCAAAAAAATCATAATTTACGAGAAAATAAATCATCATTTAAGGAAAAAATCATCAAATCATATTCTGGCTTAAAAACCATCAAAAATATGATAAAATCATCATTCTGGCAACGCTGCCAGGAAGGGTAACACAAGATGTGAATAATATAAGCTCATAAGCCTCTTAGCAGTAGCATAAAAACTTTTGAAAGAGCTATTTTGGTTAGTTAGATTTAAACTAGGGATGTAACGATACGCCGTTTTACCGATCCGATACCGATACTTACAAATAAATATCGCCGATACCGATTCCGATACCGATACGAATATTGAAATTGAGTTCAAGTTTATATTAACAAAACTCAAGAAGAACAATTTAAGAAATTAAGAAATTTATAATTTGTCATATTGTCATAATTTTATTTTAAATGAAAAATAAAATAGATTTATATCGAATACAAATTATATGCTGGGTTTTGTATAATTTTCAAAGCCTACTATGCTTATTTTTCAAAATCATTTACATATTTGTGAATTCTCAAATGGTTGTTGAAAGTCTGTACATAAGATAAGGGATTTGTAACTGTACAAAATTGCGTTTGAAGTCTACTGACGATTTGGTAAAGCGCCAATGAAATGCTGCATATAGACAATGCTTAAACACCAGCAAATAACTTTCATGTAAGAGATTATTAACATTACATATAACAGTCCAATACAATCCTATATAGCCAATATAAGGGGTATACTTCGATTTAAGCCAAGGATAATTAAAAAAATACTTCTCCTGTAAAACTTACTTTTTGGTACTTGAGCTTTTATTCACTCTGGAGAAAATATAATTTAACACCAAAGACTATTTTAGTGAATTATGCAGCCTTCAATGGCTCGCCTCGAATTGTTAATTCGATCTTGTTTAAATTTCTCATGGAATGAAAAGATAATGACAATTCTTAGCACTCTATATTCTTTTAGCTTTCAACAAAAATTTGGTTGATTTAAAATTTTTTAAGCTCTTTTCCTTTTTACATTCACTGAGAATTGATAGCAGGAAAAACGTTCACGGGAAATGAAAATTTCATGGGAACATTTCGCGATAGGGGTGAATATCATTTTTTCATGCAAATCGGCTTAGTATTTTATAATATTCATATTTATTTCCATTATATATTTATTTAACGTATTTGTGGAATGCTACTTATAAATCAAAGGTGTTCACCTGTTGTGAACTTATTGACGCTCAATTTGTTCGATTAATTAATTTATATCTTTAAACCCTTTTTAACGATTTTAAGATAAATTTTTAATAAATTATTTCGTTTCAAATGCAAGTTGAATAAACTTGCCACGTTCATTGTCCGACTGGCCTTTTATCATTATATTGAATTTAAAATGAATCACTCGCTCTGTTTCATATATAAATATAAATAAATAAATAATAGTATGTGAAATACATTTTTAATCAGTTCATTTTAAATTGAGTTAGAAAGCAATTAATTGGAAATTAAAAATGTCATCAATAGTTTTAAATGTTGAGGTCTTAATAGAAATCATTTGTAATCTAATAATAGCGCTAACTTATTATGTATTAATTAGGCTTTAATGCTGTTTTCGTAATGTTTTAAAATAATAAATAGTTTCACACCTTTTTTTTATTTAATAGTATACTATATTCCAATCGATCAAAGTACATCAATCAGGTGTGAGGTACCATTTCTACAACAATACAAAATTTGTTGTAGAAGTTACTAAAAATCTTGGCAAAAAAAACCTTTAAAAGACTGTTGGCAGGCAATATAAGCACAGATGGGGTTTGAAGAGGAAATGCGAAGCACCATATCGAACGATAGCTATACATGACGTTTGATAGTTTCAGGCGATTCACACGGTGATTATTAATCATGACTAAAAATCATTACAATGTTTTTGGTGGACGAGCGGGATAGAGAAGGAAGAAGGAATAGAAAAACCATCACGATCAGCGTTGTCAACTCAGTGCTTTTCGCACCGTTTTTAGTGCTTTTTCAACTTTTCGACGCGAAAAATTTTGGAGTTAGTGCTCGGTGCATTTTTAGTCTAATTTTTGGTGCTTTTATTTTTTGACTGTGGCACTAAACCCAAAATTCAAAAATGTATTTCTTTATCTTAAAAACGTTTTTCAAGTGTAAAATTCTTTGCTAATGCAATTATTTCCTGAACACGTTTTTTGCAGTCTTGCAGAAGAATGAAAAAATTGATTCGAAGAAGAATGAAAAAATTGATTGTCGAACCCCATTAAAACTAATATTTGTACGTATTTCGTTTGCTGGGCACTTTCCATTTTAACGAAATTTGACATACATAAACATCCCAGCAAAAACTAGTGCTTCGCGATAAGCAGGTTTATAAAGGAGAGTTTTGTTGGTGTAGCTTACAAATATGCTTACGTATTGCATGATATTTGTTCGCGATGTCCCACTTTGGACCATTTCTTGTTAAACGCTTATTTCAGCGCATTGAGTATATAATAAAATCATACTATTGTTTTGTCTTTTTAGGTTCGTAACTCATCGTCATTCTTCGTAAAATGTATACTTTTATAATCTCTACCTTACAGTAGCGCTTTCTTGAATGCACCACTGTAAGTGAATGTGCAAAAATTTGTTTTTTAAGTGGACGCAAAAGAAGAATATAAGAAGCTTAAGCATTTCTTGCCATACATTATTGCTTATATTCAGGCAATACATTTGTCGCTACTGTGAAGCGCATTTGTATAACATGAAAAATGTGTACTGCTTCCAAAATTTCGATTATTTTTTGCTAGGATATGTATATTCTACTCTTACATGCGTATCACGTGGCGTAAGAACTAGCCCGATACTTTTTATGGTTTCTCTTTATAGCCGTCTAAGCTTGGGAAACTCGGCCATTTTTTGAGAAATGTTCCCATGTTCGTCATATTCAAGATTGAATAACTTTAGAGCGCGTCATCGGATAATAATAGATTTTGTCTCAGTCGAAAGATTTCAGTTTCCTCCCAATAAGTATTGATTAAAAATGACATAGCTTCCCGCTAGAAAGACCTCTAAAATGTCAAAGTATCCTGACAAAGGTATTTGTAATTTTCTTTGTTTTTTAACCGACATCAAATAAAGAAGGAGGTTATGAATTCGTGTGTATTTTTTATGTTTGTACACACAGAAAAAAAAGGAATGTAAAATACACATGCCGCAATTTTGATTGCAAATCATATTAAATTTACAAGAAATAATTTGTCGTTTGAGTGTGTTAGTGTGTTAGTGTTTATTTGCTTTGTTCATTGCTACAATTCACTGTTCTGCTTAGCTGTGTGACTTGTTGTTGTTTATTCTTACATGTGTCGTCTATGTAGACGTCAAAAAATGAATTACCAGCGAAAATTTAATGCTGCTGGTTTAAAATTACCATTGTTTCATATTAATTTTAAACGGAAAATTATTAATCTAACCTTAAATCACCGTTAGAATAATTTTGTTATAAACGTTAAGTTTCATTTTCAATCGACATGACTATAACTTTAATTTCAAATAAGTTTTATGTTAAATAATCATTTAAATCATGTTGAATTAAAATGAAATGCATTTTACATACGATGGTATTTATTTAGTGTATAACTAAAGAAAAGTTTGAAGCTGTTGTGGCTGCAGTGGTTAGCGCGTGGACTATCATGCAGGTGGCACGAGTTCAAATCTTGGCTGGGGCAGTCAGCTACAACGAAAAGTTTTCTGATGACTATCGCGTAAGTAAAATAATTAATAAAATAGCTACATTAAAGTCATGTCGTTTCAGCTTGATATAACTTTAATTCAACATGATTCTTCGTGTTGTTCCAATATCAAATTCACGTTGTTTCAACTTGAAATAACTTTGATTCAACATGATTCTTCGTGTTGTTCCAATATCAAATTCACGTTGTTTCAACTCGAAATTACTTTGATTCAACATGATTCTTCGTGTTGTTCCAATATCAAATTCACGTTGTTTCAACTCGAAATTACTTTGATTTAATATGATTTTTCGTATTATTTCAGTATCAACATCATTTTGATTTAACTGTACTGGAATATTAAATCAACATGAAATATAGTTAATTCAAAAGGAAAAAATTTCTTTCAAGATTATTGTAAATCATTTTGATTTAACATGAAACACCTATGAAGCAAAATTACTACCGAAAAATGTTAAGTTAACCTGGTTTTCGACGGTTTTACATGGAAATTTTTCTGTGTATATAGGCATAACTCTGTCATTTGTGAACCGATGTTCAAAGTTCTTTTCTTGTTTGAAAGGGTTTGCTTGCTGTTTGGTTTCACTTTTTTTTCGAAAATTGGTGAGGAAATTCGCTCCGCCAATCAAAACTCTGCCATTTTTAAACCGATTTTTTTTGAAAGGATTTGCCTGCAGTTTTGTTGCATAATTTTTTTCTCAAAAATTGGTAGGAAAATTTTCTCCACCAAGCATAAGTCTGTCATATGTGAACCGATTTTCAAAATTCTTTTTTCGAAAATCTGTAGGGCATTGCCCTCTCCCCCGGAAATATTGATTATCGCATAATCCTCCATTTATGAACCAATTTTCAAAAATGTTTTTCTTTCAAATGAATTTCTTGCAATTTGACCCCATAGAAGTGAAGTGAGAATCGGGCGGACAAAGTGGTAGCCCGATATATTAATAATCATATAACTCCGACATTTCTTGACAGATTCTGAAAATATTTTATTTGGAAGGACATGAAAGGTTTGGTGCTATGAAAAATTGCAGGCGGACTCCCCATTTGTAGACAAGCACACCATTTGATCTAACACAAAATCGCGTTGGTTCTGCAATCTGGTACATAAGATATTTGCATTGAAGTCGGGTTTTTTTTTACATATGTAATTATATTTATTGCAGAGTTATCTACAATTGTCAGGTCTTTATTGTACAAAGGCTTTAAGTAGGAATGAAAACAGATTCAAAAGTTACAGTTATTTTTTTATGATAACCCGCTCATTTCTATGAAATACCTGTAGGTAGCAATAACTATGATGATCATATATAATAAATTAATATCGGATATAATATACTAAGCTCTAAAAAAATAAAAAAAATCTGAAAAATTTTTGCTTTTAATGGATTTAATTTTTCTAAAACGATTAGTTTTAAATCTGCTCGATTTACAGAACAGGCAGGTACATAATAACTTTTTTAAATAAAACTAAAAAAATTAAAATTCAGTGTTTTTTTCCAGAATTACGCGTTTTCACTTGTTTCAGTGCTTTTTGAAATCTAAAAGTTGACAACGCTGATCACGATATTTGTTTCCATGTTTTTTTTAATATTCTTCTTCAGTTCGATTTTAATTTTCTGGTTTTGTTGTTATGAATGAGTTGTTATGAATGAGCAAATTTGAAGAGTAATTTATAAAAAAACATGAAAATAAAAATCATCGTATAAATGCACTAGGTTTTTAGAAGATGTTTTCAAAGATAAAATGAAAAAATTCATGGTTTGTTAATCATCATATGAATCGGATGTTTGAAAGAAGTCATGATATGGATATTTCATGAACATCCATCTACTCCGAAAGCAATCTTGTTATGTTGCGCCGGGTAGGTTGGAATTAATACAAAAAATTAATTTTTATGCATTTGATTCTTGAAGATATTATTTGTAAACTTTATTATGGACGTTTTTTTTTTATTAAAAAAAAGTTTTTAAAGAAAAATTTAAAAAAACTAATCTACGACACAAACATATTTATCGATAACATTGAAAATAGAATATAATTTGTCATCCCTGGCTATCAAAAACAGCTGGCATTTTTCTCATGGCGCCGGCGACGCAAACAAAAGTAGGAACACAGACAAAAATATCATCAAACTGCAACTAACAATTTCAATTGTTAATATGTAATTTAAATTCAAACATATATTTTGTTAATACAACAAATTTAGTTGTTGATACGACAAACACAGAAATTTTTTTCAACAAACTGAACTAAACAAATTTATTGTTATTTATTGTGAAAAAAATTAACAATCATCATTGTTGATGTCACAAATGAATGCACACATATAAATGAAACAAAGCAAATCAAGACATTTTTTTCAACAAACTGAACTAAACAAATTTTTTGTTATATATTGTGAAAAAAGTAACAATCACCATTGTTGATATAACAAATGAACGCACACACACGTAGATGAAACAAAGCAAATCACGTTTTGTGTGTATTCATTATTTGCATATTTAATAACGAATTGCTCTGTTGCTGAGAGTTAAGAACGTTAGTCCATTAGTCCAGAGGTCGCCGGTTCGATTCCGCCCAAAGACATTTAGTGTTTTTCGCAGACAAGCAAAAAGTCGCTTCGAGGATTGTATATAAAAAATATTGTTAATACAACAACTGTGATAGTTAAAATTTATTCGGAAAATCAACAATTCACATTGTTGATATAACAATAATCTTAATTGAAATAAATTTGAAATCAACAAAAAAAGTAAAAATTTGTTTCTGAGTTTCCTTTAACTTACAATTTCGTAATTGTATGTATTTACAAAAATCGTTGTAGGCTCAAAATCAATTAATTATTTAATTGATATAACAAAAAAATTAATTGTATTTACAAATTTTTTTTCTTCTGTGAAGTAAACCTACTTTTCGCGTTTTACGCTTTGTGCTATGTAACTTGTCACATACAATAACACTTATTGACAGACGCATATAACGCGCTAAAGCGAGAAACGCGTATTATGGACTTTCAGCTTAACTCACGAAAACAATTGCTGATTAGCGCACTATTTGCAAATAAGAAGTTTGACGTGCCACCTTTACACATGTTTGTTAAATAAAACTAAAATAATAAATATATTTATAAATAGATATATATTCAGTGATTTAATAAATGATAATAAAAACGCAGTTGGCAGCATTTTAGGTTCTTATTTGCAAAAAAAAAATTCTCGTTTTTTTAAATCATACTTTCTGAATGTAGAAAATCAACAGCATGCAATTCGGACGCGTCATTTTGTATGAAGTGAGTATAAACATTATTTTCGTTCTGTGTTTTTGACACATAATGGAGAGTCTTACACAATAAAAAAAATGTATCTACATTTATTTATAATATCTTAAAGCACGCTAAAGGAGATTTAATTGTTAAATATATGCGTTTATTTTATGAAATATTTTACTATACTTTCAACGGACACTACAAAAGCATTAAAAATATGAATCAACCATAAACATACGAGTATTAACAGGTAATTAGTTTAATTCTAATTCGAATTTGATTGTTTTTTTATTTTCGTTTATTCTAACCACCGGACATACTTAAATATATCTCAGCATTTTTTATTTTTTTGATTCGCTACTTCAGTAGAATTATTAATATAGAAGCAATAGTTGTAATCACAAATATGTTACTAATTTGTTTATATTTAAATTGAAAAACTATGCACACACTCCATTCATTTCAAAATCATTACTCATTAATTAACTTTTATTGTCATTTATTTATCTAGAAATAGAATTTTTTAACAAGCGATAATTTATGTTAACAAAATCATGTCACGGAAAATGAAAGTTAATTTTTCAAAGAAAAAAAAATTTTTAAGCTGATTTATTGGGTTAGGCCTTGTTCCTACGTTAGTTCGAACTACTTGTGTGTGCCTGTCAATTGTGTTTGCGAAATAGGCTGTTCCCACGACACACAATGGCATCAAGTGAAAAAATAATGAAAATAACTGACCCGCTTAAAAAAATAGTGTATAAAAAAAGTTAGAGGTCCTAGCTTTCAAAAACTGTATTTCCTTTGCAAGATGAACTACATGATGTCAAAGTTGGCTGACCACTTCGGGTTATGAAAACATTTCCAAGCTCGTAGCTCTTACAAATGTAGACCGATTTTAAAGTTTCTCCATTTTTTCCAACGCAAAAAAAAATGTAAAACAGAAATAAGTCGACATCGTTTTGTCTAGCTCTCTTAGTTTAGAAGATATTTACATTTGAATTTCGACATTCCTCTTCTTGACCTTGACTTAATTTGGTTTTTCCCTAATATCTTTCGTTGTAGTTGAGCAAAATATTTTCCAAAAATACTCTCCGATTCTTAAGGAGCTGTAAAATAATACTGGATAATTTTGTGTAATTATCTTAAGTCGTCTGTTCAGTGTTCAGAGTTGGACATACAAGGTAACGGAACTGACCGACTTTAACTTGGTAAAGTCCAGAGCCAATCCTTGCTCTTGCAACCAACTAAGAAAACTCACAACCTCTGACCTTTCGGGGCAGGTGGAAACCGGGCAATGGTATTATAACATCCGTTATGATACTAGCTATTGTGAGCAACGCAGATGTCGGGCTGGAGGCTTAAAGTTGGCAGCCCCAACACCAGCCTTGGATTCAGAGGGTTAATCTCCAACTCAGCCGAAATCGCATGTTTAATGAAACCCTTAGAGATGAAAATCAATGGACTGCTTTCGCGACGACTTTAAGCATGAAGAAAGGAACACGATTTGGATTATGGAATGTACATACTATGTGCTAGATATTTCAATCTTAGAACAAGTGGAAAAAGAAATGTTAAAATATAATCTGGAATTTGTAGGATTGTATGAGACCAGATGGCCATATAGTGGCGAATATAGAACCGATAGTGGCATGTCTCTTATTTTCCCTGGCAAACATCCAGAATTACCGAGAACTAGTGGCGTAGGAATTCTAATGTCAGCAAATACCCGTAAAGCTCTGATTGAATGGAAACCACTTGGCGATCGTATAATAATGGCACGTTTTAGAACTCGGGTTCGTAATCTTACCTGTATACAGAACTAAGCTGAGGTCTTGAGTTCAAGACTAGGTTCAGGCAAGCCAACAACGTCATGCATTTTTCTCATGTGCATTGGTGTGTTATAGTGTTGGTTGTTGTTGGACTGTTGAAGTGATGAAGGCATAGCACTGATCACTTTGACAGCAGAGAAACAAGCCGATCGGCTCAAAGCCGGCTTAAGAGTCACCGCCGACTTTCAATGTAACTTCAAGCCGCCGCCGATCCGTGCGGCTAGCCTCGGCTCAAAATTGCAGCCGGCTAATTGTTTTTTTAGTTGCAAATTTGTACTACATATTACAAATTATGTGAAAGTCGTAAGGGGCTCGAAAAATTTTATATAAAATTTTTTTTAAAGAATTATGAAAAGAAAATTTTATAAAATTTCGTAATAAAGGAGTTCAACATTGAAAAGTGCAATTGATTATATACATTTCATCGCGAAATTTGTGAGATACAAAAGCAGCCGCTTTCAGCCGGCTCAAGCCAGCTATGAGCCGCCGCCGAGTATTTTTTCCTAAGCCGCCGCCGCCGACTTTTTGAGACGGCTTGTTTCTATGTTTGACAGTACCACCAGCGATTAATATTAACATATTCTAATGCACTTCGCAGCACCCTCCTTCGTCGGTATTGTAGCAGAACCGTCGGCGAAGTAAAAGAACTAATAAAATGGCTACACAGCTTAAACAACTCAATGCCTCTACTTGACACCAGAGGGGCTTGCAACACTGCTCTACAAAAAAAGCGCAATAGCAGGGTTGTAAATGAACTAAGCTTTCTATCTCTCTCCCACTTAACCACCTGTTCTCTCTACACTATCCCCTTCCCAAAGAAGGTAACACATTAATTAGTTGACTGGTAGGCATTAATTGCCTGATTGTGTAACTTCTCTTTACAAAAATAAAATAAAAATATGCCCACTGATATGGCAAGTGACGATGTAAAAAAAAACATTTCTACAGTAACCTTTCGTCGATACTTGACAATAGCAACAACGGTGACATCAAAATTGTTCTTGGTGACTTTAATGATCAACTAGGAAGGAAGAACATAGGAAGAGAGAAAGTTATGGGCGAACATGGGCTGGGTCGCCTCACTGACAACGGTGTAATGTTTACTGAGCTTATTATTATAGGAGGAACATTGTTTTCGCATCGGGACTTTCACAAATTTACGTGGGTATCCCCTGACTACATCACTGAAAATCAAATTGACCATATTGCCATCAGTCTCTTCTTGATGTGCGTTGTAAGAGAGGTACTGATGTGGGCAGTGACCATCACTTGGTAGTTGGCGCTCATGGGACCTAATCGAGAACCGGAAACAATTAAAAAACGACCGTGCTAACGCTCGGCAAGCAAAATCTGACCTGCAAAGGAAATATAACGAAGCTAACAGGCAGGTAAAACTTAGTGCAAGACGTGATAAGAGACAGAGGGGTTGATGATCTAGCCACCGATGCAGAAAAAGCTAGCGCAACCTTGAGAACGAGAGATCTCTATAAAATAGCGAAAACCATAACAGACAGCAATCAAGTAAATACATGTGTTAGACCCATAAAGAATGCAAGAAATGAGCTGGTGCATGCCAAAGAAGATCAAGTAAAATTGTGGGAGAAATATTACCGAAATATGCTATCTAACAAACGCTAACAGAATATACTCGAGGCTATGTAACTGTACTGAAGAAGAGCATCAGGTACGGACTAAAAATATGAACATTGATCCATCCGAGTTAGATCAACTCCGCAGTTGGACCGTTAAAATTCCACAAGGCTACCGGCCCATACTCCCTTCTACCAGAACTACTAAAAGCAGATTGTACCACCACATCTAGGTTACTGAAACCGCTTAAAGAACATTTCTGGGATGAAATCAAGGAAGGCCTCATAATCGACATTCCAAAGAAAGGCAATGTCTGAATTAAAAAACTTGAAAGGCCGCACGCTTTTAAACATGACGAACAATGTCATTGCCCACATAGTAAACAAACGCACCACTGATCACCACCAGTGATCCTTTGCAATGAACAGTCTGGCTTCAAGAGAGGTCATACCTTCAGAAAAAGCCATGACGACGGCACAAGGAAGGCTCTTGACTACCATCCCCAAGGCAGCCGACGCAGAGGAAGGCCAGCAAATACGTGGATGCGCAAGATTAAATCGGAGCTACGTAGTGCCAGAATAACGTGGAGAGAACAAAAAAAACTAGCGGAAGACAGAGTACAGTGGAAAAATTTGTAATGGCCCTTTGTTCCATCTAGTAATCCCAGGACTTAATATATAGATATCTTAATTCGTCTAGTTATGACAAAAGTGCAGTCAGGTTTTAAATTTTGCTAAAAGAATAAGGTATTTTTTGTTAACAAAAAATGTTAATTTTTTCGTTTATCTTAAAAATTTATGCTCGGTTGAATATAATCACAATTCTTATACATATGTACATATTTTTCTGAGAAGTTTGCATACGAGAATTGAAGCCTTACTAATGTGATGTTTATCAAAACAAATCCCAGTGTTCTTGTTTGAGTTTTTGTTCTACTTGAGTCAAACTTTTTAGTAGGATTTTTGAATTTCAAAGCTATTGAAATATTAATAAAAGAAAATAAATAAAATAAATAAAAACCTACCTTTTTGCTTTGGCACTTTGACCCGATAGGTGAGATCCTTAAATTCTATATCATTGTTGCGTAAAATACTGCTTTTTAACATTTTTGAACTTTCTAATTCCAACTCCATTGTGTTTGAAATCTGTTAAATTCTCTTCTTATTTATGATCAATTAATTATTTAAAAATATATTAATATCAATATTTTTCCTTTTTAATTTGTGAAGTCAAAATTAGATAACCATGTTTTGCAGTTCAAGTTTTATGGATAAACTAAAAAGATAAAGAAAATAAATAAAATTGTTAAAAATTTATAAACATAATTGAGAAGCTTAGTGCAATAACTCTGTAAGCCACATGTAATTGAAAATTGATTTTATGTGCTCATTCTATTGCTAGGTACCATAGCTTTATATGCTAAAAAGTATTTAAATAAATTCGATTATTATTATAAAATATTATTATAAAATCTACTTCTTCCAAAATTATATTTAACTAACTTGTTTGTTATTTTTTTCTAACTTTACTTGTTATTTTTTTCATCGATGGCTTTTGATGAAACTAGAAGGGTTTTTTTAAAATTTTTCTGATATTTCTGTTAAATCAATAGTTAATAAATGACTCTTCCCAACAGACATTGAATTTACATCAGAAACTAGCACGGTATGATTTTTTTCAAGTTTTTGTGGCTTACGCAGTTATTGCACAAAAAATATAATTATTTTTGTTGATGTGGCTTACAGAGTTGTTGCTGTTTATAAAAAGCGGTTTTAAGGTTTTAGAAGATTTTTTTATTATGTTATTAGAAAATATTTCGTACGAAAGTAACTATTTTTTTGTAATGTGTTTTTACTGAACAAATTTTAAATAATATATGTATGTTAATCAGTGTTGCCAGTGAAATTTCGAGAAAGATACATTTTAGTTTCCAAAAAGATAAATTTTTTCCCAAAAAGATACATTTTGAAAAAAATTTTAAAATTCGTTTTTAACGTTTAACATATCGACCCCTTAGCGCCAAATGATCGTAAGCGACAAAAATTTAATTTTTCAGGATGAGGGTTTTTTATCGTATTTAAACATGATTTATATTCATAAACTGTCGCTTACGATAAAATTTTATAGCCTGTATTTCAAAAGTTATCAAAAATGTTGATATTTTTACGATTTTAAACTATAAAATTTTGATTTTAATAAAAAAAATTTGTTTTTTTACAAAATGTCGCTTACGATCATTTCGCGCAAAGGGGTTGATATATTAACATAACATTTTTATTTCATATTTAATGAATATTATAAAGAAAATTATATCATATAAATTCATTTTTATATTTATTTAAGTCATAAATATTAGGTATGTCATTTTAAAAATACAGTAAGCAAACTTTAAAATTATTATATGTAACTATCTTTGGATGTTGTCAAAACAATTTAATTTTTGTAAAAATTAATATACGAGTAAAGGCGTTTTTTAGTATTCATAACTCTACGCCTCCACCTGCCTGGTAGGCAAAAAAGTATATGAAGATTTAAGTCGTGACTACTTACAATTTGACTTGATAGCTACTTATTTTTTTTTTCAGAAGTCCAAATGTATGTACAAATGTATTTACATTGCCAAAGCAATTAACTAGTTATTATTTGGCTTACTTGAAGCTAAAAAATAAGTAGTCAAATAAACAAATTAAAAGTAAAAAAATTAATTTACACACATTGAATTTTATTTATATTTTTTTCAAATTTTATTTTTTATTTTTTTTACCCAGCTGGGATACGAACTTGTGCTCGTTTAGATTTGAAGACAAGAACTTTACTCACTCAGCTATTGTTGACTTGTAAGTTTAAGCGACAAAAATTAGTTTTCATATACAAACACATGTTGACTTAAAAAGTGGCTGTCTAATTATTTTATTAATACATATCAACAGATTATAACTACTCTCAGATAATGAGAAAAATACGTACTAAATTTTTTAGGAAGTAGGTAGTAGCTTAAATTTGAAGCAATGTAATAAGATAAATAAGTACCACTCATTACTTTGTAACCCATTAATAAAGTAATAATACCCATTACAAAAATCACAAAAGTTTTTGCTGGGTACGTAATAAATTAATCTACATAGATTCTAGAAAGACTTCAAGGTTGGCATCTTCACTTTAATGATGCATCAGAACCAGTTTTACATTGATTACCAGTGGCTTTGTTCTCCTTTTAAAAGGGTAAGGTGCTGTCAGGGCTGCCAGGTACCTTGCAATAATACCTTAATATTTGAATATCTCTCCATTATTATGTACTAGTTTAATAAACGTGTCAACCAACCATCGAGTATATAGAGGCAAACTGATACGTCAAATACCTAATTTAACTGTCAATAACCTAAGTCTAAGAATGTACTAGTAGAACATTTTGTATTAGTATTGGTTTAAAATAAAAATTTCCCCACAGCACTAACTAAAGCTGCACTTGGTGCCAATAAAAAGTATTTATACTTTTTATACATGAATTTTTAAAAGTTTGTATAATTAATGTTGTACTAATTAATGAAAATATGAATTTAAAATGCCTTTTAATACATTCGAGCTCAAAAACTATCAATTTGCAAAAATTTTTTTTTTGCAATTTCACTTTTAGTACTAAAACTTTTTATCCCAAATAGTAACAAAAATACAATAATGTTCAATGAAAAAATAATTCAACTCATCGATAAATTTCAACAAGCAAATGTTAATGAAATAAAAAAATTATTTGAGAAATATAATAAAAATAAACATCGAATTTGTTCAAACCAGTGAATAAAAATTGAATAAAACTAAAAAGTGTTTGTGAGTAGAGAAAAGTTAAGATTTAGTGAATTTTCTAGTAGAAAAATTATCCTCTCTCAATTGTGTTGAAATGCAAAAAGGATGCCCTCTCGTTTTTCTTAAATTCATAATATCTATACCAGTGTTGCCAGTGAAATTTCGAGAAAGATACATTTTATTTTGCAAAAATATACATTTTTTCCCAAAAAGATACATTTTGAAAAAAATTTTTAAATCCGTTTGTAACGTTTAACATATCGACCCCTTAGCGCCAAATGATCGCAAGCGACAAAAATTTTATTTTTCAGGAGGAGGGTTTTTTATTGTATTTAAACATGATTTATATTCATAGCCTGTCGCTTACGATAAAATTGTATAGCTTGTATTTCAAAAGTTATCAAAAATTTTGATATTTTTACGATTTTAAACCATAGAATTCATAGAACTCATAAAATTTTGATTTCAATAAAAAAAATTAGTTTTTTTTACAAAATGTCGCTTACGATCATTTCGCGCAAAGGGGTTGATATATTAAAATAACATTTTTATTTCATATTTAATGAATATTGTAAAGAAAATGATATCATATAAATTCATTTTTAAATTTATTTAAGTCATAAATATTAGGTATGTAATTTTTAAAAATACAGCAAGCAAACTTTAAAATTAATTATGTGTAACTATCTTTGGATGTTGTCAAAAGAAATTAATTTTTGTAAAAATTAATATACGAGTAAAGGCGGTTTTTAGTATTCATAACGAAATGATAACTTTAAACAACTTTGTCAGAGACGGAAAGTTTAATATTTTATTTCTGTAAATTTTGCGTACAGATTCAAAAGATACGAAAAATGTCAGGATTATACATGGTACCTAAGGTCATCAAAAGATACGCAAAATGTATCTTTCGTATCCTAATGGCATCACTGATGTTAATACATGTATTGATTGTGTAGCGTGGTCATAATAGTCATTTTTTCAAATCGCTAATTTTAAGCTCTAAAAAATATGAAACTGCAAAAAATTCTGAAATAATTTTGCTGAAGACAACCCAGCACACAAAAAGTCAAAACGTTTGAAATACGATATATCGCTTATTTACTGAAACAGCGGACACAAAGTCTTTGTCGTCTATGATATTTCGCACCACGGCGTCACTTACTAAAGATTCTATGTAATACGAATTTTTACGAAATATTTTGCA
Organism: Panzeria rudis; assembly: GCA_956483635.1. Taxonomy (NCBI): domain Eukaryota; kingdom Metazoa; phylum Arthropoda; class Insecta; order Diptera; family Tachinidae; genus Panzeria; species Panzeria rudis. The sequence goes on from OY101449.1 coordinate 110,005,831, forward strand.
AATCTGGTACATAAACTAATATTAGAAGTTACATAACTTTCATATTTAATAAATGACAGCTTACAAATATACACCAAATGAAAGCTTGGAAGGTTCCCTATAAAATAAAATATTGAGTACCGCTATATTGTTCACTCTTTAAGATATCGGTGTTTTTACGTAAAAAGCCAGGCGAAAAATGCTGAAAATTCCATTTAACTCATAATGGGTTAATAGCTTGGAAAATATTGAAAGTATTTCATACAATAAACGCATACATTTTAAAATGAAATCTACTCCAGCATGATTTAATATATTATTTAATATATAAATAAAGGTACATAAGCTTTTTTAATGTAACACTGATGATTCGCAGTTATTTGTATTGAGCGTTACTCATTTTTAGTATGATTCAATATTCAGTTTAATTAATAAAATAACAGCGTAGGGTTGCACTTCTAAAAATTTACAACTTTTGCGAACTTTGTTTAATAGTTTAAATTGCAAAAAGTTTCCTCAATTAATAATAATGTATTGTAGTTTTTTAATTTAATTGAAATTTTTTAGTGTGTAAATAAGGAGTTTATGTTAAAACTTATCGAAGATTATACATCTGAATTGTTTAAAATTCAAAATATAGTGGGTTCTAAAAAATATTAAATTGGTAAGAAAATATATTGAGCATTACGTTAACAAAATTCTTATATATAATTATGTATAAATTTTAGGGTGGTAAAAAAAGTTAACAGCAGCGGAAGGGCAGAAACGATATGGAGAGCATTATCCGTTTAGAAATTTCTGATTTCTTTCAAAAAGTCATTACCAGAACAACCGTGAAAGCAAATGTAACGCTCAATCCACAAAAATTAAAAAAAAATAGAAAAATGTTATTTTATATTAGGATCCATTGAATGAGGCGAAAACTATAACACCTTCTCATATTTCTATTAATTAAATTGGTAAAGTTAAAAAAAGAAAATGAAAAACCCAAAATTTACACTCACAATGGGAATCCCCATGGATATTATTTCAAAAACTCGTTTTCATATGAACACTAAAAAATTATTAAAACTTTAATGTTCGATTTGCGTTTTTGTGGGATATAAAAAAAAATAAATATTCTGCCATGTTCTGTATTTCATGTGGAATTAAAATGTGTGGAATTATGAAAGCATTGTTGTTATAAATATTAATTTACAAAAACAATGTTTTGATAATTCCGCACATTTTAATTCCACATGAAATACAGAACATGGCCGATTGTGAAAGCTTAAGCTTTTGTCGTGCATGAGCGCGCGTGATAAAATCAAATTTGATCGTGAGCGTGCGTGATCGTGAGAGTCTTAACATTTGCTGTGCGTGATCGTGCGTGAAAAAAATAAATTTTTCGTGATCGTGAGAGAAAACTCACTCACGCGCACATCTCTAATTAATAGGTTTAATTTCTCAAAATCAAACGTTTTAAATCGACTCGATTTACAGAACATGCATGTTATACGGAAATTTCATAAAAATTCCATTAATTTGAAGTCATACACTTTCTGCTAATCCGTGTACGAGAAAACCTTTTGCTTGATTCGAAAAGTACATGCAAGATGAATTTAGTAATGAGTATCGTCTAATAGTCTAATTTTGGAATTAGTGGAATTTTTAAGCTCATAGAAGGTGTAAAAATCCAGTAAAAAATTTTCATGTTTTTTGAAGCACTACCGAAATAAAGCGCTTTATAATTCGCTTAAAAATATAAGCTTGTTCAGAAGCTGTTTCATAGCATCACAACCATGCAGGTTTTGAAGCGAGAAAAGTATTTGCTTTTTACTTATACAAAAGCTTCGTACATAAGCTATGCAAAAAAGCTGATTTTATAGTGCTGATCGAAAGCAGGTTTTTAAGCGAGAATGAAGAGTGAGTTTATTTGAGTTTCTTGATGCCATTTTGCAACAGTGTTTTTGGTCGAGTGACTGGTACGTTGGACTTCAAACCTGAATGTTCTTAGATCGATACTAGTTGAAGTTAAAATAACAAACATTGAGTAAAAATATGAAATTAAAAAAAATAAATAAAGAAACGAAATAAGAAAAATTCAAAATGGCGTCAACGACGCGAATCCACATCGAACCATTTTTTTCATATATTTTCAGTTCTAGTGCTGAAAATGTTGATGATTTTCAGCGCTTCAAAAGCGCTTTTGTGAGCAAAAATGTAGTACTCCAATCCGGGAACTCGCCATACAAAAATCAGCAGCGATATCAGCAGGTTTGTCAGCCCTACTTTTATTCCATAATAGTAGAAACCTGCTTTATTGGAAGCAACTTTTTTGCTGGGAACGTTGAGTTGACACTACTTAAATTTATTATAAGTCGACGCAATGATTGACACACTAAAGGAGATGTTTTAAGAGAAATAAAATGAAAAATCAAAGACATTTACTGTACAAAATAAATCAGATCGTCAAGCGTTGCGTAAGCAGCAGGGTACTTATTTACAATGCATTCAAAGTAAATATTTTGTGGTAAATTGTATTGTAAATACGCGACGCTCAACGCTCTGATTTAGGTTGAGCTGTTAGACAGACTGTGGCTCAGTGTATGTAAAATTCGGCGTAGCTGAGTATAGTACTGTAACTTGCTTGTACTTAACGATACGAAACGTCGTGGAAAACTTTCAAGAAAAATAAGAGACATTTCGGCAAGTTCTTAATAAAATGATTTGGAGGCCTTAAAATAAAATTTTCAACTAATTGCGATAATAGTCGCCAATTAGTTTTAATAGGATCTCTTACTGTGTAATAACTATAGAGTTGGGTAAAATCGTTCCTTTTGTGGAATCGTTCCGACCGATCCGAAAGACTAAAGGAACTAGGTCGTTCCTTTTGTTCATCGTTCCGGTTTTCTTGTTTGAACAGTGAATGAACGAGGAACGAGAGAATTTCTCTCGTTCCTCGTTATTTGTAAAAAAAACAATAGCCCACAACAAGCAAATTAATTACTCCGCAAGACGGTATACAATTGAGGAACGAGAAACGATAAAAAAGGAACGATGGGATCGGTCCGTACCGTTCCATTTAGGGAATCGTTCCATGGAACTAGGTCGTTCCGGAACGACACAACTCTACTATAAACTCTATTTGCTTCAATTCACTTAAAAATTTGTTTTAGAATTGCTTTTATATTAAATTTTATTTAAAAAGAATGCTTTCATTAATAAAACAATCGAAATTTCGCCAATTTTCATTTAATAAATCTATTTAATTTAGAAAATTAACTTTTCCCGGGAATACCGGGAATTCCCGGGAATGCGATTTTTTCATTCCCGTTTCCCGGGAAGAGCAAAAGTCCGGAAAACCACAAAGCCTAAGCACAAATTTCGCGAGCAAGCAGTTCCATATGCTATCTTAAAATGAAAGTACAGCTAAAATTGGTTCTAACTCAGAGGTTCCTTTTGGCAGTAGAACTTTGTTATTCTAAGAGCTCGATATGCCTGGTTTTATTACTTTGGTTGCCTTTTTTGTTATTTCCTTGATCTTTGCCTGGTATTCGTCTGTAAGATCTTTCCCAATTCTCCTGCATTTAGTATCCACTATTAACTGTTCCGTTTTTTCGATGTACTCATCCTTGCTGATTAATATCGTTGTATTTCCTTTATCTGCTTTCGTTGCCACTATATTGTTAGATTTAAGTTTTTGTTTAAGATCTCTAACTGTTTCGCATTCCTTGTTTGGACTCCTTTTGGATTTGACTTTCTTCTCTATTATTTGTTTGCATGTGTATCTGGCCTGATCCGGCTCCTCGTTTGGTAGCATCGCTATTCCAACTTCTGTGTCCACAATAGTTTAATTTCCACAATAGAAATAATTTTACTAAAATAAATACATATGTTCATTAGATTAGCGAAATTTTTACATTGGATCAATGAAATTATTTCATATATTTAATGAAATTTTCATTAAAACAATTTTAACGAAACTTGTTTCTTTAATCCAATGAAGCGTGACGTTGATTGAGTTTTGCTGAAGCTTTTTATTGGATTAATATCGAAATTAACAGAATTTTTAAAGATAATTCTTTTAGTATAGACGGATGTTTTGCATATTTTTCTTATAAACCTGCTCAGATGAAAGCTCCATTTCTGTTGATTTTGCTGATTCAGTAGCTCTAGCATTAGGAGATCGCCGGTGTTTTCTAGACAATTAAGTAGCATAAAAGCTGGCTGATTTCTGAAGTATTCTATTCTGTATACTGGGGTTTTTTATATTTTAATAAGATTCGTATCACTTAAGATTTTCCTTTTCAGCTGCACCATATAATTAAAAATATACATACAATCACATTTTCATATACCAAGAGTGCTTAATTTTTATTATTGTGAAATTTTAGTTATTATTTTATGTATATCCAAAGAATTTTTATTGCTCTCTGGTTAGAATGTTAAGCAAACAGTTAGGGGCTATTCACATATTACTTAACGCTATTTTCGGATTTTTTTATACCCCCCTTCGTAACGCTTTTTACAAAATTTTCAGTATAATTTATCTAATCTGTAGCAATTCTTTAAACTCCTCCTTGAGCGTTACGTAATATGTATGTGAATAGCACCTTAATTAAACTTTTTCTTGACACTAAACTTTTACTTCGTAAGCCTCAAGAGTTAATACAACGGTTTAGAAAGCAAAAGCTATTAATAAGATTACGTCAACTTTAAAGTTGGATGGATTTGCTTAATTTATATCCAGATTAAAAATTTTTTCTATAATAATTTAATAATTTATAAAGCGCTTCCCCGCTCGCCTTGAAGGAATAAAATGTTACATTCAAAATAATAAGTAATTTCGTCTTTATAATAAAACTTCATTGCTCAATACAAACATACGTTCGTACATTTTCCTCATTACGTTAATAAAACCAAGTCAAAAATATTTTTAGATTAACGAATTTTTATTAACATTTGTATAATCGTTTTGACAGCAATAACAAAACAAAATAGTAACGATCAATATGACATTTTATTGCCTCATTAAATTTAACCTTAACTTTGAAAATAATTACAAACTATTAACGTGTTTCAAGTAAAAACTAAAAAAAAACTGTAGAGTCAGGCAGACAGGCGGTTTTAATAGTTTATTGTAAATAGCAATTGTTTAATAACAAAAGAATTATATGAACAATTTAATTGTTGCTAAAACACTGACATCAAACACATGCTCGATCGTACTCATAATCGGTATTGTTGAACAAAAAAAAAAAAACAAAAACAAAAATGACAAATCAAATAACAGACATAATCATTTAGGGAATTCACAATGTTTATCTTAAAATTTGGAAATAGCAATATCGTTACACCTTAAAATTTCATTGTGAGCAACGATACAATGCACATCATATCAACCCAGCAGCTAAAGTGACAACTAGTAACACTTTGGGACAGTCATATTACTAATTGTAATGATAGTAGTCAAAAAACGACAGTCATATTACTAGTTGCAACAAGACTAGTAATGTTACTGGTTAAAAAGAACAATAAATTTTACTAGTTGTATCGAGACTAGTAACGATACTAGTCAAAAAAGGACAATTATATTACTAGTTGTATCGAGACTAGTAACGATACTAGCCAAAAAGGGACAACATTTTTCAGGTATACGATTTTATATAAAACATATTTTTAGCTTTTAAAAAAATAAGTAGAATGTGGCTCAGTGGGTAGAGTACTTGCCTTAAAGTATGATGAATGTGTGTTCATACCCCGGTTGAGCCAAAGATTTTTTAAGAGTTACAAAACTTTTAATAAAAGCACTAGTAAGCGCACTAGTTTACTATAATTAGGATTTCAACTGGGATATAACTGTATACAAATGAACTAGTTGGTCTCCAATGAGAACCTAATGTTAAAATCGATAGTTCGATATATGAAAAAAGGATAGATAGGCAACTAGTCTGAAGCAAAAAGCAACTAGTATAGTTCCAACTACATACCAGTTACTTTGTCTGCAGGGAAAGTAATAAAAGTAACGACGAAGTTTGCCTAATATTTCTCACTATTTAAATGTATAGAACACGAACTCAAAATACACAACAAACAAAACAACAACACAAGCGCCGTTAGTGCTTGGTACCTATCAACAAGCCAAAGAAACACCAACACACTTAAACCACACACAAATTCTTTATTTAAAATATTGCCGCATTGAAAAAAAACATGTTTCTTGGACTTTTTAAAGTTGTCATCTGGTGGTAAATTTCATTTACACACAAAACAAAAACAACAAACTTGCCAACCCATAATAAAAGATTAAAATTAAAACGTCGATATTTTAAGACACATTTTAGAACGCTGTTGTGAATTCCCTAATTATTTTTTAGTATGTATATTTATTAATACCAAGAACAATTTAATTTAGAAAAAAAATCTTGAAGTTTGAATGAATAACAGTTGTTGGATTTCCTGTACAAAGTGGATCGATTTTATGATGAATGAATTTTAACATTCTGCTTGGTCCGATTCTGTTCTTTCATTAAATTTTCATACCATAGAACCAATAAATAAACCAATACCAGCAGAGTCAATTAATCCCATTGTTTCTTAATTAGTGTTGTTATTTGAATGAAAATTATTCGAGTATTCGACTAAAAATTATTCGAATAATTTTTTTAACTGTTATTCGAATGAACAAAAGTTTTCAATTTCGAATAAAATATTATTAAAATATTTTTAACAAATATTCGAACAACTTTTCCGTAGTACTTGTAACACAACGCAACAATTTTTAACTTTTTTAATGTTTCGGAGATTAAAATAGATAATTCTTAAGTATTTTTTTCAGCTTAATTCAGAAATCACCGATTAGCTCTAGTTTTGAAGATATGGTGATTATAATATTTTCATATATTATAGCATTTTGAGGATTCCGTACACCAAAGGTGAAAAGGAACCCTAGGGATTTCGCTACGCTGTCCGTCCGTCTGTCTGTTTGTATGTCTGCCTTTCCGTCTGTCTGTCTGTTCGTTCGTTTGTCTATTACGGACCTAACATTTTAACAGAATACGTATAACTATGGCCGCTACAACAACAAAATAAAAGTTAATGAAAGTTAAAGGGTGTTCTTAAGCGAGCAACGAAACGTGTTAAAATCCTAATATGTATAATATACAGACACTTGAGATTAGAGATGCCAAACGGGAAGTCACCATCCCGAAAATCCCGGGAAAAACCTCGAGTCCCGCGTTTTTTAAATCTTGAATACTGGTATTTTTGGGATTTCTGTATCCCGTTTTGTCACAAATAATAGAATTTTTTATGCCACCTTTAAAACAAAATATTATTTTAAATACTATGTTCAAGAATGTTAAGCCGAAAAAAGTTCAAAACATAGCTGAAACGCAAAACCACGTAACTAACAAAAATTCGAAATCGCATGTCCCTGCAAATTTTCAAACCTCTATCATACAAATCAGCCAAATTAAAAATTAAAATAGACTTTTTTTAAATAAATAAAAGTTAAAAATGCATCACAGCAGAAATTATGATGATTATGTAAAAAAAATATTGAAAAGAAACCGTTTTAGCTGGCTTAAGGTCTTGTCAGGAATTGAATCTTCGTTGCCCATACAATAGTATGCATAGTATCCGCCAGTATATGGGGACATAAAACACTTTGAGTTCGCATATTCTATATTCCAAAGTCAAAAGTAATTTTATGGAATTTGACTGTAAATTTAAAGAAAATCCGATGACACAATTTGCTGATGTAAAGTATATGAGCATTTCTACAGAAAAGTCCAATTTTTGTCACGTTACGTCACCAAGAAGATTGTTAAAAAAAAAACTTATGTTGTATTAACTTTTTTGAATTGTAGTGTAGATTGTGATTAGCTCTACATTTAGTAAAAGTGAGGAAAACCGTACAGCACGGCTCTAAAATAAAAGCTTCGTTGCTTTTTGACGTAACGTGACAAAATGGCGATTTTTGTTGTGGAAATGTCCATATGTTATCACTTTTATTAATAAGTGTAGAATGTGATAAATATTTTTAAGCGACCATATATATGAATGTGCCAAATTCAAAACTTGCTTCAAAAACATTCAGATCAAACGAATTGTTATATTAAAAAACTTAATAAATTCAGTAAAGTGCGACTTTGGCTCGCACACGAAGGGTTCCGTACGAGCGCACATATGTGTATCCCTTTTCGTTTTTGCACTTTTTTCATTTTGGAAATTTTTTCTTTGTGCTTTTTTGTTTAATTTTAGTATTTTAATTTTTAAGTTTTTTTCCTTCTTATGGTGATTTTTTTGGCGCTTTCTTTATATTCGTAATTTTTTCGTTTTTAGTGATTTTTCGTTTAAAAAAATTTTTTTTTCGCCAATTTTTTTAGTTTTGGTCTTTATTTATTTTAACGTTATCTTCGCTTTTTGACGATATTTTTAGATCCAGCGATTTATTTTACTTTTTTCCCTTTTTTCGGTTTTGAGGATTTTTTCGGTTTTTGGTGATTTTTTAGTTTTAGCGATTTTTTGGTTTTGAAACTTTTTTTCGTTCTAGCGATTGTTTTCGGTTTTTGGCGATTTTATTTAGTTTTGGAGCTTTTTTTCGTTTTGGTGATTTTTAAATTTTTGGCGATTTTTTTCGTTTTTGATGATATTTTTAGTTTTACCGATTTTTTTAGGTTTTAGTGCTTTTTTCGTTTTGACGACTTTTTTCGGTTTTTGCGTTTTTTTTAGTTTTTTGACGATTTTTTTAGTTTTGGTGATTTTTTGCGTTTTCGCGATTTCTTTTTCATTTCGGTGCCTTTTTTTCTTTAAGCGTTTTTTTCATTTTGGCGATTTTTCGTTTTGAGATTTTTTTAGTTTTAGAATTTTTTAGATTTAGAGTTTTTTAAAATTTCAAGTTTTTACCTCTTACGGTTTCCAAGATACAGCAAATTGTCTAAATTGCATAGTCAAAATTATATTAACTGATAGAACACCCTTTAATTTTTATTGTTTTAAATATCGGTGTTAGTTGTGTAGTCTATTCTACAGACTACACCAATTAGCACTAACTTTGAAAAGGTAAAGTGTCTGTATATTACATTAGTATATCAACATGTTTCGATGCTCGATTTAGAATACCCTTTAACTTCTAACTGGCATATATTTGTTGTTGTAGCGCCCAGAGTTTTACATATTCAGAGAAAATTTCAGGTTCGTAGCTCTTACGGTTCCCGAGAAAACAACCTGTGACAGACAGGCGGACAGACAGACAGCTTATCGAAAACAATAGGGTTCCTTTATACTTTTGGTGTATCGAAAGAAAAACATTTGTTTTCGATTAAAAACATTAATTTCTTAATTATATTTTTCGAGATTAAGAAATTTCGAAAACCCCGCAATCCCGGTTCGTGAGTCCATTTCTAAATTCCGAATCCCGGGATTTTCAAACATCAGTTCCGATTGGCATCCGTACTTTATATATGGACACTTGACATTTTCAAAGTTAGTGTATTATTATGCAGACAATAAATACTGAAATTTAAACAATATAAAAATTAGAGGGTATTCTATCAGCTAGTGTTATTTTGATTATGCAATTTTGCCAATTAGCTGGTTCTTGGAAGCCGTAAGAGCTAAACTCTTGAAATGTTCACAGCTAGTGCAGCATTTTCAAGGCAATAGTAATGAATGCTAAAAAATAAACAAAATAATAATTAAAGGGTATTCTATCAGGTAATGTAATTTTGCAATTAAGCTGTATGTTGTGAACCGTAATAATTAGACACTTGAAACTTGACGTACCTCTGTACCAAATTTCAGCTCTGTAGCTATAGTGAAAGTGCCATATGTACCTGTATACCAAATTTCAGATTTCTAGCTGTAGCGGATGTGCCCCACACAAATAAGGGGCACCCTAGTCCCCCAGATGAAAAGTGCCTGTTTTCAGATTTTCATTATTACTTTCCCACCAAGACCTACCTTTGTAAAAACAAATTTCAGCTTTTTAGCTATAGTGGAAGTGTCCCACAAGATTGATGACTCAGTGAGTGAATGAGTCAGTGAATTGGGGCTAAACTATGCACTTTTTATCCCTTGATATCTCGAAAAGTTTTCTTTATTTTATTATTAACTGAAAGAAAATTATAAGGGGGTAAAAACAGCTCGAATGGTTTCGTGTAATATACACACTACCGTACGCCTAGCGGGCTATTCACATATTACATAACGTTTTGCGAGGTTACAGATTTGTTACCCTACGTCTATATATACCTGATATATAAAATATATCAGCTATAGCTGATATATTTTTATCATGACAAATGTCAAATTCAATATAAGAAAAACAGCTAACATAAAACAAATATTTTTTCAATATAAAATTGAACTTTTGTCATGATAAAAATATATCAGGTATAGACGTAGGGTTACGGTTTAGATAATTTGTAGTGAAAACTTTGTAAAAAGCGTTACGACGCACAGTGTGACTTTTGGCACTTTTAGGTGGCCAAAATTTGTAACTCTCGTTCCGGAGCACATATTGGAATTAAATTTGGTATGGATAATGTCTATGCATAACAGAAGCTTTGTAGAAAAAATGGGCATGGTCCGCCCACTTTTATTAGTAGCCCCCATACAAGGTGAAAAAAGTGGTCTGTCAATTTGACCAGACCCACCTATCTATATGTATTTCAAGACGCTGAATCCGAATCTGATGTTGTTTTGGCTCTTTAACTAACACACAAGGTTTTGAGTAAATTGCAAAAAACCGTTAAAAATCGAGAAAAACAGTTTTTTTTTTGCAATTTATTCCAAGTTTTGCGGGCGAATGAGCCAAACCGAACCTCAGATTCGAATTCAGCGGGTTAAAATACATATATTTTGGTGGATCTGGTCAAATGTTCATACCACTTTTTATTTTTGTGTGACTTTTCGCCACTTTAGGTGGCCAAAATAAGCTTTGGTACATACAATGTCTATGTTTTTGGGGGAAGGTTCGGGGCAGAAAAAATTTCCCCACAGATTTTCGAAACAAAAAATTATGGGACCAGACTGCAGCAAACCCTTTCAAACAAAAAAAGAACTATGAAAATCGGTATGGGACTAAACTGCAGGCAAACTCTTTCAAACAAGAAACCCTTTCAAACAAGAATTTTGAAAATCGGTTGACAAATCACAAACTTATGCCTGTGCAAACATAAAAATAAAAAATACACACGAATTGATAACTACCTTCTTTTTTGAAGTCGGTTAAAAAAAGGTTGCGCTTTGTAGCACCCAATCTTTTAAAATTTTTAAATTAGAGACTCTACTTAAAATTCTGGTGGTAGTATGACAGCTGAACTCGAATAAACAATTTAGTTCTACTCTATTAAAAATTGTATATACAGTTTTGCTTCCTTCCTTTCATTGGATTTTTACTTCAATGACCTTTTGGCTAAATTATATATTACATTACTTCAAAAGCAACCAAAATTATTTAAAATGAACCCTATTTTAAGAAAAAATAATAATGTAAATTAAAGTAATCAATCTCCAAAAACGGTGTTACGTAATATGTGAATAGCCCCTAGATAAAACAATTTGAAATTGAGTAAATGTTTTGTTTGAATTTACAAAATATTTCAATGGCCCGCATCCATCATTTAATTTTATTTAAATTTGACAATATAATTAATGTCAAAGTTTTATTGTTTTTAAAACTTTTATCTGACTTCCAACGAATCAATTCCTTATAACCTCTGTTCAACTCAATTAAAGTTGTGTAAGACTATCTAAGATAAAACAAAACTGAAATGCAATACAATATTTAGTATTTTAATTACATTTACTATTTATGTTTTTTGTAGTTGCAATTGAACTTACTTGTGTTTTCCTCATTTCTGTCAAGTAAGGTTGTAGTACGAGTATTACCAGGTTAAGGAAAAGCAATCAAGTTGCTAATTACATTTCCCTTAACCTAGATGTGAAAGAAAAATATTGGCACACTTAGAAATATGAAGATACGATAGCAAAGCAAACAAGAAAGTAATATTTAATATCATTTAAAGAGCTAGGAATATCATAAAATGAATATCGGTGATTCTCATTTCAAATGTTTTTGTCGTGTCCGTTGAAAGTATAGGAAAATATTTTGTAAAATAAACGCATAAATTTTAAAATGAAAACTGCTTTAAAATGATTAAAATATATTAAGCTTAGTCTAGACGATATGTTGAATCAGCATATTTATGGTAAAAAATTTGTTACCATTGCCAACATATCGTGTAGACACTAAATTTTTTCAACATATGTATGTTTAACCACATATGGCGGCCATTTTTTAACGTTGTCAACAAACGTATGTTTACGATTTTAGCATATCGTGTAGACACCATATTTTTACGTTGTAAGAAATTTACTACGTATGCTAACAGATATGTTATTTGTTGAAAAACGTACGCAAGCTTTTCAGCATATAACAAATTTGATAGCATATAGAATTTAAATTTCAGATCAGCTCTCATATTATATGTTAACTATGTTGCCTGATTCGCCACGGGACATTACAATTTCCTGGATGTTATCAATTTTTTGCGTATTTTCGCTATGTGATTTTCTTATTCTTTACAGGCTAGTAATTTCTTCGGAGCAAGTCAAGTATACCAACGCGGTTGAAAATTCAAATAAAAATATCATGAACTAATAGCACTTTTTAGGCAAACAATATTTGTGAAATTTTTTTTCGGCGCTCTCTTTTGGTTCCGGAGTTACGGGACTCAAAACTTTTATTTTTAACTTGCCATAACTCCTACAATTCTGCACGGATATAAACGGTATGTACATCATTTTAAAGTGTTCTAAAACTCCTTTCTTTTGGTTTATATCCGTCAACCCATTTGGATATCCGTTAACCCATTCTGAACCAAATACTATTTTAAAAATTTTTAACCAGACTTTTTACGTACGCAGACCGTTATCTCAAAAAATTATCAATATATCGGTATATAAGCATGTATATAATTTTGCAGAGAACCTTCCATGCTTTCATTTGATGTATTATTTAAATCTTGGGGGTTCCTCCGTAATTCGAAACGAAGGTAATGCTTTCGCATTGCAATGTAAGTAACATACAAATGCGAACAGATTTCCTTTCACATCGCATTACAGTGTTAACAACCTGCCACTATTGAAATGCGGAAGTTATGCAACTTTAAAAGTTAGTTTTTAGATATAAATAGTTTTTTAAGTAGTCTGCACAGCCGGCATTGCCCGGGTGCAAAGGTATAACAAATTAAGTTTAGCTACCGCAAAATCGGCAATGACCCAGTTCCAGTACAAAATTGTATGGTATACTAATTTTCATTATGTATGTCGAATAGTGGTTTCGCTGCGTAAGCATTTTCTGACTAACCGGCCTTAGATCGGGCTGAGGGATTTTCTCCTCTATGTATGTCGGATAGTAGCTTCGCTGAGGAAAGGTTTTTTGCCTAACAAAAAACGTGTTATAAATTTTAGCATCTCCTAAACTGGAGATTGCCTCGAAAAAATATATATTTTTGAAGTTCCATAACTTCCGTATTTCATTAGTGACAGCTTTCAAGTATACACCAAATGAAAGCTTCGAAAGTTCTCTATAAATTTATATACATGGTTAAGTACCGTTACAAGGGTAAGTTTTTGCGATAACGGCGTTTTTACGTAAAAAGTCGGATTAGTTTTTTAAAAAATGGTATTTGGTTCGCAATGGGTTTCAATGGACTCCAAAAATATATATACCAGTAGAAACGTATTTTAGAACACTTTAAAATTATATAAAAATCGTTTATACTCGTGCAGAATTGTAGGAGTTATGGCCAGTTCAAAATAAAAGTTTTGAACCCCGTAACTCCGGAACCAAAAGAGAGCACCGAAAAAAATTCACAAAAATTTTTTGTCTAAAACGGAATATTACCTCATGGTTTTTAAAATTTTTTTTACAGCATTGGTATTCTTGAGTTAAGCCATTTCATCAACACATTTTAGCAATTTTTCGCGTATTTTCTAAGGTTTTGCGGAACAATGCTAATGATATATCATTTGCTGTTATATGTTGACATCAAAAAATTTGGTACTTTCAGCATACCGTGTAGACGCTTAGCATATTGAATATGCTGACAGGTGCATTTGTTGTTATTTTAAAGCATATGATTGTTAGCATACATTTGCTGATTCAACATGCCGTCTATACTGAGCTTTATAAATAAATGTACAGAAGTTTTTTCTGTGTAAGACTGTACATTATGTGTTAAAAACGAAGTACGGAAACTCTGTTTATACTTTCTTCGTACAAAATGGAGTTTCCGTAATGCATGCTGTTGATAGATGTATAAGTGCTTTCAAACCCTATACTCACTTTTTGTGTAATATGAATGCTACGTTCTCATATTTATATTAGTTGCATTGGTAAACAAAAAAAGAAACATATAGGCCGAATTCACAATCTTGTGCAAATGGTCTTGCATCGTAGCATTTGCAAAATGGTATTGCATATTGATACTCACCACTTAACAATTGTTAGTGGTGAGTATAAATATACAATACCATTTTGCAAATGCTACGATGCAAGACCATTTGCACAAGATTGTGAATAGGGCTATAGTGTACATTTAGAACGAGAATCACCCATGTACAAATATTTTTAAAAATTTATAAAAACCGAGTACATTTAAAATTTATTCGATTAAATCGATAAATTTTGAACGGTAAAACTTATTGGAATAGCTCTAACGAAATATAAGTTTTACTCGATTAATCGAACAATTGAAAAGTCGATTAAAAAGAATGACATAATAAAACTTATTGGAATAGCTCTAACGAAATATAAGTTTTACTCGATTAATCGAACAATTGAAAAGTCGATTAAAAAGAATGACATAATGCGCATAAATAGGCACAAATATACAAAGTAGCTTCTCTTATATTTGTTCTCAAGATTCTTCTAATTATGGAAGTTTTTTCTTTTTATTTTGATTTAATTGCAGACTCGTGTTTTTTATGATTTTAATCACATTAAAATTTAATGATTCAATCAATGCTATTGAACTTTTAGTGCTCGTGTTACAAATTTATAGCTTGCTTTAGTATACTCGTATTATGAATATTTTAACGCGAAATACTGCTAGTGTTGATCATGTAAGGCTTGAAGTCCTCAAAAATATCCCCATCTCATTAAGAGATTTCATAATTTTGTTTCTAAAATATTCAGTTTTATGTGTTGTTTTCACACAATGCAAACAAGCATTGGTTTATGCCAAAACAGCGAAGAATTCCTAAAAACAGGGACAAAATTGCTTAAACGGAAGACTATTGCCAAACCGGGATATAATCGTCAATACAGGAAAAGTTCCCCAAAACGAGAAAAATCGCTTAAACGAAAAAAGTCGCTAAGACGAAAACTAGTCGATAAACCGGGCGAAAATTGCTAAAACCAAAAAGAAATAATAAAAGCGAATTAAATAAATCGCGAAAATTAATATTATATATACAGCTTTTTGTTATATGGTGAGCTACACTGAAAGGAAAACGGTTCGTAATGGAAATGAACCCATTACGTTACCCCCTTACATTAATATAACGAAAAATTTCATTAATGGCATGAAACGTATCATTGCAATGAAGAAAAATAACATACACGGTATTACTCTTTTTAAACGACCTCAAAAAATAAGAAGTTATCAATTCGTGTTTACTTATAATTAATGTTTGCACAGGCGTAACTCTGGCATTTGTCAATCTATTCTCAAAATTCTTTTTTTGAAAGGTTTTGGCAGGAGTTTGGTCCAATATTTTTTGTCGACAATCGGAGGGGGAATTTTGCTCCCCATGGATAACTTTGTCAATCGTCAATCGATTTTCAAAATTATTTTTTTGTTTGAAAGGTTTTGCTTGCATTTTGCCCTCACAATTGTTTTCGGAAATCGGTGGGGAAATGTGCTCCCCCAAGCATAACTCTGTCATTTGTCATCCGATTTTCAAAATCCCTTTTTTGCTTGAAAGGGTTTGCTTGCAGTCTGGTCCCATAATTTTTTTTCCCGAAAATCGGTGGGGAAATTTGAACCACGCCCAAGCACAACTCTGTCATTTGTCAATCGATTTTAAAAATTATTATTTTTTTCTTGAAAAGTTTTGCTTGCATTTTGCCCTTACAATTTTTTTCGAAAATCGGTGGGGAAATGTGCTCCCCCAAGCATAACTCTGTTATTTGTCAATCGATTTTGAAAATTATTTTTTTGTTTGAAAGGCTTTGCTTGAATTTTGGCCTCATAACATTTTTACACTAACCGCTTCCACCCCTCCGCCTAAAACTAAAAAATGTTTTCTGCATGTTATCAAGGTTTGTGTTAAAAATCATAAAATATTTTTTTTTTAGAAAATTTTGGCTATGCTATTACCGAAGATATTGACAAAATATCAAACAAAATCGAGGCCAAAAACCAAAAACTTAAAGCCAAATATCTTTGAAAATTTTAAAGATATCTTAATAAAATAAACTATATTTTCTTTATCTGCTTATCAACTTTATTTACACCAAGTTTAAATTTATTAAAATCGGATAATGCCCGAGGTAGTTAACTTTGACACACCCTATAGCTGAGCGCGTGCTTTAGCAGGGTAGTCCAAATTTCAACATTCTTAAAGCTTAGGTTCTCCTCTATGATTTTTACATACATCGCTTTTTAATCGGATCGGAAGTTTCAATTGAAAGCACTGTGCGGTGTAACACACCAAACAGCTTGTGCAATTTAACACTTCTGCAATGAAAACTAAAGTTAAAGTCTCACCTTCCGATAGAATTTTATCCGACAGCTATAAACATTTCAAAAAATGTCAGAAGGGTAATTATCTTTTAAATGAAGTCAATTTCATTGCAAATAATACACATGAATATCATCATTCTGTGTGTTATTCAATTTTAAAGTTCTATAAGGGAAAAACAATTTAAACTATTCCAATCATCATGACTTGAGTGAAGGATTCACGAAAATAATTTAATAATGACACTTTAAATAAAGCTTTTGTGTAAAAGCCGACGTGTTAATAATTAAAAATTTCTCATGGTAAAATTAAATTATATGAATTATTTTGAACAATTATTTTTTTAATTACACTTAATAAATGTTAAACAATTTCGCTAGAATAAATAACAACTTGTAACTGTTTGTGAATTTTCACATTTCTGTAATAACTCAAACGTACACAGAAAAAAATAAGTTTCGTTTTTGATAACAAAAATCCCGGTATTCAATAATTTTTGTTTCAAATTTCCTGTGATAAAGAATTCCCCTATATTGATAACAAAATTATTTCAAAATAAAAATAAATATATAAATTAAAAAAATGTTGACATGGCTGGAATACGAACCCGGGCTTTCCGGACGTAAAGCATACACTCTCTAGCTGAGCCATATCCCATTTATTTTTTTATGGGATACAACTTGTTTTAAGTACTTATGTATAAAAAGAAAAGAAATAACCGGCATGGAAAAGAAATATTTACAACGAAATATTTTATTATGTTAAAGATAAATGTTATTGCAATTCATATTTTTTTTAATAACATGGTTTTATTGAATATAATTCTTGTCTATTTTTTTCTGTGTATGGAACTTTTATAATTGCACTTCTATACATAATTAATAAGTGTATTGAAAAATTCCCATTCATTTCAAATTATAATTTGATATGAATGGGAAATTAATTATTAATTAATATTTATTAATATTTATCCCAATTTGTAAAATATTAGTACGTAATTATTTTCTAAATTAAATAATGCAACATCTAGACGTTTGATTTGTCGATTATTTAAGTTGTCTGACAATAAATATATGTAATTTGTATCAAAGTAATACTCCAAATTGGCATCACTTAAGATAAATTGAACATTGATTGAATTGTGTGTACAAATATAAATAAAATTGACTTACTTTGTTTTTAGATTTAAAAACTTCTTAGTTGTTTTAATGAAAATACACATACGGACAAACCTACAGGAATTACATAGTTATTTAAAAAATAAACAAATTAGCTTTTAATTTCCAGCACTTGATATATTTATTTTGTGAAAAATAACAACAATTTTATAATTTTTATTTGCTAAAACAAAAAAAAACTTAAACACCACCATAAGACGTCTTAGCCGGTATTCGTTGTGTTAAAAACTGCGGAAGCAACTAAAGACTGGAGTGCAGAATACAACAAAACCGGACTAGACCCAAATGATGATTTACACATGAATGTTTTTACTAGGGGAAGCATAGCTAAAAGTCGAAGCTAAATAAATTCATTAAATCAAAACAACTAAAAACGTTTCTGTCGAAAGTTTGTTAAAAAGTTGTGAGTGTTATATAGAAACCTTCTCGACGAGTTTTCTACAAAAAAAAATTTTCGACGAGTTTTCTACAGAAAAAATTTCGACGAGCTTTTTATAGAGGAATTTCTAAAGAGTTTTCTATAGAACATTTCTTGACAATTATAAAATTTTCGAAAACTTTTCTATACAAAAATGTTCGACGAGTTTTCTATACAAAATTATTCTATCACTTTCTCTATAAAATACTTCTCCATGAGTTTTATAAAGAACATTTTCGAACGAGTTTACTACATAAACATTTTTCGACATTTTATAGATATATTTTTTTATAGAAAAACTTCGAAAAGTTTTCTATAGGAGACATTTTTCAAGAAAAATTTGTCGACAACTTTTACATAGAAAGCTTTTCGAAAATGTTTTTGACTTTTCGACGATTAAATATAATTTAAATAAAATTATGTATATTAACGGCCCTTTTCACAATGCATGATTAAGAGTTAACGAACACACATACTGCTTAAGCATTTATCGGCTTTTCTGCAGAACCACTCAGGCTCTTGGCAGGTATCGAACCTGCGACGTCCCTGTTAATAGTCTAGCACACTATCCACTACACTACGGGGTACCCGTAACGGCAACTTTTGTATGACGAACTTGCCGTTAAAGTCCATGCTAACTTTTAATCATACATTGTGAAAAGGGGCGTAAGTAGAATAGAAAAAAAATGTACATAGGAAAATTTTCGACTTGTTCTTTTTTAAAATTTGCCGGAACTTGGCCTAGCGCACTACCGTGCACCTAAATAAAAACATTTTTCAATTAGTTTTAATATAAAATTTTCCATATGTTTTCCATAGCGAACATTTCCGCCAATTTTCTCTACAAAACTTTTCGGCGAGTTTTATATCAGAACAGTTTTCGGCAAGTTTTATATAGAACAGTTTTCCACGAAGTAATTACAGAAAAAATTTCCACCAGTTTTGCACAGAAAACTTTTCGACCAGTTTTATAAAAAACTTTTCGACCAGTTTTGTGCAGAAACCTTTACGACCAGTTTTATACAGAAAACTTTTCGACCAGTTTTTTTATAGAAAACTTTTCGGTCCGCTTTCTATAGAAAACTTTTCGACCGGTTTTTAGTAAAAAAAATTTTTGTAGAATACTTAAGAATTTTCTAAGGAAACTTTTTGTGCTCTACTGAAAGCTTTACGACGATTTTTTTTTAAATAAAACTTTTATCAAGTTTTATATAAAAAGATTTCTTTACAGGAAATTTTCCAAGATTTATGGAGAAAGCGTTTCGACAAGTTTTATATAGAAAACTTTCGACAAGGTTTCCAAACAAAACTGGTCGACAAGTTTGATCTAAGAAACTTAACTACGAGTTTTATCTGGAAAACTTTTCGACGAATTTTCTATAGAAACCTGTTCGACGAGCCTTCTACGGAAAACTTTTCGACTAGTTTTATCTAGAAAAGTTTTTTACGAGTTTTGTATAGAAAAATAGTTGCCGAATTTTTATATATACATTTTCGTAGAAGTTCAAAAATTCTTGACGATTTATTCATGTAAAAATTTAACAACATTGAGTTTGATATAAAAAAACTTTTCGAGATTTAGGCAGAAAAAATTTTACATTGACTTTTACAAACAAAATTCTAGAAAAATTTTCTATAGAAATTTTATATAACAACTTTTTGACGTTTTTTCTACAGAAAACTGTTCGACGCTTTTTCTATGGAAAAATTATCGACGAGTTTTATCTATAAAACTATTGGACGAGTTTTCTATAGAAAAATGGTTGACGAGCTTTTATATAAAGATTTTTCAACAAGTTTTTCTTCAGAAAACTTTCATTGAACAATTTTCTGAAGGAAACTTTTTCAAGATTTATGTAGAAAATTTTTTGACGAGTTTTCTATAAACAATTTTTGGAAAAATTTACTATAGAGAGTTTTACGACAATTTTTCTGTAGAAAACTTTTCAAAGGGTTTAAAGTAAAATAATTTTTTACGAGTTTTATATGCAAAAATTTTTCGACAAGTTTTCTTTTTCTATAGAAAACTTTTCGACGAGTTTTATATAGGATACTTTTCAACGATTTTTTTTATAAAAATTTTCAAGCAGTTTTGTACAGAAAACTTTTCGATCAGTTTTTATAGAATTTTTTTTCAGTTTTCTATAAAAACTTTTCGACGTGTTCAATAAAAAAAATTTTCAACTAATTTTCTATAGGAAACAGTTTTTAAGATTTATGCCGAAAACGTTTCGATAAGTTTTGTATAACCAGTTCGACCAGTTTTCTAGAGAATACTCTTAGAAGCGCTTTCTATGGAAAACTTTCCGACGAGTTTTATGCAGGATACTAAAAAATTATACTTTTTAGATGTAACAGACTCCCAAGGGATATTGATATTCCCTTAGTTGAGCTGTCAAATGAGATTAAAAAGTGAGTGAGTAGAGATATCTCCAAGCAACTCGCAAAACTTGCAAGAAGGTCGCTTGCACTTTTGCTGGTTGGATTCATTACGAAAATTTTCGACCAGTTTCGATTGTTGTTCTAGAAAACATTTCCCCGAATTTTTCACAGAAAAATTTCCCACCAGTTTTCTATAGAAACCATTTCGATCATTTTTCAGTACTGAACTTTTCGACACTCCGGCGAATTTTCTATAGAAAACTTTCCGATAAGTTTCTGCGAAAAGATGTTTGACGAGTTTTAGATGAAAAGAATTTTCGGCGAATAAGACGACCTTTATCGAAAAGTCTTGAAGCAACTGTTTCATTTAAAATACATACATACATACATATGTATGAATGCAAATAAGTATATCACAAAATTATTTGCGGATGGAGACCTTCCCCCGCCACTCAGGTGAAAAATGTAAACAAAAAAAGCTAAAATTGCCAAGAAAAGTAAAGTGTATAAAATATCAGATACTCTAGGTCTTGTTAAAGTGCGGTTTACATAATCCAGACGTGCAGCTCGTCTAGAAAATTTATATGAAAAGGATTTCGATTTTTGTGATGATACATACATACATATGTAGGTATCTATATGTATAAGTTTTCTAGTCGACTAGCGCACACTCATGTATTACAAAAACTGCACTTTAAGCCCAACTTACAATTTAAGATTAGTGACTAAAAATAAATATAATTTTAAAATTGCCGATGCAAAACACGTTACATATCACATTTTTTACTAATTACATATTTATTATTAAGTTGACATTACATACATACATATATACAAACATTCATAAGTACATACATATGTACATATACATATGTATGTAAATATGTAAATTTGGAGGTCCAATTATAAAATTATGTAGTGTAAACATTTTTATAGAAAGCAATAAAATGGTTTTAAAAAGAACTAAGAAGAAATAAGCAGAATTTCAAGTTAACACAGAACAAAAACTTAATTTGCCCCTTCTGCAGTTTCTTCAGATTCTTGAATTTTATGTTGTTATGCGCTTTTTTTTATTTATTGTAACAGTGTTGCCATGAAGTAAACTTTAATTTACACGTGATATTGGCCAGATAATTTTATGACACTAATTTATTTACATATATGATTTGGAAGTGCAATTTTCACACACACGTGGCAGTAAATTAAACAGTTTTTAGGAGAAGAACTGAATTGTATCTGATTTATCGGCGTCGACATACATACGTCTTTACATGTCTACAGAGATTTAAAAGGCTCATTTCGTGATATTATCGGTTCCTTCAAAGTTTCATGTAGTGAATTGATTATATAGTGCGCTGTTTTTCATGTAACGCCGTCCCTCTGAAACTATATGTCAGCAATATTCATGCCTTCAAATTAAGGCACTACAAAGTGCCCGTACCGCAGCTCACCATTAACTGTCTCTAACGTTTTAACCATTATTATTTTTTTAAAGACAAACGAACGGACTAATGATTCTGCTAGGACATAAAGCGCAACAAATTGCGGTTTATTTGTTTACATACCGTCTTCACGAGCCATTGATTTGTCTTGACAAAAGTCAAAGTCGATATGAAAGAATAGCATTAACATTTTTCTGATGTTTTTTTTTTATGTATGAAGTTTGACAAATGTTAGAACAACATTACACGCCGTCTTCACGAGACATAATTTTGTTCTAACATTTGCTCAAGTTTCATACATAAAAACATCAGAAAAATGTTAGTGCTATTTTTTCATATCGACTTTGACTTTTGTCAAGACAAATGAATGGCTAGTGAAGACGCTATGTTAAAGGCAAATTAAATAAGGTAAACCCTTTTCTAAAACAAAAACATTTTTGGTTTTTAGCTGCGTTTAAGTTGACACCATTGATAATATAGATAGCAAACTCTCTCAATGTCAATAAAATAACGACAACTCTCTTCACACGTATAGATCAAGGCATATTGAACAAGTACGGGCATTACTAAAACAATAGAAAATTTGTTGTAAAACTACCTTAACAGATGTCAAAAAACGAGTGGTACTACCAGCGCAGATTTCTCTTGAAATAAATGTCAAACACCACACAGAAGGAAGTCTGTATATGCTCTATAAGCAACTCAGTTAACTTTTAACGCACTTTAAGCTAAATATTTCTCAACTAATGGTGGTTGATGACTAAATTACTTTTAATGGAGTCAACTGACTATTTTAACATTGCGATGTCCTAGGCGGTAGTCAATTGTCCGACTCTGCATTACTTTCCAACTAACTTAAAGTTAACTTTATTTAAGTCAACTGGTAGTTAGTGTGCAAAAAGATGATGCTGGGGTTCGAACTATGTATCACACGTTTTGTAGTCAACGTGCTGACCACCCAGCTAAGGTACCATTTAAAATAATGACAGCAATAAGTTAATATAGACTCGAAATGAGTTTCAAAGTAGCTGAGAGAGTAAAATTGTTAGCTCTCACCAAATCCCATTATGCACTCAACTTAAGAATTGATTTTGGATCAGTTCTGGATTACATTGTAGTTAGCTTTTAGTTAGTCTAAAAAAGTTAACTATAAGTTGATTATTTTTGTAGTCGACTACAGATTTGCTTATAGGGTGGTGTTTGATAGTTTGAAGGTAGTGGTGATATCATGAGCATTTCATCAGCACTACTAAGTTTGACGTTTAATCAGGCGAGTCAGTTGACCTAGTGATCCCACCTGTTAGATACGCCTTGGTATAGATTAGTGATACCATTAGGATACGAAAGATACATTTTTCGTATCATTTGATGACTTTAGGTACCATGTATAATCCTGACATTTTTCGTATCTTTTGAATCTGTACGCAAAATGTACAGAAATAAAATATTAAACTTTCCGTCTCTGACAAAGTTGTTTAAAGTTATCATTTCGTTATGAATACTAAAAACTGCCTTTACTCGTATATTAATTTTTACAAAAATTAATTTCTTTTGACAACATCCAAAGATAGTTACACATAATTAATTTTAAAGTTTGCTTGCTGTATTTTTAAAAATTACATACCTAATATTTATGACTTAAATAAATTTAAAAATGAATTTATATGATATCATTTTCTTTACAATATTCATTAAATATGAAATAAAAATGTTATTTTAATATATCAACCCCTTTGCGCGAAATGATCGTAAGCGACATTTTGTAAAAAAAACTAATTTTTTTTTATTGAAATCAAAATTTTATGAGTTCTATGAATTCTATGGTTTAAAATCGTAAAAATATCAAAATTTTTGATAACTTTTGAAATACAAGCTATACAATTTTATCGTAAGCGACAGGCTATGAATATAAATCATGTTTAAATACAATAAAAAACCCTCCTCCTGAAAAATAAAATTTTTGTCGCTTGCGATCATTTGGCGCTAAGGGGTCGATATGTTAAACGTTACAAACGGATTTAAAAATTTTTTTCAAAATGTATCTTTTTGGGAAAAAATGTATATTTTTGCAAAATAAAATGTATCTTTCTCGAAATTTCACTGGCAACACTGGTATAGATATTATGAATTTAAGAAAAACGAGAGGGCATCCTTTTTGCATTTCAACACAATTGAGAGAGGATAATTTTTCTACTAGAAAATTCACTAAATCTTAACTTTTCTCTACTCACAAACACTTTTTAGTTTTATTCAATTTTTATTCACTGGTTTGAACAAATTCGATGTTTATTTTTATTATATTTCTCAAATAATTTTTTTATTTCATTAACATTTGCTTGTTGAAATTTATCGATGAGTTGAATTATTTTTTCATTGAACATTATTGTATTTTTGTTACTATTTGGGATAAAAAGTTTTAGTACTAAAAGTGAAATTGCAAAAAAAAAATTTTTGCAAATTGATAGTTTTTGAGCTCGAATGTATTAAAAGGCATTTTAAATTCATATTTTCATTAATTAGTACAACATTAATTATACAAACTTTTAAAAATTCATGTATAAAAAGTATAAATACTTTTTATTGGCACCAAGTGCAGCTTTAGTTAGTGCTGTGGGGAAATTTTTATTTTAAACCAATACTAATACAAAATGTTCTACTAGTACATTCTTAGACTTAGGTTATTGACAGTTAAATTAGGTATTTGACGTATCAGTTTGCCTCTATATACTCGATGGTTGGTTGACACGTTTATTAAACTAGTACATAATAATAATGGAGAGATATTCAAATATTAAGGCATTATTGCAAGGTAGCCTGGCAGCCCTGACAGCACCTTACCCTTTTAAAAGGAGAACAAAGCCACTGTTAATCAATGTAAAACTGGTTCTGATGCATCATTAAAGTGAAGATGCCAACCTTGAAGTCTTTCTAGAATCTATGTAGATTAATTTATTACGTACCCAGCAAAAACTTTTGTGATTTTTGTAATGGGTATTATTACTTTATTAATGGGTTACAAAGTAATGAGTGGTACTTATTTATCTTATTACATTGCTTCAAATTTAAGCTACTACCTACTTCCTAAAAAATTTAGTACGTATTTTTCTCATTATCTGAGAGTAGTTATAATTTGTTGATATGTATTAATAAAATAATTAGACAGCCACTTTTAAAGTCAACATGTGTTTGTATATGAAAACTAATTTTTGTCGCTTAAACTTACAATTCAACAATAGCTGAGTGAGTAAAGTTCTTGTCTTCAAATCTAAACGAGCACAAGTTCGTATCCCAGCTGGGTAAAAAAAATAAAAAATAAAATTTGAAAACAATATAAATAAAATTCAATGTGTGTAAATAAATTTTTTTAATTTTAATTTGTTTATTTGACTACTTATTTTTTAGCTTCAAGTAAGCCAAATAATAACTTGTTAATTGCTTTGGCAATGTAAATACATTTGTACATACATTTGGACTTCTCAAAAAAAAAATAAGTAGTTATCAAGTCAAATTGTAAGTAGTCACGACTTAAATCTTCATATACTTTTTTGCCTACCAGTGAGCAAAGATTTTGCTGGGTAGTGTTGAAATTTTTCCTTTTGTATAAATTTATATAAATTTTTTTTTTTTTTGAGTAACAAGTAGTCTTCATTTCTTCAAGGTATGTAAATTCTGTAGAATTCTGTAACCAACGAGTAACAATGGAATACTATTGTTTTTGACACGCTGTCTATTACAAGTTTCTATCTCGAAACCGCAAGAGCTACAAATCTCTAATTTTCGCATAATATGTATAACCACCCTGAAGAAAATTTGATGACAAATATGACAAATATACTCGTCCTATGAATTGGGAAAATTTGGTGTTTCCAAAAGTAAGGAGTAGTGCCATTGTTTATATATTTTCCATTTTCAGTCAATTTAGTTGAGAGTCGGGCTTAGTTTTAAAAAAAGGGACAAAAAACCGTGACAAAAATATTTGTCATAAAATTTTTTTATAATTTTTCAAAGCATCAAACTGATCATCAAAACTTTAAATGTGTTTATCGGTTAATTTCTAACTTATTCATAATTAGTACTAAAATATATGTACATATGTATGGATGTCACAAAACCAGATTTTATGAGACTAGTTTGTATTAAAGATATGTGTACTATGTTTTACGTAAAATTTCCTACAACTCATATCCGCACAGAAACATACATTTTTAAATAAGGACAAGTTGTTCTTCGTATCCACAAATTTCGGCCGTTAAAAGTACTGAGATCAAAATGAGGACCAGGTTGAAACCAATAGGGCTCCTTTTCACCTTTGGCGTACTTAACCCTAAAAATGTTATTTGTTGTGGGCTTATCTATTCTAGTTATATGCCTGAACTTCGTTGCTGCTAATGCCAACTCATCAGTAGAATTTTAATTATCATATTTGAATAGCTTACTACTCGTGTGCGAATATAAAAACTCTCAAAGAAATAATCAGAGCTGCGTAAATAAAAGTATGTATACGAATTTGAAAATTTTGCAAATATGATGGCTAAAATGATGCTGATGAGTCAGCATTGGGACCATAGAAATGCAGGGATATAGAATAGCTAAGCAAGTTCCACAAAAATTAGAAAATTTTCAAATAACACTGTGTTCGGATTTCGAAATTTTATTTTGGACAAAGGTTGATCTCATATAATTTTCTGCCAAGGAATCGAATGACGTCCACCGTTTTTCAGATTGGGTCAAGTTTTCGAGATATTGGTCTTTTAAGTTTTTTCTTTGGATACCCTATTATTCTTTAAAAATCGATCTTATATGCAATTTATGTAAACAGAAAACGGTTTTATAAACAATTTAATATCCGTTTTATTAATTTTTAAGCTATTTTCGATGCTATTTTTTAATTTGTTGCCGCCACTCTTTTTCTTATTGAAGTTTTTCCTACTAATCATGTTAATTGAAAAATAAGTTGTCACCGCCTTTTGAAATGGCCGTTTCAGATATTTTTTTCTAGGCCTTTCCTGGTTTTTATTCGAATGTTTTATATTCGAATATGGAATAGTTCATATTCGAATATTTTATATTCGAATATCGAATATTTTATATTCGAATATCGAATAATTCATTTTCGAATATTTTATATTCGAATATCGAATAAATCATATTCGAATATTTTATATTCGCATATTATGTTCGAATATTTTATATATAGCAACAAGTACCGATATGTTTTATTATTAAATTCATTTTTAGTAAAAACTTCAGTAATAAATATAATAACAGTAAGAAAATATAAGAAAATTAAAAAAAACATCGAAAATGGCTGGAAAATTAATGAAATGGATGGTGTATTGCTTTGTTGTATTTTACATTATGTAAATATAGGGAAATAACAGTTTTCTGTTCACATAATTTGCATATACCCAGCAAAAAGAAATTTGGTACAAGGAAGCAGTAAGACTAACTAGAAGGGCTTCATAGATGCGCAAAAGTACACGGTGCTTCTCCTCTGCTTTACGAGGATGCAATAACGTAAGCGAGAGAAGAAATTTACCACACACACGACGAGTTTGGTGGGCTATTTATTTGTTTTTTTTCATGTTTTTCAAACACGAAGTTTTTTATTCAGCTCAAACTTTTTAATAGTACATCCTCTCTCGCTTACGTGGATACACATATGGATGCTAGTGTTATTTTTAATTCGTAATTTAATTTTTTATTCTTCTATTGAATAGTGTATGAAAATAAATGTGCCTCGGTAGCTTAATGGTTAGTGTTCTAGCCTACCATGCGGAGATCGTGGGATCGATTCCTGATTAAATACACGAACAAAAAGTATTTAATAAAAGCAAATTGTACTGTTAATATAGTTTCCAATTGTATTTGTACCATTTAATACATAAATAAAATAGAATACATAAATAAAATAAAATATGGCAAATAGAAAATTAATCCAAGTGCAAGTAAAATTGTGATATGATATAAGGACAAAACAATTTTTTGATTATATACATATAAAAAAGACATGAGGTTAATACATCTAGGATGCGCAGAAAGGAGCTCATACCTCAAGACCTACCAAGTGGGACATCCCATACAGAAATCATGTAATCCCGAAGCAGGTTTGTAAGGGAGAGTCCCTTACAAACCTGCTTCCGGTAGACGGATATTTTTGCTGGGTAATATCAATCCTAATTGAGTAATAGGGGATCCAAAGAAAAATATTATCTACAATAGCAACATCTCGGTAACTCTTGTCCCTAAATTATATATGCTCAATTATCAGAACCTTAGCCCGAATTTTCGACTACCGCAGTGGAATTAAATTCTGAGAATGTCTCAAATAAATTTAGAAAAAATTTGTAACAACTTCACCACAATTTTCAGTTATTGAGCAATACAACTAAAGCTTTAAATTAAAACAATATGTATGTAGAACACATTTTTTAAACCTTTAATGAATTTGGAATTCTGCATGTATATTTCTAAGTACATATTATTATAAATTTTAAAGTTTACTAAATGTCAATTAAATTAGCATAAGCCATATTCGAATAATTAAAAGTTTTCTAAAGGTTTGTATATATGATGTACTTCTAAAGGTATATTGAACAGGTACCAGCACGAGAACAGCTGTTTTAGTAAATTTGAGAATGTGTGCGTCACACAGACAATAGATTTTGACACATGTCTGGGAGTTTTCTATCAACAACGGGCATTTGTTATTAAATTTGAGAGAGCTTATGAATGTGTGCGACTCACAGTTAATGGATTTGACACATTTCTGGGGCATTTCTACCAACAAAATACATGTGTTTTTTGGTGTTGTATTTGTTTTAGTTATGGTGGTACCTGTAATGAATATGCCTTGGTCAGATGTGCGAAGTATCGGACGTATTCACCACAACAAAGAACTTGATAAATATTTTACAGTTGCTCTGCCGGCGTCATGTTCATGTCATGTTCAAGTCGATGGCTAGTGAAGACGTAAGGTTAGACTGTGACGTAGGGCTACGTAGCTCCTACCTAATGTACGAATGAATGCGTTATCATAACACTAATTTTAATATTTTAAGTAATTAGTCGTTTATTTTTAATCAGTCTCAAGTTTATGTTTTTTTAATTGTAAGTATATACAAATTATACGTAATAAAATTTACTAATTGTTTATATTAAATAACACGGTTGGTTATCAGCTAGAGACGCAAAAAGCCAAAGCCATTATTGTCAATGGCGAGCGCTACAGGTCAATAAAAACTAATTTATTTTAGCACGATGTGAACGATATTGACACGGACGACATGTGGGCCTAGCAAGACTACAGTCACTACCTAGCTGACGTGAATAGCCCGTAACACCGGTGGAGTTTTCTGAAGGCGAACCTGTATGCAATCGACCTGTGTATGTATGTATGGATATATGTATGTCCTTAAAGTGATTATATTTCAGATCATCGATCCTATGCAACATAGTTATTGGAAATTGTACTTCTTCGCTACGTGACATCTTGTAAAGTCGGTGGAACTAAATGCACTACACTAAACCCCAGAAGTACTGATTTCACTACAGCCAAACTCGGCTGATTTTTCGGCCCTCAAAATATATTTATGTATGTATGTAAGTATATTCTTAACTTATTCTTATTCACGCTCATAACCCCACAGTAAATTTTAAAGTTTTCATACAATGTTGTGTTATATTTAAATTTAGCCTTCAGCTGGTATACGATTTTTTTTTTGTCATATTTTAATCGCCAAGGTGATTTCCAAACTTAAATTCTACATGGAAGTTTATTTAACTCTGTTCAAGTATTTTTTTTTGTGCTGTATTGTATTATTATTCCAAAAATATGTGTAAAGAAAACAAAAACAATCAGCAAAATTTTAATGCCAAATCATGACGATTTTAGTAGAAAAACTTAAAAAAAAATTTATGTAAATTAATCAAAAAGAACCTTTGAAATAATACAACAATAAAAGTGCATATCGTTAACTTAATTTAGAAACGACGTATCTGACATACATATAAAAAAAGTTAAAGGTCGGAGACAAAAAACTAAAGACGTTAGTTTGCAGAACGCAACGCTTTTTTCTCCTGCTTTATATTTTTTTAAAGTTAGATACACCTTTTCTAAATTAAGGCGACGTTATAAAGTAATTAAACAGTTTGTTTCTTTTTGTGCTCATTAAATATACAACATATAAAATATTATAGCAGAAAGTTATAACAACATTATGCTAGGAACACAACTGGGACGAACGACGAATTTCGTCCAACACGACGAATTCGTCGATAAAAATTCGCTGTGTAAATTCGTCGTGTGAAGCACAATAGCGACGAAAACGCAACAGCTGTTACAATTGATAAAGTTGTTTACTGTTTGTGCAAAGTGTGACCGTATTAAAAAAATAAAACACACTTGAATAATTAAACATTAGCAAAAACACAGCTAACACCAATTTTTATAGTTAATTATTATCAATCTTTACTTCAAATGCTATAAAATAAAAATAAAAAAATAATTAAAGCAAAAATTATCTTTATTTACTAAAACCAAACATGGTCACTTGGTACTGATATGTTCGTCGCTCGCCGGCGTAAGAAATAGAAATAAATTTATTCAGAGTTCGCCGCGTATGACGAATTTCGTCCGACGCCGTTATTGTGTGTATTTTCATATACACAAATGTGTTTTATTTTTGGCGACGAATACTCGCGACCAAATATTCGTTGTTCGCCCCAGTTGTGTTCCTAGCATTAGGTGTTGAAAAAGAGTTTAAGTATCAAAATTGTGACAACTCTCTTCGAATTTGAACTCCGTATGGGTTAAATATAACCCAGTTGGCCAGATTGTCTTACAACACGTTAACAATTCGTGTCCTCTGTCGATTTGGTTTTCTAATCGGTAATTTAAAGGAAATCGCTGTTCGCGACAATCTAAGCGACAAATTTTTTAATGTTGTCCTCTATTCAACTTTTTTGACGACAATATGAGCGACCGTAAAATTGTTGAGGACAAGATAAGCGCCAATGTCTTACATTTTGTCCTTAATCCAATTTTGTTGAGGACAATATGAGCGACAGTGTCTTACGATTTGTCTTCAATTAACTTTAACAAGGTGGGTGACAATGTCTTACGTTTTGTTTTCAATCACACTGTGTTGAGGACAAGGTGACAGACAATGTCTTACGATTTGTCTTCATTTAACTTTCCTGTCTTACATTTTTTCTTTAATCACGCTCTGTTAAGGACAAAGTGGATCGACAATGTGTCACGATTTGTCTTCATTTAACTTTATTGAGGACAAGATGAGCGACAATGTCTTACGTTTTGTCTTGCGTTATGGACGAGAAAACCGACCATGTCTTACGATTTGACTTTAGTTAACTTTGTTGAGGACATTTTGTCTTCAATCAAACTTTGTTAACGGGAAGATAAGCACCGTCTTACGTTTAGTCTTCAAACAAACAAATGAATATGGTGATACACCTCGAATCCTAGCTAAGTTAGTCCTCAACATAAATACTTTCAATGAAACGGAAACAAACAAGTAAGTAAAATTAAATAAAAAATTATAAAATTTAATTTTTTTTAAGACAATCTTCAATCATGTATGAGATTTTTTTGCAACGAGGCGTGTCGCAGTACCCATTGGGGGAAAAAGGTATCGAATCTAAAAAACGAATTTCGAATATTGGATAGTTGGACATGCGAGGGACGATATGATATACACTGAAATAATTTTGTTCATAAATTCTGTGAATGTTGACATTAATCCAATGAAAAATTTCATTAAAACTCAACCAACGTCACGCTTCGTTGGATTAATGGAACAAGTTTCGTTCAAATTATTTTAATGAAGATTTCATTAAATTTATGAAACACGTAATTTCATTGCTCCAATGCAATAATTTCACTAAGCCAATGAAAATATTTCACTGTATTGATGAAATTATTTCATCGTTTTAATGAAACTGTTTCATATTTTTTATGAAATTATTTCAATATCTTCATGTAATTCTATCATTATTTTAATGATATTCTGTCATTATTTTAATGAAATTATTTCAATTTTTCAATGAAATTATTACATTACTTAGTAGCCTCTTGAATTAATTTTTTTAGTGAGTTTATTAATTTATTGAAAATTTCATGGTTGAAATACGTACGATAGACGCTAATGCACATCAGAAAAATTTGTAATGTTGATGACCGCTCACAGTATCGAACACAGACTCTTAATTATCATCATTTGCTTTATAGTAGGAATGGGAAAAAATATCGATATATCGATATTTTCTTAAAAATATATCAATATATATCGCCGATATATTTAATTGTAATATATCGATATATCGATATTTTTCAAAAACTATCGATAGTATCGAATTCGATATTTTTTACCTTTGTTTTGTTTTTCGTGCAGTTTTTCAAAACATTTCGATACAATATTCATCAAATAAAATATTACTAACAATATCTTTTGTTTTAATTATAAAATTTTGTGTATTCAAAAAATTATATTTCCTTCAGTATGATTTTGTTGATGTGCGTTCCATGAAATATTGGTGAGTCTATAAAGATGTTGGAAATTAACTCTTTTCAGCTTAATTATTTATAAGAAAAGTACTTTCCGTGTTTTATTTTTAGAAAATTTTGGGGGTATGTATGAAAAGTCATGCTTGAAAATACATCGATATATATATATATATATCGAAATATCGATATTTTATTCGATATATATCGATGCCGATCGATATTTAAAAATATATCGATGTATTTTTGTTCACTTCCCCATCTCTACTTTATAGGCAACGTCTTAACTACTTCAGCCAACATCACTGTCAATGTGTCTATGAGTGTATAATAAGAAATATTGCAACAACAAAAACATATACAGTAGACGCTCGTGAATTAGAACCACTTTGTTCTGGGGTAGTTCCAATTTTCGAAAAGTTCTAATTTCCGAAGGTTTTTCTTAATAAAAAGCAACATAAAAGTACATCTTCGTTTAGAAAATACGCAAAAAACACTTCTGCATGTACACACGTTTCAGGTTTCACTTAAGCACTGCCGAATTATGACTACGCATTTCAGATTTCACACTCTAATGAACAAAACTGTACGGACAACAAAAATTACATATGTAACATGGGACTCTCCTTTTTTTCACTATGTGGAAGCCAAATTAAAAACACATAAAAAGTAAAAACGCTCTGAAATTAGAACCGTCAGCATGTAATGTATTAAAAACGTTGGTTCTAATTTCCGAAGGATTCGAATTTCCGAGAGTTCTAATTTACGAGCGCCTACTGTAATACTCTTTTTGTTGTTCGCTTATGGTTGCTAACTATTGAAATAAATAAAGGTATTTTTTTTAAGAAAATATATGATTTATTTATTTAATAAGTTCAACGAACCTTTTCATCAAACCAATAAAATATATTTCATTGAAATTATGACATTCAAGGTCATAAAATTTAAATTTTTTTTTTTCAATTTTTTATATATTTCAACAATTTTAAGTATCAATTAAAATATGTTGTCCAAACTTAAAGAGGTTTCCATAAAATGACAAAATGTTATTGTCATATATCCAATGAAATTTTCTAACGAAACTATGAAAGTTAATGAAGCAATTCCAATGAAATTTTTCACAATATTCCTGAACTTTCATTAGAATTGTGAAATATTCATTATATTTGTGAACAAAATCTAACGAAATTGTTTCATTGGATTTATGAAGCGAAATTCTTTCAGTGTACATACTTTGAAATGAACCTTGAAGCCTTGGCTATAAGCATTTAAATAATTTGGAATAAAAAGAGCAGCAAAACTCCCAATTAAAACATTTTAAAATAAAAAGATTATGTTAGTGATTCAAATTAGGGGGCGTCGATTTGTATGGATTCAAAAATAAATGCAAAATCGTAGATTAATAGCACATATTAGAATTTTTTAAGAATTCTATCACCTTGAGCCAGCTCTAAGATTTTCTATTGGTGTAGAAATGTAGATATATTATTTAGTTTTTACACTATTCGAATATTTCTAGCGTCTGAAACCGAACACTGTTTTTAGAGGACCAGCTTAATATGCATATGCACGTCGTATGTACATATTTAAATATATAATAACAAATATATTTTTCTCAGCTTTATTTAATTCAATTTGTGACAAAAAGTAGAGCAAATAATTGAAAAATGAAAAGAAGAATTTGATATAAAAATAAGCATTCAGATAAAATATGGTATGTTTAAAAATAGAGGAAATAATTATTGTAATAGATAATATATGTATGTATGTAAAAATTTAAAAATATCTATGCAGTGAAAATACACTCGTATGATTCAAACATTATTTTGTATTTTATTTAACCCTTTAGTCGCCATACTTCAAGTATTCAAATAAAAACTAAACTCTTAACAATCAACTGAAATTATTTTTGCTTACATGTTTAGTATAGATTGAAATGAACGAACAACTTCAACAAATTAAAAAACTAATATATTGAGAGTTTTTATGTGCTGGAATAATAATAATTCTTGTATTCTTTCTCATTTATGATTTCGCTCCTTTCGCTCCCTTCGCTCCCCTGCAGCGTTGTCATATCTCAATAACCCAAAATTTTTAAGTTACCAAAGCAAAAAATATTCCTTAAACCGAAGTTATGACTAGTGATGTAACGAATACCGATACCGATATATCGGCGATACTTCAGATTTTCCGATACATCGGTGTGGGCGATATTTTACTGTCGATACGACGATACTTTTAAAAATTTTTTCAGAGTTTTTTTTTTAACAAATAATTTATTTTTGTTCGATTTACCATGAATTAAATTCACTTCGTTATTTTTTAAATCTTATTAATATCAGTTTTAAAAATTAATAATATATTATGCTGTTTGTTGTAAGAAAAAAGTTGTAAACAAAATTATTTATTTTTTGTTACTTTTACCATGAATTCAAGTTCAAGTCGTTGTTTTATAAATCTTATTCCAGCAAAAAAAAAAGATACTCCAAAGAAGTCATGAAAATGTAGAATTCGCGATCTGGAAGTATTGCAAATTTGGATAATTTCTAATTAGTTTTACATATCCTTGACATTGCAAGAAGTTCTGTTTTTCGATTACTAATTCGGTGGAAGCGATGCTAGGACAAATTTATTTTTCGGTATTCTATAATGAAAAAGGATACAAAATTACCCATTTTCAGAATTTTTTTTGCGAATTTAAACTCAGAACTGTATTTTCATGTAAATTTAAGTGAATAAACATAAACTTAGAAGTCTTTTAATAATTAAGCTATTAAGTTATTTAGAAAAATATTAGTTGATAAATGTCCTTTAAAAAAATCGATTTTTTAAAAAGCATGGCGAGTATTTTTTAAAATTATAAAGGAATTAAACATTTTTTCTTGCTTTTCTACTAATTATCTGCATATTTTTAATATAGATTTTTTGGAAGCAAAGAAAATGTAGCTCCTTAAAAATTACTTCCAATGTTTTATCAATTTTAAATATTCTCTCTTATAATGTAATTTTGTATAATAAAAAAATTGCGCTTGAGTTTTGTTAATCTAAACTTAAACTCAATTTCAATATTCGTATCGGCATCGGAATCGGTATCGGCGATATTTATTTTTAAATATCGGTATCGGATCGGCAAAACGGCGTATCGTTACATCCCTAGTTATAACTATCGTATCGACAGTAAAATATCTGAAGTATCGCCGATATATCGGTATCGGTATCGGTATTTGTTACATCCCTAGTTATAACCACTAAAATGCTATTGCCGGCCATATACTAGGTTACATTTTTAAAACTTTTTGCCAAGCTGCATATTTTTAGATATAACTACGTCGCAATAAAGGAGCGATTTGTGTAAATAAGACTTGGGTTTACATCAGCATTACCGTTGAAAATTTTCAAAAAGGGGCACAAAAATGGAATTTCGGAGAAAAAAATGGGCAACTTTAGCAACAAGCAAAATGTAAAAAAGTTATTTAATTATTAAAAATATAGGTTAGCAAACATAAACTGCCGCTCATCTGATTAGGTTTAACGTATTAAGGTATCTTTACATGGTAATACAAAGTATTAATACTTTGTAGAATCAAAATATTATAAATTTATTTTCGTGCTTAAAAAAAGAGAACAAAATGTCAAAATGTTTTAAATATTTTTCATGTTTACACCTCTGGTGTGAAGATAATATATAAGTTTCTAAAATGGTTTAGAAAATAAACATTTACCGAACGTTTGTCAAATTTTGTATCCATATTCTCTCCTACTCAATACATTTTGCTTTTACATAATAAGATTTTTTTTAGTTTTTATAACGATACCTTTAGCAATACTTTTTGGCAGTTCTATCAAAAACTATTGCTCCAACTACTAATAAAATTGGACTTGTTTTTAAAAAAATATGCATTATGTGAAATCTGTGCAAAAAATTAACTAGAGTATTTTACCACTATCAAATAATTGCTGCAAAACAAATTTGGACCAAGAGCAATGCCTAATCAGAATAGGTTTCTGATTAATTTTAAAGTTTACATTATAACTTCCCCGCGAATTGTTAGTTTTTAATAAATTTTTGACATTTCTAAGCCGATAAAACAATTTGAAATTTAAATATGTCGAGGAATATCTTTATCTGAAGCTGAAAGGATCAAAATTAAATGGTATTCTCTGAAGCTCTTACTCATGATCAAATTTGGAAAAAAATTAATGAAAGTCAAAATTGTGTGTGTAATTTCTTATTAATGTTAAAGCGCTATCCTCAGCTAAAAACTGGCTCAATTAAATTGCTCTTGTTTGAATGGCTACAGCATTTTCGTCGAATAGTGGATGATTGACTTTGATCGGATAAAAAATGACGGAGTTATAGGGGATCAAATTCAAACTTCTCCGGTCTCCGAAAAGAACGATGTTATTATGTTCTGCCGTGTAGATTGGAATTAATTAAATTTTTCCTTGTTTCTTTCACTATTCTCTT
Organism: Panzeria rudis; assembly: GCA_956483635.1. Lineage (NCBI taxonomy): Eukaryota > Metazoa > Arthropoda > Insecta > Diptera > Tachinidae > Panzeria > Panzeria rudis. The sequence goes on from OY101449.1 coordinate 110,042,963, forward strand.
ATGTAAAACTCTTTCTGAATAAAATATTACGAACTTTAGCTTAATAGAAATTACATACTTTCAATTGATTCCATTGTTTTTATTTAAATGTGCAAGAAAAACTGAAGGATCCGAGACACCAGAAGGGACGCTCACAATTTGACGCCGGACTAACAAATCACCAGAGATATATATGAAGCCATAAGCAAGCAATTAACAACGGCTTTAAATGGCCGCACAGTATGAAATATGCAAATATTCAACGATTTTTTATGCTTTTGATTAAATTTACCATCAGGTTCAATGGTCGGTCAGGAATGGGTTAAGCTTGTGTGCATGTGACGTAAATGAACGATAATGTGCAAGAAAAACAGAAAAAAAATCATATTCGCACGATTAAAAAAATCACTTGACTTTTGTTTTATATCAAGATTACGAATAATATGCTCAAATGAACTAAATGCACCCGACCGACCGAACAACCGAGTGAATACCAATTTCCTTGAACTTGTTGCGCCAAACAGCAACAATACGAAATTATTACACAAGAAAATAATAAAAACAAAAGCAACAGCTGCAACTATATTTTTAGTTGTTTCTCATTTTTGAACAGGCAATAAACAAAACCAACATTAGGGGTATTAGCAAATTGGTCATTAATGGCATTTTTTTTTTCATTTTCAAAGCCGACCCTTTCAAATAAGGCCATGTACAAGACTAACGGAAAATCGCCAAAACAAAAAAAAACGTCAAAACGAAAAACCCACCAAAACGAAAAAGTCGCCAAGACCAACAAATTGACTAATTGGAAAAAAGTCGCCTAAGAGATAAAAAAAATCGCCAAAACTACAAAAATCGGCAAAACGATAAAAACTATAAAAACAAAAGTAAAAAACTTTAAAATTAAAAACAAACACCAAGACAAAAAAATTGCTTAGCTGATAGTTCAGTACAATCGTACAAAAAGAAGGGCAAACTTTGCATTTGATATAGGATGAATTTTTTTTCGTGTGCGACAATCTTAAAAGTGAAATATCGTGTCTAATATACAATTCTTAGTTTTTCGCCTGAGCTCAGTTTAAAATGGAACCTATTCTATTTTCATCCAATATACAATACTAACCGGTCTATACTAAAGATACTAACTAATGTAAACACTGAAATAGCGAGACTATTAATTTGATTTAGCTTAGGTTAGGTTTCGAGGGCAATCACGACTCAAGAAGTGACTCACTTGCGATACCATAGAACCGACAGGGCGTAATTAGTCGTTAACTACGATTGTCCTGTCGTCGTGTCAAACCCTTCCGATTGAAATAAGTACGAGGATAGCTTGACTAGCCCTACATTTGCCAGACTGTCTAATAGTCGTTGTAAACTAAACCCATCCTGGGTCCCAATATTTCAGTGCCCTGTGAGCACTGTAACTAATACTTTCGTTCGACCTTTCACGAGCCTGAGCAGATCATGTGTCCTGCTGAGGTCGTAGGGGGTGCCTTCGCGTTCCCACATGTGTTGTGCTAGCCTGTATGATTCAAGCTGTATCAGTAGTTTACAGTGTGATAAAGGAATGTAAAGGATGTGGCAGATCATTGAGTTGCTCTATGTCACGCCCTGTCTGGCAATTCCGTCCGCAATAGTGTTTCCAGTGTTACTCTCGAATGTCTCGCTATCTCATTTAGAGATACACAGAAAAAATTATCACCAAAAAATTTTCAAACAAAAGTTTGTCTAAAAAGAAATTTCATTTTCAGTAAATGTTCTGTCCATAATCAATGAATTGTTTGTTTGACTCTTATTTTGGGCGCAAACATCAAAAACAACAAGAAAAACTATGTCGTAAGAAACAAACCCGATGACGACATACACACAAATAACAACAACAACAATGATAGCAAAAGGAATGCGATTGTACCAAGTTTGTTTACTGAAGATTTTTGAGTGAATCAATTCGTTATTGTCGTTGCATAATTCTCTTTTCATTTTTTTAGAGTCTTTAGATAAACATTCAGACTTGAACACATTTAACAAAGTGAAATTTCATAAATGCCTAATGGATGATGATGATGATGACCAAGACAAAGGTTTTGTTTGATATATTACAAGAAATCTAGTAAATATTTTTGTTTGATTACGTAAACTATTTTGTTTTTTGTTGTTAGATTTTATTAATGGCCAAATGTGTTTTACTTCTGTTATTTGATTTGTAATATAAGCTACTGGCCTACCGTGTTGTATGTAAATAAAAATGCAAGTTTTATTTCATATTGTCCCGACGTTTCGTGAATTTTATGTTCACTTTTTCAAGGGATCTTCGTCTATTTAATAAAAAACAAAACATCAACTCATTTCTAAAAAATTATTGAAATTTTTACAATTATTAACTCACATGTATATAAAATTTTTTACATTAAAAGTTTTTAAATACTTTTTTAACTTTAAACTCACAAATTTAAAATAATTCTTTTTAGTATCACCGCCTGTTTATGTTATTGCAATTTTGTAACTGGCGCTTAAATTATCCGTGTCCTCTTTAATATTCATTGTTTTGTTTATCTTCTGTTGAATTCTTAAGCTTTCTGTTATGTATCTTTTTCTAGTGTTGTTTATTTTGTCCAGTATTTTTATATTGTCAAAATCTGGTTTATGTTGTGTTTGTAGTATGTGTTGTGACAGAGCAGTGCTTTCTTTGTTTTTGTTTAATATTTGTTAGTATTTTTAGAATAATTCATACAAAAATATTGTTTGATATTTTTCAGAAAATCCAGTAAATCTTTTTGTTTGATTTAGTAAATTGTTTTATTTACAATTTGTAAATATTTTTATACAAATTGTTTTACAAATTTAAACAATTTGTTCACTGAAAAAAATTCGCTTTTTCAATGAAACTGTTGAGATATTTTTGTCTATATTTACAAATTTGTTTGTAGGTAGGTTCCTAGACAAAATATTTACTATTTCATTGAATTCCTTTACAGAAAACGAAATGTACCCGGCATTCGGCAACCGCCAAGAAAGTAGTGTAAACACCTTTTATAGTAGCGATGGCCGCTATGCTGTCGGTAAATATATATATATATATATATATATATATATATATATATATATATATATATATATATATATATATATATATATATATATATATATATATATATATATATATATATATATATATATATATATATATATATATATATATATATATATATATATATATATATATATATATATATATATATATATATATATATATATATATATATATATATATATATATATATATATATATATATATATATATATATATATATATATATATATATATATATATCTTCCGATATCCTATAGTACCTAAGCCATCTTGCTACCATAGCGCTAGCGGAGATTTCTACTTGCAAGACGCTGTATCCATCCTAAAGCCTGAGTGGAACTCGTACATTGAAGTTTTCGACATAGAAACCTCTGCCAGTTCTGTTACCCCTTTTGGGGCCATCCATGAAAACGTTGACGGCTCCATCAGGGCTAAGGGATGAAAAATACTGTTCACTTCTGGGAACAAGTGAGAGAAATAGCCCGTAAAAGTAAGGCTTCAGTGTGCAGTAGTCAATATTATTGTTGATTTACATTACACAAAACAAAATCCTGGTGGTATTAGAGAGAGAGAGAGGACACGGCGGTAAAAACAATTATGTATTAACTTTCCTATATCTTCACAACAATGGGGCAGCGAAGCACACCGGGTGAGTCTACGATAATTCAAAATTACTTTGTATGGTGGGTGTAAGTCTCCCCTCTTCCTATACCACCAGTCTTACAACACAAAAAAACAAACAAAAAAAGTATGTTTTGACATCGAAAATTTTGAAATTTTTCCACATATAAAAAACATTTTCTTTTGCGATTTTAAATTTATTCTAATGTATTTTTTCCCAATTTATTAAACATTTTCCTCATCCCATTGATTTACTCCCAGTTTATTTACAGCTTTGAAAATGTTCAATTATGTAGATTGGAGGACTTTTTAAATTTTTTTTGAGATTGTCGGCTTATTTGCATTTCATAAAAAAAATCAGGACGAAAATAGTCGCATTTTGCGAATATTTAAGCTATTTATGCGATTTCTGATTTGTTCCTAATAGGAACCACAAAATATGTCTTGGTGCCTTGGTGTCCAACATTATATATTCGGACAGATGAAAGGCCAGGCCGTAATTGTTAAATCGACTCCCGTACCCATAAGGAATCAGAATATATACATAGGTGGCATGCCATAACGTCCAATGAAATAGTGTTCATGGACGTTATTTTCACGCGGAAAAGGAAATAATGACCATAAGAAAATGCAAATAAAGTTCAAGCAAATGGCACCGCAGAGTGAAGATTGACTGCATAGCCGCGCTTTGAACGGGATTGATTGTTTTCTGCTCTGGATATGTAGCATAGTGGCTTCGCAGAGTTTAGATTTTTGACTAGGCAGTAAGCCTTTATTCTGCAAAGCCACTATTCGTAATTCCCATGAACATTATTTCCTTTTTGAAGTGGAAATAATGTCCGTAGACGTTATCTTCTTGGACATTATTGTATGACACCAATATATGTACATACATAGCTCGTGGTATCAAAAATTAATATTATATAAACTATAATTAAGTTTTTAGTGCATATTTAATGCGCATAGAACATACATACTTTTTTAGAGCATATTTCCGCTTTCCCTGATTATATGTTTTGTGTTATATTATATATGTAGTTCTAACAAATATATTAGATTTTTCAATCTTTCTGATATGAAAGGTATATAAGTTAATAATTTGTATATTTTTGGCTCCCAAATATTAATAAACCCTTTCAAACAAAATTTTTTTTTGAAAATCAGTTCATATATGACAGTGTTAGTCAAGGGGGAGCAAATTTCCCAACCGACTTAAAAAAAATGATGGGAGTAAACTTCAGGCCAACCCTTTTAAATAAAAAAAAAGATTTTTGAAAATCGGTTCACATCTGACAGAGTTAAGAATTGAGGTGGAGCAAATATCCCCACCGATTTTCGAAAACAAAATTATGGAAAAAAATTATGGGATTAACCGCCAGCAAACCCTTTCAAATCAAAAAAGAATTTTAAAAATCGGGTGACAAATGACAGAGTTATCCGTGGGGGACCAAACTACCCCCATGCCCCTCACCAATTTTTCGAAAAAAATAATGTGACCAAACTGTAAGCAAAACCTTTCAAGGAAAAAACGACTTTTTAAAAATAGGTTCACAAATGGCAGAGTTAAGGAAAGGGGGGGGGGGGCAGTTTCCCCACAAATTTTGAAAAAAAAAATTATGGAACCTAAGTGCACGCAAACCTTTTCAAACCAAAAATAATTTAAAAAATCGGTTGACAAATGACATCCATTTTCGAAAAAAAATAATGTGACCAAACTGTAAGCAAAACCTTTCAAGGAAAAAACGACTTTTTAAAAATCGGTTAATAAATGGCAGAATTAAGCATTAGGGGGGGGGGGGTGCGAAGGTTGTGATATATCCTTACCTATTTTGAAAAAAAAATTACGGAACCTTTCAAAAAAAAAATAAAGAATTTTGAAAATCGGTTGACAAATGACAGAGTTATGCGTAGGGAGAGGTTTTGACCCATTTTATCCCCTCCTGGTACAAAATCCGGGAAAAAACTGCAGTCTGTATTAATTGTGGGCCAAATATCTATCTGTGTACCAAATATCATTAAATCGGTTCGGCCGGTTAAGCGTGATGCCGTAACAAAAATCTGCGGTTCATAAATGACAGCTTTAAGCCTTAGGGGAAGGGGGGTCAAATATCCCCCTCGATTTCGAAAAAAAATTATGGGACCCAGCTGCAAGCAAACACTTTCAAACCAATAAATAATTTTCAAATTCGGTTGACAGAGTTACGCGTAGGGGAAGGGTTTGACCCATTTTATACCCTCCCGGTTCAAAATCCGGACAACAAATATAGCCTATGTTAATTGTGGGCTAAATATCTATCTGTGTACCGTATTTCATTTAAATCGGTTCTGCAGTTTATACGTGATGCCGTAACAAATGAAACTGACAGAGTTATGCGTATAGGGAGGTTTTTACCCATTTTATTTCCTGCTGGTCCAAAATCTGGGAAGCAAAAATATAGCATATATTAATTGTGGGGCAAATATCTACCTGTATACCAAATTTCATTCAAATCGGTTCAGCCGTTTAGGCGTGATGCCGTAACCAAAATCTGCAAAACAACCAAACAAACAAACATACATCTCATTTTTATATAATACTAGGATCACACCTTTTCAACCAACCATATATGTATGTATGTATCATTAATATTGGTGGACAATAATATACTTAAAAGTGTACGACAAAAAAATTGTGTGGCATATTTATAAGATATGGAATATATGGATTATATTGAAAAAATTGTTTTACGTAACGCTCAATACATTTTTATACGAATTCAATATTTCTTTCAGAATATACACTATATTTTGAATTTAAAACAATTCAGATGTAAAATCTTTGATGTATTTTAACATAAATTCCTTAGTATTTACTAAAAAAAAAAATTTGGATAACACTCAATACATTTTTTTGAATACAAAGCATGATTTTTTTTTATGAAACGTTTTGCAATATAATGTACTATTTAAAAAAGTTCACAAAACTTTTAAATATTAAGAAGTACAAACCTACGCTGCTATTTTAGTGTGTGTAGTTAATGCAATTTTAATAATTAAACTGAGTAATGAAGCTTACTAAAAAAGCGTAACGCTCAATACACAAGATTGCGGACAGCAAAAATTTAAAAAAATATATAGATGTGTGAAATAAGAGAAGCAAATGCAAAAATTCTAAAACCGTTCTAAATTTAATCTTATTTTTGGAAAAATTCATACTTTCTTAATTTGGAAAATCAACAGCATGCATTACGGACAAGCCATTTTGTATGAAAAGAGTATAAACACTTTTTCGTTCTTTGGTTTTAACACAAAATGGACAGTCTTAAGGTGGATTTAGACTATATGTGTTTTACATCTGACTTGTCAGTTTTGAGACCCACATGTAACTTTGCGTGTCTGTCAAAATTGTCATTTACAGACGATTTTTAATTTTTTGCTTTCACACGTACATGTATAATCGTATCTGACATAAGCTCTAAGTGACGCCAACACATACTTGTTAACTCAAAACAGCTGATGTCAGACGAAAATAGAACGCGCTCTAATTGAAAATTTTGTCGCCTGACTTTAGTTCTCTAAATTTCAGGTGGCAATGTTTCAAAAGGTTCACACGACATGTATAGCTTTTGCAGTGGGAAATTTGACAAGTCAGATGTAAAACACAGATAGTATAAAACCACCTTTACACAAAAAAAAGTTTATGTACATCTATTTATAATCTATTAAATCATGCTAAAGCAGTTTTAATTTTTAAATTTATGTGTTTATTTTATGAAATATTTTACTATACTTTCAACGTATAAATGTTTGCTGGGAGACTAAATGCATCTGAAAATGAACACCTTTATTTGAACGAAGAAAACGTAAACAATGAGCAAACAATAATCGTTTCGGCAAAACAAATTATTAAAAAGAATAAAAACCTAATGATGATGGTTGCTGAAACGTGTTTGAAATATAAATTAACATATTTATGCCTACAGAAAATAATAAAAATGTGTAAATAAAAAATAAATAAATACCTACCCATTCGAATGTTAAAAATTTGATTTAGTTATAAATCTGCTCACCTCTGGTACGCAAAAAATGTTTGTTTACCTTTTTTTTACCATAAAAGATTTTGAACTTGATAGTTATACATGCTTATATTGTACATACGTGTGTGTGTGTGTATGTATGTATGTGCGTATTATTTATTTATTGATGATTAATTAAATTTCTTTAAAACAAAATATTATTGTACTCATTTATTTTCATCATTCGATCAGTTGTGCACGTGGACTTTGAAACAAAACATTTTCATTCAGGCCGTTATCACAAAACATTTATTTCTATTACGCCTTTAATTAGTTAGATAAAGTCGTGCATAATAAAATAAATTAGAAAACTCAAATGTCATTGATAAGCTGGCCGTTTTGTTTATAAAGAATTACAGTTGTTGTGCGGTTTGCATAAAACGAAATACATTTCTTTTTTTTATGACTCACTGTACTTTAGTTAATCCTCTAATTTGATGTTAAACACAACACTTTGCAAATAAATATGTACATACATATGTATGTATGCATGTAAGCAATGCTGTATTTATGTATGCATAAACATTGTTAAGAAAAATTTCAATTGCGGAAAATTTATTTATTTTATTAACTTGTTAATTTTTTATTGCATATTTCCATTTAATACACACTATCAAATTACTAGTGATTTGTTGTTGCTAGTGCAATTATTTGTTGCTTTTTAAATTTGTTATTTCTATCGTTGTTGTTATTACATAGAGAGACGTTAGTAAACTACTCTTCTTCACGATGAAATGTCCACAAAATAGTGAAACAATAAATAGAGCACAAGAGTTGCCACCCACTATATATATAAACAATTTTACATTACAATGCATCTACCCTGCCGAACATTTTTAGAGGTTATAGCTAAAAGAAAACTCTAATAATACGAAATAAACCCTAAACACATTTATACGTTTTGATTTATTATTGGCGTTCAGGTTGAATTTTGTGCTTTGGTGTCCTTGAACACTTATAGTAGAACCCTATGGCAAACATTATCATAGGACATTTGAATCCGCTATATTACCGTTTAAGGTGAGTTTTTTCTCCCTTTATCAAGAAAGCCACAAAGAAGAGGAGTTAGGGGACCAAATTTTCTACAATCATTTTCCTCGTACTGTTTTACATAAAAATGCTAAACACATATTATAGCTAAAATGTAAGTATTACAAGATTTCTTATGCCAATTCATGAAAATGGGGAGGGAACTATAACTGCACTTAAAATAAAAGCCAGATGTAAACTTTCAAAATGCTGATACAAGTATATTTTTTGTCCCCTCTACTAGAATCAGTCGTTAGAAAATTGTTATTTTTGTGTTGTATAGTGTAATTTCTCATTTTAGTAATCATATGATTGGTTTGTCATCACTAATTACATGCATAGTATACCACAAGCAGGCTAATATCCTATAAGTTCAATACGTGCAATTCTTCTTTTCTTAGTGAGAAAGAACGAGAGAAGAATAGATATGGTATAGATTTATATTTCAACACTCGCCAACAAATTCAAAAATTGCTGCAACAAAAATTGCAGCGTGGACGGGGACTAATGGCAATAAAATTGTTTCCCATGTAGTATAACAGTGAGGAGAACTTAATACATTTATTCTTCAATTATTTGGTTATATTTGGCAACACTAGTTTCCAATTTTCTTTCTCTTATACACTCCACCTTGCCGAAGTACTGTGGGAAATATACTAGTTTTTTGCAGTGAAAATAAAAATAGTGATGTCATAATAGAAATTTTTCTAGTTTTCTCTTTAATTGTATTTTCTTATTTGAAGGACTTCTTGTGCAATGCTTTCAAATATGTATGTATGTAATAACAAAAACTTTAACAAATTAAATCAAACAAGCGCATTTAATATCTTATCTTACGCTAAGTATGGTTTTATGCAAATAGATGCAAGCATACATTAATTCAATATATATTTCTAATGCGTACTATCGTTTTCGAAATCGATTTCCATCACATACATACATATGTAGCTGTATATTTTTAACTTCTCGTAATACAAATTTGGAAAGTTGGTTATTACACACCGATTTTCGAAAATCTCGAAATATTGAATTCCTAGGAATCTGTCCTGAATATTTTTACGATTATGTATAGATGTGTGTGTGTGTGTAAGTATGTAGCCCACTCGTAACTTCTAGAAGGCGTAAGCGATCGTATCAAAATTTTTTGCCATTCTTAAAATTAGATATCGTGTAAATATCAACCAATTCGACCTGATGATTTTGAGAATTTTTTTAAAATTAAATTCTCGAGAATATCCACCGCACACATAGCTGTCAGAAATACCGATTTTTTACGATATGGCAAAAAACGATATGACATACTGTGCTGACATATCTCAAGTTTTTTACGATATGACAAGTGAGAAAGCAATACACCGTGTATGACTTTTTCAGTGTTGTCATATCTTAAAAAACTTACTATATGAAAACACAGTACATCATGTCGTTTTTGTCATATCGTAGAAAATCGGCATTTCTGGCAGCTACGACCGCACAGTGCTTTGCTCCCATATAACGATGGGACAAAAATAGAAGGAGTTGACGCAGACTTCTGAAATTTAGTCCAGTACTTACATATACCTTAATTGGGAAAAATTTTGGTTTCGAAAAAAATCGGACCAAGGACACGACACGCCTACGTCAAATACATCCTTAATTCTAAAATTTTAATTTTAGCTACAGTTATTATCAGAATGTGAGAAAAATTGGTATCTGTCTCTAAAATTTAGCACTCTAGCGATGTTGTAAATTGTATTTCATTCAGAGCAAGGGCATGACTACCTTCCATCCTTTTTCTGAAAACTAGATTTTAACTACATTTATGATTAGTATGCACTAAAAATTAATAAATGTTTCTAAAATTATACCTCTTAGCTCTGCTGTAAATTTTGTTCTATTTGGAGCAAGGACATGACTTCCTCTCATATATCCTTTTTCCCAAAAACTAAATTTTATGTGTATTTATAATCAGAATCGAACTACAGGTATTTTAAAATGGCGAAAAAAGCGGTGGATGTTATTACTGTTTCTGATATATAAAGGTCTAATCTAAATTGTCCCATTCTCACTTTTTGCGGATATTTGTGCTGATTGCCTTTTATTGAATATTAAAAACGGCGGATTTTGCAAATATTTGCAAAAAAAAAATTAATTTGAAATAGCATACAATTTTTATTTTACAAGTTTTCGTAATAAAACTTAACCCACATAATCTAGTATCATCTAGCTTTGAAAAAAGTATAGCAGGTAAAAAATATAATTTTGATTTTTTTAGTCGATCAATTTTGCATTAAAATAACCCAACTTTAAAGTGTCGTAACACCGTCAAGAAACATTTTTATGCAAAAATATGTTGTATTTGTCCTAAATGAGCAATTACCTTTGAAACACTATGCTTTTTTATTTTTGTCTATGGGTTCCGACCGAACCCAGCTCTTAACCTTAAAAAGCTAAAAATTTCATTGATTCAATAATTTTTCTAAACTTTGAAAAGTGCCTCGAATCCGAAAATTTGATGAAAATCGGTTTATTTGTTCGGCAGATATCTTTGACGAAAATTTTCGAAAACAGGTTTTTAATAACTCTGAAAATTTTCGTCAATTCTGTTTTCTAAATTCGGTAAAATTGTTGGAGTTTCTAAACTGTGTCAATTACCGTGAATTCGATCTAGACCGGTTTGTTGGTTTGAGAGATATTGCTGCCAAAAAAAAGTTCAAAAAAAAAGGCTTTTATTTTTTTACTCCGAAAACTCTTTTGAAATCGAATCTGGCGAATAAAATTTTGGATTTTGTTTGTATCTATATCTGGAAATCTTCGCATCTTCGAGACTTAACCGAAATTTCCAAACACTTTGAACTTGATATTAACGGAAACTTTCGCAAATATCTTGCAAGATCAACCATATATTTTTATCTTTAATCATCTGAACTTGTTCAGTGTAGCATTTTAAAAATTGTAATATCAATTATTAATATATGTGTCATTTATTTTACATTTGATGATTCAATCTAAAATTTTGCTTTCTGATCCTCTAAAAATTAATTTTTTTTCTTAATTTCTACACGAGGATAAAAATTATGTAATTTATTATTCGATGTTTCGCTTTCAAATTTGTTCAATTCAATGTGTTTTTCAACATGGGATTTTTTTAAATTCCGATAATCCCGTTATGACCGGTATCAGGATTTAATGTTTGGCATCTCTAGCGGTAATCTACTGACACTGGGGTAGTTCTGCAATTTCGTACTATTTTCTAGCTTCGCACATGAAGCCACAAATAGTAGTGACACAGATGCATAAATTCATGTATGAAACTTATAACTTCCCTCTTTTTTTGGTCGAGGGTTAAAATAAAAACTACAGTATTTTAACCAGGCACAAACAAATTATGTACCTATAACCAATAAATTTTAAATAGTATCTCTGAAGCTACTGGGCAGATTTAGAAATATTATTTGCACGGACTAAAGTTAATTTTATTGTCGAAATTGGTACTATATTTAAGCCTGGCACTGTGTTCAAATTGAAAAAAATGTTGGGCAACATTGATTATTTCACGCGAAAAACTTTACATGTATTTTTCCCTTGTTCCTTGGAATATTAGTTATGCCGAATTCTTTCTGAATATAACGTTATGAACCTTACGCACCGACCACACGAGCAATTGCAATTGCATTAATACAAGCAATAACGCCGGCAGAACCGTGACGTCAATTGCCAATGTTCTTGCTTGTATTTCTTGGTAGCGAACACGTACAAATTTTAAAACATTAAATTGACAATTTTGCTGAAGAAGGTTGTGCGTTGTTTACACTGTATTCTTTTATGTATGTAATTTATAATTATATACCCTGCAGACAAAATGACTAGTATGTGGTTAGATATATATTAGTTGTTTTTTATTCAGACTAGTTGCCTAACTGTCCTTTTTCCATATATCGAACTATCGACTTTAACATTAGGTTGTCATAGGAGTCCAACTAGTCCATTTGTATATAGTTATATGCTAGTTGAAATACTAGTTATTATAGACTAGTGCGCTTACTAGTTTCTTTATTTATAGTTTTTTAAATATTAAAAAACATTTGGCTCAACCGGGGTATGAACACACAGTCCTCATATATCAAGGCATGTACTCTATCCACTGAGCCACTTTCAGGTGTAAATACATAAAACACCTGAAAATATGTCAATTTTTAAAAATAATTCAAATTACTAGTATTATTACAACTAGTTGTACGACTGTTCTAAAACGTTGTTTTTTACTAGTATCATTACTAGCCTCATTACAACTAGTAAGATGACAGTCTTTTGTTGACTAGTAACGTTACAACTTGTAATATGACTGTCCCAAAACGTAACTAGTTGTACATTTAGCTGCAGGGTAAATAATAATTTTTTACATTTTCCTGCGATGTTCTCTTCAAAATTAGCTTTATTGTTAATTTTTTTCACTTTTCACAAAAACAAAAAAAAGTTCAAATGGCAATTGAATTTGACAGCTTGTGTTAAAAGATTATTGCTCAGCAATGTATTTTAACATTTGTTGCTGAATATGTATTTCAACACATATTCATACGGTCCACACGCAAATATCTTGCGTCGGCAATCGAATTTGACGGTTGCCACGGCAATAATTGCCAACCTTATTGCTCGTGTGGTCGGGGTGTTAGCCTAATAATCAATTTTGATTCACAAAGCAAATACATACCTTGGAAATAATCATATTAACATAATAAAAATGATGCTAAATTCATATTTTCATTAATTAATGCCAAATTAACTGTATATAACAACTAAAAATTCATGTTTAAAAATATGTATCAATTTTATAAAATATTTTATACTATAAACGTACACACAGAAAAAAAAGAATGTAAAATCCTCATGCCGCGATTTTGATTGGAAATCATATTAAATTTACAAGAAATAATTTGTCGTTTCAGTGTGTTAGTAGTGTTTACTTGCTTTGTTCATTGCTACAATTCACTGTTCTGCTTAGTTGTGTGACTTGTTGTTGTTTATTCTTACATGTGTCGTCTATGTAGACGACAAGAAACGAATTACCAGCGAAAATTTAATGCTGCTGGTTTAAAATTACCATTGTTTCATATTAATTTTAATAATCTAACCTTAAATCACCGTTAAAACAATTTTGTTATAAACGTGTTAAGTTTCATTTTCAATCGACATGACTATAACTTTAATTTCAAATAAGTTTTATGTTAAATAATCATTTAAATCATGTTAAATTTAAATGAAATGCATTTTACATACGATGGTATTTATTAAGTGTATAAGTAAAGAAAAGTTTGAAGCTGTTGTGGCTGCAGTGGTTAGCGCGTGGACTATCATGCATGTGGCGCGAGTTCAAATCTTGGCTGCGACAGTCAGCTACAACGAAAAGTTTTCTGATGACTATTACGTAAGTAAAATAATTAATAAAATAGCTACATTAGAGTCATGTTGTTTCAGCTTGATATAACTTTAATTCAACATGATTCATCGTGTTGTTCCAATATCAAATTCACGTTGTTTCAACTTGAAATAACTTTGATTCAACATGATTCTTCGTGTTGTTCCAATATCAAATTCACGTCGTTTCAACTTGCAATAACTTTGATTCAACATGATTCTTCGTGTTGTTCCAATATCAAATTCACGTTGTTTCAACTCGAAATTACTTTGATTCCATATGATGTTTCGTATTATTTCAGTATTAACTTCATTTTGATTTAACTGTACTGGAATATTAAATCAACATGAAATATAGTTAATTCAAAAGGAAAAACTTTCTTTCAAGATTATTGTAAATCATGTTGATTTAACATGAAACACCTATGAAGCAAAATCACTACCGAAAATTTTAAGTTAACCTGGTTTTCGACGATTTTACATGGAAAATTTTCTGTGTGTACGTTATAGTAAAATTTAATAAAATGAGAAATATACGATTCCAAAGGTAAACAAACAAAAGTAAGCAAAAAAAAGTATACAATTGGCGAAAAAAAGAAAAATTTAAATAAAACTGGAACAAAATTAAAAAGGGAATAATTACACTGGTTCACAAATGTTTAACTTTTTGCCATCACCTCAAATGATTTCTTAGCTAATTTGCAACCTTTCTTCTCCTTTTTTGAAGTCGGTTAAAAATGAGTATACTCACTAACTATACAAGATAATTGTTTAATCAAAGACATTTTTTTAGAACTTTATAAGGTCTATATTATAATAGACTCTATAAGGACCAGAGTGTGCAAACAAACAAAACTTTTCGCAAACGTTTCATGCGAAGACACAAACTTTTAAAATATTTTTAGTCGTTGAACATTGAAAAACACAAAACAAAACGAAACCAATCGTTTCGTTTAGTTTATTTTCCTACTCTAATAAGGACACAAGACATTTTTTCATCGAGTGAGAAACAGAGAAATGACAAGCGTTGAAAAATTTTACACGACCGAAGTGCACTACTTTGCACTTCATACTTCTGCTCGTGAGCAATATAGAAAACTCATCTTAAAACTTACTATTTACAAACATAATAAACCGGGAAGCGATTTACTTTGTCTGCGGAATAGAATCTACGACCTCTGAACTAGCAGGCTACCAGTCAGCATTTACATTTTGATAGTTGGAAATGGTAGGGACGATATGTTGTAGTTTGAAATTCTCTACCATAACAATAAAGTATTAGAACCCAAATAAAGGCGTCCAACCTTGCTTGGATCATATATTATAATTACTCTACTTTCACAATCAATCGATGTAATAAAATTCAGCTGTTACACGATTTCTCATGATTGATACAATTAGCACTTTAATTAGACACATAAAAACTTAAGTTATTAACAAAGTTTTCTTTATTTCGATTGGATGTTATTTATTAATTGTCTCTTTTTCCCTAATTGCTATTTATTTTGCGTTGAATACCGTAATTAAAAATTACTTCATTATAGCACGTATAATTTTTTTTTCATATGTATATTGAAATGAAATCTAGAGTAAAAATCTCATGTTCATGTTTGTAAGTCTTTAATAATTTAATTCCAGCAATTACAAAATTATTTTTATCATTATTAATTTATCGTATTAATTGAAAAATTACTGTTATGTTTTTCTATGAACTCGTATCTTAAAAATAGCATAACATTGAACAAAAAACTCCTTCTTAGGTCCAAAGCTTAAAAAAACTTTTATTTACAATTACAATGAACAACAAAATTTATTTATTTTTTTTTTAATGGCTTGGCTCTAACGATTGACTATGGCAGAGGGCACCTACAGAAAAATATATGTAAGTGTATCGGCGTTTTGAAAGTTTACATCTGCGATTAATTATTGAGGGAGTTAAATTCCCTCACTTTTGAAGTTAGAAAAAAATACCAATGTTAAATAAACAATACCATATTTACACTATGCAACTTTGTTGCATGCAATTTTCATTTTAAGTGAGAGTGTTGAAATAGAAATGTACACATTTTGTATTTCTTCTCTGTCTTTCTCACTGAAAAAAGAGAGTTGCATGCAACAAAGTTGCATAGTGTAAATATGGTACAAGTCAAAATTTTGATTGGAAATCATAGTAAATTTGTGAGAAATCCCTTTCGGAATTTGAGTTAACTTAAATCTAACTCATGGTTAATCAGATATGAGTGATAGCTGACTCAAAAGCTAACGCATTTCTATGTTAAATGCTATTCAGTTTTTCAACGTAATGTCCTCAGAATGAGTCAGTATCCACTCACTATTCATTAGTTTTAACTAATCACAAGTTACCTCATTATGAGTTAGCTTGTGATGCAACAAAAAAAGAGGGTGTTTTGAGTTAGCTATGATTTGACTAATTAATGATTAACTTTTTTGAGTCAACTTAAATTGGGGAATTTTTTTCTTCTTTTTTAGTGACGAGAATGGGTATCGAACCGTGCTCACTTGTTTGTCAGTCATCATGTTTACCCGTTTGCTAATGCACCACATAAAATATAGACGACACAGAGTTAATTTAAACATGACAAGCTTTGAACTAACTTTTAGCTAACTCAAAGTGATACAGATATAAGTTTAAAAAACGTAGTTTAATAACAACTGACTCATCTCTGCATCAGCTTTGAGTTAACTAAAAGTTTATTCAAAAGTTATCGAGAAGAAGTTAGTTGTAAAAAAACAACTCACTAATCTCTGCATCAGTTTTGAGTTACAAACAAGCTAGTTCAATACTTATTGGAAAGAAGCCAGTTGTACAAAAAACAACAGACTTACATCTGTATAATTTGTGACTTAGTCCAGAAGCCAGTTGTAAATAAGTTAGCAAAAAGTCAACTAATCCGATAATTTGTTGTTTTAGTTGTTTGGGGTTGTTGTTTTAGTGATTATTTGCGTTGTTTATATTCCTGTTGGAAAATCACTAGTCGACTACAAAAAAGAATCAACTTATAGCTACCTTTTCTTAGACTAACTAAAAGCTAACTACAATGTAATCCAGAACTGGCCCAAATTCAATTCTTAAGTTGAGAACATAATCGGATTTGGCGAAAGCCAACAACTTTACTCTCAGCTACTTTGAAACTCATTTCAAGTTTATATTAACTTTTTGCTGTTATTCACCCTTATCGGGAAAAAGAGGCGAACATATTGTTCACGTGAAATACATATTTCCCATGAACAAAAAATGGTGAACAAAACGGGCAAAATAGTACAGTAACACAACAACACCGCAAAATTGGCAATCACAATTTTATGGAAAGGGAACACATTTCACGCGAACTTTTATTCCGGATAAGGGTGATTATTTTAAATGGTACCTTAGCTGGGTGGTCAGTGCGTTGACTATAAAACGTGTGATACATAGTTCGAACCCCAGCAACATCTTTTTGCAAATGTACTAACTACTACTGGAAATGTACTAAATAAAGTCAACTTTAAGTTGGTTGAAAAGTAATGCAGAGTGGGACAATTGACTACCGCCCAGGACATCGCAATGTTAAAATAGTTAGGTGTTCCCATTGGAATGTGATCCAAGTGTCAGTCAGCACTAGTTGCGAAATAGTTAGTTTATAATTAATTTAAAGCTAACTTAGTTTCCCACAGGGTAGCTGCAATGCACTGTTGTGCTTAGTTGAGTGACTTTCTGTTGTTTATTTCCTGCTGTTGATTTAAAATCACCATTGTTTCATATTAATTTTAAACGAACAATTATTAATCTAACCTTACATCTCTTTGATTTACTATTTTTTACTATTAAGATAACATTGTTGTCAACGTTACATTTCATTTTAAATCAACATGACTATACATTTAATTTCAAATAAATTCATATCACTTATGATCAGGGTTCGGACTTTCATGGAAATTCATGTTTTTTTGCGGTGATAGATAAAGAGATATTGGCTAATTATCTATACGAATCATCAAATTTCAAGTAGTTTGGCATCGGTTTATAGTTGCATATTTTTGCATACTTTGGTGGTATGTGCATATTTCTGCATATCTTGGCAATACATGCATATTTTTTAGTGCATATTTCTCAATTTTCGATAAACAAAATATTAATAGGCCGATTATGGATGACAACGGATCCTCAGATGGTTTGCCAGTTGCTGAAAATGATACTACTAATGGCAGCTGGCAACTGAGAGATATGAGTTTCTGTTGCTATTTAGTGGCTTTCTGGCAACCATTAATTTTCAGTTGCATACTGGCAATGCAACTAAACATCAATTGCATTAAATAATAGACCCAACTATGTTTGTTTAATGTTTTTTTCTCTAATAATAATAAAAAATAAAAAAAAATATTTTTTCATATTATTTTAGTTTTGGTACTTTGTTCGTAGGTAAATGCATATTTTTTCAATTTTAGATGCATTTGTTAAGTGCTTAAAATCGATTTTTAGTTGCATGAAAGTCCGAGCCTTGCTTGCTTATGATAATAGTTATTTAGTGTATATCTAAAGTAAAGTTTGACGCTGTTGTGGAGCGGCCAACTACAACATAAATTTTTCTGATGCCTATGCGAATACACATCAATTAAGTAAAATAATGAATAAAAAATAGCTACATTACCTTCATGGTTTTTCAACTTGAAATAACTTTGATTCAATATGATTCTTTGTGCTGTTTCAATATCAAATTCACGTTGTTTCAACTTGAAATAACTTTGATTCAACATGATTCTTCGTGTTATTTCAGTATCAAATTCACATTGTTTCTACTTGAAATAGTTTTGATTCAATATGACTCTTCATATTATTTCAGTATTAACTTTATTTTGATTCAACTCTACTGGAATATTAAGCCAACATAAAATATAGTTATTTTAATGTTAAAAGTTATCTAAACTTCAAGTAATTATTCGTATCAAAATGCGAAGTACATAATATACTTTCTTCGGAAATACATATAACACAACACACAATGCGGCAGAATTAAAATATTTTGAAAGCAAATCAGAAATTTTTAAATGGATAATGCTCCATATATCATTTCTGCGCTTCCGCTGCTGTTAACTTTTTTACCGTCTTAAAATTTATGGATAAATTATATTTTAGAACTTTGTGTATATGTGTGAAGATAAATTTAAATTTAACTAGCGGAGACAAAAACCAAACTTTTTAGCAGATGTCATTTTTGCAGTTACCAGAGCACTGTTCAACACTTAACAGTCGTAGTAAAATTTGATGAAATGAGTTTAGGAGGCCGAATCGAGGAATTGGGAACAGGTTCATACTAATAAGTGTATGCAAAATATCGTCCAACAGATGCTTATGAAATTATGATAATAGGGCACTCTAAGAATATATGCAATATAATACAAAAAATGTTTTTAAAATAAATGTTTTCTTGAGAAGATTAGTGGTCACTATGGAGAAAGGGTAAATTCTAGAGATATTCCACTACATAGAAATGGTGCCCCAGGTAGTGCTCTAACTTGCAGAAAAGGTGGCATATATGAAATCATTTTGTGTCTTTGGAATAATGAGTTTTAAAATTTTAGTTCAAGCAATATTTCTTGAGAAGATTAGTGGTCACTATGGAGAAAGAGTAAATTCTAGAGATATCCAACTACGTAGAAATGGTGGACCAGGTAGTGCTCTAACTTGCAGAAAAGGTGGCATATCTGAAATCATTTTTTGTCTTAAACTAAAATTGTAAAACTCATTATTCCAAAGACACAAAATGATTTCAGATATGCCACCTTTTCTGCCAGTTAGAGCACTACCTGGGGCACCATTTCTATGTAGTGGAATATCTCTAGAATTTACGCTTTCTCCCTAGTGACCACTAATCTTCTCAAGAAAACATTTATTTTAAAAACATTTTTTGTATTATATTGCATATATTCTTAGAGTGCCCTATTATCATAATTTCATAAGCATCTGTTGGACGATATTTTCCATAAACTTATTAGTATGGACCTGTTCCCAATTCCTCGATTCGGCCTCCCTAAACTCATTTCATCAAATTTTACTACGACTGTTAAGTGTTTAACAGTGCTCTGTTAACTGCAAAAATGACTCTGCTAAAAAGTTTGGTTTTTGTCTCCACTAGTTAAATTTAAATTTATCTTCACACACATACTTTGTTAACGTAACGTTCAATAGGAATTTATTTATTTCTTTCAGAACACACACATTATATGTATTTTGAATTTAAAACAATCCATATGTGTAATCTTCAATGAGTTTTAACATAAACTCCTTATTTATACACCAACAAATTTCAATTAATTAAAAAAACTGTGGATAACACTCAATACATTTTTTTTGATAAAACGATGATTGATTGATGAAACGTTTTGCAATATAATAATATTTAACAAAGTTCACAAAAACTTTTAAATATTTAGAAGTGCAAACCTACGCTGTTATTTTCGTAAATGCTGTTAACACAATTTCAACAAATAAACTGAATAATGAAGCTTATGTACTAAAAAATAGTAGCGCTCAATACACAAAAATGGAGACAAAAACAATTTGTTAAGAAAAATTTCAATTCCTGTTATTTTTTAAATTATTTGATGTGTAAAATAAGGAAAGCAAATACAAATATTCTACAACCATCATAAATTTACTCTCGTTTTTTTAAGCTTCATACTTTCTTAATATGGAAAATCCACAGCATGCAATTCGGACACGTCATTTTGTATGAAGAGAGTATAAACTGCATTTTCGTTTTAACACATAATGGACAGTCTTACACAAAAAAAAACGTTAAAGCAAATTTCATTTAAAAATGTTTCCATTTATTTTATGAAATATTTCACTACTTTCAACAGACACAAAAAATCATTGCAAATGAGAATCACTCATTAATGTATGTTTATATGATAAAATTTGCCATCATTTTTTCTAACAAATCAAAGCCATGCACAAATTTAATTTAGAACATCGAAACAATTGAAAAACTGAAAATTTTCAAAACAAATTTCATATATTGCCAGAAACAAAACATTAGGCATTATCTTCTCCTAGTTTAATGTAAACATAACAATTCGAACATTAAAATTAATTAATCATTAAAATATGTACAACATAGTTTTTAATGATTTTTATAGAAAAGTTTTATTGACTCTGATCAATGACCCCGTAAAAGTTGGTTGGCCCAAGTTGGTTGGTTGTACGAATATTTTTTAAATAACAACAAAACTCGCTGCTTTGAACCGGAATATGTTTTTCAATTTGTTTAGAAAAATGAAATTAATCTATACAATATTAAAGTTCCTCAATTTGCATATTTATATAAATAAATATATTTTTAAAAGCCAGAAATAGGAAATATGAATTTTTTTTAATGCGTCTGTTTGTGTTTTAATAAATAAGTCAATAAAATCAAAAACCAGTTTATATTTATTATAAATAAAAATATTCTAATTAACAAAAAAAGAAACTAATTAAACTAATATTTTTATGTATATTGTTTTTGCTTGAATACTATATTCTTAATAATAAATTAGAAGTCATTTTCATATTTGATACCCTATTTTGCCCTATGCTGTAAACCGAATCTGAGTAAATTTCTCGTTTTCCAAAAATAAATAATAGCCCAATTCATGTATTTTAAATCATATATAGTAAATTAATTTCAGATATGATATTTTAAGCTCTAAAAAATAGAAAACTGCAAAAAAGTCTAAAAAATTTTTGCTATTAGTGTTTTTAATTGTTTGTAAATCATGCGTTCTTAAACCGACTCGATTTAGAGAACAGTCAGGTATATTTTTGGGACTTCACGACGTTATTACTGCAATGATTTTTTTTATTAATTTTATACACAGAAAAAACTAAATGAAATAGTAAATATTTTGTCTAGGAACGGACCTACAAACAAATTTGTAAACATATACAAAAATATCTCAACAATTTCATTGAAAAAAACGTGTTTTTTTCAGTGAACAAATTGTTTAAATCTATAAAACAATTTGTTTTAAAGTATTTACAAATTGTAAACAAAACAATTTACTAAATCAAACAAAAAGATTTACTGGACTTTCTGATAAATATCAAACAAAATTTTTGTCAAACAAAACATAAATATTTACTGGATTTATTGTAATATATGAAATAAAGTTTTTTGGGTCATCATCATCATCATCCATTAAGCATTTATGAAATTTCACTTTATTAAATGTGTTCAAGTCTGAATGTTTATCTAAAGACTCTAAAAAAATGAATGAGAATTAACGGAACGACATTAACGAATTGATTCACTCAAAAATCTTCAGTAAACAATCTTGGTACAATCGCATTCCTTTTGCTATCATTGTTGTTGTTATTTATATGTATGTCATCATTGGGGTTGTTTTTTTACGACAAAGTTTTTCTTGTTGTTTTTGTTATATGTCAAACAAACAATTCATTGATTATGTACAGAACATTTACTGAAAATGAAATTTAGTTTCAGACAAACTTTTGTTTGAAAATTTTTTGGTTATAATTTTTTCTGTGTAACAGTTTTTAAAAGATTAGGGGTTAAGCTTTCCGTTGACGCACTGTGGCACATATTTTGAGAAGGCGACCAAAAATGTTTTTGTATGCTTACCGATTTTAAAGTTATGTTACTCATTTGAAAGTAAATACCGTGAATCTCCGAGGTAGAAATTTAGAACTCTAACGTTTTTGAGTACATTTCTGTAACTATAAAAAGTTCAAATCTTCCTGAGGTCTGTACAAATCTCGAACAATCTTTTACTAATGTTCGCTCTAACGAACATTAGTAAAAGATTAATCAATTAATTAATTTCTAACAAATTGCGGCAGCTATTGTAAACGAGTGAAAACGGCAAAAAAAAGTATATGTATCTACATATTTCAACTAAAACTAACCGGTTGGCCATGTCTTTCAGACATCTTGCAAGACCGATGCACGACAATGTTAAAGCATGGGTGACCTGTTGGCTGGCGACAGCTCAAACAGAGTAGTAGGGACATTTTTGAACAAATTGCCGCTAAGTTTATACATGACAACAAGAGCGACACTGTCTATAATATATTCATTAATAACCATGTAAATGACAACATCCTCAGAAATGTCGTTGATCGCCATTTGTAATATTTCTTTAAAAAAAAAGCGACAATGTCACCTATTATGTCGTCAGTGACTATGTAGGCTACAATTTCGGTTATATTGTGGCCAACGATTACATAACGACACTTTTCCCCATCCCTATAGAACTGACAATTTCTATAATATTTTCATTGATGGCCATGTAAATGACAACATCCTCAGATATGACAACATCCGCAATTTTGTAAAATTTTAGCAAGCAGGAATGTATCAAAATGAGTCAAACTGCTGAACGAACAGCTGGCCGACAATGTCCACAAGAAGTTCGTTTGCTGGTATACGAAGAGTAGTGTTTTTCGTTGTAACGAAATCTATATCTATTAGGGACGTAACGATACGTTTTTTTTGCCGATACGATACCAATATTTAAAAAGAAATATCGGCGAACAGATTCTGATACCGATGCGCATATTGAAATTGTGTTCAAGTTTACATTAACAAAACTCAAGTAGGGTAATTTTTTTATTATACAAAATTACAGTGTAAGAGAATATTAATATTTAACTGGTTTGATGCATGACCCTGCAAAATTATTGGACCACGTAGTCCATTTTACTTGAAATGGAGTAGTTACAACATGGTCCTATGTAATGCAGTCATGGACCATGTCATTTGCAAACAAGAGTTTGTAGTTAAGCGACAAGTGTTCACGTTTTAGCGATTGCAAATAACATAACCAATCGTTAAAACACGAACACTTTAGTGCTCCATCAAATAGTGACATAGACTAGTTTCAAAGCTAGCCTCATGTAGGTGCTTAGAGTTGTGCTTATCAGCTCTTTTGAGTGAGCGCTCTTTTCCGCTCAGCTCACTTTACTGAACTATTTCACTTAGTTAGCTCAGTAGCTCAGTAGCTCACTTGTTTACAAAGCAAATTCCTAATGCTGTCTTTAGACGACATGTATTTTACATCTGACTTGTCAAATTTCCCACTGCAAAAGTGATACATGCCGTGTGAAACATATGAAACATTGTCAGATGACATTTACAGAAGCAAAGTCAGATGAAAAATTTTCAATTAGAGCGTGTTCTATTTTCATCTGACAAGGCATCTGACATCAGCTGTATTAAATTATCAAAAGTGTGGTTTGGCTGAAAAAACATTAAAAAGCAAAGAGCGCTTTATATATTTACGAAAATTGTGCAAAAACTCAGCTGTTGTGAACACTCAGAGGTTATGTCAGATGAAATTGCACATGTACGTGTGAAAGCAAATATTATAATCCGTCTGTAAATTGACAATTTTGACAAACATGCGAATTTACATATGTCTCACACACCTAGCAAGCCATATGAAAAAACATGTCGTCTAAAGTCAGCATAAGAAAACATTTCATCAAGGCGAATTCATAACAAGTAAATTTGACAGCACAGCCACAAACAATATGGCTGGTGACTTTTTTGTGTATTTATAATATTTAGTTGGAAGTCAAAATTAGAATTATAAATAATAATATAATTTATAATAATACATTATAAATAATAAGAATGACAAGAAGTGATTTAAAAGTTTAAGAAATTGTGAAAGAAAGTAAATAAATAAAAGAATGGACCTTAGAACTGGGAGCAAAAAAGTTTCCATTGTGCTAAAAAAATGTAATGTGTACTAAAAAAGATATTTTCTTCAAAAAGTGTGTGAATAGGTTTTGCATGTATTAGGTTGTAGTCTAAGAAATTTTTCGGTAGTGGTTTTTGTACTGGATGTTTTCGAGGCAAATTCGGTAATGGCGCCACTATTTTAGTTCGCCGTGAACTATGAAACAGCAGACACAAGAAAGAAAGAAAGATGAAACATTCACCTTAAATTCGCCTTATTATGTCTTTCACTGAGCTAAAAACTCAATAAAGTGAGCGTTTCACTTCGCTCAATTGAATGAATGATTTAATTGAACTAGTTCGTTCAGGAACCGCACAAGTCGATAGGTGCTCCATTAAGTAGTTACATACGGGTAGTTTTTGAGGTAGCCCGATGTAATGCAAAGCTGGACTATATACTCCAGTTCTAGGACATCGCGTTGTTAAATGGACCATGTTTATTGCATACAATTGGACCACTTTGTAACTACTCCTGGTCCCTTGTGCGTGCATGGATTAGTCGCGTTTTTTGCAGGGGACCAGTTGAGTAGAGTTTCTGTTAGATTGTCTTAAAAGAAACTGTAATCGACAAATATCATGAATGACAAATGTTGAAAGTTCCTTAAGTAATCGTTGATGAAAGTGTTCTCAACGACAAGTTGACCAACCGGGTATGTATGTATTTTCATTGCAATTAAACTATTCGTGTGTGAAACGCTCTATAGAATATTCTTCTTTAAATTGACGCAAAGAAAACTAATCTAAACAAATTAACAAGTCAGCTTTTAATGCATAATAATTTTTCCTTACGTTTAAAAGATTTTTTTTAATAATTAATAGTATCCGACAGAATACAATTTTTCAGACCGAGCCCAAACTTCGGTAGACTTTTCAGTTTGAAACACAAAACCGAACTTTTAACTTAAAGAGACAAAATTTTAACTATGTGATTTATTTATTTAATAAAAAGCAATATGTATTAGCAAAATAATAGTAGGTACGTTGTACTTTTTGTGCATCTTTGATGTACAAAAATTCTACATACATAATATATACAAACAGCAATGTCACGGAGTAAAATAAAATCCGGTCGAAAACGGAATTCAATCCAACGCAAGAATCCGAGCTCTATCCGGAGCATACACGAGTATTTCAGCGCTACCAACAATCTGAACGCACCTGACACATTTGCGTATTTTCGTTTTCTTTTTCAGAATCCAGCTGCTACAAAAATATGGTGGATTGAATTCCGTTTTCTAACGAAATTGAACTCTGTGACATGTCCCAAAGTTCGATGTTTAACGGAAATTTTACAGAGCGCCGAACACCAACCGAACAAAACTTTCATCGAAGTCCGACACCGAATCCAAACCTTCGGCCGGACACTAATAATCAACTACTGCACAATAGGACAAAAGAACAATCTATAAAAAAATATTATGAGTCTCGATTAAAATAGAATTTTTAAGTTTTGTGCAATGAATTAATTAAGTCATAACTAGCAAAAATAAATAAAAAATTAAACTGATAATGGTTTAAAAATTGTTCCTTATCACGAGTAGCAAAGCGACGATTGCAAAAATTGCTTATAAATATGTAATTTTTTTAAAGCTACAATTGTGAGGTGATTAAAATTACATCTTGTGCGTTATGCAACTTAATGCAATTTGGAAGAATACCCCGGAATTGTGCTGGCATAAAGCACCGCCATTTACTGTTATAAAATTTCAGCTTTGTAAAAACTTTAAAACATCTCCACCAAATGCGTTACGTAGTAAGTATGTGAATAATTTTGGCTGGTTGGTTGACTGGTTTACATGGCTGCCTACTACACGCAGGCATTCTAGTAGAATTAAAATGATTCCGTTTTGATGAGCACTCCACTCGTTAGTGTCAACCTATGTATGTATGTTCGAATCCAAGTTCTCGGATACAGTAGTCGGTGCTAGATCCATCCCGTCGCATTGAGATATCTAATCAGGTGGCCTAGGCCAATCTCTGATAACTCTTACATGTCGTCTAGTATACATATGATTGCCCAGAAATTTGTTCCTTGAGAGATGCAAAGTAGCCGGGCACTTGCAAAGTAGTTCAACCTGATTGGTCGAAAGTCTCTTGTGTCTTCCTGATTTTTCGTACCAAATTTCGGGATGAAAACAACTCTTAACTTTGTCCAGCTGATCAGAGCGTAGTGTAGAGAGAGGCATAATTTATATAAAGTTTTTCCCACTCTGTAGCATCTTTGGCATGATGCCATCAGGAGTGGCTAATTTATACGAAGAAAAATTTTCAATTGCCTATGAGATTCTCTCATGGGATACTATCTCATCATTGACAGCGCATTGGTACCCACTAATGGAACTGTTTGCCTTGACCGTGTCCGTAAAGCCGGGAAAGTGGATCTTAAGAAGTATGTCTAGCGAAGAATCTGACGGAAGAATCTGACCAGGAGCCATTAGCCCTTTCGACAAAGGTTGGGCAGGAATGACTTGTCGCCAAAACACTACTAAGCCTTTCAAAATCTCTAGTGCTATCTACACTCTAAAGCACTTTTGCTCAAAATTAGGTCGATAACTCATTTACTCATTACATATTATCGATCTAAAATTAGACACGCATTCTTTTTGATGATTTTTGAACAAAATATGTTTACTTAAGCAAATAAAAAATTAGCGGCGAAGCGGTTGGCTGCCTGCAGCATCGAGCCGCGACCTCTTGGCTGATAGTCTGGCGCATCTACCTATCAGCTACAGGCATATTATACTTTTTCTGCCATTTTATCCACTTGAGCTAAATATATATGTATGTTTAATTTGTGAAGTCAAATTAGACAAATTATGTTTTTTTTATTGCAAATACCTACAAATCGATGCAATTTTAGACAACGGGAAATTTTCAACACAAATTTATACAATATATGATCCTAAATTTTGTGTAATGTTTTAGAGTGTATTGATTCACAAAAATTTCACCATGAACTTCTTTTGGCGGCTTTCTTTTAAGCTTTTAATTTATCGCGGTAAGTTTGCCACATTTTACTCTCGTAGGTAGTTTTGAAGGTTGTTCGTGCCTCCTTACGCAGCTTAGAGAGAGTAAATCTTCTTATATTTCACTAAAGGAGAGGAAATCTCAAGTCTTAGTAAAGCGTTATTGAAGATTTCCATAGTGTGCTCAAGTCCATCAATTGTATTCTCGATTTCTGGTACTCTTTTCAGTTTATGCTTCAAAATCCCGTTGAAGTTATAACAATCGGTTCTCCTCGGGGTATAAAAGTAACATGTTGTTGCCTCAGAGTCCATTCGATCTCAATCCGAAATACATACATACATATGGATTACTGACAGTAACAATTACATACTTTTAACCATGGTATAAGTATATAAGGTAGTTCCACTTTCTCTTTTTTGCTGACATATCATTTGACAAGAAAGGAGATCTGACGTTTAAACTAAAAATCGTACTACCATTCTTGCTTTACAAAATCCGATTTTTTAATATTAAAAAAATTAAACGTTATTAATTTTCAAAGGAAAATAAGAATTGTGTTCAGAGTTGTGAGTTTTTGGAGTCTATAGAAGAGCTAATTGCAATATCCGCGATGTTAGCAATTTCTGAGGAATTTTCGCCATTTTCGCGATCTATCTGATTTTACGAGATTATGTTGTTCTTTACAGTTTTAGTAAATTTGTTCAATACATTTAGCAATTTGTCGTGAAATTGCAATTTTTTCGCGTTCTTTCGGATTTTTATATTTCTTATTTTTAACAGTTTTGGCGTTCTAATATATTTTAAGGCTTGTTTCCGATTTCGCAATTTGTTGCGAATTTTTGCAATGTTCGCGATAAAACCGACTTTTTGAAACTTTTCATTTTCTTTGCAGTTTTTGCGAGTTTTAAACAATATTCGAATTTAGTATTTGCCGCTGTTGGCAAATCTTTTGCGAATTTTCGCCATTTTCCCGATTTTTACCGAATTTTTGGTATTCTTTACTGTTTTAGCGATATTTAATCAAAATTATGGCTTGTTTAAAATTTTGCAATTTTTCGCAAATTTTCGCGACAAGCGTAATTTTTTTAGATTTTTCTTTCTTACGTTTTTATTATGCTTTGTAATCTTTAAAAATTCTGCAAGTTTTAGCGAATAGTCATAATTTTCGCAATTTTTCCCGAGATATTGACTTTCGTTACATCTTTAGCGAGTTTTAATCAATTTTAGGGCTTGTTGGCAATATTGCGATTTTTTGCGAATTTTCGACATTTTCGTTAAATATTACAAGTTTTTGTACTTCTTAAAGTTTTTGTGGATTTTGGGAATTTTCCCTTTTCTTTATTTTCGCAATATTTGTTTAATATGCAATAATAGTGAAATTATCAGCAATTATTAACGAATATTTTGTTGAGCTTTTGGTATTCTTGACAGTTTTAGCAATTTTAATCAACTTTGGAACTTGTTTCCGTATTGAAAAAGTTTCACGAATTTTCGGCATATTCGCAATAGAAGATTAATCAATTTTAGGGACTGTTTCCATTTTTAGCTATTTTTTGTATATTTTTGTAATTTTGCAATATACGATTAAGAGACTTCCATCGACTCTATTTGAAATCAGCACATAATCACATAATTAATACTACACATACTTGCATTAAATTTCTAGGAATATTTTCCCTTTTTCCATGTGTGGCAAGGCTATTTTAAATATTTACATATAAACTAGACTTCAAAAATCTCTATTCTTGTCAAACAATTTTAAGTGAAACTACCTTGTTTTTTATATCATGCTTTTAACCGTTTATAATATAAAGATATTCGAATTCAATAAGATATTAAAATTCGAAGCAATTTCAAATTGTTTTAATATTTGAATTTATTTCTTTTTTCATTTGATTTCGCTTAGGCTTGCTTGTTTGAATTAAAATTAGTTTATTGTTCTTTTTCCAGTCCTTTTTTTTTCTTATATATCTTTACTCAGATATACTAATTTGTTTGAGTCTTCACTGGACCATAATATTTATTTATCAGATCGAATATCGGTTTCATATAAAACAATTTTTTATAAAGACAAAATACAAAACTCACCACGGAATATTTGTTATTTTATTTGTTTTTATTTTAACGAGATTTTATTTGAAAACTGTTTTTTTTTATTTTTTATTTACCAACACTTTGGACAAATTTGCAAAATTTATCTAAGTTTAATAAGCACTATTAAAGACATTTATTTAAATAATTTTAATTCGTTTTTTATTTGTTTCGACATTTTCTACATCAAATACATATTTTTAAATTTATTTTATTCTTTTCATTTATTCTGAATAATTAATTCAGTACTTTTTTATTTCCGTAGTCACTCACTACCGTTTTGCTCAAAGCATTTGAAAAGACTGTTTTAAAATGTTGTTTCAAAAAATATATTCAAGCCGGTGTTGTTGGTTTCTAATTGTTGTTGTGGATTTTTTTTTTATTATAAATTAAAATCAATAACTAATACATTTTTATTTTATAAAACACGCTAATCTTAATAAAGTACAGCAATAATTTTTAATATTCGTATAATTTTGAATTGCGAGCCTTTTAATTAACAAATAATAGGTCTGTTCAATAACTGAAAGTTGTTACTATTTGTTACTAATTGTTACTGGAAAGTGTTCACGTCAGGGATGGAAAAATTGGTACAATTGTACCATATTTGGTACAAATCTAACTTTAAAAGGACAATGGTACACCAATGACTTATTTAGTACAATTAATAATTTTTCCATTTTTAAGTTTTGCGAAGTATTGGAAACAAAGTTCGACTTAAATAGAGGAATATTTAAAGCGGTCAGATAAGACCAGCCCTACGATTTAAAGCTCTTGCAGATCGCGATACATATTAACGTAAAAAAAAAATGTTTATAAATATATTTGCATTGCAGTAAATGCGAATATTTCGGAACTTTATTGAGAATATATTCTTCCACCTTCCAATAGCGGATATGTCTAAATTAATGAGTTATTTTCGATTAGAAATTGCTAAATCTGACTTAATCATACTTTCCTTTTTGCCATAGATAGTGCTACATGAACATTTTCATAGGAAAGTCCACTTTTTGTCACGTGCGACACCAAGAAATTGTGATTTTTTTTTAAAGAAAACGTAAGTTTGTTTTTACTACTTGATATATTTCTGTAAGTAAAAGTTAGTAAAAATCGAACTATGTACATGGCTCTGAAATACAAGCTTAATTGCTTGATGTCGCACGTGACAAAAGAGCGAGATTTCCTGTGTGAATGCCAATATACTTATGTATGTATGGAAAAGTGATATATTTGTTATACTTAATACATATTTCTGGTTTCAAAAATCTGTTTTGGTACAATTAGGTCGTAGAAAGTACAATTTTAGACAACAATTGGTACTATTTTAAAATCTCATATGCCATCCCTGGTTCACGTACTCGAAAAACTAGCAACGAGAGAGTGAAAAAAGAGCATAAAAAGTTGAGAGAGAAAAAATTTGTTGCAACCAAGGCATGCATATTCATTACAGGTACCACCATAACTAAAACAAATACAACACCAAAAAACACATGTATTTTGTTAGTAGAAATACCCCAGAAATATGTCAAATCCATTATCTGTGTGTCGCACACATTCATAAGCTCTCTCAAATTTACTAACACATGCCCGTTGTTGATAGAAAACTCCCTGACATGTGTCAAAATCTATTGTCTGTGTGACGCATACATTCTCAAATTTACAAAAACAGCTGTTCTTGTAGTGGTACCTGTTCAATCTACCTTGGTTGCTACTTTTTGCTAGTAAAATTTTTACTAGCAGGAATTAGCCAAACAGCTGTTTAGATCTTCTGTTTACAAAATAAATGTTTGAAAAATTCATGAAAAAGTAAACTTTTTCTAATTTTAATGAATTATTAAGAAATTAATACTTTTTAAGAAGTCAAAAATATTAAATACGGTAAGATTGGATATTTTTCTTTAATTTGACTGCAGCAGTGGCCGTTAAAAGAGTTTAAAACGCTTGAATTGGGTGGCAGAAAATTTTCCACCTTAAGGCTAAATCATAAAGGTTACACTCGAAATATTATGTGAGTCAAATATAAGAAAACAACCTGGCAAGTTCCTGCAAAGAACAAATTCAACTAAATTAATAAAAAATTCCACAATTACATTGAAATTGACCTTTAAGAAATTTATTATTCGACATAATGTCGTTATTTTATTTTAAATGAAATTTATTTGCTGGTGTTT
Organism: Panzeria rudis; assembly: GCA_956483635.1. NCBI lineage: Eukaryota > Metazoa > Arthropoda > Insecta > Diptera > Tachinidae > Panzeria > Panzeria rudis. Next base: position 110,075,109 of record OY101449.1, read on the forward strand.
AAGCATTGTCTATATGCAACATTTCATTGGTGCTTTACTAAATCATCAGTAGACTTCAAACACAATTTTGAACAATTACAAACCCTTTATCTTATGCACAAACTTTTAAAAAACCATTTGAGAAATTTACAAATAAATGATTTACAAAAATAAGTATATAAGGTTTGGAACTTATACAAAACCCAGCAAATAATTTTTTATTCGATATGAATCTATTTTATTTTTCTACACCTTTTTTATACAATTAGAAATCCATTGGATAACAAGAAAAGTATTTATAAGGCAAAATGAAAAATAAAATTCAAAGTAAACCTTTAAGAAATTTATTATTCGACATATTGTCATTATTTTATTTTAAATGAAATTTATTTGCTGGTGTTTAAGCATTGTCTATATGCAACATTTCATTGGTGCTTTACCAAATCATCAGTAGACTTCAAACACAATTTTTAACAGTTACAAACCCTTTATCTTATGCACAAACTTGAAGTAGAATGTAATCTGAAGGCTTTGTCAGCATCGATTGTAACTCCTGATGCCAGCAGATCTCTGTGCTGCGGTATAGTTGCTCTACTAAATATTTCTAATTTGTGGCGGACCACCATACTACTGATCCGTAAGTCAATATGGGACGTACAACTGCTGAATACATACATCTTAGGGCTTAAGCCTCTTACGACAGGAGTAGTAAGCAACATTTAGTTTACACGATACTTTTGAGTCCTGGATAACTCCTAGATATTTTGTACAATTTGATAGGGGCAGTTTCGGATTCTGACAGCCGAGTGAGTATAAAGCCCCGAACATTGGTCTTTGTGGTAAATAGAACTAGTTCCGTTTTATTTGTGTTTACTTCTAGACTACAGTGTATAGCCTATTTCATTGGACTTAATATCGTTTATCACGTCCATAAGCATAGCTGCCACTGCTACATTATTAAAGGCATCTTCTATGTCCAAGAAGGAAGCCAAAATATATTGTTTATTTTCAAGGCATCTCTCTATAAACCTTACCACTTAGTGTAGGGCTGTTTCTGTAGAGCGTCCTTTAAGGTAGCCATATTGACTATACGAGAGTCTTGACGAACCTACGGGTCGTTGCCTAATATGAAAGTCTATGAGTTTTTTCAGCGTATGAAGCGGGAAAGATGATTGATTGATCAGAAGTCTCTTGCGTCTTCATGACTTTTCTATTTAATTTCCGGGATGGAAACAGCTCTTATTATCTTTCTCCGCTGATCGGAACGTAGCTGAGAAAGAGCCATAGTTTATGGAATCTAGAAATCCAGAGCTTTTTTTTACTCTGTAGCATATTTGGCATGATGCCATCACGACCCGTCTATTTATACGAGGAAAAACTATCAATTACCTATGAGACTCTCTCTTGGGATTCTATATCATCATTCACACCGTATTGATGCCCACTAATGGAACTGTTTGCACTGACCATGTCCGTACAGGCAGGAAAGTGTATATTATGATGAACCCTACTAAGCATTGCAGAATCACTAGTGTTACATACTGATTCACAGAAATTTTTGCATGAACTTCTTTTAAGCTTTTTACTTGTCACGGTAGTGTTGAAGGCTCTGCGTTCCTTCATACGTAGCTTAGAGAGTTCCGAGCTTCACATGGAAGGATGGAAGGATAAAATCTCAAAATTCTTAGTAAAGCGTTGTTGAAGATTTCCATAGTATGCTCAAATCCATCAATCGTGTTCTCGATTTCTGGTACTCTTTTCAGTTTATCCCAATTGACACTATGCAATTCTTATTGATAAACGGGAACCGTAAGAGCTACGGACCTGAAATTTTCACAGAATATGTAAAACTTTGACCGCTACAACAATAAATATATGACAGCTAAAAATTAAAGGGTGTTCTAAGGCGAGCAACGAAAAATGTTGAAATACTAATGTAATATGCAGACACTTATATATAGACACTTTAAATTTTCAAAGTAAGTGCTAATTGTTGTAGTCTGTAGAATAGACTACACCAATTAACACCGATATTTAAAACAATAAAAATTAAAGGGTATTCTATTAGTTATTGTAATTTTGACTATGTAATTGAGACAATATGCTGTATCTTGGAAACCGTAAGATGTAAAATCTTGAAATTTTAAAACACGCTAAAACTAAAAAAATCTAAAATTAAAAAAATTTCAAAACGAAAAATACGCTAAAATGAAAAAAGCGCTTAAAGGAAAAAAGCGCCAAAATTAAAAAAATTGCTAAAACGCACTATATCACCGAAATTAAAAAGATCGCCAAAAAAACCAAAAAACGTCAAAAATCGAAAAAAGTCTTCAAAACGAAAAATCGCTAAAACTAAATAAATCATCAAAAGATGAAAAAATCGCCAAAAAAATTAAAAAAAATCACAAAAACGAAAAAACGCAAAAACCAAAAAAAAAGCGCCAAAACTAAAAAAACGCCAAAAACCAAAAAAATCGCCAAAACGAAAAAAGTATCAAAACAAAAAAAACGCTAAAACTAATAAACCACAAAAAACCGCAAAAATCCCAAAAAACGCAAAAAGTGCCAAAACTGAAAAAATCGCCACAACTAAAATAAATCGCTAAAACTAAAAATATCGTCAGAAAGTGAAAACGTTAAATAAATGCCATAACCAAAAAATCGCCAAAACTAAACAAATCGGCAAAAAACAGAAAAAAATTGAAAAAAACGAAAAATCGCCAGAAAAAAATTTAAAAAAAGTCACGAAAAGCGCCAAAATAAAAAAACCCAAAAAACAACGAAAAACACTTTAAAAAAATAAAAAACTAAAATTAAACAAGAAAGCACAACGAAAAAACTGCCAAAATGACGAACGGGGCAAAAACAAAAAGGGATATACATATGTGTATTCGTACGGAACCCTTCGTGTGCGAGCCAAAGTCGCACTTTACTTAATTTATTTATATTACGAATGAGAACGCAAACCGAATTTGAAGAGTACATTCTGGTGTTTACTCGTTTCTTTTCCCCCTGTCTCCCTTACCTAAAAACTAATAAGCTTATCAATAAGACTTGCATAGCGTGAATTGGGAGTTTATTTATCAGAATACCGTTAAACTTATGACAATTGGTTCTCTTACATACATAAATAAATATTAGCGTGTCCGTTATTTAAATGGAATTTTTTTTATGAAAATGTTCAAGTTTCACCCCTCAAAAAGTTATGGCTTGATGAAAAAATTACTCTACAAAAATTTCATGCCCCCGGAGCCACGCCTTCCCGTGCCGACTTACGATTGAAATTTTATTAAAATACACTCATACGGCATGATGACCCACACACAAGTAAAAAAAATATGATAACATCGGGAAAAATGTTCTTCTAAAAAGTTGTTGTCTGTGAAGTTTCCAACAGCTTTTACCTTACGGACTTTTATCTTAATCGCGTATTTAACACCATAAACAGCAAAATGTCGAAAAAGCCCATAACTATTAATATAAAGCGGCCCATCCATTATACAATATTATTGTATTATTGAACATGTTATTGTCGTTTTGACCTATACTATGCAACAAATGGCATAATACTTTCAAACAAAGTATTGCCAAATATTCCTGACAATGAAAAGCAAACATAACACTGAACAATGTTGCCAAGACATTACACAATTTTCTTGATTGTACAATAAAAATAAAAATTATTTTGATATTGTGCCGCCTTCAAATATGACATACACTTGGCGATATATTGTACAGTACGAAAAATTGCGCAATTATATTGCATCCCAGTAAAAAAGTTGCTTCCAATAACGCAGGTTTCTACTATTATGGAATAAAAGTAGGGCTGACAAACCTGCTGATATCGCTGCTGATTTTTGTATGGCGAGTTCCCGGATTGGAGTACTACATTTTTGCTCACAAAAGCGCTTTTGAAGCGTTGAAAATCATCAAAATTTTCAGCACTAGAACTGAAAATATATGAAAAAAATGGTTCGATGTGGATTGGCGTCGTTAACGCCATTTTGAAATTTTCTTATTTCGTTACTTTATTTACTTTTATTAATATCATATTTTTACTCAATGTTTGTTATTTTAACTTCAACTATTATCGAACTAAGAACCTTCAGGTTTGAAGTCCAACGTACCAATCACTCGACCAAAAACACTGTTGCAAAACGGCACCAAGAAACTCAAATAAACTTACTCTTCATTCTCGCTTAAAAACCTGCTTTCGATCAGCACTATAAAATCAGCTTTTTTGTATAGCTTGTGTATGAAGCTTTTGTATAAGTAAAAAGCAAATACTTTTCTCGCTTCAAAACCTGTATTGTTGTGACGCTATGAAACAGCTTCTGAACAAGCTCATATTTTAAAGCGAATTATAAAGCGCTTCGTTTCGTTAGTGCTTCAAAAAACATGAAAATTTTTTACTGGGATGTGGGTGATGGCCCGCTTACTTGCTTTTTTTTCATTTTCACACACACTACACAAAATTGGCTCGTACAAGCATAGATTTTTAACTTTAATTACTAATTTATATTTAAATTTTCCACGACGACCTCACTCTACAGAAATTTTGTTGCAAATGAACCAATTACACAATTAACTACACAAGCAGCTTGCTACAAATTCGACATGACAATCAAAATATTTAAATTTTTAGATTTTTCTTCAAACTGCTTGCCAAAGCCGGGTGTCAAACACGAAAGTACCGCCATATATTACACAACAGGCTTGTACAAACGTAAATTTCTGCCATGTTTGGCAAGCTGCTTGCTCTTAATATATTCCAATGGAAATTATCCTTTTTCCTTGAAATAGGTGTACAACTTTTGATTTTGTTCCCAATTTAGTAAAAGAACCACCGAAATTATTTAAAAAGAGATTTTTGCCAACCTCTACATTTAGAGAGAAAGGAACCTTAACTTCCCTCATATGAAATGCTTTGGGGAAGTTAGGATCTCATTTCCGAAATGCTATTTTTATACACAAGATGCTTTCCTTCAGTTTTTCACTCGGAAAAAAAAACGAAAAACGTCATTCCTTTTAAAATTTTATCTAGTTTTAGGAAATTTAGCTAACTCGATTTCGGCCTCCGAAATATAAGGTCCATTTTCATCAGGATCTTCACACATGTAGATAAACTTAGTACTTACTGCAAGTGCACTTCAATGTGTCTTCTTTGTTAATTGTTAAGTATTTTACACACATCTCTTGTAATTTTGAGTAAAAAATATTTCAAAATAATAGAACAAGAATTTAATACGATCGAACTGAAAAAAGTAAAATTTTACTTGAAAATTATTACAATTTGAAAATCTCATTTTGCATCCCCTGGTTCGAATGCAATAAAAGATATTAAAAACTCCATGCAATTTCGTTTAATTTTCACTCAAAAGTTCAATTGTTTTAATACTTGAATTTAATTCTTTTTAACTTGATTTTTATAGGTTATGTTAATAATTAAAAACTGCATACTGTTATTTTTCCTGTTTTTTTTATTGATCTTTACTTGCCATGATCTTCAATGGACCATGATTCTTGTTTTTAATTAATCTATTTATTAGATCGAATATCAGTTTTACATAAAACAATTTTTTAAATCGAAACCATAAAGACAAAATACTAAACTCACCACGGAATAATTTTTTATTTTATTTGTTTTTATTTTAACGACATTTGATTTGCCAACTGTTTTTTACCAACACTTTGGACAAATTTGCAAGATTTTTCTAAATTTATCAATAACCTTAATAAGAACTATTAAAGACATTTATTTAAATAATTTTAATTCGTTTTTTATTTGTTTCGACATTTTCTACATCAAATACATATTTTTAAATTTATTTTATTCTTTTCATTTATTCTGAATAATTAATTCAGTACTTTTTTATTTCCGTAGTCACTCACTACCGTTTTGCTCAAAGCATTTGAAAAGACTGTTTTAAAATGTTGTTTCAAAAAATATATTCAAGCCGGTGTTGTTGGTTTCTAATTGTTGTTGTTGATTTGTTTATTATAAATTAAAAGTTATAACCAATACATTTTTATTTTATAAAACACGCTAATCTTAATAAAGTACAGCAATAATTTTTAATATTCGTATAATTTTGAAATGTGAGCCTTTTAATGAACAATGAATGGACAGGACCGTACATTTATTCAGTACCCGATGAGACTTAGAATATGGTGGATTGAATTTTGGTCAATTTTTTGCCGAACATTGAAAAAGAAAATTATTAATGGTGTGAAGCAGGGTTGAAAAATGCCTGTTGCAAAAATTCGTTCAAAAAGTTTTAAATTGCTAAAATCTGAATACACTATTGAAAACTAATACTAAATTTTTATATGTTTTGATAGAGTTCCTAGATTTTTTTCGAGTTGCATCCCCAATTTGAAATTTACATCGTCTTATTAAATGGATCATGCTGAACACATGTATACTCAATAATTAAGATATCGAGCGGAGACTTTTTAAATAGTCTTTTATTTAATTTGGAACGATTTTCCGTCCAATTTTTGTCATTTCGGAAGCTGTTATGTACCACAAATAATAAAAAAAATCCATAGTTTTATAATTTTTTTGCATAGTTCATGCAATTACAAAAATTGCAAGACAATAATGGACCGAAATCGGCCAAAATCCAAAAATGATGTAATAAAATAAGGAAAAAATTAGCATTTTTAAAAATCCCTACATTTTAATGATTTGAAAAAATCTGTCCTTTTTTCCCTACGGTCATTTATTTAGACAAAAATCCCTACGAATAGGGATTTTTCCCTTCATATAACATCACTGGTTCCAGGACTATTAAATAAGTAAAAAATTAAAAATTAAATAAGTAATAAGCCTGATTCGGGCTTGATTCAAGCACGCGCGGGATTGATTAAAGTACGCAGTTTAGGATTGATTCAAGTACGCGCCGGATTGATTCAAGTATACAGCGGGCTTGAATCTATGTACATGCAAGACGACGTGTATCAGCTACTTGTCGGCTATGCCCGAGTAATGAAAATAAATAACAACAAGAGCAGAACAGTGATTTGTGGCTATCATCAAGCAAACAAACACCTACACCAGCGTTGCCAGAATGATGATTTTATCATATTTTTAATGATTTTTAAACCAAAATATGATTTGATGATTTTTTTCCCCAAATGATGATTTTTTTTCTCGCAAAATGCAAGCTCCATCTAACTTTTTAAAAGTTTTACAGGAGAAGGATGAAACTTGTTTAAATTAAAAAAAATATATATATGTTGAAAATTAGTGCAAAATTTTACAATATACTTAAAAAAGGACCAACAAAGTTATATATTATTGCGAAATTTTGCACCAATTGTCCATATATTTTTCTGTAAAACTTTTAAAATGTTAGAAAGGGCTTTCTGCATTTTTTGTGACGATATACATATAAATAGTTATTGAAATATATCATGCCTTACGTTTTATAGTTCTTTGGATCAAATAATATATAATTTTGAAACTTTTTTAACATAAAAGTTTATTGAAGTGCATTCATCAGCTTTGAAAGATGGTTTTGAATGACAAAACTATCAATTATGTTTGATGATAAAAAATTTTGTGGCATATACAAAGTTTAATGTGCTAAATTCAAATAATTTAAAAATTGTTTTCTATAATGTACAGATTATTTTATATTGGGTATGACTAATATTTCAAATAGCTACGTCAGTATATCTCACCCTAACTCGATAACGGATTATTCGATTTAAATAAATAAGCCAGTCATGCTTAATAATTTTTTTTGTTTCCAACTGATTCGGCGTTCTTCAGAAATTACCGGCGAATTTTTTTTTTTGCAAAATTAATTGTTTGTTTTAAAAAACTCTTAAAAGAAATTAAAACTGCAAAAACTTTAAATTGTTATCATTAGTCTGACAGGTAGGATAACTAGAAATAAAATAAGCCGATGGAAAACCGATGCAAAATGTTGATTTTATTTGCAATTAAGTGAAGGAGGTCCATTGATAAGAATCAAAATTTCCATACAACAGAAAAATTTTAATTTGTGTGTGAGTACTAGTTCCCTCAACTAATTGTGAATAAAATAGACATTGGCTTTCGATTTTAATGGTTTATGGCTTATTATATTTCTAATATACATATATAGCTTCCCTCTTCATTTTTGCATGACTTTTTGAAAACGAAAAACGCATCATTTTGCATGAAAAACGCATTTTCACAGCTAATTTCTGAATAACTCCGAAGCAGTTGGAAATTGAAAAAATTAGATATTAATGACTTAAAGGAAACTTCATTCTGCATATTTTGGTGCATTAGTTATTGAAATTGTATAAACCATTCTCGAGTTAGAGTAAACTATACTGATGTATTTAGTGAAAATCTTGTGAAAAAAACTGAAAACAGATTTGTGGATTAAAGCTTAAATGTTCCACATACTTTTATTTAACAGCTGAAAAATTATTTTCTGTATACCAGTACATATAGTTGTGTTTACCGAATTTTTTTTTTTTTTTTTCGCGTTGGAAGTGATTTTGTCGCATTTTTATATGTTCTTACAGTCATGGTGATATTTATATACTTCGCTTCTTTACGAATTTTTTACAGATATCTTTTTAATATTGGTTGCCAAAAAAGTAGTAACTCTCTTATCTAGAAGATGACATGAAGGAAATCATATAATCTTAAAGAACGCGTTTTTGTTTTGGTTTTCTGTAAAAGTCTCATTTTTCAGCCTTAGAATAAAAATTTCTGATGATTTTTTATATCCAAATATGATTTTTATTTCACCAAATGATGATTTTCTTCGAAAAGCTTCTGGCAACGCTGACCAACACAGTACGAGTACGACTGTGCATAAAGTTTATAAACATACTCGTACTTAAAATAAGATTTTTTTTGCATGAATAAAGGCTAGTCAGGCTAAAATTAAGTATTTTGCACTTGAATATTCCGACTTGAAACAATCTTTCTGTACTTGATTTCAAAAAAACCGGGATTACCGTACTTTTGACACCGCTTGGGATTAATGTAAGTACGGATGGACTGATTTTTCTTTTCAGTGTACAAATTTCTCTGTCTTTCTTCCAGGTGAATCAAAAGTTGAAGTGCGTGAACCGGGGCCTTGCAATTTTTAGCGTGAACTTTTCTTTTTATGCCTCTGTTACACTTAAGGGCATAATACACAATCAATCAGCTTGATGTCAGATTCGTGTACGTGTGCTTGACGAAAAATCAAACCCAAGTATCATTTTGTTACAACCAGTGTTGCCAGGAGTTGGAGGAAAAAAAGAAGCCAAGTTGATATTTTTAAAAGGTTAGAAAAAACTAAATCGCACAAAAATAAAAGCTAAAGAAGGCTAAATATTTTTAATTGAAAACTCAATGTTTTCTTTATTATTTAATAATTAAAATTACATAAACATATTAATTGTTATTGAATAAGAAGGTACTTCAAGTAAATAATGCAAAAAGTTTTAAATAGAAACCGCTTATTTTATGCAGTGCATAAAATGTTCTTTAAGACTCCATAATAAAATAGACAGCATAGAAAAGAGACTACAGAAAAGGAGTATAAAAATAGTTTTGGTACTATTTTATACAGCAAAGGATACAGTTTAATAATAAATATTCATGTATTGCAAAAGTTTACATTAACATGCCCTTGAAATAAGAAAACTAGAAATAAATTTTTATAATGTGAAGAAAAAATTCAACCTTTTTGAGGCTAAACGAAAACTTAAAAAAGGCTTAAAAAAAGCCACGAAGCTAAAACTCAAATTTCGAGGCTACAAGAAAAAATAAAAGGCTAAATCTAGCCTCGAAAAGGCTAAACTAGCAACACTGCACAGTGTAAGATTTAGCCAATCTAGGTGGACAATATTAAAGTGGAGGTACATATCACGCGTTCCGCGGCAACGCTTTTCTTACTTTTCGAACTTTTAACGCTTTAACAATGGCAAGTTACACACCACGCTTTTGATGCTTTTCTGCCTATACAATTTCAAGCCTTTGCCGGCTATATTTTGTCTTGCCTTTAAGTTTTATTTTTCTTTATTTATTTAATGCAGTTTTCATCCATTTAAAAAAAATTAATTTCTAATAATTTATTTCCATTAAACAAACATTTTAGCATATGAATCTGGCAGCACTACCTGTCATTTTGTATACGACACGTCGCGACGCGTGAAAATTGAAGAATGTTCAACTTTTTGCGAGTTACGCGCGTCGCAAACTTCGCTTTGTATCTTTCCTTATGGAAACACACTATTTCAACTTTTTTGACAGAAGTCTGTAACGCATTAGCGTATTTAACGCATGCTATGTACCTTCACCTTTAATATCTTGGTAAGTAATTGAGATAGAGTTTTGAATTTTTTTATTTTTGTTCAGCTAGATTTTCCAAACCTTAGTTCCAGTTGGAAAAATGGTAATAAAACTATATCTTTGGAACTTGCGTTCTGATTACAAAACAATGTACTAAAATCATAGAGGAGTACCTACGACAATGGTGTAATAAGTATACAGGTAGGTGCATGGTGAAATAAGTATACAGGTGACCGCATAAGGGAAACAAATACAACAATACAACAAAAAAGTAGATGATGCTTGGCAAAAATATATACGTGCTGGACGTGGATTATGCACAAAACTAGCATAGAAAAAAATAATCAGCTGACGTTATGCTGCCACCTGTATACTTATTTCACCATGGGTAGGTGGCAGCATAACGTCAGCTGATTGTTTTTTGCTTTGGTAGTTTTGTGCATAAGCGACGTCAAACACGTTAATTTTTTTTTATATAGTTAATTTTTTTATAGTTATATAGTTTTTGTTGTATTGCTGTACTTGTTGCCCTTATGCAGCCACCTGTATTCGGAATAGACCATGACCTAGGCATAGACTACTAACTAGACCCAAGGTAGATTAATTTACTAGGTAGTGTTGAAAGCACATATGATTTCCTTAATTTTTTCCTTCTTCTGTCAAAGCTTGTACGTTTGCTTACAAATTTCTACCAAACTGTGTTTGTATGTGTGAGAAACAAGTGTGAAGAAAATCATACATATTTTTGACAGAAGTAGGAAAGAAACAACTATAAAAAGCAATGCTGTTTTTGTAATGTTGTACTTGTTTTATTCTTGGCCTGACCTACAGCTTACAACAACATTACGAAGATTATATGAAAAAGATAGCAAGTCTTATTTTCTAATGTGGTTTTGAATTAGCATGAACAATTTTGTTGGCCTCATAAGGGCCTATTCACATATTACGTAACGCTATTTTCGGTATCTAGTATCTAGTCCGTAACAAATCTTTAGTCCCCCCCCCCCCTGGAGCGTTACATAATATTTGAATAGCCCCTAACTTTTACCAATAGTATCCGATTTTAATGAACTTAAACTTATTGGGTAGTATGAATATAAAAAAGTATTTGCTTTTTACTTAAAAAATTTTTTAACGCAAAATTCGAGAAATTATTGAATATAAAGCGAAGAAGTTTGGGTTTTAAAATAAATTTTTAAGTAAAAAGTAAACACTTTCTGTATTCATATGTCGTAAATACATCCGGTAATGCCATAAAAATATATTTTGATTTTTAAAACAATTAGTGGTAATATGCTGAAAAAATATTTTAGTTATCTCAATTCATGTAGTCGTGAAAAAGCATCAAAAACAAGACTTTGAAATGAGAGTGAAAATGGCTAAATTTCGACTAAAATGTTCGACGTTTTTCCAAAAAATTTTTTGTTTCATTTCTTTTTCGAATAAAGCATGCACCCTACATCAAAAAGTAAACCACCAACGAATATGATGTAGAAGTTGGATTTACTTTTCGAATCGAAATACATAATAACACCTTATTTTTAAAATTTTTTTTAATTTAAAGTTCTCTAACAGCTATATTATAAACATATACAGATATATGAATCATCCTGTTGCAGTAGGCATAACTAAGCACCAGAGACTTGCGCCGAGACGGCTCAGCCGCGGCTAAGCCGAGCCGCCGACTAATTTCCACAGCCGCCGCCGTCGATTTTTCTCACGGCTAAAATCGGCTTAATGGAAGCCGCCACCGACAATCGTTTTTCAGCTCAAAAACGGCTTAAAATAATCCGCCGATTGCTTTTTATAATTTCCGCTTCTACTTTTTTATGTTTTTTTTTCATAATTTTTGATTAAGCATTATTTTAGTAATTTGCAGTCTACACCTAACTTAACATTAACTTCAAGTTAATGTTAAGTGTAGATCGCTCAAGTTAATGTTTTTTCAGGCTATAACCATGATTCAATAATACAGGTCTGTGCAGCAGTGCAAAAAAACGCCTTCCTCCTGAAATTGTCAAAATAACTGTATATAAAAAATATTTTTTATATGAAGTTTAACAACCTCGGCATGAAAACAAAGGAACAGCTGATCATCAGCTGATCTCTTGCACAGACCTGTATTATTGGATCATGGTTATAACATAGTTGTTAGTGCAATTGTTTTAACAACGCAGTCATAACTTCAAGTTACAACAGCATATCAAGTTAGGTGCACATAATATAGAACAGAATACTCACTTTTGACAGCTAAAAAAGGCTGTTATCATGTGTTGTGCAGTTTTACATGCAAAGTGCTCTTACTAAGATAATATTAAGGACATAGTCACATTAGAAACCACATTATAAAATAAGATTTGCGTTCCTTCTCATACAATCTTCGTAATGTTGTTGTATATTGATGGGTCTAGTTAGTAGTCTATGGTTACGTGGAGACGTAGATTAAGATAAAGAAAAATCTTTTTGTATGCATTACTCTGCGACCTAGGCTTGCCAGATCCAAATTGTGAAAAAGCTTGATTTACCAAAAAAATCTTGACAATTACAGAATAAATATTCATTATCCGACTTCAAAAAGGAGAAGGTTATCAATTCGTTTGTATTTCTTATGTGTTCCTTCAGGGCTCTTCCATTTATGATTCGAGTTGGAAATTTTTTATATTACTTACTTCCAAATGGGTCCTGTTTTTTATTTCATAAGAATTTTTATTTTTTCCCACATATATTTGCTATTTCTTTACTTTAATTTGTTTGCAAAAAAATTTTGAAAAAATTAAATTTTCATTAAAATTAATTATCATTAATTCAAGAAATTACATTATTTTTCTTTCTTTACAAACGCATTATTAATAGGAATCGAAAATACAAACGAAGTTAATATATGAAGATGTCCTCTTCGTCCAGGTTCTAAATTCATTAATTCAAGAAATTACATTATTTTTCTTTCTTTACAAACGCATTATTAATAGGAATCGAAAATAAAAACGAAGTTAATTTATGAAGATGTCCTCTTCGTCCAGTTTCTAAATTAGACCATATTTAGTCACTAGAAATATCTTTGGAAAGAAGCTCTGAATCTGTATATAATTTATTATTTTCTATAGACTCGACGAATTTCCATTAATAGTTCCCAACAACAAGTGTTTTATTTTTAATAAAGGTACAAATTTTTTTGCAAAAGTTAAAATTACATTTAAAAATTTATTAGAGAAAGGCTTTCATTGTAACCTTTACCCCAAAGCGTTTTAATACCAAGTGGCCTTATTAGTACAACAACAACTGGACTTTACCAATTTGTCATGTGAAATGCATACATAAAAAGTTATTTAGTTTTTTTACATAGATTTTGACATTTTGGTAAAGTTCATTTTCACTAATAAGGCCACCTGTTATCAATTCGCCTTGCTTTATCCTATGTCTATACCTGATAAATTTTCATCATGACAAATGTCAAACTTTATATTGAAAAATAACCTGCTTTATCTTATCTGTTTTTCCTATATAGAATTTACCATTTATCATGATAAAAATAAATCGGGTATAGACAGAGTTCGGATTTGCGCACTCCGTTTGTTCATTACGCATAGCGCATTTCTTAAAAGCGTATTGAAAATGCGCACAATGCGCATTGCGCATATTGAGCGGCGCATTGCGCATGCTCTTTTTTATGCCAAAAGTGGTTAGTTTGAGTTTATTTACTGCTGCAAAATACATACATCTTTCGTAGTGACGTAATTTTAAGACATTTGGATTTTTAGTATTATATCGTTCTTCTTTAGTTTTTTATTCTTGACACCATACAAATATGATGCTCCTAGACGGGTTAAACTACCCGACCGGAACCGGAAATATGAACCACACTACCGACCCAATATCCGGTCCATATCCTAAACCGGAAATGTGAACTGCACTACTGATCCAACATCCGGTCCAGACAGGAACCGGAAATATGAACTGCACTACTGACCCTATTTCCGGTTCAGTCCCTAAATCGGAAGTGTGCCCTGTACTACCGACCCAACTTTCGGTCCAACCCGGAACCGGATATATGAACTGCACTACCGACCTAATTACGATGGTATGTAATGACATCCATGGAAATAACGCCCATTGCTTTTTTAAAATTTTTTACTACTGTAAATGCGCAATGCGCATTTGATGCTCTTTTGGCTCTTTTTGCGCATTGCGCAATCAAAAAGCGCAGCGCAAAGAAAGCGCAAAGGAAAATGCTCCTTTTGCGCTAGCTTCTTTTATGCGCAGCGCGAAAATATTGGCGCGGCGCAAGCGCAATAATCAATTTGCTCCGCGCTTTGCGTAAAGCGCCAAAAAGAGCAAAAAGAGCGGAGCTGCACTGCGTTTTTTCGTACTCTGGGTATAGACGTTTGTTTCTATATACATAAATTATCATTTATTATATATCCGAATAATTCTAGCATGATTCATGAATTAGATTCCAACGGTAAAATATATAATTGATGTTCATGCATAAAATTGCGAACAGAAGAGAAATTAATTTTTAGCTTGACAAATAGGTTTTTAGCTTGAATCTGGACAAGCCTTAAAAAAGCTTGACAATCAAGCCTGTCTGGCAAGCCTACTGCGACCACACGAGCAATAAAATTTTTATAAATTTGCTTTATTTTCCATAAAAATTTTAAAATTTTTGAGAGGCAAAGCAATGCTTTATTTCTATGCATTTTGTTTGGTGAAGAATTTGTATGAAAACGAAAAACTAATTTAATTTCATAACACAATGAAAATTTTCACTTTTAAGCCCTTATGACACTATATTTTTCTTGCATTGTTTTGGTATAGAATTGAAAGAAAGAAATAGCAAATGATAGAAAGAAACAACTATACAAAATGTAAACAAAACGTAATGGCTTCTATAAGTGCTGCCTACTTTTTATTTATAATAAAACGGCAAAAGAAAAAAAAGTTGAAAAAAAGAGGCGCTAAGAAGCTGAATTCGTGAATAAACCGCTAACTTGGCAACACTTTAATGTTTCAAGCTTGAAGTGTCAATTTTAAGTTGAACATTTTTACATTTTGTTTGACAGGCCCCCATTTGTTATCGATAACATTAGTAAAAGCTTTGACAATATGGTATTTATCTTAATATAGCTGAACTCTTTGCACCTGGTAAAATTTCCCATTATATTATATTTGCACTGTTCTCCAAAACTTGAAAAATGAAGAAAAATGTAGTGTCATAAGGGCTTTAGTAAATATCCATGTCCATTTTCAGCCGATTTTCAGCCGAATTTGAGCCGCCGCCTACTATTTTTTTACCAGCCAGCCGCCGCCAATCAAAACCCCTCGGCGCAAGTCTCTGCTAAGCACAGCAAAATAACTGTTTCCAATACTTTTTTTGTACAACTCTGTGCTCTAGTCCAAAAATTCCAACAGTGTGATGAGAATTTGCAAAAGCAGTGAATTCTTGGTGATTAATGAAGTATTTTTTTACAAAACTGGAAAATTTTCTTATTATTTAAATAAATTGTAAAGAAAATTATAATAGTGCTTGTAGTACAGCACAATATTTAAAGCCAACACACTGCTATAATTCCCTAGAGGGATTTCTATTACAAAACGGTTCACAAAGAGGTGTAGAGTGCGTGAAAAGAAAGAAGTTGGCAAATTGTGTCTATACGGCAAAATTAATAAAAAATTTTAAGTGTATAAAAACGAACCTAAATTTATACCTAAAAATAACAAATAAAAATGGAGGCATTAATACCAGTGATTAATAAATTGCAGGATGTATTCAATACAGTTGGTTCCGATTCCATACAATTACCACAAATTGTGGTTTTGGGAAGTCAGGTAAGAAAGCAATATGTTGCAAGAATTTAGTCATGCATGTAATAGCTAAATGATTTTTATTTAGAATATTGTCTTGTAAATTAGATAATTATATAACTTACGGTGCCGGTACACATTTTTGTAATTATTGTATTTTTTGGAAAACATAATATGAGCCTAGTCATGTCTAATCAAGTTTATGTAACAACCAACGACAAATTACTTGATTATTGTTTTAAGAAGCAAAATGTAGGGCAAGGAAGAAGAAAAAAATCAATAATTCGCTGAAAAATGGGATAAAACACAGAATGCTTACTTATTTAAACTTCTGTGAAGGAAGACGGGGGAAATGGTATACATTCCTGTGTACTCTTTTTGAGGTGTTTTTTCGTTTTACTTAAATTGTTGTGGTGGGCCCAACAGCCGGCATTCTTGTGTTTATGTAGAAATAATGTAATCAAGTTTGCCAATAATGCATTGAGAACCAGTTGAATGATGTTTTATTATTAATTCTTTATATCGCCATCGAAAATGCAAAATGTCCAAACTAATAAAATAATGCAAATCGTGATCTCCATACCCAAAAGCTGACAAAGGAAGCCTATTGCTTTCGCTACGATGTTCACCTGCCGCGGCTTTCAATGTAGAGAGCTGTAAAAGAGACCATGGCGACTTATCAAACGGTTTGATCAAACTCATGTATGTATTGGTTGAGGTGAGTTTGACGAAAAATCAAACCAATTTAGATTTTTTCGTCAAACCATACGTGTGAGTTTTTTTTACGAACACAATGATAAAAAAGGTGAGTTTGAAGCACCATTTGATGCGAGTTTGATAAGTCGCCGGGCCGCTTAAAGCTGAAAGTCCATAACACGCGTTACACACGGTAACGCGTTATAAGCGGCTGTCAAAAAAGTAGAATCAGTGTAAATGTATGTGACGAGTTACATAGCACAAAGCGTAAAACGCTTGACGCGAAAAGTAGGTTTACTTTCTACTTTTGTATGCGTCGCATGCGCCATGAAAAAATTACAGCTGTTTTCGATAGCCAGGGATGACAATTATATAATTATATGTTTGTATGGTGGATTATTTTTTTTACAAAAAAAGAAGTCTTTAATAAAAAACCCCTATCGCAATAGAGTTTACAAATGTTTTCAAGAATAAAATACATTAAAATTAATTTATTAACACAATTCTTTCATCAACAAATTTTTCATTTTATTTATCGATTAATTTTATGTAATAAGTTTCATCTCTGTTATGTTTATTAATTTTATCAATTTATCTTTATACTTTATTCAATATTGTACTGACACAATTAAATTTACATTAAAGTCAAGAAGAGCCGACAATCTGTTGGAATCTCGCTGAGTTCAAAAACCACTCACTTCCCGTTCCAAATACAAGGGACGCACCAAAAACCGTCTCGTTTTATTTTTGAGCTTTGAGTATGCCCTTGTTGCACAAAATATTATATTTATAAACTCAATAAATTTCACAAATTCTTTTAACATTTCAATTAAAACTTTGCAAAAACTATTTTTATTTGATAAAAATATTTACACTACAGCTGATCAAAACATAATCATTGGCGCACAAAAATCGTTGCATGTAACTTGAATTTAGAAAGGCGTCTAAAGTATTAAACACACAAAACGCGCAACGCACGAAACGCGTGTTATGGACTTTCAGCTTAAGAGAAATGTACGACTGAAAAGAAGAATTAATAAATGCGCAGTTGAAGTTTAGCGCTATAATTGAAGCCACGCTGTTTTTTACTCAAATACATACGTAACATAAAGCAACCCCGAAGATGTTCGTTGATAATCAAAGCACATTAAAAATACTGGAATCGGATAAGAGTAATTCAAGATCCAAACATATAGATGTTAAATATTTCTATGCAAGACATCTTATGCAAAATGGAACCATCTTATTTCAATATCTTCCAACTGATGAAATGACTGCAGATATTTTTACAAAGCCATTATCAAAAATTAAGTATTGTAAATTTAGAGATTGTTTAGGTTTAGAAGAATAACAAAATTATGTTATTGAGAAGGGGTGTTGGTTATATACTGTATCCAATAACACTTGTAATTATTTTAAACATATTTTCATTTTATTTAATGTATTTTAATTCTCGTATTTTTGAAAAGAAAATTGTTACTTCCAAATAAACTTATATAGAACGAACAAGTCCTCTTCCTTTTATTTATTTAAGATTTTTATGTAGAAATGAAAACACCATTATATTTTCATTAAAATGTTCATTTTCGTAGTTTCTTTTGGAAATTACACCGCCCTTTCTCATTTACATGTTTTTTTCTTCTTAGTTTTGTTTCAAGCTTTCTAAAATCAGTCGTACGCTGTTGTTTATATATTTTTTATTTAAATTTTGTAAATAAAAAATACACACTAGTTCTTTTGGGTCAATGTCTTATAGTATATCAACTGATATCGACATTATTTTTCTTTTTTTTATACAAATAATTACACGATTTGCTAGACAAAGCTATTTAAAACAAATATTTATTTTCAAATCGTTTTTGATAAAGATAAGTGAACACACTTTAATGAGTCAAATGTTAACGTATTTAAAGCTATTTTTAGGTGTAATAACTAATAGGGGTATTCATGCCTTGCAAACTGTGCAAGTTTACATTCGGTTACATTGAAGTAATAAATAATTCCCGTACTTTTTTTACTTTATTTTGTATAACTAACAGTCATGTTCTATATTCCATGCGTATTAAAAGTATTCGGAATTGTCATAGCATTGTTGTTATACATAATAATTTGCTACACAAATTACGGCACAATCGATTTAGAGTTTCAAAGTGCAAAAATTACTCAAGAAACTTACAAGACTATGTTATAATCTGCTTTCCCTAAAGTTAATGACATTTTTAGGCCGATTCCATTAATTATGCAACAATATAATGCCAGAGTTGTGAAAGTGGTCGACACCAAGAAAGTAAGTTTGTTTTCAAAACCATGTGTTTTAATTTATCCTAAACTTTTACTACATTACGGCCTAAACAAATATATGAAGAAGTAAATAAAACTTGCGTTTCTTTGAAAAAATTAACATAGTTGCTTGGGGTAGAATGTGACAGAAAGTGGACTTTCCTGTGGTTTAAAAGGTATTTTTTATAGATATGCTGAATATATATTTTTTTGCTTAAAAATCCAAAAAGTTCCCCGGAAACCACCGGACAATCCTAGTATAAATAAAATAACAAATTAAAGAATACTATTTTTCCGTTTCATTCAACATAAGTTGCTTTTTTCGTTTTGAAATTTTTTCAAAATTTTTTTTAACGTATTTGAGTTATTTTTCATTAGAAACGAAATTTTTTACAAAATCAGCCTATTAGAGGTGCCCTCTTTTATTGCCCGTTACTACATTTTTAACTAAATCAAACTATTCACTATTTACACATCTTTTTAGAGTTCTGGCAAAAGCTCGGTGATTGAAAGTTTGGTAGGACGTTCATTTTTGCCACGTGGTACTGGTATTGTAACAAGACGACCGCTTATTTTACAACTTATACATTGTCCCTTGGATGATCGTACCAATCGTTCAGCCGAAAATGGTAATATATATATGATTTTTATTTTTGTCCACAAACAAATTGTTTTTTATTATGAATATTCTGCCTTTTAAGGTACTATGAATTTAGAAGAATGGGGCAAATTTTTGCACACGAAAAAAACATTTACTGATTTCAATCAAATTCGCCAGGAAATCGAAGAAGAAACAGATCGTATAGCTGGCAACAATAAAGGCATATGTTCGGAGCCGATTAATTTGAAAGTATTCTCAACACGAGTGGTAAATCTTACTCTGGTCGATTTGCCTGGTATAACCAAAGTTCCTGTTGGTGACCAACCCGAAGATATTGAACAACAGATCAAAGAGTTGGTGTTGAAGTACATAGAAAATCCCAATTCCATAATATTGGCAGTTACTGCTGCAAACACGGATATGGCAACAAGTGAAGCCTTAAAATTAGCTAAAGGCGTAGATCCTGATGGCAGACGTACATTAGCTGTTGTCACCAAATTAGATCTAATGGATGCCGGGACAGATGCTATTGATATTTTATGTGGCCGCGTTATACCGGTAAAATTGGGTATTATTGGTGTAATGAATAGATCACAACAGGACATTAAAGATAACAAAGGCATTGACGAACAACTAAAGGATGAAGCGGCTTTCTTGCAGCGCAAATATCCTACACTAGCAACACGTAATGGTACTCCATATTTGGCTAAAACTCTCAATCGTCTTCTCATGCATCACATTCGAGACTGTCTGCCTGATCTTAAGACCCGAGTCAATGTTATGTCCTCACAATTTCAATCTCTTTTGAATTCATACGGCGAAGATGTATCGGATAAAAGTCAAACACTTTTGCAAATTATAACTAAATTCGCTAGTGCTTATTGTTCAACCATAGAGGGCACAGCACGTAATATTGAAACAACTGAATTGTGTGGTGGCGCTCGTATTTGTTATATTTTCCACGAAACTTTTGGGCGCACACTTGATTCCATACATCCCCTGTCGGGTCTTAGTAAAATGGATATTTTAACAGCCATACGAAACGCTACGGGTCCTAGACCGGCTTTGTTTGTGCCAGAAGTCTCATTTGAATTACTAGTCAAACGACAAATACGTAGATTAGAAGAACCTTCTTTACGCTGTGTCGAATTGATACATGAAGAAATGCAGCGTATAGTTCAACATTGTGGTAATGAAGTGCAACAGGAAATGTTGAGGTAAGAAGCTTAAATATTTTTACTTACAAAACAAATATTAATATTTCTTTTTTTTAGATTTCCCAAATTACATGAAAAAATTGTGGATGTGGTAACCACTCTACTACGTCGTCGTTTACCAGCCACTAATGTCATGGTCGAAAATTTGGTAGCCATTGAATTGGCCTATATTAATACTAAACATCCAGATTTTCATAAAGATGCCGCTTTAGTGCCTAGTCTATTAAAAGCTGATAACATCATGGACCCTTATGGCCATCAGCAACAACAAAGACGGTCGAATACGCCAAGAGCTGTAAATTCTTCACCTCAAGTAATGCAGCAATATATGCAACAACAGCAGCAACAACAGCAACAGCAGCAACAACAGCAACAACAAAATGATGTGGATCAAGTAAAAAATATTGCGTTTAACAAATTATCCGCACAGTTAAAAAAAATTTTTTTTGTTTCAGAATCATGTCAACGATAATACCGCACCCTTTCATCCCAACAATTGGCTGTCGCATATTTTACCTCCAGCACCCGCTAATAATCGCATTGACAGTATTGAAAACTCAAATCAAAACACACCCCAACACAATGCTGTCGCCAGTCCAGTTAAACCGGTTAATCTATTACCCGACCTACCAGTCCATCAAAACTCCAGACGTTTAACTGATAAGGAACAAAAAGATTGTGATGTTATTGGTAAGTTACTAAAATTTATAGTTACTAATAAATTTTAATAATTATACGTTTTTTAACCAACTTGAATGCAATAATACACCATTTCCATTTGTTTCGCGCCAGGGAAAAACTAAAACGTTCCTGCTTTAGAAAATATTTTAAAAATTCGAAGTTTTTTAGGTTCCGTACACCAAAAGTGTAAAGGAACCCTATTGTTTTCGCTACGGTGTCCATCCGTCTGTCCGTCTTTCGGTCTGTCACAGGTTGTTTTGTCGAGAACCGTAAGAGATACGGACCTGAAATTTTCATAGAATATATATAACTATTGGGGGCTACAACAACAAATATATGGCAGTAAAAATTAAAAGGTGTTCTAAAGCGAGCAACGAAATATGTATATTAAAATGCTAATATAATATACAGACATTTATATATAGACACTTGAAATTTTCAAAGTTAGTGTATTAATATACAGACTACACCAACTAACACTGAAATTTAAACAAAATAAAAATTAAAGGGTATTCTATTAGTTAATGTAATTTTGACTATATAATTTTGTCAATTAGCTTAATCTTAAAAACTGTAAAAGGCAAACTCTTGAAATGTTCACAGCAATATTTTAAAAGCTTTAGTAGCGAATGCTAAAAAAAACCAAAATAAAAAATTAAAGGGTATTCTATCAGGTTATTAAATTTTGAAATTTAGCTATATCTCCTGAGCCATAATGTAATACAAAGACACTTATATATAGACAGTTGAAGTCGTCAAAATTAGTGTATTATTACACTGAATACACCAATTAAAGCTTGGTACGGAGTTCTTAAGAAAATTCACATTCCAATAAGAACTGTGTGTACAAAAATTTACGCAAATTCACGTTCATAAATTCCTTAAAGAAATTTCCGTTTGCAAGTACGGAGTTCCAAAAGAAAAGTACACTGAATTGTTGGCTGTTATTGTCTATTACAGGGATGTTACAACTATAAGTGGAGACTTTTCCGTAAACTGAAACAAAATTTAATGTTCATACAATTTCTTATTTTTCGCAAGTTGAAATTAATTTTGAGTTCTTGTGATTTGTAAATTAAAAAATAAAGGAATTGGTGTGTATGCAAACATTATTCTCTACAGAAGGCTACACAATTGTTTTTCCGTGTAGAAATAAATATAAATATCTAAATGTGAATTTCCTTAAGAAGTCCGTACCACGCCTAATACTGAAATCTAAACAAAAAAAAAACTTAAAGGGTGAAAGAATACCTGTATCTGAAAATTAGCTGTATCTTGGAAACCGTTAGAGCCAAACTCTTGAAGTTTTCACAGTTAGAGCAGCATTTTGAAGGCAACATCAGCGAATTCTAAAATAACAAACTAACTAAAAATTAAAGGGTTGTGTCAGGTTGTATAATATTGAAATTTAGCTTTATCTTCTCAAACAAAACTAAAACTATCGTAAAAAAACGAAAAAAAACACTAAAACTAAAAAAATCACGAAAAAACAAAAAAAAATCGTCAAAAACTAAAAAATCGCCAGAAACCCGAAAAATCGCTATAAACTAAAAAATCGCCAAAAATAAAAAATCACAACGGAAAAAACGCCAAAACTAAAGAAATTTTACAATCTAAAAATATCGACAAAAAACGGAAAAATCGCCAAAACGAAAAAATCGCCAAAACTAAAAAAATCGCTAAAAACATAAACAAAAATCCCCAAAGCTTTTTCACAGTCTAACTACATTTAAGAGCCGTAAAAATCTATGTATTGGGTGACGGCTGGAACTTTCAAAAACGACCTTGTTTTATGATATCATACTTCTAATTTGCTGCTTGTCAAAAATGTATCTGTTGTGTCAAAAACTTTACTAGCCACCAGGGCTAGTGAAATTTTATTCACCTCAGAAGTGTCAAAAATTTCCACTTTAATTTGTATGGAACCAACCCGCAAGCATACACTTTCAATAAAGACATTTCAAAATCGGTCCGTAAATGGCGAAGTTATTCGACAAGCAATATTTCGGGCAGGCAAATTGACCGTGCGCTTGGTATTATGGGACAACGTAGTTCCTGCCGTCTTTGGCCTTATACCATCGGCTGGGTACTTTGGTCGGTCGTTATGTCCCCTCTTCTTCATCGCCCTAACCCCCAGCAAAAATAAAAATTATAATTTGAAAACAAAAATTTCACCTACCTTGGTGACACCCACTAAATCAAGATAATAGTTTTAACCCCTGGATAAAAAAAGAACAATTCGTTAAAAAAAACACACTATCGCCTGAAAGATATTTAACGATACTTCTCAAGCATTTTGCCGACCACCTGGTGTTTAGCAGAGACGCCAACAGTTAGCAAGGAAACCAACCATTACCCAAGACACACCCATGGTCAAGGATTCCCAAAAACTAAAAAATGTCCCCAAAATCGCAGAAGTTTCCCAGATTCCCACAAACTAAGACGAAAATCTTTCCAAAATCCCACAACTTCCCCCGAAAACAACGACAGCACTGAAAAGCGCAAAAATAAAAAAGTGGCAACACAGATTTTTTAAGGAATTTAACCTTCGCGCCGGCCTGTTGCATTCATTTGAGTTGTAGTTACCACTATGCGTACACGTGCTTGTTACAAGTATTTGTTACCCCAGTATTCGTCACACATATTTGTTGCACTTGTTTTTTCATTTAAAAAAATGTTACCTCGGCATTTATATGCTGCATATCATATGCACAACGTGCCATAGGGAACTTCTTCGTTCAAAAAAATTATGGGACAAAACTGCAAGCAAACGCTTTCAAACAAAAAAGTATTTTAAAAATCGATAGATAAATGAAGGAGTTTTGCAAAAATCAATATTTGAAGTCAGTTAAAAAGATTTGGATTATAAATCTATCTACATATTTCAAACAATCTTAAATAACTATTCTATAAGACTTTCAACTGTAAAAATTTCAAATTACTCAAAAATATTTGTAATTTTCTTTTCTTGCAGAACGTTTGATAAAATCATATTTCTATATTGTTCGAAAATCCATACAAGACTCTGTACCAAAGGCCATTATGCATTTTCTAGTTAATTATGTTAAGGATAATTTACAAAGTGAATTAGTAACACATTTATATAAATCGGAAAAAGTCGACACTTTACTCAACGAATCGGATCACATTGCGATACGTAGAAAGGAAGCTGGTGATATGTTAAAGGTATGTACATTTTTCTGAGATCTATTCAGAATTTTAACAAATATTTTTACCGACATATTTTCAATTACAGGCTTTAACTCGTGCTAATCACATTATTAGCGAAATACGTGAGACCCATATGTGGTAGAAAAATTTTTAATTCACTCGTAGCATCGTTACAATACACAAAAAATACCATCAATAAAATACTACAATTATTAATTGTTCAAAAGCTAATATGTTGACTTAGATGAAGGTCCATTCTTATATCGTTATTGGTCTAATTTTAAATTCATATGTATTTAAATGAAACTTTAAAACGTTGACTTTTAAAGTATTTATACATATTCCTTTATTATGTTTTAAATTATATGTTCATTTTAATCAATATTTGTTCATAAAAACATACTAGCGGAATTCAGAATTTGATTAAATTGTCTTACGAAAGTGCAAATGCAAAATATCATAACAAAATACACAAAAATTCATTAAAAAAGCTACCATATTTTGTATTTGCACTTTCGCAAGACCATTTGCACCAAACACTGAACTCCGCTACTCATTATTATTATTATTTTTTATATTGAATTAAAGCTTCACTTATTATCAATAGGTCATGTTAAAAAAAGCCTTTTCATTAATTAATTTTTGTATCTTTTCCTCATTTAGCCACTGGTAGGTATGCCAATAAGCACTGTACAATTGAAATTGATATATAAAAATAATAAATAGCAAAAAATAATGCAGATTCACTAATGTTTTGCTAAAATAAAAATTACAAAAAAGTGAACATGTCGATGATTATCCAATAAATTATTTATTTAAAATTAAAATTGATTAATGGAACTTTTAAAAATAAGATGCTGCAGCAATCTAATTAAGGAATGGTAAGGAATGCCAAAAAATGTATTTCCTTTTGTTATATGATTATTTCGGACGTGTTTGCTTGTGAATCCATATTGATTATTAGGCAAAGGTTCGTAACGTTTAATTCAGATAGAATTGAGTATGATTAGTATTCACCACTATTCCAACATAAACCCACACTATAACCAGCCTATCTATCCCACAGCACTTGATAAATGCAAAATTAAAACTCTCCAGATTACGCCTCGGCCACACGATTTTCTCCCATGAATGGATTCTAAGAAAAACACGTGTATTTTGCTTATCACCAGTTGTCAGGTGGCTCTGTTGAATGTGATTTTAATTCTTATATATACACCTTTTTCGTGAAAATTGAATACGAGAATTAAATCACTTTCAACTTGATATTAACTGCACTTTCCCATCGTTGTCATTAGTTTATTTTTCTTCATTCCCATTTTTCTGATTTTTGTTCTACTCAAGTCAAACTTTTTTGGTTAATGAAACAAATTTCATGAAATATTTCATCGAGTGAATTTAATCTTGTTAGTGTTGAATCGACTTTTTAATTGTTCGATTATGACCACAGCGCCTAAAAATATAAAGTCGATTTCGAAAATCTTTTCACTTACTGTGTTTTGAAATTGTACGGCCGCAATGCTGAAAAGTAATTTTTATTATGCTAAGACTCATAACTTGAATAATAGCTGTAACAGGCATATTAGGATTGCAAACAAGCTCATCCAATTCGTTGAAACATTGTTACTTAGGTAGCATTATGTTGATTAATGTTGGAATAGATGCAGACGTCAATAACATGGCTGACTTCCAAATCGTATCAACACAGACTTTGTATACAGTTCTGGTGCGGTATTTAAATCGTGTATGTATGCGTAGTTGCTAAACATTGCATCAACTTTGAAACCGACTTTGAAAAGGTATGTATTGTCAATGTTTTATACTGCGACGATATGAATCACTATACATTGTTCGAATACAAAGCAACTGACGTTTTGGAAGTCAGCCCATGTTAAATAAGGCTTGAAGTTTTTTTGGGCGGCCTAAAAAAACATGGCGTAGTACAGAAATTATGAGAACCACGAAAATAAGAATATTCAATTCATGTTTAAAATCAATTTTGTTGTACGGCAGTGAAACATGGTTATGCACTGATACCATTATACACAGGCTGCAAGCCAAACACAGTCACCAACGAAAGCCTGTGGAATATTGCAAAAGAAGAACCCATCGAAATTCAGATTAAGAGAAGAAAGTGGAGATGTATTGCGAAAACCACAGGACTCCGTAGCAGGAATGGCCTTAGAATGGAAACCACAGAACTCTTGAAGGACCTTGCCAAAATAAATAAATACTGGGACTATGTTAAGATAAATGTAAATGACAGATATTTTAAATGTATTGTTGATGCCCTATGTTCCCACGACGATTATATAAAGGAACAAAATTAAGAAAGAATTACACATGAAACAAGTGAGGAATTACATTAATTAGTGATGTTAGTTTCTGAATTTCAATAATTTGAGGTTTTATATGTTGTAATAAAGATAGTTCTCGTATTCTTTCTTCACACATGATTTGAATTTACATAAGTATGTAGTACTAACAGAGAAACTTAAAACTTTTAATTAAAAAGCATAAGATTCCGTAACGAATTATAATAGAAAAAAAGTTATAAAAAAACTATATTTAATACAAATGCAACTGTAGTTTTGTTAAAAAACGCTTTAATAATACTTTTTAAGTCAAGAAATACACTTGCAATCTGCATAGCCACGTTAACCGCATCGGATACAATTTACGTTATGTGCAGTGTAATCTTTTTTTACATACAAATTCATACGATTATGACAAGAGAAAAAGTCCATAGAAAAATTATAAATTATATTTACTTTAACAATTCCTTATTTACTATTATTCAATTATGCACGATTTGTGTCTGATAGTACACGTACAATACAGCCAACACCTCCTTTGGCAAAAGCTTTTTCATGCCATTGCAACAAATGTCCACTAGAGCCTTCGGAAGGTATCTCAAAACCTCGATAGATGTATTTCATTAAAACATCTAATAGATCATTTTCATTTAAAGTCTCAACAGCCTGATCCATCTGAGAGGATTTGATGGAAAGCAAAACACGTAATGTCAAGTTAAGGGCGTGGTCCTAAAAATAATATTGTGGGCGTTATTGTAGCAAATATATATATATACATAGTGAATATATATTGATTCATTAAAGGTACGTACCTTGACATGCTGTTGTTTGCATCTTAATGGAGCATTTTGTAAAACCAAAAGCAAAGCCTCCATATATTTACCCTGTGTTAGCAAAGTGGTAATTTCATTTTCATCGAGTTGTGCTACGGCTGAATCGGCTTCATCTTCTCTAAAATTGTCTTCATTGTATTGATCCACATCAATTTTACGGAATGCAGAGCTGGAGGTATTTTTGGCCATTGTAACAGTCTTTTTATTTATTTATGATAACAATTCAATACAATTCCTTTAATTTTTTACTAAGTTAAAAACAATCGCAAATGAATCACATAAAGATATGCCGAATATGGAGCACAAATTCAAGTGTCAAAATGACATTCCACAAAAACAAAAATTGAGTTGTGTTTAGTATTAGAAAACTGGAACGGTGTGGCAGCATATTGTTATTTGTAGTAAGAGTTGTCAGTGCCATCTATTTACCAGAGACCTACGCCGAGCGATTTTGTCGGCGGCGGTGGCTTGGCTGCAGCCGGCTGATAGGGAAAGTTGCCACACTCATACAAAAGTAAACACATTTTTTTTAGTTGCCATCTCATAAATTATAAAGAATGATAAAAAGCACACATCATACAATGAAATAAAATCCTGGGCGGCGGCTGATTTTAAGCCGGTTTAACTCAATACTCTTTATGCGGCGGTATCTGTAAAAAATTATCGGCGGCTCAGCTCAGCCGGCTTAAGCCGTTAAGGCTCAGGTCTCTCCTGTTTACTTGAACGTTTTCTTATCACGAAAAGGAAAATAGGTAAAATATACAAAAATTTCCGGAAAATATTCAATAATTTTAACAAAATATTTTTCGTTATTGTAGTACAATGTCAAAGTATTTAGGTATCGACCGTTTGGGTAAACTCTATCAGCTTGTACGTCAAAATGGTGGTCTGAAAAATACTTATCTTAAATTGTTTAGGTAAGTATTTGCAGCAAATTCTTATATAATTTTTATTTCAAGTTATATATTTTCGAATTCAGGACTGATGATTTAAAATTAGGCACATTGGTGGGCACTGATAAATATGGAAACAAATATTTCGAGAATCCGTATTACTTCTATGGAAGAAATCGTTGGGTAGAATATTCTGATAGTGTTGGCTTAGATTATGATGGCTCTCAAATTCCTGCTGAATGGTATGGTTGGATGCATTACAAGGTACATTTTTCTTATTGGATTCATTTTTTTTTTAACATTTGTTTAATGTTTTCTTTTTAGACCGATCTCCCACCAATTCGTGATGGCAGTCGTCCTAAACACAAATGGATGGCTGATCATAGTGAGAACCATTCTGGAACTCAAGGTAATTTTTAAATCGTTTTGCATTTGCTTATAACATAATATGTAAATTGGTGGTGGCGAAATAGTTCTTTAAAATGGCCAATGAATTCTCATTGCTTATAACGAGAGTAACAAAATAGAAGGAAAGAAATAATATGTAAATTCTAGATGAACTTGATAATACTGAACTACAGAGATAAACGGTTTTATAACTAAAATCTTTTTACATTAATGCGTTTTCCATTTTTACAAAAGTATTTAAAATATGGTCCATTTCTTGTTAATCTGCCGAAATTTTTATTTAAAAAAATGTCTAATCAGCCTTTATAGAATCTATTACGGAACTTTATTGGAAACGGAGTCCAATTTATGAATATTTTTTGCCATTTTGCACCCCATACACGATTCAATCCAATTGGCAATTGCGTTGGTTGTTGTCCAAATCAAGGCGTATATGGCATAGATTATACGTATATAGTCAACTAAAACTTCAATAACTCAAGTCTGCTGTCAAAAACCTAAGTCTAATGCAAGCCACAGATTTTGCGACCGTTGGTACAACTCAGCTACTAATCAAGTTGTATGCATGTCGCACAAACGATACAATTTGGCTTGCGATCTCATGCACAACCTCATTTTGCAATCAACTTGTGAGCAAGTAAATATCTCTTGATTTTATGTTGTCCACAAATAATACTCACATTCAATGTTTACTGCAAGGTGGTGACAACAAGAATAAACACGTATAATAAAATAGTATACGACAGGCACGCACACGTTGCGACAGTGTTGTACAACATGGCAAAAAATCAAAACTTTTGATCTTTCGTACAACCAAGACACAACTTAATACTACGAGCCCACAAACGTTGCAATTTCGTGTACAACCTACTCAAGTTGTACCAACGGTAGCAACGTCTGTGGCCTCCTTTATATTTGTTTAAAGTTCCCGTTATACAAAATAAACTGTGCTACCAACGTTAAAAAAAAC
This sequence comes from Panzeria rudis, assembly GCA_956483635.1. NCBI lineage: Eukaryota > Metazoa > Arthropoda > Insecta > Diptera > Tachinidae > Panzeria > Panzeria rudis. Next base: position 110,105,249 of record OY101449.1, read on the forward strand.
AAAAAATCGTTGTAATTTCCAAAAACATTTATATTGGTAAAATAGGGTACACTTTAGTTTTTTTCTATTTTAACTTAGAAATGAGCTATTTTATCGCGGTAAAAAGTACCCTATGTTTGAATCAGGACTCTAAAGTACCTCCATACCAAATTTCATGAAAATCCATTCAGTGGTTTTTGCGTGAAGCGTGCTCGGACAGGCAGACAGACAGACAGACAGACAAAAACTCCAACATTTTGTGTTTTGTTCTCTACATCGATTACTGTTTACGCCTCCATAAAAATTTTCAAAAAATATTTCATGTACAGACGCACCCCTTTTACAGTTTTATTATATGTATAGATAATCTCTTAACTGTAATTTTGTATAATACAAAAATTGTCCTTCTTGAGTTTTGTTAATCTAAACTTGAACTCAATTTCAATATCGGTATCGGGGATATTTATTTTTTAAGTATCGGTATCGGATAGGCAAAACGGCGTATCGTTACGTCCCTAATAAAATTATTATGAATATATAAAAGCTTAACTTATGATTTATATCACAATGTTATTAATTATTTATCATTGTATAATTTAATGGACAGCACGACACAAAATTAAAAATAATAAATAAATCAAATAATCAAAATAAAATAAATCACAGGGTTAAACTGAAACTGTGGGTACGTTCGTAAATTCAGTAATTGTGCAATAATCAAAGTTCTGCGCTTGAAAACATACGCTTGGAAATACTTTTTTTTTGGTAAAAACTTTCTTTATACAACAATTGACAGTGCTGCCACATATTGCTGCAACAACGGCAGCATTTTTATTACTGTTGCAATAGTTTGCAGACCGGTTGCACAAATTTACTGCATTTACGAATTCGCCCTATATCACAGAACTTTTACTTTTGACTGATTGCAACGGAATATTGGAGTTTTGTTTGGTCTTTATCCTCTTTGGTGTTTAGAGCTCTAGATAACCGTTGTTGTATTCCCAGCGGGAAAAGTAGTCATTTATTATATATATAATGAAAGATATAATGCATTATTTTAAAAATCAAAACAATGCATTTTTTAGAAGCGAGAGGGTAATTTGATCAGACACAAAAAATAAGGCTCCATGAAATGAGAAATCGTCCTAAATTTAAAAATGAAAAATCGGCAAAAAAATGAAAAATCGCCCAAAACTTGAAAATTAAAAATCACAAAAAAAAAGTAAAATGAAAAATCGGACAAAAAGAAATGAAATATCGCCCAAAATTAAAAAACACAAAAAAATTCAAAATTATAGTAATTTAATTTTTATATTGAAAAAAAAAAGAAAACTTACAGAAAAGCATAAATAGTCTTCGTTTCTTACTGAATCGCAATAAAAGTATGAATAAAAGGCAATATTTTCCATCGGCCAAAAATTATAGTATGCTCTCCAAGGATAATTTAGATAATTATCATAGATACAACAAAAATTTATAAACATATAATACAGTAATGATCATTTATCGAAGGCCGGAAATTTAAGACGTCAAGGAAACCGCAGCTCAAAATTTTACATATCACATAGAGTCTAAAGTCCTTAAGTCCGCCAAAAGCGCGTTTCAAATTAAATATTCCAAAGGCAATTATTCTAAAAAATTGTCGTAAGCGAAGCCGAGATTTGTTATACTATGGAGTTTAAAATCCTTCCGCCCGGCCGAAGGCTGGCTACACGGAAAGTCGTCGAAAGCGTATCTCAAGTTAAACATGCCAAGATTCACTAATATAGAAAATTATTGTAAACAAAGGCGAGGTTTGACATACCATAGAGTTTAAAATCGTTCGTGCAGGTGGAATCAAAAATTGGCTTCGCTTACGACAATTTTTAATATTAGTAGCCTTCGGAATGCTTAATTTGGTACGTGCTTTTGACGACTGTTCGTGTAGACGGCCTTCGGCCGGGTGGAAGCAAGTCTGTGGTTCGCTTACGACAATTACACGGAAAGTCTACTAATATTGAAAATTGTCGTAAGCGAAGCCGAGATTTGATATACCATAGAGTATAACATTCTTCCAACCGGCCGAAGGCTGTCTACACGAAAAGTCGTCAAAAGCACGTACCAAATTAAGCATTCGGAAGGCTACTAATATTAAAAATTGTCGTAAGCGAAGCCGAGATTTGACATACCCGAAAAGGCGTCGAAAGCACGTACCAAATTAAGCATTCCGAAGGCAACTTATATTGAAAATTGTCGTAAGCGAAGCAAATACTTGATTCCACCTGCACGAAGGATTTTAAACTTAATGGCATGTCAAATATCCGCTTCGTTTTTGACAATTTCTTATATTAGTGAACCTTGGAATGTTTAACTTGATGAACGCTTTCGACGATTTTCCGTATAGCCGGCCTTCGGCCGCACAGTGGCGCCATTTGACTTTTTTCGTTGCAAAAATCATATCTTTTGAACCGAACAAGATAATCGAATAATTTAAATTGCATGTCATAGATAATTGTTCAACCTATAAAATGAGCGGTTGGAGTGGACGCTACACCTTATAGGTGCTTACTTATGGGTTTTCAAAGTTAAAATTTGTGAAAAAATCCAAGTTTTGGTAACAAAAAAATTTTTTTTAAGAATTTTATATTTTTTTGTAGTTCTTTTGTAAGCTTTTCATGTTTTAAGATATTACCTAAAAAATTACAACAAAAGATTTTTTTTTTAAATGATTTTTTCAATTTTCTGTAAAATATTCATTTTCTTGGTAAGACAAAGTATGTCTAAAATACAAATCATTTCTAAACTCTAATTTTTTTCTAACTCATCTATTTTATGGTAACAAAATCAAATTATTTTTACCAATCTTATATTTCTTAGTTCTTTTGAAAGCTTTTTCTGTTTTAAAGTTATTAGCCAACAAATTAAACAAATTTTTTTTCAATTAATTTTTTGAATTTTCTGTAAAATATTCATCACAATTCGTAACAGAAGGTATATCTAAAAGACTAATCATTTCTAAAGTATAATTCCATTGTAGTTCTTTTCGTGACTTCACATGCCGCAGGGAAGAAATAAGTGGATCGGAAGATGCTGCTAACATGTTGAAGAGGTCCTCATTTTGCCTCACCCTTGATGCTTTGAACGTGTTCTGCAATCTATATTTTTTGTAAAATTTGTTAAGAGACTCCTGCGCTTCTTCAGAAAGCTCTCCAATTGGCAAAGACTGGTACTCAATTATATCTTTGCCATGCGCCAATATTTTATGGACGGTCGGGGTCAACTTCTTCTGTGGATAAATTTTTGCTAAAAGAGATGCAGTTTCCGATGCATATTCTCCAAATTTTGTAGAATTAACACTTTCTTGGCAGTTTAAAACATTCAAGATCGTTCCCAATCTTTTGACGATTTCATTGTCAATTCCAGTGATTCTACTTACTGCCTCATCATTTGCAAAAAATCTCCTTGAAGTGTTTCCATCGTTTGAGTTACCGTATCCACACTTGGGGCAGTCTACTTTTAGTCCAAGTTGTTTCCAAAAAGCATTCTGTATTTGCTTCTTTCTGATCTTTTCCTTATCCTTAATTGATGTATTTTCATCGATGTTTTCATCTTGTTGTGGTAGGGTATACGCCAGTTTTAGCAAGAACTCCATACACCTTATCCTTGCGTGCAATGGTGACATTCCATATTCGTAATTCTCCTCGTTTGTAGAATCGTTTAAATTACCGAAGTTCTTCTGACTCTTTTTGCAAATCGGGCATGTCAATGTTGAGGTTGTTCCTGTCAGTTCGTTTACGACTTTTCCGTCAACCATGGTCAGGTGGAACTCGTAACTACATTCAATATATTTTCCTTCTCCAATTTGCAATTTTGTATGCTTAATCTTGCTTATTTGTTCTTCAATGTCCTTCACCGTGGTCCTTATGAGTTCTGCCGATTCCTTTGCAAACTGAAACATTATTGGTCGGCAATAATGCACTGATGACGGTCGATGATTTTTCCAGTGTAGGGAAACATCAGATTTTAGCCGCAATGGAACAACAGATGCCATAAACATATTTCCGTCAGATATTGTAGTGTCATCGGAAGATATCCTTTGCTTATAAACGCTTTGTCCGGATGATCCATCGCAGCCCCATTTGCTGATCAATGTTAGTTTCTGAGGAAGAATTTCCACCTCATTTTCAGGAAGACTTTCCAACAACCGTTTTGCTGTATGGTCCATAAGATCCTGCAGATTGGCTTTCGCAGAGACTTCCGTAAACTCCGTACGCAATGGTCGTGAATTTATTTTGGCTTGCGTAATATGCTTGTATCCGGGGAAAAGGTCAGCCCCGTGTCGCATTAAAGATGCCCGTAGTATCTCATATTTCTCTTTGGAAAGTTCTAAGTCCAAAAACAGAGCCAAGGCTTCTTCGGAACTATACTTTTTAATATGTGCGTTTGTGGGAGTGGGAATGCTTTCCTTAATCCTTTTTAGTCGCAGTGGGCTTGCATCAGCAACAGATTTTGTAATCTGCGACCTAACTCGTTCACTATCCTTTATGTATTTAATAGACAGCGCATCCGATAAATCCTTCGTGGTCAAGTCATTGGTGGCATCGGCAAGTTTCCTCTTTCTTGTGAAAATTGAACACTCCTCCATACTTTTTTTTGGCCTTCCTTTTTCTCCTCTGGTTGATGTGGAGGGTTTATCTACTGCCAATATATCCAGGATGGTGTCTTCATTAAGCCAGTCCTCGTATTTGGAGTTGAAGATGTTAATGGTTCGATTGCATTTCACCCATTTTGTCTTAATTTTGGCATGTATCATACAAAGATTATTTTTTATACTTTTGCTTCTCTCAATATTTCCGTATAAGCTATCGAGTTCTTCTAAAGCAGCTTCCGCGAAACACGTTGGTGTAATTGACTTTCTAAACAGTTCAAATAATTTTAAATTGTTCAACGCCATGTTTTCAATACTTGTTTCGCCAACTTTCAGTCGTAGACTAATGCAGGCATTAAGCTTGTTTTGCAATATATAGGCCTATGCTACCATGTCTACAAATGTACCTGTTACATGCATACATATGCATTTGGGCTGAATTATACAGTTTTGATATTATGCACGTAGCCAAATGAGATTTGTGCCTACCTGTACCATAAGTCAGTATTGTTCTTCACCATATGTACGCCAAAAATAATTTTTAAGTGAGGTGCGTACCTGCTTATTTCAATGAGTAGTTTTTTGTGCATCTTGTGTCTGTAACGGAATATTAGGACCAAATTTTTCGCCAGAGGCTCTCAGGTAGACAACTGACTCAAAATGCAATTTTCAAACTATTACATCAAAGTAACTGTCAGTCAAGGCATGTAAGGGATGCCCGCCATACAATTTCTGCAACAATGTCTTTTTAACGTTTTTTACCTGTAGAAGCCAAATAGGCACGTAAAGGCAGATAAAACCTTTTGAGTTATGTAAAAGACTAGTTAAAGAACATATTTTGAAAATATGGCGGAGGTAAAAAAAGGTAAATTTTTTTTATTTTCCGTCAAAGTTGAAGAATAGTGAAAAAATGGATAGTTTTTAAATACTGATTTACCTAGAGAAACACAAAGCAAACAGCACAATTTTTTTTATTGTTATACATTTAATAAGCACATCAATCACTAAAAACAAAAAAAAATACTATTCGTTGCCTAGTTTTCGTGATATTACACCTGAAATCGGATCAAACTACCTAAAAATTGTGTGTTTTTTTAAATCCGAAAATTGGTTAACTTTGAACAGTTATGTCTTCTAAACTAAAAATCTGATATTGTTAAGAGTAGCATATTTGAGATCGTTGAAAAGTTTACTATAAGATGGATTCATTTAAAATTTCGCAGGCGCACATGAAAATTTTGATTTTTGCAACCTCGTTTGCTCTACGGGCGCCACTGTGGGCCGGCGGAAGGATTTCCAACTATATGGCATGTTAAATTTCGGCCTCGCTTACGATAATTTTCAATATCAGTGGCCTTCGGAATGCTTAATTTGGTACGTGCTTTCGACGACTTTCCATGGTATGTCAAATATCGGCTTCTCTTACGACAATTTTCTAAACCACTTTCACTGCTATAGAAGCCAAATAATGGTGGAGATGGAACACATTGGAGAAACTTTCAATTCTTTTCTACAATATATTTTTTGGGTGTAAAATTTTGGGCGATTTTTCATATGAAAAATAACTTAAAAATTGTATGAAAAAAATTTTGGCCGATTTTTTATGAAAACGTTTTTCATATGAAAAATCGCCCAAAATTTCAAAATGAAAAATCACCCAAAAAAATTAAAAATCGCACAAAATTTTCGGCGATTTTTCATATGAAAAATCATCCAAAATTTTTATGAAAAAATTTGGGCGATTTTTCATTTTTATTTTTGGGCGATTTTTCATGGAGCCAAAAAATACACATTCATTACCACGATATTATCACATCTAATGGAGAAGGAATGTATTGTTTCTGCTCGTATCAATTGTTCGTGTTTTCCTCGTACATATTTGTTTTTAAAAAATTTGTTATTTCTCTTTGCTTTCATGACGCGTATAAACCAAGGTGAATTAATTTTATCAGGTGGTGTTGATTCTAAAACAACTACAACATTACAATAATATTTGACATATCAGCCCCTATGTCAACGTATACAAATTTTGACATCCGAGCATCTAATTTGCGGAAAAAAAGTAGAACAGCTGTGCTTATGATATCACCTGTATAAATCCACCTTGGTATAAACTTTGCAATTTTTATTTTAAAACGCAGTTTATGTTTGAACACGTACCTGAGAAGATCGAGTAAATACAATTGGGCGATTCAAACGGTGTCTTATCAAGTCATAATGTCTTAATAATATTTTACAATATTTTGAAAACGTTGTTGTTGTGTTTCAAACAAAAAAGTCCTATGGCACATTTAATATAAAATTTCTACAATTACACAGGGAAATCGATTGATTTTTTTCCGAATCGGCTTAAAGACGTAAGGAGCAAAATTCAACAAAACAGTAATAAAAATTTTGGCTTCCTTCCGTATTTAAGTTTTTGTTTAGTTTGAAGTATACTGTTATTTTTTGGCGTAAGAAAGTATAGTTTTTTGTTTGTATGAATCACTAAAAACTTCACCAAGAGAATTCTGAAAAAAATTGTACGTACATATGAACTATAATAGCAAATTCCATAAGAAAAACACAACTTTCTTAGACCTGAATGAATGCGAATTCCCTCTTGCATTACATTGTCGCATTAAAAAAGTAAAATTATGACATTAAAATTGGAATTAATATATAAAAAATTTGAGAGCAAAATATAAAAATGTGAAAACTGCAAAATCTGCACAATTTGTAGAAAAACTGGCTTTTTAAGCAAAAAACTGCAAAACTGATCAGTGCTTAGAAAAACTGCAAAATGTAGATAAATCTGCACATTTTGCAACGCTGGGTACAAATGACTGTTCTGCTCTTGTTGTTGTTTATTTTGATTGTTTGTGTTGTATACATGTAAATTATCGGCTGTGTACATACATAGCACACTATATTATGAGGGGTTGCTCACAGCTGTCTTATTTTTTCGTGTTATTATTTTAAAACATATGACTACCTTGTGAATGCCCCATATGAATATGTGAATGAATATGTATGTCTACATGTGTATGTATACATATGTATGTATACATATGTATGTATACATATGTATGTATACATATGTATGTATACATATGTATGTATACATATGTATGTATACATATGTATGTATACATATGTATGTATACATATGTATGTATACATATGTATGTATACATATGTATATATTAGGTGTGTTTGAGTACTCGATAATTTGTAATAATTTGTACAATTTATTACTTATTTTTACTGGATTGCGTTCGTTTACTTTTAAACATTTGTAACGAGAGAGCATAATAAACATTTTGGTTGCAAAGAAAATAGTTGAAAATATTTTTAACAATTTGAAGTTTATGTTGTTACAAGTTTTTACAAAATGTTGTTCGATAACTTTTTTGATTATTTTTGGATGGAGAGTAATTTTGATTTTACTCTCTATCATTGAGTTACTGGATAAAATTTATTCGCCGGACACATTAAAATAATTCATTACTTGCCTAGGAGATGTTCTGTGTTTAACAATAATGAATTTTGGAATGAAAAATTATACATGCTGTGCATTGCCTTCTCGTTTACTATTCATTAGCTTTTCCCGCTGGGTTCTTAGGCTCTCTAGCGTATATATCTTATTGGCAGATTTCTTTGTCCACAATTTTCACGCTCTTAAAATCTACTGTATGTTTAATTTCTTTTATGTGCTGTGACAAACCCGTCGTTTCTTTCCCCTTCTTAATATCGGCTTCATATTCTGATAATCTTACTGCTAGCATCCGTTTTGTTGTTCCAACATACACTTACACTGCTCCCTTTCACTGCCTGTGCATGTAAGCCAGTGTTGCCAGTGAAATTTCGAGAAAGATACATTTTAGTTTCCAAAAAGAGAAATTTTTTCCCAAAAAGATAAATTTTGAAAAAATTTTGAAAATCCGTTTTTAACGTTTAACATATCGACCCCTTAGCGCCAAATGATCGTAAGCGACAAAAATTAAATTTTTCAGGAGGAGGATTTTGTATTGTATTTAAACATGATTTATATTCATATACTGTCGCTTACGATAAAATTTTATAGCCTGTATTTCAAAAGTTATCAAAAATTTTTGATATTTTTACGATTTTAAACTATGGGTATCCTCATAAAATTTTGATTTCAATAAAAAAAATTTGTTTTTACAAAATGTCGCTTACGATCATTTTGCGCAAAGGGGTTGATATATTAACATAACATTTTTATTTCATATTTAATGAATATTGTAAAGAAAATGATATCATATAAATTCATTTTTATATTTATTTAAGTCATAAATATTAGGTATGTAATTTTTAAAAATACAGTAAGCAAACTTTAAAATTAATTATATGTAACTATCTTTGGATGTTGTCAAAACAAATTAATTTTTGTAAAAATTAATATACAAGTAAGAGTAGAAATACAACCTCACGGTTGCGGTTGCGTTTCTTTTTTTATATGAATATTTGACAATTTAAAACTTCCAAAGAAACCGCATGAAAATAGAATCTATTTTAATTTCTTTGCGTTTTCTCTAAAGTTCTCATTCCTTTAATTGCTCTCTGCCAATTGTTGCCATAGTCAGCAAAAATTTTCATGTTTTTCTGAAGAAAAAATATAAATTTTAATAATTTGCTGTGAATGACTACGAAGGAGAAAAAACAAAATATGAAAAATATAATAAATACAAATCCAAATTTGAAAAAATAGAATAAATCATACAAAGTTTTCTTTTATTTTAATTTATTAAATAAATAATAATTTTTTTATAGTTTTTAATAAAAAAAAAGTGCGAAATGTGTAAATATCGCGAAAAATAAACGCAACCGCAACCGCAGTTCATATAATTCGGGGTATCTCTGTGAAACGGAAACCGGCCCGCAACCGTGAGGTTGTATTTCTACTCTAAAGGGCCGTGGCAATTTATCAAACTGTTTGATCAAATTCATGTATGTATTGGTAATATTTTGTTTTGCTTAGCAAAGCAACTTATCAAATTCATATAATCAAACTTCATTTGAAAGATGTTGTGAAAAAGAAAGAACATGTGATTTTTTGGGCGGAAATGTTTCATTATTTATTAAAAAACTTTTTGTTTGTTGAAAATTAGTTTCTTTACTCCTTTTTTAATTCTTTTTATTTTAATTCCTTTTTACTCCTTTCCATATGCAGTTCGAAGAGAGTTAAAATTTTGTGCGACATCCTTTTTTTAGCATTTGGGTTTTTTTCTGTATATGTTTCAAGTAATATGTCGTACTAAGCATTTTTTTAAATTTCTTTTGCTATATTGCTTCGATTTAACTCGCCATAAAGCAGGCAAACCACGATAAACTTCAATAAATTCAATTTTGTTCATCCGTTTTTTTAAATAGTGCGTCTCCATAGAAATGTTGTGGTCGCCGCGAAAACTAAACAAAAGTGACATTTGAAGTAATTACACAGCCACTCATCAAACAAGCTTAAAATTTCGTCAGCATCGGTAGTGAAAATCAAAAGTGTTTTCTTTTTCGTCAAACTCACATCAAACTATACGTGTTAGGTTTTTTGCACTAATACAGTCAAAAAAATGCCTGTTTGATCAAACAGTTTGATAAATTGCCATGCCGCTTAAAGGCGTTTTTTAGTATTCATAACGAAATGATAACTTTGAAAAACTTTGTCAGAGACGGAAAGTTTAATATTTTATTTCTGTACATTTTGCGCACAGATTCAAAAGATACGAAAAATTTCAGGATTATACATGTGCCTAAAGTCATCAAAAGATACGAAAAATGTATCTTTCGTATCCTAAGGGCATCACTGATTTTATTTAAAAATTTTATGTCTATGGATACCATATCCTTATACACAAAAACAAGAAACACATGTACATATACATATATTTGACAACACATCCTCCGAAATGGATCCGCATTTGCGTAATTTGCTCGAAAGTATTTAATAGACAGTAATCCACCAGAAGGTCCTATTTTTCGTTTCTCTAGAAATTGTGTATTTTCACTTTTACTTCCGCTCCTGTAACTTTAAGTCCTTTGGTATTCATTGCTGTTTTTATTTCCTCGTAAACGTGATTATTTTTACGGCTACTTCTAAGTTGTGGAATACGGTCTGCCCAAAGTCTTATAAGGAAAGACACCTCGTCCTCAGTCCACATTCTTTTTTGTTTGTAGTGCCTCTTCCTAACATAAATATATTTTTTTTAAACACAAAATTATCTGAATCAATATTCTAATACTTACGATTTGTTATTGCTTTCCATAGCTCCTATTTTTTAGTTTGAATTCTTAAAATTTATAAATTCAACTGCACGAAATTTTTTCAAACACAAATGTCACAAGAATGTCGCTTTTACTTAAAGCATAGTCGCATTTCACTAATACAATGAAAAAATTGAAGCGCTGTATTTTTCAATTTGTCAATAATTTGTAAAATCTCTTTAATTTTATGGGATTTAGACGTAGTAAAAATGGGCTATAATTCCAAGTGCCGTGATGGACGATTAGGAACATTGAATGAAATATTTTCAAGCAGGAAACCAGAGCAAATATCCCCATTAATTAAATTTAAAAGGAACGACACATTTAACATAGTAGTCCTTCGGCTTTTAAGTGTTGGCAGCTTGATTAGTACAAGGCGGCTGGTGTAAGATGGAAGGTTTAATGGGTTCCAACGTAGACTACGAAGGCAAAACAGCAAAAACTGCTTTTGAACAGATTCAATATTTTGTTACGGACCGGTTGGACTGGCGAGGTTTCCGACTAACTCTGAGGTAGGTATGAGACTGTCAGGGTCATGGGAGTTCCCCACGTTGGACTTGTGGTGAGGTTTTCATAAACTCCCGCACACCGTTTCCACCGACATTTTATCGTTTGATCCGGAGTTTTGTTGCGGGATGAACAATTGGCAGAATAAAGCAACATAAACACCTAATGAAATTATGCTTGAAGTTTTTTTTATTTTCATAAAATTTTGTTTGAGTTTTAGTTGTTGGTTATTCACATTTTGGTTGGTTTCGTCAAAATCTTCTTTGTGCAATGACAAACACCAAAAATATGACACTACATACATCAAGTTCCTGCAAATAAAAAAAACATAAACAAAACACACGGTATACATAGATATGTACATCTGAGCAAATATGCAAGAGCCGCTTAAGTCAATTTATGCGTATTTTAGAGTTTAGGTCTTTTTATGCCTTATATATTATTTGATTCAATTGACACTTGCTGTGGAAGATGTCAATCATGAGTAGAATTATCTAGACCTATACACATCTTGCAGTAGCGTCCAAATTTATTTTTATTAAGTCGACTTAAGCGATTGTTCCATATTTCCACAGATAGTGTTTTTTTATATACATACCGTTTTGGATGGCTTGTATACTGCCTTTGTTGTCCGTTTCATATTGTATTCTACATTAAATTTTCCTTTTTTTCAGGTTTTTATCTAGTTATTTTTTTACATTTTTTGGTATTTCACTATCCCAGTTCATTTATGATTTTCACACAAGAACTTCACTATTATTTAAATTTTATAGTTATTCTTTTCTTTCTTTTAATTCCATTTCTTATTTTTTTTATATATTTTTTTATTTTAATTTCACCGGGATTTTCGTGTTTATTTTGTACACAATGTTCTTTGGTTTGCATTTTTTTATTTTGGATTTGATTAATGAAATTGACAGTGCCAGCAATATGTGTGTGTGTGTGAATGTCATTTTTGCAGACATGCATTTTTTTGTTGGGCTTACACATGATACAGTGGATATACAGTGGAGTACGCAAAATATAAAAACAGCGTCGTCATGTCCATTCATACCAATAGCAGTTATATTGAAAAAGTAGGAAAAACTGAAAAGCAAGGAAACATCTAGAAAAATTATGTATATGGAAAAGAAATATTTGGAGGATAATTAAGACGTAGTAAAAACTTGTTTTTCTGATAAAAACAGTTTCAGCGGAAAAGTTTTAGATTCCACAAAAAATTATAAAAATAAGAAAGATCTAGAAGTAGGCATATAAAGAAAAAGATGTCGATTTTGCGGGAAAAGTTATATATTAGGAAAATGGAAAACTGGAAAATTTTGGATAACTGAGAGGTTTGATAAATCGTGCAGCAATGATCAGACATGATTATAAAAAGTTATTTCAAAGTGTTTGCAAAAGCCTAAAAATAAAGCAAGTGCAAAATTAAATAATAATAAAAACAAAGTGCAAGGATCTAAATTAATAAGTTCTCTGGTTATATCCTGGCAAAAGGATCTGGGGAAAAATAATAATAAAAATAAAAACATTTTTAAAACCTAAGAGGAAGCCTGGCTGAAGGTCCCAACAAATTAAGTCCTGCAACAGGAATAGAAGTGGTGTCCGTGGTAATAAAATTCATCCCCTGGTACACCACCAAATTCACTTCAGGGAACAAATAAAGTAGCTATCAAGGTAACCATTTGTTTTAAGATTCTCCAAGATCTCAAAAAGAAAAAGTAAAAAAAATGCGAGCACGGAAAAATATATAAAAAAAATCTATACAAAGAAAATTGTTTTATAAGGAAAGGATTTGTAAAAGATTTTGCGATTGAAAGTCACGTACTTGTTTAAAAAAATAAGAAAATATGAAGTAAAAATTTTACTTGCAAAGCAACAAAAAAAACTATACAGAAATAAAAGAGTTTGTCTCAAGTATTAAAAGAACTAAAATAATGCAAGATAAGAGGACAATATTCTTAAAAGAGTCCCAAAAATAAAAAAAGTAAAACGATTAGTTTTTTTTATGTTTATATTTTTATAGATATAATTATTTTTTATTTATTCTGTCTTTATTATTGTATATTAGTATATTCTCATTTGATTTAAATTATTTAAACATTTATTTACAACGTGTGTTATTGTTGTTTTTGGTTAAATTGTAAAAGTAGGGTCAGGTTTTGCGTATACCAGTTAAGGTTATCCCCAAAAGTAGGGAATAGTTCATGTAATTTGCGTTATTTTGTTGTGTCGTGTTAAATTCCCAAAAGAGGGCACGAGTTTTTTTTTTGTTTCCTTTTTGTGAATTTGTGCCGGAAGCAAATCCCAAATATATAAAAAGCCCACAACAAGTTTAGTGTCAGAAATCGGTAAAAAAAAATCGCAAAAAAAATAGAAATTATAGTATTTCCAGCCTTAGGGAGCTCCTTCAGGTTAGGTCTAGCAAAGAATTAAGAAAATCCAAAAAATGTGGAAAAAGTTGATTTGGGCCAGGTATATGCAGGGGCAAATTTTTTAATAGAAGTGATATTTTAAATAAATAAAATGACATTTGTAACACGATAGCGCAAAAGTTTTGAAGGATTGTTAAGAATTTGTAAAAGTAAATTGTGAAATAGTGCGTTTTTCTATGTTTGATTGCAATATGTGTATATAATTAAGGTTAGGGAGTTTATGAAAAAAAATCTAAAAACAAAAAAATAAGAACATTTAAATAAAAACATCATTTTTTAAAATTCATTTATATTAAAATAAAAAATAAAAATAAAAAAACAATTTTATTATAATGGGTGATTTTATAAGCACTATCGGAAAGTAAAAAGTAAAAAAACACATAAAATTCAGAAAAATGCATGAAATATTTATTTTGATCGATAGTTGGGTCGATATAATTTAATGTTTGAAGATTATTTCATGCAAATGTTGGCCGCGGCTGCGCCTCAAATGGTCCATCCGCTTAGTCCAATTTTGGCATACTCTTTCCAACATTTCGGCCGGTATCTCACGAATAATGTTGGCAATGTTGGCTTCCAGTGCGTCAATCGAAGCGGGCTTGTCGCTATAGACATTAGCCTTAACATAGCCCCACAAAAAATAGTCTAGAGGCGTTAAATCGCACGATCTGGGCGGCCAATTGACTGGTCCCAAGCGTGAAATAAACTGTTCACCGAACTCGCCTCTCAATTGGTCCATTGTTTCGCGTGCTGTGTGGCATGTGGCACTGTCTTGTTGAAACCACATGCCATGCAAGTCAAGCTCTTCCATTTTGGGCAGAAAAAAGTTTGTTATCATCGCACGGTAGCGCTCACCATTCACAGTAACGTTGTGATTCGCATCATCTTTGAAGAAATACGGCCCAATGATGCCGCCAGCCCATAATCCGCACCAAACGGTTGTTTTTTGTGGATGCATTGGTAGCTCTTGCAATGCTTCTGGCTGCTCTTCACTCCAAATACGGCAGTTTTGCTTGTTCACGTATCCATTCAACCAGAAATGAGCCTCGTCGCTGAACACAATTCTTCGCGCGATGAACTTTCTTAACAGAGCACGCATTTTGGTAATAAAATTCAATAATTTGCAAGCGTTGTTCGTTTGTAAGACGATTCATGATTAAATTATAGACCAAACTGAAGATGTTTGACAGTGACACAAGATACAAAACGTGCGTGAGCTGTCAAAACTAGTGTTGCCAAAAAGATAATAGCAAAAAAATCACTCGTTATTAATATTGATTAAAAAAACAAAAAAAATTTTACATTAACATTTATATTTAAACAAATTTGAAAACAAGGATTGTGTAGTTTAAAATTTAGTTTTTACATTAGGAGTAGTAGAGAATATGTGAAATAAAATTATATTCAGTCAGTTATATCAGTCAAATACGGATGATGGTGGAAAGGTAAGGTAAGGAAGAGGTCAGGTGGATTTGTGGGTAATGAAGAAAAGTAAGTCTGTGGATATTTTATCATGACAAGGTTGGGCGGGCAAGGCAGGAGAAATTACATCTACCTCCTGTGGCGTCGTCTCTGATGGTAACCTTTTTTTTGTGTTTGAGTTCATTTTTGCTTTTTTGTTGTCTGATCTATTTTTTTGTGCAAATACGCGGCTGGCGAGAAGGGTTGGAACCACCTGAGTAGAAATGTCAAAAGAGCTAGCTGGAAACCTCGCCAGGTCAACCGGTTTGTAACAATTTTTAATATGTACCGCACACATGGGGTCCCAAATAACAGATGCATATTCTAAGACAGGTCTAACAAGGAAAACATATAGTTGCTTTGTTATTTATGGGTCTTTAAATTGTTTAGCCCATCGTTTGATAAAACCAAGAATACCTCGCGCTTTGTTTACTGTTATTGAAACATGTTTAATAAAATTTAGCTTAGCATCCAATAAAACTTCAAGATCTGTGATCGTTGCTACTTTTTCTAACTGGTAATTCCCCAAATAATAATTTACATTCATGTGATTTCCTCTATAAAAACCAGTGTTCAAAATGCTAGCTGCGAAGTAGCAAAAGTACGTAAATTGTGCTATACTACATTATAAATGTTTAAACTTTTATTTACAATACTATCGCTTATACTGTGCTATTGGAAATAAATGAAACATAGCAAAAGCAAATATAAAAAACATTTGTTGCCACAAAAATTAATTGTTTATATTTTAATTTATTTGTGCTGTTGTTTGCTGTTGCTGCTGAAGAATGTAATAGCAGTAGCGATAGCAATTCCATTCGTAGAATAGCAACCGTTTTATCACAGCTTTAGGCTCTTTCTCAAAACTAATTTTATGTAAAATATATGTAAGTACATATGTATGTACTTACGTATGTATGAATTTTTATTTTAAATGTTTTTAACCATTTTTTATATTAAAAGTCAAGAGTTTTGCAAGATATGATTAGAATTAAATGAAAAAACCCAATTACAAAATATAACACTAGAAGAAAAAGATTTATTAGTATCGTTTGACGTAGTATCTCTATTTACAAACATCCCCATACGCAAAGCTATAAACAATATAATTGATAAATGGGAATCTATTAAAACAAACACCACAATTCCACGCTCCAAATTCCTCGATATATTACAGTATATAGCCAAATCTTCAGCATGCCCATGGGAAACCCTCTTTCGCCCACAATTGCAGATATTGTGCTAGACAACTTACTAGACGTAGCAATAGCTGAATTAAAACTCAAAAGAATTTACATAAAATACATAGCTAAATATGTAGATGATATCTTAGCTATCATAAATATTGACGACAAAGATGAGATACTAGAAACTCTCAACAAATACCACCCAAAAATCAAATTCACCGTAGAGGTTGAAAAAAATAGTGAATTAGCATATCTTGACACAAAACTACACAGAACTGAAAATAAAATAATATTTGACTGGTATGCAAAAGACTCATCATCCGGCAGAATAATCAACTTCAACGCAACGCAGCCAAAAAATCAAATTATTAACACGGCAAAAAATTTTGTGCAAAGAGTACTGGACATCAGCGACAAAAAATTTTACGCAAAAAACATCCAAAAAATCACTAATATACTAATAAGCAATAGTTTTCCCACAGGATTAATTAAATCTTTAATTAAATCCTACAAACCTACAAAAAACAACGAACTTGGCCACCACAACCAAGATAAACGTTTTTATAGTGTAAAATATATTCCCGGCCTTACTGACAACAAAAACATTAAAACAACAATAGATAAAATGGATATACATTTTGCTTACAAACCAAATAAAACATTAAATTCAATATTTACAAAAACAAAAACACCAGTACATAAACTACAACAAAACAACGTCGTGTATGAAATACCCTGTAAAGGCAACGACATGAACAGCTGTAATCTTTTGTACATTGGTACAACAAAAAGAAGTTTGGAAATAAGAGTAGGTGAGCATAAAGCTGATATAAACAAAAACAAAGAAAGCACTGCTCTGTCACAACACATACTACAAACACAACATAAACCAGATTTTGACAATATTAAAATACTGGACAAAATAAACAACACTAGAAAAAGATACATAACAGAAAGCTTAAGAATTCAACAGAAGATAAACAAAACAATGAATATTAAAGAGGACACGGATAATTTAAGCGCCAGTTACAAAATTGCAATAACATAAACAGGCTGTGATACTAAAAAGAATTATTTTAAATTTGAGAGTTTAAAGTTAAAAAAGTATTTAAAAACTTTTAATGTAAAAATTTTATACACATGTGAGTTAGTAATTGTAAAAATTTCAATAATTTTTTAGAAATGAGTTGATGTTTTGTTTTTTATTAAATAGACGAAGATCCCTTGAAAAAGTGAACATAAAATTCACGAAACGTCGGGACAATATGAAATAAAACTTGCATTTTTATTTACATACAACACGGTAGGCCAGTAGCTTATATTACAAATCAAATAACAGAAGTAAAACACATGTGGCCATTAATAAAATCTAACAACAATAAATGAAATGAGTTTGCAAAAATCAGAAAAAGTCTTACAAATCACTAAAACTATAAAAAGGAGACAAAACACGATATCAAGTCCTGAAATTGATGAAAATTTCGAAATATCGCAAAAAAAATTGCAACATGAGAAACAATCCTCGCTAACACGGCAAGGAATGCCGAAAATTGAAAAGAAATTGTAAAATTTATTAAAATTTGCAAAATTTTGTTAAAAGTGAAATGATTGCAAAGTGTAATATTGGTTAAAAATCCAAATGGGGAGAAATTCAAAAACTTTATAAAAGTCCCGTATATCGCGAAAATGGCGTAAATTTGCGAAAAATTGCAAAAATTTAAAGAAGTCATAATATCGATTAAAAAGCTCTAAAATTGTAAGGAATGAAAAAAAATTGGAAAAAATCGCGAAATTGGCGAAAATTCGCAAAAACTTGCTGAGAGCGATATGATAGCACTATCTAATATTGATTAAAAATCATTCACATTTTAAAAACGTTGAATACCCACAGAAAAAAAACTTCTCGAGAAATCCCAAAATTCAAACCGAGCTCTAAGATTTATTAAAAATGGCAAAACCGTAAAAAGCAAAAGCCTCGGAAAGTACACAAAAAGGTTGCATCGCATATATGGAAATTTTTTTTATAATTTTTAACCAATTTTGGCATTTCTTCTCATGATTGTAATGTATTGGGAATTTCTTCAATTTTTTGCAATTATTTCCGAAATTTTGACGTTATTGTGATAATTTTTTTTTGCAAAGTTTTACACTCGTACTCTCAAATTCGTCCGGTTTGCAACCATCGAAAATAGACCCAAACAATTTCGTTTTATCATCAAAGCTAAAGGAATAAACAATTATAAACAGCAAACAATGTGATAAAAATCATTTGCTATTGCTATGCTGTTTCAATTTTCAACAGCATATAATAACAAAAGCAATATCGTAAATAGTTTGCTTTTGCAGCTGCTGTCTGAAAAATACACTTTATTATATTTTGTTTTGCTAATAGCATGTTGTTGAAAATGGTTATAACAAAGTATAATAAAGGGTCCGCCGGATAACTTTTTTTTTTTGAAAATGCTATAAAAAAAC
Source organism: Panzeria rudis (assembly GCA_956483635.1). Classification (NCBI taxonomy): domain Eukaryota; kingdom Metazoa; phylum Arthropoda; class Insecta; order Diptera; family Tachinidae; genus Panzeria; species Panzeria rudis. Next base: position 110,124,178 of record OY101449.1, read on the forward strand.
TACTGAATATTTTCTCAAATTTCTTTTTTTTATTTGAAAGTACAATCCTTCCGGTTAATAATGGAAAATAGTTTCATTCAAATGGCTGCCTCGCCTGGCCATGCAGTAGTCTACACGATCGGTCCAATTTTTAAGCACATTATCGATTGTGTGCAGCTGTATTTCACCAATGGCTTCACGAATATTGTCCTTTAAAGCGTCAATTGTCTCTGGGTTGTCGGCGTAACACTTATCTTTGACGGCACCCCACAAATAATAGTCCAACGGTATCAAATCGCAGCTCCGAGGTGGCCAAACGACATCAGCTCTGGGGGTGATAATGCGATCTTCAAAAACAGGGCGCAAAACATCGAGTGTAGTTTCGGCTGTGTGGCAAGTAGCGCCATCCTGTTGAAACCAAATGTTGCCAATATCCTCCTCTTCAATTTTTGTGAACAAAAATTCGTTCAACATGGCCCGATAACGATCGCCATTGACTGTAACGGCCACTCCTTTCGAAGAAAAATGGCCCAATTATGCCTCTGGACCAAAATCCGCACCAAACAGTGACTCGTTTTGGATGCGTCGGCTTTTCAATGTATGCGTGCGGGTTTTCTGTGCCCCAAATGCGACAATTTTGCTTGTTTACATACCCGCCAAGATCAAAATGAGCTTCATCTGAAAAGATGATTTTTTTTTTTGGCAAAATCGGCATCTTCTGTAAGTCGATCGCAGGCCCACTTAGCGAAGCGAAAACGCATTGGATTGTCAGTTGGCTTCAGCGGAAGGATAAAACTAATTATCTGTCAAATCAGACATGAGCTAAGTGTTACCATTCACGAAATAAGCACTAGTTGAAAAAAAAAACGTTAGATGGCGGACCCTTTAGTATAGTGATTGCTTTAACATTTGGCATATTACTATTGCTACTGATGTTGTATTTTCTGAGGAAGCTATCAGCAATAGCAGCAAGAATTTTCTTATAGCATTTTTTTAAACCCTGATAAAAACACATATATTTACACTTTTTCATGTTCAGCTCCATAAAATTTAAGTTACATCATGAATGAAATGTATCCAAATCTTTTTGCAGTAAAGTGTGGTCTTGGTATCGATTATAACTTCAGAAAATTTTTACATCATCCGCATACATTAAAACGTTTGAAAATTTAATCACTTCGGGAAGGTCATTGATAAAAAGTGTAAACAGCAGCGGCCCAATGTAAGCCCATACACTACATTTCCCCAATTCACAAGCTCTCTCAGTATTGAAATATACCTTGTGAACAGTCATAGGCAGCGTTGTCAACTTCGTGCTTTACGCACCGTTTTTAGTGCTTTTTCAACTTTTCGACGCGAAAAATTTTGGAGTTAGTGCTCGGTGCTTTTTTAGTCAAATGTTTGGTGCTTATATTTTTTGACGGTGGCACTGAAGCCAAAATTGAAAAATTAATTTCTTTATCTAAAAAATGTTTTTCAAGTGTAAAATTCTTTGCTAATGCAACTATTTTCTGAACACGTTTTTTGCAGTCTTGCAGAAGAATGAAAAAATTGGTTCGAGCAATCAGTGGTGCTTCATCTTTTGCTTTTTTTAAAACTAATTTTTGTACGTATTTCGTTTGCTTGGTTCTTCAGATTTCAAAAACTCCGTTTTCACGAAATTTGACATACATAAACATATGCATATTCTACTCTTACGTGCGCATCACGTGGCGTAACAACTAGCCCGATACTTTTTATTGTTTCTTTTTATAGCCGTCTAAACTTGGCCATCTCGCCAATTTATTGAGAAATGTTCGTCATATTCAAGATTGAATAGCTTTAGAGCGCGTCATCTGATATTAATAAATTTTGTCTCATTCGAAAGGTTTCTCTTCCTAATAAGAATTGATTAAGAATGACATGGCTTCCCGTTAGAAAGTCCTCTAAAATGCCAAAGTATCCTGACAAAGGTATTTGTGATTTTCTTTATTTTTTTAACCCACATCAAAAAAGAAGGAGGTTATGAATTCGTGTGTATTTTTTTATGTTTGTGAACCGATTTTCAAAGTTCTTTTTTTGTTTGAAAGAAGGGATTGCTTGCTGTTTGGTTCCATAATTTTTTTTTTTTTCGAAAATTGGTGAAGAAATTCGCGCCACCCAATTAAAACTCTGCCATTTGCAAACCGTTTTTTTAAGGGTTTGTCTGCAGTTTGTTGCATAATTTTTTTCAAAAAATTGGTGGGAAAATTTGCTCCACCAAGCATTAGTCTGTCATATGTGAACCGATTTTCAAAATTTTTTTTTCGAAAATCTGTAGGGCATTCTCCCCTCCCCCGGAAATATTGATTATCACATAATCAAATGAATTGCTTGCAGTTTGATCCCATAGAAGTGAAAATCGGACGGACAAAGTGGTAGCTCGATATATTAATTATCACATAACTCCATTTCTTGGTACATAAGATCTTTGCATTGAAGTCGGGGTTTTGTTTTTTACATATGTAATTATATTTATTACAGAGTTAACTAAAACTGACAGGTCTTTATTGTACAAAGTCTTTAGGTATGAATAAAAACTGACTCAAAAGTTACAGTTATTTCTTTATGATAACCCGCTCATTTCTATGAAAAACCTGTAGGTAGCAACAACTATGATCATATATAATGAATTAATATTGGATATGATATATTAAGCTCTAAAAAAATAGAAAACTACAAAAAGTTATGAAAAATAGTTGCTTTTAGTAGTTTTAATTTTTCTTAAATGATTCGTTTTAAATCGGCTCGATTTACAGAACAGGCGGGTATATAACAACTTTTTTAAATAAAACGAAAAAAATTAAAATTCAGTGCTTTTTTTTTCAAGAATTACGCGTTTTTTACTTGTTTCAGTGCTTTTTGAAATCTAAAAGTTGACAACGCTGGTCGGTCGTATTTACTGTATCGGTTTGTATCATGTATTAATGGAGAAAAGAAGAACAAGATACATACTCGTACAAATACTCTCTGAGAGAGTCTCTCAAAATACGAATTTTTGGAAACATATGAAATATGTAAAAGTGTATTTGTGTACATATTTCATTTGTATATGAAAAATATCAACAACAAATATACACTACTGTTAAGTAATACAGAAATACACATGATACAGAGATACAGCTAGCTTGTGAATTGGGCAATTGTTTTTTTTTAATTTGTCTGTTATTGTCTTTTTCCTGTAAATATATGTATTATGCACAATTTCGATGATGCATTTTTATGCATGAATTTTTTAAATTTATCTTTGAAAACATCTTCTAAAAACCTCTTGCATTTGTACGATGAATTTTATTTTCATGCTTTTTTAAAAATTTCTCTCAAAATAAATACACTAACACTTTCTGTACTATGATGAGCAAATCAATCGGGAAACGTTTGCAAATGTATTTTCTTAAAACTTTTCAATTTTGTTATTGTTTTTCTTTTCTAGCTGCGTACATTTAAGTTAATGAACATTTTGTGTACACAAGCACAAACAGTACGAAACTAAATGGGACTATCATTCTTGTTGTTATTTGTTTTTGTTTTACACATTGAAAAATACAAAACAAAACGAAAGCAAACGTTTCGTTTAGTTTATTTTCCTACTCTGGTATCCATTGATTATTCAATAATTATCTCTACTCTACGGTGGTTATTTCATGAGTGGATTTGTGTAGTTATTTAAGGAGAATACATAACAGGTGGTCTTGAGAGAACAGCTTATAATATTTGCTTGTTACTGTTCAAGCCAAATATCAACAGCTATGGTAATGGAGTAGCTTAATGTCAAACTTCATATTCAATAAACATATCATTGGTTTTCTTAAATAAAGACGGTATGTCTTAAAACTGATTTTTCCAGTAGAGAAAAAACTAAATATTTCTGAAATTGTGTCCACGGTATCTTTGATTTTTTTAACTCTCGGCATATATTTGCCAAAATAACTTTGTGTACAAATTTCAGACAAAAATAACGTAAGAACGAGATCCTAGCAAGGATGCATAAAACCGTATATGTCGACGTAAATAGCATTTATAAGTATTATTATTATTATCATTAATTGTTTTTACGTCATATCGTGGGCGCATAGTGCCAATACAAAATTATTCCAATCATTTCGATTTGAGCTAAGGGTTTTTACACTATTCCATGATACATTTCCTGGATGTAAGCTAATCTCGCCTTCTACTTCCTTGAGGGTTCCAGTCAAATGCTTCCCTGCAGATGTCAATAGCTGGTTTTCGTAGGACATGGCCAATCCATTTCCACTTCCTTTGCCGAATTTCATATAGTATAGGTTGTGTATTGCATCTCCTGTACAACTCAACGTTAGAAATCCAGTTGTCAGGTCACCAGATTCGTAGTATATAACGCAGTGATCTATTATTTACTAAGTAAAATGGAACAATATATTTAAAAAGATTTTAAAATGTGTTCAGATAGTAATATCGTATCTCTGCGTGTGTGATTTAATAATCCATCAAATAGGAATACTTAAGTCGTTATTGCTGAAAATTTATGGAATCAATATAGGAGTCAGGTTATTCTGCATGAAAAATATCGAGACTAGTCCCTGATATCTTGAAAATTTTTTCTCTCATGGAATGAACGTTTAAAATAGAGCTATTTCGCATTAATATCTTAAAATATACGTAAGTCGACTTACGTATTTATTCAAGAAAGCCACAGAAATGTCGGATTTCAAATTTTATTAGAAAAAATATCTTGTGCTATGTCTTGTTTATCCATTGTGAACGAATTTTAAATATTTTTAGCAAACTTCAAGTTTATAAGAATAAAGAAATTAGTAAGTAGGTTCCTTGTTATATGGCAGAAGTGAAGTTTCATTGAGTTAAATTAAAACTTAAATTATTTGATTTTTGGCACCTTATTTGAAAAAGAATTTATCAAAAATATTTTTAGAAAACAAAGCCATATTTGATCTTTGACACAATGAGCACATAAAATCAATCAAAATCGTGTGGCTTACTTGGTTATAAAGATTCAAAAAGATTTTAGTACTATTTGAGCCGAAAAAGTACTATTTTAGAAACTCGTTGGTACGAAATGAATTTCTTCATTTATCATCCCTGCTTTCAATGTTTTGTCGGAATAAGAGCGTCAAAATTCTTGACAAAGAGAAATCTGCCAATAAGAGATATACGCTAGAGAGCCTAAGAATACAACAATGGTTATTTTGAGATCTAAATACCAAAGAGGATAACAAAACTAGAATATTCCCAACAAAACTCCAATATTCCGTTGTAATCAGTCAAAAGTAAAACTTCTGTGATATAGTTTTAGTTTAACTCTGTGATTTATTTTATTTTGATTATTTAATTGATTTATTATTTTTAATTTTGTGTCGTGCTGTCCATTAAATTATACAATGATAAATAATTAATAACACTGTGATATAAATCGTAAGTTAAGCTTTTATGTATTCGTAATAATTTTACACAAAAACATGTTTTCCAACATACATACTCGTACTTATGTATAAAAAATAATTTTTCATTAAACAGAATTTAATAAAATCATACTCCTGATAAAGTCGACAAACATTATGGACGAAACGTTGAGTAAAAGATGAAATAAATTGTTTTATTCGCACAGATCAGTGAAAACATTGACCAAAACATCCCATGAGATATTTACCTCAACAACAAGAATATTATTTAGAAAATTGGTCACAAACAAAAACTAAAATTCGTAAATTTTTTTCAAAAGGTGACCTAACCTATGTTTGCAGAAAATTGGTTTTGAAGTTATAATCTATTTTCTTCGAGGGTTTTTAAAATTCTTAATTTAATATTATTATTTTTACACTATTTATAATTTCAGAACAATATATGCCGTACAGTACCACCCGACCAAAAATTGAAGCATGGGATCCAAAAAAATCTAGCAATAAATAAATCGTTAATTTTTTGTTTGTTTTTTGCTTCAACCAGAACAATTGCTGTGTAGTTTAATAGTATAAAAATAAATAATTGAGTTATAATGAAGTTTTTCGCAAATAATAAAGTACATTAAGGGCCATTATTACAACTTGGCAATAGTTAAAGGCAGGATTTTGTCGGACGAATAAACGGTTTACTTTTATTAAAACTTTACTTTAAATGAAAGTGAGCGATAAGTTAAAGTCAGGTGCATACTACCTGGTAGGTTAAAGTAAATTTGTAATAATGATAAACTCTTTATCCGTCCGACAAAAGCCTGCTTTTAGCTATTGTCAAGTTGTAATAATGGCCCTAAAATCATATTTTTCTTTTTAAAATCTTAAAATTTATATGTTTGCTAATTAAATAATCGCATATATTTGCTAGTTAATAAATTACATATACTGAGTAAGTATTAAAAAATAAATAACTAAAGACTTAAAATATATATATATTTATAAAATAAATAACTCACTTGTTTATAAGTAGAAAAAACTAAGATTTGAATTCAATTCAATTTATAGTTTAATATTGGATGTAATTAAAGCGCAGCTTTCAAAGATTGTAATTGTTTTTGATGACGTCTTTTGTACTTTTTAGACGTATCCGAACATTTCGTGGTGATGGCTGCTCTTATTTCACGTTTCGTACATTTAAATTTTGAACGCACACAGTGAATAATGTCAGCGGCCTTTATAGGATCCAATTGCATTTTGGCTGGTCTCTCGCGACCATAAAAAGCGGGCGAGGGCTTACCTGTTAAGGTGTGCGTAGCTAAGATGTCACTGCTAAAGACAAACCCCAAAAGCTGTCGTGTAGCTGATGCAGCAGATGACCAAATTATACTATTGTAAGATCTCATATCAACTTCAGTACCATTTGGTCCCAAAATAATGCTGTCATCAATTTGTTTGGGATATTCCTCTACTTCTTCTTCGTGCTCTTCATTCTGTTGAAATGGCGTGTCTTCTTCATCTCTAGCTGAAAATTCATGATATTCCAGCTCCTCATCAAATAGTTTGCGTTTGGCCGAATAATCTTTAAATCGCAATAGCTCTTCTGCTGAAGACGACAATAGTGAATATATTGATTGTGGTAGTGGTGATATTGATGAAAAAAGTGATGATTCCTCTGCAGACATGTTAAAACCAGCATAATCATGTTCCATTAAAAAATCAGGAATCTTTGGAGATGTTTGCGCTCTACCAGTACGTAGATTATCATTTGCCTTTACTTGCTCATATACATTATTAAAGTTCTTAAGCATGGCTGAAGCTGCAATCTGATTTCTATTAATCAATTCCATACGAATTTCCATTCTATACCACTCGAATATATTTTTTGTATATAAAACATCTTTCTCTTCTAAATGCATTTAAATAATTTTGAATCTATTTATTATTTATTTTAAGTGAGTTTGAAATTTTTTATTCTAATCTTGAAGATGTTCTATTATTTTCTGTACTCTTGCCATTCAAATTTCGTTGTTTATATACAATTTATAGTTATGACAGGTGCGGATACAAAGGGGGGGCCGGATATTCCCTCCAAACGAATAAAATATACCCAATTTCTATTGAGTTTCTAAAAAAAAGTCTTGCGAAATAGTATATTTTAGTTTACAATGATTGTTAGGCCAATCATTACGTGCGGCGCACGTTGGGAAAAACATAGTAAAAACGCTCCCATCGTCTATTTTACTTGATAACGCCTTTGTTACAAGCGATAGGTTCATAGATTTTGGATATCTTTAATATAACCTTTCAGAGAATTATATGGTATATAAATGTTATTTTTTTATGTAATAGCATTGGACGTTAGTACCCTACACTCGGAAGTCAAGACTTTTAAACAATTACATCACATGAAAATTGATGATATATTAACCCTTTCGCTATATTGTATCCATGTGAATACACTAAATTGATAAGTGTCTCACAAGAACCGCATTAATTTTACCTTTGGATTGCTAACGTATTATAGAATTTGCAGTAATTTAAGACAATTTTGGAAAAATTTTTGTTGTTTTTTTTCTTAAAAAAATACAAATTTAAAAAAAGCATGTTTTAAATTTTTTATTTTTGGTCAAAACAGAGTTTTTTATTTTACTTATAAAACAAACATATTGACTTATTTTCAAATAAAATTAACTCAAATAAGTCAAGAAGACTTTAGTTTAATATTAAACAATTAAAAAAGCACTGACGATTTTTTTTTATTGTGCATGTATCCATATGGATACAAACGTAAAGCTTTTATTGTAATGATGTATACACCACTAAAGCAAACTCGTTTTAATTTGACGCTTTAGCGCTTCATAGTTGGGTGCCTCTGTGGCTGAGTGGTAGCGATGGTAGCCTGTCAGTCCAGAGGTCGTGGGTTCGATTTCTGCCATAGACCCTGGGTGTTTTCTGCAGACAAGCTACTACTCGCTTCGTGGGTTGTGTTTGTTAAATTAAAAAAAAAATACAAAAAATTTCAATTGGCCCTAGAAACAATAATCAGTAATTTGTTCTAAAAGATTTTCACCCTAAGTGCGTTTTCCCTTTCCTAAAAAATGGACTCATCTTTCAAAGAGTCAAAATTTCGCACAATTTGAAAATTTTGGAGTAACTGTTTCCAAATAAAATATAACTATAGATAAAATAAAATCTAATATAAAATATAACTATAGATAATAGTAAAGAAAATGAGGAGGAGGGAGAAAATGTAGAGCACCTCCTCTGTCTATGCCCCGCTCTCTCTGAGCAAAGGTCTGGTTTCACTGGGCAGCCCGCTGCTTCAGGATCTAGCAGCACTATCAAACTGCGACATTAGACGGATAAATTCTTTCATTCGATCGTCGGGTTGGTTCAACACTGATCCGAATAGGGAAACGTAGAAAGGGGGTTCTACTTATCATCACGTTCCCGCTTCAGGTAAACACAACGGGACCTATAAGGACCCAAATGGGCTGGTTTTTAAATCTTTAAACTGGCAACCTGTACAACCTAACCTAACCTAGTAAGAAATCAACTTGCTTAAAAAAATTCAATTCCTCGTCTTTCCCCCCTTTTTGGATCGTTCCATAAAAAACTGGACTCATCCCTCAGAGAATTCCTCTTTCGATCAACTTGGAAAGTTGGAAAATTGCTCATTTCAACTCAGACTGTTAATTAAGCCTACCATAGATACAAATATAGGACCATCTCGTCCTCTAATTCCATTTAATTTTGTCCTCCCATGTGTTTCTTACACACCATTGAGTACAAATGTATCCATATGACACCACTTTGGAGTCAACTTTTTGGAAAAAATAAAAATATTGAAATTTATTCAAAATATTTAAGGCCGAAAAGTAACAAAATTGGATTTTTAAAGCCGGAATTGGAAAACTTGTAGCAAAAGGTTTAAACATTTTTGCAATTGATTCTCTTAAAAAAATAGAAAATAAGGATACACGTGCAGTGCATCACCGATTTTTGAAATTTGACACCCATGTGCAGAAAAACGCGCGATTGTTAAATCACTTGCGAGTGATCTCACTTTTGCATGTGCTGCGGCTCGCGCGTTCTGTTTATTTTTCGAAATAATCTTCGAAAAAGGTTCTTATATATTATGCCCTTTGTTTTTGAAACCATTGTAGCCAACACAGAATTTGTCAACTATTTTTATTTTTGGCCTTACTTTTTTCTTGATATTTTGATATTTTCTGTTTTATGCATCTGGCAACAATATTGGTTGACAGCTGTGATAAGTTGATGTCTGGAAAATTGACGCGCATTATATTGTCATTTTTAAAGTAAACAAAACCCTGCAAAAATTATTGGTCTACATGGTCCATTTTAGCTGATATGGATTAGTTACAACATGGTCCTATGTAAAGCAGCTATGGACCACTTTCAAACAAATGTTCGTGTTTTAGCACGAAATGTAGTGTTGCCAATAATGTTATTTGATAAATATCATCAATTACCAGAAATATGGTAGCCCTGATGACACAAAAGTTTATTTGTGGTTATAATGAATGTTTGTAATTAAAAGTTTATTTTTTTGGTAAAAGCGAAAAAATAAATAAAAGTGAGTTTTGTTTATAAGAAATCAAAATGCAGTGTAGCTCCCATCATAAAAGGAGATTTATTAAAGCAGAGGGAAAATCATTTACGTAGACTACAAAGTGAAAATGAAAACTAGTTTTCTGTTTGTGAACCATGGAGTAGTGACATAGAGTAGTTTCAAAACTAGCCCCTGTAGGTGCTCCATGGAGTAGTTACATGGTCTAGTTTTTGGGTTAGTCCGATGTAATGCAAAGCTGGACGACGTGGTCCAGTCCTAGGACATCGCAATGTTAAATGGACCACGTCTAATGCATACGTTTGGGATAGTTTGGGACTAGTCCTGCTCCATTATGGAGTAGTCCTTACACGCATGTATGGACTAGTCGCGATTTTTGCAGGGAAGTAACACAATAGTCGAAATAAAGCAGCATACTTTTTAATTTAGTATTTTGTATTAAAATTAATTTTAAAAAAATTTTATTTTTTAAGTGATATTAAATAAAACCAGATTAAATTTTACTGGAATACTTTTATTTTTGCTATTTGATATTAAATTTTTGTAATATACACAAGTTCACTTAGAGTTCACTTTACTCTTTGCGTGCGAGTTGAAATAGCAAAAATTTTTTGTGATTGCGATTTCCAACACATCAATTTAGTGACATCGAATCGAAATCGTATTTGTTTTGCGAAATGCGACTTTCAGCACATGGGCATTAGATGTACACCATTTTTTTTTGTTAAATGAACAAGAAAACGCTCTTATGCCATCTTCGTTCGTTGTAAATGTACTATAAGTTTTATTAATTAAAAATTTGGTCACTCGCAACAGAATTGTTAAGAAAGTAGTCTGATGTATAATTTTTTTTTAATTTTGTGTACCCTATCGTATCGGTACCCCACAAGTGGTAGGAAATATGTTTTTAAAGTTATAGTACTAATATGGGGAACTTGCACAAAATATAACAGTTTCTATTACTTATTTTAAAATAGTTATACTAGCATAGCTATGAATTATATGCGCGTAAACTATTTATTATTAGATCAGATGTTGCAGAAGGATTCTATAATGTCAAATCAAACGTCGTCGGTCTGGATGATATTAATCCAAGATTCATAAAGTTAATACTATCATGGATAATACAACCTATTAAGCATTTGTATAACACAATTATAACGACCAGTATTTTTCCGACGTAATGGAAATATGCCAAAATAATTCTAGTTTCAAAAACAAGTAATGACTACCGCCCAATATTAATTTTACCATACCTTTCCAAAGTTTTTGAGCGACATATATAAACAAATGGTTCAATATCAATAAATTAGTACAATTTATTAACTGACCGTCAATCAGGTTTTAGATCGCAGTATAGTTGTTTGATATGTTTTGCTACTTTATAGTTTTGTATTTGAAAAAATAAATTAAAAAGATTTACCTTTGCTTTTATTGTTTTTAGTTTAACGTAGTCTGAAACTCTGATTTTTCCGGCGAAATGTGATTTTTTTGTATTATTTCATTAAAGGCCAACATTTTAAGCAAAACTAAGCTGTTCCGTCAAGATTATGTATAAAAACTTGGTAATGGCGGCACAAAACTGTTTTCAGATTAAGTAAACCTAGTTTAACTGAGATCTCAAAAATCCAGCATTAGTCTAGTTTTTTTGATTCAAATAAATTGGTTCTCTTTAATTTTTTATATAAACGCGCTAACCGATGTAATCAAAGACATAAGAAGCAACTTAGAAGATGGGAGAATATCACCAAAGTGACAGATGGCAATACGTATCCACTAACCCTCTTCGCGTGACACGAGGCATTTCTCAGGGCTCCATACTGGGACCATTACTAATTTCGATTTATTCTAATGATATACCAAAACAGCTAAAATATTCCAAGATCCAGATGTATGCTGATGATATTCAGCTCTATCTTGATAGCTCTATAGCTTATATTACCACTAGAGTTAATGATCTTAACACTGATCTAAATAAAATTTTTCTCTGGGTGACTGCAAACGGTTTATGTATTAACCCTAAAAAGTCAAAATGTATTGTAATTTGCAAAAATTTATGTTTTCCTGGGTGGTAGCAAGATTGATATTGTTAATTCTGCCAGAAGTATTGGCGTGGTTTTCAACAGTACGCTAACTTGGTCAGATCATATCAACCAATGATGTGGAAGAGTGTTTAGTATACTAAGCTGTTTATAAGCTACACAGTATTACACACCACCAAATATAAAACTACTTTTGGCCAAAACCTATTTAATACCAACTCTGCTGTATTCATCAGAAGCCTTCTCTGGCTGTAACTCAAACGACACTGCGAAACTCAACACAACTTTCAACAACATTGTACGTTACATATTCTGCTTGAGGAGATTTGATCATGTTTCTCATTACTCCAGCCTCATCTTTAATAATGTTACCTTTAATAACCAGGCCTCGGACTTTCATGCAAATGCATGTTTTTTGTGGTGATAGCACAGTCTAACCAGACATGTGAACTTTGACAGTTGAAAATTGCTCAAATCATGCTTTTATGCCGGCTAGTTGAGAAAGAGACAACAATTATGTGTTGGTGTTTCATTTTATCCAATTGAAGGTGTTGCACATTTTACAAATGTATGCGTAAAAAAAACGAAAGGAAACACTAATACTTTCTTGATAGATAAATACATATTGGCTTATTATCTATGCGAATTATCAAATTGTAAGTGGCAATAGATGCATATTTTTGGAGTTATAAACAAATTTTTAGTACATATTTCCCAATTTTTGAAAAAAAAATATTATTAGGCTGATTATGCATGACAACCGAGCCTCAGTTGGATTGTATGACACCAACTGATGCCAACTGTCAACTAAGAGCTGCCAATTTCAGTTGCTATTTAGTGCCTTTCCATTGTAACCATTAATTTTCAGTTGCCGACTGGCAACTCAACTAAAGGTCGACTTATGTTTTTTTTTCTCTAATAATAATAAAAAAATAAAAATAAAATATTTTCATATTATTTTAGCTTTGGTACTTTTTTCGTAGGTAAATGCATATTTTTGTGCATATTTTGAATTTTTAGGTGCATTTGTTAAGCGCTTAAAATCAAATTTTAGTTGCATGAAAGTCCGAGCCCTGTTAATAACTATTTAAAGCTAAAAAACTTGATTTTTCTTCACAAAATTGCAACATCACAACAACCCAAATATCTTCATGATCGCTTACGATTTATGGGGTCTTCAAGAGGAAATGGTATTATGCAAATTCGACATCGGGACACGGCGTCTGAGAGACAATTTTTCATACTAACTATTCGTCTCTGGAACCATCTTCCCTCAAACTTGCAAACTATTAGCAACGCAAATTAAACATTTAAAAAGGCTGATTTAGCCGACCGTAAATGTAGAAAACGTAGACGTAGTCGAATGTGCTGATCGTTTCTGTCACATTGAAAATCTATGAGACAGAAACCATAGAAAAAATAGAAGCCTGACTGGTTGCAAATAGTTGTCAGAAACCTAAGTCGGTTGTCAAAAAAACCTAAGTCTAAGAATGTATTGGTAGAACATTTTGTATTAGTATTGGTTTAAATAAAAATTTCCCCACAGCACCAAACCATACAACTAAAAGTGTTTTACAAAATTTGTATTTTTGAAACATGAATTTTTAGTTCTTATATACAATTAATTTTGCATTAATTAATGAAAATATGAATTATGAATCATTTTTAATACAATTGAGCTAAAAAAATTTTGATTTGCTAAACATTTTTTTGCAATTTTTCTATTTGGTACTAAAAATATTTATCCCAAATAGTAACAAAAACGCAATACTGTTGAATGAAAAAAAGGGTTGAAAACTTTGATAAATTTCAACACACAAATGTCAACAAAAATTACTCTCTCTGATGTGTATTGAATTGCGTCTCTCAAGTTTGTTGAATACACAAGACCTATACGTGAAGAGAGTTGTCAATTTTTTACTGACAGGCCGAGAGTTGGAAATCTACGTATTTATCTATGACAGAAACGATCTGCACATTCGACTACATTTACGTTTTCTACAGTTACGGTCGGCTAAATCAGCCTTTACTTTACCAATTTTACCGTACGTAATCGGCCGCAAATGTTAGGCACAACCAGGGCTGTCAGATTTTTTCCGACATATTTCGCCAAATTGATTTTAAAAATCGCCAAAAGTCGCCTAAATTAGTTTTATGTAGTTTTTCTTAATATATATTTAATAATAAATTTTGTTTTTATATAATACTTTTTTATTATAAATTTTTATAAAGTAATCGTATATAAAATTAGCAGAAAAACGCCAAAAGCAGAAATAAAATCGCCAAAAATGATTTCTTGTAAATTTTTCTCATCCAAATTCAAAACACATTAATGACTATAATTAATGTAAGTAAAATCATTGTTTTATTTTCTTTGACAAGAGTTTTGGTGAGATTTATTTTTGAAAATACTCTTTCAACAAATTAGTTTTCCTGAATTATAAAAATTTTGAAGTTCAATTTTGTTTAAAAAAATAGCCATAAAAATCGCCAACAAATTTATTTATCGCCAGAAAAATTGCCATGTCGCCAAATCTAAAATTTAGACGCCAAACAAGCTGAAAAATCGCCACGTTTGGCGATAAATCGCCATATCTGACAGCCCTGGGCACAACTACAACATCTGATGATTTAATTATTTTATATCTTTATATTATTATTTTATATTATATGACTATTTTTTTTTTATTTATATAAAGTTATTTGGGCAATTCAAAGTGAGCTTGCATATTGTTCTATTCCGTATTTTGTATTTAAATACTACCTGATACTTTGAACAGCTTATATCTTATAACGGTTATAATTTCTTTAGTTTTTCCCGAAAAGTTAATTCTAAAATCGGTACATATTAAATTGCGATGTCCTTTTACACTATTATTTTTCACAAACACGTTTTTTATTTATTTTCTACATTTTAATTTAATTTATTTTATTTTAAACATCATGTGTAAAATTTTATGAATTTTTTGTTTGAAAATTTTCAGTAAAATTTTATGCATGCATAAAATAATATGAAATATGAAAAATAGGACTGATATGGCACCACATTGAATTGCCCCATTATTCTTAAATTTATATATTTATGTTCTTTGAACTCATTGAGTATTATTGATATAACTTGTTAGATTCTGATCCTTTGAATTATAAGATATTATATCTTGTTGTATCAGAAATTCAAGTTAATAAATATAAATACAAATGCTGCGAGAAATCTGACAATCGGCTAATTTCTTCTTGCGTACTGCCTTCTACATATATGCCTTGAAATCCTTATTGCAACGCTCCACATAGGGTCAAAAGTGTATCAAACCGCGCGATAAATCAATCGCCATCTTTTGATAAGAAAGATATAAAGATATCATAGCTGTTTAATTGTGGCTCTGTTACTTAAACTATTGCAAATTACAGACGTATGTTCGAGTATATTCCTTTTTTTGAATTTTGTATGCTTATACATATGTATGCTTATTTGTTTTTTGCAAGTACACTTTGATAAATTATATTTTGAATTATATCTAGAAATGAGTTGAAATGAATCGTGAACTATTTCATAAGTTAAGTATCCGATCCCTGTATATCTAGAATAAGAAGTTTGCTATCGTGAATTAAACTTTTCTTTATTCTTAACGAATCTTAACGAACCTAGGTTCTCACTTGTAAAATTGTTAATTAATCGGCCACTCTTTCTTCAACCATCAAACTGAACAGATCGGAATTGTTAAAATCCTCTCCTGGCTTACATTGTAATTGTACACATTGTAAAATACCATAAGTATACCTATTTGCCTAAATATTACAATTTTAAAATAAAACATTAATGTAAGTGATCGAATATAAAAGATTATTGTTTTATTTGATTCCCTGTGCCAATTTCATTACACCTATTGGTAATCGTTTTCATCCCCCCTGTCGAGGCATCTCATCCAAAATCCCCTCGTCCATCTCATCCATGGAATTTGGAATGTACCTTAGTGCAAAAATTAACATGGTCCTTCGAGCCGGATATTCACGATAGCAAACTTCTTATTCTAGATATATGGGGATCGGATACTTAACTTATGAAATAGTTCATGATTCATTTCAACTCATTTCCGAAGAATTTTATTAAAAGAACACAAAAATGAAAAATATATAAAAAATATTTTTTGTATTTTACAGTGTATATGAAAGCTATTACAATTTTTTTTGTTACTCCCCTGTGGAAAACTTTTGTACCAAAGTAATTGTCCTTTCACTGGTGGAAATGGAAGTGAACATGACGATATAATGCGTAGGTGAAAAGGAAAAATGGGATTAATTTTGGGGTCGTGGCATAAACTGAATACATTAAAAGCCAGACACATAAAGTTTTAGAAGGGCTTTCTTGCCACAGGCAAAAAATTGGTCATTAGGATCCAAGATGACATAAGCGGCGCCCAGAATTCGATGTCGGGTTAAAGAGCCACCAGAACCAAAAATTAAGCCACAGTCAAGCCATAAACAATGATATGCAATATGATGAAATCGGACTTCAAATGGCGGCGCTATATATAAAAAGTGAAAAATGCAGTATTTTAAGGCGTGGCAAACATTTTTCCGCCTTTTTTAGAAACGTCATTGATATATCATTCATTCTACGAGGTGACTGCTCCAACTTTTTTTTCGAAACACCCACCCTATAATACTACCAATATTGGAAAATATATAAAATGTATAAAGTGAAAAACTTAAATGAAATGCATTATCGCAAAAGATCCCAAAAAGTTAAACTTGGATGTAAATATAGACATTCTGTTCTTTATTGTGTATATAATAGATATGGGGAATATTGGGGATCTCTATACCGTTTACGTTTTTGAAATATTAAAATCTAGAAAATATAGTCTACAATTATACTTTTCATATAAACATGAATGTGACCATGAATGGACCATGATTTTAAAAATATTTTTACACAGATCCATTCTCTAAAAATCATACCAATACAATGTAAAAACAAAATGAATTTTTTTTAATGAGAAACGTCATTGTTTTTTACATGTCGAACTTTTTTTAAAGAAATTTTTTTAAACACTGAAAATGAATTTCTTACTTGACTTTGGACTCTAACCTGGGATTACAGAAAGACATTTAGGAAAAAGTTTAGAACAGAAAGCTATATGAAAAAGTGTTCTCTTTCAAATGACATATTGTTTTCTTTTTAAATCCCATTTTTAATTTTTGATTTATCGCGTGAACTCCCCATATGTCTGCCCCTATGTGCGCTCCTGCGCTTCTTCTGATATCATACATAACAACTTTTAGTCACATATGTAGTATTTTGGAACTAAACACTGCGGTTTGAAATATAATTTACATTTTTTTTGATACAACATAAAGGCAACAAACATTGCATATTTTATCATGTCAGCGCACTTTGTGCATAGCTGGCGACAGGTAGCACCATCCATATTTTTCAGTAAGAATCACCGCGGTTTCCTTAGCGAATTGATCAAATGTTTCGGCGTCTATATCACGGGATATAGTTAGTTACACATTTAACTCATTATAAGTGAAGGAAATTTATTTTTTTTGCTCTGAATTGAACGAAATTTTCGAGAAGCATTAAACTTATCAAAACGTATGTCTGTACAAAATTTCATTTACAATTCTTTTTCTCTAAGCTATGGCAATTTTTTGTTTCAGGATATATGGGGAGGGCAGGAATCCTTGAAATTTAAATGGCCAAATTTAAGGTGCGATGCTATTTTTTTCAATTAAAACATGTGTGCCAAATTGCATTACTTTACGATAACTCTTTCTATTTGTGGCCGCTCGTTATATGAACTCATGACACTGTGCGGCCCAGTATTTGCAAACCACTTAGAATTTTGTGTTAAAAGTATAATTTATAAAGATATGACGTTTCATGTTTAGACTACTGTATGTATTAGTTCTACGATACTTACTTTATTTAGTGGGTACAAAAATTCCAAAAGGCATAACAGCACAATGAAATCGAAACATCTCGAAAATGCAGAGGAAAAATAGGTACCATTTTTTGGTTAAGCATTCAGTATTATCACTGTGTAGAAATCTGATGGATCCACTAAAGTTTTTTTTCTAATGAAAATGCAAAAATATGTTGAAATATCCGTAAAAATAATACATTTTTCAAATGTTAATATATTCGGATATATAACATAGCGTCTTCACGAGCCATTGATTTGTCTTGACAAAAGTCAAAGTCGATATGAAAAAATAGCACTAACATTTTTCTGATGTTTTTATGTATGTATGAAGTTTGACAAATGTTAGCACAAAATTATGTCTCGTGAAGACGGGGTGGGGTGTAAACAGTAGAAGCAAAATTTTACCTGCTGCATAATGGTATTATAGTTGTGCTTACTATGAATGTTAAAACTCATTGGATTCGGCAGATAAATACCTACTCCACATTAATTTCAATGTAACAATAAAAAATAGTTTAGAAAAAAAATGTGAGGCTGTAGATCAAACGGAGAGGGGTGAATTTCCTTCAAAAATAAGTTTTTCATATATTGAACATATCTGGATTACAAAAAATCTTGAAGAAAAGAAAAGCCCGTAACTTTTGTTGTCTTTCCCAACGTGCGGCACGATTGTATGGTGGCAGAAGGTACAACAGGTTGCGACGACAACCAGACACCGCAAGGTTCAGAGATAGGGCGTGAATTCTAATTACATGAGCAATGAGGTCATGACCAACCTTGGCCATTGATGCCTTCATTAGATTAACACCCATACAAATCTTTATAAGATCCTCTGCGGCAATGGCTGCTTACAGAATGGGTCTCGGGAACTCTGCATTTCGTGTATGCAACAGGCACTCATCGATCCTGAGTACTATGCCCGGCAGAGGGCTGTTAGTAATGCCCAGTGACAGGATAAACTGTGAACTTAGGTTCGACAGGAGATTCAATGTCACAATTCCGCTCAGGGCAACGTGGGAAGAAGACGAACCCACTGTGGATTCCAGAAGCTTATGCTGGTATAAGGATGGATCCAAAACCGAAGATGGAGTTGGCGCTGGGGTTTGTGGACCCAACGTAAAAATCTCTGTGCCCATGGGCAAATGGCCTATGCTATTTCAGGCGGAAATACTGGCGATCACCAAGTGTGTTCATATTAATTTAAGTATGGACATTGAGGGAGCGCGTATAGCTATCTTCTCCTACAGTCAGGCAGCTCTTAAGTCTCTCCTTTGTTGGGAATTCGGTTCTAAGCTTGTTTTAGAGTGCTTTGACTCACTACAGGAGCTATCGGTACGGAACAAGGTTTCCATTTACTGGATACCTGACCATAGTGGTCATCCGGGTAACGAGAAGGCGGACGAATTGGCCAGAAGCACCTTTGCTGCTCCTCTTATGAGACCAGAGCTCTTTTGTGGTGTAAACTGGTAGACTGTCAATTCCTTAATCAAGGGAAATGATATATCGACCGCAAAGGAAGTGTGGCTGGCTTCTTCTGGTTTAAGGCAAGCCAAAGCATTGGTGCTGTCATTTTCATATAGTGGCATCCTGAATTTCAACAGGAATGATTTACGTCTGGTTACAGGCTTTCTCTCTAGTCACTTTGGACTGAACTATCCTCTATGGAAAAGTAACCAAGTTCGGTGGTTACCCTTGTATCATTTATGCTTGTAAGAAGATGAGATAACGGCACACATTCTCTGTGAATGTATTGTCTTATGTAATAGTAGAAGGCGTGTTTTCTATTCTAAGTTTATGTGTTCGGATGATATTAGGCGGGCTTATCCAAGCTCTGTGCTAACTTTCATAAGAAGAGTTATACAGATCTTGGTTTAATTTATAGATCTATGGCACAAAAGATCCACTAGGTGTCGCAGTGCCGGTCTTTGGGCCAGATCTTTCCCCTATTCTATGTTTTAGTTAGAAGTTCCCTCCCCCCCCCCAAAAGCTCAAGCTGGATCCGCGCCTGGTTATGGCAAACAACCTGTCCTTTTTCTAGATAAACAGGCAATTTTCCTATACAGAAGATATTAATTTAATTCGCATTTCTAACTAATCATTTTTCTACCTGTTTTAGTTAAGTACAAGTTGCACCTTTATAAAGAACAGATGCTACTTACGATGGCACGTTGTGGAATTGGATGTACATATTAGTGGTGACATAAAGAATATTGGAATCTATATGTATGCACATTGTTTGGAGAGGACATAAACTTAAATGGTGTTATTAGTACTTGGTTATTAGTTGTTGGTTTGACCATCAACTTTTATATTACGCGGTCTGCAGGCGTCCCTGAATGACAATGTAAGTATATACATAATTGTATGCTTAAAGCGGTATAGCAATTACAGTAAATGCAACACAATGGAATAATCTTTCCAGAGAAATATTACAGTCCTTTCGATATTCGAATTATTTTAGTTAATCTTTTTCTTCTTTTTGCACCTGCTCGGGACTTGAAATGTACAAACATCAATCAGTACAAACATAAGTATGTTTGTATTAGAGGTCTGCACGAATATCTTCGAAAGTACTTGTATGTATGTTTGTGTGTGTATTGCATGTATGTTTTTTTGTATATATGTGTGTATATATATATATCTATATATGTATATATGGTCGTGGCTATGTATGTACACACATATACATGCATGTATACATAAGTATATACATAAGAACATTCATCTATGTACACACGAAATTCCTACGAGTACATTCTACGAATACATTTGAGTACACTTTGCAGCCCTCTAGTTTGTATTATAAAAACATAACCAGCGGTAAAAAGTTGATGTAAAAAGAGTTTATTTCAAGTTCCATTTCTATATTTAAACTCGTTTTCCCCACGTTGTCATTTCGAATCAAGGTCCTTTGTACTCGCTTCCAGAATTCTAAAAGAGACCAGGATAAAATATTGCAGAAGGCATTTTGAAACCAGCTGTTTATAGTGCAGCAAAAAATATTACAGTGAAAGCCTGTAAAATGTCGTTATACATACATATATGATGATCCTGATGAAAATGGATCCAATCTTCCCAGCAAGAATCTTCAGTAGAGTTAAAAATAACTGTTTTTATCGATTTTGAGATAATGTTTGGGATCACTGCTCAGACATGTTCCCCCAACTTTCTGCTTTCTCTAGCAGCTCTAGTTTTAAAGTAATAGTGACATTTAGCCCCCTATTATGATTCACAACTAAATTGATAGTTGAGTCGTAGTTGTCAAATTCATATCATGGAATACAACTTCATCAAAGCAGTTGTCTCAGTTTTTTATCAGTTGTGTTTTGGTTTTTATTTCGACTGTTGTGTTGCTTTTAATTACTTTTAAAATGGTAATTTTAGGCGCCAATTTATCCCATTTGTCAACCCATATTATTGCCATATCCATAAAACATAAAATCTCAAGAAAAAATAGTAAGGCCAAAACTAAAAATATTTCAAATATTTTGTGATGGTTTCAAAAAACAGAGAGTATAGATAAGAACCTTCATTCGAACACTTTTTCGATGACAACTAAAATTAGTTGTCAATCATAATACAAAAAAATGGTTGAGTTGGGTTGTAGCATTGACAACTCAACCTAGTTGAGTTGTGAATCATAATAGGGGCCTTAATGTTTCCATAATTTACACCATTTTTCGTATTAGTCGCTTAATATTTCTCGAACGGTCCTCAGAACCTTAAAATACTTTTATGGATTATTATTCTACACAAAAGTCCCTTTAATTTTAGTAGAGTATTATATGTGAGTACATCAGGATATCTTACTGTTATTGCAAGGGTATCAAAAAACATGAGATTCAGCTATTTTTATTTAAACAACAAAATCACTGTTCCGCTGTGTTATCAAAACAAATTATTACTGACCCATTGAAAAATTATGCCATTTAAAAAGTCTGACGAACTAAGAAAGAACTCAATGTGATCAATTAAAAGTAGTCAAAATTAAGCTAACTTAAAAGCAATAAACCTAAGTCATAACATTAACAAAAGGTTAGCGATGAAAGCAAAATATAATAGTTAGGTTATTCACAATTTAGTGCCTATTTCACGATCTCGAAAAAGCTCTTTCTTTCGTACCATTAAATTAAATAATTATTAAGGATAAAACGTTTTTTTTTTATTCTACGTTTTTAAAATTGACTGTCAAGAAAAGCAAATGTGTGTGGAAAATTTCATAGAAATCGGTTAAGTAGAAATAGATCAAAACACTTGTGTATTTACTTTTTATAGGCGTGGCGCTGCCCATTTTTCTAATCATAAAAATGTATTGCGACGGAAATCCAGTGGTTGTGCGAAATTTGAAATCACTAGCTCATCAGAAAGCTACTTTAAAAATAATTACCAATATCCAGCCGAACAGACACAAAGGACAACTGCTGGTTTTATTCACAATTAAGGGAAGGAACTCAATAGATTAAAATCACAATCTCCATACAACAGTAAAATTTTCATATGTATGCATGTGTGCTTTATGGAAATTGTGACTTTTACCATTTGAGTTCCTTCACTTAATTGTGAATAAACCAACAGCTGTCCATCGATTTTTCATGATTTATGTCTTATTTTGTTCGTAAGACATCTGTCCTTAAGAACAATATTTAAAAAGTTTTTGCAGTTTTAAAATGTTTAGGAGTTTCTCTAACAAAATTTAATTTTTCATAAAAAACCACTGATTTTTTTACTTTTTTAGATTAAGATAGTTTGAACGTAATTGTATCATGCATCTATTGGAGTTTTGTTGGTCGAAATCGGACATACTGTTCTCGAGCTAAGGCGAAAAATACTGGTGTACCTAATGGCAATATTAGATATGCCTATAAACAAATCTGTAAGTGATAGAAAAAAACTGAGGACAAATTATTTTTTATCACATCCAACAGATTAGAAAAATTAAATTTTTTTTGGTTAAAAAGAAATTTCACTGTAAGTCTGCATTATTAGCAGGGCTCGGATTTTCATGCAATTAAAAATTGATTTTAAGCGCTTAACATTCTATTATTTAATGCAACCGAACTTTAATTGCGTTGCCAATCGGCAACTGAAAATAATTGTCAGAAAGGCACTAATTAGCAACTGAAATTGACAGCTCTCAGGTGCCAGTTGCCATCAGTAGTATAATTTTCAGCAACCCAACTGAGGCTCAGCTGCCATCCATAATCGGCCTATTAATATTTTTTTCAAAAATTGAGAAATATGCATTAAAAAACTTTTTACCTCAAGAAATATGCACGTATTGCCAAAAATATGCACTTACCACCAACATATGGAAAAATATGCAACTACAAATCTTAAAAAATACTTAATATTTGATTATTCGCATAGATAATTAGTCAATACCTCTTTATCTAGCACCAAAAAAAAAACATGAATTTGCATGAAAGTCCGAGCCCTGGTTATTAGTGTAAGGTTCGTAACGTTATATTCAGAAAAAATCTGACTTGATTAATATTCCAAGGAACAAGGGAAAAATTAACATCAATTTAATCAGACCCGATTAATATTCCAAGGAAAATTTTTAACATAAGTTTAAGAATAGAAAAACATAGTTTTCGGAAGCCGCTACGCATTTATGTCTAATAATCAATTTGGATTCGAAAATGAAATAAGTTTATTAAGGAAATATTATGTACGTCGTCCCATGTATCCTGCATATGAGATTATAAACATAAATGTTTTAAAAAGATTATTTGATCTACCATGTTTTGATGATGTTTTTGGCACATGGTATAGCTATAAATTTTTTTGATACGAGGCAAGATCTGCATATCAAAAAACTACATATTTAAATTTGTTAGAAATAACAACAATCCCTTATGTCTAAAAGGACATAATCAAATAAAAGTTTTTATGTAGAATAAAAATGCTGAAACACTCCACTACTTTTGGAATTGACTGTTCGAAATAATTCTGGCAAAAAAAACCGACTTCACTACAAAGAGCAATATACTTGATGGCCTTTCATATAAACAATTTTGAAAATGGAGGAATTGTGCTCTAATAAATATTTTGGGTTGAGGCGTGGAAGACTTGCCCCACCGATTTTCGTAGAAAAATTATGCGACCAAACTCTTAGCAAACCATTCCAAACAAAAAGAATTTTGGAAGTCGGCCCATAAATGAAGGAGCTATGCGATAATCAGATTTTGGAGAAAAATTATGGTATCAACCTGCAAGGGGGGCTTGCAGCAAATTTCCCAACTGATTTTCCAAAAAAAAAACTATGGAACAAAACTGTAGTCAAACCCTTTCAAACAAAAAAATTATTTTGAAAATCGGTTCACAAATGACAAAGTCATGCATTGGGGGGAGTAAGTTTTCCCCTCCCATTTTCGAAAAGAATTATTGGGCCAAAATCCTGGCAAACCCTTTCAAACAAAAAAGAATTTTGAAAATCGATTCACAATTAACAGAGTTATGGATTGGGTGGGACCAAATTTCCCCCTCCGATTTTCAACAAAAAAATTTTGGGACCAATTTTTATCAAACCATTTCCAACAAAACAAGAATTTTGAAAATCGGTTCACAAATGACAGAGTTATGCATGGGAGGGAACAAATTTCCCCTCAGATTTTCGACAAAAAATTTTGGGACCATTTTTTGTCAAACCCTTTCAAACAAAACAAGAATTTTGAAAATCGGTTCACAAATGACATAGTTATGGATTGAAGGGGGCGGCGGAGGGGGGAGCAAATTTTCCGTCCCATTTTCGAAAAGAATTATTGGGCCAAACTGTTAGCAAACCCTTTCAAACAAAAAAGAATTTTGAAAATCAGTTCACAAATGACAGAGTTATGGATTGGGCGTGGGGGAGCAAAATTTCCCCTCCGACTTTCGAAAAAAAATTTTGGGACCAAATTTTGTCAAACTCTTTCAAATAAAGCAAGAATTTTGAAAATTCGTTCAGAAATGACAGAGCTATGCATGGGGGGGGGGGGGGGGGAGCAAATCTCCCCCTCCGATTTTCGAAAAAAAAATTATGGGCCAAACTGCAGGCAAACCTTTTCCAACAAAAAATTATTTTTAAAATCGGTTCACAAATAGCAGAGTTATGCGTGTACAAACATAAAAAAGAACATACACACGAATTGATAACCTTCTCCTTTTTTGGAAGTCGGTTAAAAAAGGAAAGTTAGAATGTAACTGATACACATTTTAGAAAAGAGGTGCTAGGCCTTTTAGAAACACAGAGAGTAAAATAAAAATTGAGTTGCAGTATCAGTAAAAATTTACTGATTACTGGAACTTGTAAAGCAGTAAATATGTATATAATGCAGTATGCCCATGTATGTTTCAAATACCCAGCTAGCAATTAATAAAATTATTGATAATATTCGAGTCTTTGCAATAAACAGTATTTGCGATAATTTCTGAGTCAATTACGACTCATTTTCGAGAAAGTAATATCAAAAAAAATTTTTTTTAACTGAGAATCGCACCAAGCTCCTTCGGATTTATATATTATATATATATATATATATATATATATATATATATATATATATATATATATATATATATATATATATATATATATATATATATATATATATATATATATATATATATATATATATATATATATATATATATATATATATATATATATATATATATATATATATATATATATATATATATATATATATATATATATATATATATATATATATATATATATATATATATATATATATATATATATATATATATATATATATATATATATATATATATATATATATATATATATATATATATATATATATATATATATATATATATATATATATATATATATATATATATATATATATATATATATATATATATATATATATATATATATATATATATATATATATATATATATATATATATATATATATATATATATATATATATATATATATATATATATATATATATATATATATATATATATATATATATATATATATATATATATATATATATATATATATATATATATATATATATATATATATATATATATATATATATATATATATATATATATATATATATATATATATATATATATATATATATATATATATATATATATATATATATATATATATATATATATATATATATATATATATATATATATATATATATATATATATATATATATATATATATATATATATATATATATATATATATATATATATATATATATATATATATATATATATATATATATATATATATATATATATATATATATATATATATATATATATATATATATATATATATATATATATATATATATATATATATATATATATATATATATATATATATATATATATATATATATATATATATATATATATATATATATATATATATATATATATATATATATATATATATATATATATATATATATATATATATATATATATATATATATATATATATATATATATATATATATATATATATATATATATATATATATATATATATATATATATATATATATATATATATATATATATATATATATATATATATATATATATATATATATATATATATATATATATATATATATATATATATATATATATATATATATATATATATATATATATATATATATATATATATATATATATATATATATATATATATATATATATATATATATATATATATATATATATATATATATATATATATATATATATATATATATATATATATATATATATATATATATATATATATATATATATATATATATATATATATATATATATATATATATATATATATATATATATATATATGTACAATATATATAATTTTTCTCTTCTTTTTTAAATAAAAAATATTCGCTATAAATTTTTTTTTTCAAAAATAATTTTTTCACAAAATATATAAATATCGATCAAAATGGGCTTCCCTGAATTAATACCCAGTTTACCTATATTTCAACCCGCTGAGCGGTGGATAGAGTCTCTCATACAAACACGAATAAATAAAAAAACAACACGATTTTGAAATGTTCAATTTAAGATTTATTTACCACTGGACTCTTTCTGTTTATTGTTTTCAGTTTGTTGTTTTAAAGTCTTAACATGAGGATCGTGTTTAAGCACTTCTAGAATATATAGCACTTTCAGCTTCAATTTAACTTTCTGTTTATCCAATTGATGAAATGCGTCCATGAGTTGTTTACATTCAGCAAACATGTTCTGTTCCATTTGATATACTTTCTCTAGTTGAATTTTTCGTGCAATTTCAATAGCTTTGTCTCCATACATTATTTCTTCTTCTTGAACTGGCTTGTCTTCGCATGTTTTTTCCCCATCCATTTGACAATCCTTGTTTTTGCAGAATATAAGTTTCATTTGCATATTCTTGTCTTTAGACATTCTTCCTTCCACTTGAACATTCACGTGTTCACCGACTTTATCTTTCATTTGGATATTCTTGCCTTTATGCTTTTTTTGTTTTACTTTAATATCCTTGCTTCTACATGGTCTTCGTTGTAGTTCAATACTCCCACCTTCAATATTTTCGTTTTCCTTGTTGGCAATATCGTTTTCAAGCAATCCTTTTTTAATTGTTTCTCTTATTTGGGTATACTTTTCTGCACGCGCTTTTCTTCTTTCCGCTCGTATATTCTTGTCTTCACTCATTCTTTTTCTTTCTTCCATTTTAATATTTTTGTTTTCACAGCTTCCTTCTTTTATTTGGATATTTTTCTCTTCGTGCATTTTTCTTTCCTTTTGAGCCATCTTGTCTTTATATGTTTTACCTTCTATTTGAACAACATTCTCTTCATTCACTTGAATAACTTTGTTTTCTTGCATTCTTCCTTTCACTGGAATATTTTTGTCTTCACATATTCTTTGTTTCATTGGGACAATCTTCTTTTTGAGCACTTTTTTTTTTATTTGAATATTCTTATTTTCACAGATTTTTGGAGCAATCTTGCCTTCATACATTCTTGGCTGCATTTGAATAACATTATCTTCATATAGATTGGTTTCGTCTTGAATAGCTTTGTCTTCTTGCATTCTTTCTTCCACTTGAATATCATTGTCTTCACAGATTACTTGTTCCATTGGAACAATATTGTTTTCATATATTCTTTCTTCCATTTGAATACTGTTCTCACAAATGCTTTCTTTCACTTTGATATTATTGTCTTCACGCATTTCTCTATCAATTTGAGCAATCGTGTCTTGAATAGCTTTGACTTCTTGCATTCTTTCTTCCACTTGAATATCGTTGTCTTCACAGATTATTTGTTCCATTGGAACAATATTGTTCTCATATATTCTTTCTTCCATTTGAATATTGTTCTCACAAATGCTTTCTTTCACTTGGATATTATTGTCTTCACGCATTTCTCTATCAATTTGAGCAATCGTGTCTTGAATAGCTTTGACTTCTTGCATTCTTTCTTCCACTTGAATATCGTTGTCTTCACAGATTATTTGTTCCATTGGAACAATATTGTTTTCATATATTCTTTCTTGCATTTGAATACTGTTCTCAAAAATGCTTTCTTTCACTTGGATATTATTGTCTTCACGCATTTCTCTATCAATTTGAGCAATCGTGTCTTCATACATTCTATTCTCCATTGGAACAATATTCTCTTCATACGGTGTTGATTCCATTTGAATAACTTTGTCTTCTTGCATTCTTCCTTCCACTTGAATATTCTTCTCTTCACAGATTCTTTGCTCCATTTGCACAATATTGTTTTCAAACATTCTTTCTTCCTTTTGAATATTCTTGTTTTCACAAATTCTTTCTTTCATTTGGACATTATTGTCTTCATACATTTTTCTTTCCGCCTGATCGATATTTTCTTCATACATTCTATCTTCCATTTGAGCAATATTTTCTTCATACAGTCTTTCTTCCTTTTGATTGACTTCGTTGTCATGGTTGCTTCTTTCTACTTGAATATTACTGTCTTCACAGATTCTTCGTTCCATTGGAATAATCTGGTTTTGAAACATTCTTTCGTCCAGTTGAATATTCTTGCGATCACCGATTCTTTCTTTCATTTGGATATTATTGTCTTCACGAATTCTTCTTTCCATTTGAGCAGCCTCTTCTTCATATATTCCACCCTCCATTTGAGCAATATTCTCTTCATACACACTTCCTTCCACTTGTACAGCTTCATCTTCTTTGTTTTCACCGATTCTTTGTCTCATTTGGATATTCATGTCTTCATACATTCTTCTTCCCATTTGAACAATCTGGTCTTCATACATTTTTCGCGCCATTTGGATAATATTGTTTTCATACATTCTTTTTAACGTTTGAATATTCTCTTCTTCATACATTTTTCGCTCCATTGGAACTAGCGTGTTTTCAAACATTCTTTCTTCCATTTGAATATCCCTGTTTTCAATATTACCTTCATGCAGCGTTTCGACCGCTTGAATATCTATTCTTCCCTTCATTTGAATATTGTTGTTTTCACATATTTTGTTTTCGATTTCAACAGCATTGTTTTCTTCCACTTCAGCAGCATTGTTTTCATACTCTCGTCGCTCCATTTGAACCATATTGTCTTCATGCATTATTCGCTCCCTTTGAAAATTCACATCTTCATATATTCTTCGTTCCTCTTGAACAATATTGCCTTCATACGGTCTTTCTTCTACTTGAATATCATTCTCTTCATGCCTTCTTCCTTCCACTCCTTCATAGAATTTCCGTTGCATTTCAATATTGTTGGTTTCACAGATTTTACCTTCCATTTCAGCAGTATTGTTTTCATACTCTCTTCGCTCCATTTGAGCCATCTTGTCGTCATACATTATTCGCTCCCTTTCAACAGTCTCATCTTCATGCACTCTCCGCTCGATTTGAAGAATACTGTTTTCACAAGGTATTCCCTCTACTTGAATATCATGCTCTTCATTACTTTTTTCTTCCATTCCTTCATAGAATCTTCCTTGCACTTGAATATCCATTCCTCCTTGTATTTGAATATTGTAGTTTTCACAGATTCTTTCTTCCATTTTAGCAGCATCGTTTTCATACTCTCTTCGCTTCACTTGAACCATCTTGTCATCATACATTATTCGCTCCCTTTGAACAGTCTCATCTTCATATATTCTTTGCTCCATTTGAACAATATTGTCTTCATACGGTATCCCTTCTACTTGAATATCACGCTCTTCACATCTTCCTTCCATTCCTTCGTGGATTCTTCCTTCTGCTTGAATATGCATTGTTCCTTGCATTTGAATATTGTTGTTTTCACAGATTCTTTCTTCCATTTCAGCAGCATCATTTTCATACTCTCTTCTCTCCATTTGAACCATCTTGTCTTCATAGATTATTCGCTCTCTTTGAAGAGTCTCATCTTCATATATTCTTTGCTCCTTTTGAACAATATTGTCTTCATACGGTCTTCCGTCCAGTTGAATATGCACTCTTCCTTGCATTTGAATATTGTTGTTTTCACAGATTCTTTCTTCCATTTCAGAAACATTGTTTTCATACGCTCTTCGCTCCATTTGAAGCACCTTGTCTTCATACATTATTAGCTTCTCATCATCATACGTTCTTTCCTCATTTTGAACAATATTGCCTTCATAGGGTCTTCCTTCTACTTGAATATCACGCTCTTCATATCTTCTTTCTTCCATTACTTCATAGACGCTTCCTTGTGTTCGAACATTGTTGTTTTCACAGATTCTGCCTTCCATTTCGGCAGCATTGTTTTCATACTCTCTTCGCTTCATTTGAAGCATCTTGTCTTCATACATTATTCGCTTCCTTTCAACGATCTCATCTTCATACGTTCTTTCCTCGCTTTGAACAATATTGTCTTCGTAGGGTCTTCCTTCTACTTGAATATCACGCTCGTCATATCTTCTTCCTTCCATTCCTTCATAGACTCTTCCTTTTATGTCAATATTGTTGTTCTCACAGATTCTGCCTTCCATTTCAGCAGCATTGTTTTCATACTCTCTTCGCTCCATTTGAACGATCTTGTCTTCATACATTATTTGCTTCCTTTGAACAGTCTCATCTTCATACGTTCTTTCCTCCCTTTGAACAATGCTGTCTTCATTGGGTCTTCCTTCTACTTGAATATCACGCTCTTCATATCTTCTTCCTTCCATTCCTTCATAGACTCTTCCTTGTATTTGAATATTGCTGTTTTCACATATTATTCCTTCCATTTCAGCAGCATTGTTTTCATACCCTCTTCGCTCCATTTGAACCATCTTATCTTCATACATTCTTTGCTCGCTTTGAACAACATTGTCTTCATACAATCTTCCTTCTACTTGAATACTGTTTTCATACAGTGTTCCTTCGATTGGATTAATTTTGTAACAATTTTTATTATTTGTCATATCGTGCTGGGTATGACTAAAAGTATTCTGAAAAAGAAAAACAAAAAAAAACCTTTGTTATATGTACGTAAATGCGACTAAAAAGATATTGTGCTAGAACAAAAAGCTTCTTGCACACCTACATAATGCTTGTGTATGTATTTAGAGCGGGAGTACTGCGCTTAAAAATCTACATGTGTACATATTGTCACTTCATTATTGATTTGGTGAGCCGGACACTTAAAAAAATTTTGTTAGGAATGAAGGAAATGTTGATAGTAAAAATGTACTGATTCACTATTGACTTTGTCCCCAGTACTACTGACTATTTGTACCCCAGGCAGTGTTCTGTGCTATTGACATTTGGCATGTGCTTGTCATTGAGATTCCACTAGTGACATCAGAACTATTGACTTACTATAGACTAGGTTGTTCTTATGGGGCCACATTGAGAAATTGGCACCAGGGAGTCACTAGTGCATCTCTCTAGTGCATTTTAATGATTCTAGCCAACACATATGAAACGTTTTACTAGGTAAGGCAATTAAATCTTATGAAAATTTTTAGTTTTGCGTGCAGCCGCATTTATTTTCAACACAACAAAATGAGACAATAAAAAATGGTTTTGTAGCTGTCAAAAACTTCTCTTCCCATTAAAACCAACCAGTTGTCGTATGCAAGTAAGAAAATAAAAAACATGATTGATTATGGAGCTTATGTTTCAACTTTGATATTATAAACTTCTTATTCGTATGATTAAAAGTTTAATATAATATCTTTAGTTTTTCTACGAGATTTTTGGGTAAAGGTTACCTAACGATTTGCATTAGCCCCAATGAAACGCGCATAGAAACTAGCTAATACCCCTCCATAATCAATTTCAATGTATTTTAATGAAAGTTTAATATTTGACTCAAAAAGTAAAATGTTAATTTGGGAAAAAGTACGTTACAAAATTAAAAAAGAATATTTTATAATTAATTTTTCCAGCGAAGCCATTCGGCTTATCTGCAGGATATGTTTAAAATTTTAAAATTAATTAATGAGAAAATTTTAACAATAATCAATTTGTTTGATAATATGTGATATTTCTGCTTCATTGCGTTTCTCGAAAATGCTTCTTTAAGAGTCCCTTTCTTTTGTGGGGATTGGAAATGTTGAGTATTGTAATGGGGACCATGTTGAAAACGTTTGGTAGAGTTGTGTGGAATGAATTTTTGCCATAATTATTTTTATGGCGTTCGACTTTATACCTTTATATCTACTCAACTGGACCTACAAACCTCACTACGTCGTTAACTATTTAACTAATTATTTAATTGATTAATGAATTAAATACGAAATTAATTACTAAAATACTTAATTAATTAGTTAAATATTAGTTAATTAATTAATTAATAGTTAATTAACTAGCTAATTAACTAATTAACCAACTAACTATTGAACTAATTAGCTAACTAATTAAGTAATTAGGTCCTAATTAGTTAATTACCTAATTATTTAATGAATTAAATAATTGTTAGTTAGTTAATTAATTAGTTAGTTAATTCATAAGTTAATGAATTAATTATTAGTTAAATAATTAATTATTTAATTGATTAATTAATTAATTAACTAATTAGTTAATTACCCAATTAATAAATTTGTTAATTAGTTAATTAATTAGTTATTACAAATTAATTAATTCATTGTTGCTTAATTAAATAATTAGTTAATTAACTAATTAAATAATTAGTTAATTAGCTAATCAAATAATTCGCTATTTAAGTAATTAACTAGCTAAATAATTAATTAACCAATTAAATAATTAGTTAATTAACTAATTGGTTAATTAATAAATAATTAATTAATAAATTAACTAATTAATAAGTCTAATTACGTAATTAGATTTAGTTTTTAATGTTGTCTTTAACTGTTTTAACTTTGTTGTAGTATTTTAACAGTTTTTGTATAGTTTTTATTGTGTTTCTTCTCTTTGGGGTTCTATTCATTTTGTTTCATACTTGTAATTTTGTTATAATAAACATTTTTAAGGTCTAACAATACTTTTGTCATCGATTTGTCTTCTTCCTCTCTGGTTGATGTTTTTTTTTTATATTTGTATGTTGTAATTTGTAGTAATTTGCTATATATATTTTTTTTAATTTACCTTTTCAGCTTTTACAATTATTCCTTTTTGTAGTTAGTTCACAATATAATTTGTTAAATTTTTTTCATACAATCAATGGAGTTTATGGTGTATTTAGGCCCCTATTATGATTCACAACTCAACTAGGTTGAGTTGTCAATGCTACAACCCAACTCAACCATTTTTTGTATTATGATTGACAACTAATTTTAGTTGTCATCGAAAAAATGTTCGAAAGAAGGTTCTTATCTATACTCTCTATTTTTTGAAACCATAGTAGCCATCACAAAATATTTGAAATATTTTTAGTTTTGGCCTTACTATTTTTTCTTGAGATTTTATGTTTTGTGGATATGGCAACAATATGGGTTGACAAATGGGATAAATTGGCGCCTAAAATTACCATTTTAAAAGTAATTAAAAGTAACACAATAGTCGAAATAAAAACCAAAACACATCTGATAAAAAACTGAGACAACTGCTTTGATGAAGTTGTATTCCATGATATGAATTTGACAACTACGACTCAACTATCAATTTAGTTGTGAATCATAATAGGGGCCTTAATTACACTGTACATGTACTTTTTGCACATACCGTGCACGTGTTTGGTTTTACAATTTGATGGCGTATAACTCAAAATTATTATTGTTATTTTAGGTTTAGGGTTTTAGACTTAAATTTTAGTTTATTTATACAATATTTTTTTTGCATGTACATATTGTTTTAATAAATGCTTCGTAGTGGTTTACCCCCATATGCAAAAAAAAAATAAAGCGTGTTTGAAATGTAATTTAAAACCGGTTTGTCTATGGAAATTTTGTTTTAACATACATTTCAAAGACACTTTATTTTTTTTTTGCATATGGGGGTTAATGTTTATCTTTCTTATATATGTAGGTAATTTTACTTTGTTTTCACCTTTCAATGACACGATAATAGTTTCCGTTTTAGAAAACAAAATATGTTTTATTGTATTTTACCAACATATTCAAATCAGCACGTTTTTTTTCCTTCTTTAAAACAAATTAAATTGAGAAGATTTGTATTTCAGACATATCAACGTACTTTACAAATTTGCACTAAATTAGGTAAATTTTTTATAGTTAAACGTTTTTCTTCAGTCTCCCTTTCTATAATACTGCCTGTTCTGTAAATCGAGTCTATTTAAAACAGGCGCAGGCGATATGTAGCCGTGATCCACGACGTTTGCCGACTACTTTTCGGCTATTTTTAAAATTTACATGTACACAACCGACAATTTACATGTACACAACACAAACAATCAAAATAAACAACAACAAGAGCACAACAGTCATTTGTACTTGTCAACCAGTGTTGCCAAGTAAAATTTTAAAAATATCCCAAATCGAAAAAATATCCCCTAAATTTGCACTGAGGCAAAATAAAATAACCGCAAAAAACTTTTCGTACAATTTTTTTTTATATTTTTGTAACATAAATACCATTTTTTACTACTGTTGAGTATGGAGTAATCTAAAACCGGCCGGTATTGAGCACTCAATACCCAAACACTCGATACTTTTACCACTCTATTCAAGAAACTTTTAACCAGTTTTGTCCTTGATATAAGTATACAAGGCAGATTCATTTTCTCATCTTTTCTGACGTATTACCTTTTGACAAAAAAAAAGGAGATCCTTCCCTTAGCAAATCCCATTTTTATATGAATTTTAAGTTTGTTTAAAAATTTGTTAGTAAATTTATTATTAGAGATATTCTCCCAATTTTATTTTAAAAAAGTTTTCTTTGTTGAAAAATTAAATAGATTCATATCGAATACAATTGTTTGTTGTGTTTTGTATAAGTTTCTATACCTACAGCGCTTATTTTTGAAAGTCTGTGCATAAGATAAAAGGTGTGAAACTTTTTAAAAGTACGGTTGACGTGTACTGATGATTCGGTAAGGCACCAATGAAATGCAGGCATATAGACATGCTTAGGCCGCTACAAATAAAACTTTCTTATAATAAAACTTATATCAAATAATCACTATAAATTCGTTTTCTTTTTCGCATTCTTTTTCGTATTTTTTTTACTATGTATTATTGATAATACTACTAAATAAAATCAACACTTAAATAACCCTAAAATATCCCTAAATAAAATTTTTGCACCCTAGATTCCCCCTAACTATTTTTTACTCCCTAAAATTCACCCTAACCGGAAAATTAAACCCTAAATTTAGGGTGAAAATCCCTAACTTGGCAGCACTGTTATCAATAATGCAATTAAACACCAACACACTTAAAAAATTTTTTTTCTCATTTATTCGGTTTTCTTTTTGCTTGGCTCTGATTTAAAGACTCGAATTAAAAAATTAGATCCACTAATATCAAAATGTTTTCAGTCTTTTTTGCAGTTTTCTTTTTTTTTAGACTTTAGCATATCATATTTGAAATTAATTTATTAAACATATATGAATTAAAATTCATCAAAGGGCCGCCATTCCTGCATGTTCTGTAAATAGAGTCGATTTAAAAACGCTCGATTTAGAGAAATTAAATCCTTTAATAACAAAATTTTTTCACACTTTTTTGCAGTTTCATATTTTTAGAGCTTCAAATATCATATCTGAAATTAGTTTACTATACACGATTTAAAATATGTACATCAACGGGAGGGAGCATTATTTATTTTTGGAAAACGAGAAATTTACTTGTCATTATCGTGAGTGCTTGGGGATGAAAATCATCCACTCACGCACCATGAAGAATGAAGATACTTTGTTGATAACAATAGTTAAAATAGCAAACATTGAGAAAACTGCAAAACAAAATACACTGTAATTTTGTTTAGTGAATGATTTGTAGAGATTTTATACTTAATGAGAAACTCAATTTCTAAGCTACTGCCCAGGAAAGTCATTATTTCTGGCACATCAAATCTAAAATACAGCCCAATTTTAGAGCTTCTTTAAAACAATCATAAACAATATTAGCAGACACATTTTTTTTATCAGAATCTTACTTTTATACGCTTATATTGGGTGTTTTTTATTGAGGTATAGAACTTTAAGTTGGCATCACTTTTTTAACTGGCGGCCATTTTGTCAGCTGTCAAGTGATTAATATTTAGTTTGGTTTGCCATTTCATCATGAACAGGTTGACAAAAGAACAACGCTTGCAAATCGTGCAAATTTATTTCGAAAATAATGGTTCAGTTCGCGAAGTTTACCGCAAGCTCCGTCCATTTTATGGTCGACATAATCGTCCATCAGAGCAATTAATTCGGTTAACCATGGATCGTTTTCGCACTACGTTTACTCTATGTAATAATACGCATCCGCAGAGACGTCGAACAGTGCGCACCGAAGAAATAATTGCCGCTCTATGGGCTGGTGGAGTCATTGGGCCATACTTCTTCCGAAATAATGCTGGAGAGTCAGTTACCGTTAATGGAGACCGGTATAGAGCCATGATAACCGACTATTTTGTTCCCGAATTGGATAGCATGAATGTGGATGAGTTGTGGTTCCAACAAGACGGCGCTACATGCCACACAGCGCACGTCACAATCGATTTATTGAAGGAAACATTCGATGAGCGCATAATTTCGCGGAATGGACCTGTCAATTGGCCACCAAGATCGTGTGATTTGACACCATTGGATTATTTTCTTTGGGGATATGTGAAGTCGCTCGTCTACGCCAACAAACCAGAAACGTTAGAGGACTTGGAAGCCAACATTCGTGGCGTTATTGCCAACATACGGCCCCATATGCATATGGTTGAAAATTGGACCTGTAGAATTGGCTTTATTCGAGCCAGCCGCGGCGGCCACATGCCCGAAATCATATTTAAACATTAATGGCATAAAATTATCCTTCCAATAAAGCCAAATTGATGGACATTAAAACGATTTTCTTGTGTTTTATTTCAATTCGAAGTTCTATACCTCTAAAAGAAACACCCTGTATAACCGAAATTAAAGACTACCATCCTTAAAATACCGAGTTTTATATATTAAATTGAATTAAATCACCTTTTTCTGTTAATTTAAAATTGTTCACTTTTTATGAAAACTGTAATAATTATCTGATATTCATAGCTCACTGCGGACTGTGTAAACAATGAAGATGGAATTCGACTTGAGTAGAATTCGAGTACAAATAAAAATTTTAAATGTTGAAAATATTTAAAAAAAAACATCGTACAGCATTTTATATGCAGATATACAGAAGCAAAATAGTCAATAACATTAAATTAAAAATTTTAAAAACCCCGAAGAAAATGGATGATAACTTCTAAACGGCTGGACAAATTGTCTTCAAATATATGTTAAAAGATTTTGGATCAAGTCACCTTTCAAACAATTAAACAACTAAAATAAAATCGATCTAGCCGTTTAGGAGCTATGGTGTCAAAGACACAGATTCAATAGGATGCATCTAGAAAAGATGTGATATCTTCTAAATGGCTGGGGCGATTTGCTTCAAACATAAAAACATAAAAACACTGTCGATCAAGTCACCTTTCAAACTGAAAAAAAACTAAATCAAAATCGGTCCAGCCGTTTGGGCTGTACACTACAAACTTAAAACACCCCTCTTTTTTGGTCGGGGTTAAAAATAGAATAAAAATTTCTTTTATTTCATCAAATATATTTTTTATCATATTTGCAGATGAGTCTTATTGATAGTATTTTTTTTAAGTTTTTTTAGAAGAAATTTTTTAAAAAATGTCTTTTAATTCAAATAAATAATAAAAAAAACATTGAATTATAAATAAAAAGTTCTTTTTTACCATTTGGAAAGAATTTCTCAAGAAAAATCGGCATTCGATTTACCTTCGAGCAGGTCTGTTTACTCGATTTTAAAGCGAATAAAACTATATGAATTCGATTTAGAGAACACCAAAAATTTTTATTCGATTTGAAGACGAGAAATTTACTCGGTTTCGGTATACAGAACAGGGCCCAATAACAAATGAAAACTAAGTTTTTAGTCAACAAAAACACTAATGAATTAATTGCTAGTTTTGCAAAACTCAAAAACACAACAACACTTTCATGTTTTCTTCTGCGATAAAATTTAGTTTTTGCTATTCTGTACTTTTAAAATTTTTTGTGTTTAGTGAGAATAATTCTTGCTTACTCTCACTTTATTTATGTATGTATTTGCAACTTAATTTTATCAAATACTTTTTGTTCACGCATGGAACCGAGCCCACGATTTTTGCACTAGTAGGCTAGAACAGTACCCACTAATCTACGACGAAATAAAAATTCACTCACCATATTTTTATCCATATAAGCGAGAGAGGATGCACTATTTAAAATTTTAGTTGAATAGAAAACACTTCTAGTTTAAAATTAATAACAAAACAAAAAACGGGAGCGATAATCTTGCTCTGTTGAAAGCTGCCAAGCTACTAAATGAAGTTGTTGCTCTAAAGGGCATAATACACAATCAATCAGCTTGATGTCAGATTCCTGTACGTGTGCTTGACGAAAAATCAAAACCAAGTAGATTTTCCATCAAGCGTCGTCGGTGTAACTAATACTAACGAAATTTCACACATACATACTATTACCACGCTTGTCAAGCATGTTGACTGTGTATATTGCCCTTAAGACGCTAACTATTTTGATGTTCGTATTAAAAAAATATAAGCAGCCGACCAAATTCGTCCCGCCCGTCTGTCTACACATACAATTTCTGAAGCAGCAAAATTCTTGAATTTGTGGGAGAGAGTTGAAATAGAAATACATACAACATCTGTTCCTATCTCACTCTTTCTCATTAAAAAAAACAGAATTGTTGCAACAAAAAAAGCCTTTCTAGAAGACATGAGTAGGTAGTATAAATATTTTATGGCGTTTTCTTTTCTGAGCAATATACTGCATTTATTCTGCCTTTTACATTTCTTTATTTCTTATGAAAGCTGCCAAGCTACTAAATGAAGTTGTTGCTCTAAGACGCTAACTATTTTGATGTTCGTATTAAAAAAATATAAACAACCGACCAACTTCGTAGGCTTTGCATAAAATTTCTTCATTCGCTTAGTGTCCGCCCGTCTACACATACAATTTTTGAAACAGCAAAATTCTTGAATTTGTGGGCGAGAGTTGAAATAGAAATACATACAATATCTGTTCCTATCTCACTCTTTCTCATTTAGAAAAAAACTGAATTGTTGCAACAAAAAAAGCCTTTCTAGAAGACATGAGTAGGTAGTATAAATATTTTATGGCGTTTTCTTTTCTGAGTAATATACTGCATTTATTATGCCTTTTACATTTCTTTATGTTCTTTGCTGAAAAATATGTGTTATTTTGAAAGTGTGACGCGGTCTTTTCTCATGATGCTGGCCTTAAAAAAAAGATGTTCATGTTCAACACTCATTTTAAATAAAGGGACATTAGTGCAGCACTATATTAGCTCTGATCCCGTACTTTTGGGTAAAGTTCGGTAAAATGAGAGCAAGCCAGAATTACACTCACTAAAACACATAACTACGGGAACAGCAAAAACCAAATTTGTATCCCAAAAATTAATATGAAAGTGAAAATAAACAAAAAAATAAATAAAATGCAACATTTTGGAACGATTTTCCGTCATCCCACGTCAAATTTGGTTTGTAAACAGACCGGTTTCGGCTATGTGCCATCTTCAGTGTTCTATTGAATACTAAAAGGATTTAGTATTCAATGGAACACTGAAGATGGCACATAGCCGAAACCGGTCTGTTTAAAAACCAAATTTGACGTGGGATGACGGAAAATCGTTCCAAATTCAAAAAAACCCCGTCGGAAGAAAAACACAACACTCAAAATGCAACATGTTGATTTTTAATTGCAGTTTTAGTTTTAGATACTCTGTTGAACATATACAAATGTATTTTGCTTTGAATTTTGCAAAACTAGCAATTATTTCGTCCCTATTTTTGTGGACAAAAATCAAATTTTTTATTTTTGTTTATTTTTCCAGCAGCTGATTATCTTGCACAGGGGAATCACATGTAACACTTAAGCTGAAAGTCCATAACACGTGTTTCGTGCGTTGCGCGTTTTGTGTGTTTCATACTTTAGACGCCTTTCTAAATTCAAGTTACATGCAACGCTTTTTGTGCGCCAATGTTTATGTTTTGATCAGCTGTAGTGTAAATATTTTTATCAAATAAAAATAATTTTTGCAAAAATGTTAATAGAAATTGAAATGTTAAAAGAATTTGTGGAATTTATTGAGTTTATAAATATAATATTTTGTGCAACAAGGGCTCCAAAATAAAACGAGACGGTTTTGGGTGCGTCCCTTGTATTTGGAACGGGAAGTGGGTGGGTTTTTGAATTCAGTGAGAGCTATTCCAACATGTTGTCGGCTCTTCTTGACTTTAATGTAAATATAATTGTGTCAGTACAATATTGAATAAAGTATAAAGATAAATTGATAAAATTAATAAACATAACAGAGATGAAACTTATTAGATAAAATTAATCGATAAATAAAATGAAAATTTTGTTGATGAAAGAATTGTGTTAAAATATTAATTGTAATGTATTTTATTCTTGAAAACATTTGTAAACTCTATTGCGATAGGGGTTTTTCTTTATTAAAGACTTCTTTTTTGTAAAAAAAAATCCACCATACAAACATATTTATCGATAACATTGAAAATATAATATAATTTGTCATCCCTGGCTATCAAAAACAGCTGTAATTTTTTCTTGGCGCATGCGACGCATACAAAAGTAGAAAGTAAACCTACTTTTCGCGTCAATAGTTTTACGCTTTGTGCTATGTAACTCGTCACATACATTTACACTGATTCTACTTTTTTGACAGCCGCTTATAACGCGTTACCGTGTGTAACGCGTGTTATGGACTTTCAGCTTTAAGGTACACTTTTATTTTAGAAAAGAAAACACCATTAACCGACACACAGTGGTATAAATTTTAAAAAAATGTAATAAATATAATTTTCGTAAATATTAACCGAATTTCCCCGGGAGTTTTTTTCCGGGGAAATTGTAATTTAGAATAGAAGGAATGGGAAAAGGGAAAAATTTCCCGGCGAGATTTTATTTAGAATAGGGGAACAGGGAATAGGGAAAAACTCCCGGGGAATTCTTATTCGTAATTGGGCTGTATATCTTCTGTCTGCTTGAAAATCATGCTTTTTCTGCTATTTTTGCCTTCTTTGCTAATTACACTATAACTTCCATATCTCGGGATCGCTAAAATGTATACAAATAATGTTTTAACACGTAGTTAAATTAATGCAATCAAAGCCCACAGTAGAAATTACAGGAAAAAATGAAAAAATTATTTAGTT
The DNA here is from genome assembly GCA_956483635.1 of Panzeria rudis. Taxonomy (NCBI): domain Eukaryota; kingdom Metazoa; phylum Arthropoda; class Insecta; order Diptera; family Tachinidae; genus Panzeria; species Panzeria rudis. The sequence goes on from OY101449.1 coordinate 110,165,966, forward strand.
TTTTTATAATATAAAAATTTTCTTCCTCAAATTTTAGTTTTTTTTTATTAATTTTGCCCTAGCAGCTACATTTATAGCCAGGATGTCTTCATTTAAAGCAAGAACAATGCTAACTACCTATCTAATTAAACCTTCTTCATGGATTTTAAGGCACCCTGCGCCAAGTTTTTTACAGGCACCTAAACTCAAAATTTATTTTCAAAATTTATGATTTTCGACCACTGCCAAATGTAGGGTACATTAAATGTAGAGTAGCAATAAAAATATCCGCTAAATAAATCCTTGAAACATGGCCTTTCATCGTGTAAAAAAATAAAATTAATATTCTTAAAGGGGCCCACCCACTTGCAATATAATTGTGCAATTTTTCGTATTGTACAATAATATCGCCAATGTGTATGTCATATTTGAAGATGGCGCAATATATTGGCAAAAATCAAAATGCCTTTGATTTTTATTGTGCTATAAGGAAAATTGTGTCATATGGTGGCAGCATTGTTCAGTGTTATATTTACTTTTTCACTGTCAGGAGAATTGGGCAATATTTTCTTTGAAAATATTGTGACATTTATTTTGTAGTATAGGTCAGAACGACAATAATATGTACAATAACATATGCAATAATATTGTATAATGGATGGGACGCTTAACAAGATTTTTATAAAATTTTAAAAATTATGAAAACACATTTTTTGGAAAAATTTACGACTTTTTAGTTAAATTTCAAAGCTTTTTTACAACATAACGGCTCAAGATATTTCAATGCTTTTGATCGCTGTTGTTCGATGATGTTGATCGCTTTAGAACACCCTTTAATTTTAACTGGCATATATTTGTTGTTGTAGCGGCCAACGTTTTACACATTCTGTGAAAATTTCAGGTCCGTAGCTCTTACAGTTCCCGAGAAAACAGTCTGTGACAGACAGACAGACCGTAGCGAAAACAATAGGGTTCCTTTACACTTTTGGTGTACGGAACCCTAAAAATGTTGAAAATTTATTGAGAGAAAATCTCGAATAATTTAAAACGTTTTGTAAACTAATAAATATATATGAGATATGAAAAATGTAACAAAAAAGTAGGTACTACTTTATTTTTTTGCCAATTTTTTTATTTTTCGCGATTTTGGTATTTTTTTGTTTTGACGTTTATTTTTCTCTTTTTGACGATGTTTTTAGCTTTAGCGATTTAATTTAGTTTGCCACAAGACATTTTTATACTGTCATTCGAAAAGCAAGCAATACTCACATTGTGTGGAAAAACGTCTGCAATTTCTTGCAGCAAGTTCGTCATTATCAGCCCAATTATGAATAACAGTTCCCCGGGAGTTTTTTCCCTATTCCCCTATCTAAATAAAATCTCCCCGGGAAAATTTTCCCTTTTGCAATTCCTCCTATTCTAAATTACAATCTCCCCGGGAAAAACTCCCAATGAAAAATGTAAGTATTCTAAATATGAGGGAGAGGGAGAAATTCTTGCGAGTTTTTCCCCGCACATTTTGAAGGGAACTAAGGCAATAATTTTAAATTAGAGTTAAAAAATGTTGTGAAACAATTGTATAAGCATTTATTTAGGACAACAAGTTTAAATAAACACCAGAATGTTATATTTCTCTCTTGTTTTAGGCATTTTTATCTACGCCGTGCAAACATGCGCTTCAAAAATATGAACTACTTCTGCCTTCGGAATAAATTTTTAAAACACACTTAATTTTGCACGTATCCTTTAAGTTCACATAATAGGTAAATAGAAGATTTGTAGTCGTTTAATTTAAAAAATTACAATTTCCTTTTTACACACAATCATTGGGGAATTAATGGATCTGGACCTGGTCCTGGCCCAGTTTTCGCTTCACTTCCTCCGCATAAAGTTCTTCCGAGAGAATCTGAGTGACTACACCGTACATTTTGCTTTTTATTTAAGCAAAAACAAATATTTATATTAACCCACAATCTTATAATCAACGAAAACATAAAATTTTTATTACTGAACTCTTGCGTTAGTGCAGAATAAGATGTAAACACTAAACAGCTGATCCAGATTTTTCCCTCTCCCTTATTTGTTTATTTGCCTGCTTTTTAGAATAGGAGGATTTTCCGCGGGAACAAATGAATGGGAAAATTCATAATTGAGCTGTATAACTTCTATAAATTACTTCTGGAAGTAAATTTCCGCAATTTTCGGTTTGATTGGAAACACTTCAGCAAATACTTGCTGAAGTGTTCTTCCGCAAGTGACTTGCTAGTGGACACTCGCCTTAAGATCGAATTATTTACTTTAGGAAACGATTAGAGCACTGCAATCATTGATACTTATACAAAGCATTCCACCTTGCTCTGATATAGTGATTAAACGACAATAAAAAAATTTTATGGAAATTTTAGTGTTTACACAGACGATGAAATATGTAGCAACTTTACACGTGAACTTAAACACTTTCATGGTGTTAATTTAGTCGTACCATCATTTGTAATATTTTAAATAAACATTGAAAATTTTATTGATATTAAAGAAAAACAGGATTATCGGCCATGTCACAGAGTTCAATTCCATGCGGAAACGAAATTCAATCCACCCTAATATGTCAAGCCCTAGCTGGAGAATACCACAGCATAGTAGCGCCGCCAACAGTCTGGACACACCTGACAAATTTGCGTATTTTAGTTTTCTTTTTTAGAGACCAGTGCCCATGTTCTTCTGTAAGTTGTGAGAAGTTCTCGCATCGAGATAAATCGTAACAATTATAATAGTCATACCGTTTTTTGCAGGGCGATTTATAAAATAATTAAACTGAATATATTAAAATAAACAAAAAAATTTATGTTTTGTGTTATTCACCCTGTGTTTCACAGGATGATAACAATTTACTCGCATTGAAAAGTTCTCACATTCGTTACAGAGCATGGGTACAGCTGCTACAAAAATGGGGTAGGTTAAATTCCGTTTCCAAACGAAATTGAACTCTGTGACGTAGCCGTATAGTCATAGTCACTTACGAAATTTTATAAATATGTGAAATAAATTTGGAACGATTTTCCGTCATCCCACGTCAAATTTGGTTTGTAAACAGACCGGTTTCGGCTATGTGCCATCTTCAGTGTTCTATTGAATATTCAATAGAACACTGAAGATGGCACATAGCCGAAACCGGTCTGTTTACAAACCAAATTTGACGTGGGATGACGGAAAATCGTTCCAAATTAAAAAAAAACCCCGTCGGAAGAAAAACACAACACTCATGTGAAATAAAGTCATTAAATTTATGAAATAATGTGTACTTTTAATTTCCAAAAAATTTCCCGGGAATATTACCTAGTTGTTTCCCGGGACTTCCCGATTCCCAAACCCTAGGCATGCATGATTTTTTGCTAGTTCCACTCCTTCCAAAGTTATTTAGGATTAAAGCTTTGATCATAGTGGATATGGTCAAAGTTTATAAAAATTTTTGTTATTAAAAAATTAATAATTTTGATTTTTACTTGCTTTTTTAACAATTAGGCCTTAAAAAATATATTGTATGCCGAACGAACGAAACGAAATTTTTCCCGATTCTCGGGAATAGAAAACTTCAGAATTTTGGAAACTCTAGTTTTGATTTAATACACAATAGTTAATAAGGACTTCGATTTCGAGTTTTTTTTTTTTTGTTAGTTACATTGCTTTTTATTTCAGCTAACTATATATTTATGGGGAAAAGTATGTAGTAGTAAGTGCTTGTTTGGGTAGCATTGTAACATCTGCAACCTTCAACTGAATAGGATGATATTTGAGATATAAAGATGGGACCCCTGTGGCAGAGTGGTAGCGATGCTAGCCTGTCAGTCCAGAGGTCGTGGGTTCGATTCCCGCCGTAGACCCTGGATGTTTTCCGCTTCGCGGGTTGTGTTTGTTTTAAAAAAAAAACATTAATTTAAATGGAACTTATTTGCTGATGGTTAAGCATTGTCTATATGTATCAGTAAATAAATTCCCTTTAAAATAAAATTATGACAATATGTCGACTTAAAACAGTTATTCATGTTTGCCCCAAATATAACATATGGCCAACTTTTAACTTACAGCTCCAAAAGCGGCATTTTTAATGTATGCCATGTGTAGCAGTGCATCATTCAAACTGCAAGTGATTTTAATTGCGATTCCTGAATACTTTGATTGCTGCTCTTCGACAGTCGCATTAACACAATTTAAATGTTGATCTATTTTCAAGGTAACTTCTGTGTTGTGGAAAATTGAAAAAACAGTTTGTTCTCCATATAAAGGTACTGCCGATTCAGTGCTGTACATGACTAAAACCCAAAAATTGTTATTGTAATAGAATTGTTCCATAATATTTCTCAATTCAAGCGAAGTATTTAACTAGAAATTTTAATCGTTTATTATTACGTAAATATTTGTATAATAATTAATTATTCAGCACTTACCATTCTCACACAATTAAATTGAAAATATTGATTTTGATGCAATACAATTTGTTTCTTAGGAGCTCTAAGGAGAATATTACCTACAAATACTAGCTCCTGATCTCGTATGAAGATACTTTCATTATAAAGCGGATCATTGGTTCCAATTGGTATGTGAACATGTTTATTCCATACAATATCGTAAACTCTGACAATTTTTCGTACAAATTTCTGTGGACCCTTGTCATATTGTACTAAAAACCAGTCATTATATGAATTTTCAAAGATATTCGAAGGTGCTTTAAACGCAGTTAAATTCATTGTTAGAATTTATATAATTTTAAAAATTATATATATACATATATTTTTTATTTGATCTTTGCCCTATACACACATACATATATACTATGTATAAGATGAAGTAAGTATGATTATGAAATTGAAAATCAATACTTCAGTATACCATTCTAACGGTGCTTTAACAAAATTTTATAGAGTTAACAATGAGTGGAAATTTTTCTTGTTTGGCTAAAAAATCGCTAAAATTAATTTTATTATTATATTCAATATAGTTATGTATACTATCTATATATTAAACGTGAGCACAAAACACTAATTTGTGAAGTCTTCATAATGTACATTATTGAATTGTATTCTTTTTTATTGCTTTTGATTTTATGAGAACACTAAAATATTCATTCCCTTTTTATCGGTTCACAATATGAAAGTTTTCTTTGAGAAAGTCTTAGTTTTTGGTTGAGGGGGGAGAGAAGAGTGGGAAGGGGTACACACTTTCATGTTCTTTGAAATCCTCTTTGTTTTTTAATTCGTAATAGCCAATCTGATGTTGGGTGCAGCTTAATTTTACATTTTCTTTTAGATTTCATAAAAAAAATTTCAGTGTGTAGACATGAATGAAAGTTTAAAAGATAATTAGAGAAAATTTCAGAAAAAAACGTTCATTTGTGAACCGAGACTTCATTAAAAGCATACAACAACAATGCCGGGCAAATGGATTGTTTATTGCAGTATCGAAGATAATTTCAATATTGCATTTCAATCAACAATGATAGAATACAAGATTACGACATGCGCCTGATTTCCGTTAGATGACGTAGTTGGTGCTTTTCAAAAGGCTGCCAAGTCAATGTGTCCCGAAGCCAGTATAATTTTATTTGAAGCAATGTATGCAATTTTGTGGCAGCCCTGCAAAAGCTGAAAATTATTAACCAATAGGAATACAATTAGCGACGTCATTAGTTACACATGCGCAGAAAATTTAAATTTTATTCGCCGGATGTCGTAATCTTGTGTTCTATCATTCTTGCATTTCAATTGACAATAGTGTCAACAGAAATGTAATAGCTCTTTTTTAGTACGCTTCATTACTCAGCTTAATTATTAAAATTGCACTAGCAACATGCACTAAAATGACAGCGTAGGTTTGTACATCTAAATAGTTAAAAGTTTGGTGAACTTTGCTAAATAGTACTAGGTATATTGCAAAAATATTCATCAATTAATCGTGGTTTGTATAAAAAAATGTATTGAGTGTTATCCATATATTTTTTTAATTTAATTGAAATTTTAAGTGTACAAATAAGGAGTTTATGTTAAAATACATCGAAGACTATAGATCTCAATTGTGTTAAATTTAAAATGTAGTGTATGCTCTGAAAAAATATTGAATTCGTATAAAACTGTATTGAACATTACGTTAAAAATTTTTTTAATTATAAAATAAATTTTATGAAGTTAAAAAAGTTAACAACAGCTGAAAGGTAGAAATGATATAGAGAACATTATCTGTTTAAAATCTTCTGATTTGCTTTGGAAAAATTTTGCTTTTACCACACTGTGGGTCGTTCGGATAATTAGGTAAGTTGTATTTTGGTATGAACAGTTATTTGAAGTTAACATAACTTTTAACATTGTCGGCCGATTTCTAAGTCTTATTTGAAAGAAGGCTTGGCTTAGCCTGAACTATTTTAAAAGATACTAATTTTTTTATTTCTCCATGTGAACCTAACCCTACGTCTTCACGAGCCATCGACTTGCACATGACATTAACATGACGCCGGCAGCGCAACTGTAAAAAATTCATCAACTTCTTTGTTGTGGTGACCCTACGTCTTCACGAGCCATCGACTTGAACATGACATGAACATGACGCCGGCAAAGCAACTGCAAAAAATTCATCAACTTCTTTATTGTGGTGAATACGTGCGATGTCCATGTTCCGCCTTATCAAAGTGTTTTGTGGTAGTGCAATAGAAATAGAATATTTACCAATTTTGTTCTGTCTCTTTTCTTTCTATTGAAAATGGTTGTTGACGGCGAATCTCATGGCGAACATTGATGCTCAGCTATATGTTCGGGCATCGATGTCAGAACATGGACGAAACATGAACATGAGCGGTCTACAATAGCCATATGCGATGTCCGACATGATGTTCATACCAAGTTCATGGCTAATGTAGACCGCCAGTGAATACGTGTGATGTCCATGTTCTGCCTTATCAATGTGTTTTATGGTAGTGCAATAGAAATAGAATATTTACCAATTTTGTTCGGTCTCTTTTCTTTCTATTGAAAATGGTTGTTGACGGCGAATCTCATGGCGAACATTGATGCTAAGCCATATGTTCGGGCATCGATGTCAGAGCATGGACGAAACATGGACATGAGCGGTCTACATTAGCCATATACGATGTCCGACATGAAGTTCATACCAAGTTCATGGCTAATGTAGACCCCCAGTAAGTCAAAATTAAAAAAGTGTTAATAACTTCTAATTTCGTCCTGCGTTTATTATAATTTTGTTTTTAGAGAGTAGGTGTATGTATAGTGCTTTCAAACCCTATACTCTGCACTGGATTCCCAGTGTTACCATTCGTTTATTTTTATTCACGCTATACTTCCCAGAGGGAACTTCGTTCCAAAAATTTATGAAACAAATTTATTGAGTTAAAAGGCGCAGATGCTGAAAAATATACATACACAATAGTTTCAAAGGTGTACTTAATAAATTTTTAATGGAAATTTATTTTATATACCTTTTATAATCCTTTGATAACTATTTTGTGTGTTTGGCGATCTCTTCCGTTTTTTTTTTAGTTTTTCTCATTTTCGCGAATTTATTCTAATTTTCGTGGACTTCTTTCGTTTTAGTGTTTTTGTTTTGTTTTGGCAATTTTACTCCGTTTTAAGACTTTTTACGATTTTTTTGTTTGTTTCAGCGATGTTTTCCGATTTGGCGATTTTTATGTTTTTGGGGAAGTTTTCCGTTCTAGTGTTATTTAAATAATACCCGCATTAAGAAGTAAAACAGTAACAATTTTGTATAAAACGTTTATTTCTTAGCAATCAGCTGTTTTGATTAACTTCTTTAAATAATTTTTTAAGTTCCCCGATCACTTTCACTTTGAGAGTTTTTTTTATATTCCAAATAAGTAACCAGTATTAACTCAGTTACAGAGACTTTACTGGAAAAGTAAACAAACGATCTCATCTCATTTTGATTTGTTTAAATTGTGTGGTATAAAGAAGTAAAAAGTTGTTATATATAAAATGGATATGTTAAGTGTTGTAGAATATGTGAAAAATAAAAGTGCAACAATGGGCGAAATGGGATGGAGTGATACTAAAATATGGCTGATATTGAGATATTTGCATGAGCAAAATCAATTTAAGGTAAAAACACAATTCATAAATAAAATAATTATGTAAATAATTTGGCGTGCATACATTGTATGTATGTACTTAGCTACATAAATCCATATACTTATGTATAAATATGTGCAGACTAGGGTATTATCTTTAATCGACTTTATTATTATTCGATTAATCTAATAAATGAGTTTGAAGCTTTCAAATTATTCGAACAAAAGTGTAAAACTTTTAATTCATTCGGCTTATTCGAGTAATTTTGACTTCTAAAAATTATTCAAATTAATCGGAAACTTTTTTTATTTACATATTCCGTTTTTAGGGTTCCGTACACCAAAAGTGTAAAGGAACCCTATTGTTTTCGCTACGCTGTCTGTCTGTCACACGCTGTTTTCTCGGGAACCGTAACAGATACGGACCTGAAATTTTCACAGAATATGTAGAACGTTGGCCGCTACAACAACAAATATATGCCAGTTAAAAATTAAAGGATGTTCTAAAGCGAGCAACGAAAAATTTTGAAATACTAATGTAATTAATATACAGACACATATATAGAGACTTTAAATACACCAATTAACACCGATATTTAAAACAACAAAAATTAAAGGGTGTTCTATCAGTTAATGTAATTTTGACTATGTAATTTACACAATTTGCTGTATCTTGGAAACCGTAAGAGGTAAAATCTTGAAATTTTAAGAAACGCTAAAACTAAAAAATTCCAAAATTAAAAAATGTCAAAACGAAAAATCGCCAAAATGAAAAAAGCGCTTAAAGAAAAAAAGCAGCAAAATTAAAAAAATCGTTAAAACGCAAAAAATTATCAAAGCTAAAAAGATCGACAAAAAACTAAAAAAAAAAACGTAAAAAACGAAAAAAGTCTTCGAAACGAAAAAAAGCACTAAGACTAAAAAAACGCTAAAACTAAAAATATCATCAAAAACGAAAAAAATCTACAATAAAACTAGAATAATAAAACTAGATAAAATCGTCAAAAACCGAAAAAATCGCCAGAACGAAAAAAAGTCGCTAAAACTAAAAAATCACCAAAAACGGAAAAAATCCAAAAAACCGACAAAACTGAAAAAAGCGCCGAAACTAAAATAAATCGCTAAAACTAAAAATATCGTCAAAAATCGAAAAAACTTTTAAAAAAATCGCAAAAACCAAAATCGCCAAAACTAAAAAATCGGCAAAAATGCAAAAAAACGAAAAATCGCAAAAAAACAACGAAAATGAAAAAAGCGCCGAAACCAAAAAAATCGCCAAAACAACGAAAAATAACTTAAAAATAAAAAAAACAAAAATTAAACAAAAAGCACCACAAAAAAACTGCCAAAATGAAATAAGGAGCAAAAACGGAAAATGATATACATATGTTAATTCGTACGGAACCCTTCAGGTGCGAGGCAAAGTCGCACTTTACTTAATTTATTTTTTGTTTTTGTGTGAAAAAATAAAATAAACCAAAGTTGATATATATAAGTATAGGATATCTTAAACTTTCGAAATTACACATATTTTTCAATTAATAGAACTTTTACTTGCACAATATGTGCTAACTCTGAAAAATTATTTGATTTTTGATATAATAAAATATGCTATCTCAAAAAAATACGAAAACAAGCTCAAAATATGAAATTTTTTTGCACATGTATAAATTAGTAAGAATATTTAAGCCATCTTATGGAAGGGCCATTGTTTATTTTTACAATATTAAGCGAAATAACTAATTTTTCGCTCTCCTGAGAAGTTAGCTTCCTTGAGCTGATATTTATTGAATATAAGCTCTCAATATGTAATACATGAACCCCGAAAAGGGAGTGGTCCTGCTTCCAAAAATAACACTGTTATGTTCTGCCGTGTAGGAATTACTTAACTTTAATATTTCCCTTGATAATAACCTGGGCTCGGACTTTAATGCTAATGCATGTTTTTGTGATGATGATAAAAAGGTATTGACTAATTATCTATCCAAACCATCAAATTTGTAGTTGTTTGGCATCGATTTGTAGTTGCATATTTTTGTATATTTTGGTGGTAAGTGCATATTTTTGCATATTTTGGCAATGAATGCATATTTTTGGAGTTATAACAATTTCTTATTGCACATTTTAGAATTTTTATAAAAAAAAATAAAGTGGAACTTATGTTATATAAAAGTTAATGTCTCGTGAAGACGCTGTGTTAAGGAATGAAGATAGGTGATAGGTATGTTCAGAAAAACTGCTGATGAGGAAAAATTAAGTGGAGTCTGTCTTACATATTACCCACCTAGGAGCAGCAGGGGCCCAATTTAACAATACTATATTTGTATGGAAGCCCCCTAAGTGGTGGAGATAAGAAGTAAGTATGCTTTGAGAAAAGTTTGGGGACAAAAGACTAATGGTGGCCGGTCATACATTTTTCCCCTATAGGGGACTCCGAGGTAGTTATGGGACTTTTTCTTCAATATACATATTTCTAGTCTGTATTGCAAATTTTGTATAGGAGTCCCCTTAAGAAATGGAGATAGAGGATAGGTATGTTCAGAAAAAATATTGGGGCTAGAAAATCAATGGAAGTCGGTCATATATTTTACGCGTCTACAGGCATCCTATGAGCTTTGGGAGCCAATTTTTTACAATTTCATAAAATTTTAAACTTCTTATGGAAGCCCCTTATTAAGGAATCGAGATAGGAGGTAAGTATGTTCGGAACAAACGTAGAAAAGGAAGAATTAAATGGATCGATCCTACATTTCAACCCTCTAGGAGTGACTCTGTGGCAGTTATGGTCAGTGTTGTCAGAAAAGTTTTGCCTCATGCCCCCAATTTAAAGAATGATGTCCCCAAAAATCCCCATTTAAAAAATAAAAATACCCAATTTTTCCCAAAAAAAAATATTTTTATAATAAGCACTATCTATCATTCAATAAAAATTATTTTTTTTAAGTCGTCTGCGCATTTTATTACGTCTAAATTATAGTATTATTTTGATTCTTCTTGAGTTTCATAAGATCTCAGAGTTACCAATAATAAATTATGGTCGGTTGGGACCACTGTGTCGGGCTAGTAGTCTGAGGTTATTTTTGTTCATTAACGGTAAATGGCGAACAAACACCACCTGAGCTCAGGAACTATTCTTCTTTTTGACGTATCCACGTGAGATGCCAAAGAAGGGTTCCGGTCCTATTTTGGCTCCTCTGTTGCTTAGACAGTCAGACCGCTCTATCCAGAATGGCCTTCATGGCCAGGCACGCAGCTAACATCAGCTTTTTATGAGCGACAAGTTCAATTAGATATCGTAGGTAATACGCTGATAGCACGTAACTGGGTTTTACAACTTCTCAGTTGAAGAAATTGCATTATAATGGAGGGTCTGAGAAGAAGAGAGGTACAAGTGTCAAAATTAAACAAATTTGTTAGATGGAGGAATCAACACTTATTAATAATATCTACCACTCTAAAAAATTCGGAGCTGTATGATAATCTCAAAAACCTGTATGTATTACAAAGCCAAAAAATTAAGTATGAAATGCATATCTGTACCTCGGAGGCAGACTGCTCTATGTCATTTTACTAAACCTTTCAGTACGCAAATTTTAATGTTGTAAAATACATTGAACATCATGGAAAATCGTGCTTTATTAATAAGTACGTCATTAATATACATTTAAAAAAATTAAACTTTTAGAACATGTCGACATAGTGCAGTTTACCTCCGAGGTACAGATACTAACAAAAAACTTTGAAGTTTGTAATTACTCTGCACTTGCAGCCCTAAAAATTCAGTTTTAAAAAATGCAAGAAACAAGCCAAAATCGGCAAAACAAAAAACGTGAAACAAAGAACCCTAAAATTAAAAAAAATAGCCAAAATGACAAAAGGTACCAAAACGAAAAAACTCTAAAAGTAAAAAATCGCAACATTTTAAAAACCTTGAAGCAAAGAAAAAAGTCAACAAAAAAACGAACAAAAACCGAGTGACTACTGCAAATTTGTTTCTTTTGTATTGGGCTGTAATTTATATGTGAAAATGAAAAATAGCCTTAATTTTGGGGCGTGGTATAAGCTACACAGAAAGAATTATGATAGGTTTTTTTTTTTAACAAGCATGTTATTGAAACTGATTTTAATATTTTATTATCGTCTCTACTTTGTTTGATACCGCCAATGTTGGCAACCTGGTAAAATTATGAATTTGTTTGATTCGTTTTTTAAATTTCTGTAAAACATTTTTTGATTGAAAAATTTTTTAATTGAAAACATCAGAATTTTATCAAACAAATTATTACAAATTTTTGCATTTGAATTTACAAATTTCTTTGTAGGACCTAAATTGAACAAATTTACATTTGATTCAGGGAATTTGGTGTTTGAATTGAAAATTTTTTTTCTGTGCATTTTCGAGCCTTTTGTGATTATTCTAGTAGCCCTAGCCGCGAATCTTCTGAAAGAGTATTTTATGACTCGCGTTTCTAATCAATTACGACACATTTTCGAGACTTAAAACATTCAGATTTCGGGCATCTTCTGGATTGCGCACATTCTGTAAATTTTGTTGTTGCTTTTTAAGCAAGTCGATTTCTAATCATGCCCAATTCACTATGTCGGATTTACTGAATTGCATTAGTGAGTGCTTTCCGTCTATAGACGTAACGTTTTATCATTTGTGGGAATAATTTTCGAGTCTTATTTTTAAGCGCACAACTGATTAATCACTTTTTGATCATCTAAGATAGTCTTAAAATACTCAATTTGGAGATTTTTATAGATACATTTTTTGTATTAACATATCGCTTAATTGTATTAACTAAATAGGTATGTAAGTATGTACATATGTATGTGCTTTTTTAATATAAATAAAAATTAACAGTTTTATTTCTTACCTTCAATTTGGTGATATTTTTCCTGTTTATGTAACTGCATACATAACTACAAGAATGAACAGGTAGACAGACGATCGCTTGAGACTAGAGTTTTTCTTTTCCCGGACTTTTTCATTTCCCCGGAAAGCGGGATTGATTTTTCAATTTCCCGCGAACTCCCGCCCAATACAAAACGATACAATTGGGTATGTTCTGTATTTCATGCGGAATTATCAAAGCATTGTTATTATAAATATTAATTTGCAACAACAATTATTTGATAATTCCGCACATTTTAATTCCACATGAAATACAGAACATATCCGAATGTATCGCTTATCGGAACAAATCTAGTTTATTGGCACAAGTCGATACAAAAAAAATTACATAGGGGGATAGAAAATACAAAAATAAGAAGAAAATGTAAAATAAAAAAATGGGGGAGGAACGCATAGCTTTCGAGTTATGGGCCTCTGAAGTTTTCATATATGTATGTATGTAATTTTCCACTTCATTTCTGAAATTATATGGCCAATATTGGTATCATTTAAAAGCTTTTGAATAGATCTCTCTGAATATTCAAATTTTTTTAAAATTTCTTAATCCATTACGAAGCGGGATCAGTTTGCGAAAATCAAAAGTTTGGCTTAAATCCAGTTTAGCCAAGATTTTCCAAATGAAAAAAATAGCCTATCTTATAGAAAATTGAAAAATAAGAAGAAAATATCAAATAAAAAAAATTGGCGGTAAACTATATTTTATGAGTTAGTGATAAAACAGAACAAGAGTATAACGACGACCGAAAATCAGCCAGAGAGCAACAAAGCCCATAATAAAAACGAAAACCGAAATATATAATTTTAGAAATAAAGTGGAAAATCACATATATATGAAAACTTCAGAGGCCCATAACTCGAAAACTATGCGTTTCCCCCATTTTTATTTATACTACATTTTTTTCTTATTATTGCGTTTTCTACTCCCCTATGTAATTTTTTTTTGGCTTTGAGCTGTGTCACTAAACTAGATTCAAGCTGACTATATTGCAGCAAAGGCTTGAATTTTCAGCCGCCGCCGCCAGCAAAATCGTTCGGCGCAGGTCTCTGCCACCGGCCCGGAAAAAGTTAAAATTATTTTTAAAAAAAACTTTTAACAAATTTTAGTCTGGCAGTGCTATTCATAGTAGAATTGAGTATATAAACAAAAAGTGCAAAAATTAGTTTTGCTTTCTCTTTTTTGTTTTTGTTGTTAGTCCAACTAATGACCAACTGTCATGAACAAGGGATGGAAATTGTCGTTGATATTTCAAAAATAAAACAAACTCCTATAAACATGTAAGTAGGTATTCCTAATCCATACATACATACCCATCTTGAAGCAATGCAAATTAACATACACCCTTAATAGAATATGGTTGGATGGCCTGTTGTTGGATTGTAAAAGAATTGCGCGCGCGTAAACACACATTAATGCAGGTAAACAATGCAAAGCAGAATAGGTATAAAACAAACAGGAATAAATAGGAATTTGTATTACAGACCATTTTGTATTGCAGTGAGAATTTCTGGGTAATTTAAGCTGAAGATCACTATATTCTACCCTTAAAGTTGTTCTCGTTAATAGTGTAGGTACGTGAATACATGCACGCGTATGTACATACATATGTATATCAGTACGAATGCAAGTGTTTATGTATGAATATCATGCTAGAACAATGAATTCAACTACAAGCTGGAAGGACTCGAAGTAGGTAGTAGAGCAATAAAGGATATTTTAACACAAAGCGGTAATAAGTGGCGGCATTAGTAAAAACTGTATTTTAAACGAAAAATATCAAAGGGATTGTAAGCAGTAGTAATTAGAAAGACTTGGTATTAAGTTGTCGCAGAGTCGGTAAAAATTTCTTTTTAAATTGATATTCTGGTTTGAATTTTTCTTTTAATACGTGCTAACGAGATTGTAAATATAAAAGTTGCGAAATTTAATACTTAAAGGAGTAACAATGGAAACTAAAATGGTAAGTTAAAAAATATTAATGCAAAAACCATTTTTTGTATTTACATATTCATATTATACAAAGTAGATTTATTATAGGTATAATTTTTGTACAATACATTCATTACTGAGTATTTAAACTGAAATTATGAATTTCGAACAAGCAAGAATTGCTGGTTTCTTATACAAAGTTCGATTTACCTGAGTAATTTTGGACTATACAAAATTATTTCAGGTCATCAGTTTCTTTCGCAAGATGTAGCCAGAAACTAACCATAATCGCTGTATGCATCTTCGAAAAATATTTGGAATCTTGAAGAATGACACAAATCAAATACTAATTAGATGTTTAATTTTTGAAATATACATAAAAATAAGCAAGAAAAGTATGACATCGGCTCTGTTCTGTAAACCGAATCCTATTAAATTTCTTTTTCCGAAAATATATACAAAATATCATTTTAAACTCTAAAAAATAGAAAACTACAAAAAAGTATGAAAAAGTTTTGCTATTAGTGGATTTAATTTTTCTAAATCGAGTCTAATTAAATCGGGTCGATTTACTGAGCAGGCAGGTACATATTGTCATATGATCTCAAAAAATCCTTAAGTTAAAAAAATTCAGAGCCGACATTTTGATTGATTATGATGCACCGTATCAAAATAAATGTTATTACGACTCTCTTCCTATGCTTTACTCCTCTATTCGTCCATGTAAAATTATTATTATAAGTCCAGTAAAATTATTTCAATGTAACTTGGGCTTTTATGAATTCATATGACGATATATTTCCTTTAACAATCTAATTTACTCGAACAATGATTGTTTCAAATTTAATAAGCTCTTATTTTCCAGATTATCGAGTAATAAAATACTAGTGCGTACTAGTATGTAGTGAATGGTAAACAAAGCAAACAAATTGATTTCCATCTTTTCGATCAACCATTTTCCATTCCGACTAATGAACCGATTAATCGTTGGTAAAAATCGATTGTTTTATAGCCGATTTTTAGAGTATTGATATTATATAATTTATAAACTGTATTCTCACTATGTGTATTTGCCTCTTATGGAATGTCACTTTTTTATACACATGTGATTTCATGTGTATTACTATATTTACACCGTGAAACTTTGTTGCATGCAATTTTCATTTTAAGTGAGAGTGTTGAAATAGAAACGAATACATTTTGTACTTCTTCTCTGTCTTTCTCACTGAAAAAAGAGAGTTGCATGCAACAAAGTTGCGTAGTGTAAATATGGTATATGTCAAAATTTGCGGTTTATATAATGTTTATAATTTTTGTGTTCACCTGTTGGTATGTTAAGTACATTTGACATAACCTATAAAGCAAAAAAATCATAAAACAGCGGAGTGGCTATACTTATTTTATTGTTATATATACTTCTTTTATTTAATTTTATACTTATTTTATTTAATTTAATACTTTATTAATTTAATAATTATTTTATTTCATTTTCCCGTCCGCAAACAATTGCTTTATTAAAAACCAGCTGATGTCAGATGGCTTGTCACTTGAAAATAGAACTCGTTCTAAATCATGTGTACTGTACACAGAGAAATAACACAGGCTTTTGTTTGAAGGGGTTGAGACTAGGGATGTAACGAATACCGATACCGATACCGATATATCGGCGATACTTCAGATTTTCCGATACATCGGTATCGGCGATATTTTACTGTCGATACGACGATTCTTTTAAAAGTTTTTTTCTGACAAATTATTTATTTTTTGGTTAATTTTACCATGAACTAAACTCATTTCGTTATTTTTTAAATCTTAATAATATCAATTTTAAAAATTAATAATATTTTATACTATTATTTTGTAAAAAAATTATTTTTTTGTTAATTTTACTATGAATTGAAATTCAATTCGTTGTTTTTTAAATCATATTCCAGCAAAAAAAATGTCATGAAAATTTAGAATTCGCGATCCGGAAGTATTGCAAATTTGGATCATTTCTAATTAGTTTTACATATCCTTGCCATTGCAAGAAGTTCTGTTTTTCGATTACCAATCACCGAATTGGAAGCGATGCTCGGACAAATTTCTTTTTCGGTGTTCTATAATGATTTGTCCTCAAGAAAAAAATATGAAAAATTACCCATTTTCACAATTTTTTTTATGCGAGTATGGCGAGTATTTTTTTTTTAATTATAAAGGAATTAAATTTTTTTCTTGCTTTGCTACTAATTACACTATGCGACAAATAAAGACTTTTGGAAAAACACAAGAACTGGACAGTACAGGTTCGATTTTCCTACAATGGGGTAGTAAAACCCTTTACTCAGCTTGGCGAATTTGGTAACCAATTTTTTTTTTATGGATCTCCAAAGTTTCTGAAAATCAGTGGGGCCTCAAAAAACGGTGTCATCAGTATTTGGCCAACAGCTAATTCAAACTTTATAATACTGCTTAACTATATATGGCAATAATGTAGCTAAGAGTCTGTTTAACAGATTTTTTTTTAAATTTCATGGCAAAAATTTTTTTTCGTGAAATTTTTGTTGACAAAATTAAGGAAAAAATTGTTTCTTTCACTTTTTTCAGAATAACTTACAGGGACTTGTAATTTTTAACTAACAATATTTGGCAAACTTATAGTTACGATAGAACTGAACAACTTTTGTGAACATATCAATACAATCTACACGTATCTAGGTACTAATAGCTCACACAGACCACCTTTTACCTAAAAAATTGTAGTTTTTCACTATTTTTGTATGCTACAAAAATATTTTTTTTGAAAATAGTATATTCAAGTGCATACTTCTCTGTTGTGTTTCACTAACATTTTGTGCCCATATTATTTTATATTCCTGTACTTTTTTTGAAAAAAAAAAATAAATATTTTATTCACTTTTTTCAGTATAACTTATAGGGACTCCAAATTTTTCATTACCATTAATTGGCAAAACAACAACAAACAATAAAAAATAGTAAATATTAAAATCAGTGGAACAATAACAAAGAAAGCAAGAAATGCAATAAAAATATAGCATAACTCGTAAAAAACGAAAACTTTTAAGGTAGTTTTTCTGGGCTGTTTATGGTGCCCAGATACATTCAGATTGTATTGACATGTCCACAAAAGTTGTTCAGCTTTACCGTAGCTACAACTTTGCCAAATATTGTTAATAAAAAATTACGAGTCCCAGTAAGTTATTCTGGAAAAAGTGAAAACATTTTTTTCCTTAATTTAAGAAAAAGTGCACGAAAAAATAATTTTTTGGCATAAAATGGTAATAAAATCTGTTTAGCGAACTCTTAGCTACATTTTTGCTCTATATAGTTAAGCGGTATCACCAAGTTTGAATTTTCTGTAGGCCAAAAGTTGATGACACCTTTTTTTGAGGGCCCGCTGATTTTCCACAACTTTGGAGGTCCATAAAACGAAATTGGTCACCAAATTCGCCAAGCTAAGTATAGGGTTTTACTACCCCGTTGTAGTACAATCGAATCTATACTGTCAAGTCCGTGTGTTTTTTGACTGTTGCACTGTGTTATCTGCATATTTTTAATATAGATTTTTTGGAAGCAAAGAAAATGTAGCTCCTTAAAAATACTTCCAATTTTTTATACTGGGTTAATATCAATTTTAAATATTAATACTCTCTTACACTGTAATTTTGTATAATAAAATAATTGCACTTGAGTTTTGTTAATCTAAACTTGAACTCAATTTCAATATTCGTATCGGTATCGGAATCGGTATCGGCGATATTTATTTTTAAATATCGGTATCGGTATCGGATCGGCAAAACGGCGTATCGTTACATCCCTAGTTGAGACTATGTGTACAAATTTACCATGTGAAAATGTGACATTCCATATGGCAAATACACATAGTGAGAACACAGCTTAAGCCATCGTAATGGATATGGTTCGCCCCAGAGAACGGTTTGATTGCTTTATTTTATGCTTGTGAATACAATAACAAAAATAGAGCCTCATATTAACAATAATAATCATTTCAGTAAAGCAATGAATGACATTGTTCAGAAAACGAAGTTTAACGAAAAATGATGAATGCATTGCAGTAAACGTGAAAATATTCACTCTGTTCTCTGGTTCACACAACCTTTCCTTCTAAACATCATTGTTGGCTCGTTTTTTCTGATTTCGATTAATCGATGCCAAAAGTCGAATTCAGTATAAAGTTAGCAACGAAAAATCGACTACAGAAAATCGTTTTTTGGTATTGACAATCGATTTTCGACTACAATCGAAATCAACTTACCATTCATTACTAGTATGTACATACATACATATATCCGCGTATATGAGTACTTACATACTGCGGTTGAACTGTCATATCTAAAAAGAGCGGTAAGCGAACGTTAGCAGCAGGATGTGGACTTTCAGTTTAATTTTTTCGTAGAATTATGCAATTCACAAAACCTCTTGTATCTTTGTATCGAGTGCATTATTGTATTAAATACAATAGTGTAAACTTTTTGATAATTTGCATATCAAAATTAAGTACAATTATAGGTACACTTTTATTTCATGTTTAGATAAAGTCGTATTTAGAGACACTCGATCAGAGAGTATTTGCATGTATCTTGTTCTTCTTTTGTCCATGGTAGAATAATATAACAGGTAGCCGCATAACTAATACAAATTTACATTTGGGGTAGGAAAAATCAAACATTAATATAGAGGGTACGTGTGTGTTTGTAGAACATATGCAGCAAACATACGCGTGGTATTGTGTGTGCAACGTTCCAGGGCTACCTTGTATATTATTCTACCATGATTTTGTCTATCAATACAAGATACAAGCTGATACAATATACACTGTCAGCTCACTAACAAATAAACAATACGTGTATTTGATACTAGATAGACGAGACAAATTGTTATTTTTCATTTTATTTCCAGAAAACCTATGTACTTATGTATACTTCTTTTTTTCTTCTTATTTGGTTTTTGACGTTTAAAGTACGAAATACGTTAATACAATATACACTAGGTCTTCACAAATGAATAAAAAAATGTATTTGATACAATATAGAGTCTATATTATAGACGATACAGATTGCTGTGAATTAAGCAAATGTAATATATCGTCTTGACGAGCAAACTATTTGTTATAACAATTGTTAGCACAAGAATTTGTCACGTCTGGGCCGCTGTTGTTACTGTTTTGTCATTGTTATGACATCATTGTTAAAACAATTGTTAATCTACGTCTCCACCTAACTTGTAATGCTGTTGTAACTTGAAGTTATGACTGAGTTATTAAAACAATTGCCCTAACAACTATGTTATAACCTGAAAAAAGCATTAACTTGAGCCGTCTACACTTAACATTAACTTGAAGTTAATGTTAAGTTAAGTTAGGTGTAGACTGCAAATTAAGTGTAACAACGATGTCTTAACAACAAGCATTGCTTTCAATAGGAAAAAAGGACAGCAAACAAACGAAATTTGCTATCTCTGCCGCACCACCATAAAATAATATGACTGGGTCTAACAAAATCATTGTACGTACTCTCCACAACAAAGACCTTAAAAAATTATTGTTAACAGCTCTGCCGACGTTTTGTTCAGTTATAACAAAAAATTTTCTCATCAAGACGTAGTGTAAATACTTACGTACCATGTTGCTAAGTGTATGTCCATACCAGCCAACTTTTGCTGCGCAATTTTTTAGCTTATGGGAGAGAGAGGTGAGAAGATTGGGAAGGGGTACGCTGCTTCATGTACATGCAACTCTCTTTTGTTTTCTTCTTCGTAATATTAAGCAACAACAAATTCTATGTAAATAAAAACAAAAGCTGCACAGCAAGAATTTCACTGTATGGACACGAATGCAACTTTAAAAGAAAATTGCAGAAGCAAAAGTTGGCTCATATGTACATGGACTAACGAGACGATTGCAGCTGTTGTTTAAGTGGGCGTTTTTAGCATAGAG
This sequence comes from Panzeria rudis, assembly GCA_956483635.1. Taxonomy (NCBI): domain Eukaryota; kingdom Metazoa; phylum Arthropoda; class Insecta; order Diptera; family Tachinidae; genus Panzeria; species Panzeria rudis. Next base: position 110,186,829 of record OY101449.1, read on the forward strand.
ATTAGGGATGGGCAAAAATATCGATATCGTCGATATTTTTCATTTCGATATATCGATACTTTTTTTTCCAAATATATCGACAGTATCAAATTCGATATTTTTTAGCTTTAGTTTTGTTTTTCATGCAATTTTTAAAAACATTTCGGCACAGTCTTCATCAAATAGAATATTACTAACAAAATCTTTTGTTTTATTTATATTTTGTCTATTCGAAAAATTATCATTCTTTGAGTGTAATTTTGTTGATGTATTTTCCATGAAATATTGGTGGAACAGTAAGGATCTTGGAAATTAACTCTTTCCAGCTTAATTATTTTTAAGAAAGGTACTTTTTTGTGTTATTTAAAAATGAGGACTACGTATGAATTATCATTGTTGAAAAAATATCGATATTTTTTATTCGATATACATATATAGCAATGCCGATCGATATTTTTGTTCACTTGCCCATCCCTAATGGAGATCATCTACATGTGCTAGACCAGGCTCACACAGATCAAGTTTTCTTGCACAACTTTCAATTCATCTGGGAGAAACAGAGAAAGCAATATTGGCTTTCTCCGACTTCCTATCAACTGAATTAAAAGTTAGGCAAGAAAAATTGATCTGTGTGAACCTGGTCTTAGTTAACTGAAGATTTAATACCAAGTTCATACGGGAATATAAACCACTTGGTTCGCTCTCTGAATCGCGATTGCGAACCTTGGTGTTCAAACGATTGTAATCGTTTCATCTTGGATGCAAATCCTTCTACACTTTAAAATACGTTTCAGTATTTCTTTTTTTTCATTTTTGTTTAAATATATATATCGCGACCTTAGTATTGTTTTGGCCCATATGCAAAAAAGTCGGAATGGAGAAAAACAACAAAGAAGATTTACATAAAGTTTCCTCAAAATATATCCGATAGAATTTTTTGTGTTCTCACCACTGCTTTCGGCGTATGTTTGGAAGAAAAATTTTGATTTTTGCGAACTTTCATCAATCCGATTAGAAATTAACATATTTTTACTGAAAGTAAAATATCTTGTTTTTTGATCCAGTAGCCACGTTTTTTATTTTATTTGTAAAAAGTAGCTTTTGTTGCTCCATGTGTATACTAACTGCTGTGTATTGAGTAAATTGTTATTGAGATGAAATGTTCTCCTTTTTATTTAAAATAAGCGTATAAGTGTTATTAGAAAAGATGTTTACATGGAATAAAAAGTTAATATTGATGAAACTTGGTATTTTACTTGATTTCTGCTTTTTATTTTTTTTAATTGAGTTATCAATTCTATTTTTTTATTTAAAAAAAAATTTTCTTTTTTACAAAAAAAATTTATGAAAAATTATGATATCGAGCACAATAAATGCTTGATATCTCAGAAACCAGGAACAATTTCGCGAAAGAGTTTTTGGATTCTGAAAGAGGGTATTCAAAATATATATACCCCATACTTAACTCAATTTTTTTGGACGAAAACAATACTAAGGTCGCGATATGTAATTTTATGTTCTTTTTATTTGTTCAATGTTTTTATTTAGTTTTTTCACACATTAATTGTTTGATTTTTCTTTGTTTACATTTTTCACAGCTAGTTCAGATAAACTAGCGATAATTTGTTATCAAAATTGGAGATGATACTAAATTTTCGATGTTCGCAGGTAGATTTAAAATGAACCAAGATGGTTCGCTCTCAAAATTTTGTATGACGACATATAGATTCAATCATGACTGGGGCGCGAACCGTGAATGAGAGCGAACCTCGAATATTGCTGTCCGTATGAACTAGAGATGAGCGATCCCGTGATTTCTAAAGAACATCGTGAACAGTGAACGTGATTTAAAAATCACTGTTACTTAAAACTGTGACTGTGATCACTGTTTTCAGTTCTCTTATAGCAATGTAATTATCAAATACACACATGCATCTCTACAACAAAAACGTTGTTCTTTAATATACCAAGGCAGATTTAAATACGCCTTAAAATATACTTTGAATTTTAAAAAGAAATACTAATAAGAAAGAAGAGACAACAAGAAATCAACACTATTCGTTTATTGTTATTGTACGCAAATAAAAAAACGTTATTACCCACACAAACAGTGAAATGTCATAATTTTCTGTATGTAAAAAATAGAAAATAACAACTTCGCAAGTAGCAGTTACTTGACAAATTTTGTCACAACTGTGAATCGTGATTTTTCAGTAACTGTGATTAAATCACAGGTACTGAAATATCGCTCATCTCTAGTATGAACATGATATAAGTATGTAGAAGTAGCTGAAAAAGATTATTTATTTTAAATATGCGTGCTACTGCTCACTTTTTTCATCATGATTTTTTATTGTGACTGTATCTCAGTGTGTGTACAAAGTTTCACAGGAATCTACTAAACATAACTAACTGCAAAAAAAGATTTACTTTGTATGCGGGTGGGGCCTTTCCACTTTTCTAATCAAAATGTTGTATTGTCACGCAAACCCAATGTGTATGCAAAGTTTCATAAGAATCGCTGTAGTGGAACTAGTAATAGATTTGCCATTAACAAACAAACTGACTGAGCAAGTTAAACAAAATATTTTAAAAATAGGGTATATCATCAAAATTATACCATAACCATGATACAATAAAAACAGGTAGAACTGCCCCTGCAACAATAAAAAATAACAGGCATTTTGTTAGTGTAAAATGTTTCCTGAATATCAAAAACAGAAAAAATTTCCATATACTTTTTTCTCTGAAAAAGCGAATTTTACATTCGTGAAATATAAACCCACAACTACAGCTGCGCTGAGAGTTTTACCTTGTATTAATGTATCATGACCATAACCAAGTCGACTGCACAATTTCAAAACACAGTAACAGCAAAAAATAATTTTTTTCAGGAATTAAAAAAAAACTATTTGCTTTTTACTTAAAAATTTGTTAAAAATACAAAATTCCGGAAATTATTCAATATAAAATTAAGAATTTTTCGGTTTTAAAATAAATTTTTAAGTAAAAAGCAAAAACTTTTTTTTAATCATACTGCCCATTGTGTAAAAAATTTAATTACATTCCCAAAAATACAAATAAATACTTGTTTGAATTCATTAATTACAACTTAACGGTCCATCCGTTATACTAAAAATTTATTAAAATTAGATACTCAAAACTAAAATTAGATACCTAAATGCATGTTTAATCGACATTTTTTTACAAATCGGCATAAATTTTAGTTTTTTTTTACTTAATTAAACTTTATTAGTTTCAGATTTCATCAAATCTTATGGTAAGACCTGATCATTATACACAACTGCAGCCCATTGCAGTAGTGGCGGGATCAGCAAAAAGCTTTAGAGGTATACCAGAGCCAGGTGATTACATTAATCGCCCCTTGATGGTCAATGCATGGTCACAAACTACTAGCGACGATTTTGCAATCTTGAATATAATAGAAGTAAGAGATCGACAGTCACAGAGAGAAAAAGAATTAGAAGACAAAATCAGAGTACTTGAGGAAAATCTTAAGGCCCATACAGAATTGCTATCGCAAATACATGCCACATCAGCCAGAACATCGGCATTATTGGGACAACAGCAATCACAAAACCAACAAGACATCAACAATGCAGGATTTAATAATAACATCGTTAATAATTCGAACAGCGGTAGAACAACACAGCTCAGCCCCAAAATTGTAAACGCTATAAATAGCAGCCAACAAGTGAATTGTTCTCCCGCTGATAGTGTTAAGTATACAATTATTGCTGATGGTACAGGTAATCATACTGATGAACCGATTGAAATTCAATTAGCCGAGGATGATGGAGCTTTAAATTTAAATAGCTCAGCAGATTCAGGTCGCTTAGAAATTTGCTTAGCGCCCGAAGAAAATATAGAAATAAAGACGGAATGCAATACATCTAACAATACAATAACAACTCAAAATCAGGAGGCAGCACCAACGACCTATGCAACACTTAGTGAGCATCATTTTATTAAGAAACGCAAACTGGCAGCGGAACAAAATGAATTGCCATCAACAAATCCAATGTGTGACAATGTGCAGAAGAAACCACCCAATCAGAAACGTCGAAGTAGCGGAAATAGTTTACTGAAAACGCCTAAAACAGATAACAATAAAACTTACAACAGCAGTCAGCCTATACAAAATACTTCAAACCAAAATATGTTACCCTCACCAAAAAACCATAATAATTTGGCACTCCAAAGCGGTAATAGCGATGCTTGCCACGTAGGCATTGACCTTGAAAATGTCATGGTCTCAATTGGACCAAACAACACTCGTATTCCAGCCAAACTTTATGATAGTATGAATTGGACTTCGGCCTCGATTGCTACTAGGAAACTTTTAATGGCCACATTCGATCGCAAAGTCTTAGCTACACACTCGATGACTGGAAAGCCTTCGCCTGCCTTCAAGGATCATGGCAAACCAATTAAACAAATGTTAGATCCTATAGTCATATCAGACATTATATTTGCGGTAACTCGTAAGTGTAATGTTTCCGACAAGGAAGTCCGTAATGCCATCACTACCAAATGTGCCGATGAAAATAAGATGATGAAATTGCAAATGAATAAACGAACACCAATGAGAGAAATTAACAAGGAAAATCTAGTTGGATAATTAAAATCAACTTGGTCACGTAATTTGCTTCCATTTTTAATCCTTTGACGATCAAACTCAAACCGCAGAAGGTATCATCTTCTTGTAGACTTGTACCAAGCACCGAAAATAACAGTTATTTTTGAATTTTCATTTTGAAAATTTCCATTTTTTAATATAGCAGTGTGGTGCTTGTTAAATAAGTTGTAATAATCTTAAAAGATTTTTATTTTTTTGATTTTTTTCCCAAAAAAAAGTAAAAAATCTTAAAAGATTTGTATTTCTTAGATTTTTTGTTTAAGTAAAATTTCTTTTTTTAATTAATTATTTTCAAAAATAATATGTAGTTAATTAGGCAACGTTCAGACAATGCAAGTCTTATTGATTAGCTTCGTATTCAGCTGTGAGTAAGACAGAAATGTTTATTCATTTCTCTGTCTTTCTCACAGCTGATCAATAAGGCGTGTATCGTCTGAACGTTGACTTAATAAGTCAACGTTCAGACGCTCTTTCGCTCTCCAAGCTGAATAAGAAGCTGATCAATAAGTCTTGCATCGTCTAAACGTTGACTTGCGGAAGTCAAGTTTTAATTGCTATTTCATCTGCTTATCACCTTCTCTGTCGTTTGTGAAATGAATGAAAACTGAGCGTGGAAATAAAAAATTAAGCGCTGCAATAACTGTTATTTTTGACCGAAAATATATCCGTCTAATTTTAACTGTTATTTTCTACCGAAAAACTATTGGTGAAATTTTAAGGTCCTTCTTATTCCGCTGGGCTTCTTATTCAGCTGGAAGAGCGACAGAGAAATGTGTATTCATTTCTCTGTCTTTCTCACAGCTGAATAAAAAGATTGTGTAAATCGCATCACCGAAGTGAAATTTATATTAAAGCAAGAACAAATTTGAAATAAAAAATTAACAAAACGCATAGTCACGTTCAGACGATGCAAGTCTTAGTGCTGGTTCACACACGTCAAGTTTTCTTGATCAAGTTTTAATTCAGCTGGGAGAGTGACAGAGAAATTTGTATTCGTTTCTCTGTCTTTCTACCAGCTGAATCAAAACTTGATCAAGAAAACTTGACGTGTGTGAACCAGCACTTATTGATCAGCTTCTTATTCAGCTGTGAAAGCGACAGAGAAATTTGTATTCATTTCTCTGTCTTTATCACAGCTGAATAAGAAGCTGATCAATAAGATTTGCATCGTCTGAACGTTGACATAGAAATTCAAGCATTGCTTTGTCTTTAAAAAATTTTTAAATTTGTATGAAATAAAAAACAAATTTGTAAAATATTTAAAACTTTGTTTTTGTTCTGACATAAATTTTACTTTGATAACGTGATTTACACAATTAGGCTATTTTTATAATTGTTATTTTTGACCGAATTTAATATAAAAAAATATCTGCCAAATTTTAACTATTATTTTTCACCAAAAAATATCGATCAAATAAATGTTTACATTTATTTATTTCTTTTTAAAAAAAAGCATAACCTCATTTTCACTAACAAATTAACAAAATGGAAAAAATTATATATTTTTCTTTTAAATGGCACATTTTAAATCCCTGTAAAATATATCTTATTGGAATGTTTACCGGCAATTGTCAAATTTAATATTGAATATTAAATTATTTTTTTAATGTTGTATTTTTTATATGAAGTTTGGCAATTGCCGCAATAAATATCGCTACGTAAATACGTATGGTTAAGGAACCATTTATTTTGTTCCAAATACTTTTGAAACAATGGTGCGATGAACATTTACTAGAAAGCCCAATTGAAGTATATTTTTTTACCTTGTAGAATGTGCGGAAACCTTCAACAAACTGTTTTCAACATTACCTTGCAGTATATGTTACTTGCAACATTGCTGTATTGGAAACTTAACAATTTCAAATATACCTTCAAAATATCTTGTGCAGGGCTTTAGTACATATACACATACATACATAAATATTTCATCTAATGATCGTCAAAGGATCAATTCCAAGAGCACACCTAAAGAACTAATACAAATTATATTATGTGTAAACAAATCAATAAAGCAACCAAAGTCAATGATAAGAAGATCAACTTTTTTTAAATAGCATCTTTAATAATATCAGGTTTACTCAGGGCAAATTTCCCTTATACCGCTTTCGCAGTAGCAAAGTTTACTTTGCAAAGTTTTAATTTAGTCGGTAGAAAGACAAGGAGAGGAATACTTCATATATCTGTCTTTCTACCGGCTGAATTAAAACTTTGCAAAGACGGGGTTCACACAGGGCAATTTGTGAACCCCATCAAAGTAAACTTTGCTAGTGCAAAATGGGTGTTAGCAATTTTTAATTCAGCTGGGAGAACGAGAAATACTGTTTTGCTTTCTCCATCTTTCTCCCAACTGAATTAAACGTTGCGCAAAAAAATGACCTGTGTGAACCTGGTCTATGTATATATTTCATATCAAAGAATTAAAAAAATTCAAAACTTCACACCAAATACAAAATTAAATACTTATGTATCTTTATGACAATATGAATGTACCTTCTGCATATATACATGTGTATGTATTACATGGTGCACACACGTCAAGTTTTCTTGATCAAGTTTTCATTCAGCTGTGAGAAAGACAGAGATATGAATACAAATTTCTCTGTCGCTCTCCCAGCTGAATTCAAACTTGATCAAGAAAACTTGACGTGTGTGAACCAGCACTATATACATACATATACAGTAGACGCTCGTAAATTATAACTACTTTGTTCATGTGGTAGTTCTAATTTTCTAGAACTTCTTATAAAAACCAATATAAAAGCGCATCCTCGTTTAGAAAATACACAAAAAATACTTCTGCATGTACACACATTTCAAATTTCACTTAAACACTGAAGAAATATGACTACGCATTTAAAATTTCACATAATAATAATTATATATTATAAACCCAACTTTTCAGTGTTAAAAACAAACAAACAATAAAAACGATCTGAAATTAGAACTGACGGCTCTAATTTCAGAGAGTATCCAATGTATTAAAAACGTTGGTTCTAATTTCCGAAGGATTGGAATTCCCGAGAGCTCTAATTTACGACCGTCCACTGTATATATATTTAGACCTCTTATACACAAACGAAGCTTCCTTTTTCAAATTTTAATTCAGCTGGCATTGAAATTTGAGAAAGAAAACGTTACGTTGTGTAAAACGGGTCTTATGGTTTAGAATTAAGATAAAAATTACCTTTTTTTTAATAAATACCCGTTTAGGTTACGACTGCCGTATTCATAAAAAATAAAATAGGCTTGAAATGTGTTTTTATACAAAATTTCTATAAAAATTTTTCTTAAAATACATTTCAAATCAATTTTATTTTTTGATGTATACGGCGGCGAAAGTTTTGTAACTAGAAAAATGTTTTATATGCATAGGAATAGTTAATTTTATTACAAATAAATATTTTTATAGCAATAATTAATGTGTTTGATTTGTAATTATATATTTGAAGTAAAATGTTCACTTATAAGTGTGTGCTTATAATTAATTATCAGGGATCGGACTTTCATGCAAATGCATGTTTTTTGTGGTGATAGATAAAGAGGTATTGACTAATTATCTATGCGAATCATCACATTTTAAGTAGTTTGGTATCGATTTGTAGTTGCATATTTTGGTGGTAAGTGCATATTTTGGCAATAAATCCATATTGCTGGAGTAAACAAAATTTTGTTAATGCATATTTTTCAATTTTTGTAAAAAATATTAATAGACCGATTATGGATGGCAACTGAGCCTCAGTTGGGTTGCCAGTTGCTGAAAATGTTACTACTGATGCCAACTGGCAACTGAGAGCTGCCAATTTCAGTTGTTATTTAGTGCCTTTCTGGCAACCATTAATTTTCAGTTGCCGACTGGCAACGCAACTAAAGTTCTTTTGCATTAAATAATACATCAAATTATGTTTGTTTTTTTTCTCTAATAATAATAAAAAATTAAAAAAAAATTTATTTTATTTTAGTTTTGGTACTTTGTTCGTAGGTAAATGCATATTTTTCATTTTTAGGTGCATTTGTTAAGCGCTTAAAATAAATTTTTGCTTGCATGAAGTCCGAGCCCTGTTAATAATAGTTTCGGCGAGCTCGTTGATGCGATAACAGAATCGCATGTGTTTTTCATGAGTTAACATTTTCTAATTTTATTAGAATTTATGAAGGCGTTAAAGATGAATTTGGAACGATATTCCGTCATCCCACGTCAAATTTGGTTTGTAACACGCCGTTTACATTGGGAAACATTTGTCGTCGAACATTTCCTTTTGCGTGAGAGTGATGAAATAGAAATATATACCACTTGTATTCCTATCTCGCTCTTTTGTGTAAATCAGCACTAAGCAGACCGGTTTCGAATATGTGCCATCTTCAGTGTTCTATTGAATACTAAATCGATTTAGTATTCAATAAAACACTGAAGATTGCACATAGCCGAAAACGGTATGTTACAAACCAAATTTGACGTGGGATGACGGAAAATCGTTTCAAATTCAAAAAAAAATCCCGTCGGAAGAAAAACACAACACGAGTTAAAGATTAATTAAATTTATATACTTCTTAAAATGTAGATCAAATGACATCCGCTTTGAACTAGCTAAAAATTTGTTTGCTGGGTAATGAAATCTCTACTAAAATGCCATTTTTGGATATCTTCAAGGCGTATCAATCAGAAGGGATCACTAGCACAGCTAAATAGTTAACTACATTAAACGTCCAACTTAGTGGAATGTGATAAGATGTCATTAATATGATTACTTCATTCAAATTGCCAAAATGTAGAGAACACGTAAATTCACTATTTGTCATCAAAAACTCCATTTCTCAAAATTTTTATTAGCTGATTTTTTCATAACGTACGCTTAAAGTGAACGAGCAATTTAACGGCAAGCTTTGTATCGCGGAATTGCCGTTAAAGCCCACGTTAACTTTTAATCGTACATTTGAAAAGGGGCGTAAAGTGTATTTAAACAGGTAATAGTATAAGCACAGTACTACTTTTTTCCGCAAAATTTTTATATGTTGACATAGAGGCTGAGATGTCATTTGTTATTGTAATGTTGTAGTTGTTGTTGGATCACTTCAACGTGTATAAATCCGCTTTGGTTACCTTTATATCAACGTTGCCCTATGTGCTTGGTGCTCATTTGTTTTTGTAAAAGCACTTATCTATAGGCTGTGTGTTTTAATACACACACAACAAACAATATTTGATAAAAGTTATTTTTTTTAAATGGATTGGTGTTTGCTCTTCCATGAGAAACTTTTGGGCATGCCTGCTTTATATGGTATTAAGGCCATTTCATAACAGGTGGACTCTACAGATCAGCTTTTTATTTTTTGTTAATTTTCTCCGCTTGCATTTTTGGTATGGTTATATTGTCAAATGGTTTGTTGACATATTTTTCAGTACATTTTTGACAAAGAAACCAGGTATTTTCCAAAGCGAGTTACCTGTTATGAATTTGCCTTGGTATTTGATATTTCTGCCCTGATAGTTCCACCTTTCTTTCGACGTTTTTTGACTGCTGCTAGAGTAGTTTCTACGTTTCCACAACAAATTTTCTATTGTTGTAAAAATGCGTATACCTGAAAGATGTGTCTTGGGTATCTTGCAACTTTTTCATAATATATATTTCTATATCACTCTGTGACTCAAAAATCCCATTTAGTTTGATTTATCAATTTTTTGACATTATCTTTTAATAATTTCCCAAAACAAATTGGAAAAAGAAAAACTGGTAAAAACATATCTTGCGCACAGGCAATAGAAAATTTTTAAAAATATAAAGGCAAAAATTCTTAAAAAAGGGGCAAAACTGTTTGTGGATGGCAAGTGTCTGACGAAGCTACATATGTACTAATTGATTAGCTAAAGAATAAAAAACTACCAAATAGAGATACAGTGTCGGTGTGAATAGAACAGAAGTGAAAAAGTCAGGCCGCGTCGGAATAAAATAGGGAAAAACTGAAAAAGAAACAAAAAACAATATTCGAGTAAATTCCGCAAAGAAAAAATATCAAACCGAATTGCAGTTCAAATTGGATATGCATACATACAAAAAAGAAAACTGTCAATAAAAATATAAAGTCAAAAGATTCTTCCAGAACTTTGCTTTTTTCCTAAATTTTCCGTTTGTGTTTTCTTTAAAAAAAAATACAATATTTCTTTATATATAAGTAGATACAAAAAAAATATCTACCCCCAAGAAAAATATCAATTGTGAGCAGTTATGGATATATTAAAGAAAATGTTTCAACAAAACGAAGACGAAGCTAAAAAGAATATGGAGTAAGTAACACCAGATTAAAATTCTGTATTTGAGAACTGTTTTCTAATTTGCATTGGTACATGAAAAATTATTGCATAAAAAGTTTCCTAAATGGTAAAATCAACTAAAGGTACTTTAAGGTGACCAGATATATTCTCATAATATGCTAAAAGACCAATCACCTGCACAACGTTGCCAGCTTAGACTTATCACGAACAATCTGGCATGATGGAAATGGATTCCGAAAACGAAGCAATTTTGAAAGGTGTTTTTTAATAATATTTCGGCTTAAATTTACTTTAGATACACCTTCAAATAAAATAAAAATTTCCTGAGATAGAAAATGTAATACGAAAAAAAGGCAAATCAGGTTTAGCTACGTAGCTCCAAAAAGAAAAAAAGTACCCTATCCGGTACAGAATCAAAAAATAAGAAAATAATTAAATAAAAAAAATTGTCGGCGAGGCTTGGCTTCCGAGTTATGGGCCTCTGAAGTTCCAGTAGAAAATTGTGATTATTTATATGGTATATTTGTCATACAATGCGGTCAATATTGGCATCATTTAAAAGCTTTTGAGAAGATATATTAGGAAATGCTAAAATTTTTTAAATTTTATTAAAAACCACAACAAAATTTATTAAATTTTCAGCGATGCCACTATTCGACATACATAGAGGAGAAAACCCTTAAGTCCGGCCAAAGGCCGGCTATACAGAAAATGTTTATTCAGCGAAGCCACTATTCGACATACATAGAGGAGAAAATCCCTAAGTCCTGCTATACAGAACATATTTATTCAGCGAAGCCACTATTCGACATACATAGATGAGAAAATCCTTAAGTCCGGCCGAAGGCCGGCTATACAAAAAATATATATCCACCTAAGCCACTATTCGACATACATAGAGGAGAAATTCTTTGTCCGGCCGAAGGCCGGTTATGTAGATGATCTTTATTCAGTGAAAATATTTGTATTTTCTAACAGATCTTCTCAAAAGCTTTTAAATGATACCAATATTGACCGGATTGTATGAAAAATACACCATATAATCACAATTTTCTACTGGAACTTCAGAGGCCCATAACTAGGAAACCAAGCCTCGCCGACAATTTTAAAAGAATTGTGTAAAAAGCGTTACGGTGAGGGGGGGTTGTTATAAAAACTCCGAAAATAGCGTTACGTAATATGTTAATGGCCCCAAAGTACAAAAATCCTCGGAAACGCATACTTTCGGAGTTACGGATCTACAAAGTTTTACAGATCTTATAGAATTTCTTCTAAAATTTTTAATTCACTGTATCAATATGGGTATCCTGTATATCATATTTTAAACAAATTAATTCATTTAGAGCCTTTTTCCTTTTTTGAATTTTTTCAAATTAAGTGTATAGAGGAGAAAACCCTTAAGACCAGCCGAATGCCGGCTACACCAGAAATCTTTACTCAGCAAAGCCACTATTTGACATACATACATAGAGGAGAAAACATTTAAGTCCGGCCAAAGGCCGGCTGTGCAAAAATCTTTACTCAGAGAAGCCATTATTCGACACACATAGAGGATAACCCTTAAGCCCGGCCGAAGACCTGCTAGGCAAAAAATCTTTACTCATCGAAGCCAATATTCGACATTCTTAGAGGACAAAGGCAAAGCATCTTTGCATGTTTTTTATATTTTGTTTTGTTTATTTATTTATTGCGAAGTACACTTATCCGTCGATTGTTTATGGCAACCGAACCTCAGTTGGGCTGCCAGTTACTGAAAACGATATGGCAACTGAGAGCTTTTAGTTTCAATTAATGTTTAGTGTTTTTCTGGCAAACATAAAATTTCATTTGCCGACTGGCAACGCAACTGAAGTTCGGTTGCTATCCATAATAGACTCATTAATTTGAAAAAAGGAAAATAGAGGTCCTGAATGGGTTAATTTTTTTTAAATATGTTTTCATGGAATAATTTTGATAAACTTTTATATAATAGCCATATCAATATGTAAATGCCGCTGTAGAATGTATTGAAAAGATAAGTCTTTCAATCGTTATATTGTTCTCTTGAATATATGTGTGACGTTTATAAGCATACTTAGAAACAGTTCTGTATAATAATAGTTTCTCAAGCATTGTTAAAAACTGCTTGTGAAATCACATTTTATAAACATTGTTATAAGCGAAGTTAAGAAAAGCTTAAGGTCCACTATTTATATAAGCTTATACCATATTTACACTATGCAACTTTGTTGCATGCAACTCTCTTTTTTCAGTGAGAAAGACAGAGAAGAAATACAAAATGTGTACATTTCTATTTCAACACTCTCACTTAAAATGAAAATTGCATGCAACAAAGTTGCATAGTGTAAATATGGTATTATTCTCAAGTTGTATTGAATTTTGATTACTGTATGGTATGTTGGGCTCGTTCGTAACGCTTATTTTTATTTATTTTTTTATTTCAACAGTAATACATGTAGCCTAGTGGCCAGTAAAAATATTACAATTATGTGTAATATCTAGGCTCTATGAAAAATGGCTCCAAAATTTTGTATTGAAAACAACAACACCAATTTTCAGGCCATTTTTTCTATTTTTTGGGCTATTTTTTATTTTTTGAATTGGGGTCATTTTTCATTTTATGAAAAATTGGCTCCAAACTTAAATGAAAAATGGCCCCAAAATTTTTTCATTCAAAAAAACAACAAAAATTTTTGGGGCCATTTTTCCTATTTTGGGCCCTTTTTTCATTATTTATTTTTTATTTGGGGCCATTTTTCCTATGATAAATGGCTTCAAATATTTTCTATTGGAAACAACAACAAAACATTTTTGAGGCCATTTTTCATATTTTGGTATGGGGCCATTTTTCAGATTTGGGCCATTTTTCAGTTTTTCATTGGGGCCATTTTTCAAGGAGCCGTATATTTACAATGAGGCAAACATTATAGATCATAACTAATTGTTGCATTGAAACTAGGGATGTAAACGATTCGGATACCGACACCTATATATCGGCGATACTTCAGATTTTCCGATACATCGGAGTCGGCGATATTTACCTGTCGATACGACGATACTTTTTAAATTTTTTTCAAAGTTCTTTTTTAATATATAAGTTATTTTTTTTTTTGTTAATTTTACCATGAATTACATTCAATTCGTTGTTTTTTAAATCTTATTAATATCAGTTTTAAATATTAATAATATTTTACGCTGTTATGGGGCTATTCACATATTACGTAACGCTCCAGGGGGAGGGGTTAAAGATTTGTTACGGATTAGATACTTTAAGCGTAGTATGCAGCTCTGAATGAAATTCAGGCTGCCATAAGAAGTATGTGTAAAAAAAACTAACTGAAATTCAGGTTGGTAAATTTCTTAAAGAAATTTCCGTTTACTAGTACGCAGTTCCAAAAGAAAAGTACACGGAATTTTGGCATTTATTGTCTATTACAGGCATGCTATAACAATAAGTGGAGAATTTTTTCCGTCAACTGAAACAAAAATTAATGTTCAGACAATTGTTTGGTCACGGAATTTTTGACATTTCTAGTTTTTCGTACATTGTAATTAATTTTTAGTGTTTTTGTGTGTTGTAAATTAAAAAATATGTAAATTTGTGTGTATGCAAACAAAATTCTCTATAGAAATCTACACGATTATTTTTCCGTGTAGAAATAAATGTAAAACTCCAAACCTGAATTTCAGTAAGAACTGCATACTACGCTTTATACTAAACATTTTGCAAAAAGCGTTATGGGGGGGGGGGGGGGGGTATAAAACCTCCGAAAATAGCGTTACGTAATATATGAACAGGCCCTATTTTGGAAACAAAATTATTTATTTTTTGTTAATTTTACATTGAACTCAAATTCAATTCGTTGTTTTTTAACTCGTATTCCCAGCAAAAAAAAAAGATGCTCCAAATAAGTCATGAAAATGTTGAATTTGCGATCCGGAAGTAGTGAAAATTTGGATAATTTCTAATTAGTTTTACATATGCTTGTCATTGCAAAAGTTCTCTTTTTCGATTACCAATCACCGAATTGAAAGCGATGTTAAGAAAATTTTCTTTTTTACCGTTCTATAATGATTTATCCTGAAGAAAAAGGTTGAAAAAGTACCCATTTTCGCAACTTGTTTTTTTTATGCGAATTTAAACGCAAACTGTGTTTTCATTTAAATTTAAGTGAATAAATATTAACTTTTAGAAAAATGTTAACATTTAAGCTATTTAGAAGAATATTAGTTGGTAAATGTCCTTTAAAAATCTATTTCTTAAAAAGCATGGCTATAGATGAGAAAAGGGTAAATAGCAAATTGGTAAATACACGGTAAAATTAGTAAATTGGGTAAAAATGGGTAAATACTCAGGTATATATCCAAAGGCTGGGAATAAATTTTGTTGTAGAAAATTTAATAAACGAACACATTGCGCGGCAAATTTTATGATTAAAACTCGCTCAAACTATGTACTAAGAGTGTTAGGTTAGGTTAGGTTGAACAGGCAGCATCCGCTCACTTGGGTCCATAATAGGTCCCTTTGTGTTACCTGTAAAGAAAGAGGAAAGGGGATAATTCAAGTAAAGTTGTGAAAAGAATGAGAAGAAGAAGAGAAAGGAGAGAGTGGTATGGCGATCATTCGCCGGAAGAGTATGGCTCAGGACTGGAACCATCCACTGCGCCTTATGAAAAGGCTAAGTTTGTTAGGGTTCGTCGTTGCCAGTTCAGATAGTCTGACGAAGGACTGTTGACCGAGTTATGTCAGCCGCTGGTTCTCCAGCGACGGGCAGAGGCAGAGGAAGTGAAGAATGGATTCCTCCTCATCCCGATAGCTTCTGAAAAAATCGTGAGACGTTAGCCCCATTAGTTTGGCATGGCTGCAGGTGTGATTTCTGAAGATCAGCCTGGAGATCGTGCAAGTAGGCTCATTGAACCATCTGGTCTGTGCCAGGGTGTGGAAAAAATTTCGATTTGCTTTTTGCAAGCGTGTAGGGGAATACCGCAGAAGACATCAATGTCTGACTCTGGTAGTGTCGTTCCCCTTTTAGCTAGTTCGTCAGCGATGCAGCTACCTGCGCTAGTCCCATGTCCATGTACCCATATAAGGGTGATGTTTGAATGTCTCGCCATCCCGTTCAGGGATGCCCGGCAATCCTGGACCAGGTTTGATGTTGTGTATACACATGTTAGGGACCTGATTGCGGCTTTGCTGTCGGTGAAAAGAACAAAAATCAGAAAAATGGGAATGAAGAAAAATAAACCGATGGCAACGCTGGGAAAGTGCATTTCAATATCAGCTTGAGAGTGATTTAATTCTCGTATTCAATTTTCACGAAAAAGTTGTATATATAAGAATTAAAATCACATTCAACAGAGCCACCTGACAAGTGGTGATAAGCAAATACACGTGAGCGCTACTCTGTTCTGCTGTGTACGTTGAAAAATTAAGTTGATGTTAATTAGTTTTTCCCTTGTTCCTTGGAATATTAATCATGCCCAATTATTTCTGAATATAACGTTACAAACATTAGCCTAATAATCAATTTAGATTCACAAAGCAAATACGTTCGAAATAATCATATTAATAGAAAATTCGGATATTTCTATCAAATATCCTGTGATACCGAAGCCAGTTTGCCGCTTTATTTATGGCCGATATCTCGGCCTATAATATACTACATTTGTCTGGAAGTCTGACGGAAATTTTGGCTTCCAGTTGTTCAAAGTAGACCCCTCCTCCAACCCTGTCACCCCTCTTGGAGCCAACCGTATACACATCGAAGTGCTCCACGAGGGCAGAAGACCCTCCAGTGGGCCTCATTTCCTCCGAGATAGAAAACCTGAAGCCCCTAGAGAAAGTTGGTCTCGGGAGAAAGTTAGTCCGGGAAGATTTTCCCAAGACTCGATAAGGCAAGCTTTTAGGTTAGCAGATCCGCTGGTAACCAGTTCAGCATAGCGAAAAGAGCCTTATTGGGTGTGGAGCGTAAAGCCCCTGTAATTAGCATTGGCATGCTGCGCATAACTTTCTCAAATCGTTAGCGATTGGACGCTGTTTCAATGGCTTTCCACCAGACCACAGCGCCATAACAAAGTATTGGTCTTATGACTGTGTCAAATAACCAGCACACATTGCGAGGGCTAATTCCCCACCACATACTTATAGCTTTGTTGCAAATGTAAACCGCGGCCATCGCTTTCCTGGCTCTTGTTTTACTTAAATAAAGCAGCATGCATAGACGCCTTAAGGCGCTGATTCACTATTCCACACGATCGCACGTTTCATTCACAGGAAAATTTTGCAAATGTTAAAAAATGCTTCAAAATGGCGTTGTAGGTGCCACACTATTATACAAAACTGATGCAAAAACATCTGTTTGTTTTGTGTATACACATAATCGCATGGAAACTATCATTTTATGAATATTTTCATAAATTTTTCGCACGTCTTGCCAAAAAAATCTGCCACACAGTTGCATTTTTGTCCACACTGCCATACTTTTTTAGCACAAATGTCATATTTGGCAGATAGCGCGATTGTGTAGGATAGTGAGTCATGACCTTTAGTGGTTAAATAAATATTTGCACTGTTTGCCCATACAGTAAAACATAGATACATAAAACACATGTCCTTGTTTCGCCTAAGACCCTAGCAGTGTACTTCTAAACTTTTCGCGCTTACGCCATCACATATATTAAAAGAAATAAGCTTGGAATGATATTTTGATCGATTTTCTAACTAAATATGTGTTAATTTTTTGCAGAACCGCTGAGTTGGCCCGCAATAAGCTTGGAATGACATTTTTATAGATTTTCTAACTAAATATGTGTTGATTTTTTGCAGAACCGCTGAGTTAGCACGCCTATCGGAAGACTCTTGCCCCTTGGAATAAAACTGCAAAAGCTTCTGGTTGCGTTTTCCACTTAGCGCTAAGTACATTTTTAATATTGAATTTATTATATATCATCCTCATTGTCGTACCTATACATACATATGTATGTATCTATGTAAATAAAATTTTGAAATATACAAAATATTTTTTTACTATATGCATAAATAACCTGAATTTAAAAGTATTAGAGTTTACCAATAAATGTAGTAAATTAAACTAAAATCTTTGATAATTAAGTTATGAGTTTGATAATTTATAAAAAATTAAATTATGAATTTACTTTGTTTTCTTAGGTAATTTATAAAAGTTTCTAAGTATCTTTAACAAAATTTTTAGCTAATTTTTCGAACATAGAAATCAACAAAATTTTTCGTTAAATTACCTAAAAAAATTTTGTAAATGCCATTCTACCCTTTCACTTAGTTAATTTTATGCCATGATTTTAGGAAATATAACCTATGAATTTGTTTGTATGCACACAAACACTATTTTCTTTTATTTTTTATTTCTCTTATAATAAATTTTATGCTTCTTTTTTTGGTAATTTTAAAATATTTTTTAAAATTTTTTTGACATTTGTATGTTGAAATTTATCAATGTTTTGAACCATTTTTTTCCATTCAGCAGTATTGCATTTTTATTAATATTTTGGATAAAATTTTTTGGTACCAAATAGAAAAATTGCAAAAAAATTTAAGCAAATCAATATTTTGCGACCTCAATATTGGTTTAGCCCATATGCCAAAAAGTCGGAATGGAGAAAAACAACAAAGAAGATTTAAATAAAGTTTTCTCAAAATATATCCGATAGAATTTTTTTGTATTCTCACCACTGCTTCCGGCATATGTTTGGAAGAAAAATTTACATTTTTATGAACTTTCATCAATCCGATTAGAAATTAACAGATTTTTACTGAAAGTAAAATATCTTGTTTTGTGCTCCAGTAGCCACTTTTTTTATTTTATTTGTAAAAAGTAGCTTTTGTTGCTCCATGTGTATACTAACTGCCGTGTATTGAGTAACTTGTTATTGAGATGAAATTTTCTACTTTTTATTGAAAATAAGCGTATAAATGTTATTAGAAAAAAATTTCCCCCTTGTATAAATAAGCGTTTGACATGAGATGTCGTAGTGTGTTTGCAGTCTATTACCCTACGTCTATACCTGATATATTTTTATCATGACAAATGTCAAATTCCATATATGAAAAACAGCTAACATAAAACAAATTATTTGTCAATATCAAGGCGAATTCAGTACCAGGTAGCCTTATCATCACATATGTTCATCAGCTGATTACACCCAATCAGTCAAACTCTATATAAGAAACGAGAAAAACTTTAACCCGAACTGTTAAAGCACAAATAGAAATAGTCCTACACCTACTTTGTATGTGTGTTATTTTAATGGTAAGGCCACTTGATATTAATTCGCTTTGGTCAATATAAAGTTTGACTTTTGTCACGATAAAAATATATCAGGTATAGACGTAGGGTTAGGCAACATGTCTCCTGGGTAAATAATCGATGGAAATTTAAGGAAAAACTTATTTTCGGGATAAAATTTTCAAGGTAATTATCCGAAATAGGTAATTAAGCGAAAGTTGGGCTTGTTGGAGAAAGAGGGTAAATAAAACTGGAATTCAAACATCGAGGCAAATAAGCGTGAAAGGCAACTAAGCGTGGGTTAATTAAACGGTTAATACTGTATTTGTAAAGAGCACCGAGGTTTTTTTTCCTGTGCGCTCTACTGCTACGAATTGTAATCCATCTGACTGAATTATATATTTAAAGGCTGTGTCAGATACAACTTTGTCGCTTTGCCTGACGTTTCTAACTTTGATAGAAAAGTGTAAAGCAAAAAGTGTATGACACAATGACAACTTTGACAACACTCGCGCATTGCTTGTTTACCAAAAAAAGTTGTTGATAATTTTGCTATTTTTTTTTTTTTTTTGTTATAAAAATAAAAGTCAATTATGTTATTTTACGATTTATTATAAATAAATAAATGGCACATACATATTTACCTCTTATTAAAACAGATTCAAACGCACGATATGTTTCGTTTGGCAATATAATAAAAGAAAATTCTAGGGATGTAACGATACGCCGTTTTGCCGATCCGATACCGATTCCGATACTTAAAAATAAATATCGCCGATACCGATTCCGATACCGATACGAATATTGAAATTGAGTTCAAGTTTAGATTAACAAATCTCAAGAAGGGCAATTTTTTATTATGCAACATTACAGTGTAAGAGATTATTAATATTTAAAATAGATATTAATACAGTATATAAAATTGGAAGTAATTTTTAAGAAACTACATTTTCATTGCTTTCAAAGAATCTATATTAAAAATATGCAGATAACTAGTAGAAAAGCCAGTACAAATTTGTAATTACTTTATAATTTTAAAAAATACTCGCCATGCTTTTTAAAAAATCGATTTTTTAAAGGACATTTATCAACTAATATTCTTCTAAATAACTTATTAGCTTAATTATTAAAAGTCTGCTAAAAGTTTATATTTATTCACTTAAATTTACATGAAAACACAGTTTTGGGTTTACATTCGCATAAAAAGAAACAAGTTCTGAAAATGGGTAATTGTTCATCCTTTTTTAACCGACTTTCAAAAAGAAGAAGCTTATCAATTCGTGTGTATGTTTTCTTTTTACTTTTTTATGTTTGTACACGCATAACTCTGTCATTTGTGAAGCGATTTTAAAAATTCTTTTTTTGCTGGAAAGGGTTTGCCTGCAGTTTGGTCCCATAATTTGTTTTTTTGAAAATCGGAGGGGGAAATTCGCTTTCCCCATGCTGTCATTTCTGAACCGATTTTCAAAATTCTTGTTTTGTTTGAAAGGGTTTGACAAAAACTGGTCCCAATTTTTTTTTGTCGAAAATCGGAGAAGCAAGTTTGCTCCCCCTCCCCACCAATCCATAACTATGTAATTTGTGAACAGCTTTTCAAAATTCTTGTGTTGTTTGCAAGGGTTCACTAGTAGTTTGGCCCCATAATTCTTTTCGAAAATGCGAGGGGGAACCATGTATAACTTTGTCATTGGGAACCGATTATCAAAATTGTTTTTTTATTTGAAAGGGTTTGACTACAGTTTTTTTTCGAAAATCAGTTGTGAATTTTGCTGCAAACCCCCCTTCAGGTTGGTACCATAATTGTTCTCCAAAATCTGTGCGGGATTTCCCCCTTTCCCAGAAATATTGATTATCGCATAGCTCCTCCATTTATGGGCCGAATTCCAAAATTTATTTTTTGTTTGGAATGGTTTGCCTAGAGTTTGGTCGCATAATTTTTTTACGAAAATCTGTGGGGCAAGTCTTCCACGCCTCCACCCAAAATATTTATTAGAGCACAATTCCTCCATTGGCTTACCGATTTTCAAAATTGTTTATATGGAAGGCCATCAAGTATATACTCTTTATAGTGAAGTCGGCTTTTTTTCCAGAATTATTTGAGGAATCATTATAGAACATTGAAAAAGAAATTTGTCCTAACATCACTTCAAATTCGGTGATTGGCAATGGAAAAAGAGAACTTCTTGCAATGACAAGCAAATGTGCAACTAATTGGAAATTATCCAAATTCGCAATATTTCCGGATCGCGACTGCCACATTTTCATGATTTCTTTATAATGTCTTTTTGCTGGGAATAAGATTTAAAAAACAACGAATTGAATTTGAGTTCATGGTAAAATTAACAATAAATAAATTATTGTTTTTGCAAAATAACAGCGTAAAATATTATTAATTTTTAAATTTGATATTAATAAGATTTAAAAAATAACGAAATGCATTTAGTTCTTGGTAAAATTAACAAAAAATAAATAAATTTTTTAAAAAAAAACTGAAACATTTTTTTTAAAGTATCGTCGTATCGACAGTAAAATATCGCCGATACCGATGTATCGGAAAATCTGAAGTATCGCCGATATATCGGTATCGGTATTCGTTACATCCCTAGTTAAAAGTGCTTTATGTAGCATGTTTCGTATAAGTATGTACATTTCATCTTAAATGTCAAAGCGAATCTGTAACGCAACGCGAAGCAAAAGTTTTATCTGACATGGCCTTAAAGGCCGGGGCACATAGAATCCGTCGTACGTTATACGTCGCCTTTTTCAACTGACATTAACGTAACGACGGAGGAGGTTGACACAATGAGTACTTTGTTGACGGATATTAAAACAACTGTTTTTTCTTCGCATGTTTCTGCAGATAAATTTGATTTGATTTTATTTATTTATTTTATTTGTTTTTATTGTTTTATTTAATTTTTGGTGCCAAACAGCAGAAAAAACTAAATCGAAACAAAGCAAAAAACCAACTGATAGCTGTCAAAGTACTCGACGTACGTTAAAAGTTAAAAGTTGGCCAACTTTAGTACTTTGCGTTGACGGAGAAGTACTGTATGTGATCAAGTTCATAAGAAAACATGTATTTTAACTTAGCTGTCAGTTGAAAAAGGCGACGTATAACGTATGACGGATTCTATGTGTCCCGGCCTTAATTGTTGTTGCTCAGGAGCTGTGGCATTTAATATGCTTGCTTAGTGGCTTTGAGTGAAACATTTTTTTCTTTTTCATTGATTTAGAATCTAAATTTTATGTTCTGTAAAAACATTAACGGACCTTTTCACAATGTATGATTAAAAGCTAACGTCGACTTTAACGGCAACTTTTGTATGCCGAACTTCCTGTTAAAGTCCACGTTAACTCTTAGTCGTACATTGTGAAAAGGGCCGTAAAACTATTAGTTTCTTAATTTGTTCCATTATTATTTATACAGTTCGAATGAATCGGCTAAGGACGAATTCCGCAAGCCCCAATGGTTTGAGGAGGCTGAAACTGATGATGAACTTTTTGATGACGATCGAAAATTTGCTTTCCAAATTTTTACCAATCCCATGGAATTGCAAAAGCACTTTGAAAGGCAAATGCAGCAAATATTGGAAGCTGTTAGTGAAATGGATGGAGGTAAGTGAAATTAAAAAATATTTTTTTATATAAAAAAAGTCAATCAATTTATTTTAACCATCTTAGATAATGGCATTGCTGTAGAAAAAAATCTTAAGGAGGAATACTTGAAACCGGGATTTGAAAGTGAAATTATTAAAGAATTCGAAAAGCAAAAAAAGCAGTATTTTGATACTGATTTGGATGGAGAGTGAGTACAAAATTAAGGTTACTGAAACGATATGTCTGTTCTACAAAAATCTAGAGATAACGAATTAATTAAGAATCGTTAGAATGCTTATGTGATCGTAGTTTGTATCTGAATGCTTATGGGAACAACGCGGGCTATTTTCCATGTGTCAGCAGTATAAAGCTTAAAATTGTTCAGGGACGTATGGAAAATCGCACAGAATCAATTTCAATTACGAAAATTGCATATTCAATTAAATTGGTTGTTCAAGCTCAACGTACGACGAAAGCTGTGCATTTGATTACTAAAATTCAAATTTTAATTACGGGCATTGACTATAAAGGAATTCATACCAATTTTGAAGCCATTCATTGATATATACATAGTAGTATACCAGATATGCGATAATTAGTAGCTGCTTTGTAATGGAGGTATCTATCCGCCGTTTCTACAACATCAGTTTTCTGTTGCATTACGCACATTGACTATAAAATAAATCACACCAAGTTTTTAGACTCATCTGCGATAAGAGGTACCCTCTACTGTTGTCATTCGAATAAGAATTATTCGAACAACTTTTCCATTTTTGTCCTAACGAACAAAATTTTTCTATTTAGTATAAAAAATTATTCGAATGGTTTTTGCCGAATATTCGAACAACTTTTTTATACTACTTTTTATACAAATTAGTTTACATTTACGAATGTAAAATGGCGTTTTAAATTAATTAATTTTTTTAAAATTGTTAACAGTCGGATGTGTTAAGTAAGACAATTACAACAAATTATAAATATTTGTGTAGCTGGTTGTTGAGATATAATGTAACTCCGTTAAAGACTTCGTTTTAGATTACAGCATGATCTCTGTTTGGAAGCATTTTGAGGAAGACAATTACAAAAACCAAATTGTTTTCAAAAAGTGCTCTAATGCTTACAAATGTCACGGGTCAACAACTTCTCCACTCTTGCACCATTTTCGAAAAGTACACAATACACAATTTGAAAGTTTCAGTGAAGAATCAAACATATCTGACAAGAAAAATACGGGCCCAGTGATAAATAAAAAAATTTAAATAAGTGACCACGAGTCGTTAAAAATTAACATACCAATAAGAAATTACGTAGAATTACCAAAGAGGAAGAATGTGAGAATGTTTCGCTATAACAACAACGTTTTTAGAATTTCACTAATATTTGGTTCGCAATCGAAATTTAACGACTCCAATGTGGCAAGCGTTGCCACATTTTATCGATTTCGCCACGACTACGACAACCGTAATAAGGCTCTGTCTGTATCTTTGAACGAATTTGTATAAAGAACTCACTTAACTGAAAGGTTGTCGATAAGAATGTTAGAATTACAAACAATGATAGATTGTGGTTCAATAATAACTTAAGGAGGATGGAACAGAATAAAATACACAATTGTTGGCTGTATGGTATAACAATGAATTCCAATGGAGGAGCTACAGGCTAATAAGAAATAAGTACAGAAATGAGTTAAAAAAGAGTAAATAAAGCAACGTATATTAACAATAAAATAAACTGTTGCATTAATCAAAAGGACATGTGGAGAGCTGTAGAAAATGTGGAAGTGGAAGAATTTGAGGTAAACGGAGTAATAATTTCTGACAGCCAATAAATCGCAGAGTATTTAATTCATTTTTAGCGTTCCGTACACCAAAAGTGTAAAGGAACCCTATTGTTTTCGCTACGCTCTCCGTCAGTCCGTCTGTCTGTCTCTGCAACAGGCTGTTTTCTTGAGAACCGTAAAAGCTGCGACGCTGGCTAAAAGTAGGCTAACTCTTCTTTCAAATAAGACTTATTTTAATTAAATCGACCAACAATGTCAAAAGTTATGTCAGTTTGAAATAACTTTTTTGTTGCAAAATACGACCTAACTAATACATTCTTCGAAAATATAACAACCCACAGTGAGAAAGAAGCAAAATTTTTTTCATAGAAAAGCAGAAATTTTGTAAACAAAAAATTTTCATTACATCGTTTCTACCCTTCAGCTGCTGTTAACTTTTTTTAACGTCCCAGCTAAAAAAGGACGTCCTAAAATTTATAGATAAATTATATTTAAAAAAAATTTGTACGTAACGTTTTTATACGAATTCAATACTTTTTATACGAATTCAATACTTTTTTTCAGAACACATAGTTTATTTTGAATTAAATACATTCGATGTATTTTAACATAACCGCCTTAGATATTCACTAAACAATTTCAATAATATTATAAAAGTATGTCTAACACTCAATACATTTTTCTGGATACAAACGATGATTGATTGATGAAACGTTTTGCAATATAATATTATTTAACAAAGTTCACAAAAGTTTTTAATATTTAAAAGTACAAACCTGCGCTGTTATTTTAGTGTATGTTGTTAATGCAATTTTAATAATTAAACTGTGTAATGAAGCGTACTAAAAACTCGTAACGCTCAATACACATGACCGCGGACACCAATAATTTAAAATATATATATAATTTCTAATATTTTTCAAAAAGTCGATGTATGAAATAACTGAACCAAATCCAAATACATATTCTAAAACCGTTATAAATTTAATATCCTTGGAATATTAATCATGCCCAATTCTTTCTGAATATAACGTTACGAACCTTAGGCTAATAATCAATTTAGATTCACAAAGCAAATACGTTCGAAATAATCATATCAATAAATTTAATATCGTTTTGAAAAAATTTTTAGTTTCTTAATGTGGAAAATAAACACCATGCATTACGGACACGCTATTTTGTATGAAGAGGAGAAACCCGTATTTTAGTTTTTCGTTTTTAACCCATAATGGACAGTCTTACATAAAAAAAACTTATGTACACTTATTTACAATCTATTAAATTATGCTAAAGCAGTTTTCATTTTAAAATTTACGCGTTTATTTAATGAAATATTGTCTATACTTTCAACGGACACGAAAAAAGCATTTAAAATTGGAATGAGACAATTATTAATTATATGTACTATTTCTAGGATATTCCCGGACCAATTGCATTCGCTAATACAACGTTACGCCAAAGGTGAGGG
Organism: Panzeria rudis; assembly: GCA_956483635.1. Taxonomy (NCBI): domain Eukaryota; kingdom Metazoa; phylum Arthropoda; class Insecta; order Diptera; family Tachinidae; genus Panzeria; species Panzeria rudis. The sequence goes on from OY101449.1 coordinate 110,212,845, forward strand.
AGAAGTCTTAAAACATATTCCCGATAATAAGGCACTTGGCAATATTCTGCCACGCAACGATAATAAATTTTTGCGTAATTGGAAAACTAAACCAAAATTAAGCGATGAAGAAGTTATAATGGGTAAAATACACGGTACTTTGATAGACGACGATAAAGAGTTGGCTAAAGTTCCAGCACCACCGTCTTTGATACCGCGCGGTCGTCCAGATATTATGACACCCATGACTCCCATGATGCCAAGGGGTTCATTTGGTGGCGGAGTCTTTGATGGAAACTACCAAGTACATATTTGAATATAAATTAATACGAAAATGTTGTTTGTAAACTTTTAACTTTTAATTTTGTAATTAGGGACCCAAAATGTTTAGTCAAAGTGTAATGACTAAATCCATACGAAAACCTGATGGCACTTTTGAGACCACAAAAATTACACAAGATTCGCAGGGTAATAAGACAACTACTATTACCCGTACGGTAGATGGTAAAACCGAAACTGTTACAACTTATGATGGGGCAGCTGGAGGAGGAACTACTAAAAATCAAATGGTGCAAAAACACAATGATAAAAAAGAGGCTTACGTCTATTCGGATCGCAATGTTTATGTATCGAAAGAAGGTTATGCCTTACCCCGGAACCTCTGGTGACCAGTGGTTGGCCAATTGCAGATCGATAACAATTTGCAAAACAATATTAATATTATTCGTATATTTAAAGAACAACATCAATATCCAACAACATTATTTATGGACACTTTATACTTTGTAGAACATCTTTATGTAGTTATTCTTATGATTATGACTGTAGTACTATTATTACTACTGCTATTACTTTTGGCTTTAGCTTCAACAATCGCATATTTATTACTATTAACACCAATTGCAACATCATCGAATACAACAGTATTCGGTGGTGCAAATTCAGTATATAGATTTACTCGTATTTGGTGTTTTAGATGAAGAAAATCTTAATTGAGACTCGAGAAACAAAATGGACATTTTTAACTACTCTATTGTAAGGCTACAATTTATGGCAAAACTAATAATGACTTTTTTTACACACAAGAAAAATCTTAATTTGATTAAAAAAAAATGAAAAAAAAAATCAGTCATTGTTTTTTGTTAAACAACAAAAATTGTATTAAAACGTTTGTTTTGTCCTTCTGTTTACAAAATTCAAAACAGAAAACAGGATTATTCAGAGCCTCCATTAGGCTTGTATGCCTCTAACTGATGATGGCCTTATGAGAGATAAAAAACAAAACTGAGATATGGAAAATAACGTATTATTGATAATAAAAAAACAGTATTTTTTTAAATGTTGGTTTTAACTTTTTATCATTTTACGTTTTATGTTTTGTTTTTATCACACACACTTACACACACACATTACACACAAATAAAATTTGACAATTTGGAATCAAATCAAAAAAGCCTTAAGCAGAAGTGATACATACCATCCATAAAACTTTATATGATTATTATGAATGAGCAATCAATCAATCAATCGTTAAACTTAATTGGTTCGCTTTACATAAATGTCTTTAGGACAATGGTGAAACAAACATTAAACCAAAGTTGATTTATTAACTGTGTATATTTCCTTAATTTAGTTTATTTTTTCATTTATTCATCATTTTACTCATCATTATTAAGCAAGCATTAATAAACACTTAATAGAAAAAAGCCAGACATTATTAACTTTTTTGTTTTGTTTTGATTAAGGCAAAAAAGAAAAAAAAACTGGAACTTTGTGTCTGTCTCAATGAAGAATCAATTAATTTCATCTAAAATACTAAACAAAATCTTGTCATTGCTTGAAGTATATGAATCTAAAATAAAAATATTCTTTAAAAAGTAAAAAAAAACTCATTCTGTACTAACTCCAACTAAAATGTTGTTTCATTTTTTTAATTTCTAAAAAGTTGGTAAAAAAAACTTTTGTACTAATCACTTTTCATTTAAACAATTGTCCACTATTTCTTTAAACACACTTTTCATTTTATTATCAATACATATTTTTTTTAATTCAATTTATATAAGTACATGATTGCATAAACTTTGTTTTTTCAAATTCTTTTTGTTTATCTTTATATTAAGATATTAAGTCTGTGAACTTTTGGCAAAAGAACTGAGTTTTGAAGCCTCTTAAGAAAATTTTTTAGATTTTTTTTTAATTTTTATCAAAATTCTTCTTAATTTATGATTGATCAACAGCTAATTTCAAATATGTTAAAAATAAAAAAAATTCGAAACAAAATCACTTTCCTGTCAATGATACACAAAAAGTTGTATTCAGCAATTCAATAGTATTTGGACTGTACTGAAAAATTTTTAAATTTGTAATTAAGTTGTTTCGTCAAAAGTCCACAGCAACAATTATTATAATTTTTTTAATTGGTCCTGCTTATATTCCAATTACTTATAAAGACACATACATACATACATACTAACATTTTAATTTTAATATTTTTTTAGTTTATAGTATGAAACAAACATTTTTTTAATATCTTTAAAAAAAAATTAATCAGCGTGGAAATAAATTTATATCAATTGCAATTATATTTTGTTTTATTATGATTTTATTTTGTAATGAACAGAAATGTTTAATGACCATGCGCTCTAGGTCGAGACATAACTTTTTGGATTCACAAGCGATAACCGGCTTAAATGGTTTTAAATTTCTTAAACATCTCGATATTCGCCAGGCGACGTGTGTATTCCGCGATCAAGTAACGAAGAATCAAGAACAAGAGACCACTCATTGTACCGATTATATCTGAGCAGAATGGCAACGTATTGCACATTCATAAAAATGCTGTCAAGAAAATTCTGAAGGTGGAATTCTAAAGGAATTTTCGTCATGTCTGCACAATTTCGGAAAACTTTCAAAAGATAAATAAGAAGTATTACGAAAACTAAAATCTGACAATATGTAGAAGTGACTGCTAAGGGTGAACATTTAATCTTAGTTTGAAACTATAATCAATTAATCTGAGAACAAATTTAATTGAGTGCTAATTCTGTTTGCCGTTTTTAAGTGGAAGCTTAAACCTCTCAAAATTGCCATACTAAATAATAAAATCTCTGATCAGCTGGCTTTGCTAATTGCAGAAAATAAAAGAAAAAGATAAAATAAAAAAGAAACGATAGAAAAACTTGAGAAATAAGTCCATACGAGTCAACTTTTGCTGCGCAACTTTTGAGTTTATGGGAGAGGTGAGAAGATAGGGAAGGGGTACACTGCTTCATGTACATGCAACTCTCTCGTGTTTTCTTCGTAATATTAAGCAACAGCAAATTGTATGTAAAAAAACAAAAGCTGCGCAGCAAGAATTTCATTATATGGACACGAATGCAACTTCAAAAGAAAATTTAAGAAATTTGCAGAAGCAAAAGTTGATTCACATGGACATAGACTTAGTCGATGTCCATACCAGGCAACTTTTGCTTCTGCAACTTTCTTAAATTTTCTTTTGAAGTTGCATTCGTGTCCATATAATTAAATTCTTGCTGCGCAGCTTTTGTTTTTTTTACATAGAATTTGTTGTTGCTTAATATTATGAAGAAGAAAACAAAAGAGAGTTGCATGTACATGAAGCAGTGTACCCAAGGCATACTCATTACAGGTACCACCATAACTAAAACAAATACAACACCAAAAAACACATGTATTTTTTTGGTAGAAATACTCCAGAAATATGTCAAATCCATTATCTGTGAGTCGCACACATTCATAAGCTCTCTCAGATTTACTAACACATGCCCTTGTTGTTGATAGAAAAATCCCTGACATGTGTCAAAATTTATTGTCAGTGTGACGCACACATTCTTAAATTTACTAAAACAGCTGTTCTTGTAGTGGTACCTGTTCAATCTGCCTTGAGTGTAAACCTTCCCTATCTTCTCACCTCTCTCTCTCTCTCCATAAACTCAAAAGTTGCGCAGCAAAAGTTGACTCGTATGGACATAGACTTAGCAATACTTTTCTTCGTCAAAAACTTTGTTACTGAAACAGTTGGCAGTGCTACCGCGAATTTCTGCAACTAGGGCAGCATTTTTATTAGTCTTGCAAAAGTCTGCATACCCATTGCACAAATTTACTGCAACTACGGATTCACCCGTAATTGTTATGTGCTGCGAAATAAAAGTATAGACGCGTTTACAACATAAAAACAGAATTTATATCATATTATTAATATTTATAATTAATTTGTTACTTTATTCGACCTTACACTGGATAAATATTATTTATTATTTCGGCTCAAGGGCACTGTCCAATTTCTTCGAGTGAGCTTTGTATTCTCGAAGAAATTGGGCAGCTTTACTCTGCATTTTTTTCCTGAAGAAGATCACCGACGGTGATTGAAATATCGAAAATTAAATAAATAAAATTTGATAAAACGAAAAATAAGAGTTTTACTAAAAATAAAAACAGTGACCTTGAGCCCAAATAATAAATAATATTTATTAATATATATATTGAAAAAAGTACAATCGAATGTGTGTGTTGACATACATATGTATTTTTTACGGTTTAAACCACCAACGTTGGCCGCTTAAGTTGGGCAATAAAAGCAGTTAATTATCGTCTTAAAAACAAAACAAAGATTAAAGATGACTCTAATCGCGATTACGACTATAATCGCTGTGCAAATCCTAATCATGATCCGCAAGAGCTTTAAATTGCAGACTACGTTTTGTAAAGCTAGCAATATCTGACCGCTTTAAATATTTATCTTTTTAAGTCGAATTTTTTTCTGAATATTTCGCAAAATTTAGATTTAATTCAGATAAAATGTAGCATATGTAAAAGTGGACGAAAAGGATAAGATGTTTTATCACAATAAAAGAGCTGCAATAAGGGAATTTTCTAAAAAATGAAAGAAATTATTAACTGTACTAAATAAGCCATTGGTGTACTACTGTACTTTTAAAGTCCGATTTGTACCAAAAATTATACAATTGTAACAATTTTGCCATCCTTGATCCAAGGTAGATGAAACAAGGTAGGAGGAGTTCAGTTTTAATTTAATTTTTCAATTAAATTATATTTTTATTTAGAGAGAAAATGTGAAGCATGTAGACAAAGGAAAATTGGAATGCATGGAGGGTTGAACTTACATGTTTCGAGAGCTCTTTATCAGTTACCAAAGTCGGCAGTCTCCAGTCAAGTAGTTGGACACCATTTACCTTTAATCAATTCATGATGTCGCTCTTACGGCCCTTATCACAGTGTACGATTAAAAGTTAACGTGGCATTTAACGGCAAGTTTGTATACCGAACTTGCCGTTAAAGTCCATGTTAACGCTTAATCGTAAATTGTGAAATGGGCCGTTAGAGTTGTTTTTCAGATGCTTTTTATTATTAATTACCACTTTTAACCACCGACCAAAAAAGAGGGCTGTTATAAGTTTGTAGTGTGCATCTGCGTTTCTGTCTGTTCCCTCGTAGAGCCGAAACGGCTGGACCGATTTTGAGTTAGTTTTTTTTAAGATGACGACCGAGTGGTCTTAGCTGTTTAGAAAAAAATCGGTTCAGCCGTTTCAAATTTGTCACCTCTTTTCTAGCTGTATCCTCTTGAATCTATGTGTATATGGCACCTTAACTCCCAAACGGCTAGATCGATTTCAATTTGGTTTGTTTGAAAGGTGACTTCATCTAAAATCTTATAGCATATATACGAAAAACAAAATCGGTCTAGCCGTTTTGAAGTTATCATCCATTTTCTTCGGTAGTTTTTAACATTTTTTTATTTAACGTTATTAATTTCGATTTAAATTTTAAACCTATTTTGCAAATTTGCTGCTTTATTTTAACTATTTTGGAAATATTAAAAAGTATTTAATTTACCTTTAAAACTATTAGGTATTTTATTTTTTCATTTAACAGATTTAAATTATGTATATTATTTACTCAGCATTTGAATTTCAATGGTGACCATCCTTCTTCACGAATCTTAGACCACAATAGCCACAAATATGTGAACCGGGTTTATCCTAAAAATATATGCAATATATTAAATAAACATATTTATGTGAATTAAAGTTATTTATTGAAATTGTTGTTTGCATTGAATTGTGTATTCGAATCTTTTTATTTCGAAGTTTTGGGCTTTTTATTAATATATTTTTTCATAAACCCAATTGTCCAAACATTGGGAAATAAAGAAATATAACGTCATATAAAATGCAAAAGGGCCTAACATAACGAACTTTTCAAGAGATGAAATAATATTATAAAAAGCAAACTTGCGATTTCAAAAAAAAAAGTTCATGATAGTATCATCAACTCTAGACTTTATTAATGATACTATCCAGAAAAAATAGTTTTCATAATCACAAAAATATCCATTTTATTAAGATTCTTAACTCTTTTCGAAATTTTTAAAAAAGATGTAATGCTGTTTTGCATTTTATATGTGTGTACTCCATATGTATAATTAATTCAGACATGCCAGCTTTCGGTCGGGGCTCTTTTGACAGTTTAGTGATATTATTTTATAAAACTATTATTTTTTATGAGTTTCTGCCATTTTCTCTGCTTCACTGATACATTTTAATTTAATGATACTTATATGAACGGACCCTTTATAATATCGCATTGATTACGGGATCATCAGCCTGTTCATAGAATCCAATACGGATTGCTTTGGCATCCTTTTCTCATGAAAACCGTTTGTGCTTGAATTTTGGAAATTTCTATTCAGAAATGGAATTAACTGTCCATGAATTGGAGTTCAGGAGCACTTTAATTTATGTATTTTATAGCTAGAAGATATTTTGCCCATCTTCTAATCACTAAAAATACAACTTTGTAAATGATATTCTGAATTTTGAACATAAATAACCACTTTTTGAACAAACCAATTTCGTTACGTTTTCATGAACCCATACACAATTCGAATTGGATTGGAATTACGTTTCCAATCCAATGCCGAATCGGATTCTATGAACATGCTGCATATCACTATTTTAATTGAAAATAATATTTTGAAGTTACTGACGAAAAATAGTTCCTCAATATATGTGAAAGAATTTCTTTCAGAATTGTCTCAAGATAAAGACATATCAATTAAGAAGTGAATATTTAAAACTTTGTTTATATTTTTCTATGATTGTTTTATATATGACCATGTTGCATTAAAGGAGAGCTATGTATATTCCAATTGGAAAATGCTTAAAACAAACGTAGAACAAACTCAGAGGCGCACAGGGAGAAAGAACTCATTCTAGTGGCGGCAAAATAAAAAAATTATTGGATTTAAGAAAATTTTAAACGCAGCATCAAAGCGGACAAATCAGTGTATTTAAAAATAAAATTTATTTATTAGGAAGTTACCTGGTTCAGAAATATGGCCTTTTAAACACTGAGAAAAAATTGGGTTGCAAATCTTTATTGATTTTTATATCAAACATCCAAACATACAAACTTTCTCATTTACAATATTAGTACGATTTGTTGGTGTATTGAATCGGTATTGACGTTTTCGGACAAATTAACATTTTTTTTGATAAAGTGTTATATCAGCTAAATGGCTTTCCTTTATATATTTTCTATTTCAGTTAAGGTTTAAAATCGTAAATATAGAAAAATCTTGTTTTGAACTTTTTTAAGTCTTTATAGAGATAAAAAAAGTTACCCTGAAATTTTTGTGGAATCTTAATATACGCCCATGTTCTGCAATCATCTCCAGTTCATAAGTAGGCAATTGACAAACTCAAAGCTAATTTTTAAATTACATGTTTTTAATTAAAATCCTGAAAAAACTTTAAAGTTTTTCTTCAAATAAAAAGAAAACATATTCAATTTAAATTGTGCATCATTTTATTTTCTCTTTAAAGTGCAGCTTAAATAAAATAGACCAGATCGCTTCAGTATACACTAGAGGTTGGAAAACGCCAAATTTCTGGCGTTTTTGTTTGTTAGAACAGCTGCTTGGCGTTTTCAAATCGAAAACGCCAATTTTAAGCGATATGCGTTTTTCAGAACATGGGCAATAGATATAGAGTAATATATTTCCAAAAATTAGCTGCGGAGACTAGCGGATGCGACTTTAACATTAGTTTTTCCTACTTGTCACGCATGTCATAGCATTGTTGTTATAAATAATAATTTGCAACAACAATGCTTTGATAATTCCGAACATTTTCATTCCGTATGGAATACAGAACATACCAATAAAAAGAAAATACCAATGAAGTATTCCTTTCAATGTTTTGAAATACAAGATACATTTTTAATGCATTTTGAAATCGTAATCCACTTTGAATTTTTTTAGTGTATTTTGAGTTTTCAAAATTGGTCGTATATAGCGCCCACTGCCTTTCCTATTATTCATGCCTGCGTTTTTGTGGATCAGACTATTAGTTTGGAAGATATAAGCTTTTCGACCACTAGTTTTATTAGTAAAAATAGCTGTCAATTTTTTACAGATTTTATAGCCTACATTATTGCCTATAACTCATCTAGAGATTTTTGTAGATCTAACTATAAGTTTGGAAGATATGGGTTTTCCGAAGACAAGAATTTTATTGGTGAAAATGGTCTTATACAACATATAGCGCCCACTTTGTTAAAAATTGCTGCCTAGTTTTATGCAGACCCTAACGCCTTGATCCTTGCCTATAATTCATCCATGCATTTTTTGTGGATCAGACTATTAATTTGGAAGATATAAGCTGTCCAACGACTAAAGAATTTTATCAATAAAATTGGTAATATATAACAACATATTGCGTCCATTGTGTTGAAAATATATTTTCTACACAATAGGCGCTATTCAATTAGTTTGGAAGACATGATTTTTCCGCCGCTAGATTTGTCTTTTTTCCCAGCGTGTAAATAAAATTCACATTGACTAGTAATGTATGTACTAATTGCATGTATGTATGTACGTTAAAGCGACTCACAGAAAAAAAAATTTTGTTACCCCATTCATATTAAAGATCGGTCTCTTTAATGAGGGTTTCAAAAACATTTGTGGGGTCTAGCGATGACCGCCCGTGATCTGGACCGTGTCTAAAAAAAGGTATATTTTTGTAGATTTTTGCATATTTTCTCTTAAGACAACATATAAAAATATATTACATCGCTTGAAAGATATTTTCAAGATGCATTCAATGGTGTATTAAACTTTACCATTCATACCATCAGTAATGCGTGATTCCATAAAAACCACGATTTTTTAAGGGTTTTTATTGCAGGTGCTACTTATATTAAAATAAATTGTACTTTTTTGTTAGTATTATTTAATTTGAGGCATTGTTTATTTATTTCTGTTCTTAGAAACGTGCAAACTTTTGCGATAACTAGCAACGGAAATAAATAGACAATACCTTAAATTAAAACGCTTAAAAAGTCGTGGTTTTTATGGAATAATGCATTGCTGATGGTATGAATGGTAAAGTTTAATACACCGTTCTCGGTACAAATTCGGATGTCCTGATCGAATACCCTGTACGTTAACCAGTTGGCCGCCCTTTTGATTGCCGATATTTCAGCCTGAGTGATGCTACATTGATTTGGTAGCCTAAGTTTATCCTACGTTGCATTTGTGGGATGTAGAAACCCCCGCCTTCTCCGATGCCCGACTTTGACCCGTCGGTGTAGATCTCGACTACATCCCTATATTGGTGTACATAGTCTGTCTCAGAGGACGTGCCCAAGAAATCCACCATGAATCTCTTGTCGGGCAGCAGAGCAGGTGAGCAATAATCAGTCTGGTCGGGAAGATCTAAGATTTGCCCTAATATCGTCGCATAGCCTACGTTAAGCACTTTTTAATATTCACCAAATTAATGTAGACTTTTGGATGACCTAAGGGGCCATCGCCACCATCACAGTAGACAACACGCTCGGTACATTCTTTGGGAGGAATCTCATCAATTAATTTAATACCCCAGTTTTCATTAACATAACGTTTGGCGTTGATGAAACGAACATTGCGATAATCATCCTCAGCAAAAACCTGTTAATAAAAAGTTCCAATATAAATTTTATTAAATTAAAATCTCCGGAAAACGTTTGCGTAACATCCGTAGTGCAAATTGTTTGCACTGAAAAGTTACAGGCGACTTACTTGTCCAGTGTGTGTGGTCTTTTCTAAATCTTTGCGTGATGAATATGAACGAGTGGGACTGGTGGCAAGTGGTGCTACAATATTTGTTCCATTGCGGCTTAAAATTTGCAGTTCACAAGCAATTTTCCGGCAGGCCATTTTATCAAATCAATCCAAATGTTCTACGGTTGATACAAAATATCTCTTATTATACATGTCCAGTGATGCCAGTGGAAATTTTGAAAAATCCCTACATGTCTCAAAAAATCCCTTTTTTCCCTACAACCAAAAAATTTGTCCCTACTATTTTCCCTACGCTAAAAATTTATTGCATTTAGAGAAAAACTGAAAAAATTTCCTTTACATTTTGTACATACTATAGATTTATTTCATCAGGTACAAAAATTATTTTAAAAAATCAATAAAAACAAAAATAGTGAAAACCAAATAATACTTGTTTCATTAATGGAGAAATTGTATTGTCAAATAATGTTCGATCAAATAAAAATTCCCCATTTCGATTAAAGAGTTATCCTTTTTATTGTTTTATTCCTATTTTTCCTACAAAATTGACTGGAAACCCGAATAAATTTTAAAAGTTTCCCCTTAGTTCGAGTAATGTTTAATTGTGAAAATTTTTCTAATAATTCAAATGAAATAAAACCTTTAACCGATTTTCCAAATAATTTATTACCTTCAATTCCAATTAACAGATAAATAAACTGTTTAAAGATCGATTAAAATAAATACTGTAACCATGACTTAGCTTCCCAGTAAAAGCTTTAGGAGTTTTGGTAATGAGTAGTAGTGTTTTAATCTCATTATTTATGTTGCTTATTGTTTTACTAAGTATAAAAATTTCTTATTGGCAAGGAATAATATAGGCACTTTAAAAATTCCCCACATTTTCCTCAAAATTAAAAATTGTCCTTTTTCCCTGCGCCTGAATATATCTTAAAAAAACCCTACAAAAAGGGAAAATTCCCTACTTTTGGCATCACTGTACATATCAAAAGAAAATGTTTTATTAACTTCAAAATTGACGCCACCTGTTGGAGAGTAGCATAACTTACTGCCTTTAGGGGTCGCATACACTATACCAGTAAGCCACAAAGTAAATATTTGTGAGCAAGTGTTGGTGCTAGTGATTTTAGCACCCACTATTAAAACGTCTGATATATCACTAAACTTAATATTAGGTTATCTTATAGTACATTTACATCTACGCCATAAACAGGTTATACGTGGTTTATGTCAATAAACAGGTTTATTTTCTTGTTTGTAACCTGTTTTCCCATGCAAATCATAAACTAGCTTGTAGAATGTTTATCAGAAAAACCAGTTGTTACAATCAGTTTTTGTGAATTATCCTATTCACAAACCCGTTTTTTTCACATTTGACTGGCAGCACTAAAGAAAGAAAATAAACGTTCATATTGAGTTTGACACAACATTCTATGAAATTATAAAATATTGTCAACGATAAACATAATAATTGACAAAAATGCCAACGTAAATGGTATAGTTTTGGAAACTCGCTTAAAGCCTTAAACCATTTTCAGCATTGCTGATGTAAATGCACTATTAGGTTGAACAGGCTGCCGGTTTCTAAAAACCGAGCCACTTGGGTCCTTTGGTCCCTTGTGATGCCTGGGATGGATAGTAGAAAATTTAATGGGGGTCTACACTAGCCATAAAATCGGTATGAGCATCATGTCGGGCATGGCTAATGTAGACCGCTCATGCCCATGTTTCGTCCATGCTCTGACATCGATGCCCGAACATATGGTTGAGCATCAATGTTCGCCATGTAATTCGCCGTCAACAAACATTTTCAATAGAAAGAAACGAGACAGAACAAAACTTGTAAATATTCCATTTCTATTGCACTACCACAAAATACATTGATAATGCAGAGCATGGGCATCGTACGTATTCATCACACAAAGAAGTTGATGAGTTTTTTGCAGTTGCTCTGCCGGCGTTATGTCATGTTCAAGTTGATGCTCGTGAAGACGTAGGGTTAAGAGGTTAAACCAACCCGAGTACCATATGAATGAATTCATTCCCCTAATGTCGCATTCACCCAGGTCTGCTAGTTCGGGTAGTGACGGATTTCCCATATATGACACCCTATCTCTAAATAGTGCTGGACATCGACAGAGGTGGTGCTTGACAGTCTCTTCCTCCTCCTCGTTTTGACAACTACTGCAGAAATCGTTGAAAGGAAGATTTAATCTTCTGGCATGGGCACCAATGAGAGAGCGTCCCGTTATGACCGCTACGAGCAGCTGTTGACGAGGAAGCCCCAGTATGGTTGCAGATCTTGCGAAAAAACAATATGAATGGTTCTTATTATTAAATTTTAAAATAATGAATTTTTAATTAAAATTAGTTAAATGGTTCTAATCATATGAACGGAAATTTATGCATTTTTTGGTCCTTTTTGCAAAAGGACTTTTAAACTACAGGGTGTCTGGTGGCAAATTTATGTTTTTAAATACGATTATTTCAAAAAGTAATAAACGGTGCGGAGGGAGGTTGGCTCCGTTGGAATTATCGATTGTGCGGATTTGTTAGTCACGATGTCGCAGTGGTAGTGAGCATCGCGCGTTCGCTGTGGAGACTTTTTTAAGGGTAATGATTTTTACGTAATTGCTCGTCGACAACTTTGTTCAAAGCTCGGTATTCGGCGAATAGGTGATGGACCGAGTGTAAATTTAATCGTTCGTGGGTGCAGAGGTTCCGCGCAACTGCTTCGGCTATGAATGTTCCACGGCGTGCCCAGTCGATGTTCAAGGACTACCGAAAACATTGAACTGGTTGAAAGCAGTTTACGTGAAAATCTGCTACTTTCAATACGGAAAAGAGCAGCCTCACTGGGACTTCCAAGAGCGATTATTCACGAAATTTTAAAAAAGGATCTGAAGTTCCATCCTTTTAAAATTCAAATCGTTCAAGAACTGAAAGAAAGTGACTTTGATTTACGCAAAAATTTTTGTGAAACCATGTTGGAGCGTTTTCACACTGTAAATCACATTCTTTGGAGCGACGAGGCTCATTTTAAGTTAAACGGCCACGTCAACAAGCTAAACTGCCGTTACTGGTCTCCAAGAACTCGCAGCCCTCGATTGAGACACCCTGTACTGTTGCATAAAACTTTAATGTTGTTGCTATTTTTCTAATCTTATGCAAGCCATACACGTTGCGACCGTTTGTACAACTTGAAAAGGTTGTACACGAGATTACAACGTTTGTAGGCTCGTTGTATCAAGTTGTGTTGGTTGTACGAAAGTAGCGATTCTATTTAAAGAAATCAAATAGGAAATAGACTTTTCAAGCCACAATATTTACTTTGCATGGGCATGACACTGCCCACTTTTTTAATCATGATGTAGTATTGAAGCTGTTGTATAAAAGTAGCTGAAAACGAATGTGCATTTACTTTTTATGGGCGTGACCCTGTCCTCTTTTCAACGGGACCAATTTGAAAGTACGTCCCTTCAAATAAAGAAAAAATCCGAAACTTGTTTAGAATTGGTGGAGTTTTTAGGGAACACAGATAAAACAATACATACATGACGAATTGATAACCTTTCCCCCTTTTTTAAAGTCGATTAAAAAGTAAATTCATACTTAATTTTTTTTAATTTACTATACATATTTGCTTGTTCTGTAAATCGAGTCTATTTAAAACAACTCGATTTACCAAAATTAAATCCAATAGCAAATTTTTTTGTGGTTTTCTATATTTTAGAGCTTAAAATAGAATGAGTAGTATGTATAAAAAATTATTTGCATTTTACTTAACAATTTGTTTTAAAACCAAAAATATCGTAATATTATATTGAATAATTTCCGGAATTTTGTGTTTTAAACAAAATTTTAAGTAAAAAGCAAATACTTTTTTTTTTATTCATACTACCCAATATCTGAAATTATTTTTTAAATATGATCAAGGTAGATCAACACCAGGTAGTCGCCGTGGAGAATTTACATTTGGGCTGTCAAAAAAGTTGATACATTAACACTGCTGACAGGTCAAATGTGTAAACATTTACGTAAACAGCTGGGCTCTTTCGGCCATCTAGTATGAATTCGCCTTGAATATGATTTAAAAAACGAGAAATTTATTCGGATTCGGCCGCTAATCTGTTTTGGGTTAAATTCACTAAAATTTTATATTTTGGTAAAGTATGATTTATTAAAGATCAATTATATTTACGTAATAAAAAAAGTTCATTTTTTTACTAAAGTTTATTAACGTACAATAGTAATTAGAGTAATATATTATTACGAATATGGATGTATAATATATATTCATAATACTTTAACAAAGGTTTGTTATAACAGATTTCCATTAAATATTTGTTTTATAAACCTGTGATAAGTATTATGAATATCCGAACTCGCGTGTTGACTGGGTATGTGTTTTAAGTAGGTACCCGAAATAACTGTTCTTAATATCCAATTGGTTACAGAAAAAATATTTTCAAAAATTTAGTTTATATTACATATAAGCAACCAAAAAAAATTTGTAGTTGTATACGATTCTTATTTCCTCAGTCCTCCTATAAACTTTATAAAAGGTTTTTATTTATGTCATATATCGTTACTTTAATTTACAAAAGGTGTATCTAACATATAAAAAATTTTTTAAGTTTGAAACTAAAAAATTCAAAAAAACTTATGAATAGTTAGTTTTAGAACTATAAGAAATGTAGGAAATCATCCAGCCTACATATTTCATAGTTCTTAAAATATACATATACTTACTGTTTTGTAGTTCTTTTGTTAAGTTTTGTTTCAAACTTAAAATTTTGTATATGTTGACACGGCTTTTGTAAATTAAAGTAACGATACGTATGTACATACTCGTATTAGCACTTCTAGGGAAAAGTCCACTTTGTGTAACGTCACGCCAACAAGAAATTAAGCTTGTATTTCAGAACCATGTAGTCCGATTTTTCCAAAACTTTTTTTACTAAATGCTTATCTGCCTGGACCTTATTTTTTTCTTGAATATTTTTATCCAAATCGACACTCAAATACAAACTATCGATAAATATATTGTGGGTACAATCGACAGTTTCCCCATCACTAATGTGTGTGTTTAAGGCAGGTCAGACTGCAGATATTTGTCAACGCTTAACCACTACATAGCTTTATAATCAGGCGTTGTCTGTATTCCATGCGAAATGAAAATGTTCGGTATCGCCAGAGCATTGTTTTTACAAACATTAATTTGTAACAAAAATGCTTTGATAATTTGTAACATTTTAATTCCGCATGGTATACAGAATAGGCCTGATAGTTTTATTTTATTCAAATGTTCATTAAGTGAAACAAATGCAAATATTCCAGCATGTTCTGTAAATCACGAGATGTCAATTCACGGTGATTTAAAAAAATTTATAAAGGGTTTTATTGCTTTTGTAAATTGCACGATTTATAACGTTGAAAGTTCGAATAAAATATTCTATTTTAAGTGACAAAAACTTAAAACAAAAACCCACTAACAAGTCAGCTATTGGTTTGTTTTTGAAATCACGTGATTTGAAATCACCGTGATTTTCAGAACATGCACCATTATATCAGTACGTCGGAGGTATACTGCACCATATCGTCATAGTTACTGTTTTTAACTCAGCTCATTGAGATCTTCCTGAGACTACACTTCACCATGTATTAATAACGCCAGAACTAAAAATAGCGGAAAAATATAGCTCTGGGGCCCACTTCTTAAAACTACAAATTATAAATCTACAAGTAAAATACATTCAAAACAACAACACTTATACAAAACATTGGCTTGTCTACATTTTGCTTGTAGATTTGTAACATGCAGTTTTGAGAAATAGTCTCCTGATCGAAACATCATTAAGATTAAATCTGCGTACTGAAAAAATTACTAAAGTGGCATAGTGCAGTATACTTCCGAGGTATTGAAAGATAAGCATATGTACGTACACACATATACATAGGTATATATACCTGTTCTGTTCTGTGCCTGTTCTGTAAATCGGTTCGATTTCAAAACGCTCGATTTAGAAGAATTAAATCCACTAACAACAACATTTTTCAGACTTTTTGTAGTTTTATAATTTTTAGGGCTTAAAAAATCTTATCTGAAATTAATTTACTATATATGTATGTGATTTAAAATCAGGGACCGAAAATAACAGTTATTATCAAAATTTCAGTCCAAAAAGTCAGACAGAAATAATTTATCTATGCGATATTTGAGTATAGCATTTGAGTATAGATTGGTCGTGAGCTAAGGAATAAAAATCTAAAAATACTTTTATTTCTTTACTTTTTTCAAAAAAGTTTAAATAAAACTGTTATTTTTTGACTGACACTTTTTGGGTCAAAAATAAAAGTTAAAATTTGACCGCTATTTTTTTGGTCAAAAATAAAAGTTAAAATTTGACCGATATTTTTTGGTCAAATATAAAACTAAAATTTGACCGATATTTTTTCGGTCAAAAATAACAGTCAAAATTTGACCGAAATTTTTTTTGGTCAAAAATAAAAGTTAACATTTGACTGATATTTTTTTGGTCAAAAGTAAAAGTTAAAATTTGACCGATATTTTTTGGTCGAAAATAAAAGATGAAAATTTAAACGGATTTAGAAATCGATACCCAGCATTCCTTGGTTATTTTAACCACTTGTCATGCTTGATATTAGTGAGCAGGAGTATCAACTATTGAACCAATTTATTAAACGAAATTGAATATAAGAGCTATTACAAGTTAAATCAATGTTGATTCATAGAAAATTCAACATGTCAGATTGTTAGCACCAAATATTACTTCCTCTTTTTTTAAATTCTAATTTTTATTTTTGACCAAAAATATTACGGTCAAATTTTAACTTTTATTTTTGACTAAAAAATATCATCAGTCACATTTTAACTTTTATTTTTGACAAAAAAAATATCGGTAAAATTTTAACTTTTATTTTTGACCAAAAAAATATCAGACAAATTTTAACGTCTATTTTTGACCTAAAAAATAATAGTAAAAAAATAACTATTACTTTTTGACCGAAAACATATTGGTCAAAAAATAACTATTATTCGGCCATGTCACAGAGTTCAATTCCGTTCGGAAACGAAATTCAATCAACCCTAATATGTCAAGCCCTAGCTGGAGCATACCGCACCATAATAGCGCCGCCAACAGTCTGGACACACTTGACAAATTTGCGTATTTTAGTTTTCTTTTTTAGACACCAGCTGCTACAAAAATGGGTTAGTTGAATTCCGTTTCCGAACGGAATGGAACTCTGTGACATGGCCGATTATTTTACTTTTTCGAAAAAAAAAGTCATAACAGTTAAGGTCCCTGTTTAAAATAAACCAATTTGGCCATTATTTTTGTAAAATTTACTCGTATTCGATTTACAGAACATGGCCAATAGTCTATATATACCTAAATGTATGTACATATTCACCCTTATATATAGGTTCACGTGAAATGTGTTCCCTTTCCCTAAAATTAAGATCGTCAATTTTGTGGTGTTGTTGTATTACTGTACCATTTGGCTCGTTTTGTTCAGCATTTTTTTTTTCATTGGGATATATTTCACGTGAACAAAATGTTCGACTCTTATTCCCGATAAGGGTGATTATAGACATACATACATATATATTTTGATTAAGTGCTATGAAACCTAATATTTATGAAATGATGTCGGACTATATCGAAAATCTACTTTTCTTTTTTGCGTTTTTTCGATTTCTTTTTCTTGTTCTTTTTTCGTTCAGGACTGATCGACCTCTCGCGCTTTTTTTTCTTCTTTTTCTTTTTAATATTGTTATCAGCATTATCAGCTGCTAGACCGCCTACGCCACCTGATGATACATCATGTTCCATGGATGGTGTCCGCTCCAATCTATAACGTTTAGATGATTCTTTTTCTTTTGTCGCTGCAGCAGCTGCTTGGTCACGTTGGGCGTCCAGTTCTTTTTGTAAGGCCAAACTTTTTGCCAAATCTTCTTTTGCTTTTCGATCTACATCAAAGCTAGAGCCTTCAACAAAATATTCGGAAATATTGAAAGCCTCACGCAATTTAGCATTTTTCTCTTGTTGAGCTTCTGCTATTTGATGGGAATCGCGAACTGCTATTCTGCCAAATTCATCCTTTGGTATATCCGACTTTCCTTGTCCCAGTAATTTCTTCCTATAGGATTCAACTTTAGTCTTGATTTCATCAGACGACACACCTTGCTTTTCCAAAATTTCTTCAAATTCTAAACATTTTACCTCAATTTTACGCTTACGATCATGGTCTAAAATGTCTTTGTTTGGTGGACGATTTAAGGTAGCATCCAATTTTTTTATATCCTCCTCAGAACGGTAATTAGAGTTATCCTTCTTGCCTGATCGAACAAAAGCCCAATTACGTTGCACATGTCCATTAGTGCCTGAACCACGAGGAGTGGTTAATCCGATACCATTATACATTATGAATTGTTTTATTATGTTATTTCTTTAAAGCAATATGCTTTTTAACATTTTTTTTGTTAATGTTACATAAAATTATTGAATTTTTACGGTGAATAAATTATTTTCACAATCTACATAAATTTTGCACGCACTAAAAATTATTTGTTATTATTTTGTGTTAGTGCTGAGTACTCAGTACCAAATATATTTTGCGGTAGTCCAAAGCGAATTAATATCAAGTGGCCTTATCATCAAAACAATACACATACAAGGCAGATGTAGGACTATTTTTATATGTGCTTTGACAGTCCGGGTTAAAGTTTTTCTCTTTTCTTATATAGTTTGACTGCTGGGCTGTAATCCACTGATGATCATCTGTGATGATAAGGCTACCTGGTACTGTACTCGACTTGGCGGTAGTCAGTAATACTTTCAGAGTTGCATTTTCTAGACAAAACCCAGGGGCCGGATATCGTAAAGTATTTTTGGTCATAATAATTCTCACTTTAATTTAAGCGTCCGCTACGATGAGAATGAATTATTTTGACAGTTACAATGAACACAAGAAACAAAATAATTTTACTGGAAAAAATGCGGTGAATTGTGTTTATTAAATATTTTGAATCGCAAGCTCCGAACGCTTCTGCCGATTGTCGGAGAGCTTTCACCAAAGCAGCAAAACTTATAAAATGCTCGACCTGCACTCCAGCTCTCACCAGCGCTGCTCAGGTCTCAGAAACTCAAACCAATACACCCAATGTTTCATAGGTGTATGCTGCCGTTGCATATTGACAGTGCGAATTTCAAAGCAAAAGAGAATTGCAGAGCACATGAAACTGTGGCTGCCTTCCTAAACGGATGTTGCTTTGCAGTTCAACAATGTCCCGTATTCCCAAACGCAACCGTGCAAACGTTGACAAAGTATTGTAATCCTAAAGTCAACTGTTTTGCAGCTGAACTGCAATAAACGCAATTAGCGCACTATTTCAATTGACAATGCATTTGATTTGCAGAGTTGTAAAGTATAATTGCTTGATTTAAACACTGCTTTGACGTTTAGGAAGGCAGTCTGCGTTACCCCTCCCCAATCTTTTCACCTCTCTCACCTATAAGCTTAAGAGTTTCTGCAACAAAAATTTAAAGTCTGGACGGAAACTTACTGCCAGTTTTTGTAAAATAAAACAAAAATTTTGTGTGAGAAATTATACTGCCAACAAAAACATATTATCGTATATTATTGTTGTTTTCAACATAAATTCTCACATGAAATGTTTGTTTTATTTTACAAAAACTGGCGGTTGCTGACTTATTTTCGTTCGCTTACGTTCGACATCCTGCGACATGCGGTAAGTTTTCCTTACACTCAGGAAAGCGTAAGCAAAAGAAACAAAGTTGTTCATGAACATGAATGATGGTGAATGAAAAGTTTTATAACAATTATTTAATTTAACATTTTATTTTGCAATTGTATACAAATTAATTTCTTTATCTATCATTATTTTATTTAAGAAGAATGTTTTTTGTTTTTTTTTTTCAGTAAATTCTTTAATTTTTTTCGTTTCACATAATAAATAGTTTCAGATTTATGCAAGTATTTTTATGCTTTTTTATATTACTCGTATATATGTACATACATATTTAATGACGATGAATTAAAAATTTGTTTGTTCTTACGGGTTTGCTAGTATTTAATTTTACTGATGCAAACGAGGCTAATAAAATATGTTGCATATTTCTTTTATATGTACGATGTGAAGGCAAATTATTTGTTTCATTATTTCCAATTTTATTATATTTATATTTTTTAACAAATATACACTTTCAAAATATTTTGCTTAAAATAATGATACATAAAAACAAATATATGGAACTGTTCTGTGTTTAACTCGAAATGAAAATAATGTGAATTTACCTTAAAATTGTTGTTATAAATAACTTTTTAAAACAACAATACCATGAAAATTTACATTATTTTGATTTGGAATGATATAGTGAACAGTCCCCATAGACTATAAAGCAGAAAAGGCTTTTAATTTTTAATACATTAAATGTAAATAATATAATAATAATGGAACGTTGAATATACATACGTTTTTGTTTAACAGAAAATCATATTAAAATAAAGTATTTTGAGGTAAACTTAACAGCGAGACTTGAAAAATTACTGAATATTTAAAGAGAATCCTTGAAAAGTAAATTTTCTGTTTTTCAACACAGAATAAACCAACCATTTGTTTAAAAGTTGATAGTTAGTTGTAAAGCATTTTCGAAATTGGTAAAATACATTTTTCTTCTTCTTTTGTGATTTAATTCACATTTGGTCCCAGCCTTTAATTAAATAGAAAAAAACTAATGCTTAAAATCAAAGAAGATAATTCGTTTGACTTTGTTAGATTTTAAGCAATTTCACGGGCACTGGGCAGGAACGACTCCCAATAAGTAATAATCTAGGAATTTGGAGAAATCTATGTATTAAGTAACAAATTTCATTTTTGTACTTTAAAAGGAAGCTTACTTGTTGTTGGTGTGCCATTTGATCTTCTATATATCTTATCATATTGGTCTTAAAGTCTTTTATTCGACGCATTTCAAAACGCTCCATTTCTTTTTTTATTTCTTGCGATATCTCCTCAAATTGTTGCTGGCAACGTTGTACTTTAACTTGCCACTGAAAAGGATGTTTTTATAAACAAAAGCATAATAAAGTCTCAACATTTTCAAAATTAATAGCAGAGCCATGAGCAAACCAAAACCAGAAATATTAATACATATTCACATAATTAAAATTTTTCTAAACATATTGATCATCTTTGATCATGTTAAAATTAAGAGATACAGCCATCTCACAGAATACCATTCCGATCGGAAGTGGTTTCAATTCCGTAAGTTACTTCTTCAGAAAACAAAAAACCGAAAATTTTCTTCGTAATCAAACCACTTTTAAATTTCAAAGTGGAATTGAAAAACACTTTTCTACTGACTTCATTTGCAGTAAATACTAAAAAAACGTGCATACTTTTAGAAGCGTCAAATAAATATTTGGTCATGAGCTTTCCATGTTAATAAAAAGCTCAATGTGAGCTTTGCATCTTAAAACAAGAGTAAACAAACGCCTCAAGGTATAAAAACTTTATTGTAAAAACGAAATACAAAATAAACGGAATCTAAAGCACCAAAAATGTACTTTTTCGGAATGACAAGTACGGAATCAAAACTAATCCGAACGGAATCAGTGACACGGCTGATAATATAAGTTTGACTTATTTACATAAGTTGACGCAAAGAAAATTAAATAAAATTAGAAGATTTTCTTAAGGTTTTACGGAAACTTACCTCTTCTACTTCCAGCTGAGCTTGTTCCAATTTATCTGTTCGATTATTTAACTCAAAACGGCCACGATTTTCACGTCTTTTTGACAATTGCATTTGGGCATGTTGCCAATTTTGAAAAACTTTTACTCGCTCGTGAAACACTGATTTAATGGCTGTAAATAAACCCAAATAGTCTTTAACAAATTCGGACAAAATATAATAGTCCGAATTAGACTGCTCCGCGCGTAAGATTTCAATTTTCTCCTCAACATCAGCCAAATTTGATAGGGCCCTCGATAGGCCAGTATGCTCTTCACAAGTACTTAGCATTGCTGCAGATTTTGCTACTAAACCAGTAAGATTTGCCAGTTCTTTGCGAGTAGTTACTAAAGCTCTTAAAGCGGAATGTAATTTTTGTAAATGACCATCCAGATTTTCAACTTCGGTTATTTTCTCATCAAACCACTTAAAATAGAAAAATAAACAATAAATAACAAAATATTCCAACAAATGTAAATACTTACAGGATCATTTTCATCCATTTTATACGTAATTTTATTGACAGTCTCACCAACTTTATTAAATAAACGTACTACGGCTGCTCCACTGAGAGCGGCTGTATTAACAGCGCGAGGCAATTCCTTTGAAAAAAGAAGTTTAAATGAAATTCCTAAATGCATTTAAATGTATAAAAAACATACTTGATCACTTTCTAAGAAATTTATAAAATCTAAATCAACTCTTAAAACAGGATGTTGAGCTGTGCGATTCATATAACGTTCTAAAGCAGCTCTACGTTGTTCAACCCATTCCAAGTTTGTGCCATTGCCGGGTTCACTTTGTTGGGGGCTCATTTTAACTTTTGTCGAACCTTTATTAGATACTCATGAGATGTTAATAATTTTTTCTAATATTAAATCTGTGGACTTTTGACAAAACAACTTTAAGTCTTATTATCAAAATTTTCAGGACAACAAAAATACTCTTTTTAAAGTGCCGAATATAACTTTTTTTGTATGGTCTTAAAGAACAGTAAAATTTACGTATAATTAAATTATTTGAATTATACGGCTCTGTTCTGTAAACCGAATCTGAGCAGGATAATTTTATTTAGAGCTGTTTTTCCTTTCTTTTTCGCATACATATTTCCAATTCTTCAGTAATCAGTCGCAAAATAAGAAAAATCGTGATGAGCAAAATTTCAAAATATTAATATTTTCTTTACCAGTTATCGCAGGAATCTGTATAGTAAATGATAATAAAAATTCAAAATTTTCTTAACTCGACTTAAGTGTTTTTGCCAACAGTCGACAGAAATATCAATACATCATACCGAATATATTTTTAGATGGTGCAGGTGGCACAATTTTTCCCAATTTTATGTATTTACTTGCCAACAAAGAATGTATGCCTAAGAAATCACTAAAACGTCTTAGGGTACAAAATTCTGTACCCTTATATTTTGGAATGTTGGTTTTTGTAGTAACTCTGCATAGTAAAACATAAAAAAACGGATAAGTAAATTAAAATGTTTATTATTACAAATAAACTTACTTGTAAGTCAAGTAGGAACCCATGCCATCACCAACTTTTTGAGGTTCCGATATTGTTATTTCCATATAATAATCTCCACCATCGGAGAGAACATCCTGCATATTACTGGATGATATACGACGCTGAAATATATTACAGAAGCATTTGCATCATTTCTTTGAATCGAAACAATGAAAGTTGTCAGTTCAAAAAAGCGGTATGTATACTTTTAATAAGCGTTCTTTATTCTAAGGAGTTGTTATTAAGTATGTATTTGAAAGATAACTTCATTAAAACAACTTCCAAGTACACTGGTGATGACAAATTTAGCTCATTTTGCAATAACAACCCATCAAAGAATATTTCAACTAAGAAACGATGATCACTTTACAATCGAAAGGGCATCAACTAATGGTCTGCATCGTATTTATTAAAAGGCATTTGAATACATTAAAATGTGTTAAGTACTCGAGTATACTCGAGTATAAAATTATTTGAATGTTTACTCTAATAAGTGAGTTTATTTAAAGTGCTACTAGTAATTTTTGAGTTTATTTGTTTGTTTTTGGTTTTGCAAAGCGAACACAAGAGTTTCATGGTTTTTAGTGTATTTATTAGAGATGAGCGATATTTCAGTACCTGTGATTTAATCACTGTTACTGAAAAATCACGATTCACAGTTGTGACAAAATTTGTCAAGTAACTGTTACTTGCAAAGTTGTTCTTTTCTATTTGTTACATACAGAAAATTATGATATTTCACTGTTTGTGTGAGTAATAACGTTTTTTATTTACGTACAATAACAACAAACGTATAGTGTTGCTATTTCTTTTGTTCTCTTCTTCCTTATTAGTATTTCTTTTTAAAATTCAAAGTATATTTTAAGGCGTATTTAAATCTGCCTTGGTATATTAAATAACAACGTTTTTGTTATAGAGATGAATGTGTCACAGTTTTAAGTAACAGTGATTTTTAAATCACGTTCACTGTTCACGATGTTCTTTAAAAATCACGGGATCGCCCATCTCTAGTATGTATGTATATATGTATGTCTGCTTTTAAAGGAAAATAACAACATAACACAAAGTCATTGCCTCCACTGAAAGTATGAAATTACTCGTTCATGTATTCAAACACTCAAATAATATTTGAATGTTTTGTGTAAGAATATAATTGCGACCGAACATTGCTATGGTTTGGTATTTTCAAATTACTTTTATACATATTCGAAGTAAACCATATGCGTCGTTTGAATAGCATTAAGCATTACATTCACCTTATTCACTCTTGTGTTTTACAGCATTAACTCTCGTCGTTCTATTTGAGTGTTTATTATTTGAATGAATGCTACTCTCTAGTATCAACAAGTACAATGAAAAGTGTTACGTGACCTCATTTCGCTGTGGTTGAGATGCCAGCCTGCTCAAAACGGCATCCGCAGGGCAGGTCCCAGCAATTTATATTGTTTTATATAAATGTTTGCACCGAACTAAAAATCAGAAAGCCTTTTTAATTATATTGCCTGAGAATACCCACAAAAAAATTTAATCACCATGCACAAGGCGTTACAGGGAACAAAGTTTTTAATTAAAATAAGAAAATTAGTTCAAAAAGTTAAAAAAAATTTAAGGAAATATGAACTAATTTATGTAAAAGTTCCTATCTCGAATGAAAATATTTTGGAAAGAAATTATCATGTTCGATTCATAACATTTATAAAAAAAAGTTCCTTGGATATATACCTGCCTAAAAATTATTATTATGACCTTTATAAATTTATTTCCGCTTCTCCTGGATGTATGAATTGATTTTTGCCTTTATTAAAAAGGTCAAGAAAATTTTTTTAATTTTGAAATTTCTTTTTTTTCAAATGAAAACAATTATTTTATTCAGTACACGGAAAAAAGTTTGAACATAAAAATAAATGAAAAAAGTTCATAGTCTATTGTTCATATATTTTATTAATTTATAAATAAAAAACCGGAATTATTTCATTCGCAGTATGAATTTACTGCCTGTTCCACGATGTCGACAAGTCGACTTCGTTCTCATATTTATATTAAAAGTAGGGATGTAACCGATACCGATATATCGACGATACTTCAAATTTTCCGATACATCGGTATCGGCGATATAATGCTGTCGATACGCCGATACTTTAAAATTTTTTTTCAGTTTTTTTTTTAATAAATTATTTATTTTTTGTTAATTTTACCATGAACTAAATTCATTTAGTTATTTTTTAGATCTTATTAATATCAATTTTAAAAATTAACAATACTTTGCGCTGCTATTTTGTAAAAAAAATAATATATTTTTTGTTAATTTTACCATGAATTCAAATTCAATTTGTTGTTTTTTAAATCTTATTCCTAGCAAAAAAAGACAAGACTTATTGTAAACGCTATAAAATACACTTTATATGAAAATATAAAAATGGGTTTGAAAATTTTTGCAAATTGTTGCAAAAAAAAATACACAAAATTTAAAAAAATCGGTATAAAATAAAAAATTAAATTTTTCATTAATATGATTATTTCGAACGTATTTGCTTTGTGAATCCAAATTGATTATTAGGCTAAGGTTCGTAGCGTTATATTCAGAAAGAATTGGGCATGATTAATATTCCAAGGAACAAGGGAAAAATTAACATCAACTAAATTTTTCAACGTACACAGCAGAACAGAGTAGTGCCAATTTCGGAAGCCGCTACAATTGCATCGTCAGTGCTCACGTGTATTTGCTTATCACCACTTGTCAGGTGGCTGTTAAATGTGATTTTAATTCTTATATATACAACTTTTTCGAGCTAAATCTAGTGGTTGTTTACTAGATTTCCCATACAAAACGAAATCTACTTTGTCAGTAGATTTGAACGAAATCTACTCAAAATCTAGTATTTTTGTTTTATTTCTACTACCCTGTACAACATTTTTATATAAACGGTGAGTGAATTAGCTACGCTCTACAAAAATTGTCTAATAAAAGTGTGTGTATTAGCTAAAGCCTAGTATGCCGATCCGCCTGAATTTCAGATTTGAAATTTTGTATTTATCTCTACACGGAATAATTAATTAATTGAACATTAATTTTTGTTTTAGTTGACGGAAAAAAGTCTACAATAATTGATATACCATCCCTGTTTTAAACAAAAATTGTGTTGATTTTTCTTTTCAGCTCATGTTCAACATTATTTCTTGAACATAAGTTTGAACAATTATGTCGCAATTTATTTGCAAATAAATGTTTCTGCGGTCCACACGTGAACATATGATGTTGGAAATAGAATTTGACAGCTGAGAACATAATTATTTCCAAGTTTATTGCTCGTGGAGAGCCCCGGTAAGATAAATTTCAGTCAAAGTATTTATTCTTGCATACGAAATCTAGAAACATTTCAAAAAAGCTTTGTATAAACGATATAGATTTCGAAAAAGATTTCAAATCAAATCTACTAGATTTCGAGACAGTGTAAATGCCCTATTAAGCTTTCAATAAATAAATTTATGAAATCAAAATTGCTGTGAAAAAAATTTTCAACTTTTTTGTCAACAAATTCTAAAATGCTTTTCTATTTATACAAAGTAAAAATACAATTAATTCCAAATAGTCCGTTTGGCAGAAAGGAAATAGTTGTGCCTAGTACAACAGACTATAAAAGTTCAATACTGAATTTTTAAAAACAGTTTTTAAAGAATTTATGAAGTAATTTATGTAAAAATTCCTAGCAGGAATGAAAATAATTTGGAAAAAATTATCATGTTAGATTCATAGCATTTATGAAAGAATTCCTTGGATATAAGTACTATTTTTTTCTGTGTAATAGATTAATGACAGCACGTTACATTGTTCTTTAATATATTACAAAAATGTCGTAGTCGAAGGCGAAAATCGTCAAACATGATAAGGGCCATTAATAAACAATTAGCTACTGGCTTGAAATTTTTACATGTTTATATGTTCATATATACTTAAATATGAAATCAAACCAAATAAGTTTGTCTTGAGTAGAACAAAAAATCAGAAAAATTGGAATGCAAAAAAAAACACTAATGGCAACACTGAGAAAGTGCAGTTTAATATCAACTTGAATAATTTAATTCTCGTATTCAATTTTCACTTGTAATTATCATTAATAATTCATACTAGAATAAAGAAATAATAAAAAGGAGCTTACCACAAGACAAAAGAAAAAAGTGAATATCAATAAGTATCAAATGAAATACAGCTCTATGACTGACAGTATGAATTGATTAAGAGTAGATGACTGCATACCACCGACTTTGATCGATTGGTCTAAACGGTAAAGAACTCTGAGATTAGCGGGAGCTATCGAAACGTCAGTTCAACCCTCCGCGCAGTCAAAATTTTTTTGTCTACATGCTTCACATTTATCTCTAAATAAGAATATAATTTAATTGAAAAATTAAATTAAAACCGAACTCAAGCCAAAAATAATTAAATTTCTTTGGATATAAACCCATACAGTTCGACTAAACTCATAACTTAATTGTTAAATTTTATTATTTTTAGTTAAAATTTTAAAAATTTAACACAACGGGACTATAAGGACCAAAGTGGGCTGGTTTTAACCTTCTAAACTGGCAACCTGTGCAACTTAATTAAACTATTTTATAGTAGTGCACTAAATTTCAAAACTCCGTGACAACTCCTTCTATTTTTGTCCCATCTTTATATGTGATTAAAACTCTCTAGGCCGAGGATTAACACTTGTTACGTAGTTGATAGTTTAGGTTGAAAAATTATTTTCATGCGCCTCAAACGGGTCAAATGAAAATTTACATTTTGTATGGGAGCCGCCTTAAGGAGTGGAGACAGTGGAAAGGTAGAATAGAAAAGAAAAATGTTGGGGAAAAAATTAAGTAGAGTCGGTCTTACATTTGACCAGTCTGTGGGACTTTTTCTTCTTATTATGTATGATAAACTTTGTACAACTCCATAAAATTATAAAGGTTGAAAAATTATTTTCATGCGCCTCAAACGGGTCAAATGTATAGAAAATTTACATTTTGTATGGGAGGCGTCTTAAGAAGTGGAGAAAGGAAGATTAGAAAAGAAAAATGTTGGGGAAAAAATTAAGTAGAGTCGGTCTTACATTTCACCAGTCTGTGGGACTTTTTCTTCTTATTATGTATGATAAACTTTGTATGGGAACCCCTTGAAGAATGGAGATGGGGTATAGTTATGTTCAGAAATAATATTTTGACTAGAAAATTAATGGGAGTCAGTCATACATTGAACCGTCTGGGAGCACGCTAGGAGCTGTGGGGCTATTTTTTACAACTCCATAAAATTATAAACTGTATGGAAGCCCATTTAAGTAATGGAGATGAGGTGTATGTTCAAGGATAATGTTGGGAAGGAAAAAATAAGGGAGTCGGTTCTACATTTTAACCCTCTAGGAGTGAACCTGTTGCAGTTAGGGGGTTTTTGCCCTAGTCCAAACAAGACCACCACCTTTAATTTTTAGGTACATACATCTTTTTCCGAACTTCCGAAATCGATGTTGGGCACTAACCCATACATATATATGTATGTATCAACAAAATACATATGTATGTATCAACATACATATGTATGTATCAACAAAAAAATTATAAATAAAATCCTAAGCCCACTAGTTTTATATACCTATTACATATTATATTTGATGTTAAAGACACCGCCCATAATTAAATGTAAACATTTTTAGAATATGTTCTTATGATGATAATGAGTAAACAATGACGATTTTGGAAAGTGACACGCAAGCTATAAACATCTTTGAAGTTATTTATTTTTTTTACTTCTTTTTTATATTAAAGCTGAACAACTTGTTACTTACATGCATGAGATTTTGATTTAATACATTGTTATTGCTCACCGCCGGCGATGGCACTTCCTCTTCTTCGTCCTGTTCATCTTCATTATTGGAGTCTACGTTATTTATATCTACATCAGCAAATTCACGTTGCATACTATCTACAGCTTCCATAGACATTTTTGTTCAACTTTTTTTCTAACTGATGGAATAAAATGTAATGTTTTTCGATGATAATTATTATTTTATCAGTTATTAGCAAGCACACAAAAGAAATACAAAAGTGCAATTTTTCCGATTCACATACATATTAAAGCGAATAAATACCAAGGGCCTTATCATTAAAACAACACATACGAAGTTGTAGACTATTTTTATTTGTACGTTGACAGTTCGGGTCAAATTTTTTATCTTTTTTATATGGAGTTTGACTGATGGGATGCAATCAGCTGATGATCAGCTTTGCTGATAAGGCTACCTGGAACTACTGTCGCCTTGAAACATAAAAAAAATGCTTCTTCTTTTTTGTAATAATTTCAGAGTTTGTTCATCCAGGTGTGGAAAATAGAGTTTTTCATATGGTACTGTATCCCAACTCAAAGACTTTTTTTGATAACACAAAGTTCAGTAGTGAAATTCGATTTACGGCCCTTTTCACAATGTACGATTAAAAGTTAATGTGGACTTTAACGGCAAGTTCGGCATACAAAACTTGCCGTTAACGATAAAATAAAAAGTGAAAATTACATGATGTAACTAAGAGTACAAAGAGTATATATAGTTCTTCAAGCAAAACGATTTATAGTATGTTTCCACCAGTCTTAAATTACTTTTAAATTACCTAGATTTAAGCGTAGTATGCAGTTCTTACTGAAATTCAGGTTTGGAGTTTTGCATTTATTTCTACACGGAAAAATAATCGTGTAGAGTTCTATAAAGAATATTGTTTGCATACACAAATTTATATATTTTTTAATTTACAATACACAAAAACACTAAAAATTAATTACAATGTACAAAAAATTAGAAATGTCAAAAATTCTGTGACCAAACAATTGTCTGAACATTAATTTTTGTTTCAGTTGACGGAAAAAATTCTCCACTTATTGTTATAACATGCCTGTAATAAATGCCAAAATTCCGTGCACTTTTCTTTTGGAACTGCGTACTAGTAAACGGAAATTTCTTTAAAAAGTTTACCTCCTGATTTCAGTTTGATTTTACACATACTTCTTATGGCAGGCTGAATTTCAGGCAGAGCTGCATACTACGCTTAAGGTAAATTACTTCGAAGTGTTTCCACCGAGCTTGTGAGTGATTTGGTATTCGAGTTTTCGTAGTCAAATGATGCACTTACTTTATAAGGTGTTCGCAGCAGCTGTAACTGAATTTTTTCCATTTATAGTTTGACATTTAAAATTAATTAAATATTCTTTAGTCATTTTTTAAAAATTGTCAATCACAATTGATGGAGTTTGTAATTTTAAAAGCAACGCAGTGTTGCATAGATAAATGCATATCGAAAGAGTATTTTCGACTTATAGTATGTTTCCACCAACTTTAAATTACGTAGATTTAAGTGACTGATTTTTTGTTCGAACTTTCCTAGTCAAAGGATGCACTTACTTTATAAGGTGTGCGCAGCAGCTATAATTGATTTTTTTTTCAGAGCAAACGCAGCTCAAAACAGCGCACCATTTATAGTTTCTTTCCAGCAGAATGGAGTACATTATTGTGCTGGAAGCATTCTCCATGAGAATTGGATTCTTACAGTTGCCCATTGCTTAAGCTCGAAACTTCAAGTTTCATGCACAATCCTAGTAGGCAGTAGTATTTATATAGATGGTACCGCTTTACCGACACAAAGACGTTCAATTGATAATTATATTGTAAATGATTTATATTTGGGTGGTACAACACCATATGACATCGGTTTGGTTTACACATCTACTAAATTCAAATACTCAAATGCGGTTGCACCCATTACATTACCTGCCACTGGTTCCATTCCTACTGGCGATGCATCACTATACACGGTTGGGGCAGCATTTCCACTACAAGTACAGCGGACTATCCCACAACTTTACAGGTAGTAACGGTTCCAATAATAACAGAAAGAGCATGTGAAACAGCTTTAGAAAGTCAAGGCGCAAATATTCATGCAACAAGTATATGCACCGGTCCACTAACTGGTGATATTGGCATTTGTACCTCAGATTCTGGTGGTCCTTTGGTACAAAATGTAAATGGAGAAAACGTTTTAATAGGAATAGTATCTTGGGGAAAGCTACCTTGTGGTGAGGACAACTCACCATCGGTATATGTTCAAGTTTCCGCTCTATTGACATGGATTACCGGTAATCAATCCACATAAAATATGCGTATGCATGTACATATGTACGTACGTATGTTTATATGTATGAATGTTTCTATATACATACGTACATGTACTATATGTATAGATGTACATTATGTGTGGACTTTTGACAAAACAACTTAAGTATAATTTTCAAAATTTTCAGGAGAGAAAAAATGCTATTAAAGCGAAGACTGAACGCTTTTTACAAAATTTTCAGTATAAATTATTTAACCCATAACAAATCTTTAACACCCTCCACCTCCAACCGGGACCGTTACGTAAGATGTGAATAGTGCCTTAAAGAATGAAAAAAATGAAAACTGAGTATAATTAACACATGGCAGATTTTTTTATCAGGTAGTCGCAGTTCCTTGAAAATGTCAAATTATTATGTATTTTGATACAAAATAGACAGCTACAAATAATAAAAGAGTAAACAGCTGTGGAGTCAAGAGTACCTGGTAAATAAATCTACCTTGTAATTAACCGATCTCGTAACTCGACTTAGGTGTTTTTGTCAAAAGTTCACAGATATAAACTTTGTAAATAAAATATGTTTAAATTAATTACACCACAATTATGCAAAAAATATTGTTACGAAATAAAAATGCAGATTCAAATGTAACGACACAAACTGACAACCCGATCATTATCTGCTTTATACCCCTAAATCACTGTAATAAAATCAAAACCTGGCAACCAAGTACCACAATTAAACTTGGCATCACTCGACAACTGCCAATAGAATTCAAAATAACGGAAAATGGAAGTTTCCGGAATCTTCAGGAAACGGTAGCTAGAACTTTCAAGACTATTCGAGACTGCTTAATCGCAATTACAAACAGTGACATTAAACTTAAACTGCAAGAGATGTAGACTTGATGACAGCATAATTTGCTTAAGTTGCGAACATTAGAGTATGTGTGTGTGCGAAGATAAACAAACAGAAGAAAAAAATCTCATGCATCTACACACGCACATACACTACACTATAGCAAGACCAAATGATCATGCCGTATACTTAAAGATAAAAAGAGACAACTACATTCCAGAAAGTTAGCGAAGTTACCAGAAGGATTTATAATTTACTATATAAGGGGAGGCTGCCAGACGACATGGAGAAGTGTGTTTTTAAACTTAGACGAGTAAACATCGCCAAGAATAGTTAGTGTGTACATCGCGTTTAGTTGTACGTGTTTTTAAAGTAATAAATAAAGTGTTACTGAGAATTTATTTGTAAAATAAATATCCGTGTTTTATTTTATTGCAATTCAACGAATCCTGTGAAAATAATAAAACCGTTTTTATGTAAAGGACTAAAAACGTAACAATTGGTGTCAGAAGTAAAATTGCAAAATAAAATAAAAAGGACATTATTAATTAATAAAAAAAAGGACATTATTAATTAATAAAAAGGACATTAATAATTAATAAAAAGGACATTAATAATAATAAAAAGGACATTAATAAAAAAAAACATTATTAATTAAAATAAAAATTACAAAAGGACATTAAAAAAAAATAGAAGCCATGAAGTTTGAAGAGCTAAAAGTTGAGCAGCTAAAAAAAGAGCTGAGTAAGCTGGAACTGCCAACAACAGGCAATAAAGTGGAACTTCAGAAGAGGCTGATAGATGAGTTCAAGCAGCGTGGCATCGACATCGGGACATACGAATTTGAGGATAAAGAGGAAATAGAGGTATGTACTCGTGCCACGACAAGCAACATGGATTTAAGCACAATGTTCGCCGCTATGATGGAAAAATTTCAAGAAGTTAAAGAAACATCTAGAGGTAACAATGAGAGAATGCTGGCTGAAGTTCAAGAAACATCTAGAGCTAACAACGAGCGACTGCTAGCTGAAGTTAAGGCTGAAGTTCAGGAAATATCTAAGGCCACAAATGAGAAGCTAGTGGAAATTTCTGAGGTCATAAATAGAAGAGTAGATGGCATTGAGGTACAAGTCATCAAATTTGACGAGAAACTCTCAGAACTAGAGAATAAACTTCATAGCCTAGAAATTGGTGGCGTCGAAGTGCATGTAAAAGATGTGGACGAGAAATTACATGAACTGGAAGCAAAAATTGTTAATCTTCAGTGTCAAGGAGGGCCAGTGAGAGTTATTCCAGAGGCTTCCAGCAGAGTAAAGACGCCTTGTTTCGATGGCAGCGCACCTTTGAACATCTTCAAGTTCCAGTTCGAAACAGTTGCCAGCAAAAATGATTGGAACAGTGAAGAAAAGGCCATAGAGCTGATTTTGGCCTTAAAAGGAGCCGCAGCAGAAGTACTTGAAACCGTACCAGGGAGCTGCAGAAATAATTTTGATGACATAATGGCGGCACTGCAGCGGAAATATGGTGGCGAACATAAGCGAGATATATACCGTATGGAATTGCGATGTAGAGGACAGAAGCCCAATGAGTCCCTACAAGATTTCGCAATGGAAATCGAGCGGTTGGTGCAACTATCTTATCCTGGCGAAAATCACTTATTGATAGAGCAGCTGAAAATTGATTCCTTATTGCGTGGCATTAGTGATCCTGACGTGAGGTATGCAGTATATGCGACACCGAAACCTACTTTTATAGAAACTGTGGCATATGCTTTAGCACAGGAGACCGCAAGGATAATTTCTAAGCCGCAAGCGTATATGGTCCGAAATCTGGAGGTGATTACCGAGAAAGAAGCTAATTGGGAAAAGGACATCAAAGAGGCAGTAGTACAAGCATTGGCTTTAAATAAAAACAAAGTGCGAATAAAATGCTATAGCTGCGGAGAGAAAGGCCATATCCAGCGCAACTGCAACGCAACAAGAAAGCAAACAAAATCTGTCTCGCCATCATGGAATAATAAATGGAAGAGTCATCAAAAGTCTCGTTGTGATGGCTGTTATCAAGAGCGACAACAGGAGCAGTGTCATCAACCTGAAGCACGTAACGAAGACAGACGGCATAAAGAAATAAGAGAGCGTCTGCGCCTGAAGGAAGCCCGACTAGCTGAGGAGCGTACGAAATTGGCTGTGGAACGAAAACGTTTGCAACGAGAGGCTGAATCATTACGCTTGGAACGGGAGCGCCAAAAATTAGAGCGTGAGAAGCTAGAAATAGAGCTTCGAGAAATTAAACGTCAACAAATGCAAATTTCTGCGGCGCGTGATGGTTTCATAAAAGGTATAAGACAACGTGGTGCCAATGAGTGCAGTATTAATGAACGTAAAGGTAATAAAGGCCCAGGGTATGACGATACACGCTCTCCGATGAGATTCGATGCCACTCCAGCCTCTGCAAGATCTGCGCGTAAAGGAAGTAGTTACAGCTACACTTCGCCCGGTACAAGTAAAGAAGTCTTTAGTTCATCTACCGGCAAAGGAACAGATTACAACAGAAATAGTCACCTGTACTCAGTTAATAATTATAATCGAGCAGTACCCAGTGGATGTGGTACACACGCTTATAGCACGGAAAAGAGACTGTCATGGGATAACTACAAGTTGGAAGCAGAGATCCGTGGTATCATCGAAAGGATGAATGACGTCGTACACATGATAGAGCAGTACATTGGACGGAAGACAAAAATTAAGTTTGAACCACTGGCGCACTATGGAAAAGGTGATTGTGTGCCTATTCGGGACGAACAGGCTTAAGTGGGCGGCAGTGTTACGAAATAAAAATGCAGATTCAAATGTAACGACACAAACTGACAACCCGATCATTATCTGCTTTATACCCCTAAATCACTGTAATAAAATCAAAACCTGGCAACCAAGTACCACAATTAAACTTGGCATCACTCGACAACTGCCAATAGAATTCAAAATAACGGAAAATGGAAGTTTCCGGAATCTTCAGGAAACGGTAGCTAGAACTTTCAAGACTATTCGAGACTGCTTAATCGCAATTACAAACAGTGACATTAAACTTAAACTGCAAGAGATGTAGACTTGATGACAGCATAATTTGCTTAAGTTGCGAACATTAGAGTATGTGTGTGTGCGAAGATAAACAAACAGAAGAAAAAAATCTCATGCATCTACACACGCACATACACTACACTATAGCAAGACCAAATGATCATGCCGTATACTTAAAGATAAAAAGAGACAACTACATTCCAGAAAGTTAGCGAAGTTACCAGAAGGATTTATAATTTACTATATAAGGGGAGGCTGCCAGACGACATGGAGAAGTGTGTTTTTAAACTTAGACGAGTAAACATCGCCAAGAATAGTTAGTGTGTACATCGCGTTTAGTTGTACGTGTTTTTAAAGTAATAAATAAAGTGTTACTGAGAATTTATTTGTAAAATAAATATCCGTGTTTTATTTTATTGCAATTCAACGAATCCTGTGAAAATAATAAAACCGTTTTTATGTAAAGGACTAAAAACGTAACAATATATATTGAATCTAAATTGATTATTAGGATAAGGTGTTGATAGTATCCCATCGGGCGCGTCCCTTGGTGGCGGATAGGGAAGGCATGTCAGAGGCCCACTTGATGCGCTGCTCAAGCGGTCACCTGTGCCACTGGCATGGCTCGGGTTAGGCTTAGGTCTGAGTGGTCTCACTGCACTAGGGGTGCACGCAGAGTTGTGGTATCTCCCTGGCAAAGACGCACAATTTCGGTTGGCGGCAAGCCGGACGTATCCATACGAAGGATCATTCCTAGAGCGACTCCCGATCACGATCGACATTCCACCTACAGGTGTATCATATGACTTTATGTAAGTCATATGATACACCTGTAGGTGGTAATAGGGCTCACCTGCTGCCAAAGAATGACCCGCACTTCCCTCGGAAGTTTCATTCCAACAGGAACTTCCATTCGCGATCGACATTCCACCATGAATGAGCCCCCGATGGGGAGTTTGCCTCTTGGCCCTCTTGCAGTCATACGACTCGCCTGGAGCCAGTGGGGAATCACTCTCACTTCCCTATGAAGTGTTGATTCTGTATAGGACCCGCGGATCAAATACTACCCCACTTGTAAGGCAAGGTGGTTGAAAGCTGCGCCGAGGTCCTGGATGGCTGGTCAGTGGGCACGGGTGGGTTGTAGTACTTAGTCACCTAGTCCATGTACGCCTTCCCTACACGGATGGTCAGCTTTGTAAATTTTTTATAACCAAAACGCATTATTCCGCTTGGACGTAAGTCCAAGTACATCAGCTGCATCTAAAAACCGCACTGACCACAAATCAGCAGCCTTTAAATCGGGTGCGCCGGTTGAGAAAATTTCAGCCGCGCCACATGCACCCTCTTCAACAGTTGTGCCACGTGCACCTGCACAAGCACTCTCAGCGGGTACGGCGGCTGGACTAGCTCCAACTGTGCCAAATGCATTTGCACAAAGAACAAATGCGGATGCGCCGGTTGATGTTGTTTTATCAACTGCGCCAAATGCATTCACCACAGCAACAACAAAGACACAACCATGTAATCGGGGCTTCTTATCACTTAAGGCCTTTGCCGAATTACGGGCTGCTCGACGCTACATCGAGCAGTTAGGCAATAAACCGGCTGAGGCCATGACTGGTGAAGAAAATCTTCACTGGCATGGGCCAAAGCCCACTTAGCTGCACTAGACGGCTCTTCTGTCGGTGAAGACGCAGAAACACCATCTGCAACATCTGTGTCGAAACGGCAGCGATCGGAGAATAATTATTCCAACAACGTGCACACCCTTCGAGCAAGCGTCCCGAGTAGGGGGCAAATAGGTTCATAAACAGACCATACTGCGAAGTTGCTAGAAACCTGCTGATAAGGGCAGTTCTTGACCGAAGCAACGGCGACGGAGCAATCAAGGACGAAAAGTGTAGATTGATCTGTCAGAAGTTGCTAGATGCCTACATGCAGCATCTCAGTGAGAGCCAGAGACAATTCAACGATTCCGGCTGGTTTCAAGGCAACGTGAAGTTAGTTTCTTGATGGATGAGCGGTCAGCATCCAAGCTCAAGCTCGTTGTAGGGTCTCTAGGGGAAGTGTTGCCCGGCGCGAGGCTGGTATTGGTGTCGGTGAGCGAAATAGCTCGTAGACCGAGAGCACTTGAAATCATTCCGGCGGAACCATATGCCCCAGCGGCAATCCTGGCCATTTGCCGGAGAGTTAGCCCTGATCTACCAACCACCGTCTACCACCGGTGCGGCGTTTTTCTTTCTCTGTAGATATGTATGTATACTGATAGGAAACCAAAAGGATCAAAGGTTAACATAAGCGTCCTTAATATATAGGTTTTCGTAGACTGTTTTATACCGAATAAATAACACATCTTTATTAACTCAATTAAGCTGTAGAGTAGGTGAAACTATCAACGGATGTTGACCACCACAAACCTAACAACAAATTCTTATAGAGTAATGGCATTAATTATTGCGTTTTTTAAATATTTTCACTTTCCCACTGAGTTGAGATAATTATAATAATATTTCGTAGTAGTTTATCTATTTCTTACAAATTATTTTAATTTGAAAAAGCATTGTTTTATTTCTTGAAAAAGATACTAAAAAATATATGTACATATGTACTTATAGATTAGATTTAAGTTTGTATATGCTGCTTAGAGTTTTTCTTTTCGCAGACTTTCTCATTTCCCTAGAAATGGGGGTTTATGTGGAAACTTCCGGGACTCAAAGAATTTTAATGATCTTTTTTTGATTTAGTAAATTCATTTTAATAGAAAATCGCTTCAATGATATCTATTAAGAAACGGCATTAAAAACGATAGAAATAAATTCAGTTTCTTCATATCATTTTTATTGCGAACCGTACACAGAAAAAACTCATTCTGCAAAATTGCAATAATAAAAATTTATAAAAAATTTAAATGGGTTTCATTAAATAACTTCGTGATATATCAGAAACAATATTTTTAAAATTTTTAAGTAATTGAAAATTTATACTTAGTAATTCGATACCAAGGTGAATTAATTTTATCAGGTGGTGTTGATTCTAAAACAACTACAACATTACAATAACATTTGACATCTCAGCCCCTATGTCAACGTATATAAATTTTGACATACCAGCATCTAATTTGCGGAAAAAAAGTAGAACAGCTGTGCTTATAATATCACCTGTATAAATCCACCTTGTTCGATACATAGTTTTAATTGAAGAAAGGTGTGTTCCACATGACTTCGGACAAGTTTGGACTAATGAGAGTAAAATCAACATTTACGCTCTCAAATTATAAAAGTTGCTCAAAACATCTGGAACAATTTTAAGTCCAAACACTTTAATATTGCCAACTTATGAGCTTTAAAGTTAAGTTTGCGATTTTAATCGTTTATATCTCGTAAAATAATGCATCCTTAGTGCGAACGAAATAGTACATCACTGGCAAAATATATAAAAGCAATTGCTTTTCTATATTTAAAATAAGAAATAACAACCCAGCTACTTATATTTGCAATTAAGCTATTTCATACATATGTATGTATGTACATACATATTTACTTAAGTCCGCATTTATTAAGAAAGAATTGGACACGTAACCCATGATAATTTTCTAGTTATAAGGAAAAGTCAATTAATTCCAAAAGTACAGCAGAACATAATAACAAACAAACAACTTTCAAGCGATGCCAAATTTTAGTTCATGTGTATTCCCACTGTTTAGGTAGTGTTGCCTGTAAATAAATTTCAGTCTACTACACTGATTCAACTTTAAACGCCTTGAGTGGACTTTCGGCTTAAGAGATGTTGAGCTACATATATTTAATATGAAAGTATTGTGCAACTTATTGTGTAGTACAGGGCAAAACTACAATAACATGAACAGTAAATTTGTATTCAATAATATTGTACGACTATAACGTACAAAACGCTTTAGCGATAAGATTGTAACAACTAAAATTTTACGGTTTTTCAAATCAGTTAGTTAATGCTTTTTACGACTGAATTCTTACTGCCGGTATTATATATTTATTTAAACCTCTGACGACTTTTGATTGATATGTAATAAATCAAAAACTGCTGCCTTCTAACTATGTGTCTATATTTTACAACGGATTTCCATAGTTAATGACCACTAAGTTCATATACATACATACGTACATATGTTTACATACTTGTGCATATGTATGTATGTCTCAAATAAACCTGGTGGTAAAAGTCAACAGGCCTGCGAATTTCAGGCCTGCCAGACCGATACACATGCTAACTGCTTCCTTGTAGAAGGGAAGGTGGAAGTAGTACTTTATTGTTTATTTATTATTTTTTCGTTCGATACATATTCCACATTCCCTTCTTTAAGCAGGAAAGATGGAAGGAGTACTGTATTTTTAGATTAACAATGAAAAAAAAGTGCTTTGGAAATAACAAACATTCTCGTATTCTTTTTTCACATGTAATTTGTATATAAGACTGAAATTTACATACAAGAGACATCACACATGTTGCTATTATGTCGGAGCTGATTAATTTATAATTATTCCGCCGGAAATACATCATATTCAATTCAATGTATAAGAAATTACTTGGGATGAAAAGAAATAGTTCGAAATAAAAAATCAAATTAATCAAAACGAAAGAAGCCGCAATGAAAATACATACTGAAATAGAAAAATATGTGTACAGTACTTTTCGCTTATATGTAGTCACAACCTTTAGTTGCACACAAATTGTGGACTATATCGCTAATGTGACTATAAGCCTAATTTTCATATATGCCATTTGGAGGCATATAACCAAATTCGCATACAAAAGTTAATAACAAGGTATTTCATCCCTGGTACAAAAGACTAAAAGTAATATTTTCTTCTAGTGGAGTGTTTGTGACAGAAATACTAAACGATTCAATGCTTTCATAGCAATTTTTTAAATGGTTTGTGGCTTCAATAACTAAACAGTTTAGTATATTTTTCGATTGTGACTATAACGCAAATTGTATGTATGAATTTCTCTCTTTGTGAACCGAAGATAGATGGCATATATGCCAAATGTGCTTATATCGCTAATTGGACTATAACATGAATATGTTTTATGAAATTTGGTAATGGAAGCAATAAATACAGATAAAATGGAGTATATCGATAATGTGACTATAAACGGTAGTGACTATAAACGAAAAGTACTGTACATCCATTTGCTTTTTAACAAACCTTCCTTAGATAGTCTTCAAAACGGTATGCCAAAAGAGGCCTGCAAGAATCCCTACATTGGGAAGCGACTGTGGAAGGTCTGCGCCGTAATGACAGCATGGGTAAACATGAAATGAGTATGGAATGGGGATTGGCAGGCCTTATATATGCGAAACAGGCCTTCTAGAAGGCCTCTTTACACCTGCAATTTACCGCTGGGAAGCAAATATATTATTAGGTATGTTCATTAACTAAAAATTGTAAGTAATTTGTACCAGTATTTTTGGTTGAGGAGCTCAAAATATACAAGTTTGAAAGATGTTCCTATCTTTAAAAGATGTCCCTCAGATGTTCTCATTTCATCAATTTAAGATTAATGAAATTTGCCATTCAATTCAAACGTTATTTCACACTAATAAACCGCATGGTCAATGAATTAAGCAAATTGTGCAGTAATAGGGAGGAAGAACAAAGCTCAAATATCTTGTATGTACAAAAATTCGGGAATATTTTCATCAAGCAATAACGATTTGAAATAAAGAAGATATTTCGAGAGCAGCTAGTTAACTACATTTTTCGTATTAAAATAAACCAAAACGATGCTATGATTATCGAGGAGTTCATTGAATGGTCGAATGTACTCTAACCTAATTCACAAAATAAAGTCTCAAAATATGACATGTCGTATAAGATATTATTTTATACAGACAAAAGTTTTTCCGATAAATTGAAAGTGCTTTTTAATTCGCTTCTATTAATTTTTACAGTGTCAAAGATTAATGAAACACCATTATTACTAATTTAAGAAATATAATTCTATGAAATGTACACTGAAAAGAAAAATCAATCCATCTGTGCTTAAATTAATCCCAAGCGGTGTCAAAAATACGGTAATCCCGGTTTTTCTGAAATCAAGTACAGAAAGATTGATTAAGTCGGATTATTGAAGTGCAAAATACTTAATTTTAGCCTGATTAGCCTTTATTCATGAAAAAATTATTATTTAAGTACGAATATGTTTATAAACTTTATACACATTCGTACTTGTAAAGTGTTGATGCTTGTTTGTTTGATGACAGCCGCAAATCACTGTTGTGCTCTTGTTGTTGTTTATTTTCATTGCTCGGGCATAGCCGACAAATAGCTGACAAACGTCGTATTACATGTAGATTCAAGACCGCTGTATACTTGAATCAATCCGCTGCGGACTTGACTATCCTAACTGCGTGCTTTATAATCAATCCCGCCGCGTACTTGAATCAAGCCCGAATCAGGCTGACTTTTACTTATTTAGTCCTGGAACAGAACAAACTTGAGAGTTTATATTTTTACTACTTATATATTTAATATTTTTTACCTGTTTTAATTTAAAATTTATGTTTGTTCATTTCTAGTATTGAACTTAGCTCATCCTGTTTGTAAACTAACGCCCTAGACCACTCAGCTAACTCAGTATAGAAAGAACAACAGCTAAAATCCAGTATAAACCAGCAGCAAGTAATACGACGTTTGTAGGCTATTAGTCGGCACTGAACGAACAAACAGAATAACCAACAACAAGACAACATCATAAGCACAACATGCAACTGAAGCTATCAAAAAGCAAACAAATACCAACACACTAGGACTGTGTACAAAGTTTATACATAAAATAAGAATTTTTGTATACAATTTAAGAATACTCACAGTAAGTAGAAAATACATACTTGAATTTAGTACGGCGTTTTTCTTTCTGTGTATTGATTTTGTTTGATTATTTAATGAATTATCCTGTAATAAGTGGGACGAAAATATACGAACCTGTTCTGTTTTCTATGTCGAATGATATCGTTCGGAATTGTAAAAGCATTATTGTTACAAGTTAGCATTTTTTTTTGGCTTTGAATACAGAACAGGACTGAATACATATTATTAAATATTTTCTGATGCAAAAAATTGCGTATACTAAAACAATTATTTTAAATTATCAAACTATGACCCAACTTATGTACAGATATTGTTTTTCTCTTGTTTTATTATTAAACTTGATTTGTTTTATTTTTGCCAATAAAAATAGAAAAACCGAATAAATTCAAAAATTGTACGATTAACTCGAATAATTTTTTAAGTAAAACTTACTCGAATAACTTGAACGAAATAAAAGTTTTACTCGATTGGTCGGTTTATTTAAAAACCTTAATTTCGATTATTTGATTAATCGAACAATTGAAAAGTCGATTAAAATTAATCCGCTAATATTTATCCAAGCTTGAAGTGCAAAGAACCTTAATTAAAAAAAGTAAATAAATATATTTTTCCTGTCTCTGTCGGTCTCAAGCCTGGCAGAGGTGGGAACACCGCCGTAGATTAATACGAAACTTCCAATACAAGCAACACCGTGCAATCTGCGAAAGGTTCATCCTGTGGAACCTCATATGGGATCAGACCTATTAAGCAGGATAGAGTGCTACAATTACTGGCTTCTCCGAATACTAACCAAATTATTAAACCCAAAATGCAAGAAAATGGAAACAAAGATGGATCGAAAAAGACATTGCCAACTTGGTGACGAAACAGGGCTATAGATTATGGAACATGGAACGTGTAAGCAATATAAGTGGAAAAGGAGCGGAACTCGTAGACGAAATCAAACAAATTATTGTCAAATGCCTTGCCATAACTAAACTAATGTTAAATACCTGGCATACCTGAAACGAAGAAAATATGACAAGGCTATGAAATTATATAAGATTTTTTCTGGAGTAGCGATGAAATAAAGAGTTAAGACTGGTGTGGGATTCTTAATCTACAAAGAAATAGAAAAACATTAATAATCGGAAGAATAATTTCCATTACGTTTAAGAAAGAAAG
Source organism: Panzeria rudis (assembly GCA_956483635.1). Classification (NCBI taxonomy): domain Eukaryota; kingdom Metazoa; phylum Arthropoda; class Insecta; order Diptera; family Tachinidae; genus Panzeria; species Panzeria rudis. Next base: position 110,256,311 of record OY101449.1, read on the forward strand.
TAAGCTTGTGACACTGGTTGCTGCGTATACACCAACAGATGATGAAAATGTAGAAGAAAGAGATATATAAAGTAATTGACGACATAACTAGAGATGTTATGTTAATAGCAGATCTCAAGGGAAGAGTAGGCAATAGCCCCGAAGAATATGATAGGTAGATATGGATAAAATATATTAAACAATAACAGCACCCGTCTGCTGCAACTCTGCATTTCTAATAACTTTGTTATAGTTAGCAGAATGTTCCCACATAAAAGTATTCACAAGCCACTAGGTACGAAATTAGTAATAGACTACATTACAATAGGAAGAAATCACCTGTCAAGATGCTGGTGCATACTACGTAGAGCACTTGAGATTACATCAAAGAAGAAAAACCGACAACGAAACTTTAAAACCTAGAACCAAAATCCGCAATACCATAAGAAAGTGCCCGAAAGGGGTAAGGAAATGGAGTCGCTTACAGCAAACAACAACGTAGGCACTATATGGAATGAATTAAAAAAGTAATACTTGATGCGGAGAAAAAATGCGGTGTAGGGAATGTTAAATGAACTAGATGGTGGAACGAGGCTCTCCAAGGAGAAGTAAATGAAAATAAAATGAGGTGGAAGAACTACTTAAGAAAAAAGTCACTGAAAAACATGAAATTTGCAAAGAACAACGCATGGGAAGAATTTGGGGGGTTCCTGAAAGTCAACCACAATAAGAGCCTGAAACATTTATATAAGACCATAAAAAATCTTAGAAGATCCAAGGACTGTCCCATAAATTTTATCCGACGGAAGGATGGAGAACTTTTGATTGAAGACAAGAAGTTATTGGAGATATGTCGCACGTATTTTATAGATTTATGGCTCGATTATCGATGGCAACCGAACTTCAGATTGGTTGCTAGTTGCTAAAAATCATATTACGGATGGCAACTGGCAACTGAAAGTTGTCAATTTCAGATGCTTTTTAGTGCTTTTCTGGCAACCACAAATTTTCAGTTGCCGGCTGGCAACGCAACTGAAGTTCGGTTGCCATTGATAATCGAGCCATTATTAAATTGCGAAAGTAATACAGTCTTGGCCGAACAATATATGCTCCCAGAAGATGAGGAGTACTCTGGACAAAACACAAACGATGAACTCACCAAGGCTGCTGGACATGATGGTATATCTCCAGAGCTTCTGCAATATGCACATGCGTGAGGATGGACAAATTTTCCCACTCAAAGTAATCAACGCAGCATGTAGGCAGGCAGCAATTCCCAGCAGCTGGCAAGTAACCATAATTAGTCCAATATTTAAAAAGGGATATAATCAGTTATGCCAAAATCACCGTGGCATATTGAATGTAGTGGGTGAAATATAATCAAGAATACTCACCGGAAGGCATGAGTATTATACAACACTAATTTGAGAAGGAACAGTGTGGTTTTAGACCAAATCGTGGAACAGAAGATTTAATATTCACTATGAGACAAATATGTATAAAAAAACTATCGAATTCAATAAGAAGACCCATTGCTGCTTTATAGATCTGGAAAAAGCTGTCGATACGGAGAAATGGCACGAAATATGGGTGTTGCTACATTGACAACAAACTGCTCTGAAGAATTAAACGCTTTTATGGAATATGCTGAAACTATGTGAGAACCGGGAACACTACATCCGAAGAATTCATAGCCACACAAGGTGTGCTACAAGGCGATAAACTGATTCTTTCATAATACTGATTGACGATCTAGTTAAAAGATGCAAAGAATTCATTCCTATGACGATTGGAAATTGGAACATACAAACAGTGAGAATTTCAATGTTAGTATATGCAGATGACGTGACAATAGTAGCAAAAACAGCTGAATATCTCCAACATTACTTAAATACATATATTCACGAATGAAATAAAGAGAAGAGGTCTCCGTATAACTACGAAAAAGACAGGGACTGATAACAAGCCGCGATAACACACAACATCAAATCCATATACATACGTAGGTGACGAAACCTTAAAGCAAGTTGAACAGTTCCGCTATCACAATTAGCGAAGACGGAAAAGCGGGTGGGGACTTCATAGAATTCATGCCGTTTCCATGTTTCGCAAAGAAACTTTTGGAAATTCACGTCTTGGCATCTTGTAAGTAATTTTTAATGTTCTGCACGTTGTAATTTATAAAAATAGATGGATTTGTGTGAGCACAGACACATTTATTTTTCGTGTAGAAATTAATGCAAAGTTTCAAACCTCAGGCTGCTAGACATAAAAGACTCATTTACTTTTTAATCGGTTTTTAGGAAAGTAAATGAACAAAGCTATTAACTTTTCTTATCATATATTTTTTTTTTATTATACATAGTTACTAATTGTTTATTTTATTTTTAATAACATACTTGCTAAAATAGCAATCAAGTTCACTTCAGTCGATTTCGCTATGTTTTACGTACCTGATCGGTTGTTGGCAACGTTGTACGTGCTATTTTTCGCAATTGCTAAATCATCATGGGGTTTAATAAAGCTGGACCCATCCATGCAAATAGGTCGAGTTGTTGGCGGTACTAATGCTGCTGCCAATAGTGCACCGTTTATAGTATCATTTCAACACAAAGGCACACACTATTGTGCAGGTAGTATAATCAACCAGAATCGGATACTCACTGCAGCTCATTGTTTGCGTCCAAGTACTCAAGTGAGGGAAACAACTTTAGTGACGGGCAGTATTTATGTCGCTGGCACAGCAACTACGACACAAAAACGAACAATCGATCATTATCTAATTAATGACTTGTATATCGGTGATACGTCCCCTTATGATGTTGGTTTGGTCTATACGAAGACACCCTTTATATGGTCAAATGCAGTTAGAGCAATTACGCTCCCTTCTAGTGATTACACACCCTCGGGCAAAGCCGTTCTTTATGGTTGGGGAAGTACTTCTAAAACGAACAATGCCGTATATCCTTCGATATTACAGGTAGCCACCGTTCCCATCATAACGTTGCAAGAATGCGAATCGGCTATGGAAAAAAGAGCTAGTGATGTGCATAATACAAATCTTTGTACTGGTCCTTTGGCAGGTGGCGTTGGTATTTGTACTTCAGATTCAGGCGGACCTTTGGTTCAAAATATAAAAGGAAATAATATTTTAGTTGGTGTCGTATCCTGGGGAAAAATGCCATGTGGTCAAGCTAATGCACCTTCGGTATACGTCAAAGTTTCATCCGTTTTGTCATGGATTGAGAAGAATCAAGTTGTCCCAAAAAAGTCATGCACATAAATTAACGATATAAACTAGGGATATGCGATTAATCAAAATTCTGCTTAACCCCTTAATCAAGAATTCTAATTAATCGAATAATTTTGATTAAAAAAATTTTGAATAATTTTAATAATGGTGTTTTCTTTTCTACAAAAAACTGTTGCATTGTTTGCACTTTTCAATGAAAATTTGCAATAGAATAATTTTTCGAGGAAATAAATTCATTAGAAATTATTGTATCATCCGTAACGAAAGGTAAATTTTTGCTTTAAAAGAATGCAAAATTGCGGTTTTTTAATAAAAAGTTAAAAAAAATCAATTTTTTCGTCATCTATACATATCGCGACCTTAGTATTGTTTTGGTCCACCGACCATTTAAAAAAAAATTGAGTTAAGTATGGGGTATATATATTTTGAATACCCTCTTTCAGAATCCAAAAACTGTTTCGCGAAATTGTTCCTGGTTTCTGAGATATAAAGCATTCATTGTGCTCGATATCATCATTTTTGATAAATTTTTAGTAAACAAAAATATATTATTTTTTAAATAAAAAAATAAAAATCAGAAATCAAGTAAAATACCAATTTTCATCAATATTAACTTTTTATTCCACGTAAATATTTTTTCTAATAACATTTATACGCCTATTTTCAATAAAAAGTAGAAAATTTCATCTCAATAACAAGTTACTCAATACTCAGCAGTTAGTATACACATGGAGCAACAAAAGCTACTTTTTACAAATAAAATAAAAAAAGTGGCTACTGGAGCACAAAACAAGATATTTTACTTTCAGTAAAAAGATGTTAATTTCTAATCGGATTGATGAAAGTTCACAAAAATTTACATTTTTCTTCCAAACATAGCCGGAAGCAGTGGTGAGAATGAAAAAAAATTCTATTGGATATATTTTGAGAAAACTTTATGTAAATCTTCTTTGTTGTTTTTCTCCATTCCGACTTTTTGGCATATAAGCTAAAATAATACTAAGGTCGTGATTTAATAAAACTGAATAAGTTTTTGAGAATTTTTATGGTGGCGTAAACAGTAATTGATGTAGAGAACAAAACCCAAATTTTTGGAATTTTTGTTCTGTCTGTCCGAACACGCTTCACGCAAAAACCACAGAATGGATTTTCATGAAATTTTGTATTGAGGTACTTTAAAGTCCCGATTCAAACTTAGGGCACTTTTTACCGCAATAAAATATCTCATTTCTAAGTTAAAATAGAAAAAAACGAAAATATATCCTATTTTACTAATATGAATGTTGTTGGAAATTAGAAAGATGTTTTTGTTTTTTTTTTTTTAACGTTGGTAGCACTGTTTATTTTGCATAACGGGAACTTTAGACAATATGTAGAGAACGTTATATTCTTATATTTTACAGACACTTTATAGTCATAAAGCAAACTTTAAGCGCGCGAAGAGGGCGGGCACATCTATTAAGTTATAAAACAAAAAAGTAAAAACTGTGCCTGGTTTCTGTAGCTAATGTGAGAGTTTCTCGCCTTGAAAAATTTATTATCAATCTGTGAAGAACAGGATGAGTAAGAAAAAAATTTATATTTTTGTGTTTGTATTAGGTTTGCAGGGTGATTCATATAATAATTCAATTAATATTCTATGAATCGTCCTACAAAAGATCGGATGAGAAGTATAATTATTAATTTTGTCTCGATGTGAGAACTTCTCCCAAGTTACAGAAACGAGGCACTGAAAAGCATAAAATAAAAACAACGACAAAAAGTAAAAAAACTCAAATTATTCAAAATCCTGTTTAATCAACTAATCTTCATTTTGATTAATCAAATTTGCGGCCCATCTGCAAACTATTGCAAAAGTTATAAAAATGCTGGCGTAGTTGCAGCAATCTACGGCAGCACTGTCAATTGTTTGCGTAAAGACCCTTTTGGTGGTCGGTTTTTTCAAAATGTTGATTTTTTGAATGTCGAATAGTTTTGGCTGGGTTGATAAACCGAATCAGTCACTCTAGCACTTATGTCAGGGCAATCTGGCAATAAGGCCATTAGTGATCTGAGTAGCCATCAAATTCCTATTTCGTGGTGCTATGGGCTTCCCTGAAGCCATGTTGGTATGTGGCAACCGGGAAATGAGGGATGTCAGCACTAGGGTCTCGAAAACCTTTGCTACGGGTGATAGGAAAATCGGGCGATAGGAGTCTCCTTGGTTAGCGGTTTTGTCAGATTTCAAAACAGGGATGAACCTTACAGCCCTTAAGATATTTGGAATCACCAGTTGGAGAATCAAGAGCTCTAGAATTCGTTTAAAGAACTCCAATACTACTTTGCTGAGTTTTTTCAACATTAACATTAAAAAGCCGTGCGGATCCAAGAGCTTTAGAAGATTTAGCTTTGGATATTATGCTCTCGGCTTGACTGGGAGTGAGGGAGGGAGACTCAGAGTCACGTTTGATGCTCTCGGCTATCCGGATTATAGATATTTTGAACCGACACTAAAAGAAATTATTTGAGGAATGTTAATTTAATTAACTATTATCATAAGAATTATTCCCGGGAAATACCACACAAATTTCCCGGGATTTTCTTCCCGAAAAATTAGCGGTATCCCCGGGAATTTTCGAAAGAAAAACTCTACTGGTGAGACAGGAGCACCCTCTAAGGTGACACCAGTCATTGCAAACGTTACACCTAACTGAGATGCTGTGCACTGGAGGCGGTCGTGACACACCGAACAATTCCAGATTGAGGGACCTGGGCTATGGTTGATGCCAGCAATAATTAATAGTACGTTGAGTAAAGTTGCTGGCATAATTTGCTCACATGGGTTGACGATCTTAAGCCGAGTACAGCTTGAATCACACTGGCTGGCATAACATAGTTCCTGGCACTATAAATCGATGCCCAGATTGTCTCCAAAGGCCGCACGACACTGAACATTTGTTGAATCGCCCCAACAGATCTACATTCCTCAGCCCCATAGATCTATGGCTAAGACCAACTGAGGTGGCACGGTTTCTCCAGCTCCCACTTTTTTTCTTACTGAAGTTTTTGCTCTAATCATGTTAATTGCAAAATAAATTGTCGCCACTTGCTCAAATAACCGTTTCAGATATTTTTCTTTGGGTCTTTCCTGGTTTTTATTCGAATATTTCATATTCGAATATTTTATGTATAGCAAGCGGTAACGATATGTTTTATCATTACCTTGATAAAAAATTTCAGTAATAAATAAAATAACAGTAAGAAAATATAAGAAAACTGTCAAAATTAAAAAAAATCACAAATGGCTGAAAAATTAATAAAATGGATGCTGTTTTTGCTTTGTTGTATTTTATATTACACCGGGTCTTGACGAGACATAAGTTTGAAAATTTGTGTGTTGGCAATTGTCAAAATCTGTTGCTAACACAAAAAATGACTGTGTGAACAGTAAATGTTAGTGTTCGGACACATGTTTGAAAATTAATGTTCAAACACAAGCCAGAGCAATTATGTTAGGACGCAAGCTGTCAAATTTAGTATGTATGTATTGGTTTGTTTCATTCCAGCTAGGAACTTTTACATAAATTAATTCATAAATTCTTTAAAAACTATTTTTAAAAATTCAGTATTGAACTTGTATAGTCTGTTGTACTAGGCACAACTCAGTCCTTTCTGCCAAACAGACTATTTGAAATTAATTGTATTTTTACTTTATATAAATAGAAAAGCACTTTAGAATTTGTTGACAAAATAGTTGAAAATGTTTTTCAAAGCAACTTTGATTTCATAAATTTATTTATTGAAACCTAAATTCATACTGGGAATGAAAAAATTCCTTTATTTTATTTATAAATTACTAAAATATATGAACAATAGATTATGAACTTTTTTCATACTATTTATGTTCAAACTTTTTTCTGTGTATTAAGAACGAGTTTAAATTCCCAAAAAAGAAATAGAAAAAAATCCAAATTAAGAAGAGTTTGATTAAAATTAAAACTAAAACAAAGTAGAAACATGGACACATTCACAATACCAGTTCATATTATAGAGAATAGAAAAGAATAACTTCAAATTATAGAACGTCGGCGAGCTAGGCATTCTTATGTATAAGGCATCAGGTGGAGTTTGGAGGAACCTTGCCACCTCAGTAGGCCTTAGCCATAGGTCGATAGGCTGGCTAGATGTGGACCCATTTGGGCAGTTAAACAAATGCGCAGTGTCGTGAGGACTTTGTAGGCAATCTGGGCACCTGTTTAGAGCACCTGGAACTATTCGTTTAGTTTAGGAAACTGCTCCATCCACTCCGTAACTGTTCCAGGATTGAGCGAGATTGTCGGATATTGAGAACCGTGTTGCACATATAACTATTTACAGTTTCGTTGACCGACTGTTGATCGGGTGGAATGACGTTTGTGTTGTCATCACGTAATCGCCCAAAATCTGATCAGATGCGCCGTGGGAGAGGGTCCTGCATCAGAATTTAATGGTTGGCAGGTAACAAGCCATCAGGAACTGCTTTGTTAGCAGTACATTATGATGCCTCACGGGTAACATTGATGTCTCCTCATATAGGTGGTCAATATTGGTAATTTTTACACATCCTGTTGCGATTTTGAGCGTATTGCTTTGTGTAGTTTGCAGTACTCGCCATTGGGTATCACTAAGGAACGAGCTTCATACTGGGGCGCCATAATTTAGGAGGAAGCGACCTATCGCCTTGTATGTTGCTACTATGGCCTCCTTGTTCATGCCCCAAGAGGTTCCTGAAAGAGCTTTTAGGACCTTATTTCGGGACTTCACTTTTAAGTTTATATAGGTGGCGTGCGATGAAAAGTGAAGGAGGCTGTAGGTGTAAGTCTGCCTTCAACAGAGATGTCTAATTGCATACTTACTTCTTGAGTCCAAGAAGTGAAAAGTGACACCAAACATTTTGAGGGTGATAGCTTCAAGTTACGTTCTTTCAGGAAGTCTGTTATGGTGGTCAGGTATTGGGTTATTTTGGCACTTATGTCAGGAATGTTTACACATGATAGTGCGGCGTATGACACCAATGAGACTCCCTGGGGTGGGGGTGGGAGGTTTGGCAAGATAGATATTAAAGAGTATATAGGTACTCCTCCTTGTGGAACAACAATTTTTATCTTGCGTTAACTTGATTTTTTGCCTCTGAGCTCGACAAAAAATTGACTACCATTGAGATAGTTGGCAATCCAGCGTTTGATGTCATTGGGAAGGGTGGAGCTCAAGATATCGTCGATCAACAGTGAGTGATCAACCGTGTCGAATGCCTTGGAGAGGTCCAATGCCGTCACAATTGTACGTTGGCACGGTCTATGTTGATTGAGGCCATTAGAGATCTGCGTAGATAGGGAAGTGATATAAAATTATAACAAAGTGGTTAAATGAATCAAGTTATCTTTAATGCAAACAATAATTATTGGAGACAAAATCAGCTTTTATTTAAGCGTTAAAAGCTATTGAATTTCACTACAGATATCTGGAATCACCAGTTGGCGAATCGAGAGATCTATGCCGAGCTTTTTCAATATCAACATAGGTAGGCATCTCTATCGGGTCCAAGGACTTTAGAAAGTTTGGTTTTGGAGATTATGTTTTCAACTTCACTGGGGGTGATGGAGTGGGGCTCAGAGTCGCGTTTGAGCCTCTTGACTAGCCGTGCTATAGCTCTTTTGGACTGGTTCTGTGAGATTTTATGTTCGACGAATTGTCGGCAGGATAGAGTTTCACACTTTGCATCTATATGTTGTGCGTTATTGAAGCCAATAGCTGCGAGATTTTTCTATTTCTTTGATCCAGATAGACTTTTTATCTTTTACCATAGCTTTTTAGAGCCGGAGGAGCATTGGTTTGCTACGGCGATGTGCATTCACAAGATTAAAGAATCGTGCCGTAAGCTACTCTATTCGGTCATCTGTCGGGTTACAGGCAACGTGGTCGGATGTTAGGTATTCTTCCTGCTGGGATGAAACCCTTGGCTGCCCTAAGAATGGCGAGTCTCAGAGCCTTCTCCCCCTTCTTGGCACAATAGAGTAGGGGGAGGTAGCTTAGGTAATCGTCAATAGTTTGTGAAACCATGCCATTTGGATTTATTATAGTTGACAAACGTGCGTTTATCCGGCTCCAACAAAGCCGCTCGGCTTCTCTAAGGTGCCCAGGATGGGAATGTGGTCTGAGCTAAATACTGTGAGGGTTTGCCAGGTGGTGAATGAGCAGGCATTGGAAATGTCCGGCGAGCTTGAGCATCTAGCTGTAATTCTCGTAGGTGTCTTTATTGATAGCAACGAAGTCAGATTCGTCTATCTGATCAGCAATGAGAATGCCGCGAGGGTCATTGGGTAGCTGTGAGCCCAAGTATTATTTTGTTATCACTGTGGAGAAAATGGAATATACTTGGATGATAGCTAGTCCCTATGCTGTTAACGGGCGGGATATAATCATTGACAATCTCCAACTGAATATCTCCACTATCTATTGAGCTGCTCATTACCTACAAGAACTGGTCGGGATCGGGAGGGGACGGAGGGACTGTCAGCTTATAGTTGACATTGCGTTCTATTATGAAAGCAAGTCCTCCACCGTGATATCTCTCTATCTCTTCGAACAATGTTATAGTTCCCATGGGACGAGAGGGTACATCTCGCATCTCGAAGGTGTGAGTACTCGGATGAGTTTGGTGAGTTGCCATCGGATGCGCTGTTTGCACAGTAGGGGGCTCCGTAATTATCATTCCAATCTCTTTGGAATCGTAAGTTAGTACATCTCATATTACACCAGTTATTACAACGATTGCACTGGATTTGATATTCGGGTATATTCTGTATTTCATGTGGAATTAAAATAAGCGGAATTATCAAAGCATTGTTGTTATAAATATTAATTTACAACAACAATGCTTTGATAATTCCGCACATTTTAATTCCACATGAAATACAGAACATAGCCGATTATGTTGCTCCTAATTACTCCGACATATAGCGCACACCCGTTGGGTGGGCTGGTTCCTGGGTTGACAATCTTTGGCCGAGTTGTACTCGGATCATTCCGGAGCGTTGATTAAATTATCGTGGGAGCGGTTATAAGTTTGTAGTGTATATCTGTGTGTCTGTCTGCTCCATCGTAGATACCAAACAGTTTAATTTTCTTGTTTCAAAGCTGACTTGGTCTAAAATCTTCTAAAATATGTTCGGAAAAAATCGGTCCAGCCGTTTTGAAGTTATTGTGCGTTTTCTTCGGAGGTTTTTATTTAATGTTATTAATCCTGAATACCAATTTCTTATTTTCTTTTTCCCTTTTTAAAGGCTTCTGTAAACGATGTTAAATATTCTGTACAGCAAACGCTCGATGGCGGCGGTCAGTACGGTCCCTTTATAACTAACTGATGCAGTTAATCAATCGGATATGATTGAAGATGATGGAAGAAGTAATAAAATTTCGAAAGAGTCGGAAGATCGGGCCAGGAGATGCAGAAGCAGACGTAGTCATAGTTAATTAAATTGTTTTAGATTAAAAATTAAATTGTGTATAAATTGATGTTTCGATAAATCTTTATGAAATAAAAATTCAGAAAATTATTGCATTTTAAAAAGTTGAATTTTTCTTCAGTTGGAAAGTTTATTTAAGGGTACACTTAAAAGAAAGTAATAAACATGGCGAATCGATAAGGTTCCTTAGAAGTTAAAATTTAACTTTTTCATTAGCATCAAAAAATGTCTCTTATGAAACACGTTTCACATTATAAATAATACAATTTTTTGCATTGTTTCAGGGAGAAAAATGGTACAGATGTGAGAAAAGTTAAAGAACTTAAGGGTCGCTTTCGCATATAACAGCCAAAAGAAAGTTTGTCATTTCATGTGTAGCCAATAATAAAAAGAAAGATATTAATGTATGTAGTTGATAAGTTGGTTAATTAGTAATTTTAAGAAACTGTTCGCTTAAATTTTGTTATTAACTTAGACCCCTATTATGATTCATAACTAAATTGATAGTTGAGTTGTAATATGTAGCTGTCAAATTATTATTGTGGGTTACAACTCAACTTTCATAAAAATGAGAACTGCTCTTTATCAGTTGTGTTTTGCTTTATTTCGATTTGCTTTATTACTTTTGTTTACTTTTTTAAAATAATGATTTTAAAGTGTGCTTCATTATTATAGACGCCAATCTATCACATTTGTCAACCAATATGCATAAAACATAGTCTCAAGAAAAAATAGTAAGGCCAAAATTAAAAAAATATACTATGGTTTCAAAAACATAGAGCAAAGATAAGATTTCGAACATAACTAAAATTAGTTGTGAATCATAATACAAAAAAAATATTTGAGTTGAGTTGTAACTAGGGATGTAACGAATACCGATACCGATACCGATATATCGGCGATATTTCAGATTTTCCGATACATCGGTATCGGCGATATTTTACTGTCGATACGACGATACTTTTAAACATTTTTTCAGAGTTTTTTTCTGACAAATTATTTATTTTTTGTTAATTTTACCATGAACTAAACTCATTTCCTTATTTTTTAAATCTTATCAATATCAATTTTAAAAATTAATAATATTTTATACTATTATTTTGTAAAAAAAAATTATTTATTTTTTGTTAATTTTACCATGAATTCAAATTCAATTCGTTGTTTTTTAAATCTTATTCCAGCAAAAAAAGACACTCCAAAGTAGTCATGAAAATGTAGAATTCGCGATCCGGAAGTATTGCAAATTTGGATCATTTTTAATTAGTGTTACATATCCTTGCCATTGCAAGAAGTTCTGTTTTTCGATTACCAATCACCGAATTGGAAGCGATGCTCGGACAAATTTCTTTTTCGGTGTTCTATAATGATTTTTCCTCAAGAAAAAAGGATAAAAAATTACCCATTTTCACAATTTTTTTAATGCGAGTATGGCGAGAATTTTTTAAAATTATAAAGGAATTTAAATTTTTTCTTGCTTTTCTACTAATTACACTATGCGATAAATAAAGACTTTTGGAAAAACACAAGAACTGGACAGTACAGGTTCGATTGTCCTACAATGGCGTAGTAAAACCCTTTACTCAGTTTGGCGAATTTGGTGACCAATTTTTTTATGGACCTCCAAATTTTCTAAAAATCAGTGGGGCCTCAAAAAACGGTGTCATCCGTATTTGGCCAACAGCTAATTCAAACTTTATAATACCGCTTAACTGTATATGGCAATAATGTAGCTAGGAGTCTGTTTAACAGATTTTTTTAACATTTCATGGCAAAAAAATGTTTTCGTTAACTTTTTGTTCACAAAATTAAGGAAAAAATGTTTTTTCACTTTTTTCAGAATAATTTACAGGGACTTGTAATTTTTAACTAACAATATTTGGCAAACTTATAGTTACGGTAGAGCTGAACAACTTTTGTGAACATCAATACAATCTGCACGTATCTAGGCACTCTAATAGCTCACACAGACCACTTTTTACCTTAAAAATTTCAGTTTTTCACTATTTTTTTATGCAAAAAAATTTTTTTTTGTTGAAAACAGTATATTCAAGTGCATACTTCTTTGTTGTGTTTCACTAAGATTTTGTGCCCAGAAAAATAATATGTTCCTGTACTTCTTTTGAAAAAAAAATTATTTTATTCACTTTTTTCAGTATAACTTGTAGGGACTCCAAATTTTTCATTACCATTATTTGGCAAAACAACAACAAACAATAAAAAAATAGTAAATACTAAAATCAGCAACATAAGAAGTGGAACAATAACAAGGAAACCAAAAAAATGCAATAAAAATATAGCCTAACTCGTAAAAAACGAAAACTTTTAAGGTAGAAATTAGTTTTTCTGGGCTGTTTAGGGTGCCCAGATACATTCAGATTGTATTGACATGTTTACAAAAGTTGTTCAGCTTTACCGTAGCTATAACTTTGCCAAATATTGTTAATAAGAAATTACGAGTCCCTGTAAGTTATTCTGGAAAAAGTGAAAAAAAAATTTTTTCCCTTAATTTTTCAAAAAAGGTGCACAAAAAAAATTTTTTGGCATAAAATGGTAATAAAATCTGTTTAGCGAACTCTTAGCTACATTATTGCCATATATAGTTAAGCCGTATCATCGAATTTGAATTTTCTGTTGGTCAAAAGTTGATGACACCTTTTTTTGAGGGCCCGCTGATTTTCCAAAACTTTGGAGGTGCATAAAACGAAATTGGTCACCAAATTCGCCAAGCTAAGTATAGGGTTTTGCTACCCCGTGGTAGTACAATCGAATCTATACTGTCAAGTCCGTTTGTTTTTTGGACTGTTGCACTGTGTTATCTGCATATTTTTAATATAGATTTTTTGGAAGCAAAGAAAATGTAGGTCCTTAAAAAATACTCGCAATTTTTTATACTGTGTTAATATCAATTTTAAATATTAATAATCTCTTACACTGTAATTTTGTATAATAAAAAAATTGCACTTGAGTTTTGTTAATCTAAACTTTAAGTCAATTTCAATATTCGTATCGGTATCGGAATCGGTATCGGCGATATTTATTTTTTAGTATCGGTATCGGTATCGGATCGGCAAAACGGCGTATCGTTACATCCCTAGTTGTAACATTGATAACTCAACTTACTTAAGTTGCGAATCATAATAGTACCCTTAGTTTATCTTAGTTTATCTTCTCGGACGCGGTTTTTCGTTTTATATAACGGTATGTACTTAAATATCTATATAAAAAAATAATTAACATTTAAAAATATGTATGTGTGTATGTATGTACTTGAATCTATGAACTATTGTTATCATTATTTTGTGATTTTTGCTCAAGTATTTTTAAATTCTCTTCCTTTATTCTATTTTCTAATCTAACACCTTCAACTTCCAACTCTAATTTTTGTTTTTTTAATCTCCATTCTTCTTCGATAACTTTTATTTCTGCTTCAAGTTTTATTAACTTTTTATGAGCAACCTGTTCCCATACATCAACAGTAGCAGCAGCACTAGTAGTAGTAGTATTAGTACTTTTTTTCTTTTCCGCTATTTGTTCAGTTTGTTCTTGGCGTGGCGTTGAAATTGTATTTTGCTGTGCCGTAGGGAAAGAAGTTTGAGTGTCACCAAGTAAAAGTGTTTCGAATACGTACTCCTCAGCTAAAAAAAAGAATACAAATATTAAGATAAATAAACGAAATATGTAACACACATTCCAAGAGAACAGATTTGCAAAATTCACGGCATGTCGCAAGAGTTTGCAGGCAGTATAAACGTTGTTGGTAATTTCCATATAAAAATGTTTTTAAACAAATGTTTATATAAACTTTACCAAAAACTTTTTTTTTATAAAAATAATTATTAATGCGACGGCCCGCGCAAAAAAGTTATATGCATGTTTACTTCTCGGTTGAAAGTCTGTAACTAAATACAGACAAAATAACTGAAAACAGTCGAAGGCATCTACCTAAATAAGAGCGTTGTGACGTCGCGTTAGCAGCAGTGTTCGTATTTACCATACATTTCAACAGATAATTTTTAATTTCAATGTACGGTAAATACATACCCTGCGTTGGCTAAACGCTCTTATTTAGGGAGCTCTGTAAGTCATGCATAAGCACAAACAGCTTTGATTGTAGTTATTAGGTGTGTTCCAGATAACCTCGGACAAGTTTGGACTAATGAGAGTAAACTCAACATTTACGCTCTCAAATTATAAAAGTTTTTCAAAACATCTGGAACGCGAAAAACCAAAATTTTAAGTCCAAACATTTCAATAGTGCCAAGTTATGAGCTTTAAAGTTAAGTTTGCGATTTTAATCTTTAAAATCTCGTAATATAATACATTCTTAGTGCGAAAGAAATAGTGCATCACTGGCAAAATCTATAAAAGCAAACGCTTTTCTATATTTAAAATAAGAAATAACAACCTAGCTACTAACATTTGCAAATAAATTAAATCCCTTTAAATGTTTCAAAAATAATTGTTTCACAATGGACAACTTATTTTACTGTTTTATTTATTTGCAAAATTTCAATTGTTATTTATGTAAACAAAAAACAACTGATCATTTTATTATTGTCTGAACTTACCCAAAAGAAAAAGTTCGTACAACTTTAGCCAGGAAATTAAAAAAATTTCTCTCTCATTCGCTCTCAAAATTGCACAAAAATTGTTACATGGAACGCTTTTGGGTAACTTTGCACAAGTTCGGACTGTTTCGTTATCCATCTGGAACAGAGCTAATAGGTGTGTTACACATGACTTCTGACAAGTTTGGACTAAGGAGAGTAAACTAAACATTTACGCTCTCAAATTATAAACGTTGCTCAAAACATCTGGAACGCGAAAAACCAAAATTTTAAGTCCAAACATTTCAATAGTGCCAACTTATGAGCTTTAAAGTTAAGTTTGCGATTTTAATCGTTTGAATCTCGCACAGTTTTAAAGGTTTAACTTGAATTTTATTTTTTCATTTTGCCTTACATAGCGTCTTGAGCAAATTATTTGATATAACAATTGTTAGCACAAGAATTTGTCGCGTCTGGACCGCTGTTGTTACTGTTTTGTCATTGTTATGACATCGTTGTTGTAACAATTGTTATAACAAAGATGTCTTAACAACTAGCATTGTTTCCATTACGAAAAAAAGAGACATCAAACAAAAGAAATTTGCTGTATCTGCCGCGCTACCTTCAAATAACATGACTTGGTCTAACAAAAACGTTGTACGTACTCTCCACAACAAATACTTTAACAAATATTTGTTAACAGCTCTGCCGACTGTTATAACAAAAAATTTGCTCGTCAAGACGTAGTGCTATAAATTCTTTTATTGTTATCCAATGGATTTCTGATTGTATGAAGGTGTAGAAAAATAAAATAGATTTTTATAAAGTGGCTGCTAAACACATCAATAGTCTGCTTCAATATATGTATGCGTTTGTGTGCGTTTGTTTGGAAAAAATTTTTACACATACGGAGGGGAAATATTGAAGAATATCAAAATGCTTTTGATTTTCATAACAAACGCACACAAGCACATATATTGAAGCTAAAATATTGATCCGTCTAGCAGCCACTTAAGAAAAGTACTTTTCGTGTTTTATTTTAAAAAAATTTCGAGATTATGCATGAAAATATATCATGCTTGAAAATATATCGATATATGTATATCGAACTATCGATATTTTTTATTCGATATATATCGATACCGATCGATATTTAAAGATATATCGATATGGATATATATCGATACATATATTTTTTTACTTGCCCATTTCTAGGCTATACAGCGAAGTATTCGCTCAAAAGCCTCTATATAACGAAGTGAAAATAAAGTAAAATTAAATTTTGAGAAATTTTTTTATTTCTTTAAATTTCTTTATACCAAGGTTTCACTGATACATATCGCACTTGATCAACAACAAGAGGGTATTAACTCGAAATTTTTAAAATTTCACTTTTTCCAAGAAATCAACTAACAAACATCAATATCTATCTACTGTAAAAGTTTCAACGTATTCCGATTACTCTTCATCTTGAAAACCACATTTGAGACCATTTTCGTGATAGTGTAGTGACTACCTATATATCAACAAAAAGGTATTATTTTGAGTTAATACAAAAGTTGAAATAGAAATACATCGTATATTTTTTTAATAAAAAATGTATTCAGGTATGTGATGAAAATCGATTTTGAAAACGAAGCACTTTTGAAAGTCCCTTTTAAAGCAGTTTTCATCAAATTTTTATAATTTTTGTGATACAACTCTTTTGTAATAAAAAATATTTTTATAATATATGTGATAAAATTGTTTTTAATAAACATACCTGATTATTTTGATTTGAGCCTTTATTCAAACTAAAAATAATCAAATTGTTTTATTTAAATTTGGTTGTATTTTGAGTTGATACTGTTTTGTTGATAAAATTTGTTTTACTTTATGATTTTAATTCGAAATGTGACTCTTTTAATGATAAAATTGTAAAATTTTTTTTGAGTTGTGACCCTTTTTAACCGACTTCAAAAAAAGGAGAAAGGTTATTAATTCGTCATGTATTTTTTTCATGTATGTTCCCTCAAAACTCCGCCATTTATGATCCGATTTCGAATTTTTTTCTCTATTCAAAAGGATATACTTCCAGATTGGTCCCGTTGAAAGTGGGCGGGGTCACGTCCATACAAAGTAAATACACAAAGTTTTCAACTACTTCTACTCAACCGATTCTTATGAAGCTGTACACACACATTAAGCCTCTGTTTAAATACTACATCAGGATAAAAAAAGTGGGATGTGCCACGCCCATGCAAAGTAATTATTCTTTTTCAACAATAAACCGATTCTTATGAAACTTTGCATACACACTTAGTTATCGTTATAATACAACATTATGTTTAGAAAAGTGGGCAGTGTCACGCCCATGAAAAGTTAATTAGCATTTTAGCTACTTCTGCTTAGGCGATTTTTGTGAAACTTGGCATACACATTTAGTTATCGTCACAATACATCATTGTGGTTAGAAAGGTGTGCAGTGTCACGCCCATGAAAAGTATATATTCATTTTAACTACTTCTACTTATCTGATTCTTATGAAACTTCGCATACACAATTAGTTCTCGTAAAAGTACATGATGATAAAATATGGGGACGGTGCCACGAATATTTTGCAGTCGGTTTTTTTTTTGCAAGAATTATCATGAATTCAATCCTTCTTTAGTTATAACCATTTTCATGTCATAATTGCAAAATTTTAACAGATAAACAATCTAAATAAATTTTCAAATGTAATTTGCTTACTATGATGTATGTATCGGATTTTCATTCCTTTAATATGTAACCACAAACAGTTTGTGACCTCTACTGAAAATTTTAAAATTTTGAGTTAATACCCTCTTGTTGATCAAGTGCGATATGCATGTTGAAAAGGGTAATGACTTCTTGCATTTTGTCTAAATATGCAAGCTAAAGTTCAAAAATCGTGTAGGACACAGAAAAAAGTAAGAACAGCGATTTCACTTTTTCGCGATTGTGAAAAAAGTTCACACAGCAAATGCTTGAAGTTTTTTAAATACGTTTTTTTTAATTAACAAAGACATATTTCATTTCATTTATTTATTAATTTAATCCAGCCCATAGGGCCATATACGATTAAAGTAGTAGAAATAAGTTATTTTTTTTTTACTCAAAATGTTGGGCAAGGATTTTGTAAGTACGACTATAAAAAACACAAGAAATAAGTAAATATAAAAAAAGTCGTATATACAAAACTTCCCCATGTATTTAGTGCGTGAAATTTTTTTCATGCCCTACACGATTTCGGAACTGCGGGATATCGCAAAAAAATTTACAAGAAATCAGTTCTTATAACGAAGTATTTTACGATCCCCTTCAGATTTGTTATACCGAAGGCATATTTATTTATATACATATATATTAGCATATAAAGCTCACCTGCAGCGTCCAATTCCTCTTCATTAATTGACGAAAGAGGTTTCATGTCTACGTCGGAAGCATTACTTTTGTGTAAGATGCTTTCATCTTCTGATAAATCTAAAAGAAAGTTTTAAAAACTGTAACTACATCTGCATATCGCTCATTTAGTTCTAGACCGTAATAACTCGAAAAAATGGTTTTGGAAAAAAAGAATTTATATATTTTTCATTTACTCGCACCTTAAAGATATGTTATACAAGATACCCTGCAAAAATTGTTGGACTGCATCGTTCATTTTAGTAGAAATGGACTACATAGTTAAAACACGAAAACGTGAACGCTCCATCAAGTAGTGACATACAGGTATGTGATGGAAATCGATCTCGAAAACAAACCCATTTTAAAAGGATTTTATATTAACAATCTGGTATGTGATGGAAAGATGACTTATTTACTGAAAGATGACTTATTTACGTTTTTTATTGTTTTGTATCGAATAAAATATTCTAAGATTTGAAAACATTAAAAGGCGTAAGTCATCTTTCAATAGAATTTGTTTTTGAAATCGGCGCCGATTTCAAATCGAACGATTTCCATCACATACACATTATAAAAATACCTTTGTTTAATTTTATCACAAACATTATAAAAATTGGATGGAGTGTATTAAAAACGACCTTTAAAAGTGCTTCGTTTTCAAAATCGATTTCCATCACATGTCTGATAGAGTATCAAAACTAACCTCATGTAGGTGCTCCATGGAGTATTACATAGCGGTATTTTTTGGGGTAGTCGGATGTAGTTCAAAGATGGACTACATGGTTCAGTCCTAGGACATCGCAATGTTAATTGGACCACGTTTATTACATACATTTGGAGCACTTTGTAACTAGTCCTGGTCCCTTGTGGAGTACTCTATACACGCGCGTATGCATTAGTCGCGATTTTTGCAGGGTGTGTACGACAAACAAACGCATTTTTGAGTTATGGCAGTCTTTTAGTAAATATTTCCATAACAAAACGCAACAATTCCAGTTGAGCAATTTTTTGGATATATGAATATGTAATTGTAATTCGACTGAGTAGAATAAGCTATTGATCTTTGGTGTTTTATAACAATGACTATACACATATTATGTAGAATTCAATATCGTTACTTTAATTTAGAAAAAGCGTATGTAAGATTTAACAAATTTTTAAGTTTGAAACAAAAAAACATTAATAAAAACAAATATAAAAAAACTTGTGTATAGTTTCAGAACTATGAGAAATGTAGGAAAGCCTACACATTTCATAGTTCTTAAAATACCTATATATAATACTGTTTTGTAGTTCTTTTTAAGTTAGATGTTTAAAACTTAAAATTTTTTATGTTTGATACGCCTTTTGTAAATTAAAGTAACGATATGTAAAATAGTACATATTCTGCAAAAAAAAAAACTTGAAACGTGGAATTGTTGCGTTTTATTATGGACCTCCTCATATGTATGTTTGTAGTTCTAAAAAATTACTATAATCTAAGTCCGATAAGGGTTCATTCGTAACCGCATTGTCACTCGTTTGCATTATTTTCAGTATGCTCAAGTTCGATACATTTGTTCGCATCTTGCGTTTTACATTTTTCTTCAGATTGTCATATTTTGTTTTCAAAACTCTAAAAGATCGATATTCATCAAAGACTGAATTAAACTCTTCCTCAATTTCCCTCCATGCTTTAACTTTTTCTTCAGATGTTGCGCGGTCCGATTTTTTCGACTCAATGATTTCTTTTTTCCTGTCCACCAGTTGTATCAAATATCTGACTTCTTTGATAGAAAAGTTACTGCTTCGTTTTGTTCTATCTGCATTTAAGTCTGAGAAGTATTTTGCGGTTGGAGAAAGCATATCGTCCGTGATATATTCGAATTTAAATATTTAACTGATAGTTTAACTTTGTAAAACACGAACTTTTTGCGGAAAATATAATTAATCCCCGTTTAAACCACTAAACTTTTTATTTGTTTGGTATATAGTACTGATGTGAAAGTACTGAGTACCGGGTACTCAGTACCGAACATATTTTCCGGTACTCAACATCCGAAATTAGCTACTCAATACTTTCAGAGTTTTGTTTTCTAGTGTAAAAACGAAACTTTTAGTGTGAAATATATTAAAGTAATACATATCTGTTGAAAACAAGCTGTGAAATAATTTTAAGCCCCATTTAGAGAGTTAACTAAATAATTTAAAAAATCGAATATTTGAATAATTTTAAAGACCCTAGTTGTTCATACATGTTTCAATAAAAGTGAATTTTAACATATTAAACATTTTTATTTTGAAATAAAACAGCCGTTTAAAGTATCGAGCACCCTGTTGAAACTGTATCTAGTAGTATTGAGTAGTTAAAAGTAGCCACTTCTTACAACACTAGTATATAGAGATGCAAAAGCGTTTATAGTTCGGTTACAGAGTACTCAGTATAAAGACCGGCGTCTCTACATCAATTACTTCCTAATTTTTTACGTGTGTGCTAATAAAGCCTGGTACTGTGTTCAAATTTGTGAAAAGTTAAGCTATGAATTAAGAATTTGTGAAAAATGTTGAGCAACATTGATTATTTCATGAGAAAAATTTGACATGTACGTTTGTTATAATCTTCATGTGTTTGTTGTAAGTCCCATGCGAAAAAGTACTACTCTTATTAGGTTCGTTTGTTTACTTTTCCAGTAAAATCCAGTAGTTGAGTAAATTCTGGGTAATTTGAGAATTTTACTCACAAGAATGGCTCTTGCACAAAGAAGTACGCGAACGGAAAATTGCAAAAATTTGCAAGTTTAGCAAAACGGTTGATCACTAAAATGGATAGGGTTGTAAAATATGTGTTGTTTCGACTATCCAGCACATATATATTTTTGGTACTTGATACAATGCATTTCTATAATACTAAATTCGTAGCGAAATGTATTTATTAAATAGAACTTCGGAGAAGCTTTTACACTTGTTTTTTTTTTTCTACATGACTTTTAAATTTGTTTCTGCTTAAATGACATAGGAAAATACATCATTACTTGATTTTTGATATTCGGTACCCCAAGTAACATGCAGTAATAAGTACTCAAATATATATTAGCTTTACATCTCTAAA
Source organism: Panzeria rudis (assembly GCA_956483635.1). Classification (NCBI taxonomy): domain Eukaryota; kingdom Metazoa; phylum Arthropoda; class Insecta; order Diptera; family Tachinidae; genus Panzeria; species Panzeria rudis. The sequence continues at coordinate 110,278,067 of OY101449.1, forward strand.
GCATTCATGTAAATAAGCCAATCAGAGGAAAATCTTTGCCATGGGTGCCAAGAAAAGAAAACTTGGCGTTATATGCTCTTCTGGAACATACAAGTTGAGAAGAAACTTGCTTAGGATGTATGTACAATAATTATTTTCAGTTTTTGTTGGACTTTTAATTCAACTTTTCTTCTTTAAAACGATTTTTTTAAAATTATATACATTTTGATTGCTTACTTTTCTTTGTTTATCTTATTGAAACATATGTTCTTTACTTCTACTGGATTTTAAGGCCGTGTCAGATACAACTTTGTCGCTTTGCGTGAAGTTTCTGAATTCGCCTTGTTCAGCAGCATATGTTAAAATACATTGCTGAGCAATAATCTTTTAACACAAGCTGTCAAATTCAGTTGCCATTTAAGTTTTTTGATGTGTAAACATCTATACGCTAGAGGGTAAAAATCTTTTACATAATACAATCACAAATTTTTAGTAAGATTAATCTTAGTTGAGTAAGATTGTAATAACGCGGTGTGAGCCGCGTATTAGTGTAATCATACGGACAACAAGAAGTACAGAGAAACTTAACAGCTGCATAGAAATACACTAACACTGGCAGAAAAGGGAGTCTCAAGGTCAAACTTCTGCAGTAATGCCGGCCATACACTACACAAGTTCACTGCACAAGTCTGGCACTGTACAGTGCGTTTGTATAGTGTATCGCGGTGGTTGTGCTATTTACGCAGTGAACTGAGTAAAAATCAAAACTATTTTGATATTTGCTTAAGTTTCTAAAACTGTACAGTGAACTTGTGTAGTGTATGTTGCAAACGCTCAGTTGTAACGCGATTTTGAAGAGTTAAAAACAAAAAATGAGCACAAAAAAATTTTTCTGGACAAAGTTTGTAGAATTATACGGAGAATAATTTGCATTATGGCATATTGCAGAAAGAGAATCATAAAAGTCGAAGTCTACGAAAAATTTATCAAAAAAAGCGAATTTTTTGTCTTTGCTTTCTTTTTATTTATATAGCAAGCAATAAAATAGCGCTGTACTTACACATGTTGTCTCCTTCGCTGCAGCTTTAAAATAAAAAACTGCGCAGTTTACTTGTATAGTGTGTATCACAAGTTTCGTTTACGCAGTGCCAGACTTGAGCACTGAACTTGTGTACTCGTAGTGTATGGCTGGCAAAAGGTCGTACGTTTGTTGGTTGGTGCTGTGTTGCCGTGTTTTTGAATTGAGTGAGTATTTCGGCGTTGCCGTTTTTGATTTTTGCCGGGAACTTCTGGGATCTAGGGGATTTTGTGTCCAGTTTTTCGGGATTCAGAACCGATTCGTCTCGGTTTTTGAACCCGGGTATTTTTTTAAAACCCGGTTTTTCGGTTTTACCGAATTTGTTGCTGAGCTTGGTGCGATATTTGGCTGACGGTGTATTGACTGCGTTTGTCTTTGACTGTTGGTTATTTTGATGTTTAACTGCGGTATTTCGGTAATTTATAATATTATAAATTACATACATAAAAGAATACAGTGTACGCACAACCTTCTTCAGCAAAATTGTCAATTTAATGTTTTAAAGTTTGTACGTGTTCGCTACCAAGAAATCGGTTCTGCTGGCGTTATTGCTTGTATTAAGACATGGTAGAATATTATACAAGGTAGCCCTGGAACGTTAGCTGATTATTTTTTTATTTGCTTTTTTCATGATACGAACAGTCAAGTCTTGTGTATATGTGAAATAACTACGTTGCACACACAATACCACACGTATGTTTGCTTCTTATGTTCTTCAAACACACACATACCCTCTCTATTAATGTTTGACATTTTCTATCCCAAAATGTACATTAGTATACTAGTTATGCGGCTACCTGTTAAGGGCCGTGGCAATTTATCAAACTGTTTGATCAAATTCATCTACCTTGGTATAACAAGGTAGATCTATAAGGTATACTTATCGGCGAATTGATAGAACAAAGCAACTTTTTTTGGGAATTGTGTCAAAAAATATATGAGGAAAACTCCAAGCGAATATCAAAATGTGAGTGGATTGGTAAAATACACTACAATTTGACACCAAAATTACCGAACATATGGGCTGATGCACAGACCTTATATATTGACCTTGATTACTAACATGATCCAATAAACAAGGTCGTGTTGAAAACACATACTTATGACTATTTCGCCGCGTTGGCTGTATCTGTCAATTGTTGTTTAATTGTGTTTTTTAATAGTCAGTTGTTAAAAGTACATTTGAAATAAATTTTCTTCTGTTTTTGACAGATACGGCCAACCAGGCGCCTTGATATTGTGTTTGTTGTATTATTACCACCACCTGTAAAATTAATTCACCTTGATTATATATGCCTTGCTAATCATATAAAAACACGATTAAAAAACAATTGACAGAAACAGCCAACACGGCGAAATAGTCATATGTGCATTCAACACGACCTGTATTATTGGATCATGGCTTATACCAAGATCCAATAATACAAGTCTGTGCAGCAGTAAAACTAAGGCAAATTCATACTAGGTGGCTGCAAGAGCCCAGCTGTTTACGTAAAGTTTACACATTTGGTCAGCAGTGATAATGTATCAGCTTTATTGACAGACCAAATGTAAATTCTCCATGGCGAATTCTATTGCGACTACCTGGTGTTGATCTACCTTGAGTACAACCAAGGTATATCAACACCAGGTAATCGCAAGAGAATTCGCCGTGGAGAATTTACATTTGGGCTGTCAAAAAAGTTGATAAATTAACACTGCTGACAGGCCAAATGTGTAAACATCTACGTAAACAGCTGTGCTCTTGCGGCCACCTAGTATGAATTCGCCTTGAGTACAACAAAAACGCATTCCTACTGTGATTGTCAAAATAACTCAATCGTGTCTGTCATGAGTTCCACATCCGTGTGAAAGTGAATCTTTTCCGAACTTTTTGGTGTCCTGACATTCACTTCCGGAATTTTTTTTGTTTTACTTCCGAACGCATAAATCTAATAATTGCAAATAAAATTAGCGTTTCTACCCATAAAAAAATAAATTTATGCGTTGTTTCCACAATGCAAACAAGCACTGCTTGTCTAAAATTTATATGAAAAGCACTAATTTTTTTGAGTGATTTACATACAAATTTTAGACAAGCAGTGCTTGTTTGCATTGTGGAAACAGCACATTAATTTAAAAAAAATTGTGGTCGGTATAAGTTTGATATCTCATCTATCTAACACAGCGTCTTCACGAGATATTAAGTTTGAGATAACATGAGAGAAAACGTCAGCAGAATAATAAAAACAAAATGTCGATTTTTCTCTTAATCTCATACAAGGCGTAAACGTAATTTCACTTTTCCTATAAGATTTCATTTTATGCCAATGCTCACCGAGTTAACATGTACTACTTTTGCACAATTACTTATTTTATTTTTAATATTTCACACAAACTTCAATTTATAAATCAATTAAACACATTTATTCACTTATTTAACATACAAACTTTATCAAAAACATAGCTTTTAATTTATTTTAATAAACACTCACACATGCACACCAAATTATTTTCCTGTACGTGTGTTTTTTGACAGTTCATCTCATAAGATCGTTGTTATAAAATTTTTTATAGCAACGCTCTCATAAAAATTCCTATAACATTGAGATAACACTAATTTGAAGTCTACACGTAACATAATTCTCTCTGCAATTGAATTTGACAATTTCATCTTACATATTATGTTACGTGTATACCTCAAGTAATTTGAAATTTTAAAAAAATATTTATTTAAAATGAATACAGGGAAACTGAGATATAAAGAGCTTCCTCATATTAACTACCAATCTTACGAAAATGCGATGCAGCGGTTTGGAAAGCGCTTTCTCATTGAGAGACAAAAATGTACAAAAGTACTGGAACGCAAAAAACCAAATTTCTATCTCGAAAAATTACATGAAAATGTTGCGAAAACAAACATAAAAATAAAAACCAACACAATCGGCCATGTTCTGAAAACCATTACTTTTTGAAATCGTAAAATTTCAAAAACGAAAAACAGTCTTCTTTTAATCGGGCAATTTAGTGCATTCGTAGCTTAGTTCGGATAAAATATTGAAAACATCTGAAACATAAAAATTTACCGAAAAGATGCAATAAGTGAGCTTTTTAAATCAATTCTTTCCTGAAAGTGAACGATTTCAAAACGAAATGGTTTTCAGAACATGCCCGAATGATTTTTAGTGCCATTGTTCAGTTTTAGGTATTTTCATAAATACATACAAATGTATTTTGCTTTGAATTTTGTTAAACAAGCAATTATTTCTTTAGTATTTTTGTTACCTAAAATTGTAATTTTTCATTTGTTATTGTTTATTTTTCAAACAGCTGATTGTTTTGCACTTTACACAATCTGCTCGAAGAAAAAGTCTGGGCTGTTTCGCGCCCGCGGGCGCCTAATTTTGAGTACAGGAACACACTTATTTTATGCGTGGGAAATGTTAATATGAAACATATATTATATTTTTCGAAAAATGTGTGGTTTGGTGGGGTGTCATAGCGTGCATGGTGCGGAATTTGGAAGTGAAAGCCGAGAAGGAAGCTGATTGGGCAAATGACATTAAAGAGGTAGTAGTGCAGGCATTGGCTTCAAACAAAAAGAAAGTGTGAGCAAAATGCTACACCTGGAGAGGCCATATCCAGCATAACTGCAACGCACTAAGATAGCCAACAGGATCCGTCTCACCGTCATATATGTAGCAATAAATGGACGAGCCATCAAAAGTCCCAAAGCAATGACCGTCATGAAGAGCGACCACGAGAGCAATGCCATCATAATCGAGAGCGTATTTGGCAGAGGGAGCGTGAATGTCATGAAGAGGGAAAATGGCGTAGGGAAATAAGAGAGCGTCTGCGCCGGGAAGAATCCCGACTAGCTGAGGAGCGTACGAAATTGGCTGTGAAACGAAAACGTTTGCAACGAGAGGCTGAATCATTGCGCCTGGAACGTGAGCGTCAAAAATTAGAGCGTGAGAAGCTGGAATTAGAGTGTCGAGAAATTAAGTCAACTAGCTAAAATTTCTACGACGCGCGATGGCTTCATAAAAGGTACAAGCCAACGTTCTGGCTATGATAGCTGTATTAATGAGCGTAATACAGGCGCAGCATATGACGATGCACGTTCTCCTGTGAGATTTGATGCCCCTCCACCCACTGCAAGACATGTGCGTGAAGGAAGTAATTACAGCTACACTTCGCCCGGCACAAGTGTAGAAGTCTTCAGTTTATAATGTCAAAATAAAAGCATTGGCAGCACTTTTGAAATGGGCGTTATAATTCAAAATATGTAGCGGAAATAGAACTTTCTGAAAACAGTGCCGAGAACATCCAAGATTATTCGAGAATGTTGAAAAGACAGTGTAGATAGCGACAACTAAACAACCTGAGCTGCAAGAAATGTAAACTTGATAACAGCGTAATTTGTTTAAGTAGCAAAATAATCTTGAAAACATTAGTATATCGTCGCCTTTCTTCTTAAACCACGTAAGCGCCAACACCTCGTTTTTCAGAAAACGAAAAAAACTTAATAACTTTTTAAACATGAGTCTTATAACAAAAATTTGTTTTACAAAACATGGCCTTACGACTCCCTGAAGGGTGTAGCATCATTTTTTAAAAAAATTATTACTAACAAGTAACTATCCAAATTTGTCGCTTACGTGTTTTTGGCGCAAACAGCAATTCGGAAAATTTTGTCGCTTACGTTCGTCATCGGCGGTAGTGAAAATCAAGTGTTTTGTTTTTCATCAAACTCACATCAAACTATACGTGTGAGATTTTTTGCACTAATCCAGTAAAAAAATCTCTGTTTGATCAAACAGTTTGATAAGTTGCCATGCCGCGTTACATCGCATTTAGTTGTACATGTAATTGTCAAAGTTAATTGTAAAATAAACAGTGTTACCGAGATGTTATTTGTGAAAATAAATATCCGTTATTTTCTTGCAATTCAACAAATCCTGTGGAAAATAATAAAACCGTCTTTATGTAAAGGACTAAAAACGTAACAATATGTATGTTTTAATGAAGAACAATTTTGTTTTAAGATTAATATCATGGCTTGTAAGTAAAATGCGTTTCTTAGTCATATTAATTTTTTGTCTGAAAATTACAAACAATAATTTTATGCATTTATGTATAAAATTTATATTCGTATTGACTGAACATATAATTAAAAATTTTTGAAAGCTAGAGCTTACATACGAAAATTACAAGTTAAATGATAAAAAGAAATAATTAACATCTGAAGCGGCCCATCATTCATTATAACGAGTGATTTTTTTGCTATTATCTTTTTGGCAACACTAGTTTTGACAGCTCACGCACGTTTTGTATCTTGTGTCACTGTCAAACATCTTCAGTTTGGTCTATAATTTAATCATGAATCGTCTTACAAACGAACAACGCTTGCAAATTATTGAATTTTATTACCAAAATGCGTGCTCTGTTAAGAAAGTTTTTATCGAAGAATTGTGTTCAGCGACGAGGCTCATTTCTGGTTGAATGGATACGTGAACAAGCAAAACTGCCGTATTTGGAGTGAAGAGCAGCCAGAAGCATTGCAAGAGCTACCAATGCATCCACAAAAAACAACCGTTTGGTGCGGATTATGGGCTGGCGGCATCATTGAGCCGTATTTCTTCAAAGATGATGCGAATCACAACGTTACTGTGAATGGTGAGCGCTACCGTGCGATGATAACCAACTTTTTTCTGCCCAAAATGGAAGAGCTTGACTTGCATGACATGTGGTTTCAACAAGACGGTGCCACATGCCACACAGCACGCGAAACAATGGACCAATTGAGAGGCGAGTTCGGTGAACAGTTTATTTCACGCTTGGGACCAGTCAATTGGCCGCCCAGATCGTGCGATTTAACGCCTCTAGACTATTTTTTGTGGGGCTATGTTAAGGCTAATGTCTATAGCGACAAGCCCGCTTCGATTGACGCACTGGAAGCCAACATTGCCAACATTATTCGTGAGATACCGGCCGAAATGTTGGAAAGAGTATGCCAAAATTGGACTAAGCGGATGGACCATTTGAGGCGCAGCCGCGGCCAACATTTGCATGAAATAATCTTCAAACATTAAATTATATCGACCCAACTATCGATCCAAATAAATATTTCATGCATTTTTCTGAATTTTATCTGTTTTTTTTTTTTACTTTCCGATAGTTCTTATAAAATCACCCATTGCAATATTATTGAATATGTTATTTTACATATTATTGCCGTTTTGACCTATACTGTGCAATAAGCAGTAAAATAATTTCAAATAAAATATGCCATATTTTTCTTACAGTTTAAAATTAAACGTAATAATGAGCAATGTTGCCAACACATTACACACTTTTCTTGATTGTGCAATAAAAATCAAAAGCCTTTTGATTTTTGCCAATATATTGTGCCACTTTCTAATATGGCATACACATTGGCGATATTATTGCACAATATGAAAAATGGCACAACTATATTGCAATTGTGTGGGGCGCTTAAATATATACATACAATCATATCGTTTTAATATTAAGAATTAATATTATTATTTTGTAATTTTTGCCTAAGTAATTCTACTTCTAGTTTTAGTTTTTCTTCCCTTAATCTATTTTCTGTTCTAGCACTTTCAACTTCCAACTCTAATTTCTGTTTTCTTAATCTCCATTCGTCTTCGATAACTTTTATTTCTACTTCAAGTTTTTTTAATTTTTTGTGAGCAACTTTTTCCCATACGTCAACAGTAGTACTAGTAGTATTACTGTTTTTCTTTTCGGCTATTGGTTCAGGTTGTTCTTGGAGTGGCGTTGAAATGTTATTTTCCTGTGCCGTTGAGGAAGTAGTTTGAGTGTCACCAAACAAAAGGGTTTCGAATACATACTCCTCAGCTAAAAATAAAAAAAGAGTACAAATATTAAAATAAATAAAAATATGTACAAGTCTTTGACTCACTTTTATTAACCTCCGGCCAAGCTATAGGAGTTCGGCATTATCCAAATCTAATTCAGGTTTTTAAAATACAAATTCAGAATTTTGCAAATCAAATTTAGTACAGTAATATCGTAAAAAAGCCCAACTTCACATTTCATATACATAGGATGAAATATTTTTCTTGTGTTTAGCTTCACATGTGATCGTGACCTTAAGTTTGAGTTTTCGGGGTCGGTGGGAATAGGGAACGCCCGCTATCTTGAAATTAAAGGAGTGACTATTTTTTAGATTATCTCGTAAACTATAAGGAATATGAAAATTTTCTTAAGCTTTCTTTTAGATAATAATATTATCTACAACTCCACCTAACGTATATTTGTTTTAGAATGTACAATTAAAAAGTTACAGACAAAAATATCTTGAAAATTAAACGAGTTTTCTCTTAAAAGCTTAATAACTCTATTTTTATTAATTTTTGAAAAAAATAATATTAATAGCTTTTTTATAGACCTCCTTCTAACAAGAAATTTTATGTACATATACATGTTTAGTGCTTTCTTCATTCGACGATGTGCTTTAGAGCCACAAACTCAAGAATAATTTGCATCTTTATACCTTACATCAAAAATATGTAAAACTGTATACTTTAGTGTTTAAACTTGGTGTGAATTACTTTACAGCCAGATTATCGTATATCTGGAAAAGTATATTAGTGAGAACCTTCAAACTCGTTGTGAGTTAATTTGCATTCAGTGTACGTAATCAAACGAAAAATTGACTGGATAGCTTCGAAAAGAAGGGTATCTCGCATGCAAACCAATTAATTACTATATCATATCTTGAGAAATATATCAAATTCTATATACTAATTAGATGTGCCCGCTCGCTCCGCGCGCTTAAAGTTCGCTTTATAACTATAAGGTGTCTGTGAAATATAATAATATACATTCTTTAAATATTAGGTGCGATCCCGTACTCAACATTGGGATCCCGCGGGATCCCAATTTGCACGAAAACTGTTCCCGTACTGCAAGATTGGGTAAATGAGAGTGAGTTTGAGAGAAAACAATGCTTCTTCTTCGTGCACGAAACAACCCGTACTTTTTCTTCGGGCAGATTGTGTAAAGTGCAAAACAGACAGCTGTTTGAAAAACAAACAATAACAAATGAAAAATATGATTTTAATCAACAAAAATACTGACGAAATAATTGCTAATTTCGCACAATTCAAACCAAAAAACATTTGTATTTATTCAACAAAGTATCTAAAAACTATAAATGCTATTAAAAATCAGAATGTTGCTTTTTATTTTTTGTTTATTTTCACAACACTTTCATGTTACTTTTTGGGATAAAAATTTGGTTTTTGCTGTTCCCGTACTTTTGTGTTTAGTGAGAGTAATTCTTGGTTACTCGCATTTTACCGAACTTTACCCAGAAAGTACGGGATCGGAGCTATTGTTTAAAGTTCCCGCTGTACAAAATAAACAGTGCTACCAACGTTAAAAAAACAAAAACATCTTTCTAATTTTCAACAACATTTATATTAGTAAAATTGGGTATATTTTCGTTTCTTTTTTCATTTTAACTTAGAAATCAGATATTTAATCGCAGTAAAAAGTATCCTAAGTTTGAATCAGGACTCTAATGTACCTCCATACAAATTTCATGAAAATGCGTTGAGGGGTTTTGCGTAAAGCGTGTTCGGACAGACAGACAAAATTCCGAAATTTGGTGTTTTGTTCTCTACATCGATTACCGTATAGGGCCTATTCACATATTACGTAACGCTATTTTCGGAGGTTTTATATCCACCCCCCCCCCCCCCCCCGCCCCTACTTCGTAACGCTTTTTACAAAATGTTCAGTATAAAGTATCTAATCCGTAACAAATCTTTAACCCCCCCCACCCCCCTCGAGCGTTACGTAATATATGAATGGCCTCTTACGCCACCATAAAAGTTCTCAAACAGTATTTCATTTTCAGACACGCCCCTTGTACAGTTTTATTATATGTATATAGATTTGTATTGGAAGTACCTTTTTTCCGCTCTCCCCTCCCCCCAATGCTTAACTCTGTCATTTGGAAACCGATTATGAAAATTCTTTTTTTGGTTGAAAGATTTTTCTTGCAATTTAGTCCCATAATTTTTTCGAAAATTGGGGTGGAGGAGTTTGGTTCTTCACACATAACTCTATCATTTGTGAATCGATTTTCTAAATATTTTTTTTTGTTTGAAAAGGTTTGCCTGAAGTTTAAACCCATAATTTTTTTTTCGAAAATCGGTGGGGAAATTCCCCTTGATTAACTCTAGTCATTTTTGAACCGATTTTCAACATTATATCAGGCGGAAAAAGTTGTAGCCCGAAGTATTGATTATCGCATAACTCCGCCATTTCTTGACCTATTCCAATTTTTTTTTATTTGATTGCAGAGTTATTTCATCCATATTTCTACACCAGATAGACGATAAATGACGCATTAAGGACTTCTCCGCAATATGTTTAAAGACCGTGCATCACCGGGTCGAAAAAATGTATGTATATATAAATTTTTTTAAGAAATTTATTATTTGACATATTGTCATATGTATGTATATATAAAATTTTTTAAGAAATTTATTATTTGACATATTGTCATAGTTTTATTTTAAATTAAATTTATTTGCTGATGGTTGGGCATTGTCTATATGCATTTCATTGGGGCTTTACCAAATCGTCAGTAGACTTCAACCATATTTTTGAACCTCTTATCTTATGTACAGACTTTCCAAAACCATTTGAGAATTTACAAAAATGGTTTTTGAAAGTCTGTACATAAGATAAGAGGTTTGTAACTGTTCAAAAATATAGTTGAAGTCTACTGACGATTTGGTAAAGCACCAATGAAATGAATATAGACAATGCTTATCCATCAGCAAATAAATTTCATTTAATATAACTTTTTTTGTTTAAAAAAGCGCTTAACGATTTCTTTGCTAAAATCAATAACAATAGAGTTATTACGCTTTTAACAGAAAATTAGCTTAATTTTCAAAATGTTTTTAATTGTACAGTATACAAAATGCAAAAAAAATGTGTTAAGTGGAGTTGTAAATAATATTATTATCTAAAAGAAAACTACTACCAAAAATGTAATATTCCTTATAGTTTACGATATAATTTGAAAAAACTAGTCCCTCCCTTATTTTGAAGATAGCGAGCATTCCCTATCTCCCCCGACCACGAAAATTCAAAAAAAGTTCACGGTCACAGTTGCATCCTCGGTATATGAAATGCAAAATGAAATACTTATTTTACTGTTTATTTACGGTTTGCAAATTAAAAACTGCTATCCCGTTTTTTTTCAAATGTAGTTTAGGGTCTATTCACATATTACGTAACGATATTATCGGAGGTTTTATGCCCACCACCCCCCACCCCCTTCTTAACGCTTTTTAAACAAATTTCAGTATAAAGTATCTAATCCGTAACAAATCTCTAACCACTCAAAAAATAATTTCTTTATCTAAAAATTGTTTTCAAGTGTAAAATTCTAGAGGTTTTCCCAAATAAATAAATAAATAAATTTCTTTTTATTTCCCGCTCTCCCGGGAAACAAAAAAGTCCGGGCATAAAAAACCTTTTAAAACCCATATAAAAACGAACTTTTGTACTATTTCGTTTGTTTCAACCAAATTTGACAAACATATATATAAGTATGTATACTCTACTCTTCCGTGCGCGTCAAGTGGCGTAAGCACTAGCCCGATACTTTGTATGGCTTCTTTTTATAGCCGTCTAAACTTGGGTATCGCCGCCATTTTTTGAGAAATCTTCGTTATATTCAAGATTGAATAACTTTAGAATGCGATATTAATAAATTTGGTTTCATTCGAAAGGTTTAAGTCTCGTCTTAATAAGTATTGATTAAAAAGGACAAAGCTTCCGGCTACAAGATCCTCTAAAATGCCAAAGTATCCCGAAAAAGGTATTTGAAATTTTCTTTATTTTTTACAGACACGTCTTTATTGTATAAAGTCTTCAAGTCTTCAAAAGTTACAGTTTTTTTCTTTATGATAAACCCGAGAGTTTCTATGAAAAACGTATAGCAATAACTATGATGATCATATATAATAAATTAATATCGGATATGATATATGAAGCTCTAAAAAATATAAAATTACAAAAAAGTCTGAAAATTTATTGCTTTTAGTGGATTTAATTTTTCTAAATCGATTAGTTTTAAATCGGCTCGATTTACGGAGCAGGCAGGTATATAAAAATTTTTTTAAATAAAACTTAAAATTTAGTGTTTTTTTCAAGAATTATGCGTTTTTTAATTGTTTCAGTGGTTTTTGAAACCCAAAAACCGAAAAATTAAAACTAGCGAAAACTAAAAAAAACGCAAAGAACGAAAAAATCGCCTAAATGAAAAAAAACGCTAAAACGAAAAAAAGCATAAACCGAAAAAATCACCAAAACAAAATAAAAACTGCAAAACAATATTAAAAAATAGCCAAGACGAAAAAAGGGAAAAAGAACCAAAATAAAAAAATCGCTAAAACGAAAAAAAGAAGAAAACAGCAGATTTTTGGCAAACAAAATGATTTGCCGGTAAATAAAAATTTTCCTAATGTGAACACAGTGTGACCACCCGACTGCAAATATTTATCCCTTTTTATTGTAAACAATTGTTTGCAAAGTTTTTTTAAGATAACTAAATAACATAACTAAATAACAGCTGTTTCAAGAAATGTTGTCAACTTCTCGTTTGAATTTTTAAATTAATTCGCAACAAATTTTAACGTAGCCTTGTTGTTTTCTTCGTTATAAGTGTTGCCACTAAATTCAGCTTGAAAAATTATATTTAATGTAAAAATATATAAAAATTATTATGCTTAATAAAGCACTCACCAAATAGTAAAAGTCATTTGAGTTCATTCGTAAAAAGTTTTTATATAGAGATGGAGTTTCCGATTATAGCTCCATTAACAATTTTGCACAGCAACCTTCCTCTTTCCGACGTTGAACCCATTTACGATCCCACTCTCTTTTTCTTTTTTATAAAGTTTTTCCTTCTCATCTAAAATGAGTAAAGATGCTGCTCCACAACTCAACAAAGCAAAATTTTCAATTTCTTCCATTGTAATGTTTATTTAAAGTTTAAAGAAAAACAAATTTATTTGTTTTTGCTGTCAGATCAAATATATTGTAAAGTCAAATATTTATTTAAGTGTGACCACAGGGGAAATAAGTTTCCCCATGTTTGCACTTGATGCTATTTGACAGCTGTTTGCTCAAACAAAAATTAACAAATAAATGTGATTAATGTGACCACCAAACAAAATTTGGATAATACAGCCCAAGGCATATTCATTACAGGTACCACCATAACTAAAACAAATACAACACCAAAAACACATGTATTTTGTTAGTAGAAATACCCCAGAAATATGTCAAATCCTCAAATCTCTCAAATTTAATAATACATGCCCGTTGTTGATAGAAAACTACCGGACATGTGTCAAAATCTATTGTCTGTGTGACGCACACAATCTCAAATTTACAAAAACAGCTGTTCTTGTAGTGGTACCTGTTCAATCTACCTTGATACAGCCCAATTATGAATTTTCCCGGGGAGTTTTTTCTCTTCCCATTCATTTGTTCCCGGAGAAAAATCCTCCTATTCTAAAAAACAGGGAATAAACAAATAAGGGAGAGGGAAAAATATGGATCAGCTGTTTAGTTTTTACATTTTATTCTGCACTAACGCAAGAGTTCAGTAATAAAAATTTATGAAAATTTTATGTTTTCGTTGATCGTAAGATTGTGTGTTAATATAAATATTTGTTTTTGCTTAAATAAAAAGTAAAATGTACAGTGTAGTCACTCAGATGCTCTCGGAAGAACTTTATGCGGAGGAAGTGAAGCGAAAACTGGTACAAGGCCAGGGGCAGATGCAATACATCCCCAATGATTGTGTCTAAAAAGGAAATTGTAAATTTTTTAAACCGGAACAAATCTTCCATTTACCTATTATGTGAACTTAAAGGATGCGTGCGAAATTGAGTGTTTTAAAAATTTATTCCGAAGGCAGAAGTACATACATAGTTTATGTTTTTGAAGCGCATGTTTGGTACGGCGTGGATAAAAATGCCTAAAGCAAGAGAAATATAACATTCCGGTGTCTATTTAAACTTGTCCTAAATAAATGCTTATACAATTGTTTCACAACATTTTTTAATTTGAATTTTAAATTTTTGCATTAGTTCCCTTCAAAATGTTTGGGGAAAAAACTCACAAGAATTTCTCCCTCATATTTAGAATATTTACTTTTTTCCCGGGGAAATTGTAGTTTAGAATAGGAGGAATGGGAAATGGGAAAATTTTCCCGGTGAGATTTTATTTAGAATAGGGGAACAGGGAATAGGGAAAAAAACTCCCGGGGAATTGTTATTCATAATTGGGCTGATAATAGATTTATATAAAATTTTACTCAAATGTGGGCAAACATATATGTGGCAAATGTTTTCCCATGTGAACGTACCTTACATGAAATTGATCAAATAGTTTGATGTGTTGCCGAAGCACTTCATATTATATACGTAGAGAATGAATTTAGTTCATTGTGAGCGTTAGTTTTTACAACATTGTACTTCATATTGGATGAGATAATAATTTATGCAACAAAATTAAACTTTTATCAATACCTTTTTTGATGTTATACAAAAACAGTCGAAATTTAAAATTTTATGGATACGTTTTTTTTATTTTTTCTAAAAATTGGGATTTTTTAAAAAGGCAGCCCAATTTTATTACAAAAAACACTTAAAATAAAATAACGTTTAATCCGTACAATATTTTTTTGTATACTCAATGGTTTCGGAATTATTCAGACCGCAATGATGAAATATATACATATATATTTTTATGAAAAATTGGTCTGCGGTCTGAATAATTCCGAAACTATTAAAAATATTTAAAAAAAAATTAAAACGGCTTAAAGATAATTTTGTTTCAAGTTTTCTTGTGGTTTTTGTAATAAAATTATACAACCCTTTCCCAAGTTATGATAACAGGTGGAGCGGCGTCCTCAAAAATCGGGTAATTTCACTTTATTGTGAATAAAGTCAATATTTATCCATATATTTTTATAAGATAAAGCTTATTTTATTTTTACTACATGTGGCTTTATGATCCGTTAATGAAAATTGTAACGGATGTATTCATAATGAAAATTTGTACACTGCATATCTATTGGGTTATTCATGATCATTTTTATAATCTATAGATAGACACTGCATAAGCAGTGTATAACTAGTAATTTACTTTTGTCATTTTGAAGCAACTGTCAAAAAACTGCTTAATATAATAAAAAAATGTTATATACATAATTAATTTTTGAATGATTGATATACTTTGGATACATTAAAATGGTTCGAAAAACGTGACACCAACTCTTCTTCCACGCTATTAAACTGTTCAGGTGGTGTACCTCCTTCTTGAATTTCTAATTTGATTTTAAATAAAAAAGAGATGTTAAACTTTTTCTTAAACACTGAATATAAAAGTACATATATATATGGATATAACAAGTACATAAGCTCAATACGTATTTTAGTTATGCACTGGATATGTTGAGTACATAGGCAGTGTATAACTTTTCATTATGAATACGAGTGGAGTTTTTAATAAAAAGTATTTAGCCCTTTTTAGCTTTTATTTTTGTGCGATTTAGCCGTTTCTAGCATTTTAAAAAGACCGATTTAGCTTCTTTTTTCTCCAGCTCCTGGCAACACTGATTTTACTATACTAATTGAGTATTTTACAAATCAAATTCAGCATTTTTCAACCCGAATTCGGCATTTTAAAAATCAAAATTAATCTTTTTCAAATGAATTTAATTCGTAAAAGGGTGATTTTGACTTTTAAAAAGGCGAATTTGTTTTGAAAAATGTTGAATTTGATTTGTAAAATACTCAATTTGATTTGGAAAACTCTGAACTTGTTTTTTAAAACACTGAATTTGATTTTGGGAGGGCCGAATTTGAAGTTAAAACCCTATATAAGTTTGTAGTGTGCGTCTGTGTATCTGTGCACTGTCTTGATTTGTCATGTTATTTTTTGCTGGGATATTGACTTATATATCGTGGACATATGTTTTTTATTTTTTTGTATTTATTAAAATGTTGCGGATTTTTTTACACTTTGCGTGAGACTGCTAATTTTTTATTTTCTTAAAAAGTGGATCTTATAATTAAGGGCTTACTTTAATCGTTATAAGATACACTTAAAAAAACAGAAAATATAAAATTTCAATTTTGTTTTGATATTTCTGTCATATCTTTTATATATACACTCAAAGTTCAAGTCATCCTCTATCTGTTAAACACCGTTTAAAAAATGAGAATCGGTGCAGAAACAACGCCGTTCAAGTTTTTGTTGTCCGTGAAGTCCCAAAAAATCGTTTTTATCGATAACTTCCGATTTTGGGGGTGTATGGGGCTATTTACATTTTACGTACCGCTATTTTCAGTATTTATACACCCCCCTTTCGTAACGCTTTTTACAAAATGTTCAGTATGTTATCTAATTCGTAACAAATCTTTAACCCCGCACCCCCTGGAGCGTTACGTAGTATGTGAATAGCCCCTATAGCAATTTTATATACCTACTCAAAATTATATACATACTCACTCACAAGCCTCACTAAAAGCCCAACCTAAATCAGAGCGTCAAGCGTAGCGTAAGCAACAGGATACGTATTTACAGTACATTCCAAGTAAATGTTTTTTGGTAAAATGTACTGTAAATACGTACCCTGTTTATTACGCTACGCTTGACGCTCTGATTAAGGTTGGGCTGTAAGGGACATTATTACAACTTGGTGTTAATTAAAGGTAGGATTTTGTCGGACGTACCCTACCAGGTAGGATGAACTTACTTCCAACTTATTGCACGCGTCGTTTTTCACGACAACTTTCAATATGTATTACAGCCTGTATTTAAAGCAAATATTTGTCGAACAACTGCATCAATTCGGGAACCAAAATGTTTAAATTATCAAAACCAATCGCATTGGACATCTTGAATATCATAAGAATAGCACTTCAACGATACATAGATTCAAAATGTCGGCTAAAGTCAGTGAACAAAAATTAATAATCGAAAAGCTAATGGTGTTATAGTAGATGATGTTAGTTTTTAACATTTAATTCTTGTTCCCATAAAGTTTGACTATCTCTGATGTATGTAAGTCTGACTAGTTATTGTACAGAGTAAACATATATCATTATATAAAGATTACCTGCAGCATCCAACTCTTCTTCGTTAAGTGATGGAAGCGGTTTCATATCCACATCGGAAGCATTATTTTTGTGTAAGGTATTTTCAACTTCTGATAATTCTAAAAAAATGTACATATGTATATATATATTTATTATTTTTCTTTTCATGAAGAATAATGGTGTGAGGGACATTGAATACGATAAATTAGTTATCCACTCTATTAGTTACTGTAATAAATAGCAAAAACATCTAGAATGGTATTAGGCGATGGATGCTATGTTCAAGAAAGTTTGAACGTAAGTAAAAATTTAAAAATTACCATAATCAAAATCAGTTAAGACCTCATTAATAACCGGATAGTCCTTTGTTTGCATTATTTTCAATATGCTAAAGTTTGATAGATTTGTTCCCACCTTGCGTTTGACATCGATCTTCAAATTTTCATATTTTGTTTTCAAAACTTTAAAAGATCGATATTCTTCAAAGACTAGATTAAACTCTTCCTCAATTTCCTTCCATGCTTTAAGTTTTTCTTCAGATGCTGCGCGGTCCGTTTTTTTCGCTTCAATAATTTCCTTTCTACTGTCCACCAGTTTAGCCAAATACTTGACTTCCTTGATAGAGAAGTTACTGCTTCGCCTTGTTCTTTCTGCACTTAAATCTGAAAAGCACTTTGCACTCTGTGATAACATATCGGACTTGTAATATTTGAATTTAAATAATTAACTGAAAGTTATAATTTATAAAACACAAATTTTCTGGGGAAAATAAATAGCAATTTAAATACAAAATAAAATTTAAACTTTGTTTAAACCATTAAACATTCATTTGTTTAAGTTGGCTTTATACGACATGTTTATTAAAGCTACTTTTACACACTATGTATTTTAAAGTGGCGTTGTCAGCTTGACGATTCATCTGTAATTGTGCATATCTGTCAAAATTGGCAATTACAGGCGGTTTATAATTTTTGCTTGCACATTTATGTTTTTAGTTCTATCTGACATAACCTATAATAGTTTACAACAGCTTGTTTGTGAGTTTTTTTTTCATTTTTTGCGAGAGTTTAGTGTTCTTGTATTCAGTTTGTATTTAAATTAATTACAAATTTTATTTTTTAAAGCATATGTATAAATAAATAGATTTTAATATATATGTATGTATTTGCCGAATCAGAAGCACTATGTTCTTGGTGCTACAAACAATTGACTTGCAAAACAGTTGATGTCAGGTGCTCTGTCAGTTCAAAATAGAACACGCTCTAATTGAAAATTTTTACACTGCAAGTGTAGGCTGACATTTACAGAAGCAAATTTTCTTTGCTTTTACACACCATGTATGCATTTTGCAGTGGGAAATTTGACAAGCACACTGTAAAATACATAGTGTCTAAGAGTACCTTAAATACGGCTTATCAGGTGTGTGACATATGTATGTATGTAACTTCGCATGTTTGTCAAAATTGTCAATTTACAGACCAATTTTAATTTTTGCTTTCACACGCTATGTGCAGTTATATCTGACATAGCTTCTGAGTGTTCACAACAGCTGAGTTTGCGCACAATTTCCACATATACATATAGATTACCTGGTAGCTGTTATTGTAGTTTTACAACAAAATTTCTATTGTTTACCTGTTAAATATACCTTAACACTACGTCTTGACGAGCAAATTTTTTGTTATAACAATTAACAAAACGTCGGCAGAGCTGTTACAAATATTTGTTAAGGTCTGTTGTGGAGAGCACGAAAAATGTTTTTGTTAGACCTAGTCATATTATTTTAAGGCAGTGCGGTAGAAATAGCAATTTTTTTATTTGTTATCTGTGTTTTTTCGTATTGAAAACAGTGCTTGTTGTTAAGACATCGTTGTTATAACAATTGTTTTAACAAGGATGTCATAACAATGACAAAACAGTTACAACAACCGTCCAGACGTGACAAATTCTTGTGCTAACAATTGCTATAACAAATAATTTGCTCGTCAAGACGCTATGTAATACCTGTTACGTGTGCCATTATAGAGGTGCAAAAGTTCATATTTTTCGGTTCAAGAGTACTCGGTACTCGACAGCTCAGTGCCCATGTTCTGTAACTTGTGAGAAGCTTTCGCATCGAGAAAAAATTAATAATTATATTAGTCATCCCTTTTTTTACATGGTGATTTATAAAATAATTAAACTGTATAATTTACAATAAACGAAGAAAAT
The DNA here is from genome assembly GCA_956483635.1 of Panzeria rudis. Classification (NCBI taxonomy): domain Eukaryota; kingdom Metazoa; phylum Arthropoda; class Insecta; order Diptera; family Tachinidae; genus Panzeria; species Panzeria rudis. Next base: position 110,297,513 of record OY101449.1, read on the forward strand.
TAAAATTTGTTTGATACTTAGCCTGTGTTCTACATGATTGAAAAGTTCTCACCTTAGTTAGAGAGCATGGGTACAGTGCCTCGTTTCTGTATTTCTCGCATCGTAAAAGTTTTCACATAGAACCGTTTTAGCTGCAAGCGCTCGAAAGTATATTTTTGGCATAATTACAGATACTTCCTCAAACACGGACACTGGTTGATTCCTTTCCGGCAAGTGAGAATTACTTGCAAATAGTTCAGTAGCTTTATCAGCCGGGTCAGTGAATATTTGGTCACCCTTCACGCGTCTTCCCGACACATTAACTTTGAGATAATATGAGAGAAAACGTCGGCAGAATAATAAAAACAAAATGTCGATTTTTCTCTTAATTTTATACTAGGGGAAGGCGTAATTTTCCTTTTTCTATAAGATTTCATTTTATGCAAATGCTCATCGAGCTAACATGCACTACTTTTGCATAACTAGTTATTTTTTTCAATTTTTCACACATATTTTAATTTATAAATCAATTAAACACATTTATTCATTTATTTAACACAGAAATTTTATCAAAATTATCGCTTTTCATTTATTTTAACATGCACAATAAGTTATTTTCTTGTACGTGTGTTTTTTGACAGTTCATCTCATAAGATTGTTGTTATAAGAATTCTTATAACAACCCTCTCATAAAATTTTTTATAACATTGAGATAACACTAATTTGAAGTCTATACGTAACATAATTCTCTCTGCGATTGAATTTGACAATCTCATCTTACATATTATGTTACGTGTAGACTTCAAGTAAAAGAGTTGGAATTGAGAAACTAGCATTATCCTTTACTCTTTTAACGAATGACCAAAAGCTCTTGCCACCCCCAGGGGCAGCAAGGACTTTAGCACGAAGGCGCTGCCCGGCACACGAAGATCTCGGCTTTTTCGAGTAAACAGCGAAAACAAGAAGTTCTTCGAGATTTTCAAGAGTTTTTCGAAATTTTCGGGACAGCGAGTTGCGAACAGATATTGTCATATTTTAGTTTAGTTTTTTACCAAACTGTCAATATATATACTGTTTTTTATTGTCCGATTTTTAATAGTTGAAATGATATTTTTCTTTTTTACCGCCAAATTGACGATTTTTCTGCAAACTTATCTGGCAGCCCTGGCTGTACGATTGTTGTACAGACTTGCCAGATCGATTTAAAAATTTATCCTGTTTTAATCCTATGGTGTGGGTAAGACCGTATTAACAAAGTTTTTGGAAAAAACATATATAAACATAAAATTTGGGAACAAGTCCAGTTTATAGGGCATTTACACTGTCTCGAAATCTAGTAGATTTAATTTGAAATCTTTTTCGAAATCTATATCGTTTACACAAAGCTTTTTTGACATTTTTCTAGATTTCGTATCCAAGAATAAATACTTTGACTGAAATTTATCTTATACTGTAACCCAACAGGTTCCGCCTTAGCTAATGCATAAAAATGTTCTACAGGGTAGTAGAAAGAAAACAAAAATACTAGATTTTGAGTAGATTTCGTCCAAATCTACTGACAAAGTAGATTTCATTTTGTATGGGAAATCTAGTAAAAAACAACTAGATTTAGCTCGAAATCTCATAAGTACTAGATTTCGAGACAGTGTAAATGCAAAAACAAGAAGAAAATGTTAAATTAAAACATTGGGGGAAACGCACAGTTTTCGAGTTATGGTCCTCTGAAGTTTTCATATATATATATGCAATTTTCTACTATATTTTTGAACGTATATGGCAAATATTGGCATCATTTTAAAGCTTTTGAATAAATCTTTAGCTCTTAATACAGTTTATACAACACTTTACACGAAAATGTTAAGAAAGTGCTCTAGGTAAGTATGCAATTTATTCCAATGAAAGGATTTTCTCCTCTATGATATAACAAATACCGGCTACGCTAACTAGATCCCTTTAGCATAGCCGGCCTTCGGCCAGATAAAAGGATTTTCTCCTCTATGGTATAAGAAACACTGGCTACGCTAACTAAATCCTTATTGCATAGCCGGCCTTCGGCCGGACGCAATTATTTTCTACTCTATGGTATAACAAACACCGGCTACGCTAACCAAAGCCTTTGTGCATAGCCGGCCTTTGGCCGGACGCAAGGATTTTATCTATGGTATAACAAACTCCGGCTATGCTAACTAAAGCCTTTTTGCATAGGTGGCCTTCGGCCGGACGCAAGAGTTTTCTACTCTATGGTATAACAAACACCGGCTACGCTAACCAAAGCCTTTATGCATAGCCGGCCTTCGGCCGGACGCAAGGATTTTCTCTATGGTATAAGAAACACCGGCTACGCTAGCTAAAGCCTTTTTGCATAGCCGGCCTTCGGCCGGACGCAAGAGTTTTCTACTCTATGGTATAACAAACACCGGCTACGCTAACCAAAGCCTTTGTGCATAGGCGGCCTTCAGCCGGACGGAAGGATTTTATAGTCTGTGGTATAACAAACACCGGCTACGCTAACTAAAGCGTTTTTGCATAGCCGGCCTTCAGCCGGACGGAAGGATTTTCTACTCTATGGTATAACAAACACCGGCTACGCTAACCAAAGCCTTTTTGAATTTGAATAAATTGCATACTTACCTAGTGCAGTTTCTTAACATTTTCGTGTAAAATTTTGTATAAACTGTATTAAGAGCTAAAGATTTATTCAAAAGCTTTAAAATGATACCAATATTGGCCATATACGTTAAAAATATAGTAGAAAATTACATACATATATGTACATGAAATCTTCACAGGCCCATAACTCGAAAACTATGCGTTTACCCCAATGTTTTAATATAACATTTTCTTCTTATTTTTGCATTTTCTATCCCCCTGTGTAATTTTTTTTATTTGGAGCTGTGTCACTAAACTGGACTTAAGCCTATTTTTACTTAATTAAAAATATTGAAGTAAGGTGAATTGTTATATAAATGAAAAAAGTGACTAAAAAATGTCTGCTTTCGGCCACTACTAGAACAGTAAATAGTGCATGCAGCACATAAAAAAAATCATTTTAATGTGTCAAGAAATTCTTAAATCGAAAAAATTTATATTTCAGTGTTTTTGACTTATGATTTTCATTATAAAATCAACATTATTGTGCATATACGAGACAAATTTTTTCGAAGCATCAATCAAAAAGGTAATACATATTGCATTTGTATTTGGCGTTATCCGAGACCGTTAATGTGATCCCGTTGAGTCTAGGAGGCACAAAGTCTTTGACTTTGTACTTTCTAGTAAAAAGCACCAATTCAGTCTTATCTGGATTGACGCCCAGCCCACAATTGACACTCCATTCACTAACGAGTGCCAGTGCGGACTCCATACACTGAGAGATTGTACTCAGGTGCTTGTCAGAGGTGGCTACCGCCACGTCGTCGGTGTATGCGACAGTCTTAACCATCTTACGCTCCAGACTTAGCAGCAGAAAGTTAATAGTCAGATTCCACAGGAGTATAGGTCAAAACGACAATAATATGTAAAATAACGTATTTAAAAATAACGTATTGTAACTTACTAAATCACGAAAACAATGGCTGATTAACGCATTATGTGCAAATAAGATGTTTGACGTGCACCTTTCCATGTGTTTGTTAATAAAAACATATAAATATATAAACAAATAGATAAATATTCCGTGATATAGCAAATTACAATAAAAAGGCATTTAACGTTCTTATTTGCAAATAAGACGTGCTTATAAACGATGTATATATTGTCACCTCATTATTACCTTGGTATACCGCCAACTTATATTTTCAATAAACAGTAGGAAATTTCATCTCAACAATCTGTTCAATACGCAGCAGTTAGTATACATATGCAGCACAAAGAGCTAAACCTTAAAAATAAATTAAAAAAGAGGCTGATGCAGCACAAAACAATATTTCTTACACTCAGTAAAATAATATTCTGGTATGTGATGGAAATCAACCGATTTCAAATCGCGCGATTTCTCAAAGTTAATAATAGCCAAATAAGTGTTATGTAAATCGCACGGTACAGTAGAATCGAATTTAAGTTAGAATAAAAGCTTTGAAAATAATAAAAAATTATCAGTAAGTGATTTTTCAGTAGAGTTCTTTTTTGCAATCGGCACGATTTGAAATCGAACGATTTCCATTACATGCCGTATTAACTTCTAAGTGCATTCAGGAAAGTTCACAAAAATTTACATTTCTCTTTCAAGCATATGTGAAAATACAAAAAAATCCATCTGTTACGTTTCAAGAAAACTTCATGTGAATCTTCTTTGTCGTTTTTCTCCATTCCTACTTTTTGGCATATGCGCCAAACCAATAATGAGGTGACGATATATCAAATATATATTTCAAATGTTGGGAAAAATTCGGTTATTTGGCACAACTTGTATTGAATCGTAGGAACTTTATATTTTCTTCTGGCATCATTGGTGGTGACTCAGTTAGAAAGCAGTGGAAAAGAAAATTGAAAACTGTGAGAATCAGTAATTTGCCCTGCTGTCAATTTTTTACTACTACAAAATTTTTAGGGAAAAATTAACGTTTTGAAGTAAACAAGAATTTACATAAAAATAATAAGTGCAATTTATAATAAAAATAAGTGTTTTGGTGAAGAAGAAAACCGCAAAAAAGTAATTCTGTTGCAACACGAAGAAACAGCCAACCACAGTGAGACACCGAAAAGCATACGCAGGCGAAAAAAAATATCGCACGAACTGTATCAACAGCCCAGCCCAGGTACAAAAATCTCAACCAACAATAAACCTTTTGTAATAATTCCGCAGAGACAAGAAAAGACATTGTAATAAAATAGCAGCAAAAAACAAAATTGCTAAGAGGTCAGCAAACTTTTCTATGTAATTACTGCAAATTATATCTGAGAAAACAATTGGTCTTTAAAGTGGCTAAAGCGAGAGCAAAGAAAAGTCATTAGACGGGGAGCAAAAAAGAGTCATTATACTTTTTTATAATAATATTAAATTGAACAATTATAATATAAATTTTGTTAACATGTCATCCGGAGATTTTGGCAATCCCTTGCGTAAGTTTAAATTGGTTTTCCTGGGAGAACAAAGTGTGGGCAAAACTTCTTTGATTACTCGTTTCATGTACGACAGTTTCGATAATACCTATCAAGCCACTATTGGCATTGACTTTTTATCAAAAACTATGTACTTAGAAGATCGTACAGTTCGTCTCCAATTGTGGGACACAGCTGGACAAGAAAGATTCCGTTCCTTGATACCCTCCTACATAAGAGATTCCACAGTAGCTGTAGTAGTTTACGACATTACCAACACAAATTCATTCCATCAGACATCCAAATGGATCGATGACGTGCGTACCGAAAGAGGCAGTGATGTCATCATCATGTTAGTGGGTAACAAAACTGATCTCTCTGATAAACGTCAAGTATCCACAGAAGAGGGAGAGCGCAAGGCAAAAGAATTGAATGTTATGTTCATCGAAACAAGTGCCAAAGCTGGTTATAATGTTAAGCAATTGTTTAGACGTGTTGCCGCCGCACTGCCAGGCATGGATTCAACGACAGAGAATAAGCCTTCGGAAGACATGCAAGAAATAACATTAGATACACAAAAAGAAACAAAAGATCCTGAAGGAGGCTGTGCCTGCTGAATTTAAGTTCATTTTTATGCCCGAAAATAAAGCAAATAACTTAATTTTTCCTTTGTCCATTCATTTATCATCGATTTACACTTGTCTCATGAAAAGAATCCAAACCCATACAAACTATCATGGCAAATAAATATTTTTCCCGATATGCAAACTATCATACATACCTATTGGCAGTATAAAATTTGTATGTCTACTCGGTATTAAATAACACATGCTGTCTAAACAGTTTTAAACATTTTTTAATATCCTTAATTTCATTAGAAAAGTAGCTAATAACGAATGTATGTATTCTATAAAAAAAAAGAACAACAGTAAAAACTCAAGAGAAATTAAAATACATCTTAGAATGTATGTGTGTACGTGAATATAATTTTTAAACTATTTTGGAACTTTAAGCACCTGTTACAGGGATTAATTTTCTCTTGATGTTTCTTGATGTTTATAAAATACACATGCACCATAAACTGACTTAATACACAAATTCTTAACATTCATATTCAACACGACAACACTTTTTTTATTAATGATTAAGTTTATTTATAAAGTAATAAATAACTATAACAAAAAATCAAAAACAATTTAATAAAAAAGTAAAAAATAACATTCTTAAAAAATTGTTTATGGTTTTATTTCCATTGTTTGTTTTTTTTATTCTAACTAAAAGTAAATTGTATATTAATTTATACAAAGTTTTCCGTCAAAAATTGAATGATTCAATACTTTACAATTTTCCAAATTAAAAAAAATCTATTTTATATATATGTACATACATATATGACCTCACAAAACGTCAGTGTGGTTTAGATACGACCGATTTTATTTATTTTCATCTTTAAAGTTCCATAAAGCTCATATACATTGTATGTGTATGTTTCTTATTTTCGAATAATGTACATTTAATTAAGATAGAAAGAAAACCGCAAGCAATTAAGTTTTATGCTGTGTACCAGTGAGGATTTAATATATATTTTTTTATAAATATAACATTTTCTATTGTTTAATATTATTTGAGGTTATTATTAAATGTGAATATTTATGCACATATTCAAATTTGCAAAATATTGTATTAACTTGAAAATTGCTACATAACTATGTACATATCGTTACGTGTGTATGTAGCAATTTTAAGTTAAAACATCATTTTGCTATGTGTTCATAAACATTCACATGTAATAATATCCTCAAATAATCGGCTGCATAATTTCAAAACAGTAAACGGCAAATTGTTCGAAATCGTCTTTTTTGTATTTTTAGGTCCTGTAGAGTCTTGTACACAGACTCGATAAAAATTTCAGTGAAATTAAATTATTTTCATATATTTGCCTAATCCCCACTGAAATTTCCGTGTTTTATTCGTTTTCTGAACAATTTTATTTTTAGCTGTTACGTGTTTTGAAATTGTGCAGTCGTAATACTAATTACTATTACGGCTGCAACAATAGAAACATATTTCTTTATAAAATAATAAATATATACATATTTAAATTCGCAGCAAAAAAAAAAGAAAAAAAATAACGGGCAAAGCATGGGTTCTAGTGATAAAGCGTGCGTTCAAATTCGGATGAAGAACGCTTGATTATTTACGGTATGTAATAATATCCTCAAATAATATTAAACAACAGAAACATGATTTCTTAAAAAAAATAAACAGCGCCAACAAGGCGTAGAAAATGCAGTTAACACTAGGGATGTAACGAATACCGATACCGATACCGATATATCGGCGATATTTCAGATTTTCCGATACATCGGTATCGGCGATATTTTACTGTCGATACGACGATACTTTTAAACATTTTTTCAGAGTTTTTTTCTGACAAATTATTTATTTTTTGTTAATTTTACCATGAACTAAACTCATTTCCTTATTTTTTAAATCTTATCAATATCAATTTTAAAAATTAATAATATTTTATACTATTATTTTGTAAAAAAAAATTATTTATTTTTTGTTAATTTTACCATGAATTCAAATTCAATTCGTTGTTTTTTAAATCTTATTCCAGCAAAAAAAGACACTCCAAAGTAGTCATGAAAATGTAGAATTCGCGATCCGGAAGTATTGCAAATTTGGATCATTTTTAATTAGTGTTACATATCCTTGCCATTGCAAGAAGTTCTGTTTTTCGATTACCAATCACCGAATTGGAAGCGATGCTCGGACAAATTTCTTTTTCGGTGTTCTATAATGATTTTTCCTCAAGAAAAAAGGATAAAAAATTACCCATTTTCACAATTTTTTTAATGCGAGTATGGCGAGAATTTTTTAAAATTATAAAGGAATTTAAATTTTTTCTTGCTTTTCTACTAATTACACTATGCGATAAATAAAGACTTTTGGAAAAACACAAGAACTGGACAGTACAGGTTCGATTGTCCTACAATGGCGTAGTAAAACCCTTTACTCAGTTTGGCGAATTTGGTGACCAATTTTTTTATGGACCTCCAAATTTTCTAAAAATCAGTGGGGCCTCAAAAAACGGTGTCATCCGTATTTGGCCAACAGCTAATTCAAACTTTATAATACCGCTTAACTGTATATGGCAATAATGTAGCTAGGAGTCTGTTTAACAGATTTTTTTAACATTTCATGGCAAAAAAATGTTTTCGTTAACTTTTTGTTCACAAAATTAAGGAAAAAATGTTTTTTCACTTTTTTCAGAATAATTTACAGGGACTTGTAATTTTTAACTAACAATATTTGGCAAACTTATAGTTACGGTAGAGCTGAACAACTTTTGTGAACATCAATACAATCTGCACGTATCTAGGCACTCTAATAGCTCACACAGACCACTTTTTACCTTAAAAATTTCAGTTTTTCACTATTTTTTTATGCAAAAAAATTTTTTTTTGTTGAAAACAGTATATTCAAGTGCATACTTCTTTGTTGTGTTTCACTAAGATTTTGTGCCCAGAAAAATAATATGTTCCTGTACTTCTTTTGAAAAAAAAATTATTTTATTCACTTTTTTCAGTATAACTTGTAGGGACTCCAAATTTTTCATTACCATTATTTGGCAAAACAACAACAAACAATAAAAAAATAGTAAATACTAAAATCAGCAACATAAGAAGTGGAACAATAACAAGGAAACCAAAAAAATGCAATAAAAATATAGCCTAACTCGTAAAAAACGAAAACTTTTAAGGTAGAAATTAGTTTTTCTGGGCTGTTTAGGGTGCCCAGATACATTCAGATTGTATTGACATGTTTACAAAAGTTGTTCAGCTTTACCGTAGCTATAACTTTGCCAAATATTGTTAATAAGAAATTACGAGTCCCTGTAAGTTATTCTGGAAAAAGTGAAAAAAAAAATTTTTCCCTTAATTTTTCAAAAAAGGTGCACAAAAAAAAATTTTTTGGCATAAAATGGTAATAAAATCTGTTTAGCGAACTCTTAGCTACATTATTGCCATATATAGTTAAGCCGTATCATCGAGTTTGAATTTTCTGTTGGCCAAAAGTTGATGACACCTTTTTTTGAGGGCCCGCTGATTTTCCAAAACTTTGGAGGTGCATAAAACGAAATTGGTCACCAAATTCGCCAAGCTAAGTATAGGGTTTTGCTACCCCGTGGTAGTACAATCGAATCTATACTGTCAAGTCCGTTTGTTTTTTGGACTGTTGCACTGTGTTATCTGCATATTTTTAATATAGATTTTTTGGAAGCAAAGAAAATGTAGGTCCTTAAAAAATACTCGCAATTTTTTATACTGTGTTAATATCAATTTTAAATATTAATAATCTCTTACACTGTAATTTTGTATAATAAAAAAATTGCACTTGAGTTTTGTTAATCTAAACTTTAAGTCAATTTCAATATTCGTATCGGTATCGGAATCGGTATCGGCGATATTTATTTTTTAGTATCGGTATCGGTATCGGATCGGCAAAACGGCGTATCGTTACATCCCTAGTTAACACCTTAATAGATGCGTTTAAAGTAGCCATATCAGAATGTTGCAGACCAATAGCCCTATTCATGAAAATTTTTATTTTATCTTTAAAGTAGTTATTGAATACTTTAAAGCGGCCCATACATTACACAATTATTGAACATATTAGGTCTGTTCAATAACTGAAAGTTGTTACTAATTGTTACTGGAAAGTGTTCACGTCGGTGGTTCACGTACTCGAAAAACTAGCAACGAGAGAGTGGAAAATAGCATAAAAAGTTGAGAGAAAAAAAATTTGTTGCAAGTTTTTGCTACTAAAATTTTTACTAGCAGGAATTAGCCAAACAGCAGTTTATATCTTTTGTTTACAAAATAAATGTTTGAAAAATTCATGAAAAAGTTAACTTTTCTAATTTTGATGAATTATTAAGAAATTAATACTTTTTAAGAACTCAGAGTCAAATATAAGAAAAAACCTGGCAAGTTCCTGCAAAGAACAAATTCAATTTAATTAATAAAAAAATTCCACAATTACATTGAAATTAACTTTATTTCTACTGTGTACAGATGTTTTACTAAAAAATCCTTATGTATAAGCAGTTGTATTTTTACTTCTGCTATTTAATTACTTTACACATAAAGCTTTATTTACGGACAGTTAAAAGGTAACACTTTTTTATCCTAAGCTGTGTTCATGTACCTGAAAATGATAAAATGTTCATATATTTTTTACGATATATCTAACTTTTCATATAAATTACTAACAGCTAATGTAAAATTTTTTGGGTGTACAAACTGCTTATTGTGTTACTTGCAAATTTTTGCTAGTAAAGCGTTCATTTACTTTTTCATATCTGGGAGAGTAATTTTACAAATTTCTGCTTTACTCTCTCGTTGCTAGTTTCTGCTAGGAAAGTAAATGAACAGACCTATTATTGTACATTTGTCGTTTTGACATTTGCATATGCAAATGTCGTGAATTTTTCGTGCCAAGCGTGATTCATGTGTGACTGACGCGTGATCGTGTTTAAATTAAAAAATAATCACGCAATAGTGCGTGAGCGTGATTTAAAATTAAGTACCGTGCTTTATCGTGCGTGATTTTAAAAATGTAATTTTCACGCATTCACGAAATTATATTTCGTAGCTTGCTGAAACAAATTCCGGGTACGTTCGTAAATTCTGTAATTGTGCAGACATGAAAGTTCTGCGCTCGCAAACAAACGCTTCTTAATAGTTTTTTTTCCTCAAAACTTTCTTTATACAAACACTTGACAGTGCTGCCGCAGATTGCTGCAACAACGGCAGCATTTTTATTATCGTTGCAATAGTGTGCAGACCGGTTGCACAAATTTACTTCACTTACGAATTCAACAGCCTGCTTTTTGCTCATGTATAAATCTTTGTAAAGAATTATCAAAGTTAAAAAAATTGTCATAACTTTTAATTACGTCCTGCGATTTTAAATTTTTTTTAGAGAGTAGATACATATATCGCGACCTTAGTATTGTTTTGGCCCATATGCCAAAAAGTCGGAATGGAGAAAAATAACAAAGAAGATTTACAAAATGTTTTCTCAAAATATATCCGATAGAATTTTTTTGTATTCTCACCACTGCTTCCGGCATATGTTTGGAAGAAAAAAATGTACATTTTTGTAAACTTTCATCAATACGATTAGAAATTCACATCATTTTACTGAAAGTAAAATATCTTGTTTTGTGCTCCAGTAACCACTTTTTTTATTTTATTTGTAAAAAGTAGCTTTTGGTGCTCCATGTGTATACTAACTGCTGAGTATTGAGTAATTTGTTATTGAGATGAAATTTTCTACTTTTTATTGAAAATAAGCGTATAAATGTTATTAGAAAAGATATTTACATGGAATAAAAAGTTAATATTGATATTGAATTGGTATTTTACTTGATTTATGATTTTTATTTTTTTATTTAAAAAAATTTTTTTTTTTACAAAAAATTTATAAAAAATGATTATTGCTCAATATCTCAGAAACCAGGAACAATTTCGCGAAATAGTTTTTGGATTCTGAAAGAGGGTATTCAAAATATATATACCCCATACTTAACTCAGTTCTTTTAAAAATGGTCGGTGGGCCAAAACAATACTAAGGTCGCGATATAGTACTTTAAAATCCTATACTCACTTTTTGTGGTGTATTTTTTTGCAAAAATCATTACCAGAACAACCGTAAAAGAAAACGTAACGCTCAATACATAAAAATTTAAAATATAATTTTTTATTAGGATCCATTGAATGAGGCGAAAACTATAACATGAATCCTACCTTCTCAAATTTCTATTAATTAAATTGGTAAAGTAAAAAATATAAAAAACCAAAATATACAATCCAAACGAGAATCACTTATCTATATTATTTCATTGGGTGGGTCAAAAACTTGTTTTCATATGAACACTAAAAATTTCTTAAAACTTTAAACGTTCGATTTTGTATTTTCTGGGATCAGTGTTGCCAGGTGCTGGAGGAAAACAGAAGCTAAATCGGTATATTTAAAAGGCTAGAAAACGCTAAATTGCACAAAAATAAAAGCTAAAAACGGCTAAATATTTTTTATTGAAAATTCAATGTTTTCTTTATTATTTAATACGTAAAAATACATAAACATTGTAATTGTTACACTATGCAACAAGAAAATGCCAAGGAGAACCACTATATTTTTTTTAATGCGTTATGGTTTCCTAACTACAAAAACCGTCGAAATTTTAAATTCTATGAATTTTGTTTCTAAAATTTGGAAATTTTTGAAAATGCTTCTCTGACGATTTTATCGAAACTTGGGAAGGGGATGTCCAATTTAATTACAAAAACCACTAAAAACCTTTACCTTTAAGCCCTTTTTGTTATTTTTTTTATGTCCTACCCGGCCTTGAAATTATTCAGACCTCAATGATGAAAAATATAGTTTCTTTATGCAAAATTTAAAGTTTTATTTTTTTTAAATTTATAAAAAATCGAGAACGACAAAAACTTACCATTTTCATTCACTCATCATAAATCAACAAATAGTACAAATAATATAATCTTTATCTTATGAAAATCGACGGATAAATATTCCCCCTTATCGTCGTTGGCGTTTTTGTAGCGAAAATCAGGCGTTTTGTACTAGATTAAAGAAAAATGTTGCTTATTTTCTTTAATCTACTACAAGTTGTCGAATTTGAAGTCGAAAAACGCCAACCACGATAGGGCCCATTGATTTTATTCGCTATAAAGTGAAATTACTTGGGAAGGGGCTGTCCAATGTTATTACAAGAACCACTAGCAAACTTGAAACAAAATTACCTTGAAGCCGTTTGAGTATTTTATTTTTAATAGTTCCGGAATTATTCAGACCGCAAGCAAATTATGCATAAAAAATTATTTTTCATCACTGCGATCTGAATAATTCAGAAATCATTGAGTATACAACAAATATTGTACGGCTTACAGGTAAATTTATTTTAAGTTTTTTAGTGTTTTTTTTTAATAAAATTGGATTAGTGTTTTTTTTGTATTCAATAGAACACTGAAGATGGCACATAGCCGAAACTGGTCTGTTTACAAACCAAATTTGACGTGGGATGACGGAAAATCGTTCCAAACTAAAAAAAATTGGATTACCCGTTTCCAAGTTATGATGAAATCAGTAGAGCAGACTTAAAAATTCCTAAATTTTAGAAAAAAAAGCATTAATAGAACTTTAAATTTTGACTAGTTTTGTAGGTAGGGGACCATAACACAACAAAAAAAATATAGTGGCGATCAAAGGTCATGGCAAAAGTCTAATTTTGTTGCGTAGTGTTACTAAATAAGAAGCAAAAAAACCGACTTTAGTACAAAGAGCAATATACTTGATGGCCTTTCATATAAACAATTTTGAAAATCGGTATGCAAATGGAGGAATTGCAGTTTGGTCCCATAATTTTTTTTTTTTCGAAAATTAGGGGGGGGGGGAAATTTGCTTCCCCCATGTATAACTCTGTCATTTGTGAACCGATTCTCAAAATACTTGTTTTATTTGAAAGGGTTTGACAAAAATTGGTCCCACAATTTTTTTTGTCGAAAATCGGAGGGGGAAATTTGCCCCCCAATCCATAACTGTTATATTTTAACTGATTTTCAAAATTCTTTTTTGTTTGAAATGGTTTGCTAGCAGTTTGGCCCAATAATTCTTTTCGAAAATGGGAAGGGGAAATTTGCTCCCCCTTCCGGCCTCCCCAAATCCATAACTATGTCATTTGTGAACCGAGTTTCAAAATTCTTTTGTTGTTTGTAAGTGTTCGCTAGTAGTTTGGCCCTACAATTCTTTTCGAAAATTTGAGTTGAAACTTACTCTTCCCTTCCCCCCATTCATAACTTTGTCATTTGTGAACCGATTTTCAAAATTGATTTTTTGTTTGAAAGGGGTTGACTACAGTTTTGTTCCATAGTCATTTGGGAAATCAGTTCGGAAATTTGCTGCAAACCCGCATTGCAGGTTGGTACCATAATTTGTCCCCCTTCCCCCGAAATATTGATTATCGCATAGCTCCTCCATTTATGGGCCGACTTCCAAAATTCTTTTTTTGTTTGGAATGGTTTGCTTAGAGTTTGGTCGCATAATTTTTCTACGAAAATCGGTGGGGCAAGTCTTCAACAAAAATTTTGAAAATCGGTTCACAAATGACAAAGTTATGCGTGTACAAACATAAAAAAGAACATACACACGAATTGATAACCTCCTTCTTTTTTGAAGTCGGTTAAAAAGAACAAAGGTACATAGTTTTAAATAACAAAAAGTATTAATTTATTGCAAAAAATTAACCACTGGTATGCCTTAACAATAAGAAAACTAGAAACAAATATTTATAATGTGGAGAAAAAATTTTGCCTTTTTGATGCTAAATGAAAAATAAAAAAAGGCTAGATAAAAGCCACGAAGCTAAAACGCAAATTTCGAGGCTAAAAGACAAAATAAAAGGCTAAACTGGCAACGATGTCTGGGTTATAAAAAACAGGTATCGTGAGAGCTTAAGCTTTTGTCGTGCGTGATAAAATCAATTTTGATCTTGAGCGTACGTAATCGTGAGTCTCTAAACTTGCTGTGCGTGGGCGTGCGTGAAAAAATATTATTTTCCTGATCGTGCGTGATCGTGAGCGAAAACATTCATGCGCAAATCTCTAGTTTTGATCTTTGATCCGTAACTCGAAAACTAGATTTTTAACCATTTTGAAACTTATAGGGTTAATAGCAGGGTATACATTCGGTTAACCGTTAATCAGTAACCATTTCCTGCAGGACAGAAACGGAAGCTAAGGAATTAGGAAGTTAGGAATATGTAGTTTAATTTGCTGAGATATCAATTGAGCACAAGGAATATGCATTGGCGGCCTTTCTAGGGATATACTGTCAATGGCTCTGGATACGGACTCTCTTACATAATGATATAGGCAACGTCAAAGCAGTGTTTAAATCAAGCAATTATACTTTTCAACACTGCAAATCAAATCCATTGTCAATAAAAAGCATTACCAATTTAAATAGTGCGCTAGTTGGGTTTATTTGCAGTTAAGATGCAAAACAGGTGACTTTAGGAATGCATTACTTTGTCAAAGTTTGCACGGTTGCATTTGGGATTACGTGACATTGTTGAACTGCAAAGCAACATGCGTTTAGGAAGGCAGCCATACTTACGCTGGAGGGTCAGCTATTGGTGGATTGACTTCTTGGTCTTTCGGCGAACCATCAGCTGGTACCATTCAGGGACTGCAAGATTTGTCTCTGAGCTCTGATGATAAACTGAAAATCACAAAGGTTCCAGCTCACTTGCGCTCAGAGGAGAGTCTCAAGCTCTGGAGCGTGTGGTGGCTTGGCAGTCACGGGGGAGCATCCATCTAAATCATAAACAGCACTGATAGATCTCTTGACTATCTGGCGAAGATGGCTAAAAGAGATCTAAAGCTGTTTACGTACAGGGAAACACAGGCAGACCTTGTTCTCCTGGGAATACCATATCCTAAGGAGTAGAAGGTAAGGGCTGATACAACCTCAGATGTATCTCAGAAGAGTGCGGTGGTGGTATCACCATCCACATCTTACTTCGAAACTAAGGAGCCAAGTTGTGTCCTGCTCGCCAAGGTGCTCACGGCTTCGGCTGTCGAGGCTGACAAGGTACTACTAGGTGAACAAAACGAGGTTGACATTGCACGATCTGAAGATTATCAGCACTCTACGACGAAGAAGGTGATTAGCCGGAGGAAATCTTGTTGCATGAAGCGGTCGGATCGAAGGTCATCAAGCTTGCCAACTGTGAAAACAGGAAATCATTTGAGTTCCTTAAATCCGTAGTTGGTAAGTACGGCTACCCCCGTCCGGAGATGAAACTAGATGTGATATATATACATATGTATGTATGTGCCTTCGCTTTACTTCTTTGCACAATAATGACAGTATGGATGCTATCAGCGAAAAGATCGGTGGAGTCAGATTTGGTTAGGATAAGATTAGCAGGTCAAAAAATAATCCTAAATGAGATCGGGTTTAATGGACAGGAGGACACCCTCATTGGGTTTCAATCTTATAGGTTCTGCAAGAGTTGTGTAGATGGGCCTAAAATTGTAGTAGGTACGGGCACTGGTGGTTGTATTATGAACACGGATGTTCGCAAGTCTTTCAGATTTCCGAATAAGTGTAGAGTATTCTCGACAGATCCTTGCGATTGTAAAGCTAAGGGAACTGGTAGCCGCAAATGTGACTGGAGGCGAGGAGGACACATTCTATGTTGATGGCGCTACAGGCTTTGAAAGGATACAGCGTTAAATCGAAAGTATTTAGCGACAGTAGGAGAGCTTTCAAAGTGCTAATGAGACTGTTGGGTTTCAGGTTACTGCAACGTTGAGGGAAATGATGAGCTGGTTAGAATAGATTTGACGTTAGATGAGGCAATTAGGTGTGGTTTGGTAAAATTGCCGGTAGTTCACTACTTTAGGGAGCTCAGTAATTAGGTTTTGGAAGAAGTAATAATTTCTCGGCGGGTAGGGAGGATAGCAGTCTCAAAGGCTTTGTAGCCAAGACTTGGATTGGAAAGATCCGAACTACTACTAGGTATGAACAGCAATGTTATAAGAGTCTTGACAGGCGCGTTGAATGGGTCTCGTTCAGAGCGAGAACACGAGTGGGTCTCGGGTCGTTTCGGATCATAGATCCAATTGTCATGGGAAGGTGTAGGCTACGTTGCACAGGTTGCCAGTTAAAAAGTCAAAACCAGCCTACTTGGGTCTTAGTTGGTCCCGATGTGTTACCTGAAAAGGAATCGTGAATAGAGATACGATTTCTTCTACACTTCCCCATTCTAATATCACAGTCCGATAAGACTGATAAATCTTGAAGCAGCGGGCGGCCCATGGAAGCCTCCCTTTCCTCAGAGAGAAAGCAGGGTAATGACAGAGGACGTGCTCTACATTTTCTTCCTCGTCCTCATTCTGACAACTTCTACAGAAGCTATTATACGGTAGATTCAATCTCCTAGAAGGCGCACCTACAAAACTGTGCCCTGTAATTACCGTTACGAGAATTCGTAGTTACGCACGAGGTGTCTACGTTAACATTGCAGATGTACTACCTCGATGTCGAGCGGGTGACCTCGTTAGGCTATCTAGTCTGCTCGATCCCAAATATATTCTACTGAATTATTTAGGAAATTAATTATTTGGATAATAAAATTAATTAGTTTTTCAGCATTTTAACAGGACGCCAGCCATTTGATCCGAATTCCGAATGTGCATTCCGGTTCCAACAATATTTTCGGGCAATGGAACCCAGACTAGCTCTAGGTTTGTATGGCTTGCTATATCATTTAGACACATTCGGTATTTCTACACCAAACTGGATGTTGCATAATAGAGTAGAATATATAGTGGATCTTTTGTGCCATAGATCTCTAAACTAAATCAAGATATGTATGGCCCGCCTAATATCATCATAGCACAGAAACTCTGAATGAAAAATACGCCTTCACAGAGAATGTGTGTCTTTTAAGCATAAACGACACAAGGGTTAGCGAAGTTTGTTACTTTTTCACATACCAGAGAGAAAACCAGTAATCAGCCGTAAATTATTCCTGTTGAACTTCAGGATGCTACTGTATGAAAATGGCTGCATTAATCATTTGACCTGTCTTAAGCCCGAAGAAGCCAACCACACTTCGTTTGCGTTCGAAATGTCATTTCCCCTGATTAGAGACGTGACAGTCGACCAGTTTACGCCACAAAAGGGCTCTGGGCTCATAAGAGGAGCAGCAGAGGTCCTCCTGGCGAGTTCATCCGCTTCCTCATCACCCGGATGACCGTTATGGCCAAGTATGCAGTAAATAGAAACCTTTGTTCCGTATCGATAGCTTCTGTAGTGAGTCACAACACTCTAAAACAAGCTTGGAGCAGAATTCCCATGAAAGGAGGGACCAAAGAGCTGCCTATCAGAAAAGATATCTATGTTCGATCCCTTAATGCCACTACTTAAATTAATATGAACACACTTGGTGATCGCCTGTACTTCCGCCTTAAATACCGTAGACCACTTGCCCATGGGCACAGAGATTTTCACGTTGGGTCCACAGATTCCAGCACCAACTTCATCTTCCGTTTTAGATCCATCAGTATACCAACATAAACTTCTGGAATCCACAGTGGGACCGTTTTCCTCACACGTGGCCCTAAGCGGAATTGTGCCATGCAATCTCCTGTCAAACCTCATTTCACAGTTTATCCTATCACTAGGCATTCCTAACTGCCATTTGCAGGGCATTGTTCCTGAGACCCATCCTATAAGCAGCCATTGCCGCAGAGGATCTTATGAGGATTGTATGTAATCCACTCAAGGCCTCAATTGATAACGTTGGATATGACCTCATTGCGCCTGCAGTAAGAAGACACGCCAACCTCTGAACCTTGCGAGTTTTGTTGTCGCCGCAACCTGTCGAGTCTTCTGCCACCATACAATCGCTCCGTACGTAATAATTGGCCTAACAATTATTGCATAGAACCACATGACCATTTCAGGGCTCATGCCACAGGTGCACCCGGCACAACTTCACCGCCCAGATCGACCTAATGGCTTTTTGTGTTACGCAATCAACATGTCGGTTCCAAGTCAACTTGCTATCAAGAGAAACCCCTAAGTATTTGATGTCGGTCGAATAACGTATATTTCATCTGTTCAACAAGATTGTTCCTAGAACAAGTTTTATCCTAAGAGAGAAAGGTACCAGAATAGTATTGTCAGAGTTGACCGAAAGGACGTGTCTCCCACACCATGTTATAACAGTTCACAAAGCATCGTTCATGATGTCTGACAGAATGTTGGCGAATTTTCCGGTTACCATTACTACCAGGTCATCGGCTTAACCTATAACTTCATGTCCTTGTTCACTAAGAATGAGCATAAGTTCATCAATCACCAGTGGCCAATGCAGTGGCGATAAAACACCAACTTCTGTCCACCCTTTGACTGCATTAATAGTAACCGTGTTGTTACCCATAGAAACAGCTATGTCCCTGCTCTCGAGCATAGACCTAATCCATCTCACAAAAAAGTGGTCAATACCTTTTTGCCTAAGAGAGCAGTGCTGTATAAATACATGACAGCTTTGCTGTCGGTACAAATTTGGATCTCCTCATTGTTTTTTATAGTGCCTCAGTGCTTCAGTTTTCTGCCTTTTTATGACTGATATTTTAGTCTTGTGTTGTGAAAAGTGCTTTTGATGGGGTGTGTTGTTTGGGCCACCTGTGATCATCAAAACGGATAAGCGCAAGATATTTTCTATGTTCTGACAGTAGGTAATCTGTAGGTTATGCGAAAATGTAGAGGGCATGGCAGCTTTTTATACTAGCTGTCTTTTAAATTTATAGAAAACAAATGCACATCGATGGCTGAATATATTTAATACTTATCTCAAAATTCGTTACTTTACAGGAGAAGGAAAAAAAGTGAATAAAAACAATTTAAGTGGTCGTAAATCCATTATTTTCAACCCTAGCTTACTTAGTTTTTTAAGGAAGGCGTATTAAGAAACTGTCTATCAGAAAACGTTAAAAACGCGGTTTGGGACAAAATCGAGATACACTATTCCGCCATATACATACATACGTACGTGCAACTTTAAAAGACAAAATATATTTAAACAATCGCATTTTGTGTTTATTATTTATTTTTTATAGTTTTTGTAATAAATACCTTTATTGTATTCTATAACATGTTCTAATAGTATGCACCAGTTTTTTTTTTTAATATTTAAAAATTAGGCTGACGAAATGCAAAATAAGAAAATTTAATTTTAACTGGATATTCAAATTGTGTCTCTTTTTTCAATAACTTATATAATGTAATAAATAAAATGTTTGCACAATCTTTCCAAGCGAATTAGCTTTAGTAAGTCCGTGTGTATACTTTAGAAGTTATCTTCGTTTGGGATGTATTCATCGCGTATTTTTTGCAATTTTGTAATTAAATCATCTATGGACACCTCTCCATGTACTTTGTTGTCACGTGTGCGAACATTAACGGTGTTCGAAGAACGTTCCTTGTCGCCAACAACAAGAATGAAATTAAATTGTGCCAATTGAGCATTACGAATTTTCTTGTTCATTGTATCGCCGTCATCGGTATCAGCTTCAGCCATAAAACCAGCCGCATACAATTTTTCGCTCACCGATTTAGCGTATTCATCAAATTGTGGACCGACTGGAACGACCATAACTTGACGTGGTGAAAGCCAGAAGGGCCATTTACCAGCATAGTTTTCAGTAAGAATAGCAATCATTCGTTCTACTGAGCCGAGTATAGCACGATGAATTATCACGGGTCGCTTTTTTTCACCATCATCGGCAATGTAGTTTAGATTGAAACGTATTGGCAGCTGGAAGTCCAATTGTATGGTAGCACACTGATGTGCTCGCTTGAGCGCATCCATTATGGTAATATCGATTTTGGGACCATAAAAGGCACCATCACCAGGATTCTCTTGCCAGGGCATACCGAAGTCATCGAGAGATTCAGCTAAAGCTTTTTCAGCCGCATTCCATTGTTCCAATTCACCCAAATACTTTTCAGGTCGTGTGGAGAGTACCAAATTGAAAGAGAAACCAAAAGTTGTATAAACATGACGCAAAAAGTCCAAACAACCCTTCATTTCGCTCTTGATTTGTTCGGGAGCACAGAAAATGTGTGCATCATCTTGTTGGAAACGGCGAACACGTGTAAGACCTGTTAAAGCGCCCGACAATTCGTTGCGGTGTAAAACACCGAAATCTGCCATACGCAAAGGCAACTCACGCCAAGAACGATTGCGTACATCGAACATGACACTAACAGTATATTTTGGTAAATTTAGCACAGGATTGTTTAACAAGAAAATAACATTCAACAAGAAAATAACATTTCACTTACCAATGGCCAGGACAGTTCATCGGTTTCAAAGCGTATGTCTCTTTTTCCACCTCAAATGAAAACATATTTTCAGCATAATGCTGCCAATGACCAGATGTCATCCAAAGTTTAGAATTGTAAATGTTAGGTGAAATAACTTCTTGGAATCCTCTTTTTCTATATTCAGATTTAATAAAATTCATCAGAGTATTATAGATGTGTGCGCCTTTTGGTTGAAAGAAGCAAGATCCTGGCGATAGTTCGTGGAAAAAGAACAATTCTTGTTCTTTACCAATTTTGCGATGATCACGTTTAGCAGCCTCTTCTTGTAATCTCTCCCATTCTTTCAATTGCTTAGAGTCGGGAAAAGAAATACCATAAACTCTTTGCAAAGTTTCAGCATCCGATTTACCCTCCCAGTAGGTAGAGGAGTTCTTGGTAACTTTCAAAGCTTTAACTTTGCCAGTATGACGAACATGAGGACCACGACATAAATCTATGAGGGGCCCACATTTGTAAACAGTGGTTGTATCAGTTGTGACTTTTTCATTAAGTATTCTACATTTGAATTCATTGTATTTAAACATTTCCAATAAATCAGACTTTTTCATTTCCAAACGTTCGAAAGGTTGTTTCTCTTTAACAATTTGCTTTATTAAACTCTCCATAACGGGATAATCGTTGGTAGAAATCTAAAAAAGAAAAACAACAACAAAAGGAAACCTGATAAAAAAAAATATCTGCAATCAATTTCACTTTCCAAACTTACACCCTCTCCTTCCAAAAACATATCATAGTAAAAGCCATCAGCTATTGGGGGGCCATAACATAAATGACCACCATAAATGCGTTCCATAGCTTCTCCCATTATGTGGGCCGAACTGTGCCAAAACACAGCTTGAGCCTCGGGATCATCGAATTTGAGTAAATGTAAAGTACAATCACCCTCCAATGCTCGATCCAAATCCCATACTTCTCCATTAACTTTCGATATGACTGTATTATCGGCCAAACCTTGACTAATACTTTTGGCAATGTCATATGGTGTAGAATCCCAGGAAATGCCATCAACCACTTTACCATCGGGAAGTGTAATCTTTATAGGTTGACGTGGCTTAGCTGCTAATGCAGCTTGGTATTCAGCTTTACATTTCTCCCATAGAGCATTACGTTCTTCGATATAGGCTGGCCAGGGATTAAGTTCTTTAACTGTTAATAATAAATAATAAGTACGTACTTTATTAACAAGATCATGAAAATAATCATACCATTCCGATCGGTAGTGGTTTCAATTCCGTAAGTTGCTTTTTCAGGAAACGAAAAACGAAAATTTTCTTCGCAATCAAACCACTTTTAAATTTCAAGGAGGAATTGAAACACAATTTTCTACTGACTTCATTTGCAGTAAATACTAAAAAACGTGCATACTTTTAGGAGCGTCAAATAAATATTTGGTCATGAGCTTTCCATGTTAATATAAAGCTTAATGTGAGCTTTGCATCTAAAAACAAGAGTAAACAAACGCCTCAAGGTATAAAAACTTTATCATTATCGGAGTTCAGTGTTTGATGCAAATGCAAAGTATCGTAGCTTTTTTTATGAAATGTTGTGTACTTTGTTGTTGGATTTCATAAAAAAGCTACGATATTTTGCATTTGCACTTTCGCAAGACCATTTGCATCGAATACTGAACTCCGCTATTGTAAAAAACTTTATCATTGTAAAAACGAAATACAAAATAAACGGAATCTAAAGGACCAAAAATTTACGTTTTCGGAATAACAACTACGGAATCAAAACCAATCCGAACGGAATATGTGCCAATATGGATTCGATTTGAACGAATTTTAGAGTTCATGTTCATTTATTAAATATTCAGCCTGTTCACAGAATCTAATAGGGATTGGTTTGGTATCGTTTTCTCTACAAAACCAGTTGTTTGCGTTCATGAAATCCGTTTGTTCTTGAATTGGCGAAATTTCCCTTGAGAAACGGAATTAAGTGTTCATGAATTGGAGTTCAGGAGCCCTTTAATTTATGCATTTAGCAAGCACAACAAATTTATACAAGCCTCTAATTACTAAATACTAGAGTTCCACCGAAACCAGTTTTTTTGAGGCCGAACCCGAACCGACCCTAATATTCGGCAAAAAGGCCGAATATTCGGCCGAATCCGAAACTTGCCGAAACTTTTTTTAGCATTACCTAATATTGACATTTTAAGAACTTAACAGAACTGAGAAGTCATTTACTATATTAACGGCCCTTTACACAATGTGATTAAAAGTTAACGCGTTCTTTAACAACAAATTCGGCATACAAAACTCTTCGTTAGAGTATACGTTAGCTTTTAACTGTACACTGGGAAAAAGGGCGTAAGAGTATTTCTACATATATACAGTGTCAATCAAAATAATAGTAGAAATTGAATATATTTCATTCCATCGAGCAAATATAAAACTTAACCATCAATGAGCATATGACTAATAAAAACTTGGCATGAAATTAGCTTAAATGATGAATAGAACTGGAATATTGGGTTCGCTACATATACACTGAGGAGTGTTTTATCACTCTATTGATGACTTTACAAGAACACTAATCAAAAAGTTGAGTTGGAATAACTAAAAAGATATTAAGTGGAATATTTACCTATTTTTTACACTAAATTTATAAGATTTTATTCATTCCTAGTAAAATGAAGCTTTTTTGGTTTACGGCCGCGTTTCATCGATGATATACACAATAAATAATTTTTCTTGACGATATTGAATTTATCGTGAAGATTAAAAATGAGCTTTCTTCATATTTTGAAATTATTAAAAAAAATCTATTTTAAAGAACAAATAATCAATTTCAGTGCAAAAAATCTATTTATTATAACATAAAATAGATTTTCGTTTTCAAACGAGTAAAAGTAATGGAATGGAAGGAAAAACTCGTACTGACATGAGGACCAACGAATGAAAATTAAAATTTTGACGTTTAACTTTCTCATATTTTGTCCGATGTAACTAATTTTACGCTTGCTATATTTGGAACAAAACTTTCTTTAAGATGTGGGTCTAAAATAAATTTAAAAAAATTCATTTTGCCTTACTGGAGCGACTTAAGATCGTAAATTAAAAAAAAAAAAAAAACTGGAAAAAAATGAAGTTTTTCCAAATCTAAGGACCTGTAACTCATTGTATTTTGATCCGATCAAACCATTTTGAATATGGGCTGAAAGAGGAAAGACATATCTATGCAACAATGCCAAATTTGCTCAATTCAAGTAAACAGTACTCAAGATTTTTGGAAATAGCTTTATAAACTGCAAAAACACACGTCTTTTTACGAATATCTCGAAAACGGTTCTTAAGAAAAATAAATGAGTGTCATATTCGTGTTCAGTGACCCCAAATTACCTTAGAAAACATTTAATTTTTGAGGTGATCGCAAAAAGTTGAAAATTTGTGAACTAGTGTAATAGAACGGATAGCAAATAATTTAATGCCTTATTATTTTCTTATGATTTATTTTTATATTATTGATATTAATGAAATCAATAAAAAGTTTTATTTCTTCGAATTTTTTAAGTTTTCGTATTAGGTCACACCCGTCACATTTTAAAAATAGTTTTTTATAAGAAAAATAATTTTTTGTCAAACAGTAAATACACAATACAATTAAAAACACTTTGAACAGATATCTATACCAAAATTATTGCGTACCTTATAATTAGGGAAGTAACGAATACCGATATATCGGCAATACTTCAGATTTTCCGATACATCGGTATCGGCGATATTTTACTGTCGATACGACGATACTTTTAAAAAATTTTTCAGAGTTTTTTTTAACAAGTAATTTATTTTTGTTCGATTTTACCATGAATTAAATTCACTTCGTTATCTTTTAAATCTTATTAATATCAATTTTAAAAATTAATAACATTTTATGCTGTTATTTTGTAAAAAAAAATATTTTTTTTTGTTAATTTTATCATGAATTCAAATTCAAGTCGTTGTTTTTTAAATCTTATTCCAAAGAAGTCATGAACATGTAGAATTCGCGATCTGGAAGTATTGCAAATTTGGATAATTTCTAATTAGTTTTACATATCCTTGCCATTGCAAGAAGTTCTGTTTTTCGATTACCAATCACCGAATTGGAAGCGATGCTAGGACCAATTTCTTTTTCGGTATTCTATAATGATTTTTCCTCAAGAAAAAAGGATAAAAAATTACCCATTTTCAAAATTTTTTTTATGCGAATTTAAACTCAGAACTGCATTTTCATGTAAATTTAAGTGAATAAATATAAACTTAGAAGTCTTTTAATAATTAAGCTATTAAGTTATTTAGAAGAATATTAGTTGAAAAATGTCCTTTAAAAATCGATTTTTTAAAAAGCATGGCGAGTATTTTTTAAAAATATAAAGGAATTAAACAATTTTTCTTGCTTTTCTACTGATTATATGCATATTTTTAATATAGATTTTTTGGAAGCAAAGAAAATGTAGCTCCTTAAAAATTACTTCCAATGTTTTATCAATTTTAAATATTCTCTCTTATAATGTAATTTTGCATAATAAAAAAATTACACTTGAGTTTTGTTAATCTAAACTTGAACTCAATTTCAATATTCGTATCGGTATCGGAATCGGTATCGGCGATATTTATTTTTAAATATCGGTATCGGATCGGCAAAACGGCGTATCGTTACATCCCTAAACTTATAATAATAAATAATAATAAAAGGTCACAACCGGCGTAGCTTTCTGACGACCATTCTGAGCAGAAATCGTGTTCTATCAGTGTCTAGCCATTATTCAACGACTTTAAGCTTAATATCCTTGCGCGCCGCAACATTTTTTTTAAGTAAAAAAATTTTAATTCTTGATTTATAACAAAAAATGTGTGTAAAATGTTCACATCCGGCTAAATGGAATTACTCATATACAACTTTTTTGTCAAGTTGATGTTAAATGCACCGTTTTATTGGTCATTACCAGTGTTACCATCGGTCTATTTTTCCTCATTCCTATTTTTCTGATTTTTTGTTCTACTTAAGTCAAACTTTTTTGGTTTGATTTTATTTAATGTAATTATTCTTCACAACAAGTTAAATGCATTATTTAAATTTCCAGAAAAGAAAAGACCCTAACTTTTTGTACAATCACATTTTTCTTAGTTCATATTAATTAAATTTTAAAATAATACACACATCCATACATATGTATATATCTGCGGACTTTTGACAAAACAACTTAAATCTAATTTTCAAAATTTTCTGGAGAACAAAAAAACTGTTAAAGTGTTGAATATAACTTTTTGTGTATGCTCTTAAAGAAAAAGTAAAAATTAGGTATACAGCCATGTTCTGAAAATCACATGGTTTTAAATCACAATGGTCGTGCAGACGTTTTTAAATAAAGGTTAATTGAAATATATCTGCATGACCCTTATTGATTTTAAAATCGCATGTGATTTAAAGCCATGTGATTTTCAGAACATACCTGCTAATTAAACTATATTGATTATAGTTTTATTTAGTTTTTTCCCGGGAGAGCAAAAACTTAAATTCCCGAGAATTAAAGAACCTAATAAAATATTTACCAAAAATTTTAATTAACGGAATCCATTGATTTTTATATGAGCAAAATTAATCTCTTAACCATTCTTTATTTTAAACTGACCTATATTTCAAAAGAATTTCACAATCAAAACAGTTCCTAAGGAAATTAGATTAAAAAAAAGCAAAAAAAAAAAAAACAAAAACAAAAAGGTGCAAAGAAAATTACATAACATAGAACAATATTTGTACCGAAATTTTAATCAAACTTCGTATTTAGAAACTATTTTTAGACCGAGCAAAAAGATAGCATACAAATCATTATAGAAATCACTAATGAACTTAAATCAAAGTAGTTTTATTTCTGATCATTCATTAATGATTTGAACAGGTGCTTGCTAGAGGGCGGAAGTGATGAAAAGAGAAATTAAAAGGTTGTCTAGGATAAATGTTGCTGACAAAGAGCACTCTTAGAAGAATTCTTTACTTCTTTACTTTACTTCTTGGTATGCAATGAAAATTCGTTGTCCTTATAGTGATGAGCTAAATTTTCAAAGCATTAATATTTTTGTTGCCAACTATCGTAGGAATATGGCGATTACACAAAAAGACGCGCCTAAAAAAATCTTTATTTATAGCTAATACAAATTCAACATTTTCTTAACTCTACTTAAGTGCTTTTGTCAAAAGTCCACAGATATTTATGCAAAAAAATTTTAAATGCATATTTTTTATTTTATCTCAATTGTTGAAATCTGTCCCTTACCTTTTTTACCGGCATCAGCAGGTGCGTTCTTTTGTTTTTCCTTCTTCATTTTGCTGGCCTAAATAAAGAGAAAAAAAATATACACATAAGTATAAATAAAAAAAAACAAAATCAAAAGTGAGAAAAATCAATTATTCTTAAAAAACTATTTTAACTTTTTTATAAGAAAAAAATGTTAAAAAACAGAAATGAAATCCAAAACAACAGGAGTAAAAGTTATGAACGAGGCTTGTTTTTGTAATTGTTTAAACAACATACATTCAGTATAACAAATCATTTTAAAACTTGTTTTTTTTTTCTTTTCTTTTTTAACTTGTTAAAAGCTTTTATTTGGTAATAAGGTAACAAAACAGCAAAAATTTAACAACTTATGTAGGGCGATATTTTGCAACGTACTATTGTTTATTTTATAGATAAAATTTAGAGAAATTTTCTTGTAATGGATATTTTGTTTCAGACAATATTGATGACTAAACAATGTGTTGAGTATGTACCCATGTACATATGTATAATATAAATACGATATGAATAAGCAATTCAAGCACTGATGCAATAACGAGGGTTAATTGCGACACGAGATACATATGTACATATGTACATAGATATTTTTACTATAAAACTAAAGGAAAAAGAGAATAAGTGAGAGAAGAGTTATATATTTTTAAAGTTGATCGAATTTCTATTTCTAGCTCGCAAGTTAAATTATCAAGAAGCATAATTTTTAACGAACTGAATAGATATCAATTTCGATTTAAATGGAACAAAAAAAATTTTTTTTTTCAATCTGTAATAGTAAGGTTTTATTTTATGCTTAGTAATATGTTATTTGGCCTATAGGCTTTGTACTACTTCTATGAATTAATAAAAATAAATAAAATATTTACATTTTGCATAAAAAGTCATCATAAAGGATTTTCAGATCGTCGAAAAAACCTTCGTTTAAAATTTCACCATTTTTGACATGTTTCATGGTATTTTCAGTGATCCCAGCGAAAAATAAATGAACGCGTTCTAAATGAAATAATGTTTCATGATTTCTTGAGCACTTGTTTCTTCGAATTTATTCTGAATGTAAATCGTAAATCGTATATGAAGCTATAGTTTTTGCATAAAATATCAATTGAAAAAGGCATGCAAAAACGAAATTAAAGCATCACATTGACACATTTTCATAAAACAAGTTTTAGCTACAGCAACAAATAAGATGATAATAGCTCAGCTGTAGATATCATGTCTAACACTCAGAAGAGCACGGTTCGTATCCAACCTGCGGCAATATTTTTGTTTGTTTTATATTTACATACATGGAAAAACGTCTTCGAATCGGGGAACTTGAATGGGTTCAATTCATTAATTTTAATGGAGATTACTTTATTTAAATTCCGCACAACCACATGATCTCCAATGACACGCTAATGTAAAAATCATGCATGTTTCACCTAAATCGAACCAGTTTGACATCACTTGAACCCATGATTATACAAACGATTTTTCATGTTATTTTTAGCTGGGATATGATGAGATTTTGAAATGGACACATATAATGTGCTTTCGTTATCACTTAAGACATTAATATTTTACAAATTTAACAAGAAGCTTACCGCCAAACCTTAGGTTTCGACCTTTTCTGAAGTCAGGGGCTGAATCGTCACTTTCGATATCGAGCTGATTCGATCGAGTTTTCTTAGTTTGAGATTATGGCATTCACTATCGAACAATATAAACACATTGTTCCATATCGAATTTCATAATCTCAAACTAAGAAACTCGATCGAATCAGCTCGATATCGAAAGCGACGATTAGCCCCCAGACTTGTCGTAACGAATTCGTTAAGACATTTCGGTAGTTTGTCTAAAATCAGACTTGTCGTAACGAATTCGTTGGCATTTCGGTGGTTTGTCGCAGATAAGAATCAATAAATGCTCTTCCCTCATTCAATCATCACAAAACATTTCCCATATTTACAATGTGCAGACGTGTCGGATAAAAGTCATACGCCAATTCATGAAATAGATCAGAAAATTCGTTGACCATTCTGCTAAAAGTCTTGAAGAAAAATAGATTTTATTCCGAAAATGGGCAGACAGGTAGTCTGACATTAAGCCGATAGTATTTTAGAAAATATGCAGAAACGGCGTACCAGAAAATTGCCAACTATTCTGCTAATGGCGAAGGTAATTTTAGACAGACAACTCAGTTATTTGTTTGGTAAATCTACATATTTTTTCTAGCGTGAGACGTGTCGGCAAAACGTGTTCACTGCATAAGTAAAAAGAAATTGCACACTCATGCATTTGTTATAGATCAGAAATTAACACATTCACATGCAAACATATGTATGTACAGTGGGTGTGATTAATATTCGGTTTTCATATTCCGTTAAAATCAACCACCTGTCAAGCAATGAATATTTTTTTCCGTATACAAAAGCTCATTTTTATAATTCAAGAAAAAAAGTATATATCATTTCAGTAAATATAATATAAGAAATTAACCTACCTACATCCATACCTCAACAAAACCGGTAAGCGTCGCGTTATCAACAGTGTACATATTTACAATACATTCGGCAAAAACAATTTACTTTGAATGTACTGTAAATACGTGCCCTGCTGCTAACGCGATGCTTGCCGCTCTTATTTAGTTATGGCAGTAAGGAATAATAATGTATCTATGATATATAATTAAAATATATACGTTGAATAGTTGGCCTTTTTGTATTTATAAATCGAGTCGATTTAAAAACGATCGATTTGGAAAAATTAAATCCACTAATAGTAAAATTATTTCAGACTTTCATATTTTTAGAGATTAAAATACCATAGCTGAAATTAAGTTACTATATACGATTTAAAATACATCAATGAGGTCATTATTTATTTACTCAGATTTGGTTTACAGAACAGGACCGATTGTTAATAAAATTATTAATACAAATTATACGATCTTTTGTTTCATTTCAAATTTAAGTTCTTATTTTATCCCTTATAACTTCGATATTCATCTTCAGGGGAAAAGCAATGTAAATTTAACAAAAATAAAATAATTAGTAATTTTTACGTAATTTTTATTGTAACAAATCTAGTTTAGTGGCACAGTTCCAAACAAAAAAAAGTTACATAGAGGGGCAGAAAATGCAAAAAAAAATGGGGGAAACGCATAGTTTTCGAGTTATGGGCCTCTGAAGTTTTCATATATAGATATATATGTACTTATATGTAATTTTCCACTTTACTTCTGAACGTAGTGGTCTGAAACAATCGATGGTTTTTGACTATCGTATCACTATCTATAGTTTTTAATACTATCGATAGTTGTTGATAGTGTTTGTTGTTTTGGGTAAAATTTGTTAAAATGAAAGTAATACCAAGTTCATACGGGAATATGAACCACTTGGTTCGCTCTCTGAATCGCGATTGCGAGCCTTGGTGTTCAAACGATTGTACTTGTCTCATCTTGGATGCAAATCCATCTACACTTTAAAATACTATTTCTTTTTTTTTAATTTTTGTTTAAATATATATATATATATATATATATATATATATATATATATATATATATATATATATATATATATATATATATATATATATATATATATATATATATATATATATATATATATATATATATATATATATATATATATATATATATATATATATATATATATATATATATATATATATATATATATATATATATATATATATATATATATATATATATATATATATATATATATATATATATATATATATATATATATATATATATATATATATATATATATATATATATATATATATATATATATATATATATATATATATATATATATATATATATATATATATATATATATATATATATATATATATATATATATATATATATATATATATATATATATATATATATATATATATATATATATATATATATATATATATATATATATATATATATATATATATATATATATATATATATATATATATATATATATATATATATATATATATATATATATATATATATATATATATATATATATATATATATATATATATATATATATATATATATATATATATATATATATATATATATATATATATATATATATATATATATATATATATATATATATATATATATATATATATATATATATATATATATATATATATATATATATATATATATATATATATATATATATATATATATATATATATATATATATATATATATATATATATATATATATATATATATATATATGTAAATTTATGTTCTTTTTATTTGTTCAATGTTTTTATTTAGTTTTTTCAAACATTAATTTTTTATTTCTCTTTGTTTACATTTTTTGACAGCTAGTTCAGATAAACTAGCTATAATTTGTTATCAAAAGTGGAGATGATAGTAAATTTTCGAGGTTCGCAGGTAGATTCAAAATGTACCAAGAGGGTTCGCTCTCAAAATTTTGCATGGCGAAACATGTAGATTCAATGATTTTTTTATTTTGTTTGGAGCATCTTCACTAAAGTACACATGTTTCATTACTCTTTTTGTTACATAGCAAAGCTATTCGAAATATTGGGATAAAATAAAAACTCAATAAGCATGCCGGTTAATAGAGGTCGAATAATGGCGATCAACTGTAAAATACTATGTTAACAAGTTTTTGGAACAAATCTAGTTTAGCCAAGTAGGTCCAAAATTAAAAACAAAATAGCTTTCTTATAGGAAATTGAAAAATAAGAAAAAAATATAAAATAAAAAGGATGGCGGCAACCCGTATTTTCAAAGTTATGGGCCTCTAAAGTTTTCATATAAAACTGTGATTATCTTCTCTATGTAGAATAGTGGCTTTGCTGGGTAAAGAGTCTCTGCACAGCCGGATTTCTGCCGGGCTTAAGGATATTCTCCTCTATGTATGTCGAATAGCGGCTTCGCTGAGTAAAGCTTTTATGCACAGCCGGCCTTTGACCGGCCTTAAAAATATTCTCCTCTATGTACATATGTTGAATAGCGGCTTCGCTGAGTAAAGCTTATCTGCACACCCGGTCTACGGCCGGGCTTAAGGATTTTCTCCTCTATGTATGTATGTCAATTGGCGGCTTCGCTGAGTAAAGATTTTCTGCCTAGCCGACCTTAAAAAGTTTTCTCCTCTATGTATGTCAAATTGTGAACACATCCGTTAGAAAATATTACGTATACAGGCATGTTCTCCAAATCACATGGCCCTAAATCACATGTGATTTTAAAATCTATAATGGTCATGCAGCTACGTTTTAAATTTTTTTTTAATTTTTCTATTGTATAGAGCATCAAATATCATTTCTGAAAGAAAGTTATGGTATATGATTTTAAAAACGTCTGCACGACCATTATTGATTTTAAAGTCACATGTGATTTAAAACCATGTGATTTTCAGAACATGCCTGATAATCACAATTTTGAAGTAGAACTTAAGAGATCAATAACTCGGAAACTCAGGCGCGCCACCAATTTTTTATTTAATTTTTTTATTTTCTATCAGAGTGTCTTTTTTTGAGAAATGTGATGCGTACTTTGATTTATATGAAAACTTCAGAGGGCCATAACTCGGAAAATATATGTTGCCGCCAACTTTTTTATTTAATATTTTCTTCTTATTTTTCTGACAGGCTATTTTTTATTTCATTTGGAACTACTTGGTTAAACTAGATTTAAGCCTCGTAATTACTGAAATATTTTAAACTTTTCCCTGAATTTGTAATTGTACTTTGATTTTAGAATACATACAATCAGGTATGGAATGGAAATTGATTTTGAAAACGAAGCCATTTTAAATGTCATTTTTAATACATTTTGCATTAAATGTTATAATTTTTGTGAAGTAATTCTTTTTAATAAAGAAATATTTTGCTTATATGTGTGTTAAAATTCTTTTTAATAAAAACATATTATTAAAAAAACACTTTTAAAAAGGCTGTCATTTTCAAAATCGATTTCCATCACATACCTTAATATTAAATCCTTGACAAGGGTTGTTTTATATGAAAACGACGACAGAATATTAATGTTGCCCACAGTATATGTACAAAAGATATTTGCTATCCAACTTAAAATAAAAACACACCAAAGTAGCGTATTGCCTTATAAGTTGCCCCGAAATAAGACTTTTATTCTTATTAGAGGTTAGTAAGATTTCCCGATGACCAAGTATTTCTTGTTGTAGTAGTCTGGTACTGCAGATTTGATTGGTTTTGGAGGTGGTAATACTTTTTTGTAAAATGCCGCATTCACTTGACAAAAGTGCACGTAAGCCTTGACTAATGCTTTGAGAGTTTATTATAAATGACTTTTTTTGCTTTATATTTAACACTTGCACAAACTTATTCATTACTTTTATTGATTAAATTATATATTTGTTGATGAATTTTAATATTTAACATGCCTTTTCTTTTTTTAAATCCAAATTTTTTAGTTCGTCCACCACGTTGTCAGTCATTTTTTTTCGTAACAATACTTGATCAAAAGAGAGAAGAAAATAATCACCAGAATAACGAGATAAACAGAGACATATTAAAGTAGGCTGCCAGACTTAAAATGTTGCTTTGCTGTTTAACTTAAGGCCCTTTCACATTGTAATACAAGCTTTGAGATTTTTATTAGATTTTGTAAGACGAAAATAAATCAAAATCAGTGACTGTCAAAAAATCTTAAAGAAAATTTTTTCATTACATTTTATTTCAACACTATCACATTCCAAATAATACGTAACATAAATAATTTGCAATAAAGCACATTTTTTCGTTCTTCTTTTTCTTAATTTATGCAGCCAAACAAATACACAACTGTTTATTTTATTCCTGTGCTTGTTTGTACAATAGATTACACTGATAAAATGAAAAATATGATTGTTTAGAAAATTTCCTAAAAATGACGAATACCATAACACTGTCAAGTTTCTTTACGTATTATTTGACAAATCATAACAACTTGTTTTCACACTGTTGGATTTTTACTTAAGATTTGAGGTTAGGAGAAGTATTAATACAAAATCTAATAGCACAGTCTAACCAGACACGTCAACTTTGACAGTTGAAAATTGCCCAAATCAGCTTTTTATGCCGGCTAGTTGAGAAAGAGAACAATTACGTGTTGGTGTTTCATTTTATCCAATTAAAAGTGTTGCACAAATACAAATGTATGCGTAAAACAAAAAAGGAAACACTAATACTTTCTTATTTCTCTTTTGTGCTTCCGGCCACTTCGGCCGAGACGACAACATCTTCCGGCTTGTGTCGCATCTGGTTAGACTATGCTAATAGTCTGAAGGCCGCTTTAGCAGCCACACGATCAAGTTTTGCCTTTCAAGTTTTAATACACTCACACTTTTTTACCAATCTTGGTAACAATACTTGAACAAAAGAGAGAAGAAAAGAATCAGTAAAATAACAAGATAAGCAGATACATATTGAAGTAGGCTGATAGACTTAAAATGTTGCTTTGCTGTTTAATTCAATGGCCCAATAATCAGGTCTATGTAACTCGACAGCAAGGTTGTCAGATATGGCGATTTCTCGCCAAATGTGGCTATTTATCTACTTGCTTGGAGACTATATTTTTGATTTGGCCACGGCGATTTTTCTGGCGATAAATAAATTTGTTGGCGATTTTTATGGTCGGAAAAAATCTGACAGCCCTGCTCGACAGCAGTTTATTGTATGTATATGAAGTTTGTTTGACATCTTGATTATAACATTTTCGCTCTTGATTATAACATTTTGGTCTAGCTCGCCAGTGTTTATTACTAAATTCATCTTGCATGTATTTTTTGAATCAAGCAATAATTTTTCTCGGCTTAAGAGAAATGGTGTGCAGGGCACACGGGGGTTGGACAAAATGTAGTTTAGGGTTTAAATCTGATGACTTACCGGTTTGTTGATGGTATCCGTGTGGTTGTTGTTGTCGCCTTGTTGTTAAACTCCAATCACAAGCAGCTGGTACCTTTTCCTTGTAATTTTGGTTGGTTTTTGTTGCAGAATTGATGTCGGTTTAATGTTGCTTTTTGTGAGCTTTGTGTTTTTATTTGTTTTTTATGTTTAATATTTCAGCAATGTTGGTTTTAATGTTTCTATTGAATTTAAAACATTTTTTGCATAAATTTCCACAAAGAAAACAAGCAAAAATTGTAATATTTTTGTCTTTGGTCTTTTTCTTTTAAGAAATAACAAAATTTAAAAGGGAGCGAATATCAGCTTGCAAGAAATAATGATTGATTGATACAATTCAAATTGTCTCAGTTCCTTTGACGTCACAATTGATTATTTATGGCTAAAAATAAAAGTAATGCACATTAATATTTTAAAGGTATTTTCTCGATTTTTATTCAATAAATTTTTTCGCACAGCGAATTTGTGATTTTTAATACTTCTTTTTTGGCTAGTAAATAACACTAGATTAAAAAAAGGAAAAACGAAGGGACCGATACTTCCGCACTTGTTACGCGTTATGCACAAAACCTTTTAAACATAGACTAATAACTAGACGCGACACGGGCGAATTGAAGAGAATTCGCCCGTATAAATGTTGCGATAGAGATGGCAACATTGGAGAATTTTTCTATATTTCTCTCTATCGCACCAAGTATACGGTTTTGACGTTTATAAAATTTATGTACCTGAATTTATTTGTACCTACATTTTTTTGTACCTGAATTTGTTGTTTTTTGTTTATTATTCATTTATTTGCTTATTGTTATATTATCCCAGCAACCAAATAGAAACTACACTGAAAATAAGGAAATGCTTCTCTATTTGTTTGCTGGGATGTACCTGAATTTGTTGTTTTTTGTTTATTATTCATTTATTTGCTTATTGTTATATTATCCCAGCAACCAAATATAAACTACACTGAAATTAAGCAAACGCTTCTCTATTTGTTTGCTGGGATGGCATCGAGTGTTTCTTGGTAAAATAGTAAACCCTGACACAGGAGTAAGTGCAGCGAACATATAATGCATATGCATTTAAAGCTTCTCCTTACTCAAGACCATCATGCGTGGCGAGGAGTCACATCCTACAAGAGGTGATGCTGTTTTTAACAGAACATGATGGATCTAGACCAGATAAGGTCGAAAAAAAATCATATAAAAAGCCCTTTTCAGGGCTACAGAATATTTTCCAAAAGAGATAAAGTGATAAGGTCGAAAAAAATTATATAAAAAGCCCTTTTCAGGGCTACAGAATATTTTCCAAAAGAGATAAAGTGATAAGGTCGAAAAAAATTATATAAAAAGCCCTTTTCAGGGCTACAGAATATTTTCCGAAAGAGATAAAGTGATAAGGTCGAAAAAAATTATATAAAAAGCCCTTTTCAGGGCTAGACCAGATAAGGTCGAAAAAAATCATATAAAAAGCCCTTTTCAGGGCTACAGAATATTTTCCAAAAGAGATAAAGTTTTGGCTTTACTACTAAATATACAATTTTAATGATATACAAATTCCAATTTTTTTTATTTTTATTTTTATTAAATTATTAAATTTTCATTAAATTAACATGTTTTTTTTAACCATTTAACCATATTTGGTTGCGTATGTAAATTAAATACTAAATATATTTTTAATTTTTTTCTACTTTATCTTTATTTTACTTTTTCAATCTTCGCATAAAAAAACAGTAGGTTGATATATAAAATATTTGTGTACCAGCAATGTTTACTTCAGCAGCAGCCTTTCTCAAAATGCCCATGGCTTGAACGACATGTTTTGGCATCCGTTCTGTGGGGCCACCAATCGGGAAATTAATTTGGGAACGCATAGTTTGTGCGCCGTAGTATTTATCGGCTGGCACTTTTAATTCACCAAATGTATCGGTTTCAATTCGATAGTCTGCACTAGCCTAAAAAATAAATATTTCATCAGATTTTTAATTAAATAAATAACATTATTTTTTGTCGTAATGATAAATAGTATTAATCGTCCATATCACACACCATTTCTTCAGGTTGTTTTGCATAAAACTAAACCAGTTTTTTTATAAATCCAAACGAATGACTGACTTGTTTTGCTTTTAAAAATCAACGAATTCGAGTAAATTTATTTTTAAACTCAAGATAAAATTTTTATTTAGTGTTTGTTGTTCACAAGTTTTTAATAAGTATGGACGTATGTACATATGCATGCATATAGGTATATCGTCACGTAAAATGCGAACGGACGTAACTACACAAAAATTCGAAATCGAGTTTTTTAGCAATTCTGGTTCGTTTTATCAAACTACATATTCACACCAAATTTTAGACTCCTACGATTAAAAACGGCGACTTCATTAAAGAAATTCAAACGGACGTAACTACAAGTGCATTTATTCTGTATTCACATGTATTCTGTGAACTTGTCCAGAACGGTGTTAATAGTGCTTAAAAATTTTCAATTTTCGTATTTTAAATTTTCATTTACAAAATTCTAATAACCTTAAAATTTTACTTTTTGTCTCTCCTGTAAAAAAAATAAGTGTAGTTACGTCCGTTTGCATTTAAGGTGGCGTGTATGTACATATCGCTCACTTGCTGCAATAAAGTCATAACTTAAAAAACGTTATTTTAAGTTAGCAATGGAGAGAAGGGATCGTCATATCTTTCTTCATATTGTGTGAAAATTTCATAGAAATATCTTGAATACTCAACTCTTGAAATAAGAATAAAGTCCAACTCCTTTTCTGCAAAACTACTTGTTTGAGTTATGACGTTGTTGCAGCAAATGTGTGGTAATATATTCTGGGGATTATCATGTGAATTTCGTTATATTTAGCAAAAAAGTTAATAAATATGGATGTAATAAATGGATACATTAGAAAACCAGTTATGACATTTCATTTGTAATTTGGAAGTGATAAATTGGCCATTTAAGTGAATATAATAAATAAGTGAAATTTTGTTGTTTTAATTTACTTACTAGCAAACCGTAAAATTATTACTTTTTTTTGAGGCGTGAAAAAATCAGTTAACAAATATTATTGCATGTATAAGATTTCACTCCTACAAAAAAAAGTTAATTTTACGAATTTTATTAGCTGTGTTTGACTACTGGATAATTTGTATAAAATTATTGCTAAATTTTATTAAATTGAAAATTAAATTAAAAATGGAGTAAATGCGAAATAAAAACATTAAAAAAAAAATTCACCATAAATAAATTTAAAACGTGTAATAGTGTTGTCACAATACATTGTGGAGGCCGTAGAAAAACCACTATCGCAAAAGATGTCCGGATAGTGTGTGAATTTACAAAGGATCCTTTCAATCACCTATAAATGTATTAGATGCCCTGGATTAATGCGTAAGCGCTCGAACAGATCGTAGGAGAGTTGTTGAAGCTGGTCTTAAGAGAGCTATTGGGCATCAAAACAGCTTTTTATTTCCAAATTGATATAGATGGGTAAATATACCCAAATGGTAAATACCCGGTAAAATGAGTAAATATCCCAAAGGGTGGGTATAAATTTTGTTGTAAAAACTTTAATAAACGAACACATTGCACGGGAAAGTTTTTGAGTTTTATAATAAATTTTGTAAATAAAAATGCAGAGCAATTGGGAAATAACGACTCAAAACATACGCTTTCAGTGTCATCTATATCTATCATCCTTTTTGCTATTTGCTGCATCTGTATTACCAGCAGCTGCAGCAGTAGTATCATTCTTACCATGTTTTTTGTTTGTTGTTGCATTTCCCCCCTTTCCAGCGCCGCCACCAGCTACTGATGACTTAGAACCGGTACATAAGCTATTACTGCCGCTACCACCACCACCACCTCCATCGTGTCGGTCATTTGTGTGCCCACTAGACGAATGTGAACTTTGTTTCGCTTGATTGTCTTCATAGTCTGCAAAATATGAAGAGATAAAATACAAAATTATTTTTAAAAACTATCCGCCACTTACCTAAAGGTACTAATTTGCGTTTTTTTGGATTTGAAAGGTCATCGTTGTCATCATCATTACTAAACACCCCAGCGGTTGTCTCGATTTTCTTTTTCTTTGCATTGGCGCCCAGATTCAGACTTATGCCAACTGTATGCATCATAGGCGGTGTTGCAGGTGACATGGATTCTATATCGGGAGCACTTGTGAAATCACGAGACTCGGAATCTTGACGACTATATCTACTGCTTGCATTAGACATGGTCTCATGCCTTGAGGCAGCCTCATCATTAGACGACGAATCAACCCTTTCCTTTCGCTGTATATTCTCCAAATTAACATCAATAATTATTTGCGGTCGGTATAGCTTGTCATGTTCTTTTTTAGCCCTTTCATCTTCTTGTGAAGGATTCTCAAATTCTCCGCTAAATATTTTATTTTTAAGTTCTTCTAATTCCTCTTTAAATTAAATTTATTTTGTGGCGATGAAAACTCATGGAATTGTTTTTTCAAATATTTGTACTTTTTCACATTATTTAGATGGCAATTTACAATCACTAGTAGAGGAACACCACTGGCCTTTACTTGAACAATTAAAAACTCTCAAATTACAAACATATTGCACAATTATTTAAATTTTATTAAAAATACTTGTAAAATAATTCACTTGTGCAAAATTTTATTTTATAATTTTTCAACCATATGTTCACAAATGCTATGTATAGCCATTGCTTTTTGTACATGTAAAAAGCATATCTTTTTTCTCCCTTCTGAAATTTATTCATCAGCTGATACGACGAATTCGCTTAACTCAGAAGTGAGGATTCTGAAACACTGATCACAAAAAATTCTTTAGTCCCAAAAGTTGAGAAGAAAAAAAGCAATTAATTCGTTACAAAGTAACGAGAACCACACAGGGTTACCGTGCGTGAACAAATGGTATGACTTCAATTTCATGCAATTTTTATGAAATTTCTGTATAAGTTTGAACCGTTCACATTTTTATTTTGTATTAATACAATTGTCTGGCAGTAGCTTGTTTATCGATATCGATAAACTTTCTTTCTTACCTCCAGTTTTTGACTCAGCAATTAAATATTTATTTAGTTGATTTTCATATAAATTTAAATTGTAATTAAACACAACTTCTGTTTTTCAGTCGTATTTAGTTGTTCTTATTTGTGACAAAAATATGGTAGCACCATCAACTATTATAAATTTCCCATAAATTTCCTAAAAAAGCAGCTGTTCAATATAAACAAAGCAAAATCCAACAAATATATATTTTTCTTCATGCAAAAAATAAGAATAATCAAGAGTTTCTGCAATGTTTTAAAATAATAAAAACAGCTTACAAAATCACAAAAAGACAAATATACCCAAAGAAAGCCCAAATTTTACGCCAACAAAAGTTGAATTTTCAGCGGCCACAATTTGTTTGTTTGCACAAGAACAACAAGCGGTCAAAATCATATGGTAATTTATAAAACTTAAATCGAATTTAAGTGTACAAGATTGGTGATATAAGTTATATTTAATTATGATCTATAAAAACGAATTTTATATTTAATAAGGATTTAAGTTTAAAAACCATTTAATTATTAAGTCAAAAACTGGGCGTTATTACAGTAACATTTTATGGTGCTACCATATTTTTGTCACAATTAAATAAGAACAAATAACTACGACGGAAAAACAAAAGTTGTATTTAATTACAATTTAAATTTGTATGAAAATTAGCTAAATAAATATTTAATTACTGAGTCAAAAACTGGAGGTAAGAGCTGATTAGATTTTGAAAAATTAACTTTTCGAAATTTCTCAAAATCTACCGAACCGATCGGTTGATTATATCACGAAATCTAAGTGAGGTCAATGTCTTAAATGCCATAAATTTTGTTCCGATCGGTTAACCCGTTTTAAGTTATGAGAGATTTATATACATGCACACATACATACGGACATCATCGTAAAAACAGTCAGGATAGATTTCTATGACCTCAAAACAAGGATTTTGGAGATCGGGTTGAAGTCAGTAACTTCAAATCTTATAAGATAAGCTTTTATTTTTAGGCGTTTTGAGTAATAAATGAATACATAATTTTTTTAAATTGTACATCTGCATTTTGCAATAAGCTCGTTGCTTGAAATTCAATCTTTCAAGTCAGTTTGTAACAAATTTAAGGCGGATAGCATGGACTGACAAGTATCTACTTTTAGTATATTTGATAATGCATTTCTTAGAAATGTTAATCTAATAAATACTGTATATAAATACCAAAATACATCGTGTTTTGTCGCTATATTTATTTTTGATCCAGTTTCGGTACACAGCTTTTGGTAAAAAAAAAGTAATAACGCTGAGTACATATTTCAGGCTCAGCTTCATGACACATATATAAAAGCTTTGGCATCTGCGTACATATATTGCAAAAATAAAAACAAAAATTGAGTTTGTTTAAAAAGGGGCAAAAAGGGCCAAAAATAAAAAAAAAATTACACCAAAGGGGATTTAAAACAAGGGATCACAAAAAGTGGCAAGGCGGTCAGAAAGAATCAAAATGAGACTTTTGTCGCACAACGGTAGCACTGGCAACAGGTGATTAGAAAGTTGTTAATCAAATGCATAACAAACAAAACTAAAAAAGCGTTGCCAGCTCAGTCTTTGTGCAATGGACAATTTTTGTTTTCGTTTTTAACTAAGCATATGTTCCGTTTCCTTTTGTTAGAGAGTAATTGAACATAAACCGTTAAAGAGAGCAAGGAGTATTAATACAACAGCACTCCTTTTTTGATTCATATTATTGATTTTTGAAGAAAAAGTTGGCATAATTTTTCACTGAATACTGCTTTAGCTAAAAAATCTTTAAAATAAACTATTTTTGTATTAAGCAGAGTTTTGTTAGAAGGCAATGCAAAAGTGCATTTCATAAGAGTTTAAAAAAAGTTATTTTCTGAAATTGTCTGGTAGAGGTAATAGCTAACAAAATTTCACACTTACTTGAAAATCCGTTGCTGCTACTCCACAGCCAACAACATAACACTGGAGGAGCAACGTCACCATCAACAGCTGCTGTATCGACACCATCGACGTTACTAACGTCCAACGTCGTTGTGGAGCGTAGCGAATTTTTTAACGTGGCTTCTACCGACGGCATCAGGACGCAGCACAGCAAAGTTCACCCGAGTCCAGGGGCAGGTACGGCTCGTAGCGTTTGGGCCCTGCCCCTGAACTATGACAGCTGCAATATGGTGGCGGAGGAGGACAGTGCCGCACACACGGATCATGAAGTGGATCCAAGAAGACCTCATTCTCCGCACGTAGTAAACGTGGGAGGTGGGGTTAGCGGTTCATTAGTAGTTTCTAATGGTTCATGTCGTGCAGGTGCTGCAGGATCTAACAGTGGAAGTGATGGAGTAGATGAAAATCTTTTAATTTTTGAAGGTGCTGATGGTACTATAGCGCATCTAGATGATATTTTCGATATAATTAAAAACGGTGAAGTCAGTGATGTAGAAAATTTAACAGATAAATTTGGTATTGAGTGTTTATCAGCTCGAGACCGTCATGGCTATACGCCAGCTCATTGGGTGGCGCTCAATGGAAATGTTGAGATGATGCGTTATCTTATAGAAAGATCAGCACCTATAGACTTGCCATGTTTGGGTACCCAAGGTCCTCGACCCATACACTGGGCCTGTCGTAAAGGTCATGCAGCTGTAGTTCAAGTAATGTTGCAAGCCGGCGTCAATGTCAATGCAGCGGACTTTAAAGGCTTAACACCGCTTCATGTTGCCTGTATGTATGGACGCACTGCCACGGCTGCCTATTTATTAGGAATGGGTGCACTCAATCATTTGACCGATATAAATGGAGACACAGCTCTACATTGGGCCGCTTATAAAGGTCATGCCGACCTAATGCGTTTGCTAATGTACTCTGGAGTAGAGTTGCAAAAAACCGACAATTTTGGTTCCACTCCATTACATTTGGCTTGCTTATCGGGAAATATGTCTTGTGTGCGTTTATTGTGTGAAAAATCAAATTTAGATTTGGAGCCGAGAGATAAAAATGGTAAAACTCCTATTATGCTAGCTCAGGCGCATCAACATCAAGACATTGTTCGCTTACTATACGCAGAAGTTAAGAAAAATTCACGTTGGATGCCTTCTGTATCGGAAATTTGGGTTTGGATATTTGGAGGAGCGGGAGACTCAAAAGGACCTTTGCTACTGTTTTTATTTTCGGTACTATTGTGGGGTTACCCGATGTATATGATAAGGGTGAGATGGGATGTTGTTATAATTTTCTTTTATTAATTAATTAAAATTGCATTTTATAAATATTATCTTACAGGCCATACCCATAACTTGGAATATTCTAAGA
This sequence comes from Panzeria rudis, assembly GCA_956483635.1. Taxonomy (NCBI): domain Eukaryota; kingdom Metazoa; phylum Arthropoda; class Insecta; order Diptera; family Tachinidae; genus Panzeria; species Panzeria rudis. The sequence continues at coordinate 110,341,100 of OY101449.1, forward strand.
CGTTCTCATTATTGCTTCATATATTGGAATGCTGTAATGTGGATTAGTTGGATTATTGCCAATCGTCGTGATCCAGGCTACATACCATTGAGCTCAGATGCTTATTACAGAGCGATTAAACAGATACCATATTTCGACAAGTTAAAAAAGCGCAATGTTATACTGACACGCCTTTGTCATAGCTGTCGTTGTTTGAGGCCTCTTAGGGCTAAACATTGTCGAGTATGCAATCGGTGTGTGGCCTACTTTGATCATCATTGTCCGTTTATTTATAATTGCGTTGGTTTGCGTAATCGTATGTGGTTCTTCTTGTTTGTACTCTCAGTAGCTGTTAATTGTTCATTCACAATTTATTTTGCTTGCTATTGTGTAATGATCGAAGGCTTCACATTGCTATACGTATTGGGACTTGTCGAGGCAGTATTATTCTGTGGATTAGGCTGGATATTGACTTGTACATCTGTAAGTTGTTAGATATTTGTCGAATGTACAGAATAAAATTATTTGATTTAATAAACGTTTTGTGTATTTTAGATACTTCACGCTTGCATGAATCTCACTACCAACGAAATGTTTAATTACAAGCGATATCCCTATTTGCGCGATAAGCGTGGCCGTTATCAAAACCCATTCTCACGTGGTCCGGTTCTTAACCTTTTGGAGTTCTTTGTGTGCCTGCCTGACCGCAGTGATGATAACGATCTTCTTTTGGATGATAATATTTGATTAAGATCTTAGGATAGAGCCAATCAGGCACGACGCCGTAAATTGCCACCAGCAAGGCGATAATAATGGACTTCTAATATAAAGTGGTGGTTTTGGCTAATTTGGATCTGTGGCGATTTTATTTGACTATAATTCGGCTTAAGCTTAAAAATTTATCTGAATTCTTTGAGGTCCGATTTCATAAGTGAAAATTAGCGTTTATTTTAAGTATTATGTATTTAAAGATAAAGTGAGCGATAAGATAAAAATCAGATCAATAGATTTTAAGCTTTTAAGGTAATTTTTAAGCAGATAAAGTAAAAATATTTTTTATGTTACAAAAGAAAATTATTTCTTAGTCCTTTTAACAAGGAAGTTGTAATTGCTTAATTTTACTATCACCTATGTACCTACCTTATAAGCATGTTATGAAAGCGGATCTAAAAGATACATTGCACAAAGATATCGAGAACTTGTTTAAAACAAAAGTAGAACTTAAGCGAAGTACAAAGTTTATTGTTCATAAGCAAGTGAAGTTAAGTGATATCATAAAATATTTACATAATATACTTGTCAATAGAGTAAGTTCGGATAATGTAGTATATCTATTTTTTATTTAGCTATACTTTTTAGAAACTTGATTCGATTAGAATAGAAATAAGCTGTTGTTCTACTACAAGTCTTAGCTTTACATTCGGGAAAGTAAAAAGCTCTTTGAAACCAAAGTTTCTGAGAAATTGGTGAAAAAGTAAAAAAAAGACACATAAACAAGCCATTTAAAAAATTGGCGGGTACTATGGTCTGATAATGTGGTATACAATACCTTCATATATTCCGCTGCCGATTTTCTTAAGTCATCTCTTTGTGACATCCATAATTTCTTGAAAGTGTATTTAATACCACTTTATCCGCCTTTAGCTATATCACATTATCCGACCAAGGGATCTATTTAAATAATTATTGAATAATAAAATAATCGTCTTTGACTTTAAAATTAAATTAATGACGTTTAAAGAATTACCCCCATATGCAAAAAAAAAAAATAAAGTGTCTTTGAAATGTATGTTAAAACAAAATTTCCATAGAAAAAAACGGTTTTAATATACATTTCAAACACACTTATTTTTTTTTACATATAGGGGTTAGTTTTTATTTTTTTTTCACGAAGCACAAAAAAGTCAACCACGCGACTACTCATATTTTTTACGATTGACTATTTCTATGACAAAAAATCTAATACACTAATGCACTCTTAACTTTCTGAAAGTATCAATCTATTAAGATTGCTTCCATTATTTTTATTTTCTTAGTTTTAGAGAAAAGCAACTATACCACATTAGCCGCCTGTACCATATTACCCGAACTTACTCTAATAATGCTGCCTGTTGTGTAAATTGAGTCAATTTAAAACGACTCGATTTAGAAAAATTAAATCTACTAACGGCTCTTTTCACAATGTATGATCAAGAGTTAACGTGGATTTTAACGGTAAGTTTTATATGCCGAACTTGCCGTTAAAATCCACATTAACTTTTAATCATACAATGGGAAAAGGGCCGTAAGAGAAAAATTTGCTCAGACTATTTTGCAGTTATCTTTTTTTAGAGCTTAAAATATCATATCGCACTTGATCAACAAGAGGGTATTAACTGAAACTTTTTAAAATTTCACTTTTGAACTCTACTGAAAATTTTAAAATTTTCGAGTTAATACCCTCTTGTTGATTAAGTGCGATATCTGAAATTAATTTATTACATATGATTCAAAATACATCAATGAGTCCATTATTTATTTTTGGAAAACGAGAAATTTACCTCGGACTCGGTTTACAGAACAAGGCCGAATATTTTAGTATTACTGCATACTTAATATTACAGCTTAGCGACATCTAGTTAATTTATTTTTAAGAAAATTAATAAATTTATTAATAATAAACGAAAATATAATTCTTGCAAAAAAAACCGACCACAAAATAGGCGTGGCACAGTCCCCATATTTTATCATCATGTACTTTTACGAGAACAAATTGTGTGTGCGAAGTCTCATAAGAATCGGATAAGTAGAAGTGGTTAAAATGAATATTTACTTTTCGTGCACTGCCCACTTTTCTAACCACAATGTTGTACTGTAACGATAACTAAATGTGTATGCAAAGTTTCATAAGAATCGGCTAAGTAGAAGTAGTTAAAATGCTCATTTACTTTTCATGGGCGTGGCACTGCTCACGTTTCTAAACATAATGTTGTATTGTAACGATAATTAAAGGCGTATGCAAAAGTTTCATAAGAATCGGTTTAGTAGAAGTTGTTAAAAAATAATATTTACTTTGCATGGGCGTGTCACAGCCCACTTTTTTGATCCTGATGTAGTATTTAAACAGAAGCTTAATGTTTGTGTAAAGTTTCATAAGAATCGGTTGAGTAGAAGTAGTTGAAAACGAATGTATATTTACTTTGTATGGGCGTAACCCTGCCCATTTTTCAACGGGACCAATCTGGAAGTACATCCTCTTGAATAGAGAAAAAGATCCGAAATCGGTTCATAAATGGCGGAGTTTTGAGGGAACATACATACAAAAAAATACATGTCGAATTGATAACCTTTCTCCTTTTTTTTAAGTCGGTTAAGAATAACATCAATAGTTTAATTTTTAAAATTTTTTTTCTTTTCGATTCGGATTCCAGTGACGAAGAAAATAAAAAATATAATAGTGGAAAAAAGATTTCTCTGGCAGAAGTCATGCATTTTTAAGTTACCCGATGAAAAGTAAGTAACTAAACTTGTCAAACTTAGTCTTCTTAACAGCTGCATATAAACACCATCTAGTGCGCAATAGGAGCTACTAATTTTCACTAACATGTAATTGTTTACACATCTCCCCTGTGATCGGACTCACATTTTTTTATTTTACTATTTAACGTTTTTTTTTTAATTCTGGGGGTTATTATGCATTTCGATTCGAAAGAAAACATTTTCGAAACACAATGTATAAGGTATACAAATACGAATGATTTCCGTTTCGAATCGAATTACATAATAACCCCCTGGTTTGCACGCAAAATCTCCTGAGAGATGACTTATTGATGTTTTTATTGTTTTCGAGGCTTAGAATATTTTATTCGATCTTAAATTCAATTTCACTGTATCGCGCGATTTATATGTATAACATATATTTGGCTATTATTAGTTTCATGAAATCGATTGATTTCCATCACGTACCAGAATACCAAAAAATTAAATGCTACATAAACGTCAATTTTTCTTACAGAATACCAAACACATCTTTAGTTTAGTAGTTTAAAATTAGATAGATTTTCAAAATAAAACTTAATACAGTATGATTGTCATTTATAACTAATGGGTCGATTATGTATGGCAACCGAACTTCAGTTGGGTTGCCAGTTGCTAAAAATCATATTACTGTGGCAACTGGCAACTGAGAGCTATCAATTTCAGTTGCTTTTCAGTGCGTTTCTGGCAACCACAAATTTTCAGTTGCCTACTGGCAACGCAACTGGGGGGTTACTCTGTAATTCGAAGCGAAAGAAATTCTTTCGCATTGCAATGTACATAACATACAAATGCGAACAGTTTTCCTTCCGCATCGCATTACAGAGTACCCCCCTGAAGTTCGGTTGCCATCGGTAATCTACCCATAATTCTCGGTTGCACTATGGCTCAGAATATCAATTTTTTTTGGCCAAAACTATTTTAGATCAAACAAAATTTAAAGGCTTATATCATATGGCAGGCAGGTGGGTATATCTTTTGTCCGATATTCAATTTTTGTTTAACCGTTAAATGGGAACAAGGCACTTGTCCGTTTCCAAATTAAATTTCATTTTCATTCATTTCCATTTATTTTAATAAAGATATTTATTATTGATAAATATTGTATATAAATATATATTATTGTAATTCGTTGCAAGCGAAATTGCACACATAAACATCATACATTAGAGTTTGTATTCTTACATAAGATTTTGTAGGCATGAATTTATTCTATGACAGTAAAAAAGCATAATTATAATGATTGTTTGTTGGTATATAGAAATGTTAGTTTTTTAAATACTTTTATAATAACTTTGGTTTTTTTTCAAATTTTACGCGTACTTGATTGACAGAGGTGAAATTCTCGGATAGCGGTGAAATAATATTTCTCTAAAATACTCAATTGTCAAAACAAAAATCATAATTTTCTGGATCTTCTGGTATGGGTGGTGGATCCTTGCTAATGTCTACACCTTCAGTATCTAACAGTCTCAATTTTATTTCCATAGATAATAGAGTATCAAAATCTTCTTTCTTTTGTTTACTAACCATTTCTTGGCCCAGTAGGGCATTAATACCATCGGTCCAATAATAGAATACAGTTTCATCGGGCGCTACAAAATCTAATGTAGGATGATCCATGCTATCAAATGTTATCGAAAATGCCAAATTAACAGCAGATTTACGTGTAATATGTGGGCATTCTTTACCCTCCAACAATTGTTTGATATCAATAACTGATACTTTATTTGATAGTTCTTCGAGGGTCGGTATGGTTTTTTCGTCACAGTCACCATAGTGTATAACTTTGTGATTTGGTGAAAGACGTGCATACCAAAATTTATCTTTTGAACGTGCCCCTCTTGAATACTTTGAGAATCTTGTGCCTGTGAGGTTAGAAGAAAATATTCGTGTATTATAAATTTTGCCAACCATTTGGAAAAGTCTAAGCTACTCACCCTCTACTAAAAATGCAAGTCTTTGCTGTTTTATCAAGTCCAAAATATGAGGTGATATTTTCTCTTTCAATTTTACTATAGCCGATGCCGTCGAATCACATTCTTCCTTTGAGGTTCTTTCCTGTTGTCGCAAATTCGTGATAGTCTGATACGTAAAGTGGGCAATTTTACACCGAAAATCTTCTAGATTATCAGGACGTTGCTTTAATGTGCGTGTTATTTGTTCGCGTACAACACTAAATACTTTGAGGAAATCTTCGCCCGTAGCTCGCATATCTTTCCATGTTCGATTTAAAGTCATAATGCAAATACAAAAAAACTCCTCAAACGGATGATCGTGTGTAAAAAACATTGGTTGAAAATCGACAGATTGATCAGAAGGTGATTCACCAATACGCAAAATGTCACACAATAGCTTAACCAATTCAATTGAAGTGCGGCCAAAAGGGCATTCATGCTCATCACCTCGACATGAATTGTCATGAACAATTTTTCTATAGTGTTGAGCGTAGTTGCGGGCAAAATATATCATGCAGTCTAAAGCTAAAATGCCTGGTGGAGTTTCAATAAAATCCTGGGCTGGATTCATGACACATTTGAAACCCAATTTTTTATAATATTGGGCAAAATTTATATTTCCAGAACCAGAACAATTGCCACCAACACCACCACCACCGCCACCTCCCATGCCACCCAATATATCAGAATATTCATCAAATGCTATTTTACGCAATTCCTTGATTTTTTCGAGAGCATCCTGATCTTGTGCAGTTATTTTCATGCGCATGCGTTGCTCCAACAAACCAAGTGTTAATGTCTGTAAAACATACAATTGATGGGTCATCTCTGTGCTGGTTACATTGCCAATTAGAGCTAAACGATATTGTTTGGCACTTATTGTGTCAGCGATCTGACGTTTTCTTCCTTCATCCGCTTTCATAAATAGCGCATTTATTAAAGCTATGGCATTTTGTATTATTACCGATGAATTGGCATCTTGCAATAACCTTAATAAATCTTGCAAGGTCACCTCTTGTTCTACCAATGTATACTTTGTACTATTTTGTACAATATTTTCTAAATTCGATAGAGCACTTTCTGTACATTTGGGAAAATTTTGGAAATTTCTCACAATATAAATATTACGTTGCACAAAACTATTTTGTAGAATTTCCCATGACACAGTGCCATGTTCCATTAGTTCAACAAAACTTTTTAAGCTATGTATGAGTATTTTATCTTCTGTATCCGATGGCTCTTCAATCATACTAATTATTATGCCAAGACCTTGTTCTTTTATAAATTCCAAGGCAAATGTTACATCAACCGAAAGTGATGATAATTTTTCCAGACATTCACCTTTAACACATGGTGAGCCGGCACGTAATGTTTCCAAAGTATCGTTGGCAGTTTTTGAAGGAGAATATTGCAGTCGCAGTACCGAACCGTTTTTGATTTCATTGCGATTCTTTTCTGTAACATATTTTAAATAGTTGGCTTCGCAAAATTGTAAAGCATAATTTTCAGGATCTACAATACCCCAGCAGCTGCAAATTTCCTGGATTTTACCTTAACAACAAAAATTAAACTTTAAAATTTTAATCGATGTAATACATATATGTACATATTTATCTATATGTACATCAATTGAAGGCTTGAAAAGTTTCCTAAAAACAAATATAGTTAAAAACTTTTAGCCCAATAACTCAGGAGCAGTGCACACTTTTTTTGTGGTAATATTTCGGTAACTAGGGAGCCGTTCAAGATATCGTGATGAAATTCGAATTCACATGCGAAAGCACGGCTTCCCAACACTAAGGGGGAGGCTCGTGGGCGAGGCCCTAGAGTTTGCTACCTCGGAGGGTAAGTTTTCTTTTAATAAAATATGACCAAAAGTTAATTTATAGTCTGAATGCTAAAATATACTAGATAGTCCTCGAGAATGTCTACAAAAATATATGTGGAATATTTCGTTTAATTTTACAGGCCTATTCTGGCACAGTAATAATAGTCACCATGGTTATAATTTGTCACCAAAGTTATAAAAATAGGATTATTTCCTATCGTAACAAAAGTCAATAAAACTATTACCTACAAAAAAGTAGGTAACAAGAGTTTATTTTAAACATTAAGTGTGTTTCCGTACTCAAAATTGGGCGACCGCGGGCGTCCAATTTGCACGAAAAACGTTTTTGTACTCGAAAATTGGGTAAATGAGAGCGCTTTTGAGAACATAACATTCTTCTTCTTCTTCCACGAAATAGCCCGGACTTTTTCTTCGGGCAGATTGTGTCAAGTGCAAAACAATCAGCTGCTTGAAAAATAAACAATAACAAATGAAAAATTATAATTTTACTCAACAAAAATACTAAAGAAATAATTGATTGCTTAACAAAATTTGAAGCAAAATAGTTACATTTGTATGTATTTATGAAAATACCTAAAACTCAAATATGGCATTAAAAATCATTGTGTGGGCTTTTCTTTGTATGTTTATTTTCGCAACACATTCATGTAATTTTTCGGGATAGAAATTTGGTTTTTTGCGTTCCCGTACTTTTGTACATTTTTGTCTCTCAATGAGAAAAATATGTGATTGCTCTCATTTTACCGAACTTTATCCAAAAAGTACGGGAACACACTTATTAAGGCCATGTCAGATAAAACTTTTGCTTCGCGTTGCGTTACAGATTCGCTTTGACATCTAAGATGAAATGTACATACTTATACGAAACATGCTACATAAAGCACTTTTAATGCAGCGTGATGCGAAAAGTTAGGCAACTCTCATCTTTTTGCTTGCTTTGACAATCAGCTGGAATAATTTTCTTTTATTATATTGCCAAACGAAACATATTGCGCGTTTGAATCTGTTTTAATAAGAGGTAAATATGTATGTGGCATTTATTTATTTATAATAAATCGTAAAATAACATAATTGACTTTTATTTTTATAAAAAATATATATAAATAGCAAAATTATCAACTACTTTTTTGGTAAACGATCAATGCGCGAGTGTTGTCAAAGTTTTCATTGTGTCATACACCTTTTGCTATACACTTTTCTATCAAAGTTAGAAACGTCACGCAAAGCGACAAAGTTGTATCTGACACGGCCTTTATTCTTTCTTCAATTTGTTATTGAAGTTGGCTAAAAATTGGAAAGAAGCACTTAAAATTCGCGAGAAATTATATAATTGCAAACGAGCCATAAATTTACTTAAGAGTAGCTATATTGTGAAGAATGCCAATAATTTGGGAAAAACCGCGAAAATGACGAAAATTCGCAAAAACTTACTAAGATTAAAAATATGGCGTAGTCTGATATTGATTGGATGTCGTTAAAACTGTAAATAATCATAAAACTGTCAAAAAGAAATCACTTTTACTGCGAAAGTTGTTAATTTGCATAATTTTCGCAAATTTTTCCGAGCTTTTTGGCATTTCTTAAAATTTTAGCTATTGTTAAATAATTTAAGAGTTTGTTTTCCATTTTACAACTTTTCGCATTTTTTCGCTATTTTCGCTATGAATGTGATTTTTTAGCTAATTCTTGGGTTTTTTATAGTTTTACCGAATTTTAATCACTATCAGAATTTTCTATATTTTTAATATCAACAAGTTTTTGCGAATTATCGTCATCTTTACGATTTTTTCTGAGTTTTTTTTGCATTCCTTATAATTTTAGCTATTTTAAAATAATTTTGTTTGTTTGCAATTTTTCGCAAATTTTCGCTATTTTTAGGGTAAACGTGATTGTTTTGCTAGTTCTTGGTTTTTTACAGTTTTGTCCATTTTTAAACACTATCAATCAGACTTCCCTATCTATTTAAAGTTAGGAAGTTTTTGCGAATTTTTGCAATTTGGCATTATCAGTAATGATCCAAAAATATGGACTATTACTCATTTTGAAACTAAGATTGTTCTACCCAAAAGCTTTTGTGTGATTTGCAACTACATATTTTTATTTTTCAATATGAATAAAATTTCAAAGAAACTAGGCGCCAATATGTTCATAAATTTACTTTTTGGCATTCCACAATCTATTTTTATGTAAAAAATAATTAAGTTTTATTACAAAAATGTGTCAAATTTTTCACCACATCTGTTGAAATATTTTTTTTTATTACAACATTACCGGAATACCGAAACAAATAATAGTTACAATAACACCCCGTCTTCACGAGACATTAGATATTTCTTATGCTGACTTTAGACGACATGTTTTTTACATATGGCTTGTTAGGTGTGAGACATATGTAACTTCGCATGTTTGTCAAAATTGTCAATTTACAGACGGTTTATAATATTTGCTGTCACACGTACATATGCAATTACATCTGACATAACCTCTGAGTGTTCACAACAACTGAGTTTTTGCACAATTTTCGTAAATATATAAAGCGCTCTTGCTTTTTAATGTTTTTTTTAGCCAAACCACACTTTTGATCATTTAATACAGCTGATGTCAGATGCCTTGTCAGATGAAAATAGAACACGCTCTAATTGAACATTTTTCATCTGACTTTGCTTCTGTAAATGTCATCTGACAATGTTTCATATGTTTCACACGGCATGTATCACTTTAGCAGTGGGAAATTTGACAAGTCAGATGTAAAATACATGTCGTCTAAAGTCAGCATTAGCATAAGAAATAACGTCGGCAGAATGACGTCACAAAAAAATTCATGTGTTCAAACTTGTGTTAAGGGTGGAGTAAACGTACTGATGTTTGGACACAAATTATTCAAATAGTAAATTTGCACGGCATTTTGTAATTTTTTTATAGATTTCACTTTATTATTTTTCTGTTTGTAAAAATTTTATGAATATGAACATAAATAATATGCAAAACATAAAAAAAAACATCTAAAACATTTATTTATTAACTTTATTTATTCTTTTTTCAATAAAATCAAACAAATTGTAAAAAAAACACACATACATATTAAATTTGACAGCTTGTGTTCTAACATATTTCCTCCGGCTTGTGTTTTAACATTGATTTCCAAACATGTGTTAGGACACAAACACATTCGGTCCACACGTTAATTTCTTGTGTTACGACAGAATTTTGACAATTGCTAACACACAAATTTCCAAACTTATGTCTCGTGAAAACGGGGTGTAAGGTAACAAAAATTCGGTTACAAATTTATTATTACCAAATTGCCAGAATAAGGCTGTTAAAGGTAATTGTATCAGGATTACATTTTGTGCAGAAGTCGAACAGGTTGTATAATAGTCTAAAAACAGCTTTAAAGCTTTTTAAAAACTTTTCATAAACTCATTATATCAGGGTTGCATTTTCTACAGAAGTCCAACGGCTTGTGGGATAGTGTAAACCAGATTTTAAAGCTGTTTTTAGACTATTATACAAACTGTTAGACTTCTGCACAAAATGCTACCCTGATATAATGTGTTGTTATTGCTTTTTTAAAACTCTCCATAAACTCATTAGATCAGGGTTACCTTTTCTACAGAAGTCGAATGACTTGTGAGATAGTGTTTTTAGACTATTATACAAGCTGGCCGACTTCTGCACAAAATGCAACCCTGATACAATAGGTTGTTATTGCTTTCTTAAAACTTTCCATAAACCCATTAGATCAGGGTTGCATTTTCTACAGAAGTTGAACGGCTTGTGAGATGGTGTAAAACAGCTATTACGTCTGCTTTACACTATCTCACAAGCCGTTCGACTTCTGTAGAAAATGCAACCCTGATCTAATGAGTTTATGGAAAGTTTTAAGAGAGCAATAACAACACATTATATCAGGGTAGCATTATGTGCAGAAGTCGAACAGCTTGTATAGTAGTCTAAAAACAGATTTAGCAATACTTTTCTTCGTCAAAAGTATTCTTACTCAAACAATTGACAGTGCTACCACAGTTTTCTGCAACTACGGCAGCACTTTTATTAGCCTTGCAAAAGCTTGCATACCGGTTGCACAAATTTACTGCATTTACGAATTCACCCTTTATTTAAAATCGTTCTAAGCCCGCGTGTTTACTGGGTACGACTGAATTTTGTTGTAAAGACAAAAGGGCGTTGGTTAAAATTGTAAAACTTGCACTATTAGAAAAATGATGTCCCCAATAGGAAATATCATCTGTTAATATATTCTACAAACATTTTATTTTATTACAAATACAAATTATTTACCTGTTAGTGGTTGACGCTGATCTAAATTGATCAATTGTGCCAAATGATTTTCATATTCCACAGCAATTTTCACTATGTGGGCATCCTTAACAGGCATCTTTTTTGGTATCATGATGTTTTTAATATTAAACAAAAAATAGTAAATAAATAAGCTGAAGATTCCTTTTTATTATTATTTCTGGTTGAAAGTGTTTATTAAACACCGTTTAAATGCCGAAAAGAATACAAACGAAGTACACATCAATAGCACCATTGCAAATATGTAAACATTAGGATGTACTCAGCAACAGGGTGCTTCATCAAATTAATTTTAGTTCTGCTTGAATCAGGGCGTATCTACAAGGTGACCTTATTACTACAACACCATAAATATAAAACTGTTGCGGGATTATTTTTGTATCACCGCCGACAGTTCAGGTAAAAATTTTATTCTTTGAAATTGTATGTATTTTGGTCGAACTATATGGGTTTTATCCAAAGAAATTTATTATTCAGGCCTTAAGTTCGTTCAATTTAATTTTACAATTAAATAATTTTTATTGAGAAATAATTTTTCAAAGCATGTAATAATTGAAAAAGAACAAAGACCCATTTCTTGATGATCCATATTTTCGGGATCAACTAACCCTTAGCCCATCCAGCGTTGAGCCAATAAAGCGTTGAGCCAATAAAGCGATGGGCAGAGGGGGGGGGGGGGGGTGACTACGAAAATAGCGTTACGTAATATGTGAATAGTCCCTTACCAGCCGCAAATTGTTGACTCCCAGATAAATGTGTTTTTAAAGGTACGTTAAATTTGATTACGGAGAAATCAACTAGTATTTTTAGGATTTCCTACATAGCTGCCAGTATTGACGTTTTTTCGATATGACATACTGTTGTCATATCGTAAGTTTTTTACGATGTGACAACACTGAGCAAGCCAAACACCGTGAATGAATATCTCAGTGTAGTCATATCGTAAAAAACTTACGATATGACAACACGGTATGTCATATAGTTTCTTGTCATATCGTAAAAAAATTTTCATTTCTGAAATTTCCTACGCAGAAGAACCCTATTACTTTCGCGGAGATGTCTAGCCGTCGCAGGCTTCTATCTCGTCAGCTGTTGTAGGTAGAAAGTTGAAAATTAAATAGTGTCCCAAATAGAGTAACATGGTATTTAGGTTAAGCTTTATCTTGTGAGCTATACTAGTTAGTGTATTGTTATGGAGACTACAACAGAACAAATACATAATAAAACTAAAAAAAGTCAAAATTAAAGGTTGGCCGAAAACAAGCACGAAACACTTCGTGTGTAAGTCGGACTCGCGCTTTGTTGCATTTATTTATTTAATTTTATAATTTGTATCTATATGATTTAAATAAAGTTTAAGTATGTAGTTTTTACCTAATTTAAAAGTAAAAAAATTAGATATAAAATAACGAATTCGAAACAGTGCACATACATTGATTAGATGACAAAAAGTGTAATGAAAATATATCGTCATATGATTTCAAAAAAGCCCTAAGTTACAAAAAATTCAAAACTGACTTTTTGATTGATTATGATGCACCGCATCAAAATAAATGTCATTACGACTCTCTTCCTAAGCTTAACTCCTCTATTTGTCCATGTAAATTATTATTATGAGTATTCATGGCCTGTTTATGCCTCAATTCTTCATATTAAAGTGTTTATTTGCTTCTCCTGTAAAATTATTTCAATGTAACTTAGGGCTTTTATGAATTCATATGACGATATGTAAGTCTAGCATTTTGTAACAAATTATGTACACCCATACCGCACACTAAAACAAATGTCCTTTTATTTTTCATTAAGTTGTATGTAAAATGAAAACTAAAGTATTTTCTGCAAAACTAATTTTTTAGTTATGTCACTATTAAAGTAAATGAGAGATATGCATGTTGTTGTTGTTGTTGTTGTTGTAACAGCTCTGCTGCTGTTACCGGGAGTTCATTTCTGGGGGAAAAAACTTCCGGTTTGTACAGCTGTTGCTGAGTTTATCCAATCGACGTATCTCTGTCTATTGTAAAATATATACTATCTTCTTTAACTGAAAAAATACAGTTATTTATGTTCCTTTTATGTTAATTAAATTGCTTCGGTTTGGAAAACGTTTTTAGTCTCTCTGAAAAATTTCTTAATTTTCACTTGTGACACTTTTGTATTTAGTGTGCGATATGTATGTATGTGGTGAAAGCTTAAATTTAGAATAATTATACAAATTCGATTGCAAACTTGAGACATTTCTTATACATAATACATAAATAAATACAAATGCCTGTTTACATTATTAAAAAGTCGATATAAAAAGAACTATATATTTTAATTCTGTTTTTATGTATGAAGTTTGACAAATATGCGTACAAATTTATTTCTCCCCAAGCTGCAGTCTAAAGAAATTAATTTCAGGATTTGCTTATTTTAAGTTTTTCATATCAAACGATAGTCTCATGCCTTTTACAAGTCCAGACCGAGGCTTGAGATTGAAAATTTTAATTAAAATTTATGTTCAGTTGACGAATAAAGCTTTCTCAAGTTGGTATCAAGTGTTATTCTCAAATTAATATCAAGCCTTAAATTAGTACTAAAATAAGTTTAAATCTAAGAAAAATTATATAAACAATTGTATATTCTTAATTTTTATTAAAGATTTTCCAAGATTCCTAACACCAAAAAGAGTTGAAAGTAAAAATTGTTTAAAGCAAATCTCATAAATTATTTTCAAGTTAAAATAAAATGATGTAAATAAAATGCTAATTATCTTAATTGAATGTTTTACTATTTAAAAAATGTGATAAATGGAAACAACAATTAAATAAATTAAGTTGACTTATGTTGTACAGTTACATTTTAAAAGCATTTGAGGTCAACGTTTATGGATAAGTTAGAGAATAAACCCATTTCCCAATTTGATAATAAAGTCGCATTTTCTTTGAGAATGCTATACTTTTTTAAATTACATGAATATATTCAAATCATTTTGAAATGTTTATCTTTAAAGATAGTTTGATCTCAAATCATTCTCAATTTGATATTAAGTCTGCATGTTTGCTGGGATTTCTGAACTCCGTAACAAAATTGCAACTCCACCCGCTCTCGAAATGCGTTGTGTAATATGTGAACAGCGCCTAAATCGGTAGGGTTATTCTGTAACTCGAATCGTAAGATAATTCTCGCAAAATAACCGACTACAAAATAGGCGTGGCACTGCCCATAATTTTTATCATAATGCTGTACTTTCACGACGAAATCGATTAATAAATTTCAGAGTTTTGAGGGAACATTTTTAAAAAGAATATGAATTTATAACCTTTCTATATAACAAATAAAACTAATCATAGATTATGTACATAGAGTCACAACTCTAAGTCCATTTGTCGAAAACCTAAGTCTAACGAAAATTTCGTGAGAAATTATATTGAGAAAAAAACACATTTTCGTATTTTATTGTTGTTTTGAACATAAATTCTCACACGAAATTTTCGTTTTATTTTACAAAACCTTGCAGTTACTGTGTTAAGGGCCCAATAAGCCCGCATAAATGAATGACATTTGTGTTTATCAGTTTTTCTCCTCACACTGTTCATGGAAACTGGAAAACATTTATTTAAAATTTTTTCAAAAGAAAACTGAAAAAAATTTTAAGTTTTCAACCATATTTGATAAAATTGCGACAAAACCAATTGTGATTAAAATTTGAATTGAAAAATATAAATAATTAAAAAAAATACGTCGTTGCATATGGAAAAATCTAAATTTTTTACGTTTTCCATTGATATTTACATTTAATATGTCACTCTTCCCCTTACACCCCACCCCGTATTCACGAGACATAATTTTGTTCTAACATTTGTCAAACTTCATACATAAAAACGTCAGAAAAATTTTAGTGCAATTTTTTCATATCGACTTTAGACTTTTGTCAAGACAAATCAATGGCTCGTGAAGACGCTATGTTACACCATAGGAAAAGTAGCAAAGAAGAAATTATTAAACAAAATTTAATATTCATCCAACATGTTTGTCACTCAAGAAATTTAGCCGTACACAGTCGGGGAATCCGTCCAACATGGAATATATGTCATTCAAGTATGTGAGTATAGGGTACCCTTTAGTAAAAAATTTTGAAATTATACCTTTCACCTAATAACTCAATAAATTTTAAAAATATTTTAAAATTGCACTAAGGAATATGTTTTTATAAAATAGTGGGAGAATTTAATTAGCATTAAAATGTGTGTGTGTGTTAAAAAATGCAATTTCTGTGCAAAACGCAAAAACTATCACCTCTCTTGAATTTACGAAACAACCGTACGTGTCATAAATTGTTGTTATAACGAGAGTTGTGCTTCTATTTAGTATTCTATGGCCGAGACTGGGTTTGCATATCGTTATGTAAAACAGGAAACCATTTAACTACAATATTTTAAAATTTGCAGAAGGAAAAAACTTTCTCAAAAAAAAGTATGTGCCTTGTTTCCTGGTTGATTAAAATAGATTTGGATACAATATACAATCGCCCTTATTTCAGTTGTCGTCGTCGACACAAATCGATGTTGTCTTGCGTTGTCGGGTTCAAATTGCTATTTCAATTGTCGTTATCAACATTTACCGATGACTGTCAACATGTACCCGGTATTCTCTAAGAAAATTTTATATTCAGGTATGTGATGAAAAACGATAGTTTTCAAAACGATTTCAATACCATTGTTTTGAAAAGGTGTGATGAATTTCGACCGATCTCTTCAGTTAGTTTTTAGCCAATCTCAAACTACTGACTTTTAAAAAGCTCACTAGAAGATAAAATATAAGAAATGTAATAGAACTGTGAAGAGAAATTTATCAAAAATGGCCGAAAAAACAATTAAATACAAATTTGAAAATGATTGACTAAACGACTATAGCAAACACATCACACCTTTTATCGGTTTCAAATCGTTTTTGCGTCTAAATCGTTCTTCATCACATACCTGATTGATTTTGTATTGAGATGACACAGATTTTGTCGTCGTCATTTTTGACAACGACTTGAAGTCTTTTGAGGTAATAAGGAAAATATAAGATAAGAACGGGAATCAATTATAACAGCTTGTAGAAGAGTTGTTAAAAATCCTTCACAAAATTATGGCAAAATCAAAAATAAATAAATGCAAAAATCGATATCAAGGCTTGCAATAGATTGCCACTCGAACTCAAAAATGCCAAAAACTTGGAGTAAATCACGACTATCGCGAACCTGTCGAAAATTCGCGAAAAATTGATTAAAACTCACTAAAACTGTAAGGAAAGTCATACAGTCAGGAAAAACTCGAAAATGATGAAACTTTGCAAAAACTTGCTGAACATTTAATACTTTCCGACAAAAAGAAAACTGTGATTTTTACCGACAGTCTTTCTGCAATAAAAGCCATAAGCAATCCCTTCAATAGCAATTGGAATACTATATGCAAAATTAGAGACTCGCTCATTGATAATGAAAACAGAATACGAGTTCACTGGATCCCAAGCCACATAGGTATTGTAGGAAACGAAAAGGCTGATCTCGCTGCCAAATATGCATCATATGCACCAATAATAATGGACGGCACACTGGAAAAAATTGACATCCGACGCCACATCTCAAACTGCATAAAGGCTAAACTTAATCAGAAAGAAATCACTCACCACCACTATTCTAACATAAGCCCACACTATAACCAGCCTATCTATCCCACAGCACTTGATAAGTGCAAAATTAAAACTTTCTCCAGATTACGCCTCGGCCACACAATTTTCTCCCATGAATGGATTCGAAGAAAAACACCCCAACCAACTTGCACCCGATGTAACTGCTCTCTTTCAGTCAAACACATTCTTTCTGAATGCTCATCATATTCCGACCAAAGACGAAAACTATTTGGAAACGAATCAGCTTTAAAACTTCTTAAGGAACCATCCACAGAGAATATTAATAAAATTTGCTACTTTATCAAGCTAACTAAACATAAAATCTAATTTAATGCCAACATTGAAAATATGTATCATTTTATACATCTATATAATTTTATTTACATGATCATACTTAATACACAAATGTATATTAAACCAGAGCTGATAACGTTGCTAGTGCTCTCTAATTAAATTTAACCTTAGAATTATATTCGTTAAGATTAAATAAATAATAATAATAATAATAATAATAATAATAATAAACCGCAAAGTTTATTAAAAGTTCTTAAAACTGTAACAAAGCCAAAAAAAAAATTGGAAAAATTACACCTGTCGCGAAAAAACGTGAAAATTCGCGAAAGATTACAAAATTTTAAACAATCCATATTTTTATTAAAATCGCTAAAACTGTGAGGAACGTAAAAATCGTGTAAATGGCGAAAATTCGCAGAATGATAGTCTAATATTGCAAAATTGTAAGGAAGCTGAAAACTGGCAAAAGGTAGCTTTTATCGCGAAGTTTGCAGAAATTCGCGAGAAGTTGCAAAATCGGAAACAAGCCCTAAGATTCATTAGAAATCGCCAACCATAAAATTCGGAAAAAACGCGAAAAAGTTAGCGAAAAATTGCTAAACCTGCAAATAATAAAAAAATCGCAAAAAATTGCTAACATAACGGAAATTGCAATGTCTAGTAAACGTTTTGTTCTTTAATTTTGATGTTGTAATAAAAGCGCATTACTAAAATGGGACATTTTTTGATTTTTTTAGAAATAATGTTGACTCAAATATGACGACGATGTTGACGTTGACAACTGGAATAAGGGTGAATAATTAATAAAAGACATCGATTCTTAAAATTTTTGTAGTAGTATAAGTGAAACCGATTATGGCCATTAAGCTAGGTTTTTTCTATTTTGGATGAATAAATGAAATGAAATGAAAAAATTTTTTTCACATATGGGTTTCCGTTTCATTTAACGATAAGTATAATTGCCAAGTATGAAGAAACACGAGAGAAACACATATACATACAACATTCCCATTTCTCTCTCAGTTCCCCTAGAATCGGACTTGCGGCAAGAAAACTTGCTTATTGTAAACTCACTCTTATATTCATTAAGCTGTACAAGTTTTCATTAATGCAATATGTACTTAATTTAGGAAAATAGATACTATTATATATATACCTTTCTTTTATCTGATTTATGTATGGGTCATGTACGTCTAAAATAAAAAGTACCGAAAAATACATTTCGTCAAATATTTACAAATCCCGATTACAATTTTAGTATAGTATGTAAAAATCTTTTTCATTTTGTTACACTCACTTTCTTTATCTAAATAAGGCAAATTAGTTTTTACGAAAACTAAGTAATATTGGATATATTAGATCTAGACATTCTATAATATCTTTACGTGATTTTCCTCCAGTAAATACAATTTTACCATTGACAAAAATTAATAAAACCATACGTGGCTTAACCATTCGATAAACAAGTCCGGGAAATAGCTCTGGCTCATACGAACTAAATTGGCCATGAACTTGATTTAGATTTTCTAAGCGTATGGGGAAACGCAAATCTACAGTAGCCACTATATTTTGTAAACGGAAGTCAGTAAATTTAACTGGGTAGCCAAGTTTTTGCAGAATGCGTGCAAATTTTCGACTGCCCAAAGAAGCTTCGGCCTCATTACGTGCTCCTGTGCAAATAATTTTACCAGTTCTGAATATAAGAGCTGTGCAACGGGGTTCACGCATGCGCATAATAACACCATGGAATCGTGAAGGAGTGTATTCAGAGTTACGAGTACGATTGTTAATATCTTGCAAATTTAATTCGCATGCTAAGGACACTGTGGCTACAACGTTTCTGCAAATTCAAAGAATTTTTTTAACTGATGTTATAGGGAAAATTTTATATTATGCATGTAAAACTCACTGCACTTTAACGTCATGTTGCTGCTCATTAGCTTCGACAGGTTGTATTGCCGGTTGTTGTGGTTGTAAACTAGAGTGTGGATTAATCTTTTTTACACATTTAAATTGTTATTTTTCCCCTTTCTTTTATTAATTATCAATTTTACCTTAATCGTTGTAATTTGTTGATTGCTTGCTGCCACAGTCACACCTTTTATGTTCACGTTGTGAGACAGTTTAGTGAGATCCGTTCCGGTTTCCATTGAAAAAAATGTGTTTCAGTTCAAATAATTTATTTATTCAAAGTTTTTTTTACAGCTCTCAAAAAATAAATAAAATATTAATAAATTTGTCCGAACTTGTTGTTTATGCAAAGTCAATGCGCAAAGCCGATCCGACTGACTAATAGCCGCCGCCATGATTCAATATTATTGAATCATGCCCGCTGCTAACTATTTTTGTGCATACCCAGCAAAAACAGACAAAGGGGTGGTCAGTAAAAAATATATCACTATCGATATATATCGAATAAAAATGTCGATATTTCGATATACGTAAATCGATATTTTTCCAAGCATGTAATAATAATCAAAATGTTTTAAAAATCCCAAAATGTTTTAAAAATAAAACAGAAAAAGTACTATTCTTATACGTAATTAATCTGAAAAGAGTTAATTACCAAAAGAGTTAATTACCAATTAGTGTCACCAATTTTTCATGAAACGTACATCAACAAAATTATACTCAAAGATAGATAATTTTCGAATACACATAAAATTAGAAATAAACAGAAGATATTGTTAGGCCCAATTTAGACCATGCACAAATGCATGCATAAAATTCATGCATTTTTTTTGGCGGACGAGCGGGGTAAAGAAGAAAACGGGGCATAAAAAACGGCACGATTTCTGCTTTCTATGCTTTTTTTATATTCTTCTTTCACTCGATTTGAATTTTCTCTCATTTTCTCTCTCTCTCTCTTATTTGACTGTGTTATGGTTTTTGTTGTTATGAATGAGTAAATAAAGCAAGTTTTGAGAGAAATTTATAAAAAAGCATGAAAAAAAAATTTATCGTATAAATGCAAGAGGTTTTTAGAAGATATTTTCAAAGATAAATTGAAAAAATTCATGCATAAAAATTCATCATCTATATTGGACCTTAGTCAAAGTATTTTTTCACTGTGCATGTGAAAAGGCACTTAGTCGCCACCGTCGAAAATATTTCAACAATGGCCGCCGCCGGATATACTTTGGATAGCCGCCGCATACTTCTATTACAAATCGGCATCGTGCTCTGTGCCACGACGTATAAGGAAAACTGTCAAATTAAGAAACATGTTTTAGAAGAAGTGTGTTCAATATAGCGTATTTTGTGTTTATAAAATAGATTAAGGAACTCGGTATATTGCCAAATTTTGTATGTAAAAGTACATTATTCTCTCAAGATGTGAGTTTACAAGATATTTTGACCAAATTTGTATACAGTATTAATAATGATTTGATTATGAGTCCGGCGTTATTAATTCAAAAACAAGTTTTTTGTCCTTAAAGTTTTCAATTTACATACAACTTAATGAACAAATAAAAGTACATTATTCTCTCAAGATGTGAGTTTACAAGATATTTTGACCAAATTTATATACAGTATTAATAATGATTTGATTATGAATCCGGCGTTATTAATTCAAAAACACGTTTTTTGTGATATGAAATTATTGAAGTAAATGAGCGATATGTATAATTATACAAACTGTACATACGTACGTCATACAAACATACGGGGTTAGGTGTAATTCACATAATACGTAATTATTTTTGGGGTAGGCGTTTAAAGATTTGTTACGGACTAAATATATATTACTTGGAGTTTTTAAGATATGGTTACGAAGGGGGTCTAACAACAGGGAAAATAGCGTTACGTAATAAGTGAACAGTCCCATACTAGCAATTCACACTATGCCTTTTCTGGTTTCCTTTAAAGTCAGGAATTGAAATTAGTGGGGTTTTTTGATATATATTTGCCATTTTTCGCACTCTCTGCATTAACTATGTGTATGAACTACAAAAAAGCCCTAAAGAAAAAGCCTTAATGTAAATGTGCATGACTTTTCGTGGGGCTTTTAAAAGAAAATTATCAAGAAAGGCAGTGTGAAAAATCATTAACTAGATAATAGTCGTCTATAAAAAGCGCTAATTTTTACCCACAAAAGTTTGTTTAAAAAAGCGCTAGACAGGCACTTGTTGTACTAAGAAGAATAGAGATTAAAAAGAAATGCAAGCCAAACAATAAAAACTGTTAGCACAACAAAGCTCAGTAATAAATTTGGGAGTCAAAACAAACAGAAAAACATCGTATAATTAGAAAAATAGTAGTAGCAACGTTGTACTATTAAGGCTCAAAATTTCTTAGAATATTTGATTTTATAATTTTCTTTCAAAAGCTAAATTTTTAATTATATATTCGAGTTGAATAAAAAGAATAAAAAATAAATGTTAGTATCGTTGCAACAAGATAATCTAAATATTAGTTGGTGTTTTAGCTTAGCTGAAACCCTGGTAGAATCATCTCTTAATACGCTATTTCACAACGCTTATTCATTAATTTTGTCAAAAGTGAAAAAATGTCGGCTCATAGTGGTGGTGCTACGGACTGGAGTTCCGTGGTTAAACCCCTTTTAAACAATCGATATGGAGTTTTAAATAAAAATGAAATCCTCAATATCATCAAAGCTATCACCCGGTGGTAAGTAAAATATTTTTCTGTAAAGACGTTCACCAACTGCGTAGAAATATGCGAACGAAAATTTTGCAATTTGTTGTCTCACCTTCAAATTAAAGATGGCGTCAGAACAAAAGAAAACTATTTTTTTTAGACAAATATTGTGAAAATTATTTTATGGGTTGTTTTCTTTCAATGTTAATTTCAGTGAAAATGAACTTTTTGATGAGGATAATAATTATCTGCAATTTTATACGGCTTTTGCAGCTTTAGCTGCGGAAAAATTAAGTCAGTGCAAACTTGGTAAGTGCTTATACAATGTGAAACAAATTTATGTATGGTTGTGTGTATGTTAATGTACATAACAGGGTGTTTTTTGAATAGGATTTTTTCTTTGCTCTGCGAGTGATCCATTTAAAAAGCACCCAATTGGAAAAAGTGTAAACTAATATATCTGTGTCGTTATATTATAACAGCGTTGCCCAAGCCTCATTGTTTTGGTGTTCATTTGTTTTTGTAAAAGCACTTTGCTATAGGCTGTGTGTTTTAATACACACAAGCACTTAACACTAGCAATACGAAATGTACAAACAACTTTGTTAGCTATAGTCTGTGTGTTTTAATACTCACATACAGCACTTATTAGCATCCCTACAAGAACAGTGACAGTCATTTTACCCATCATATGACTGGCATTGTTGATAGAAATATCCATCATTGCGTAGAACAAAGTTTCTATCACATTATTAAGAGCAATATAAAAAATATGATGGAAACTTTTGTGTACGTGTGATTTTGCATCCTTCTCTAACTTATGAACTTTTTCGTCCATAGAACATATAACCAAACTGCTCACTCTAATTTTGTTTGCTAGTCAGCGTTGATGGATATACCAGTCACAGTTGACTACTCAAACTTGATTAATAAACCAGTCACAGTTGATTAATCAAACGTGATGAATAAACCAGTCACAGTTGACTAATCAAACTTGATAGATATATTCATCATATATGACTAATCAATCTTGATGAATATACCGCTCATAGGGGACTAATCACACCTGATGGATATATTCGTCATATACCTACTTAATATATTTACTCCTTAAAGACCGTCTTCACCGAGTGCGGCAGTGGAAAACATAAAACCAACAGCTTCTCAGACCACCAGCCTAAAAGGACGCCTAACTTCATTGCTATTGAATACCTATGAAGTAATAGATTTTTCAATTATTATACAAATTACACTAAGCTAGTCGCAAACTGTAAGGACTCACCTCAAGGCCATGATTCACTATCCTACACAATCGCGCGATCCGCCAAATATGACATGTGTGCCAGAAAAGTAAGGTAGTGTGGACTAAAAATGCAACTGTGTGACAGATTTTTTTTGGCTAGTCGTGCGATTGGCAACATTTTTAAGAAAAGTTTCATAAAATGATAGTTTTCATGCGATCCATGAATTCCATGGTGTAATAAGTATACAGGTGGCAGCATAACGTTAGCTGATTATTTTTTGTTCTGGTAGTTTTCCACGTAAGCTAACCGTGTCAAAAGCCAAACGATATGTTAAATAAACGATTTAAATCACACAATATCACAACACAAATTTTTGGTATTCAAATTAAAATTTATTTTTAACGTCATAAAATTTACAAAATGAAACAACATTATAACCAACGTACAATCGTCAACGATGATGGATATCTCTATCAACAATGACAGTCAAACACAAAATTGATGTAAATGTGTTAGTAAAAAAATTGTGTAGGTATTAGTTTCGGTCATACATTTCTTGTAGGGATGATACAAAAATACAACGTAATTTCATTTTAAAACTGTTTGACTTTTAAGCTGATTTTTGAAGTTTGTTTTTTAAAAATATTACCTTGCCACATTTACAAAAGGGTAACTAATAATTTGGAATTTTTGATGTGTAAACATCTATACGCTAGGGGGTAAAAATCTTTTTCACAATACAATCACAAATTTTGAGTAAGATTAATCTTACTAATAACGCGGTGTGTGCTGTGTATGAGTGTATTAGTGTATGAGTGTATTGGTGTAATCATACGGACTAGGATATAACTGTATACAAATGAACTAGTTGGTCTCCTATGACAACCTAATGTTAAAATCGATAGTTCGATATATGAAAAAAGGATAGATAGGCAACTAGTCTGAAGCAAAAAGCAACTAGTATAGTTCCAACTACATACCACTTACTTTGTCTGCAGGGTAACAGCTGCATAGAAATACACTAACACTGGCAAAGAGAGTCTCAAGGTCAAACTTCTGCAGTAAGGTCGTACGTTTGTTGGTTGGTGCTGTGTTGCCGTGTTTTTGAATTGAGTGATTTTTGCCGGGAACTTCTGGGACTTAGGGGATTTTGTGTCCAGTTTTTCGAGATTCAGATCCGGTTTGTCTCGGATTTTGAACCCCGGTTTTTTGAAAAAAAAAACGGTTTTTCGGTTTTACCGAATTTGTTGCTGAACTTGATGCGATATTTGGCTGACGGTTTATTGACTGCGTTTGTCTTTGACTGTTGGTTATTTTGCTGTTTAACTGCGGTAACTCCAACTATTTTGTACGGGTATACTATTATTTTTTTACTTAAATAAATAAATAATAATAATAATACTTTTTTATGTTTGTACACGCATAACTCTGTCATTTGTGAACCGATTTTAAATTTTTTTTTTTGTTGGAAAGGGTTTGCCTGCAGTTTTGGTCCCATAATTTTTTTTTCGAAAATCGGATGGGGAAAATTTGCTCCCCCAATGCATAACTCTGTCATTTGTAAATCGATTTTCAAAATTTTTGTTTTATTTGAAAGGGTTTGACAAAAATTGGTCCCAAAATTTTTCGTCGCAAATCGGAGGGGGCATAACGATCATATGCAAAATTCGGAAAGTGCTTACATAGTTGTGAAAATTCGCGAAAAATTCTGTAATTGAAAAAGTTTATAAAAAATCGCTAAAAAATTAAGGAATGAAAAAATTTGGAAAAATCTGCGAAAATTTGCAAAAACTGGCTAACATCTAGAAAAGTGAAAAATTTATTATAAATCGGTAAAACTGCAAAAAGCCAAGAACTGGCGCAAAATTCACTTTATCGCGAAAATAGCGAAAATTAGCAAAAAAAAATACAAAATTGCAAACAAGCCCCTAACACTGATTAAAATAGCTGAGATTGTAAGGAATGCCAAAAATTCAGACAAAATCGCGAAAATGGCAAAAATTCGCAAAAACTTGCTAGTATCGAAAAGATAGAAAAGTCTGAAATTGATTAAAAATCGGTAAAACTCTAATGAAAGCCAAACAACTGAAAAATTTACTTTTATCGCAAAAATAGCGAAAATTCACGAAAAATTTAAAAATTACAAACAAGCCCTAACACTGTTTAAAAATAGCTAAAATTGTAATAATGCCAAAAATTCAGAAAAAATCGCGAAAATGGCGAACATTCGCATGTATGGTATAAATATTCGTAAGACCTAAAGGAATTTTTGGTAGACAAATTGGTACGAAATGATATTTCAGATCGTTTTTTCAACTTCTTTTACTTCATTTTTTTAGATGAAAATGCAGTTCTGAGTTTAAATTCGCATAAACAAAATTTTGAAAATGGGTAATTTTTTATCATTTTTTCTTGAGGAAAAATCATTATAGAATACCGAAAAAGAAATTGGTCCTAGCATCGCTTCCAATTCGGTGATTGGTAATCGAAAAGCAGAACTTCTTGCAATGGCAAGGATATGTAAAACTAATTAGAAATCCAAATTTGCAATACTTCCAGATCGCGAATTCTACATTTTCATGACTTCTTTGGAGTATCTTTTTTTTTTTTTTTGCTGGAATAAGATTTAAAAAACAGCGACTTGAATTTGAATTCATGGTAAAATTAACAAAAAAATAAACATTTTTTTTACAAAATAACAGCATAAAATATTATTAATTTTTAAAATTGATATTAAAAAGATTTAAAAAACAACGAAGTGAATTTAATTCATGGTAAAATCGAACAAAAATAAATTATTTGTTAAAAAAAACTCTGAAAAAATTTTTAAAAGTATCGTCGTATCGACAGTAAAATATCGCCGATACCGATGTATCGGAAAATCTGAAGTATCGCCGATATATCGGTATCGGTATTCGTTACATCCCTAGTTAAAATATTATGATATCTCTGAAAGTACTGAGCAATTTTGTTGTCGAAATTCGGTTTTTGTTCTTTACTGAATAGAAAAACCCCTTCTCAGTTTATGCTACTATATGTGGTGAAAGTACCTTTATTTTTTACATAACGCTTTAATTTCTTTAATTCTTTAATTTCTAGCGAACGAAAACGTTTTTCGAAATTTGTAAACATGTGTTATTTAGTGTGCGCAACTAAATTAAAAAATTTTTTATATGAAAATAATTTAAAACTGTGATTTTGAGGAACAACTACAAAAACAAATATTTTGTGCAGTTAAGTCAAAATGCAGCTAAGATTGATTTTTAGCTGAAAATAGTTTTAAAGTGCCAAAAAGCCAAAAATTAAAGGCATTTATCCTAAAATTACAGGTATAGAAAGGGCACTTAAAAAAGAAATTGTATGGGATTTTAAAGCATAGTGACACAAATTAATAAGTTTGTGCAGTTAAGTCAAAATTGCACTTAAAAAGGCAGTTAAATCGAAACTACTGTATACTTGGAGCCTCCGTCGGTTTCTTTTCCCTTACATAGATATTCACTCGTATTATGTATGTTGTAGTCGAATTTGTGACTACGACAAATTGCTCAGCTAGCAATTTATGAAATTATTGATCATATTCGAGTCTTGATTCCTCAGCTCGATTAAAATAATCATTTATGCGCTCATTTTCTAATCATAAAAGATACTTTTGCCGGTAGAAATAGGTACCCTACGTACGACTCCTCTTGAAGAGTTTTTTATTAACCGGTTTTAAATCAGTTTTGACTCATATTTTAGTAAAACTTTTAAACAGTATTTATGATAATTTCTGAGTCAATTACGACTCATTTTCGAGAAAATAAAATAAAAAAATTTATATTAACTAAGAACCGAACTAAGCTAGTTCGGATTTGTAACCACGTAAAATAGACCTATGCAAGGAAATAATAATTTTCTAATTTTTAATAAAAATCTTTCAATTGATGTTTTTTTAGAGAATGACAATTATAGAAATAATTCTTGCAACAAAAAAAAAAACCGACTAGAAAATAGGCGTGGCACCGTGATCCTATATTTTATCAGCATGTACTTTTATGAGAGCTTATTGTGTGTGCGAGGTCTCATAAGAATCGGATAAGTAGAAGTAGTTAAAATGAATATTTACTTTTCTTGGGCATGGCACTGCCCACTTTTCCAACCACATTGTTGAGTATTAACGATAACTAAACGTGTATGCAAAGTTTCATAAGAATCGGCTAAGTAGAAGCAGTTAAAATGCTTATTTAATTTTCATGGGCGTGGCACTGCCCACTTTTCTAAACATAATGTTGTATTGTAACGATAACTAAAAGTGTATGCAAAGTTTCATGTGAATCGGTTTAGTAGAAGTTGTTGAAAAAGAATATTTACTTTGCATGGGCGTGGCACCGCCCACTTTTTTATCCTAGCATAGTATAGAAAGAGACACTTAATGTGTGTGCAAAGTTTCATAAGAATCGGTTGAGTAGAAGTAGATGAAAACGAATGTGTATTTACTTTGTATGGGCGTGACTCCGCCCACTTTTCAATGGGACCAATCTGTAAGTACATCCTTTTAAATAGAGAAAAAAATCCGAAATTGCTTCATAAATGGCGGAGTTTTGAGGGAACATACATAAAAAAAATATATATACATGAATTGATAACCTTTCTCATTTTTTTTTTTGAAGTCGGTTAAAAATAAAAAAATACACTATATAATATTTTTTAATAAATTTTAGGCACTTTGAAATGATCATGCAGAAATATTTTGCTCTCCTTCTTTGTATGTTTAATATTCATTTCAGATTTTCTTTTATTCCCTTTCTCGTTATTAATAAAAAAACGTTATCTCTGAAAAGAATATACTTTTTTTGCTTTTCATTGAATTTAAAAAAAAAAATTCAGCTGGAGTATTCTGCTGTCTATAATAGAACGGATAGCAAATAATTTTATGTCTTATTATTTTCGTATGAGTTTATATTTATATTATTTATATTAATTAAATCAATAAAAAGTTTCATTTCTTTGAATTTTTTGAATTTTTGCATTAGGTCACACCCGTCGGTCACACCCGTCTCATTTAAAAATAGTTTTTTTTATAAGAAAAATAATTCTTTGTCAAACAGTAAATACATAATAGAATTAAAAACACTTTAAACAGATTAAACAGGGTATCCCATTAATCAACGTCAAGCCGAAAGCGGATGATAGGGCAAGTAGTGACTGCTCCAAAAAAATTAGAAAAAAAATCTATGTCACTTATTTTAAAAGGTGTTGCCAGTTAAAAGAAAAATCACCCTGTAATGATCTTTCTATTGGTGTGGCTACAAATCTTCACTTTTCTTTTTTCTTGTTTCTTCTATATCATTGTCAGATATCCTTCTGTAAATGGCTGTTAAAAATTCATACTGCAGTGGCCTGATTTTCAAAGAAAATGTTACATTTTGCCAAACGACGTACTTAAAATTATTACTACTTCCAACTCTAACCGGCCGTGTTGAAAAAAAATCAACTAGGTACATTTGGCAAGTGACATCAAAAGTTGGCGCGTTTAGCACGAATTGCAAAATGGTATAATACTTGGCCGATTTGTTTTTCAAACTGCGAAAAATAATGTTTTCTCCAACAAAAATATCAATTTTTTTAAGTAAAAAATTTTTTTAGTTAAAAAAAATTGATATTTTTGTTGAAAAAAACATTATTTTTCGCAGTTTGAAAAACAAATCGGCCAAGTATTATACCATTTTGCAATTCGTGCTAAGCGATTTCCCGTTCCGGGAATTACCGGGAAAAACTCCTAATCATCATTGATAGGATTAATAATATGTATTCATTTTAAGAATACTAATTTTTTCCTTCCATTCATTTCCGGCGATATTTCTCATAAAATTGTAAAGTAAAGTTCGAGGCGAGATATAAAATAGTTTTGATCTTACTATGTTACAAAAAAGGCTATTTTTAAACAGTAAAAATTGTCTGACTTTGGCAGCTCAATCCGTAGTGGCTATAAAACATAAATAGGCGAAATTTTGAATAATGATATTCAATTTTATATCCTTTTATTGGGTATAAATTTTTTTCGTGTACGAAAATGTTAAAATAATATAAATAATATGTTTCTGTACATTCTTCTCCATTTACCCATCTTAAGTATCACAAACACAATTACCACAAATACACGAGGCATGCGCCATACTCATACGGTTTATAATATTGCGCTTGAGTAAGGTCAGCGTATACGAAATCAAGTGGTTATTGCCGGCTCTAAAAAGTCTATGTGAAGGAAAACCAAACAGTCAAATTACTACAAATGGCTCTAATGCCGGATCAAATGCAGGCAGTGCAAATGCCTCGGTTTCAAGTACCAGTGCCGGTGGAGGCAGTATTTTGCAATTCGATTATAATGTGGTGGCAGCAGTTTTAAAATCAAGTAAATATCCTGAAAATACAAAAAGCATTGTATCATCTAGTAGCTCAGGTGGTACTGGAAACAATGCCAGTGATAAGGATTCACCGAAATCAGAAATAAAAAGATCTCGTTCTGATTTATCATCAATAATAATACAACAATT
The DNA here is from genome assembly GCA_956483635.1 of Panzeria rudis. Lineage (NCBI taxonomy): Eukaryota > Metazoa > Arthropoda > Insecta > Diptera > Tachinidae > Panzeria > Panzeria rudis. The sequence continues at coordinate 110,371,050 of OY101449.1, forward strand.
AACAGCCCCACTAGAAGTGGGTAAAATAACATGGGCTCCTCTTAGTGAGGAACAAACAGATTGTACAGTAAGTGCTATTTTCTTTTGTGCTGAACATTTGTTTTTTTTTTTAATAAGCACGTTTTTTCTTAAATTATTTTTAGGAAATTTTTTCTGCTTCAAATACAGCATATTTGCAGTCACTAAATGGTGCAGACTTAATATTGGATGTTTGCTCTTCATTACCCATATTGACACGTTATCGTCTAAAATATCAGGAGACTATTGCAAATCTGGCCGTAAAACCTTTGTATCTACCTTTAACCCAAGTTGAAGCTACACAAATCAAAAATACTTTAACTCATATGGTCACGGATATATCAATTCTAGCACAAGCTCTGACCCTACCAATTCTACAACCTCTCTCACCAAGCCGCATAGCAAAATTATCGAAATGCGCTATATCTGCCTTATACTGTGCAGTGTTGACTTCAATAGCCAGCAGTGTTTTAAATATGTCATCTTCGACCAGCAGTACAAAGGCACAGCAGCAGCAGCAGCAGCAGACAACATCGGCAGCAGCTGCTGGATCTACTGCTTCGGCTTCAACACAATCGTCGACAAAGGATACGGATGATAATGAAGAAAATGCTCGTTTTATAGTAGATAAAGCTTTGGAAATTTATACTACTATTGGTTTGATGTTTAAAAACTCTGCTCGTTCTCATATTTATCAAAATCATTTATGCTTTGGAGCTTGGCTGCTGGTTAGTGGCATACAGGGTGCTTTAGGAGCATCGGGTAGTACTAATGCGGGCATAAATAAGGAGGACATTAAGCAGTCGAAAACAAAAGCTTCTGACTCTTTACAAGCTGCACCACCTACACCTTCAGCTAGAGTTAATCTTTTCAAAGTTCAACAAGGTTTTGGTGTTCTCAATGCCGCCATAGCTAATCATTGCATTAAACTCTTAACAGAACTAATAGAAGATTTAAAAATCGAATCTACTTCCTCGGATGCAATGCATACAACAGGAGGACAAGCAACAAACCCGCCGGCCTTACCGGAACCAGCAAATTTCGACATTTTAGAAAACTACACAACTCTGCAAAGAGTCATGCGAGTTTTAAACACAGCCACTTTACATCAACTATTTACGTTTTTGGCTACTGTGACTTATCGAAAAGCTTGCAACTTAAAACGATCCAATGCTAAAGATCGCACTGAATGCGAACCCATTAGCTACTCTGATTCGACTACATATTTTAATGATACTCTCTCTTGTTCGGACAATTCCGAAGAGGATGACAGCGAAAGTTATTTGGGCCATTGGTTTAAGGAAACTCTGCAGCCCGAATCAAATGAAGATACTAATGCGGCAGAAGCTTTAGAGCGCAACAATGAAGCTCAAAAATCAAATCTAGTGCCCGCTTTGGATGAACCTCATGAATATTTAGATTTGGCAGCACAAATTTTCTCTTTTATGGATCAATTTTTCTCACAAAAGCATTCTTATTTGCAACGATATGTTAAGGCCGGTCTTTCTGACCAGCAAATGATTTTAATGGCCAATATACTAAAGGACTTGGATCGTGATTCGGCTAGAGGAGAAACTGATTCTGCAGCATGTAATAAATGGCAATCGGCTATGATACGTTTTTCGGGAGCTGTTGGTCGTTATTTACATAATTTAATATCAGCCTCACTGTTAAGTGAATCATTACAATCGAATCTTTTGCAACATCTGGGAGTTTCGCCCTGGTCTTCAGATTCTAATACATGGCCGCTACAAGTTTATCCTAGTTCTTTGTCAGTGCTGGTGCAAATTCTGCTATTAAAACCAACTCAAGAAAAGGAAGCTGCTTGTCTTTCCGTATGGCATCGTCTAATAAACACTTTAGTGGAAGGTGTTTGCGGTACTTCTTCGACCAATCCACCCACTAATGTGGATTATGAAGACTTAAATATGGAACATGCCCAACTGTTGTTATTTCTCTATCATTCTTTAAATCTAATGCAAAAGAAATCCATACTTTTGCTAACAGCTGGTGGAGTCATTCGCTGTGCCGAAGTTTGTCGTGATATATCGGCTGATAAACCCATTCGTAATAGTCAAATGATGTTATTATCACGCCTATTGCTCTTCTTGGAATATCTAATGAAACATTTGTACAATGCGCCACCCGAACTATTGGACCAAGTGCGTTGGAATCTTTTCAGCATAAGTACCATGCATGAAAATCAAAAAATAACCGATCTGGTGAATAATAAAACAAAACTAACATCGTTCTGTCGCAAAGACATAGAAGATGAATTTCGTAAAAATTGCATGTCAAGTGAGTTGTATTTTAACAAAGTTTTGAAATTAAATAGAAAATTTTTAGCATTTCATTTTTCTTTTTCTAGATATACGACCGACTTTCTATTCTCTAACGCTTATTAATGACGCTGCATCTTCTACGGCAGTTCAGGACTTTAAATTAGATGGTTTGGCTTGGAATTTCATATTGTGCACACCAGACAAACTTAAATATCCGCTACTAGTTGATGCTCTTATTGATATACTGAGTATAACGGATATGACATTATCATGGCATTCAAGAGATAGTACTCACACTCTGTGTGCTATACGTTATTGTTTTGGCATATGCTGGAAATTATTGTTGGGCTTGCCACCATCCACTACACACGTTGAGCAACTCCATTTGGATAAAGTGCCCAATTTACATTCACTTATTTGGTCAATACGTTGCCCAACATCACACTATTTGATTGTGAATAGTTTAATTAAACAGGGCATGTATACGCAATTCGCTGAAACTTTATGGAATAATATATCGGATCGTGTTATTGATGTACGTTTTATTTTCAAACAAACAATAATGGGGATAGAGACTTGTAACGAGCACATGAACAAAAGTAAGTTATACATATATGTATGGATTTGTTATTATGTGGAATAGTAAATTGGAATATACAGTGGAATATTTATTAAATTTATTATATGAGATATTTTCCCAATTTTCTTTTAAAAAAGTTCTATTTGTTTGCTGGCTAAGCATGTCCATATGCGTGCACTTTATTGCAGCTTTACCAAATCATCAACAAACTTCAACCATATTTTGGAAAAGTTTCAAATCTCATATAATGCACACAGACTTGTAAAAATAATTTGGAAATGTGTAACTGGTTTTTGAAAATCACAATACATAGAATAAGTGCAGTAGGCTTGAAACTTTTACAAAATACAATAAACAATTTATATTCGATATGAATATATTTTATTTTTCTACACCTTTATACAATTGGTCGCCATCTCATTAGCGGTCATTGTTCATTTTTAGGGTTCCTTACACCAAAACTGAAAAGGAACCTTATTATTTTCGCTACGCTGTCCATCCGTCCGTCTGTCTGCCTGCCTGTCACATGCTGTTTTCTCAAGAACCGTAAGAAGTACGGACCTGAAATATTCAAAGAATACACAAATATGGTAAAATTAAAAATTAAAGGGTGTTCTAAAGCGAACAACGGAACATGTTGAAATGTTTATGTAATGGCTCGATTATCGATAGCAATCGAACTTCAGTTGCGTTGCCAGCAGGTAACTGAAAATTTGTGGTGGTCACATCTGGCTAAATGGAATTACTCTACTAAGAATCAAATAGTCTGAAATTTATAAAATTTTTTCCGTCTCTAAAAACTGAAAAGTGTACTTACGGCTTTTTGGATTTTAGAAGACGATATAATAATTGTGATCTTGCCAATAACTTAAGAAATATGAATTGATAAAAAATATATACTTTGGCACGATTTCCATTGCAGTGGGGTTTCTTTTCAGCAAATTGTTTGATTAATGTTGAATATTTTTTTTATAGATAATCCTCCATTGTCATATATTATACTATTGGATGCATTATTATCACATACGCATGCTGTAGCCTGGGCTGAAAATGAAGGTATTAAACCCCAAAGAGCTTCAACATCAAGCGGTACTGTTGCTGCCAGTCCTACCACCTCTGCAAGTTCTCCTATATCGGCTGCTGGCTCTAGTATTGACGAAACGTATGCTTCAACAGCCTTTGACAGCAATGAACAAAAGGGCGGCGATAGTGATGCTAATTCTTTAGCCCTACAGGAAACACAACAATCAAGCAAGAAATTATTGCAATTGTTAGGGAATACTTTCCAAATTTTAAGAGATATTATAAGACATAAAATGGTACAAATATTACCTCTGGCCCACTTAACACCAGGCAATATACTAGAAAGTATACTATGCATTGTCAACTCTAAAAATTCCTATTGCTCAGAATTGAGTGAAGAGTTTTTAAAACTTTTGGATAATAAAAACAAAGAGGTCATTACAGAAAACTGGACTGAATTCTTACCAGTATCGGACAACCTAAGCACACTACAACATCCAGTAGAAGAATACACATTATCTGTTATAGAGGCCCATATTAAAGAATTGACACATGATAATTACTACTCCACTTTGAATTCGTTTAAGCATTGCTTGAAAAGTTTATTCAGCTTAATGAATTTGTTATTAACTTCTAGTCAACAGAATACCCAACAAGATGCAGCTTGCAAAACATTTGTGGAAAATCAATTAAAACCAATAATAATTGAAACTATGATGGATGCTCGCATGGAATATGTATACGATATAAGTAATAGTTGCTGGCAGACATTAATGAAAGGAGTAGAACAGGATCAAGATCAATTGCAATTAATGTCGTATAAATATATATTGAAATATCATTATCATTTCCTAATAGAATATGCTGAGGAAATGAGAAATCCCTCCGCCTCTGCCAGTCAGAGTGTCATTTTTAATGAATCATTATTATTTGCGGTTATTAAATCAATGACCCAAATGTTGGAAAAACCAATGGGTGTTAAGGCCATAAGACAATTCTTTACACAAAAGCCTAACCACGAAGATCGTCACAGCAGTAAGCCTGCCAGTTTGGCAGAGTTATTGTTATCATTTACCGGCACCAATTTGTCCATGTTGTATGCCCGTAAATTATTACAATTTATAGAGAAACTATTCCAAACATCTCAACAGCCTGACACATTGTTCCCTTTGGAAGAATTAATACAATGCTTTGCAGAGTTGTCCAATGTGGAGCAACAGCGTATTAAGATGTGGTTAACTCATATAATTTATGGACCACAAAGTACACAAAGTTCATCCCAGCAATTAGACACACAAATAGAAAAATTACCCACCGCAATGGGTACAGGAGCTCAAGCTACTACGACTTCAAGCACGCCATCTAGCAATGCTCAGACACCGACAAATATGGCCACTAACTCAGCAATACCTAGTTTATCGGAACAATTGGGAAATCAATCGTCAGCACTGGATAATGCCGAGGCCATGGATATAGATGATGATAATGCTACTGGAACTGCTGCACAACAACCTGCAGCTGGCCAGCAAAGTAGTTTACAAACTGTTCAATCTCTTAGTCTGTGGCCACAACCGCCTACACCTGGAAATAGTTTCATGGGCACAAATCAATCTGAACCCATGTCAACACAAGACGATCAATTGGCCCAACAACAACCACAGTCCGAGCGCAATGGCTGTTTATTGCTTAATGTCATAAAACATATCGTACAGGATGGTAAAAGTGGTCCAAATGGAGTAGCAATGCTGCTGTTTCAGTCTCTATTACAATTGGGTCAATCTCTTATAACACCCTCTCCCCAGGAAACCAATGATTTTTCCGACATCTTACAAATTATGATCTGTTTGGCTGATTGTGCCCAAGGCAAGGGACATTTAACTTTATTTAATGCCACCATTATGTGGCTAGAGATTACAAAATTACAGGTATTAGAAAAAGCCCAAACTTTAACAACTTCCTTGATAATGCCCTCAAACCTATTGGAAAATATAAATGCTCTCTTGAGATATTTACATGAGCTGTTACAAAGCCTAGGCTATCGTGGTAGTAAGAATCAACAGCAACCACCTTGGGATGACGACATACAGACGGATTTGGAAGATTTAATGGATGAATTGGCTAATGACCAACAACAGCAAGGTGATGAAGATTCATTTGTAGAAGATTCCGATGAGGATAGTCTTAACAACAAACTGTGCACGTTTTCTTTAACACAAAAAGAGTTTATGAATCAACACTGGTATCACTGCCATACTTGCAACATGGTTAACACAGTCGGTGTTTGTTCTGTATGTGCTCGAGTTTGTCATAAAGGTCATGATGTTAGTTATGCTAAATATGGCAATTTCTTTTGTGATTGCGGCGCCAAAGAAGATAATTCCTGTCAGGCATTGCGCAGACGCTTAGCCACAGGCGGACTAACCAGCTTAGAGAATAGACAACAAAATGAATATGCCTCATCTGCTACATCAAGCTATAATAATTCTTCGAATTTGTCACAATCTAAACATTCTCAAACCCCTCCATCCCAACAAAGCTGTCTTCTGTCAGCACCGCAACAACAGCAACAAAACATTAATAATGCCAGCTTTGGAACAGCAAGCACGCAAAGTGGTAGCACAAGTTTCCTAACATCATCTACTCTAACAAATGAACGCATTTCTTTGCTAGCCAAACTTTTGGAATCATCCAAAGATAACTTACAGAATGCCGAACAATGGACGGTCATAGTAAAATGTATACTTGATTTCTTCGATGTGCTAATGTCAGCCATAAAGGAAAATTGCGATTTGTTTTCTATAGTGGGATGTCATAAGAGAGCAAAGGCAGCATTGCTACGTCTACATATGGGTGAACAAACTTTCCAACATACCGATCAGTTAATGCAACCGACGCTGGGTTCTCAGGAAGGAGCTTTTGAAAATGTGCGCATGAGTTATTCGGGCGATCAGGGCCAGACTATTAAACAGTTATTATCTTCAGGTCTAGTGCGGAGAGTAGCCTTATGTTGCCTATCGTCACCGTACGGAAAGCGACAACATTTAGCTGTGTCACATGAAAAGGGAAAGGTAACAATACTTCAATTATCGGCTCTGCTTAAACAAGCCGATGCTGCTAAGCGCAAATTGACTTTGACACAACTGTCCTCGGCTCCCATACCATGTACCGTTTTGTCTCTTACTGCTAATCCGGCAAACGAAGACTATTTAGCAGTTTGTGGTCTTAAAGAATGTCATATTTTAACGTTTACAACGACAGCAGCCACAAGTGATCACATTGTATTGACACCCCAACTGGAGAATGGTAATTTTATTAAGAAGGCTTTATGGTTGCCCGGTTCTCAAACCATGTTAGCTTTGGTCACGGCCGACAATGTTAAAATCTATGAATTATCTGAAGACACTTATAGCCCAAAATACTATTTCTTGGTGGCAGTTGGTAAAATACGTGACTGTTGTTTTGTCTATCAAGATGGTGTCTATTATATGCTGATAATTGCATCTTCCGGTTATATCTATTACCAAAAATTGGATGACCAGTCGTTAGCAAAACATGGTGATTTCTATGTTACCAATACGCTCGAATTAAATCATACACAAATCAGAGATGTCAATGGTCAAGTTGGTGGAGGCGGTGTTTCCATCTACTATTCACACACCTTGGAAATGCTGTTCTTTAGTTATTCTGTGGGTAGAAGTTTTGTAGCACCCTTGACAGATGTTAATAAAGGCGTTAAATCCATAACACATTTACAAACATCACCAGCATCTAAAAACTCGTCTAAGGGGCCACCTCAGCCTTTGTGTCAATGGACGGAGATCTCTGGCCATCCTGGTTTAATATGTGCCATGATGCAAACGTCAAATAACCCCGTAATCTTTATGTTTACACCCGATCGCATTATAATGCAGGAGATTAAGGCTCAATCATCTAAATCGCGCATAATGGACATGGTTGCTATACGTCACACTGTAGCGGGTGTTGAAAAAACCACCCTCATACTATTGTGTGAAGATGGCAGTTTGAGAATTTTTACTGCTCATCAAGAAACAACATCATTTTGGTTGTCGCCCCAAGTACAGCCTTTAAGCAATCAACTGTATACTTCTAGTTTAAATAATAGATCATCGTGCTCTAGTAATAATGCTAAGAAATCTAAACGTAAATCGAGCCATCAACAAAAAACAATAGGACCTAACGGAAACCCCATATTCCCCATTGATTTCTTTGAACATTGCACCATGCTGCCCGATGTAGACTTTGGTGGTAATGATCTGTTGCAGATCTATAACAAACAAAAACTTAAAACACGTCTATTCTCCAACGGAATGTTTGTGGCGTCAACGAAAACTACCGGTTTTACGTTGGAGGTCTACAATAATGATCCTAATATGGTAATTGTAGGTATACGAGTCTTACTAGGCACACAAGATCCTCAGCGTGCACCGCAAAATGTTACAATTTTGGGCAGAACTATAACTACACCGGTACGAAGAGCCCGCTGGTTTGACATACCTTTGACACGTGAGGAAATTTTACAATCGGACAAATGTTTGAAAGTTGTTTTTGGCAAATCGCGTGATCCCGAAAATGTCAGCATGTTGGATTCCATTGAAGTTTATGGCAAATCCAAAGATCTTGTAGGTTGGCCCGATGATACTGAAGAAGTGGCTGGAGCACAAAGCTCTACAAATGCTGTAGCTAGTGGAGCCAATACAACTGTTAATTATGGCTCAATAGGCTGCTCGACAACGGCCACATTTGAAGGATACAATTTTATAACACAACTTGACAAAATGGTCACTCTACTTTTGGAAGTTCTTGACTGCTCGCTTAGTCTGTTAGGTCAAGGAAATAATGCAGTTATATCGCCTGCAATGAAACAAAAGGCAACAAAGACTGTCACCTCGTTACTACTGCTGCCAACAGTAAATCAAGTTCAAGTACAATCCCGCTATGTTTTGGCTACATTATTTGGCAATAGACAGGCCTACCACAATTACAAGGACTACGAAATGTTGGTGTATGTCTATAATGAGTTACAGGTAAGAATTTCAGAGTTAAATAAAAGCATACATACACAGTGGCTCAAAATAAAATTGGGACAAGGCAATAATTTTTATATTAGAATACTTTCAGTCATAATAATTGATTTTAGTAATTATGTTTTTGTGTAGCTAATATATAGCATAGATTACACGTAGATAGTCAACTCAAAGTTCAAAAACCCTAGTCTACTGTCAAAAACCTAAGTCTAAGAATGTGTTAGTAGAACATTTTTTATTAGTATTGGTGTAAAATAAAACTTTCACCACAGCACCAAAACCATACATAGTTGTACAAATAGTATTTTACAAAATTTTTATATTTTGAACATGAATTTTTAGTTGTTATATACAATTAATTTTATATTAATTAATGAAAATATGATTTATAATCATTTTTAATACATTTGAGCTAAAAAAGATTGATTTTCTAAACACTTTTTTGAAATTATTTTATTTGGTACTAAAAAAATTTATCCCAAATAGTATAAAAAATGCAATTCTGCTGAATGAAAAAATGGTTAAAAATATTGATAAATTTCAACATGCAAATGTCAACAAAATTAAATAAATATTTTTAAATTACAGCAAGAAGAAACATAAAATTTATACCAAAAGAAATAAAAAAATTAAATCAAGTGATAAAAGTGTTTGTGTGTGCAAAAAAGATAGATTTTACAGCATTTTCAAATGCAAAAGTTACGCTCTTCGATATTGTTGAATAACCCCGCTCATGTGAGTTGAATACACAGTGCTTGTTCGTGTGAAGGAGAGTTGTAATTTTTTTTTGACAGGTCGCCAGTTGAATATCTACGTATAATTTATGATATATAGTAATTATTATAAATATATAAATAATCACCCCTATCGCGAATAACTATTCCCATAAAAAACTCCAAAATTTTCTGATTTGCTATCGTGAATGTTTCCCATAATAAAGTTTTTGGGAGCGAGTTCACAATTTTAAAAAATTTCGCATCAACAACAAGTGCCGATGGGAACGAGAAGCGAACATGTAAGTTATAATTTGTATTTGAGCTAGGACTGTATTTAATTACTTTTTTGTTTTATTAAAAGAGCAACGGTGTTAATAAATAGCAAATTAATTGTCTGTTTGAGGAGATGAGCGCTAGCCAAAGTGCCAGTCATTTTAGTACGGGCGGTACCGCGAACATCTTGCTGCTAGCAGGCAAATTTTCCTCTAACGATTAATCGCGTATGTATCTTCGCTGCAATCTCTTCCAGCACCACAAAACGCAGTTAAACTTATTAATTTCTTTAAAATGTGTATATTTTCCTTTTACAAGTACACAAATTATTTATAAAGCACTGATAAATAATCACAATAGAAAATATTACTCCCAAATAATTCACAATAGACACTTTTACTCCCAAAATATTCGCGATACTGGTTTGTTGAGAATGGGAATATAGGTTTGCTCCCAAACAACTTATTCCCATAACATTCGCGATAGGGGTGAATAATAATAATTCAGAATAACTCATTAAATGCAACACAAAGTAATAAAGGAATATATGGTAACTGTACAAATTGCAAAAACTTTTTGACACTTATTTGACAATGTCCCTTCAAAGCTTTTATCGCCGCCTGACTTTCGACGTAGAAGGTTGCCTCCTCGCCTTCAGCTATATTACTGCCCACAGGTTTCCTGGACAGTCGCCAGGATCTCAGCTTAGGAAACGTTGCATTCTTTCGGTAGTCAAAGAGACCTACGAATGTCCGTCCCCGTTTGCCATTTTTTCCGTCTGTAAAGACCACCCAACCCTCATAGACCCTATCAGATTGAACCGAAAAGTCCCTATCCGGAATTGCCAGTGAGGGTGTCCTATTAAAACCAATTTCAACTACCTTAGAGTCCGTGAACGCAAAAGTTACGGAGATCCTTCCGCTAAAACTGATATCATTCAAGATAGCTGTGTGACCTGTCGCTCTTGTCCTCGCCAAAACTGTCTCTGATAGTCTAAGAAGACCCCTTGCCGCCGTTCTCGCCACAAATTCCTCTATGAGAAGCAGGTGAAGAATTATTTCCAAGGCAGCTTGAGCTGTGCTCCTCTTGGCACCTGTGATGCCCAGCGAGGCACACCTCTGCACCTTAGCACATAATCTATCTTTCCTCAATGGCTCCCACCACACCACACAACCATGGAAAACAACCGGTCTGACAACCGATGTGTAAATCCAGTTTACCACCTTTGGTTGTAGACCCCAGTTCCTTCCAATGGAGTTCCTGCGTGCGTAGTCAACATTGAGCCCTTTCTTTAGCCTTTCCTACGCTTTCCTTTTCCATGAAAGCTTACTATCTAGGAAAACACCCAAGTATTTAGCCTCCTTCGCTAGCCTTAGCTCCACGCCTCCAATCCTAGGCAGTACACAAATGTCTATTTTATATCTCCTGGTAAAGAGGACTAGCTCAGTTTTTTCTGGGTTGACCTCCATTACCCTTGGTGCTGGCGCAGGAGAATAGTTCGCCAAGCGCCGACTGCATGACTTCACTCATAGTGGTAAGAAACTTTCCCGTTACCGGTAAAACCACGTCGTTCGCATAAGCGACTAAATTCTGGCCGCTCCCGTCAAAACGCCTAGGAATTACGTTCATCGCCAGCAGCCGCAATAGAAGCGATAGAACTCCTCCCTGTGGCGTACCCCTAGTGGGTATTTTTTCAGGTTTTCGAATCCCATACTCAAGTTGTTAATTCGGCTGCTAATCATGAGAATTATCCACTCCGCCAAAATGTTGCGAACACCGAGTATATCCAGCGACTCCCTAATAGCCTCTATGCTAATGCTGTTAAAGACTTCTTCAATGTCTTAGAATGCAGCCCCGCTCAATAACACCAACCACATCATGAAATGCGCTACCAACAGACCTGCCCTTTATATAGGCATGCTGAGCACCACTGATGACGCGCGGATCAATTGTGTTTTGAAAGACTGATCGACCTGAAATCTTTCGGCTTTGAGTGACTCGCTTTACCCGCATTGGGTATAAAGATAACCCTAACTTCTCTCCAGCCCTTAGGTATTTACCTCCTAAACGAGCATATCCTAAAGATATTCACCAGAGACAGTAGTACGCCCTATTATTTATAGGCCTCAAAGGTATTTACAGCCCATGCGGCTTTTTCTAAAGTAACTATGTCGTGCACTGTCTCACCTAATTGTGGTATTGACAAGGGGTTAAAAATAAACTCCGTCGTTGCCTCATTTCTTACTTCCTTACAGCCAGGAAAGGGAAATTATTTGAAACTTCGTGATTAAGATGTTAATTATTATAAAATCAGGAAAAGAGCAGTTTAAGAATCGCAGGGTGTAGGGAGAAACATGGACAGATATTCTTAATCCAAATATGTATCTAACTATTCTGTTAAAGATGAGTTTGATACGTCTCTGGTTGAGCGCTATTGTACCACTGTAAACATCTAAGCAGTAACGTATGTGAGGCATAAGAAGGGCGTGAGCGATCTGACACTTAGCCTTTATCGGCAAGTAATAGTTAGTTGAGTATAAGGATTTTAAAATTTGATTAACCTTGGCAGCTACATTTGTTATGTGTATTTCAAACGATAAGTTTTTATCAAGAGTTATATGAAGAAATTAATAAAGTTTAACTGCGTTTTGTGGTGCTGGAAGAGAAGAAGTAATCCGTAGATTGCGAAGATACATACGCGATTAATTGTTAGAGGAAAATTTGCCTGCTAGCAGCAAATTGTTCGCGGTACCACCCGTAGTGAAAATGGCTGGCACTTTGGCTAGCGCACATCTACTCCAACAGACAATTAATTTGCTATTTATTAACACTTGTGCTCTTTTAATAAAATAAAAAAGTAATTTAATACAGTCCTAGCTTAAACAAATTACAACTTACATGTTCCCTTCTCGTTCCCATCGACACTTGTTGTGAACTTATTTCGTAAAATTATTATTGGCGATGCCACATTTTTTAAGTTTGTGAATTCGCTCCCAAAAACATTCACGATAGCAAATCAGAAAATTTGGCAGTTTTTTTCATGGGAATAGGTATTGGCCATAGGGGAGAATTTTTCAACGTACACAGCAGAAAAGAGCAGCGCCACTCTTGAGTAAAACTTCACTTTAGTAGAAATGAATGAAATCGTATAAATTTAGTGTCAAAAATAGGTAAATATACCACTTTATATCTTTTTAGTTATTCCGACTCAACCTTTTGATTGGTGCTCTTGTAACGTCATCAATAGAGTGATAAAATAGTCCTCATTGTATGTGTACCGAACGCAATATTCCACTTTTGACTGACGCTGTATGTATGTAAAAATACTCTTACGCCCTTTTTCACAGTGTACAGTTAAAAGTTGACGTATACTTTAACGGAGAGTTTTGTATGTTGAATTTGCCGTTAAAGACCACGTTAACTTTTAATCACATTGTGAAAAGGGCCGTTAATAAAATAAATGACTTTTCAGTTCTGTTAAGTTTTTAAAATGTCAATATCAGTTAATGCCAAAAAAGTTTCGGCAAGTTTCGGATTCGGTCGAATATTCTGCCTTTTTGCCGAATATTAGGTTCGGCTCGGGTTCGACCTCAAAAAACTGGTTTCGGTCGGACTCTACAAGAAAGTATCCGTGGTCGTATGCCACCTAGTCCTAAGTATTGTTTACACTACTACCATACATTTTATAGTTAGTGACACACACTTAGGACGAAGGGGCATACGACCACGAATACTTCTTGTTTTGTACTAGTCGGGTTTTACTTTTTTAAACTTTTTTTTGGTTTTTGTTTCGTATTAATGGAAATTAATGAATTTTTTATTTAAGTTTTCAATAAAGTGTCACAAGTGTATTAAAATTATAGGTTAACTGCCTATTTTTTAAAATAAGATAAACATTTTCGTTTGGGAATTTGTAATGAAACAACAATGAAAAACCCAAATTTGTTTTTGTTTTCAATATAAATTTCCTAACGAACATTTTTATTTTCGACCCTATAAACCGAATCCGAGTAAATTTCTCGTTTTCTGAAAATAAATAATGCCCCCCTTGATGTATTTTAAATCGAATATAGTAAACTAATTTCAGATATGATATTTTAAGCAATTGCAAAAAAACCTGAAAAAAGTTTGCTATTAGTGGATTTAATTCCTCTAAATCGAGCGTTTTCAAATCGACTCGGTTTACAGATCAGGCAGGTTTATTTTCAAAAACAGACAGTAAGTTTTTTTTTCTCAAGTTTATAAATTCAATAAAATATTTTGAAAAGTATTGTGTGTGTCCCATAATAGTATTGAGCCACTGTTGTACATATTCTTACGTACTAATTTTACTCTTTTTTTTTAGTCCTTAAAAACTAAACTTGATTGTCGCGATAGCTTAAGAGACATAGATCCCGAAGCTTTTTATCGTTTAGTTCTAATGGTGCGTGGTATTGCCACCGCTAGACCACAGAGTTTAACAAAAATCTGTCTTGATAATAAATTTGAAATTATCTCCGATTTAATGGAATTTGTGGAGAAACTTTTTGAAATAACACCCGAAATTGATGAGCCAACATCAATGGTGCGGCAAGGTTTATCACATACCGAAACTATCGTTCATTGTTTGGTGGAAATAATGCATGCTTTTGCTTTGGCCGACATCAGCCAAGTAGAACGTGTTACTGTAATGTTTATAGCTCTTTTAAAGAATGAATCTTGTGTTATATCACACAGTGCCAAAGAAGCTATAATTTTACTATTGAGTCCAAGAGCCAAAAGACGTAAGGTGGCTATTATAACGCCACCAGTATGCTTGACACCCACTCCACCAGCATTGTCGTCGGCAACTTCTACGGCACGTGCTATAGTTGGTACTGTTATTAACAATGATGACGATGCTTTAGACGAAGCTGCCGGTATTGTTAATCCTGTGGTAGTGGCTGGCTCCTCATCGCCATCTGCGTCTGTACAACGTAGCAGTAGTTCAGACTATGTAGCTGTACCAGGAGCCGTTGCTAATGATCCTAGTGTTATGGTGGATCCTTTGGAAGCTTTTATGGGCGGTGGTTTTCCCCAACTGTTGGGCTTACAACAGGATGCTGACGATGAGGCAATAATGGATATTGCTTTAGCTCTAAGTTTACAGCAACATGATGATCCCGGAGAAGCTGACCCTGGCTTACAACATTTGCAACAGGGTCTTTCAAATCTCCAAGGTATGCGCAATGCTGCCATTCAGTTACAAAATGCCCAACAACAATTACAAGCTGTCTCTGTTGGAGGCAGTAGCGGTGCAGGTAGTATTGGCGGCGGCGGTGGAGGCAGCGTTGCTGCTGCCTCCTCTGCAGCTGGCTCTGATGACGAAGGTTCTAATGTTGCTACGGATGGTTCAACCCTGCGTACCTCTCCCGCTGAACCAGTGGGTAGTGGTGGTTCTGAAAGCGGTGGTAGCGGCGTTGAATCAATTGGAGGAACTTCAGGACGTAGCAGTACTTATGGCGATGGTGGCCCTACTGCTTCACCACCTCGCGCCGGTCTCGGTGCTAGCTTACCCAGCGGTATTGTTGGCAGCAAAGGTGCTATCGGTGGTTCACTCTCTAGTACTGTTATCGCTGAAATGCCAACAACAAGTCGTGCCGCATTAGAAGCCAGTCAGAGTAATGAAACGGAAGAGAACGATGCTACTGAAGATGAAAAATTAGCCAAATTGCATGATCTAAGGTAATTTGGTAACTACTAGACCTCCATTATATATAAAAATATAAAATTATTATTATTACAGAATTGCTATTTTGGAAAGTATAATCTCGAATATAACAACACTTGATGACTGTAATGGTTTGCAAGCCATACCATTGATTCAAGTTATTCTTATGTTGACGACAGACTTAAATGGCAACAATGAACGTGATCAGAAGATACTAAACGATTTGCTAACAGCCTTAGTTGACTATTTGGAAATGGATTCAATTTCAAATGCTTCAAAGGTATAACAATAATTTAAATAAATATGTACAGAAGATATTCCTAATACATAATCTAATCTCTCTATAAACATATATTTATTTATTTACTTTTAGATGAAAGACAAAAGTCTTAAAAATGAAGTACGTTTGGCGTTGCTTTCGTTGTTTGGTGTTTTAATGGGTAAAACAAAGTCCAAACAGGCTGGTACCACTTCACCACCACACCAATTCAAAGATAATGCCTCCTTTGTTGCCAGTACTACGGCCAGTATATTAAGCAACAATGGCGCATTCACTTTCTGTTTGGTAGTTATGGAATCATTGCTGCAACACTGGAAACGTGTTTCCAATGAAAATGCCAGCAATGTGCCAAGTGGTGCAGTGAGTGCCATCGCTAGTGGAACTAGCAATAGTGTTAGTACACCAGTTGTTACCGGCTCGGCGGTAACACCTTCTCAAAACACTCTCTTAAAACCAGTACGTCATGGTCCAAAACCAGATTTGTCTACATTGATTCCTCATAATTATTTGAAAAATTATCCCGACATATTTGAATCGTACGATGCTCTATTGACCGAGATTTCCGTACGTTTACCTTATCAAATTTTACGTTTGTCTGCCACCCATCCTGGCACTTATGATTGGTATCATAATTATTGCGAAAATATGACTTACACTTTGTGCGAATACATGATGCTTAATTTGAATGCTCTGCTAAGAAGACAAGTGCGAAAACTGCTAATGTATATTTGTGGGAATAAGGAGAAATTCCGTATGTTCCGTGATGGCCATTCATTGGATGTGCACTTTAATTATGTTAAAGATTTGTGTAATCTTTACAACACAAAAGTAAGTACTATTTGTATTACTAAAAATAAATTATATTTCGAGTGCAAAAAAACAACAAAATGCTTGTACACAGTTCTTGGAGTTATATTACAGAAATAATGAAAATTTCGCAGATTTCTGAAATCGAAAAAAATATGTAGTTTCGAAATTGGTTCAGTCACTCACTAAACCCTTCAGAAGGGAAAAAAGGTCACTTATATCGGGGAAATTATACAAAATTTAAAAAATTCGAAATCTACATCAAGCCTGATTAAAAATTCATTAAGGCTCAGAATAGACGGTGAAACGCAACTCCAACGAAATCTTTTTGAGATTATTTTTTTGAAACCAGTTTCCATATGATGAAATTAAGCACAATCATTTCATTTATTGTGCCGAAAAAACACGACAAAGCCGATTAAACGCAAACACGAATTTCCTGCACGCCGGTTTCAATACAACTGATTTCCAATGCGTTACAACCGGTTTCAAAATGGTCGCGTCATGTGCGGTCTCGCAAAGGAGTCTATAGTATGAACTCAAAAATAACTAGAAGTTGCAGTTTCGTTGCAGTTGCGTTTCACCATCTGTTATGGGCCTAAAGCATTAAGGAAGGACAAAAATTTAGAAAATCCCTTAAATAGCGAAAATTACATAATTTACAAATTTTGAAAAAAGCTTTAAATTGGTACAATGTCAAAACTGTAAAAAAATTAAAATGGATCAAATGAAATAAAATCACCTTTAATAAAGAAAATTAAGGATAATCGCAAAAAAAAATTTGCGGCAGCAACTCAAAATTTTATGAAAAATCGCAAAACTATAAAGTAGAATGACGAAACTTTCCGAAAAGTTGAAAGATCTCGAAGAAGCTTCAAAATTGAGTCAAAACTATTAAAACCAAAAATCGCTAAAAAAAAATATGAAAATTCGAAAAACAAGTTTTTAAGTTGTCGCTAAAAAGGGCCACTTTTTGAATACGAGATTAGAGATTCAAATTTAATCTCTATTTTATTTTTTGTTCGAAGATATCCGCAAACAACGTGATTTTTTCACTAAATGAGGTTTTTCGCTGATATCTCGAAAACGGTTCGTAGGAAAAAAAACAAGCAAAAAACGAAAAAAAACCAAAAAAGTCGTCAAAACGAGAAAAAACACTAAAACTTAAAAATCGTCAAAAATGGAAAAAACAGCAAAAGGAAAAAAACGCCAAACTAAAAAGAAAATCGTCAAAAACCGAAAAAATCGCCAAAGCGAAAAAAGCGCCAAAACAAAAAAAAAAATTGATAAAGCAAAAAAAAATCATCAAAAACCAAAAAAATCTCCAAACCGAAAAAAAACAGCAGAACTGAAAAAAGCGCCAAAACTAAAATAAATCGCTAAAACTAGAAATATCGTCAAGAAGTGAAAAAAACTTTAAACGCCAAAATCAAAAAATCGGCAAAAAAAAGAAGAAAAAATGTAAAAAAAACGAAAAAATCACAAAAATTAAAAAAAAACTACACAAATCTAAAAAAACAAAAAAAAATTTTTTTTAATAATTAAACGAAAAAGCAAAACGAAAAAATTTCCAAAATTAAAAAAGAGCTAAAACGAAAAGGGATATATGCACTGAAAAAAAACCATGCAACATATGAACGAAATCGTTCGTATATTTTACGAAAAATTTTGTAATTTCGCACCACGAAATTCTTTCGTAAAATGTACGAAACGAACGAAATTTTTGTATTTATTATACGTAGTATGTTTGGTGTTTTAAGAAATAATTTTATATATAATATGAAAGGGTTTCGTAGAAAAGAGAAACAAGTTTTACATTTTACGAAATATTTTCATAGTTTAAGGTAATATTTAGAGAATATTACTAAATATTTTTTGTGTTTACAAAAAAATTAAACAACTTTTTACATTTTTCTTATAATTAAAGTTTTTTTCTCAGAACTTCCATTTTTGTGCCCATTTTATTATCAAAATCCCCTTTTTGTTCCCCTCTCTGAAAATTTTCAACGGTAACGCTGTCTACAACTTATATGTATACGGGTCACTTAGCGCCCAATTTTATATGATCCAATATGAATCCAATAATTTTAGAACAAATTATATTGTCCATAATTGATTTCGTAATATGTACGATATTTTAGTATATTTTACGAAAAAACGTACTAGTAAATGTTTTCGTTACTTTCGTAAAACTATAAAATTCTGGTGTAAAAATTTATTCCGTAATATGTACGAAAGTTTCGTATATTTTACAAAAAGAAATAACTATGAAAAGTTTTCGTTACTTTCGTTAAATAATAAAATTCTGGACTCAACCTAATTCGTAATATGTACGAAAGTTTCGTAGATTCTACGAAAAAAGTAAATACGAATGGTTTTCGCTACTTTCGTAAAATAATAAAATTCTAGACTATAACTTTTTTCGTGGAATGTACGAAAATTTCGTAAATAATACGAAAAAAGTAACTACGAAAGTTTTTTTCGTAAAATTTTGCATGGATTATTTTCAGTGTGTGTATTCGTACGGAACCCTTCGTTTGCGAGCCAAAGTCGCACTTTACAGAATTTTTTTAATTTTTATGACGTCATATCTTCACAACCGATAGAGTGATAAATCCAATATTTGATATCCGACCAATTCCACGTAAAACGTCCCTACACAAGGAAAAAATAATTTTCTTATTTTAATCAAAATCACTCAATTGATGTCATTAAGAGAATGACAATTATAACAAACAAAAAAATACAATATTTAATATTTTTTTATCAATTTGAGACACTTAATATATTAATACTAAACACTATGCTCTCCCTCTTTATGTGTTTAGTATTTTTCAGATTTTCTTTTATTTTATTTTATTTATTATTAATAAAAACCCTTACCTCTGAAGAGCATATACTTTTTTTCCTTTTTATTGAATTAAAAAAATACTCGGCTAGAGTGTCTACATATAATATCCCGAATATCAAATAATTTAATGTCTTATTAATTTCTTATGAGTTTATCTTTATGTTATTTATATTGATGAAATCAATAAAAAGTTTTATTTCTTCGAATTTTTCAGATTTTCGTACCAGGTCACACCCGACGGTCACACCCGTCTAGTTTTTTTTTAAAGAAAAATTAGTTCTTGTCAAACAGTAAATGCATAATATAATCAAAAATTATTGTGTACGTTATAGTCAAAATTTTACAGAATTTATCTTGAAAGTCATAATTTTTTAAAACTAAGATTTGTAAGGCTACGCCCGTCACAGCTTTCTGATGATCTTTCTGTGAGCAGAAATCGTGTTCTTTCGTTGTCTAGGGGCTATTCACATATTAGGTAACTACTTTCCCAGTTTTTATACACCCCCCCCCCCCCCCCCCAAGGCATATTCATTACAGGTACCACCATAACTAAAACAAATACAACACCAAAAAACACATGTATTTTGTTGGTAGAAATACCCCAGAAATATGTCAAATCCATTATCTGTGAGTCGCACACATTCATAAGCTCTCTCAAATTTACTAACACATGCCCGTTGTTGATAGAAAAATCCCAGACATGTGTTAAAATCTATTGTCTGTGTGACGCACACATTCTCAAATTTACTAAGCCAGCTGTTGTTGTAGTGGTACCTGTTCAATCTACCTTGACCCCCCACACCTCTTTCGTAACGCTTTTTGCAAAATTTTCAGTAGAAATTATCTAATCCGTAACAAAATTTTAACTCCCACCCCCTGGCGCGCGTTACGTAATACGCGTTATGTGAATAGCTCCTACCCGTTATTCAACGTCTTTAAGCTTAACGTCCTTGCGAGTCGCAACCTTTTTAAGGAACAAATTTTATACTCTTGATTTATAACAAAAAATGTGTGTAAATTGGTCACACCCGACTAAATGGAATTACTCATCCATTACTCTAATATACTAAAAAAAATTCCACACAAAGTTTTATCCAAATTGAAGATGTTGCTTGATTTGAGCTGGAGTAATTCTATTCTTTTGTGTTTCAAAACATTTTGATTGGAAGTATACACATATATAATTTTTTTTTTATAATTTTTTGCTGGCTTACGACAAATTTTTGTAATGCTTGTGCAGCTCGTTTTAGTATGTACTCTTTGATATACAATATTTTTTATCTTAAATCTTTTTTATTCCATTTTAGAATATGGTTTTGAGCAATCAATCTATACCCATACTTAGCTATGACTCTTTAGTTGAACTAACAGAACACTTGAGAACATGTCAAGAAATTAGCCAAATACGTACCGGCAATTGGCAAAAATTCTGTCTTATTCACGAAGACGTCATACCCGTACTGATTGAGATTGCTTGCTATCAATTAGATGATGGCGTATCACCAATAATTCTACAACTATTGCAAGCAGCTCTATGCAATAATATACAAGCTGTTAAGCAGCAGCAACAATCAGCCGAATCAGCAAATGGATCGAGCACAGCAACAGGCGCTAAACTACGTTCCGATCGTGATAAATCGGAAGAAATTGAAATGTCTTTCGATTCGAAATTCGATGCAACACATTGCACAACATTTGTCCATCAGATTTTCCGCTTTGTATCCGATGCTTTGTTAAATAAATTTGTGCGTATCTTTTTGCTGGAAACCAATATTACATCCATTAGATGGCAGGCACATTCTTTGATTTATGCTATTTACGATTATGCCAATGATAAACAAAAGGAAAAATTAATTAATATATTGTGGAATATGTGGTCATTGGTACCACAATTTGGCCGTAGGACAGCACAATTTGTCGACATTTTGGGCTATTTAACCTTAAGTACAAAAGGTATAGCCGAAAGATTGCCAGAATTCACCGAAAAAGCTGTTGAGGTATTGAGACAACAAAATGATTTGTTAAGCAAACATCCGAATGCTTCAATATATACCGCTTTGGAGCAAATTCTACAAATGAATGGTTACTATTTGGAATCAGAGCCATGTTTGGTTTGTAATAATCCAGAGGTGCCGATGGGCAATATAAAATTGCCTTCTATTAAATCAGATTCAAAATTTACCACTTGTACAATGATTGTAAAATTGG
Source organism: Panzeria rudis (assembly GCA_956483635.1). Classification (NCBI taxonomy): domain Eukaryota; kingdom Metazoa; phylum Arthropoda; class Insecta; order Diptera; family Tachinidae; genus Panzeria; species Panzeria rudis. Next base: position 110,392,822 of record OY101449.1, read on the forward strand.
TTCAATGTCATACAATTTCCAAACTAATTATACGCATTGCTGATTTGAAACGTACGAAAATGGTTAGAACTATTAATATTTACTATAACAATCGCAGTGTACAAGCTGTTGTCGAATTAAAGAACAAACCGGCCATGTGGCATAAAGCCAGAACAGTTACTTTACAGTCGGGCCAAACAGAAGTGAAAGTTGATTTTCCTCTACCCATTAACGCTTGCAATTTAATGATCGAATATGCTGATTTCTATGAGACTGTTACAGGCTCGTCGGAAAATCTACAATGTCCGCGTTGTAGTGCCGCCGTCGCTTCGTATCCGGGAGTCTGTGGTAATTGTGGTGAAAATGTTTTCCAGTGTCACAAATGTCGCGCCATAAACTACGATGAAAAAGATCCTTTCCTTTGTCATTCGTGTGGTTTTTGCAAATATGCTAAATTTGATTTTAGCATTTATGGCCGTGTTTGTTGTGCTGTTGATCCCATAGAATCTGCTGAAGATAGAGCCAAAACAGTGCAAATAATACATTCTTCTTTGGAGCGTGCTGATCGCATTTACCGCCAACTTTTGGCTAATAAACAAATGCTGGAATTGCTGCTACAGAAATATGCCGAACATGGCTCATCAGATCGTTTAATGGATGAAAGTTTGGGAACCATCCACAGCACTTCGCAAGTAAATAAAATTATACAATTTTTGGCGCAAAAATATTGTGTTGAATCGCGTTCCTCTTTCGAAGAACTGTCAAAAATAGTGCAAAAAGTTAAAGCTTGCCGCAGTGAATTGGTGGCCTATGATCGTAGCCAAATGGATCAGACTAACTTGCCTCATTCTCCGGATAAAAGGGATAATTTTAATATCAATAAATGTTACGGTTGTGCTTTGGCTTCTACCGAACAATGTTTGACTTTATTGAGAGCCATGGCTTCAAATTATGATTGTCGTTTAGTTCTCTACAGTCAAGGATTGGTGGAAGAATTGGCTCAACATAATTTGCGCAGAGGCACGATACAAATACAAGATGAAGTACGTAATCTATTGGTGTTGTTGACCAAAAACAACAAGGATGCCTGTTTAAATCTACTGGATCTAATAAACGAAAGAGTAAAATCAGCTTTGTTTGGTTCTATACCATTATCTAACATAGACTCAGCCATTTTCCATGAAATGGAGCTGCTAAGGGTTTTAATATCCCAGGATGACTTTTGCTGGGAACAAAAACTAAAAATTGTCTTTGAATTATTCTTGAATACTTGTCGCTGCCCACGAGGTCCTGCTTATTCGGTTATACAACCTTGTTTGCACATTATGCTAAAGCTAATATCACCCACAATACCCTCCACAAAACTCAATCGAGACTTGAGTCCATCGGCTTTGTCTTCCATCAATTGCATAGAAGGATTAAGTGTAGATTTCCAAAAATGGTTGCAAAATGATCCACAACATTCATTTGAAGCGTGGAAATCTAGAATGCCTGCCAATACGCTTAAAGATCAAACTAAAAGCTACAAGGCATTTGTGGCAGCGGCTGCACAAAACACTTTACAAGATGAAAATATATTGACAGCTGTATTACAGTCGGTGCAATCTTCTGAACAACAAATTCTAAACAATAAGCCAGCTGAAAGGCAATCTTCACAAGAACCTTCCAATACTTCATCATCACCCGCTTCGGTACAGTCGGCCGAAAGTAGAGAAACCCGCAAGAGACAGTCAAGAGTCAAGTATTTGCAAGAGAAATATGGCCAAAAATGGCGCTTAAAGGTGCTTAATATTGGTAAACCTCTTAAACCACTAAAACTTACAGCCACTTGGTTGCAGCCCATACTATTTAATAACAACTCGAGATTCCGCCGGCCATTGGTATGCACTCTCATCACTGTTCTCAGCAGAACACATGATAGAAAGAGAGAAATTTTAAATTTACTTACATCCTTCTTGAAATATGTGGGAGAAGCTGGCGAAGCTAGCACTGATTTCTTATCTCTATATCGGCTCTTGGCCATAGATTCACCCTGGCGTCAATATTTGGTCTTAAAGGGAGTGTTAATAGAAATTTCCCAGTTGTTGACTGAAGAAATACAAAAAATTCATCGCTTAGAAGAAACTACTCTCTCATCTGACCTTTCTCAAGGTTATGCTTTAAGACAATTCGTTGAACTTTTGGCTTTGTTTTTGGAAAATCCCCAAATAAGACAAGTTTACAAAACTCGCCTCCTGGGTCCAGTATTAGAGGGCTATTTGTCATTACGCAAATTAGTGGTGCAAAGAACTCGTCTTATAGATGATGCCCAGGAAAAGCTCTTGGAAATGTTGGAAGAAATGACAAGTGGAACAGAGGAAGAAACGCGCGCATTTATGGAAATTTTAATAGACACTGTGGAAAAGACACCTATGAAGGATATAAAAACTCCCGTCTTTATATTCGAACGTTTGTATTCGATTATACATCCCGAAGAAAATGATGAATCCGAATTCTTTATGACCTTGGAAAAAGATCCCCAACAAGAAGACTTTTTACAAGGTCGTATGTTGGGTAATCCATATCCTTCCACGGAACAGGGTTTGGGTCCGCTAATGCGTGATATAAAAAATAAAATTTGTACCGATTGTGAACTAATTGCATTGCTGGAAGATGACAATGGCATGGAATTGTTGGTCAATAATAAAATTATCAGTTTAGATTTGCCCGTCAAAGATGTTTACAAGAAAATCTGGTTAGCAGAGGGTGGTGAACGTGATGCCATGCGTATTGTTTATCGTATGCGTGGTTTGTTGGGTGATGCCACCGAAGAATTTGTGGAGACTCTTAACAATAAGTCGCAAGAGGAAGTAGACACTGAACAGTTGTATCATCTTGCAAATGTTTTGGCCGATTGTAATGGTCTCAAAGTAATGTTGGATCGAATAGGCAGTTTACAAAATATCACCAGATCAAGAGAACTAATACAAGTGCTATTAAAATTGTTCTTAATATGTGTTAAAGTCAGGCGCTGCCAAGAAGTTTTGTGCCAACCAGAACTGGGCGCCATTAATACTCTATTAAAAGTCTTACAAATGTGTCTGCAATCCGAGGCTGACTCTTTGCAGTCATCCGTTACTGAACAATTATTGGAAATTATGGAAACCATATTATCAAAAGCAGCCAGTGACACTTTAGATTCCTTCCTACAATTCTCTTTGACGTTTGGCGGACCCGAGTATGTAATTGCTCTTATTGCTTGTACTGAATGTTCAAATGTGCGAAATAATCCATCGGTTCTGAGACATCTTATACGCGTCTTAGCGGCTCTAGTCTATGGCAATGAAGTTAAAATGAATTTGTTGTGTTTCTATTTTAAAGAAATTTTAGATTTTGATAAATTCGATGCAGAACGTACGGCTGAGGAAGAATTTAAACTTGAATTGTATTGTGTGCTGACCAATCAAATCGAACACAATTGCATAGGCGGTACTTTGAAGGATTATATTATTGGATTGGGAATTGTGGAAAAGGCCATTGATTATATAACACGCTATGCACCCTGTGTTAAACCCACTTTATTGCGTACCGATTCGGATGAATTAAAAGAGTTTATATCGCGACCTTCGCTGAAATATATTTTAAGATTCCTTACCGGTCTGGCAACTAAACATGAAGCTACACAACTGGCCATAAGCAAAGATATTATACCCATAATACATCGCTTAGAACAGGTGTCATCCGATGAACATGTTGGCAGTTTGGCTGAAAATCTTCTGGAGGCCTTATGCACCGATGCGGCTACGGCTGCTCGAGTACAAGAAGTAAGAGACTTTACACGTGCCGAAAAGAAACGTTTGGCTATGGCGACAAGAGAGAAACAACTTGATGCTTTAGGCATGAGGACTAATGAAAAGGGTCAGGTTACGGCCAAAGGTTCTATATTGCAAAAAATTGAAAAGTTACGTGACGAGACGGGTTTAACATGTTTCATTTGTCGTGAAGGTTATGCCTGCCAACCAGCAAAAGTCTTGGGTATTTACACATTTACTAAAAGGTGCAATGTTGAAGAGTTTGAACTGAAATCGAGAAAAAGTATTGGATATTCCACTGTTACACATTTCAATGTGGTTCACGTAGATTGTCATACATCGGCCATAAGATCGGCGCGCGGTCGTGATGAATGGGAACGAGCCAGTTTACAAAATGCAAATACACGTTGTAATGGTTTGCTGCCCCTTTGGGGTCCAGATGTCTCAGAGGCCGCCTTCTCTGGCTGCATGACTCGTCATGCTAGTTATATGCAAGAGAGCACTCAGCGCTGTGATATTTCATATACGAACAGCGTTCATGATCTTAAATTGCTACTAATGCGCTTTGCCTGGGAGAGAAGTTTCCATGAAGATGCTGGTGGCGGTGGTCCCCAATCCAACATGCATTTTGTGCCCTACCTACTTTTCTATGCAGTCTATTTGTTGCTCTCTTCACGCTCAGCGGCCCGTGATAGTAAAACCTTACTAACATATCTCACCGCTGCACCCTCCGAGAAATGGCTAGAGTGTGCTTATGAGGTAGAGGGGCCACTTTATATGCTTACAGTATCGTTAGCCCTACACTCTCAAGAAACTTGGCAAAAACATCGTTTAGCCCATTTAAAACGTCTCATAGCTATAGCTCACGCTCGTCATATATCACCTTCGGTGATATGCAAAGCTTTGTTGGCACCTGCTGATAGAAAAGAAAAGGAATATAGTGTCTATAAGCCATTCCTTATGATGTGGGCCCTTTTAGATCTCATCTACTATACACTTTTCAAGAGTGTTGCCACTCCTAAAGAAGAGGACTGGTCCATTTCTTTGTTTAACTACATAAGGAAAAACGATGAAACTATGTTGAAACATACGGATGTAATATTGGAAACATTTACTGTTGACTTTTTACCCTGTACATCGTTTGAAGAATTTTGTGACGTAGCCGGTAAGTAGTAAACAAAAAATGTGTTTTCCTCTCCCCAAAGATCTATTTCTATATTCTTTTTTCCCCCCACACATGTTCAGGTCTCTTTGGTGACATTGAAAATCCACAATCGTTTATAGAAGAAGTGTTACAAGCTTTGCCAACATCGGTGCCAGCTGCTTCTTCATCTTCATCGTCAGCAAATTAATATTCAGTTCAAGATTTTTGAATATGATCGAAAAAGACGATTACAATAATACACAGAACGAAATATAATATTAATTGCACTCGTATGAAATATAAAAACAAAATTTGAATTTTAAAATTAACACACATATTAACATATTATTATTATTATACTTATCAATGTTTTGCTATCACACTAACACTCAAATTATAATATTCCTTTCTCCAAGGCTTAATATTTCAACAATAAAATATCTATTGCATTATTCAATAAATTATTTGTTCTCCGATTTGGTTTATACATACAATTCTTGTAAAAAAAAACCCCCGACTACAAAATAGCACTGGCCACTTTTCTAATCGTAATGTTTTATTGTTCCGAAAAATTAATGTTTCTGCAAAGTTTCTTAAGAATCGGTTAAAGTAGAAGTAGCTGAAAAAGAATATTTAATTCGTTTGGCCGTGGCACTGCCCACTTTTCTAATCATAATGTTGTATTTCCAAGAGAAATAAATAAGTGTGCAAAGTTTCACATTAAGTGGTTAAGTAGAAGTAGCTGAAAAATAATGTTTACTTTGCATAGGCGTGGTACTGCCCCCTTTTCTAATCATAATACTATATTACCCCGGCAACTTAATCACCCCTATCGCGAATGTTATGGGAATAAGTTGCTTGTGAGCAAACCTATATCCACACTCCCAACAAATCGGTATCGCGAATTTTTTTTGCAGTTAAAATTTCTATTGTGAATTATTTGGGAGTAATACTTTCTATTGTGAACTGTTTGTCATTGTTTTATAAATAATTTGTGTATATACTTGTGAAAGGAAAATATACAAATTTTTTACAATTTAATAGCGTTTTTGTGTTTTTGTAGTGCTGGAAGAGGAGAAGCAATCCATAGAGATTGCATCAAAGATACATACGCGATAAATTGGATCCGTCATCGTTAACGGAGACAAAGTAAAACCAATACAGATTCAAGTGTGTTTGTCTCTAAATCAAATGTTCTTTACAGATTTCGCATTATTACAGTTTGAATAAAGATGGATGCCAATACCTTGAGCGTGCTAGAGAAAAATGTGTCTGCTAGCGGTAAGATGTTCGCGGTAAATCCCATAGTGAAAATGGCTGGCACTTTCACTGGCGCACATCTCTCCCACCAGACAATTGATTTGCTCTTTATTAACACTTGCGATTCTTTATTTAAATAATTCTGTACGCCATTTAATATAAACAATTTTCAAAATTGGTGCATAAATGGCAGACTTATATGTTAAGCAATATTTGAGGGGGGCGGCAAATCGCCTTACCGATTTTCAAAAACAAATTATGGGATCAAACTGCAAGCAAACCTTTTGAAACAAAATAATAATTAAAAAAATCGGTTCATTAATGAAGGGGTTATGCGATAGTCAATATTTGTGTGAGAAGGGGCGGGGCAATGGACAGCCCGTTTTTCGAAAAAAAATATGGAATTAAACTGCAAGCAAAGCATTTCAAACAAAAATAATTTTTAAAATCGGTCCATAAATGGAGAAGTTATACGATAATCAATATTTCCGAGGGGGGGGGGGGAGCCCCTCAATTTTCGAAAAAAAATTTTTTGAAAAAAAAGAATTTTGAAAATCGGTCCATAAATGGAGGAGTTATGCGATAATCAATATTTTTTTGGAGGGGGAAATTTCCCCAAGATTTTCGAAAAAAAATTATGGGACCAACCTGCAAGCAAAGCCTTTCAAACAAAAGAATTCTGAAAATCGGTGCATAAACGGAGGAATTATGCGATAATCAATATTTTGGGGGGAAAATTTTTCAACCCGATTTTCAAAAAAAAATTTATGGGACCAATCTGCAAGCAAGCCTTTCAAACAAGAATTTTGAAAATCGATTAAAAAATGACAGAGTTATGCGTGTACAAACATAAAAAAAGTAAAAAAACATACACGAATTGATAACCTCCTTTTTAAGTCGGTTAAAAAATTAATTCAGTAGAGTCTTATCTTAAATACAAATTACAACTTACATGTTCCCTTCTCGTTCTCATTGGCACTTGTTGTGAATTTATTTTGTAAAAAAATTCGCGGGAGTAAACATTTGCGATGCCAAATCTTTTTAAGTTTGTGAATTTGCTCCCAAAAACTATTATGGGAATCATTCACGATAGAAAATCAGAAAATTTGGGAGATTTTTCATGGGAATAGTTATTCGCGATAGGGGAGATGTGTGTGCAAAGTTTCATAAGAATCGGTTAAGTAGAACTATTTGAAAACGAATAATCCGTTTGGGCATGGCACTGCCCATTTTTCTGATCAGAATGAGTATATGAAGTTTCACAGGATCGGTTTAGTACAGAGTAGGTTAGGTTAGGAGGGCATTCACGACTCAAGAAGTAACACTTGGGTCCGTTAATTCGGTCCCTTTGTGATAGCCTAGAGCAGACAGGGCGTAATTAATCGTTAATTACGATTGTCCTGTCGCCGTATCAAACCATCCATAGTACAAGGATAGCTTGACTAGCCCTACATTTGCCAGACTGTCTAAGTCTGGGAATATGTTAGCGCCCAAAATCTGGCTAGAGCCGGACATTGACATCCGAGTGTCCCGAACCCAAGCCAGGTTACTCTCGCCATCTTGCCGCCCTAATGATAGCGGAGATTTCTGCTTGCAAGACCCTCTTACATTGAAGTTTTCCACATGGAAACCACCGCCAGTTCTGTTTCCCCTTTTGGAACCATCTGTGAAAACTGATCGCTCCATCAGGGCTAAGGGATGAAAAATACTGTTCTCTACTGGGAACAAGTGCGAGAAATAGCCCACCAGAACCTTCACCGGAAGCCAGTTCATCATGGTGAAGAGTGTTTCGTTGGAGTCAACCTGAGCGCACCTGTTATCAGGGTCGCTGTCAGCCGAAATAGTTTATCGAGTGTTTTGCGATGAGAGTCTTTTATCTAACGCTTCCCACAAAACTAATACGCCATAGAATAATATGGGCTTATCAACAGCTTCAAAGATCTAGTTGATCCCTCTGGGCTCTATACCCTAGCTGCGACCAATAGCTCTTTTGCACGTATAGATAGCCACGAGGGTCTTATCGGCTCTATACTGGCTGTTTAGGTTACAAGATAGTTTGCTATCCAGGGGCGTTACTTTGTAATTCGATTCGATGTTATTAACATTTCAATTCGAAAACATTTTCTTTCGATCCGAATTACAGAGTAACCCCCCAGGATTACACCCAAGTATTTGGCATTATCCGAGACTTTTAATGTGCTCCCGTTGAGTCTAGGAGGCACAAAGTCTTTGATTTTGTACTTTCTAGTGAAAAGCATCAATTCCGTTTTAGCTGGATTGACGCCAAGCCCACAATTGACATTCCATTCACTAACGAGTGCCAGCGCGGACTCCATACACTGAGATATTGTACTCAGGGCTTGCCAGAGATGGTTACTTCTACGTCATCAGCGTATGCGATAGTCTTAACCATCCTAGGCTCCAGACTTAGCAGCTGAGAGTTAATAGTCAGATTCCACAGGAGTTGTTATAGAACCCCTCCTTGCGGTGTGCCCCGATTGACTGCCCTTTAATCACTAACATTTCCAATCGAGGCACTTATGACCCTAGTTATTTGATAGCAGGTTCTTAACGAATCTGTAGATATCATAATCAACTCCTAGTTCCATCATATTCAAAATAATGGAGTCGGGCTTGGCGAAGTTAAAGGAACCCTCTATGTGAAAAAAGGTCATCATAGTGAACTCCTTGAGTTCAAGAGATTTCTCTATGTCGCCGATCAGAGAGTGTAGGACAGTTTCCACAGACTTGCCTTTGGTATATGCATGTTGTGAGAGAGAGAGAGAGAGCGAGAGAGAAATGTCACAGGTATGGGCATTCTCAGGTGTATGTCAATAGTTTTTTCTAAAGTTTTGAGCAGGAAGGATGTTAGAATGATCGGCCTGAAGTCCGTAGGTTTAGTGTGGGAAAACTTGCCACCCTTAGGAATGAAGATAACCCTGCACCTACTCCAGCAAGCTGGAATGTAAGAGTAGTTTAAGCATTCTCTATATATTACAGAAAGCTAGGTTATAACCAGGTCTATATTGCTCTGTAGATCAGCTGGTCCCGGAGATTTAAATGCATCAAAGCTGTTAATCGCCCACTTTAATGTGTCGATGTCCAGAGGGACGGTGACTGGTGGGTCTACGGGTGTGTATCAATTAGCACGGTGAGCGTTTCTTAACTACTCAACGTCCAACTACAACATGGTTTCAGTATGTAGCTAGGTACAACCGGTGAGGCTGCCAATATCTTACGCAAACGGGTGGTCTTAGAGAAACCCTCCAATCCACTGCAAATTTTAAATCTACTCACAGAGGACTTATAGCGCGACCAGTCACCTGATTTCGTCGCACCACCAAGGTGGTTTGCTCTTGCCTTTACATACCATAGGCTTGCAGCAAAAGTTTGTGGCATAGCGGAAAGATTCGCTGAATGTATCTACCGCCGAGCCAATGTCCCAAATAGTGTTTATTGTGGGAGCAGAGGTCAGGATATTTAGGAGGAAATTACTGTGCATCTTCCAGTTGGTTCTTCTTCTGTCTTCTGTTTACTATGGGATGCGGCCTAGATTCAAAAATCCCTATAGAGAAGTCAATATAACGATGGCAATTAAGTTGGTGTGCTGTGCACTGACCAATGTGATATCTAAAACCTCACTGCGGTTTGAGACGATAAAAGTAGGTTCTGAACCCCTATTAACTATTTACAAGATTAAAATCGAAAAGAAACTCACCTCGTGCGCTAGTGTTACTGCTACCCCAAGCAATATGGTGCTAGTTGGCAATACCACTTATAATAATGAGCATGCTTGCGCTTTCCGTTTTAGCCACAATCCCACATACCCTTTCATTTGGTAGATACTCTCCGTGGTCATGTGCCATATAGCTGGAGACTAGCCAGATAGTGCCAGAAGCTGTTTCCAATGCCGCAACAACGGTATCATTATAACTGTAATCAGATAGAATAAAGATACGTAGTTTTTACGCAGTAAGCAAGATCTTGTTACCTGTGCCCCAGGCAAACAGAAACTTGTAGCCTCTAAGGTTTAGCCCAGAAAACCGTCCTTGGTGGACCCAGGGTTCCTAGACAAATACTAGCTCCTCATCCTACTCAACCACGCGGAGGAGCATTTCAGCGGATGCTGCTTTATAGTGGTGGAGGTTGACTTGAGTCACCTTTACCATGCTCCATAGTGTCTACGACTGTGACGTTAACGTCCTCCTGGTCGCAGTCCAGAAGGGCGTCATCATCCGTGAAGTCCATTTGCTCAAAGAAGCCGCCCACCATCTCAGAGATGGATTGCGAGTCCGTCTGGCGTCAGACATCTATTTGTCTGTCCACTCCCTTTTGGTAGAGCTTCCCTCCGCCAAAAATCTCAAAGTGCCAGCCATTTTCATTATGGGTGGTACCGCGAACATCTTACCGGTAGCAGCAAGTTTTCCTCTAAGACGCTCAACAGGTATCATACATACGCGATTAATCGTTAAAGAAAAATTCGCCTGCTAGCAGCAAGATATTCACGTTACTACCCGTAGTGAAAATGGCTGGCACTTTGGCTAGCCCAAATCTCCTCCAACATACAATTAATTTGCCATTTATTAACACTTGTGCTCTTTTAATAAAATAAAAAAGTAATTTAATACAGTTCTAGCTTAAATACAAATTACAACTTACATGTTCCCTTCTCGTTCCTATCGACACTTGTTGTGAACTTATTTTGTAAAACTATTCGCGGGAGTAAACATTGGTGATGCCACATTTTTTAAGTTTGTGAATTCTTTCCCAGAAACGTTGTTATGGGAAACATTCACGATAGCAAATCAGAAAATTTTGGAGTTTTTTCATGGGAATAGTTATTTGCGCGATAGGGGGTGATTAGGCTAAGGTTTGTAACGTTATATTCAGAAAGAATGGGCATGGTTTCTTGAAATATTAATCATGCCCAATTCTTTCTGAATATAACGTTACGATCCTTAGCCTAATAATCAATTTGGATTCACAAAGCAAATACGTTCGAAATAATCATATTAATAAACCTTGTTTCGTTTGGGCGTGGTACTGCCCACTTCAATAAGTTTTAAGCAACCGTTCCAGTCGAATCCAAAACTGTTGTCAAATCGATCTTTTATATTCAGTCACTTTTTAGGACTTGTAAAATGGCGCAGAATGCTGCAAACTTGACCTAAGTCTCTTAAGTGGTTCGAGTGTGCGACCCTCAAGTTCTTTAACTTTCTTCATATCTGTACCATTCTTCTCCCTGAAAAATATGAAAAATTTTTTGATCCTTCTGAAAAAGATAAAGTTTTAACTTCTAAGGAACCTTATCATTTCGCCTTGTTTACACGCTGTTTACATTGGGAAACATTTGTCGTCGAACATTTTCTTTTACGTGTCAGTGATGAAATAGAAATATATACCAATTGTATTCCCCCTTTTTCACTCCTCCCTCTTATTCGCTCTTTTGCACTGAAAAATAAACAATGTTTCCCAGTGTAAATCAGCACTTACTTCGTTTTAAATGCGTCCTTAAATAAATTTTCCAACTGAAGAATAATTCGACATTTTACAATGGAATAATTTTCAGAATTTTTATTTTACAAAGTTTTATCAAGACATCAATTTATATACACAATTTTAATTTTTAACATACAGCAATTTAACTGTGACTACTACGACTACGACTACGTCTGCTTCTGCGTCTTCGACTAACAGTGCGCCCAGCACGTCGTGCACGAGGACTTTTCCTGCGTCTCCTGGCAGGAGCTTCCAATTCTTTCGAAATTTTATTATTTTTTCCACTATCGGACACGATTGAGTCCGATTCATTTACCCCTTCAGTTAGTTCCAAAGGGGCGGAGAAAAATTTATTTCTTAAACGCTGCACATATCCGAGCTGAACGCCACCATCGAGCGTTTTCTGAACAGAATCTTTAACATCGCTTACAGAAGCCTTTATAAAAGAGAAGAAAATAATATTAAGGATTAATAACAAACATTTTTTAAAACAATTAAATTCAAACTTTAAATGGTTGATAACTTCCAAACGGCTGGACCAATTTTCTTTAAACTTACGGCTCTGTTCTGTAAACCGAATCCGAGTGAATTTCTTGTTTTCGAAAAATAAATAATGCCCCCATTGATGTATTTTAAATCATATATAGTAAACTAATTTCAGATATATTTTAAGCTCTAAAAAATATTAAACTGCAAAAAAATTCTGAAAAAAATTTGCTATTAGTAGATTTAATTGGTCAAAATCGGGCGTTTTTAAATCGACTCGATTTATAGAACAGGCAGGATAGTCTAGAAGACTTTAGATCAAGTCACCTTTCAAACGAAAAGAAAAACTAAACTAAAATCGGTCTAGCCGTTTGTGAAGTACGGTACCACAGACATACACAGATTCAAGAGGATACAGGTAGAAAAGAGGAGACAACTTCTAAGCGGCTGGACCAATTTTCTTCAAACATAGTAGCTAAGAACACTCTGATCAAGTCACATATCATACAAACCCGTTTGGGCTGTACGATGGTGCAGATATACACACAATACACACACACACACATAAAAACTTATTATAACACCCTCTTTTTTGGTCGGGGGTTAAAAATAGCTTTTAACAAATATACTACAACTTACTCCCACGGTCTCAGCGATCAATTTTGAAATTTCGGTAACGGTTGAGGGCTTCTCTAAATTGTTTATGGCTTGTAAAACAAGTTGACCATTTCGATTGTGATTTTGATTTGACATGATTTAACTTATATTATATTATTATATATACACAAAATAAATTTGACTCGCTGAGAAAAAATATTTCACAAATTGAAGAAATTTTAAATATTTTTTTCCGATTTGCTTGAAAAAGCTAAATTGATTATAGAAAAAAATTTAAGCTAAAGTTATTTTTATACAGTTTATACAAAGTGGTTACTGTAGTGTTAAAAATTTGTCTCGTTTGGACCGATGTTGTTACTGTTGTGTTCTTGTTAAAACAAATGTTAGAAAAACGATGCACAGTGGGGACTTTTGCAAAATAAGTGGTAATAAATATGTAACAGCGGCCCAAAGTTGACTACCTGGGACTCAAAAAAAAAAAAACATTGAGGTTTGTAACTTTTTTAAATGTCTTCCGATTTTAGTTAACTCTGCAGTTACACGTTCAAGAAATTGCTTTCAAGTTGATTACACACACGTATTGCTTGTTAAAACTACTTTAAATTGACGCTATGACGTAGGCTGCAAGCAACTTGATACTCAATTTTGTTTTCAAGATGCCGTCGTCAAGGGATTAACAACGAAACAGTAAAACCCGGCTATAACGAATTATCGGTTGTAACGATCTAAGTCTAAAGTGTCGACGTTTTGGTTGCCATTTTCATACAAAAATAATTCGTAATAGCGAATTCGTAGTTAACGAGTCCTCGTTTGTATCGAACTACGCTTACTGCGAACTTGTCATAGAGCGGTTTTATTTTTGTTGCTGTTTGCACAAAGTTCGTTATAGCCGAGTCTTTCTGTAATTTACTTACAATAATAGAGATCAGCTGTTTAAATTGAACGAAAAATTTAAAGAAAACTTGAAAGAAAAATTGAAAGCAAGTTGGTAGTCAATTTCAAAATGTTTGAGTGTGTTAGCAAAAAAGTGAAACTTGAAACAAAACTTGCAGCAAAACTTGAACGTGTAACCTCCAAGTAAGCTAAACAATACAAAGGAAAAATGTATTCAATTGTGTTTCCGTATCTCTTCTAGTTTAAAAGATATTTAACTTTAAAGAAAAAAATGTTATTAATATGATTATTTCGATGATGATAAATTTTTTTTGTAAAGTGTGGTATGCAGTTCTTCCTGAATTTCAGGCTGCCATAAGAAGTATGTGTAAAAAAAAACAAACTGAAATTCAGGCTCTAAAAATTTTCAGGCAACTTTCCGTTTGGTAGTACGCAGCTGAAAAGAAAAATCAACACAAATTTTATACTCTGTGTAATATGTAGTAATTTTATGCGAAATATCCTATACTTTGGAGTTGCACTTCCTTTTCAATTAATTTAAAAAAAGTTTTATAAATTTGGAGAGCCATATTTTCTTGACTGACTTCTGAAATGTTAAAACGTACCAATTTGACATTATTTTACATCCGGTCCTTACCGTTTGGGACTATATGCTGTATCTCGTTATAATGATCCAACACAATAGCATGGCCCGAGTCCAATTGCATAGTTTTTGCAAAACTATCAAATAGTCTGTTAATTACACGTTCCACAAAAAAAACCTAGTTATATACATATCATTTTACCTTCAGCCCAATTATGAATAACAATTCCCCAGGAGTTTTTTCCCTATTCCCTGTTCCCCTATTCTAAATAAAATCTCCCCGGGAAAATTTTCCCTTTTCCCATTCCTCCTCTTCTAAATTACAATTTCCCCGGGAAAAGACTCCCAGGGAAAAAGTAAGTATTCTAAATATGAGGGAGAGGGAGAAATTCTTGGGTAATTCAATTGTATGTATAAGCATTTATTTAGGACAACAAGTTTAAATAAACACCGGAATGTTATATTTCTCTTGTTTTACGCATTTTTATCCACGCCGCACCAAACATGCGCTTCAATAACATGAACTACTTCTGCCTTCGGAATAAATGTTTAAAACACATAATAGACTTGTTCCGGTTTAAAAATTTACAATTTCCTTTTTACACACAATCATTAAGGGATGTATTGCATCTGACCCTGGCCTTGTACCAGTTTTCGCTTCACTTCCTCCGCATAAAGTTCTTCTGAGAGCATCTGAGTGACTACACGGTACATTTTACTTTTTATTTAAGCAAAAACAAATATTTATGTATATTAACACACAATCTTATGATCAACGAAAACATAAAATTTTTATAAATTTTTATTACTGAACTCTGCGTTAGTGCAGAATAAAATGTAAACACTAAACAGCTGATCCATATTTTCCCTCTCCCTTATTTGTTTATTCCCCTGTTTTTTTTAGATTAGGAGGATTTTTCCCCGGGAACAAATGAATGGGAAGAGAAAAAACTCCCCGGGAAAATTCATAATTGGGCTGCTTATTGTAGACTGTCCCCCAATATTTCAAGGATTTAACAAATTATCCTGCTTTCTCCTCCGATATTGAAAACAATTATTAAATTTCGATTCACCAGTTAGTAATACAGTCCAATTATGAACAATTCCCCGGGAGTTTTTTCCCTATTCCCTGTCCCCCTATTCTAAATAAAATCTCCCCGGGAAAATTTTTCCTTTTCCCATTCCTCCTATTCTAAATTCTTGCGAGTTTTTTCTCCAAACATTTTGAAGGGAACTTATGCAAAAACTTTTATTTCAAATTAAAAAATGTGAAACAATTGCATAAGCATTTATTTAGAACAATAAGTTTAAATAAACACTGGAATGTTATATTTCTCTCTTGTTTTTGTCATTTTTATCAACGCCGTGCAAACTTGCGCTTCAAAAACCTGAACTACTTCTGCCTTCGGAATAAAGTTTTTAAACCCACTAAATTTTGCACGCATCCTTCAAGTTCACATAATAGTTAAATGGAGGATTTATTGCGGTTAAAAAAAATTTACAATTTCCTTTTTAACACACAATCATTGGGGACTTAATACATTTGGCCCTGGCCTTGGCCCAGTTTTCGCTTCACTTCCTCCGCATAGTGTTCTTCCGAGAGCATCTGAGTGACAACACGGTAAATTTTACTTTTTATTTAAGCAAAAACAAATATTTATATTAACACACAATCTTATTATCAACGAAAACATAAAATTTTTATTCACCCCTTGGGAATATTCATTCACACCGAATGTTATTCACACCGAATGTTATGGGAATGAGTTGTTTGGGAGCAAACCTATATTCCCATTCCCAACAAAACAGTATCACGAATATTTTGGGAGTAAAAGTGTCTATTGTGAATTATTTGGGAGTAATAGTTTCTATTGTGATTTATTTATCAGTGCTTTATAAATAATTTGTGTACATACTTGTAAAAATAAAATATACATATTTTAAAGAAATTAATAAAGTTTAACTGCGTTTTGTGGTCCTGGAAGAGATTGCAGCGAAGATACTACTGCTAGCAGCAAGATGTTTGCGGTACCACCCGTAGTGAAAATGGCTGTCACTCTGGCTAGCGCACATCTCCTCCAACACAATTAATTTGCTATTTATTACCATTTGTGGTCTTTTAATAAAATAGAAAAGTAATTTAATACAGTCCTAGCTTAAATACAAATTACAACTTACATGTTTCCTTCTCGTTCCCATCGGCACTTGTTGTGAACTTATTTTGTAAAATTATTCACGGGAGTAAACATTGGCGATGCCACATTTTTTAAGTTTGTGAATTCGCTCCCAAAAACTTTGTTATGGGAAACATTCACGATAGCAAATCAGAAAATTTGGGAGTTTTCTCATGGGAATAGTTACTAAACAGCTGATACATATTTTTCCCTCTCCCTTAATTGTTTATTCCCCTGTTTTTTAGAATAGGAGGATTTTTCCCCGGGAACAAATGAATGGGTGCCTCGGTAGGCTAGTGGGTAGTGTGCTAGCCTATCATTGTGGAGGTTGTGGGTTCGATTCCCACCATATACTCTGGTCTGTTTCACTACAACGAGTGAAGGTCTTTGTTACTATTCTCGTTTAAATTAAGTTATGATATAATTTGTAATTGTATTAGTAACATTTAGTAAGTAATACCATATTTACACTATGCAACTTTGTTGCATGCAATTTTCATTTTAAGTGAGAGTGCTGAAATAGAAATGTATACATTTTGTATCTCTTCTCTGTCTTTCTCACTGAAAAAAGAGAGTTGCGTGGTGTAAATATGGTATAAGTAAGTAAGAGAAAAAACTACCTGGGAAAATTCATAATTGGGCTGATACATTATCCGAAACACAATTATTTTAATTTGTTGTTCTAAAAGAATTTTAATTTGTTGTTCTTATCGAATTTGCCTTGCCTGACACAAATACGCGTTGGACTAATAAATAAATAACAATATTATTTAATGAGAATACATTTTTTTATTAAAAGTTTTTCTTAAATATTTTTTTACATACATATAAAAAATTCTTGTTGCTAATTTTATTTACTTTCTTATAAACACAAACTTCGTTTCGTATGTACATATACATAGATATATGTATGTATGTATGTATGTATGTATATGTACTATATACGCATATAAAAAGGACGGATTTCAATTCAATTATATAAAAAAATTTTCTCATTTAATTACAAAATATAAGTATTTGCGTACATAAATAATATATGAAAATGAATATTACAAAATATGTAATCAAATTTGTTTACTACATGCAAATTCTTTTGGATGGATTTCTTTTCTATTATTCAGCCTATTTATAGAATCCAATATAGATTGTTTTGGCATCACTTTCTCTGCCAAACCGACAATTTATGAAATTCGTTTGTGATTGAATTTGGAATATTCTCTTTAGAAAACGGAATTCAATATTCAAGAAAGAATTGGAGTTCAGAAACACCACTTTAGGTTCTGCTTTTAACAGCTAAAATATTTTGTTCCCATCCAATCACTAATTTTGTAAATAACGATATTTTTAATTTTGAGCGAAAATAAAACTCATTTCAAATGCAGCAATTTTGTTACGTTTTCATGTTTTATTGCCAATACAATCCGTAACGAATTCTATAAATAGGCTGATTATTTTTTACTTAAAAACTAAATTACTGGTAAAAGAAAATGTAAAAAAGAAGAAAATAAATCTCTTTGAATAAAATATTAAAAGTTAATTTGTAATTGAAAATTAATGGAGATGAAAGGAGATTTTTTTTTTCATAACAGTTGGAATTAAAATTGATATGATTTCTAAAATCTAAGGCATTTTTGTTATTTTGATATTCAATATATGTTATAGTAAGACACTTTAAGGTTTATAAATGTATTTTGAGACAAATCATTGTTTTTCTTTTAAGAAGTCCACACAAAACACACTTGGTGTGTTTAAATTGAAAATTAGAAAATTTTATTTTGTTTTTGTAAAGCTTTTTCTTTTTTGTAAAATTTTAAATCAAGAGCAATTGTTTTATATTATTAACATATTTTTCTTCTTATTGGTTGTTGGTATTTTTATTTGTACACTTCTGAGATTTTTAATAGGTCTGTTTCTGTACGTGCACAAAGTTAACCAAACTTAAGCGAACACTTTTTTTAATATAAAATTTTTATAAAGAAACAATTTTTTTTAAGTTTGGCCAAGCTTTGTGTACGTAAAGAAATCCACCTAATTTAATAAACTTAAAAATAAATTAGTAAATATATTTTTTAATAAAAAAAGTTGCATTCTTTAGTATAAAAACTACACATGGACGGATATAATTTGTTTTGAAAATATTTCGCATATTCGAATTAAGTTTTATAATTCCTTAAAGAGATTTCGTTTCTTGTTTTATTAAAATTCTGACTTTTTACTTACATAAAAAAATACTACACTTCATCTATTACTCCAGCACTTCTAAACTAACATTGAGTTTAGCATATTTAGAAATACATATGTACGACTGCGCATTAAGTATATGAACACACTAAAAACTAATAACGATACTGACATTGATGCCCGCCATCCCATATTATAAATAGAGCAATATGGACACTGGGAACTACCACACACTTCGCAGATATTCAGCAGATATGTTGGCAAAGCATCAAATATTGTCTCATTGAAACGTTCTGAAATAAAAAAAAGGATATGTTGAAAATTTATTGTAAATTAAAATAATTTTTTAAAGTTAATTTTATATAAACCCAACTTATTTCGACCAATCGGCCATGTCACAGAGTTCAATTCCGTTCTGAAGCGGAATTCAACCCACCTCATTTTTGTAGCAGATGGTGTCTAAAAAAGAAAACTAAAATACGCAAATTTGTCAGGTGTGTCCAAAGTGTTGGCGGCGCTGGTATATGATCCGGCTAAAGCTTGACATCTTGGGGTGGATTGAATTCCGTTTCCGAACTGAATTGAACTCTGTGGCATGGCTGAATATGTATATCAGATGATGAGATGAACCTAACCCACATGTCTTCCAAGTTTATATTGTACTTGTCTTAATTTTGCTGTTCATTTTTAGTCTAGTCTTTTGAGTATAACTGCGATTGGTCGCAAAACCCAAGATTATTAAGTTAAACTAATGGCTCGATTATCGATGGCAACCGAACTTCAGTTGCGTTACCAGCCGGCAACTGAAAATTTGTGGTTGCCAGAAAAGCATTAAAAAGCAACTGAAATTGACAGTTTTCAGTTGCCATCCGTAATATGATTTTTAGCAACTGGCAACGCAACTGAAGTTCGGTTGCCATCGATAATCGAGCCATAAATGCCAATATATTGTATCAGCTTATTATTAAGGGCCCCAAATGTAAGAATTGTTCCAAAAATAAGAAAACCTGCATTAAAATCCGTGTTCAAATTTTTGGCGCCAAACTGGAAAATTAAAAATTGCGCCAAATGTTTTGTGCCATTCTTCATTTTTAGGGTTCCGTACACCAAAAGTTCCTGATGAATATGAGATTTGCAGCAGTTTAGCGGTACGCCTACCATTTGATCCGTGTCTCGAGTGTTCGTTCGAGCCCCGGCTTTGGCTAATTCGTCCGCAGCAATGTTTCCGGGCACATTGCTATGCCCTGGGACCCAGAGTATCTCTAGGTTTGAATGTCTCGCTATCTCATTTAGAGACATCCGGCATTCATACACCAAAGTGGATGTCGTGTAAACACCCGATAGAGACTTGATCGCAGCTTTGCTTTCCGTACAAATTTGGATATCCTCGTCGTATATCCTATAGTACCTCATCCAGTTAGCTGCTCTTTTTATGGCTGATATTTCGGCCTGTAGCACGCTACATTTATCCTGTAGCTTAAACTTAATTCTCTGTTGATAACGGGGAATAAAGACGCCGCCACCCACTCCCACGTCCGATTTAGATCCGTTAGTGTAAATCTCCAGCACGTCCCTCTGACGAGGAGAGGAATAGGTGAGCAGTAATCAATGTTTTCCGGCAGACCGTTTAGGATTTCCAAAATGTTGGCGTGTCCCTTGGATGCCTTTTTCCATGCACCTGCTGCCTTGAGCCTGATCGCAGAGTTCATGGCCAGTTGTCTGACCATGAGATCAGCTGGCAGCCAATGCAACATTGTGAAGAGAGCTTTTGATGGAGTGGTGCGTGGAGCGCCTGTAATAATCAAAGCTGATGTACGCAGGATCCTTCCTATGATCCGACAATAGGTGATCTTGTCTAATGCAGTCCACCATACTAGCGCGCCATTTGTGAGTATGGGCTTTATTACCATGTTGAAGATCCATTTTGAGTTCTTTGGATTTATTCCCCAGTTCCTCCCAATGGCCCTTCTACATGTATATATGGCCGCGGCCTTATTTGCCCTTGACTTGACATTACGGTGCCATGACATTTTCGAGTCCAGATATATGCCCAGGTACTTCGCACTGTCAGACAGCCTAAGTTCAATTCCGTTTAGAATCGGAAGTGGAAAGGATGGTATCTTGTATCTTTTTGTGAAGAGTACGAGATCGTTTTCTGAGGGTTAACACTGAGACCACTTTCGGTAGTCCACCTGCTGATAGTTCTCAGTGAATCCTGCAGTCGCTGTGAGATGCTACCCGGGTATTTTCCAGTAACTGCCACAGCTATATCGTCGGCTTACGCCACGGTTTTAAACAGCTTGAAATCAAGTTCCATAAGCAGAGAGTTTAAAGCGAGATTCCACAGAAGAGGGGACAGAACCCCCTCCCTGCGGAGTACCTTGTGTTGCTACCTTGCAGATTTTAGCCCGCCCCAGAGTGGATACAATAACCCTATAGGTTAGTAGATTCCAGACTAGGCTTATTATCGACTGATGAATATTCAGTCTACGTAGAGCCATTATAATGGTCTCTCGTTTCACATTGTTGAAAGCACCTTCAATGTCTAGGAAGGCCACCAATGCATATTCCTTCTGCTCCATTGATTTCTCGACGAAGTCAACGAGCGAGTGGAGCGCAGTCTCAACCGATTTGCCTTTGGTGTAGGCGTGCTGAGAGGCTGATACTAGGTTCGGATTTATCTCCATTCTGAGATGGAGATCGACGATCCGTTCCATGGTTTTGAGAAGAAAGGACGACAGACTAATAGGTCTGAAGTCTTTCGGGGAGGTGTGGGAAGTTTTACCCCCTTTGGGGATGAATACTACCGAACACCTATGTAGTCCATGAAGCTGGTATATACGACAGCCGAAAGCAGGCTGTGTATATCCTTATTAGCCATGGCGCAATTATTTCCGCATTTTGCTGTAGAACGGCTGGTATAATGCCGTCCGGACCCGGTGATTTGAACGGGCCAAAACTATTTATCGCCCACATAAGCCTTTCCCTGTTTACGTAGAACTGTCCCTACAACAATAAAAATAACAGACATTTTGTTACTGTAAAATGTTTCCTGAATGTCAAAAACAGAAAATTTTTTCATAGACTTTTTTCTCTGATAAAGCGAATTTGACATTCGTGAAATATAAACCCACAACTACAGCTGCGCTGACAGTTTTACCTTGAATTATTGTATCATGTATAAAATTAAAAAATAATGGTTGCGTTCAAAATGAAATAGTTTTCATGATTTCTTAAATACTTATTTCTTCGAATGCATTGTTAACGCAATCGTAAATTCTAATAAAGCTGTAGTTTTTGAACTCATGATTATATTTAAAATATTGCATTAAGTATCCAGCGGAAAAGGAATGCAACAAAAGAATTGAAGCACCACATTGAAATATTTTCCAGGTGTATGTACTTTAAAACAAGGCCGACTTCCTAAACGCCAAAATGCATTGCAGTGATGCAGTCTTATATGCTTTGTTGTTGTAAACAATGTAAAGTCGCATCACTGTAATGCATTTAGTAAGTCTGGCCCAGTTTTAGCTCATATCATATCTTAAAGTCCGAAGACATCGGTTTCGTAACCCATATGTGAGGCAAAATTTTATGTTTTATTAATATTTGCGGAAGCATGCAAAAACGGGTTTAAATCATCGAGTTTTATCGGTCATAAGCAGTCATTCGAATGACGCTAATGTCATGCAATCATGCAAAAAATAAGATAAAAATTGTTCAAATGATTTTTTTTTTGCATATTTTGAATTACACAGAACGAGTTTTCATCCAACGAAATTTATTACTAAAAAAAACATACCTGGGGCATAATAATCATACACACGTATGGGCAAATATCTAGACATATTAGCTACGGGGTACCAACGTTCAATAGTGAAATTAACACAAACATCTTCATGATCCAACTGAAAATATTAAATATATAAATTAAATATCTGTTATAAAAAAGTTCTTTATTTACTTTAAAAAACTTTTTATGGAATTTGCACTTACATAATCGAAATAGAAGACAACTTTTCTAGGCAAATATTTAGCTCTACGAAGATTTCGCACACGATTACTTAAAACATATGAATCTAATTTCTGTTGTTGAATCCAATAACCCGTTGGTATGGCTACATCCAATACAACCATGCCAGAACGCTCCGATTCATTATGATTTATCCAACTAAAATGAATAAATAGTTGAATAAAATAAATTTCAAACTACGAAAAAGTTGTCAAGCAAATTATTTATAAAAATTACTTTTATAACACTTTAATAAATCAACTTTTTGTTTATTTATTAAAAAGAGAAGCTTACTTTTGGCACGCTATGTATGAGATATGAGACTGATTTCTGCCATGGAATATAGCTCTAGTGTTTAGACCAAATGCTGGTACAGGTGGTTTTGTTTGGAATTTTTCTATGTCGACATTGTATTGAACATGCATTTGTAAAATTGCATAACCAGCACCCTTGGCTTGCACTTTAACAGTACCCCAGGCATCAGGAATCTAAAATATTTTAAGAAGAAAAGTTTCAATTAAATAAGATGAGGAGACATTAGAAAAATTTTAATTTTTTTAAACCACTTAACTTAGCCTCTGTCAAATAAGAAATTTGAAATTTGTGAAAATCAGATGTACTGTTGTATACACATTTATCTTGCCATTGTAAATAAATATAACCTTAAACGCGACTTTTAATCTATATATGCGGCATTCCACGCCAAATCGGACGGTTTGAAAAAAAATTTTTATTGTCCTAATTTTATGATATTTTTAGTACTCCTCAAAATAGCCTTCCTGTTGAATTTTGATTTTTTGATTAATCGGTTAAAAGATATTAAATCTTAAAAAAATCACTTTTTTAGTTTTTTTGCAAATAACTTTCTTAAGCCCTTATGACACTACATTTTTTCTTCATTTTTCAAGTTTTGGAGAACAGTGCAAATATAATATAATGGTAAATTTTACAAGGTGCAAAGAGTTCAGTTATATTAAGATAAATACCATATTGTCAAAGCTTTTACTAATGTTATCGATAACAAATGGGGGCCTGTCAAAAAAAATGTAAAAATGTTCAACTTAAAATTGACATTTCAAGCTTGAAAGATTAGAGTGTTGCCAAGTTAGCTGTTTATTCACGAATTCAGCTTCTTAGCGCCTCTTTTTTCAATTTTTTTTTCTTTTGTCGTTTTATTATAAATAAAAAGTAGGCAGCACTTAAAGAAGCCATTACGTTTTGTTTACATTTTGTATAGTTGTTTCTTTCTAGCATTTGCTATATCTTTCTTTCCATTCTATAGCAAAACAATGCAAGAAAAATGTAGTGTCATAAGGGCTTTAATAATGGTCCAAATTGCAAAACTTTTTTTAATTTTTGTTTTTCGATAATAAAAAATATAAAAAAATTCAAAATGTTTTTGATTTTAATTTTTAGGTTCGAAATTTCAAATCTTATTTTTGAAAATGAGTGTATCCTTCGATTCGTTGCAAAAAACGGCATTACGGATGGCAACTGGCAACTGAGAACTGCTAATTTCAATTGGTATTTAGTAATTTTCTGGCAACCACAAATTTCCAGTTGCCAGCTGGCAACGCAACTGAAGTTCGGTTGCTATCCATAATCGATCCATTAGCTTCTATCCACTCAACAACTTTTAAGGCCAGTCCGGTAGGTAATGGTACTTTTGAAAATGACGATTTTCGGTAAAGGTCTTTTCAAAATGGCGATTTTCGGAAAGGGTACTTTTTATAAATGTATAGTACTTTTTGAAAAATGTACTTTTGAAGATACTTTTTGAAAAGTATTATTTGTTTAAACTATATAGTTTCTTAAATGTACTTTTTGAAAAAAGTATTTATTAAAAAATGCACTTTATTGAAAAAGGTACTTTTTTGGATAAGGGTTTTTTTTGAAAGAATTTTGTTTTTTTGAAAATTAAACTTTTTTGAAAATGTACTTTTTGGAAACGTACCTTTTGGAAGTGGTTACATTTTGAAAAATGTATTTTTGACAAGGTATTTCGTAAAAAAAAAAGTTTTTGAAAAAGGTACTTTTTTTTTAGAAAATATACTTCTTTATTAATATGATTATTTCGAACGTATTTGCTTTGTGAATCCAAATTGATTATTATTCTAAGATTCGTAACGTTATATTCAGAAAGAATTGGGCTTGATTAATATTCCAAGGAACAAGGGAAAAATTAACATCAGCTTAATTTTTTAACGTACACAGCAGAACAGAAAGTGGTGCTACTCTGTTCTGCTGTGTACGTTGAAAAATTAAGTTGATGTTAATTTTTCTTTTATAATTTTTTATCTTTCTCATAAAGTACTTTTTTCATTTTCATTTCATTTATTTTGGATGAATAAATGAAAATGAGAAAAGTACTTACTTTATGAGAAAGATAATCTTTGAAAATGGTACTTTTTGAATGATTTTCTTACTGAAAAAGGTACTAGTTTGAAAAGGTTCCTCTGTTTGAAAAGGAACCATTTTTTATAAGTAACTTATGTAAAATGTACTTTTTGGAAAACGTTCTTTCTTTAAATGGTACTTTTGAGAAGTTCCATTTTTATTGAAGATACAATATATGTATGTGAGGGCCCTGATGGAAAGGTATCTTAGAATCACAACAAGAATGTTGTTTTGGGAGAAAATACCAAAACATACAAAAATAGACCTCTTTTAGACACGGTCCAGCTCACGGGCGGTCATCGCTTGACCCCGCAAATGTTTTGGGAAACCTCATTAAAAAGGCGGATCTTTAATATGAGAAGGGTAACAAAAAATTTTTTTTCTGTGAGTCGGTTTAATGTAATATAAAAAGGCGTATCTCGATTTGTTTTCCAAATCGTGTTTTTAACGTTTTCTGGTAGTCAACTTCTAAATACACCCTCCCTAAAGAAATAAGTAAGCTATAGTTGAAAATAGCGTTTTTATTATGAAAATTCGAGTTACGCCTTTTTTATATTAAACCATCGATATTTAGATATTCACAGAAAACTGATGATAAAAATTCAGTTTATTTTCTCAAATTAGGAGATTGAGCTCTTTTTTCCTTATTTGACTGGACTAATTATAATGCACATAATTGTTTATGTATCAATTACTTACATCAATATATTGTAATTGCGCCAAATTAGTATCATCTATATGCAAAGTTTTTGGTTTTCCTCCTTGAGATGAGGCTTCAATTTCTACCGTCAACGATGAAACTTCACGTATACGCGAGTGTACTGTATATTCGACTAGAGCACGTAGAGCTGTACCTGTATCCTGTGTGGAGGCCCAACCGCCATCGTTTAAACGTTGAGCATTCAACCATCGAGCTATAGGATCAACTGAAAATTCGCGACGTGATACATAAACCATTAAGGCATAAGCTGTCGTTTCAATATTCATGGAATCGTATTCGTATGGCAGACGTGGTAGAGAAAACCATTTTTGATTCTCCAATTTTTTTGGTGGCGGAGGAAGTTCTTTGTTGCCCCAATACATATAGTCACCCACAACACGTGCATGCGTTCTTAATATACTAAAAACATGTTCGGCCATGGGTGATTTACAAAGCAGTAGAGCATAGGCGGTAATGGCCACATCGTATGGTTCTGGTGTATCTTGCAAAAACTGCATATTACGCTCAATCCATGTTATAGCTCTCTGTTGAGCCAATGCCACTCGAGCCCCCAAAGAGCCGGAGAGATCTTTAACAGTGGCCAGTGTTATGAGCACATGAGAAGTTAAAGTCACATTACGATTTTGTAATGTGTGATTGGCAAAATTAGTTGTATTCACTTTACGATCTGGCAACCAGGTTACCTCATAGAAACTACCTTCCGGCAGTTGATGTTGCAGCAACCAACGTATGTTCTTTTCTATTATCGTAGAGTCAATGTATATATAATTTTCCCATTCATAAAAGGAAGCCTCTTGGAAAACACGTACACAATACGATGTTAGCCACACAGAGGAGGCAGAATTGTTCCAGTCCGATCGAAATAGGGAAAATGAACCATCCGGTTTCAAAAAACTCAGTTGACGTTGATACGCAATATTCATGTGATAGAAGGCTTGCTTTTCCAAAGTCTTATTACGTTGATTTATTAGACGCATATAGAGCAGAGTGTATACGTTAGCGGCAAAAGAGAAGGCATTTTGTTCGGCTGATTCCATGGGCAAGTAAAGTAATGAGGTAGCATTTACTGGCATAGTGGGAAATATGGGTCCTACAACATCACCAACAACAGAAATGCGTGCCCTATTAGAGCCATATACAAAATAACGATCGACTTGATAGGGAATTTCAGGTGTTTGAGTTATATTTACATGCATATATTCAAAAACATATGCACGATTGGAAAGATCCATTAATATCGACTGATGGCGATATTGAGGCAAGCCGTCAGACTCCACATGTAAACGTCTGGTTATAACATCTGTACCCAAAAGTGTGGCAACATGTAATTTTACCTCTATATCACCCAAACGTTGTGGTACTACGGGCACATACACTACCGTTGTGCCTTGAGCGTCTAGATAAATAAAGAATTGTTGTTCACCAAAGGAAGTTCGTGGATTATACGATCTTACTATGCCATTTTCTTCAACATGTACAAATTTATAGTCAGGACTAGTATGTAAAACTACTGTCGCTTCAATAGGAGTAGTCATATAATTGAAAACAGTAACTCTTATGCCGATTTGTTCACCCTGTCTACAATCTGTGGGCATTTCGACGTTAATAAAGAATGGTTGCACTCCCACATATTCAATAGCCTTGTTAATCATTCCAAAACCTTTCGATGGACTAACACTAAAAGCACTGACCATCCAGTAGGCTGGTCTATCTGGTACCTCAACATTAAACATAAAGCGCCCATGAGGTCCAATATTGACATCACGCCACAACCAAACGTTTTCGTAGTGTCTAAGCATACGGTTAAAACGATATTTTCGATAATTTTCCAACTCAGTGTCATTGCGAACACGGCAGGCAATTTCATCTGTGCCATCATCACAATCGAATAAACCATCACATTTCTTTTCCAAACGATAGCATCGGCCCGATAAGCACTCGCCATAGCCTTGTGTAGCATTACAATTATCCGAACGTCTGGGTACATAGCCATCAGTAAAGACCACTAAGCCGCTATATGCAAAAGTGCGATTAGCATCGATTCCAAATGAGGAGGCAGGGAAATAAACCAGTTCGTCTGGATTACCGGCATGAGAATACCAAATATGTTTGTACGTGCCATTGGTTTGCTCATCAAACGTAGACATTTTTGTTATAATTTTAGCATAAGTTAATTCATTGCCTGCTTGCATGGTATAAAATGCCGAATCAATGCCGGACAAGCCTACATATGAGCCGGGTTCACCAAATATAGCAACCTCCACCTTTTCACCAGTTCTAGCTTTACGATTATTAATATAAACGGTAAAATTGTTGCGCGATATGCCATTAACAGGAAACGTTAGCGAATCGGCTACTATTTGGCCCTGTTGAGCTATTTTCCATACAACGATTGTCGCCACCGGAGCCATTTCTGCGCTTAGTACCACAGCAATCGTTTTAATACCCTCTGTTATTGTTTCGCGATCATTCATTAAAATTACACCTTTTGACATGATCAAATAATGAAATTCTTCTAAAAAGAAATTGGTGCGTATATGAAATATAATATACTCTCCAACAACTGGTTTTTCTGTACTCGTAGTAACTTTAATATGTTGGTTCTTCGGGGAATAATGAGCCACTAGAAGTAATTCGTTTTGTGCCCTTTCACCTCTTGAGTCTATAAATTGAGCATGTAAACGCATTTGGGATACACCATTAAGAAAATCTCTAGACTGAGCGCGGTCATCTAGTTGTAAATCATGTCTTAAATCAATTTTGACTTCCCAAATGCCAGGCGATAAAGGCATCATATTTAAACGTTTCAAAGGCCAATCACGTCTGCCGCCAGATTTGCTTTCCACAAAACCATTAACTTCCATTAAGCCCTGATTTAGCAAATGTTCATCGATGGGAGAGCCATCATGATATTCTACCGCCAAGTAAGTGGTAAAAGGCATAGTTGGTTTAAATACTTGAGGAGAATCGCCTAGGAAATTGACTTTGATGCTGGAGTTGTAAACTCTTGCAATGGCATAACCCGATATAACTTCGTCATAGAATTTCTCACCTACTGTGGCCGTTATCAAGACTTCCATATTTGCCAAGTTTTGCACCAATTGTTCCATTTCTCTAATGGGCCATTTAAAATCAAATGTTCCATTGAAATATCTTAAATAGGGTAAAGTTTTCTTATATTCTCCCGTCCAAGGATCATAAGTTTCTTGCATATCCGGTTTTTTTACCCAGAAAGGCCATTCCTCATCGAATTGATAGTTTCTTTCTATAACAAATTGATTTGTATTATACAATTGATCTTGGGGCAATTGCGGTTGTTGTAATTGATCTGGGTTTAGCTGAGAATTGTAATTTGGCTTATAATTAGGACCATAACGTCTCTGTTGCTCATAGATAGCAGCCAATTCTAATGGTGATCTGCCTAAACGGAATTTCTCATTAAGAACTTGATTGCTAAAGTAACCCACTGGTCTTATTGTGGCTTTAAGTGTTAGATTTCCTTTAACCGGTGCACCACTTGTGAAATTTGCCATTACACGACCGTATATATAGGGATCAGTGTTGAAAAAGTACGCAGGCATTGTAACATTGACTTCGAAACGGGTCTGATAATATTCCTCTACCGAGAAATGACTTTCTTCCTGCTGTCCCTGGGCAATTACTCGTATAGTCCATTCGCCGAATGTCAGTTGATCTGAAAGTTTGTACTCAAGTGAGACTGAACCTAAATTGGATTGTCTGTAATAAGTAAATGAAAAAATAAGTTGTAATATATGTTGTAATTAAAAAGGTTTTTTTTTGAGTTATGAATTTTAGTCGAACTGTATGGTTTAACCCCCGACCAAAAAAGAGGTTGTAGTGTGTGTCTGTACAAGTCATCGTACAGCGCAAACGGCTAGACCGATTTTGATTTTCTAAGTTTGAAAGGTGACTTGATCGAGAGTGTTCTAGGCTATGTTTGAGGAAAATCGGTCCAGACGTTTAGAAGATATCACATATTTTCTAGATGTATCCTGTTGGATCTGTGTGTCTTTGACACCATAGCTCCCAAACGGCTAGATCGATGTTAATTTAGTAAATTTTGTTTGAAAGGTGACTTGATCCAAAATCTTCTAACTTATGTTTGAAGAAAATTGATCCAGCCGTTTTGAAAATACCAACTTCTTTCTTCGGGGGTTTTTAAATGTTTCATTTATGCTTGATTTTTGAGATTTCAGTTAAACTAGGTTTAGTTAATCTGAAAACAGATTTGTGCCGCCATAACCAAGTTTGTATACATAATTTTGACGGAACAGCTTAGTCTTGCTTAAAATGTTGGTCTTTAATGAAATAATACAAAAAAAAACCACATTTCGCCGGAAAAATCAGAGTTTCAGACTACGTTAAACTAAGTTTAGACTTAATCCACATCTCAAAAACCAAGACTTTATGTTATTATACAAAGTTATTTGATTAGTTTGGCTTCAATTCGTTTTCAATGTAATCTTTCGATTAGATTATCTTTCTAAAGCATGTAAGTATTAAACACTCAAAGAAAATTTTTGGCTGTACGGAAGGTTGAACTGACGTCAGATGTTTCGAGACCACCACAGTCTTCTTTTCAGTAATAAGGATTTCTAGCACGTTGATTTTTCTTGTCTTTGTTGGCAGTGAGGTCTAGGCGGAAAGGAATTCTGATGATGAGATCCTCGTTGGTCTCGAAACATCATGATGTAAGTTCAGCCTTCGTACAACCAAAATTTCTCTCTGTCTGTGCAATTATCACATGCTTTAGAATTTCTTTCTAAAAATAAAAATAAGTTAATCGAAAAAGATTAAATTGAAAAACGAACTTAAACCAAACTAATTAAATAACTTTGATTAATTATTAAAATTTTAATTCAGTATTGATAGGGCTTCTTGTTTCATGAACTTACAAACAAAGAGGGCAAACTAATGTAGCTTTTTCAATGGTGGCATATCATAATGTCCAGTGACATAATGTCCATTGACAATGGGCCTGATTGTGTAAGGCGTTGGCGTAAACGCCTATGTCGTTTTTTGTAATAGATTAAAGCAACACTCAACCCGTGTTCTTTAATCTACTACAAAAAACGACTTAGGCGTTTACGCCAACGCCTTACACAATCAGGTCCATTATGTCACTCCAAAAAGTGTCACTACGTCCATGGACATTATGACTCTTTCAAAAGTGTCGTAATGTCCATGAGTACAGTGTCGTAAGGTCCATGGACATTCTGACACTTTAGAGTGTAAAGATTTTTGCACAGCCGGTTTTCGGCTGGGCTTAAACATTTTCCCTCTTGGTATATCGAATAGCGGCTTCGCTAACGTGAGATTTTCTGCTTAGCCGGGAGAAAATGCTTAAGCCCTGACAAAGGTGGGCTATGCAAAAATGTTTACTAAGCAAAGTCGCTTTTCGATATACTGAAAGGAGAAAATCTTTAAGACCTACCGAAGGCCAGCTATGAACAAATCTTTATTCAGCGAAGCCGCTTTTCGATATACTGAGAGGAAGAAATACTTAAGCCCGGCCGAAGGCCCGCTACGCAGAGTATCTTTAGTAATTAAATTAAAATTTCTTAAAAATATCAATATATTTCCAAATATTTCTTTAAGTCGACATACTTTAAGCATTGCTGACGCTATTTAAAAATGCTTGTTGCCGTCAATTGGCTTTATTTCCCACCACGGTAACCGGACCAATATATAAAAACATATAAGCATATAAATAGGTGGCATGCCGTAATGTCCAGTGGCATAACGTCCATGGACATTATGACACTTTTGAAAGTGTCATAATGTCCATGGACTTTATGACATAATTATTATTTTGGACAGTATGGGCACTTTTAAATGTGTCATAATGTCCATACTTTTGAAAATGAGAACGAATCAGAACATACATATTTATATGCTTATATGTTTTTATATTCTTGAGTCCGGTTACCATGGTGGGAAATCTGGAAATAAATTGATAATTTTAAGAAATTTTAATTTAATTACTAAAGATTCTGGACATAATGACACTTTAAATTTCTGGGATTTTGGGGAGATTTTTTTCCTAGTTTTTTTTTTTGGGAATCCGGGGAACTTATGGGATTATGGGGACGACTTTTGTCCAAGTTTTTGGGAATACTTGGACCGGGTTGTTGACTTGGCTAATGGTTGGTGTCGTTCCTAATTGAAGGTGTCTCGGCTAAGTTCTTGAGATGTACCGCCACCGCCTAAGTATCTTCCAGGCGATAGTTGTTTTTGCTGACGAATTATCTTCTTTTTCCATATAGAGGTTGAAATTACTATCTTCGTTTGCTTGGTGCCATCAAGGTAGGGGAAATTTTTGTTTTTAAATTATAACTTTTATTTTTGGTGGGGGTCATGGCGCAGTGTACGGTGACTAGGCAAAGTGTGTCGAAGGGCGATAAAGAAGACATAGCGACCGAAGGTAGTCATTCAATCGAGTGCTTGTTTTAAAATATATAAGCAATGCAATATTTTATACATGATTGTCTAGCAATGTCGCATGCGTTTTTCATGAGTGCAAAAACTACAGCTTTATTAAGATTTACGATGGCATTAAGAATGCATTCAAAGAAACAAGTTCTTCAGAAATCATGAAAACACTATTTCGTCTTGCACGCGTTTATTTATTTTTTGCTGGGATGGCACAAGACCGAAAGTGGTCGCTGAATGGCATAACGCCGAAATTAGAATGCCGAAGGCGTACAGTGGTTTCAATTGGAAAAAGGGTAATAGATCTGTTTCTTTACAAAACGATACATAGTAAAAAGCATAGAGGAGGACCTAAGTTTTAAGAATGTTGAAATTCTGACCACTCTTTTGAGATACATGTTAAGCTACTGGGTGTCAAAATTGACTACCTTATAAATTTTATCTGATTTTAAAGAATTTAAACTTGGTGTAAAGTTGATAAATAGGTAAAGAGAATACAGTTTATTTCATTGAAATGTTTATTATTTTCAGAGATATTTGGCTTTGAATTTTAAAATTGTTCCCTATTTCGGCAATATCTCCGGTAATATTATATCAAAAATTTTCAAAATGAAATTTTAATGATTTTCAATACAATCTTTGATAACACACAGAAAATTTTTTTTAGTTATCTCAATTCATGTAGTCGTTAAAAGGACTTTGAAATGAGAGTGAAAAATGGCTACATTTTGACAAAAAAGTTTTCAAAACTAAAATTTTTCATAGACTTCAAAAATGACTGCATTTGAAATTGTAAATCGATTAAAGCATGCACGTTACATCCATCATTGAACGAAAATGGTGAATTTGTCTACGAAATTCAAAATTAATCGCTTAAGAAAAAAAAAACAGATTTTTTTTAAAAATAGTCAAAAATTAAGTTAAGTACAGTTTTCTACTTAACTTAATTTTTTAATTTTAATTTCTTGATTATTTATTAGAAACATAAATAAACATCACAAAGGGACCAAAGGACCCAAGTGGGCCGGTTGTTAGAAACCGGCAGCCTGTTCAACCTTATTAGAAACATACATAGCAACCGTCTTATAATGTTTAAACAATTTTAACGATCTATTAAACCGGGATTTTTTGTTTATTATTTGTCTATTACATATGAGTAATATGATGGCCTACACGGATAGGAGGTAGGCCGAAGGCGACATGAACTTCATTCCAGCTCGTTGGTCCCATAACACCACCCTTTATTTTCTTAATTATATTGCAAAATTTGGGGTAATTCTCAATATATTTTTCAATTAAAGAAGTTGTATGCTTCTCCAGTAAAATTTTTAAAATGTTAGATAGAAGGCCGGGGTTTTGCATTTTCTGTAACGAAATACTTAGTATTCGTACGGAACCCTTCATGCGCGAATCAAAGTTGCACTTTACTAAATTCATTTCATTTTTTTAATATTTTAGGGCCTTATTTTGTAAAACGCAACGCCAAGCGTTGATAAATTTTGTATGGAAAAAATGTAATTTGCAAAAACAAAACACACACAAAATTAGTTAACGCTTAGCGTTGCGTTTTACAAATTAAGGCCCTTAATTACTTTTCATGTCAAATACTTTTCAACTCACCTTGATAGCCAACGTCGTACAATATGACGATTAGGATCCAGCATATAAACATCGACAGCATTATCGAAACCCTTTAGATCGGTAGTAATCGGTATAGTACGAAAGCGTACTGTTTCACCTTGCATATACAATGGTTTATCCGTTTGTATGAAAATTGTCATAGAACGTTGAGAGAAATCCAATCGTGTCTCATTGAGAAAAGCCAAACCACCAAAAACATTTTGATAAAAACCTTCCACGCGTAACTTATATTCGCCACTAACACTTGTGGGAGGAATACGCATTAAAAGTGTTTCTGGAATACCTTCTTTTACATCCTTTGAATCGCTACTTATCTGTACACCATCACAAGAAATACTAGCATGTACTGTTGTACGATACTGAGCCTGTATTATATCAACAGCAACTTGATATATAAGACCAGGTCGAACCATACGTGAGGCTACGATGAAATAAGTAGGTTCCTTAGAATGATAAGATTCCAAAAATTGTTGTTTAATATTGTACGAAGATTTGCCACGTGACAAGGAGGGTTCATCATCGCCATACGAACCAATATTAGGTCGTTTGGCAAAATCTTGATTCACATCATTAAAATTGTTTTCAGTACGATAGCGTGTACGTTCGTTATTGTCCAAATTATTAAGATTTATATTTTGATTGAAATTATCATTGTTATTACTGTTAAAGCTGTTGTCATAGTTAGAGGTTGGTGTTGAAAATTGATTTTGTTGATAGAAATCTTGTTGAGCAGTTGTTATTAATGGAAAAATGCACAGCACTTGTAATAACAGCATCAGTTTATGACACCGATGGCGTTGCTTAGACATGATTGTTAATTACAAAAATCTGAAAGAAAAAATTATAATTAAAAAATAGCATGATTATCGAAATTTAATTTATCTACGAGATAAGAGAGAGAGAGAGAGAGCTACATATGTATGTTAAGTACTCGTAATTCTGTTTATTAGTTGTTTTCTAAATACCCGCTCGAGAATCTGTAGCACTCTAAAATACTTGAACAAATGAATTCATTCACATATTTAATACAATATCAAATTTATTTTAAAAACTTATTATGGGTGTTTTCATAGAAAGTTGGAATTCGCCCTGTGCAATGTACCTTCCGCGCAAATCGAATGGGGCTTCTTGGCAACAATTAAATGTTTAAATTAGCGATTTTTAAAAATTTGTTTTTATCATTTGAAAGCTTATACTTTACTGCACCTGACTGCGTATTATTTTGTTGATTTGACCACACATGCTTTATTAGCACAGTGTCAAACTTCGAACAGTTTTAAAAATATTGTGGTGTTAAGTTTGAAGTAGGGATGTAACGATACGCCGTTTTGCCGATCCGATACCGATACCGATACCGATATTTAAAAATAAATATCGCCGATACCGATTTCGATACCGATACGAATATTGAAATTGAGTTCAATATTCGATCAACATATTTAGATCAACAAAACTCAAGTGGAAATTTTTATTATACAAAATTACATTGTAAGAGAGAATAGTTAAAATTGGTTTTAACCCAGTATAAAAAATTGGAAGTAATTTTTAAGGAGCTACATTTTATTTGCTTCAAAAAAATATGCAGATAATTAGTAGAAAAGCAAGAAAAAATTTTTAGTTCCTTTAAAAAATACTCGCCATGCTTTTTAAAAAATCGATTTTTTAAAGGACATTTATCAACTCATATTCTTCTAAATAACTTAATAGCTTAATTATTAAAAGTCTTCTAAGTTTATATTTATTCATAAAAAAAATTGTGAAAATGGGTAATTTTTATCATTTTTCCTTGAGGAAAAATCAATATAGAATACCGAAAAAGAAATTTGTCCTAGCATCGCTTCCAATTCGGTGATTGGTAATCGAAAAACAGAACTTCTTGCAATGGCAAGGATATGTAAAACTAATTAGAAATTATCCAAATTCATGGTAAAATTAACAAAAAAATAAATAATTTTTTTTACAAAATAACAGCATAAAATATTATTAGTTTATAAAATTGATATTAATAAGATTTAAAAAATAACGAAGTGAATTTAATTCATGGTAAAATTGAACAAAAATAAACTATTTGTTAAAAAAACTCTGAAAAAATTTTAAAAGTATCGTCGTATCGACAGTAAAATATCGCCGATACCGATATATCGGAAAATCTGAAGTATCGCCGATATATCGGTATCGGTATTCGTTACATCCCTAGTTTAAAGCTCACAATGAAAGGTAAACTATTTAAAACTGTTATAACTATTTACATACATTTGAGGCAAATTTTACCAAATGAAAGAGAATTTTGTGTAGATTAATAATTCAGAAAGTTTTTTAAAGTTTGAAAGACGAGTCGTGAAATATTAAGCAAATAATACAAATGTGGTATAAATTATGCAAATGTTAAATGTCACTTGAGCTGCTAGGGAAAAACTAATGACGCCATCGCAATCAGCAGATGAAAATACATAAGGATCACCTATTTTTATTTAAACAACAAAATTACTGTTCTGCTGTGTTATACGAGATCAGCTATCAGAACCTTTGCCCGAAAAAAAGTTTAAAATCCGAACACAGAGTAATTAATTAAAGAGACAACTTTTTTCTCTTCGTTCTTCAAACCCTTCATTATTTTCTTTCCCGGGATAGGAAATTCTGGAAAAACCCTAGTGGCAACCCTAGTAGATACCTGCGACAAATAGTCCATCTTAATGTTTAACTAATTTTTTTTCGTTTTCGTGCAATTTATCTTAAATTGACACAGAAATTATTGCATATATTTACATAAATTCAGCTTAAAAAATATTCTCTTTAAAATGATGTATAGGGTGTCCCAAAATTAACGCAAGATTTGAATTTGTCACCATTTGTGCAGTAAAGTGTTGGCAACCCTAAAAAACAATTCGACAGCAGACAGTTAGGTTAGTTTGTTAGGTTGTACAGGCAGCTTACGCTCACTTAGGTCCATGGTTGGTCCCTTTGTGTTACCTGTAAATAGAGGAAAGGAGAGAGGAAAGGAAGAGATCAAGTGAAGTTGTGAAAATGAAGAGGAGAAAGAAAGAGAGAGAGAAGAGTTATGGCAATTACTCGCCAGAAGGGGATGGCTCAGGGCTGGAACCATCCACTGCGCCTTGTGAAAAGGTTAAGTTTAGTAGGGTTCGTCGTAGATAGCTCAGATAGACTGACGAAGGATTGCTGACCTAGTTGTGTCAGCCGCTGGTTTTCCAGCGAGGGGCAGAGGCACAGGAGGTGAAAATGGTCTCCTCCTCATCCCGACAGCTTCTGCAGAAGTCGTGGGTCGTTAGTCCCATTAGCTTTGCATGGTTGCCGAATTTGCAGTGACCTCTGATCATTGCGACGATGTCTTTCAGGTGTGATTTCTGAAGTCTTACTAGATTCCTAGTGCGGTCTGAGTCCAGCCTTGGCCAGATCAGCCAGGAAATCCAACAAGTAGGTTCATTGAACCATCTGGTCTGTGCCAGGGTGTGGAAAAAGTTTTCGATTTGCTGCTTGCAGGCATGTAGGGGCATACCGCAAAAGACATCAATGTCTGGCTCTGGCAGTATCGTCTCCTTTTTAGCTAGTTCGTCAGCGATGCAGTTGCCTGCGCTGGTACCGTGTCCATGCACCAATATAAGGGTGATATTTGAATGTCTCGCCATCCCGTTCAGGGATGCCCGGCATTCTTGGACCAGTAGCGCGATTCTGTAACTTTTATTACGATAATCGTATCGTTAAAATAAATATAACGAAAATTTATCAAATTTGTTATTCAGTAAAATTTATAACGATATTCGCTGCCGGCTAACTAGCGACAATAATTTTTCTGTTGTTAATGGATAGACAAGAGTTAGCTGTACTTGTACTTTATGCCAATAACTAAAGTATTGTTCTACAAAAATATTGGAACATATAAACACTTTTATGTATAAACAACAATATTTCTATTATTTAAAAATTTGTTTAACATATATCTTTCAAAAATAAAAAAATTAATGAAAAAAATTGTCTGTACGCTATTTGGCATGGACAAATTCATTTGTTTTTTTCATTCCTCTTTGCGCTTTTTTCTAACAGAGATGCTACATGGTATCGAATAAAATTACACAATCGAACTATTGTTACTGCAAGCGACTAAATATGTCGACAAATGTTACGATTGTCGGATCGTTAAAAATAACAGAATCCCGCTACAGGTTAGCAAAAATGTAGCGTTAAACGATAGAAGAACGTATCTTTATTACTGAACAATATTTCAAAAAATAAATAAAAAAGTTTGGCGGGGCGGCCGCAGTTCGAAAATTACAAAATATGGTCGGAATAGTGTTTTAACTTCGTCAACTGTGAAGAGGTTAATTGAAAAATTCAGGGAGACTTGAATTTTTCAATTAATCTCTTCACAGTTGACGAAGTTAAGCTTCCATTATTTTTCAAATATTGTTCAATAATGAAGACACGTTGTTTTATCGCTTAAGCTAGTTTTAGACTAATCCACAAGCGGTTCGACTTCTGCAGAAAATGCAACCATGATATAATGTGTTGTTAGTGCTTTTTTAAAACTTTCCATAAACGAATTACATCAGGGTTGCATTTTCTACCGAAGTCGAACGGCTTGTGAGATAATGTAAAAAGGCTGTTAATGCTACTTTTTTACTAGCCCTAAACAGCGTTGCCATTTTAGAATTTTCACTGCTAGATTTAGCATTTCACTTCGGCTTAAAGCATTGAAATGTTTACAAAATATGCTAAATGCTGTTTTGGCATAATTCTGTTGTAAAAAAAATTTTATTTTAATTTCTTTGAGTGTAATAATATTTTACTCTTTTTATAACATTTGTAATATTTTTACACTTTTCTAACGCCGACGTGCAATGGCTCTAAAATAAACATTATAGTATTTTTAGTTTTCGTCCAATTTCGGTCCATTATTTCTTAAAATTTTTGTAATCTCCATTCGATTTAATAAAATTATAAAACTATGGATTTTGTTATTACTTCTCATACAAAACAGCTGCCAAAATGACAACAATTGGGGAAAAATGATAAAAATTTAATAGAGTTTTATCCACTACAACTCAGCCATTTGTTATCTGATCAAAGTCAGTTAGCTTAATTTAGTAGCCTTTTAAGCCACATATAATTCACTTTAATCGAACCGGCCTTTGATTCTGGATCGGCTTTTAAGAGAAGTATATTGTCACAGAATATGCAAAAAGCCCAATCTAACAATTACTACAAAATTTTACAATATAAATAAAAAAAGGGCCAAAAATTGTATATATTCTTGTAAAATTTTGCGGTAATGGTCAACATATTTCTCATTTCAAATAGGTGTATGCTTCTCCTGTAAAACTTTTAAAATGTTAGATAGGGCTTTTTGCATTTTTTGCGACGATATATGGAAAACCCAAATGCACCGTTATCTGGCCAATGGCCGAAATGATTTTTTTCGTGTTTAGCACATTCGAATTACTATAAAAAGATGCAGAAAGCTTAAACATACCAAAAATAAAAATTTTGTAAATCAGTGTAATAACATTTAAATTAGGGATGTAACTAATACCGATACCGATATATCGGCGATACTTCAGATTTTCCGATACATCGGTATCGGCGATATTTTACTGTCGAGATACTTAAAAAAAATTTTTTGGAGTTTTTTTAACAAATAATTTATTTTTGTTCGATTTTACCATGAATTAAATTTTTTAAATCTTATTAATATCAATTTTGTAAAAAAATTATTTATTTTTTGTCGTTGTTTTTTAAATCTTATTCTAGCAAAGAAAAAAAGATACTCCAAAGAAGTCATGAAAATGTAGAATTCGCGATCTGGAAGTATTGCAAATTTGGATAATTTCTAATTAGTTTTACATATTCTTGCCATTGCAAGAAGTTCTGTTTTTCGATTACCAATCACCGAATTGAAAGCGATGCTAGGACAAATTTCTTTTTCGGTATTCTATAATGATTTTTCCTCAAGGAAAAAGGATAAAAAATTACCCATTTTCACATTTTTTTATGCTCGAAACTCAGAACTGTATTTTCATGTAAATTTAAGTGAATAAATATAAACTTAGAAAGAAGTCTTTTAATAATTAAGATATTAAGAAGAATATTAGTTGATAAATCGCGAAGTATTGTTTTGACCCACATGCCAAAAAGTCGTGATTGAAAAAAACAACAAAGAAGATTTACATAAAGTTTTCTCAAAATATATCCGATAAAATTTTTTTGTATTCTCACCACTGCTTCCGGCATATGTTTGGAAGAAAAATTTACATTTTTGTGAACTTTCATCAATCCGATTAGAAATTAACATCTTTTTACTGAAAGTAAAATATCTTGTTTTGTGCTCCAGTAACCACTTTTTTTATTTCATTTGTAAAAAGTAGCTTTTGTTGCTCCATGTGTATACTAACTGCTGTGTATTGAATAACTTGTTATTGAGATGAAATTTTCTGATTTTTATTGAAAATAAGCGTATAAATATTATTAGAAAAGATATTTACATGGAATAAAAAGTTAATATTGATGAAACTTGGTATTTTACTGGATTTCTGATTTTTATTTTTTTATTTAAAAAAAATTTTTTTTTTACAAAAAATTTATCAAAAATGATGATATCGAGCGCAATGAATGCTTGATATCTCAGAAACCAGGAACAATTTCGGGAAACAGTTTTTGGATTCTGAAAGAGGGTACTCAAAATATATATACCCCATACTTAACTCAATTTTTTTTAAATGGTTGGCCCACCACAATACTAAGGTCGCGAAATGTCCTTTAAAAAAATCGATTTTTTTAAAAAGCATGGCGAGTATTTTTTAAAATTATAAAGGAATTAAACATTTTTTCTTGCTTTTCTACTAATTATCTGCATATTTTTAACATAGATTTTTTGGAAGCAAAGAAAATGTAGCTCCTTAAAAATTACTTCCAATGTTTTATCAATTTTAAATATTCTCTCTTATAATGTAATTTTGTATAATAAAAAAAATTGCACTTGAGTTTTGTTAATCTAAACTTGAACTCAATTTCAATATTCGTATCGGTATCGAAATCGGTATCGGCGATATTTATTTTTAAATATCGGTATCGGTATCGGATCGGCAAAACGGCGTATCGTTACTTCCCTAATTTAAATACATATATTTCGTGCAAAGTATTGAAATAAATCGTTCGTATACATAATTATAAAAAGATTTTATTTAGCATTCTTTTTTTCGTCTGTAGAGCGTTTTAGCATTTTATTTTTGCCCATTTAGCATTCTTCCATATAACTTTTCTGGCAACACTGACCCTAAACTGTCACGTATCAAATTGTTTTTTTAGGGTTGCCAATACTTTACTGCACAAATGGCGCCAAATTCAAATCTTGCGTTAATTTTGGGACACACTATATATAAAGCTCACCAAAAACCCAGCAGTTTAATTTATGCCACAAAACACTTACCCCCATATGCAAAAAAAATAAAGTGTGTTTGAACTGTATGTTAAAACCGGTTTTTCTATGGAAATTTTGTTTTAACATACATTTCAAAGACACTTTATTTTTTTGCATATGGGGGTTAATTTTTCCCCTATGAGCAGCGTTGCAAAATATCCTA
The DNA here is from genome assembly GCA_956483635.1 of Panzeria rudis. Classification (NCBI taxonomy): domain Eukaryota; kingdom Metazoa; phylum Arthropoda; class Insecta; order Diptera; family Tachinidae; genus Panzeria; species Panzeria rudis. The sequence continues at coordinate 110,434,247 of OY101449.1, forward strand.
AATATCCTCTTAGGCATGGAGATACCCATATTTTCTTCTTGTTAAATACAAAAAAGCACGCACAAAAATATTCGACCATGTCCCCTCCCCATTGAATATTTTGTAAGCATTTAAAATGAAGCATAGATTTTTTAAACTCATTTTGTTCGTAATAAACATATACAACATGAACACGGAAATTTCATGTCATTTCGTATGTAGTTACAATCTGCAAAGAAAACATTTTGTTTTTGTTCAACTAAATAGGCACCTTTACATTCAATACATTCGACGAGAGAATTCTGTTGTGTTTGATAGAAAACAAAAATCCAACTTAGGCCGTTTGTTTGGTTAGTAAATCTTTCTTCATTTGCATACAATCAGGGCATTCATTTAGTATTTTCTGTTTATTTTTAAACTAATTTTATACATGATTGAAAGAAACAACAAAAACTAGAATATTTTCATTTGAATTATTTATTATGAAACTGCTGTTTGTTTTATATTTCTTAGTGCACGCACAGATTTTTGTTGGGCATCCAATTTTAGTTAGAGATTTATGTTTAAATGTTTGTATGTCTTTGGTTTTGTATAGATTTTCTGCCACCGGCTATTTGAATTAGTGAATATGTTTCCATTTTTAAGAAGATTTTAATTAGAGGGCTCGTCGCTTAAATTTAAATCTAATTCCTGCTAATTTTATAGACTTAAAAATTAAACCCCTATATTCATAAACAATTATTAAAGTTAATGTTGGTTTAATGTACAAATTTTGTATGGGAAAACCGGTTTTAATGCATATATTTCTGTCTGTTCTGTAAATCGAGTCGGTTGAAAAACGCTCGATTTTGAAAAATTAAATCCACCAATATCGAAATTTTTTTCAGACTTTTTTGTAGTTTCCTGTTCTTTAGAGCTTAAAATATCATATCTGAAATTAATTTACTATATATAATTTAAGATACATCAATGAGGTCATTATTTATTTTTTGAAATTTATTCGGATTCGGTTTACAGAACATGGCCGATTAACGTTAACAGTCATTTATAAAAATGGGGCTAAGAATTTAAGAAGCCTCCTACTCAGGTAATGCTGCATCATCAGTTGAAGGTTCCCAGTAAAAAATTTTCATGTCTTTTGGAGCACTACAGAAATAAAGCGCTTCATAATTCGCTTTAAAATATGAGCTTGTTCAGAAGCTGATTTCATAGCGTCACAACAATGCAGGTTTTGAAGCGAGAAAAGTATTTGCATTTTACTTATACAAAAGCTTCGTACACAAGCTATACAAAAAGGCTGATTTTATAGTGCTGATCCAAAGCAGGTTTTCAAGTGAGAATGAAGAGTAAGTTTATTTGAGTTTCTTGGTGCCGTTTTGCAACAGTGTTTTTGGTCGAGTGATTGGCACGTTGGACTTCAAACCTTAAGGTTCTTAGTTCGATACTAGTTGATGTTAAAATTAGGGATGTAACGAATACCGATACCGATACCGATATATCGGCGATACTTCAGATTTTCCGATACATCGGTATCGGCGATATTTTACTGTCGATACGACGATACTTTTAAAAAAAATTTCAGTGTTTTTTCTGACAAATTATTTATCTTTTGTTAATTTTACCATGAACTAAATTCATTTCGTTATTTTTTAAATCTTATTAATATCAATTTTAAAAATTAATAATATTTTATGCTGTTATTTTGTAAAAAATTTATTTATTTTTGTTAATTTGACCATGAATTCAAATTCAATTCGTTGTTTTTAAAATCTTATTCCAGCAAAAAAATACACTCCAAAGAAGTCATGAAAATGTAGAATTCGCGATCCGGAAATTATTTATTTTTCGTTAATTTTACCATGAATTCAAATTCAATTCGTTGTTTTTTAAATCTTATTCCAGCAAAAAAAAGACACTCCAAAGAAGTCATGAAAATGTAGAATTCACGATCCGAAAGTTTTGCGAATTTGGACAATTTCTAATTAGTTTTACATCTCCTTGCCATTGCAAGAAGTTCTGTTTTTCGATTACCAATCACCCAATTGGAAGGACAAATTTCTTTTTCCGTGTTCTATAATGATTTTTCCTCAAGGAAAAAGGATAAAAAATTACCCATTTTCACAATTTTTTAATGCGAATTTAAATTGAAAATTGTATTTTCATGTAAATTTAAGTGAATAAATATAAACTTTTAGAAGACTTTTATTAATTAAGCCATTAAGTTATTTAGAAAACTATTAGTTGATAAATGTCCTTTAAAAATCGATTTTTTAAAAAGCATGGAGATTATTTTTTTAAATTATAAAGGAATTAAAAATTTTTTCTTGCTTTTTTACTAATTATCTGCATATTTTTAATACAGATTTTTTGGAAGCAAAGAAAATGTAGCTCCTTAAAAATTACTTCCAATTTTTTATACTGGGTTAATGTCAATTTTAAATATTAATAATCTCTTACACTGTAGTTTTGTTTAAGAAAAAAAATTGCACTTGAGTTTTGTTAATCTAAACTTGAACTCAATTTCAATATTCGTATCGGTATCGGAATCGGTATCGGCGATATTTATTTTTAAATATCGGTATCGGTATCGGATCGGCAAAACGGTGTATCGTTACATCCCTAGTTAAAATAACAAAACATTGAGTAAAAATATGAAATTAATAAATATAAATAAGGAATCGAAATAAGAAAAATTCAAAATGGCGTCAACGACTCCAATCCGCATCGAAACATTTTTTTCATATATTTTCAGTTCTAGTGCTGAAAATGTTGATGATTTTCAGCGCTTCAAAAGCGCTTTTGTGACCGAAAATTTACTCGGATTCGGTTTACAGAACACGGCCGATTAAAGTTAACAGTCATTTATAAAAATGGGGCTAAGAATTTAAAAAGCCTCCTACTCAGGTAATGCTACATCATCAGTTGAAGGTTCCCAGTAAAAAAATTTTATGTCTTTTGGAGCACTACAGAAATAAAGCGCTTCATAATTCGCTTTAAAATATGAGCTTGTTCAGAAGCTGATTTCATAGCGTCACAACAATGCAGGTTTTGAAGCGAGAAAATTATTTGCTTTTTACTTATACAAAAGCTTCGTACACAAGCTATACAAAAAGGCTGATTTTATAGTGCTGATCCAAAGCAGGTTTTCAAGTGAGAATGAAGAGTAAGTTTATTTGAGTTTCTTGGTGCCGTTTTGCAACAGTGTTTTTGGTCGAGTGATTGGCACGTTGGACTTCAAACCTTAAGGTTCTTAGTTCGATACTAGTTGAAGTTAAAATAACAAAACATTGAGTAAAAATATGAAATTAATAAATATAAATAAGGAATCGAAATAAGAAAAATTCGAAATGGCGTCAACGACGTCAATCCACATCGAAACATTTTTTTCATATATTTTCAGTTCTAGTGCTGAAAATGTTGATGATTTTCAGCGCTTCAAAAGCGCTTTTGTGAGCGAAAATGTAGTACTCCAATCCGGGAACTCGCCATACAAAAATCAGCAGCGATATCAGCAGGTTTGTCAGCGGTACTTTTATTTCATAATAGTAGAGACCTGCTTTATTGGAAACAACTTTTTTACTGGGTTACTAAGTTCTTTTTGTCAGTAAAAACACATACCAAACTTGTGCAAAATGCTCACAGTCATTCATTTGTCAACTAGAAAAAGGTCCTACAATTTTCAATATGGCGAATAATGCTGCATTATTAGCTCAAAAATCACAAATTTTGAGTTATGACGACGTTGCAGCAAATGAGCGATATGTCGTTAGAGTCTTAATGTTATGCTTTTTAATATGATACCCATCACTATGGGTTTTGATTTTAGTCCCTGGCGTTAAAATATCCCATGTCCGCCATTTTAAATTTAATATCACAATAACGAATCGATTTGCACCTCACTCTTCAAAACCGGATAAGTAGTTTAGGCGCAAGGGCGGAACATGCTTACAAGCATTTTTCCCGGTAAAAACCAAAGTCAAATGTTTTAAACATTTTTTCATCTTTTTTTACAAATGAGCTGCCGCTAATTTTGAAGTTGGTATAAGCCCGTCGCACAGTGGCGCCATTTGACTTTTTTCGTTGCAAAAATCATATCTTTTGAACCGAACAAGATAATCGAATAATTTAAATTGCATGTCATAGATAATTGTTCAACCTATAAAATGAGCGGTTGGAGTGGACGCTACACCTTATAGGTGCTTACTTATGGGTTTTCAAAGTTAAAATTTGTGAAAAAATCCAAGTTTTGGTAACAAAAAAATTTTTTTTAAGAATTTTATATTTTTTTGTAGTTCTTTTGTAAGCTTTTCATGTTTTAAGATATTACCTAAAAAATTACAACAAAAGATTTTTTTTTTAAATGATTTTTTCAATTTTCTGTAAAATATTCATTTTCTTGGTAAGACAAAGTATGTCTAAAATACAAATCATTTCTAAACTCTAATTTTTTTCTAACTCATCTATTTTATGGTAACAAAATCAAATTATTTTTACCAATCTTATATTTCTTAGTTCTTTTGAAAGCTTTTTCTGTTTTAAAGTTATTAGCCAACAAATTAAACAAATTTTTTTTCAATTAATTTTTTGAATTTTCTGTAAAATATTCATCACAATTCGTAACAGAAGGTATATCTAAAAGACTAATCATTTCTAAAGTATAATTCCATTGTAGTTCTTTTCGTGACTTCACATGCCGCAGGGAAGAAATAAGTGGATCGGAAGATGCTGCTAACATGTTGAAGAGGTCCTCATTTTGCCTCACCCTTGATGCTTTGAACGTGTTCTGCAATCTATATTTTTTGTAAAATTTGTTAAGAGACTCCTGCGCTTCTTCAGAAAGCTCTCCAATTGGCAAAGACTGGTACTCAATTATATCTTTGCCATGCGCCAATATTTTATGGACGGTCGGGGTCAACTTCTTCTGTGGATAAATTTTTGCTAAAAGAGATGCAGTTTCCGATGCATATTCTCCAAATTTTGTAGAATTAACACTTTCTTGGCAGTTTAAAACATTCAAGATCGTTCCCAATCTTTTGACGATTTCATTGTCAATTCCAGTGATTCTACTTACTGCCTCATCATTTGCAAAAAATCTCCTTGAAGTGTTTCCATCGTTTGAGTTACCGTATCCACACTTGGGGCAGTCTACTTTTAGTCCAAGTTGTTTCCAAAAAGCATTCTGTATTTGCTTCTTTCTGATCTTTTCCTTATCCTTAATTGATGTATTTTCATCGATGTTTTCATCTTGTTGTGGTAGGGTATACGCCAGTTTTAGCAAGAACTCCATACACCTTATCCTTGCGTGCAATGGTGACATTCCATATTCGTAATTCTCCTCGTTTGTAGAATCGTTTAAATTACCGAAGTTCTTCTGACTCTTTTTGCAAATCGGGCATGTCAATGTTGAGGTTGTTCCTGTCAGTTCGTTTACGACTTTTCCGTCAACCATGGTCAGGTGGAACTCGTAACTACATTCAATATATTTTCCTTCTCCAATTTGCAATTTTGTATGCTTAATCTTGCTTATTTGTTCTTCAATGTCCTTCACCGTGGTCCTTATGAGTTCTGCCGATTCCTTTGCAAACTGAAACATTATTGGTCGGCAATAATGCACTGATGACGGTCGATGATTTTTCCAGTGTAGGGAAACATCAGATTTTAGCCGCAATGGAACAACAGATGCCATAAACATATTTCCGTCAGATATTGTAGTGTCATCGGAAGATATCCTTTGCTTATAAACGCTTTGTCCGGATGATCCATCGCAGCCCCATTTGCTGATCAATGTTAGTTTCTGAGGAAGAATTTCCACCTCATTTTCAGGAAGACTTTCCAACAACCGTTTTGCTGTATGGTCCATAAGATCCTGCAGATTGGCTTTCGCAGAGACTTCCGTAAACTCCGTACGCAATGGTCGTGAATTTATTTTGGCTTGCGTAATATGCTTGTATCCGGGGAAAAGGTCAGCCCCGTGTCGCATTAAAGATGCCCGTAGTATCTCATATTTCTCTTTGGAAAGTTCTAAGTCCAAAAACAGAGCCAAGGCTTCTTCGGAACTATACTTTTTAATATGTGCGTTTGTGGGAGTGGGAATGCTTTCCTTAATCCTTTTTAGTCGCAGTGGGCTTGCATCAGCAACAGATTTTGTAATCTGCGACCTAACTCGTTCACTATCCTTTATGTATTTAATAGACAGCGCATCCGATAAATCCTTCGTGGTCAAGTCATTGGTGGCATCGGCAAGTTTCCTCTTTCTTGTGAAAATTGAACACTCCTCCATACTTTTTTTTGGCCTTCCTTTTTCTCCTCTGGTTGATGTGGAGGGTTTATCTACTGCCAATATATCCAGGATGGTGTCTTCATTAAGCCAGTCCTCGTATTTGGAGTTGAAGATGTTAATGGTTCGATTGCATTTCACCCATTTTGTCTTAATTTTGGCATGTATCATACAAAGATTATTTTTTATACTTTTGCTTCTCTCAATATTTCCGTATAAGCTATCGAGTTCTTCTAAAGCAGCTTCCGCGAAACACGTTGGTGTAATTGACTTTCTAAACAGTTCAAATAATTTTAAATTGTTCAACGCCATGTTTTCAATACTTGTTTCGCCAACTTTCAGTCGTAGACTAATGCAGGCATTAAGCTTGTTTTGCAATATATAGGCCTATGCTACCATGTCTACAAATGTACCTGTTACATGCATACATATGCATTTGGGCTGAATTATACAGTTTTGATATTATGCACGTAGCCAAATGAGATTTGTGCCTACCTGTACCATAAGTCAGTATTGTTCTTCACCATATGTACGCCAAAAATAATTTTTAAGTGAGGTGCGTACCTGCTTATTTCAATGAGTAGTTTTTTGTGCATCTTGTGTCTGTAACGGAATATTAGGACCAAATTTTTCGCCAGAGGCTCTCAGGTAGACAACTGACTCAAAATGCAATTTTCAAACTATTACATCAAAGTAACTGTCAGTCAAGGCATGTAAGGGATGCCCGCCATACAATTTCTGCAACAATGTCTTTTTAACGTTTTTTACCTGTAGAAGCCAAATAGGCACGTAAAGGCAGATAAAACCTTTTGAGTTATGTAAAAGACTAGTTAAAGAACATATTTTGAAAATATGGCGGAGGTAAAAAAAGGTAAATTTTTTTTATTTTCCGTCAAAGTTGAAGAATAGTGAAAAAATGGATAGTTTTTAAATACTGATTTACCTAGAGAAACACAAAGCAAACAGCACAATTTTTTTTATTGTTATACATTTAATAAGCACATCAATCACTAAAAACAAAAAAAAATACTATTCGTTGCCTAGTTTTCGTGATATTACACCTGAAATCGGATCAAACTACCTAAAAATTGTGTGTTTTTTTAAATCCGAAAATTGGTTAACTTTGAACAGTTATGTCTTCTAAACTAAAAATCTGATATTGTTAAGAGTAGCATATTTGAGATCGTTGAAAAGTTTACTATAAGATGGATTCATTTAAAATTTCGCAGGCGCACATGAAAATTTTGATTTTTGCAACCTCGTTTGCTCTACGGGCGCCACTGTGCGTCGTTAAAAAAATTGTTAACGGCAGTTGTAATTGGTCCTGTTTTGTAAACCGAATCCGAGTAAATTTGATGAATATTAATTTCAGATAAGATATTTTAATCTCTAAAAAAATAAGAAAACTATAACAAGTTTAGGTTAGGTAAGATTAGGCTGCCGGTTTCTTGCAACCTGATGTTGAGATGCCTGAGATGGATAAGAAGGAATTCAAGAAGACACCCTGCCTATCCCAGAGGTTGGGTCGGTGTTGAACCAGTCCGAGTAACTTATGAGTGATTTTATTACCCTAATGTCTCATTCCCCCAGGTCTGCTAGTTCGCGTAGTGACGGATTTCCCAAGTATGACGACCTATTCCTAGATAGTGCTGGACGTCGGCAGATGAGGTGTTTGACAGTCTCCTCCTCCTCCTCGTTCTGACAACCCCTGCAGAAGTCGTTATAATGAAAATTTAATCTTCTGGTAGTACCCCGTTATGGCCTGTTGACGAGGAGGCCCCAGTATGGTTGCACGATCTTAAACTGTTATACTGGGGCCAGATGGATCTGGAAACCTCACAAGTGATTTCATTTGTCGTGCTTCTTTAAATAGTTGGGTGTTGAATTTGTATTTTGCAGCTTTTTATTGGGATACCCCTAACCAATCGTGTCCCTTTCCAGCAAGCGGGCGCCATCCGTAATAATATTACCAGGCACACCAGCGTGCCCCGCTACGCAGAAGAGCCCTACGTTGCAATGTCTCGCCATCTCGTTCAGCGATGTCCGGCATTCTCTCACCAATTCCGATGTTGTGTAAGCACCAGATATAGCGCGTGTAGTGCAGCCTTACTGTCGGTACATATACGGATGTCCTGATCGAATACCCTATAGTACCTTAACCAGTTGACCGCCCTTTTGATTGCCGATATTTCAGCATGTGTGATGCTACATTGATTGGGTAGGTGTATGTTATGAGAGGATGTCCACCTCGAATCTTTTGTCGTGTAAGAGAGCAGGGGAGCAATAGTCAGTGTGGTCGGGAAGATCTAAGATTCGCCCAAATATCGTCGCATGGCCTAATTTACTCAGCTTCCATGCAGCTAGGGCATTTAGTCTAACCGTCGAGTTCATGGCCAATTGTTTGATCATGAGGAAGCCAATGCAGTACGGTGAACAGTGCTTTGGATGGAGTAGTGCGAGGCGCACCAGTAATAAGCAAAGCAGATGTTCGAAGAACCTTTTCAATTATTTTGGAATATGTGACTTTGTTTAAGGAAGTCCATCAGATGACAATTCCATACATTAGTATGGGCTTTACCGACTGCCCTTTTGCAGGTGTATAGAGCAATAGCAGCCTTATCTGCCCTAGCTTGAACGTTGGGGTACCATGAAAGCGTGGAGTACAGAATAATACCGAGGTACTTCGCGCTAGCTGATAACCTAAGGGTGACTCCGATGAGAGTCGGTAACGTGAAAGTCGGTGTCTTGCATTTTCTCGTAAAGAGAACAAGGTCCGTATTTTGAGGGTTATCATTAAGGCCACTTTCGACGCTCCATCTACTTCTGATTACTAATGCCTATTGAAGACGCCGAGATAGTGTCTTGAAATTTACCAGATTTTGCCGCTGCTATATCATCCGCGTAGTCTAATTTCATGGAGTCTAATTTTATCAGTACCGAGTTTATGGCGATATTCCATAGGATAGGTGACAGAACACCTCCCTGGGCGGTACTTTGCCTAGAAGTTTTTTTTAATAGTAGTTTGCCTCATCTCGGAGGAAATTAACCTATTTGTCAGGAGTCGCCGGATAAAGCTAATTGTTGACCGATCAATGTTCAGTCTTTCCAGTGCCATAATAATGGTTTCAGGTCTTATATTGTTAAAGGCACCCTCTATATCAAGAAAGGCCGCCAATGTATATTCTTTGCCATGGATTTTTCAATAGACCCTACGAGCGAGCAAAGTGCCGTCTCAACTGATTTGCCCTTCCTGTTGGCATGTTGGGAGTTTGATAAAAGGTTCGGAGAAATTGTTGATCTAAGGTGTATATCAAATATCCGTTCCAGAGTTTTAAGTAGAGAGGATGATAGGTTGATGGGTCTAAAAATCTTTCAGGTTTACGTGTAAATGGTCTCACCCCCTTTGGGGATAGACCACGGAAGATTTGGTCCATGTTATGACCAATTTAGGCATGCCGATTATATTCGAATGAGCCATGGAGTGGCTACGCCTGCATTACGCTGTAGGTCAGCTATCGGGGCCCGGTGATTTGAACGGCTCAAAGCTATTGATAACCCACACTATTTTTTTTTCTACTGATTGTATGGTTGCAAGTTCTCCCGTGTAGGAATCGCAAGCGGGAAAGTTAGTGTTCATCAAGTGCCTTTAGCGTCTCCTGACTACTGGTAGTCTAAGCGCCACATGATTTCTTAATGAAACTGGAGACAGTTAGAAGAGTTGCCACGATTTTTCGGAGGCGGGTAGTCTCCGAGGCTCCCTGTACATTGTTCCAGAAAAACCTCCATGACAGAGGCTTAATAGGCTGACCAGTTTCCCAGTCTTTTTGCCTCATTGAAGAGTCTGCGACGAGCGTTCGCTATTTCAAGACTCCACCATGGTGGTGTTTCTTCCCACGCAGTACACTAGGTCTGCATCATTCCGCCGTCGCTAACTTGAAAGCATTTTTGAGGTTGTCAACGGTGATATGAATGTCGTGCCTATCGTTATCGCTTAAAAATTACGGTTAACTATTTTTTTAAGTGAAGTTATCGCTTTAAAATTACCGTTAACTATTTTTTTAAGTGGACTTTCAAAAACAACAGCTCAAATTATACTCAAGTGCACTCGACAAATTATGTACATTGTATGTTAACAATAAAGTTTAATATTTATGTGTATAAATTTCTTCTTTTTTTTCATCTGACAGATTTACAGTAATCCCTTGATTTACGTCGCCTCGATTTACGTTATTTCGGTTTACGTCGTAAAATTTTGTGTACCTTTTAAATTTGATTTGCGTCTCCATTCGATTTGCGTCACTAAATTTTTTGAGTCTTTGAAATTCGATATGCGTAGCCTTTAGATTTACGTCGCTCCAGTTACTTACAATTTATTAGCAAAACCACGGGGAATCCCAAAGTTTAGTTAAAATCTTTTTTTTTTAGTTTTTGTGCGATAGTAGCTACATATTTCCATTTACACATGCAAGCTATTTATTTTAATTGTCAAACGGAATGGATTGAAATATAATAAAAATAATATTTACATCGGCGAGAGTTTTGTTCACTGTCATATCGATTTAAGTCGCCGCAATTATAAAAAGAAAAATGTATGGAAATTGACAATTTTTATTATGTCCAATATAAAATTCGATTAACGTCGTTTCGAATTACGTCGCCATTTTCCGGAACCAATCAGGACGAAAATCGAGGGGCTACTGTATTTTAACCACACTCTCTTCATTATCTCTGAAGGGTGAAAAGTTAATTCATTCATTAAAAAATTAGGGTATCTTATCACTTGAAATAAAATAAAATTTGAAATATATGTACATACATATCGCTCATTTGCTGAAACGTCGTCATAACTAAAAAAATTGTTTTACAGAAAACGAGTTTAAAGTTTTCAGTTTGCACACAACTTTTTTGCGCGATGAGTATACAAGATATTTAAATGAAATTTTTACACAATATGAAAAACGATATGGCGATTAGTTCTGCGTCATTAGCTCAAACATCCCAAATTTTAAGTTATGACGACTTTATAGCAAATGAGCCATATGTACATTAGGGCATCCCTTAGCTATATGGAGAATTTTTTGGCATATTTTTTCACTCTTTTTCACCCCCAGTTTGGTGAATTTTGGTAAAAAAATCATCCTGAAAAAATTTCAGGTAAATCGGTTGGGGGCTAAGACGTGCCCGAATATGCTTTTTTCAAAAATGAAGCAGTTGCACAGCAAAACTTAACATAACTGGATAACGGGTTGCCTTATTCATTGGAAACGAAATACCTAATTCTACAACAATATTATCTTTAAGTAACACGAATATTGTTTTTTAATATGCTCATTAGTTTTAGAGATATCGTGGAACTTGTCAAAAAAAAAGTTTTTAGAAAAATTTTCATTTTTAAAACATTCATAAATATTTGCAAACTCGAAAACTAGAACAAAAAAAAAGTAATAAACTGAATGTAGATTCGGATTCAGCAGCTGAAATTATATAAGAAACCATTTTATTTATTTATTTTTATTTATTTATTTATTCCAATTCAAAGGAGCCGCAAGCCTTTCAAGGCCTAATTGGCAGTTCTACATAGTTTAAAAATAGTGTTACATAGGTACTTCATTTCTTGTTCCATTTTAGTTGTTCCATTCCAAAACCTTGTAAATTTGTGTTTTAGTTGCCATGAGCTGGGAGAACGAATGAAACATTAAAATAAGCTAATGTTGCTTGAAAATTTTATATTTATTTTATTAAGCATTAGATCTACAGAAAAGTTGCATTGCAATGAAATGTTGCAAACTTCACAAGCAACATTGTTCTCCTATAAAACTTTTTTGTGAATTAATAATTTGGAAGTTGTGAGGCAAGAAAGCAAAATTTTATGTTTTTCCCGGGCTTGCGGGACATATTAGCCCTGACCGATTTACCTGAAACTTTTTCTGAATAGTTTTTTTTACCAGAATTCACCAAACTTGGGGGTGAGACTGGAAAAAAATCGAACTTTTTTGTTAAGGGGAATATTTTTTGATATCACCCTACAAACGTTTGGAAAATATCTTCTCTAGAAGATATACATACATATATGCAATATCTTTTTTTATCATTCGTGTCTGTCATGACTTTCGAAACATTTTTGCTCATTTTGGATATGTACCCTACATTTAGCAGTGGTCGAAAATCATAAATTTTTAAAATAATTTTGGAGTGTAGATTCCTGTAAAAAGCTTTGCACAGAACAGGGTGTCCTAAAAATCCATGAACAAGGTTTTATTAGGTAGGTAGTTAGCAATGTTCTTGCTTTAAATGAACACATCCTGACTATAAATGTAGCTGCTAGGGCAAAATTATTTTTAAAAAGTCTAAAATTTCAGGAAGAAATTTTTAAATTATAAAAAAAACTAACTAAAATTTTTTATTTATTTCTGAATTTCTACTCTGAGGTCTATCTAAATGCATTATTTAACTACGTGTTAAAAATTATTGATGTACATTTTACCGATCCCGAGATATGGAAGTCGTAGTGTAAGTACCAAAGAAGACAAAAATAGCAACAAAAAAAAATCATGATTTTCAAGCAGACACAAAATATAAAGAAAAAAAATAATGGGCTGTTTTAGTTGTTCAGATGTTCATTCCTAGATGTATTTCGACGAGCTAAATCCGAAAATGAGGTCTGTTTGGCCCGTTACCCACCCAATTTCGAGTAAATTGCAAAAATCAAGTACGTGCGAGCTCGATATTCACAACAATCGATTATCGCAACACCCCGATTATCGCAATATACGACAAAAGATAAGTTTTTTTTATTAAAAAAATTAGGTGTCATCAACAACAATAAACAAAGTTCGATCATTGCAACTTTTCGATAATTGCACCAGGCTTGTATTTTTCGGGTTGCGAATATCGAACTTGCACTGTATTTGGATATTTTTAACGAAATACGATTCTGAAAGCGTGGCTCCTCCTCTACAACCATTTCAATTTTTATGCAAATACATTTAGTTGTTTAGAAGTTGCATACTTATTACCACTTTTTTTTTAGTTTACTCCACTGTACGCCGCTGTCGAATTTTTATTATTGCTTGCGCAAAATAAGTTTTCGTTTCATTTTGGGTATATGAACCAAAGTCGATATCTCGGAAACCATTAACGGAACAAATTTACTTTAGCTACACTCCTCCAAATAAAATGAAAATTTCCTATCTGATAGAAAATTTAATTCTAAGAAAAAGAAAGTCAACTACAAAAATCCTTGGAAACGCATATTTTCGGAGTTGCGGACCTACAAAGTTTTACAGATCTTAAGGACCTACTTGCAAAATTTTTAATTCAGTGTAGCAATATGGGTATCATATGAAAGCTTATTAGAATTATTTGATGAAAAACATACATATTAGAAAAATTAGCCCATTCAGGCCCGATATTGAAAGTTAAATAATTAGTTTTTATTGTTACTAAAGAGTTTATGCATAGCCGGCCTTCGGCCAGACTTAAGGATTTTCTCCTCTATGTATGTCGAATAGTGGCTTCGCTGAGTAAAGATTTGTTGCATAGCCGGCCTTCGGCCGGACTTAATACTTTTCTCCTCTAGGTATGTCTTATAGTGGCTTCGCTGAGCAAAAAGTTATTGTGTAGCCGGCCTTCGGCCGGGCTTAAGGGTTTTTTCCTCTATCTATGTCGAATAGTAGCTTCGCTGAATAAAGATTTTTTTTGCCTAACCATCCTTTTTCCGGACTTAATGGTTTTCTCCTCTATGTATGTCGAATAGTGAATTCGCTGAGCCCTTCGGTCGGACTTAATGGTTTTCTCCTCTATGTATGTCTTATAGTGGGTGGCTTCGCTGAGTAAAGAGTTATTGTGCAGCCGGCCTTGGGCCGGACTTAAAGGATTTTTCCTCTATTTATGTCGAATAGTGGCTTCGCTGAGTAAACATTTTCTGCCCTATTCTTTTCTTGCTTGGTAAACTTTCATATTAGTACACTTAATTTGAAAAAATTAGAAAGAGAAAAATACTGGTCCTAAATGGGTAAATTTTTTTAAATATATTTTTTATCATATAATTTTGTAAAGCTTTCGTATGATACCCATATTGATACACTGAATTAAAAGTTTTGCAAGTAAATCCTTAAGATCGGTAAAACTTTGTAGGTCCGTAACTCCGAAAAAATGCGTTTCCGGGGATTTTTGTACTTGACTTTTTTTTCTTAGAATTAAATTTTCTATCCGATAGGGAAATTTTTATTTTATTTGGAGAAGTGTAGCTAAAGTAAATTTAAGCCCTAAAATATTATGGATTAATCTTTCAGTTAAATACTAAAGAAAGGGGATTATGCCAGCATATTAACTGCACTTGACCCCCAGCCGGCACCAGATAAGAGCAAACAAAAACAATATTTATTACCACCAGTTGGGAAGTAAAAAGTAGCATACATAAATATTTATGCATTGAAGTGCAGCGAAGCAAAAACAATTGTTGGCAAGAGTCTAAAGTCAACCTAGAATTTTTTCAACAAAGGTGGTGTGAAGAAAGGGAAAGAATGGACAATACAATTTAATGTCGGCTAACAAAAATATGTAATACGACTCTAAATGTTTTAACCAAATTCATAAAAAAGTAAGACATTTACTGTATACATAAATAAATAAATACATATATATTTATTTGCATTTCATTAAATGTGCACTATGAAAAGTTTAAGCCTGGTGAAAAAATTACTAAACACCCTTAAATAAGGAAATGTTGCTGAACACCTTGTGTTATGGCGTTACCAGATTATCACACGAGTAATAAAGCAATACATTTTTATGCCAAAGACCACGATTATAGACGAGTTTGGAAATTTTTGTGTTTTTGCAACTATCAAAATCTTTTGCTACCCCAAAAAAATGACTGCGTAGACATTAAGTGTTAAGAGTTCGAACCCATATTTGCAAATTGATGTTCAAATACAAGGCTGAACAATTATGTTACACAACCATGGAACTGTTTGAAGTACTAAAACATCGAAAACTGGATAACTGGTTCCTTTAGATTACACATGTATATCGTCAGCTTATTATTGGTTTGGTCCACCGACCATTTAAAAAAAATTAGTTTCGTTTCACGAAATTGTTAATGGTTTCTGTGATATCGGCCATCGACTTTCGTTCATATACACAACCATGAGTATTGTTTTGCCTTATACGTGACTATGTATCAGTGATCTGCGTAATTATGAATCAAACGGCATAGTTTTGCATTTTATAAAATGAATATTGAGCTAGCAGTTAGCCTGCAATGTCTGTTTATTCATATGATTCACAAAAGCAATGAAGCAGTATAATTGTTTTGAATGCTTCTTAAAAAAAGTTAACACTTCTCAATTTGGCAAAAAATATCTCATATTTTGCTTCCGCTATATTTATTTTTTCTTACGCGATAAGCTCCATTTTCTACATTTATTAGCTGTGTTCGTTTAGTCGAAATTCTTAGTACTTTTACTACAATTGGAAAATTGTTTTTACTTTTTATATTGAAAACTTGCAGCTTTGGTTCGCAGTGTTAATGAATTCGAAAAATCTGCACACTATTAAAAAATGATCTAATAGCACTTTGAAATGATACATACATATATCGTTGATATCCGTAGTGTATTGCGCAAATGATGACCCATTAAAAATAATTTTGAGCCCTGTGAATCCGGAGCAAAGGAAGCATGCCGAAAAAATTACACAATATTTTCCATTCATGGTATTGTTTTTCTTTAATATATACAAGTTTTTGTATTCTAGATGTGTTTCCGTAACAATTCACATCTGTTCGTATGAATATGCAGCAAAAAGGGAAATATTTGAAAAGATATTTGGTATGCATCACAATATTAATTTTTTCGTTTCAAATAAAAGGTTATTCACTTTCAATTATATTTATGAAAGATTATAAAAATTTAACATGCTTGCTCGAAACTTACACTTGCTTAAATGGTAGAAATTACAAAAAATTCAATCGTGTATATTTTTCTCCATTCCGAGTTTGTGGCAAGTTATACTTTTTACTTCAAAAACCTTTCCCATCTATTTCAGGATTAATTTTTGTATCATCTGGTAACTCCGTTTATAGAACGACTTGGTTAGCAGAAACAGAATTTAGGGGAAGTGGGACACTTGCACTGAAGCCAAATTGTGTGATTCATATAAATTGATATTAATTAGCGAAGACTTAAATTGTAATGAAATCGACGAATGTCATTTGGTTTTTCGAGTTGAAAGGTTAATATTGATTATAGGTTGTAATCTGAAACCGTGTAAGCTGTATTAACGAATTAGGAATATGGTAACCCTCAATAAAGAAAAAATGCATTTGTTCCATTAAGACACTTGTTTTAAATAATATTACAAATTTAATTATTCTATTTAAATTAACAAATAAACTTACTACTCTTGAAAATGTTTAAATATTTATTTAATAATTTATTATTGGTCAACGCCCATATGTGAGCCACACAAGTAATACTTTGACAAACTAAAGAAAAAAACATTAAAAACAACAAATTAACGACGGCGTTACAACACTTTACTACGAAAACAATACAAGCAAAATACCTCAGGCTTTTATTCTTGTAGCTGCTCCCTCATCACAACAACCACTTAGCGTGTCATTTTGGTATTTTTTTAATGCAGTTAATGTTTTTCATTTTCACATCTTTTTAATCCTTACCTTTAACACTTTTTATAGATCAATTTATTCACATACACTTGGGAAACATTATTTGGTAAGTTAGAAGTATAAAATAATAAGTTTTATTGATTAAAAACTAAAAAGATAAACACAAAATAGATTTTCACTTAAAATAAAAGCAGCAGTAATAAAAAGTCAACCGAACTGAAAAAATGCCAAGCCCACTGACGTGAGTGAAGAAAACAAGTTTTGATAATGCAGAGCATTGGCAAGTTTTTTCTAGGATAATGCAGAGCATTTGTCTTATTTCAGCAAGTTTTTCAACAGTTTTGTATACGTGTGAGCACGTGTTATATATGGGAATGTATGTGTGACAAGTTTTTCCAATGTTTACAAGCAAATGGTGTGTAGGTGTGAGCAAGTTTTATGTATGGGTAACATGTGCTTTCTATATTTTTAGAGTAACATCAGTTGTCAGCCTATAACTCCTAAACTAAATTGCGTGCCACCATGGCACTACCCTCAATCGATAGGTATTAAAAATACACATTGTTTGCCACGGTTGTCAATCTTGGCGAGACTTGCTGAAAAAAGTTATAGCGCCGCGAAGTTTGAAAAAGCGCAAAATATGCAACATCAGTTGTCAGCCTATAACTCATAAACTAGATCGCGTGCCACCATGGCACTACCCTCAATCGATAGGTATTAAAAATACGCATTGTTTGCAACGGTTGTCAATTTTGGCGAGACTTGCTGAAAAAAGTTATAGCGCCGCGAAGTTTGAAAATTGCAAAATATGTAACATCAGTTGTCAGCCTATAACTCCTAAACTAGATCGCGTGCCACCATGGCACTACCCTCAATCGATAGGTATTAAAAATACACATTGTTTGCCACGGTTGTCAATCTTGGCGAGACTTGCTGAAAAAAGTTATAGCGCCGCGAAGTTTGAAAAAGCGCAAAATATGCAACATCAGTTGTCAGCCTATAACTCATAAACTAGATCGCGTGCCACCATGGCACTACCCTCAATCGATAGGTATTAAAAATACGCATTGTTTGCAACGGTTGTCAATTTTGGCGAGACTTGCTGAAAAAAGTTATAGCGCCGCGAAGTTTGAAAATTGCAAAATATGTAACATCAGTTGTCAGCCTATAACTCCTAAACTAGATCGCGTGCCACCATAACACTACCCTCAATCGATAGGTATTAAAAATACGCATTGTTTGCAACGGTTGTCAATTTTGGTGAGACTTGCTGAAAAAAGTTATAGCGCCGCGAAGTTTGAAAATTGCAAAATATGTAACATCAGTTGTCAGCCTATAACTCATAAACTAGATCGCGTGCCACCATGGCACTACCCTCAATCGATAGGTATTAAAAATACGCATTGTTTGCAACGGTTGTCAAATTTGGCGAGACTTGCTGAAAAAAGTTATAGCGCCGCGAAGTTTGAAAATTGCAAAATATGTAACATCAGTTGTCAGCCTATAACTCCTAAACTAGATCGCGTGCCACCATGGCACTACCCTCAATCGATAGGTATTAAAAATACACATTGTTTGTCACGGTTGTCAATCTTGGCGACACTTGCTGAAAAAAGTTATAGCGCCGCGAAGTTTGAAAAAGCGCAAAATATGCAACATCAGTTGTCAGCCTATAACTCATAAACTAGATCGCGTGCCACCATGGCACTACCCTCAATCGATAGGTATTAAAAATACGCATTGTTTGCAACGGTTGTCAATTTTGGCGAGACTTGCTGAAAAAAGTTATAGCGCCGCGAAGTTTGAAAATTGCAAAATATGTAACATCAGTTGTCAGCCTATAACTCCTAAACTAGATCGCGTGCCACCATGGCACTACCCTCAATCGATAGGTATTCAAAATACACATTGTTTGCCACGGTTGTCAATCTTGGCGAGACTTGCTGAAAAAAGTTATAGCGCCGCGAAGTTTGAAAAAGCGTAAATATGCAACATCAGTTGTCAGCCTCTAACTCATAAACTAGATCGCGTGCCACCATGACATTACCCTCAATCGATAGGTATTCAAAATACACATTGTTTGCCACGGTTGTCAATCTTGGCGAGACTTGCTGAAAAAAGTTATAGCGCCGCGAAGTTTGAAAAAGCGCAAAATATGTAACATCAGTTGTCAGCCTATAACTCCTAAACTAGATCGCGTGCCCCCATGGCACTACCCTCAATCGATAGGTATTTAGGAGTTATAGGCTGACAACTGATGTTACATATTTTGCAATTTTCAAACTTCGCGGCGCTATAACTGTTTTCAGCAAGTCTCACCAAGATTGACAACCGTTGCAAACAATGTGTATTTTTAATACCTATCGATTGAGGGTAGTGTCATGGTGGCACGCAATCTAGTTTAGGAGTTATAGGCTGACAACTGATGTTACATATTTTGCAATTTTCAAAATTCGCGGCGCTATAACTTTTTTCAGCAAGTCTCGCCAAGATTGACAACCGTGTCAAACAATGTGTATTTTTAATACCTATCGATTGAGGGTAGTGCCATGGTGGCACGCGGTCTAGTTTAGGAGTTATAGGCTGACAACTGATGTTGCATATTTTGCGCTTTTTCAAACTTCGCGGCGCTATAACTTTTTTCAGCAAGTCTCGCCAAGATTGACAACCGTGGCAAACAATGTGTATTTTTAATACCTATCGATTGAGGGTAGTGTCATGGTGGCACGCGATCTAGTTTATGAGTTAGAGGCTGACAACTGATGTTACATATTTTGCGCTTTTTCAAACTTCGCGGCGCTATAACTTTTTTCAGCAAGTCTCGCCAAGATTGACAACCGTGGCAAACAATGTGTATTTTTAATACCTATCGATTGAGGGTAGTGTCATGGTGGCACGCAATCTAGTTTATGAGTTAGAGGCTGACAACTGATGTTGCATATTTACGCTTTTTCAAACTTCGCGGCGCTATAACTTTTTTCAGCAAGTCTCGCCAAGATTGACAACCGTGGCAAACAATGTGTATTTTTAATACCTATCGATTGAGGGTAGTGTCATGGTGGCACGCGATCTAGTTTATGAGTTAGAGGCTGACAACTGATGTTACATATTTTGCGCTTTTTCAAACTTCGCGGCGCTATAACTTTTTTCAGCAAGTCTCGCCAAGATTGACAACCGTGGCAAACAATGTGTATTTTGAATACCTATCGATTGAGGGTAATGTCATGGTGGCACGCGATCTAGTTTATGAGTTAGAGGCTGACAACTGATGTTGCATATTTACGCTTTTTCAAACTTCGCGGCGCTATAACTTTTTTCAGCAAGTCTCGCCAAGATTGACAACCGTGGCAAACAATGTGTATTTTTAATACCTATCGATTGAGGGTAGTGTCATGGTGGCACGCGATCTAGTTTATGAGTTAGAGGCTGACAACTGATGTTGCATATTTTGCGCTTTTTCAAACTTCGCGGCGCTATAACTTTTTTCAGCAAGTCTCGCCAAGATTGACAACCGTGTCAAACAATGTGTATTTTTAATACCTATCGATTGAGGGTAGTGTCATGGTGGCACGCAAACTAGTTTAGGAGTTATAGGCTGACAACTAAAATTTGACCTAATTATATAGTAAGCACGTGCTACACATACATTCATACGTGCTCACATATATGGAAAACTTGCTAAAATCTAGAAAGATACTGCATTATCATACACACATACATTCTTAGAAATCACACGTGTTGAAAAACTTGCTGTTTACGGCATTATCAAACTTGTTTTCTTCACGGCTATAGCCCACTGAGGCAATGTACACGGTTGCACTTGTTAGCATTTAATTGTCATCGGCGTGAACAAATCAAACTCACCACAACAAACCGTAACAGCTGTCCGTTGTTCTTTCTGTTGTTGCTATTGTATTATTTGATAAGTGGTGAATTATTTTAACTGAGAAAAGGTACAGTAAGCAATGAATATAATAAAATAAATAATTTAAAAGGCTCTTAGATATATTAAAACATTTCTTTATTTCGTACCCAAGAATTAGTTTAGATTTAACAACAAAAATACTTTTTTGGGGAATGTAAGTCTTTTAAATTTCATTTGAACAAAAAAGGCTCACAAAGACTCAAAGAGTATTTTTGCTTTAAATCTAAAATAATTCCTGCGTAAGATTGAAACAAAAGCCAAAGTAAAGCTTAAACCAATAGAAAACAAACTGCGTACATTTTTTTGGGTAAAAAATAAAACTATGGGGTGATAATCACCAACAAACTTTTCCATTCCGCAAAAAATGCTCAAAAACACCCAAAAAGTATTTTTGCTGTAAAATCTAAAATAATTCTTGTGCAAGATTGAAACAAAAGCCAAAATTTAGCTTAGACCAATAGAAAACAAACTGCGTACAGCTTTTTGGGTAAAAAATAAAACTATGGGGTGATAATCACCAACAAACTTTTCCATTCCGCAAAAAATGCTCAAAAACACCCAAAAAGTATTTTTGCTGTAAAATCTAAAATAATTCTTGTGCAAGATTAAATCAAAAGCCTAAATCAAGCTTAGACAAATAGAAAACAAAATGCGTACAGCTTTTTGGGTAAAAAATAAAACTATGGGGTGATAATCACCAACAAACTTTTCCATTCCGAAAAAATGCGGAATGGAAAAGTTTGTTGGTGATTATCACCCCATAGTTTTATTTTTTACCCAAAAAACTGTACGCAGTTTGTTTTCTATTGGTCTAAGCTTGATTTTGGCTTTTCATTTAATCTTGCACAAGAATTATTTTAGATTTTACAGCAAAAATACTTTTTGGGTGTTTTTGAGCATTTTTTGCGGAATGGAAAAGTTTGTTGGTGATTATCACCCCATAGTTTTATTTTTTACCCAAAAAGCTGTACGCAGTTTGTTTTCTATTGGTCTAAGCTAAATTTTGGCTTTTAATTCAATCTTGCACAAGAATTATTTTAGATTTTACAGCAAAAATACTTTTTGGGTGTTTTTGAGCATTTTTTGTGGAATGGAAAAGTTTGTTGGTGATTATCACCCCATAGTTTTATTTTTTACCCAAAAAGCTGTACGCAGTTTGTTTTCTATTGGTCTAAGCTAAATTTTGGCTTTTGTTTCAATCTTGCACAAGAATTATTTTAGATTTTACAGCAAAAATACTTTTTGGGTGTTTTTGAGCATTTTTTGCGGAATGGAAAAGTTTGTTGGTGATTATCACCCCATAGTTTTATTTTTTACCTAAAAAACTGTACGCAGTTTGTTTTCTATTGGTCTAACCTTGATTTTGGCTTTTGATTTAATCTTGCACAAGAATTATTTTAGATTTTACAGCAAAAATACTTTTTGGGTGTTTTTGAGCATTTTTTGCGGAATGGAAAAGTTTGTTGGTGATTATCACCCCATAGTTTTATTTTTTACCCAAAAAACTGTACGCAGTTTGTTTTCTATTGGCTTAGGCTTGGTTTTGGCTTTTGAGTTAATCTTGCACAAGAATTAGTTTAGATTTTACAGCAAAAATACTTTTTGGGTGTTTTTGAGCATTTTTTGCGGAATGGAAAAGTTTGTTGGTGATTATCACCCCATAGTTTTATTTTTTACCCAAAAAACTGTACGCAGTTTGTTTTCTATTGGCTTAGGCTTGGTTTTGGCTTTTAAGTTAATCTTGCACAAGAATTAGTTTAGATTTTACAGCAAAAATACTTTTTGGGTGTTTTTGAGCATTTTTTGCGGAATGGAAAAGTTTGTTGGTGATTATCACCCCATAGTTTTATTTTTTACCCAAAAAACTGTACGCAGTTTGTTTTCTATTGGTCTAAGCTTGATTTTGGCTTTTGACTTAATCTTGCACAAGAATTATTTTAGATTTTACAGCAAAAATACTTTTTGGGTGTTTTTGAGCATTTTTTGCGGAATGGAAAAGTTTGTTGGTGATTATCACCCCATAGTTTTATTTTTTACCCAAAAAACTGTACGCAGTTTGTTTTCTATTGGTCTAAGCTTGATTTTGGCTTTTGACTTAATCTTGCACAAGAATTATTTTAGATTTTACAGCAAAAATACTTTTTGGGTGTTTTTGAGCATTTTTTGCGGAATGGAAAAGTTTGTTGGTGATTATCACCCCATAGTTTTATTTTTTACCCAAAAAACTGTACGCAGTTTGTTTTCTATTGGCTTAGGCTTGGTTTTGGCTTTTGAGTTAATCTTGCACAAGAATTAGTTTAGATTTTACAGCAAAAATACTTTTTGGGTGTTTTTGAGCATTTTTTGCGGAATGGAAAAGTTTGTTGGTGATTATCACCCCATAGTTTTATTTTTTACCCAAAAAACTGTACGCAGTTTGTTTTCTATTGGCTTGGTTTTGGCTTTTGAGTTAATCTTGCACAAGAATTAGTTTAGATTTTACAGCAAAAATACTTTTTGGGTGTTTTTGAGCATTTTTTGCGGAATGGAAAAGTTTGTTGGTGATTATCACCCCATAGTTTTATTTTTTACCCAAAAAACTGTACGCAGTTTGTTTTCTATTGGTCTAAGCTTGATTTTGGCTTTTGACTTAATCTTGCACAAGAATTATTTTAGATTTTACAGCAAAAATACTTTTTGGGTGTTTTTGAGCATTTTTTGCGGAATGGAAAAGTTTGTTGGTGATTATCACCCCATAGTTTTATTTTTTACCCAAAAAACTGTACGCAGTTTGTTTTCTATTGGTTTAAGCTTGATTTTGGCTTTTGATATAATCTTGCACAAGAATTATTTTAGATTTTACAGCAAAAATACTTTTTGGGTGTTTTTGAGCATTTTTTGCGGAATGGAAAAGTTTGTTGGTGATTATCGCCCCATAGTTTTATTTTTTACCCAAAAAACTGTACGTTGTTTGTTTTCTATTAGTCGAAGCTTGATTTTGGCTTTTGATTTAATCTTGCACAAGAATTATTTTAGATTTTACAGCAAAAATACTTTTTGGGTGTGTTTGAGCATTTTTTGGGGAATGGAAAAGTTTGTTGGTGATTATCACCCCATAGTTTTATTTTTTACCCAAAAAACTGTACGCAGTTTGTTTTCTATTGGTCTAAGCTTAATTTTGGCTTTTGTTTCAATCTTGCACAAGAATTATTTTAGATTTTACAGCAAAAATACTTTTTGGGTGTTTTTGAGCATTTTTTGCGGAATGGAAAAGTTTGTTGGTGATTATCGCCCTATAGTTTTATTTTTTACCCAAAAAACTGTACGTAGTTTGTTTTCAATTGGTCTAAGCTTGATTTTGGCTTTTGATTTAATCTTGCACAAGAATTATTTTAGATTTTACAGCAAAAATACTTTTTGGGTGTTTTTGAGCATTTTTTGCGGAATGGAAAAGTTTGTTGGTGATTATCACCCCATAGTTTTATTTTTTACCGAAAAAACTGTACGCAGTTTGTTTTCTATTGGTTTAAGCTTGATTTTGGCTTTTGATTTAATCTTGCACAAGAATTATTTTAGATTTTACAGCAAAAATACTTTTTGGGTGTTTTTGAGCATTTTTTGCGGAATGGAAAAGTTTGTTGGTGATTATCGCCCCATAGTTTTATTTTTTACCCAAAAAACTGTACGTAGTTTGTTTTCTATTAGTCTAAGCTTGATTTTGGCTTTTGATTTAATCTTGCACAAGAATTAGTTTAGATTTTACAGCAAAAATACTTTTTGGGTGTTTTTGAGCATTTTTTGCGGAATGGAAAAGTTTGTTGGTGATTATCACCCCATAGTTTTATTTTTTACCCAAAAAACTGTACGCAGTTTGTTTTCTATTGGCTTAGACTTGGTTTTGGCTTTTGAGTTAATCTTGCACAAGAATTAGTTTAGATTTTACAGCAAAAATACTTTTTGGGTGTTTTTGAGCATTTTTTGCGGAATGGAAAAGTTTGTTGGTGATTATCACCCCATAGTTTTATTTTTTACCCAAAAAACTGTACGCAGTTTGTTTTCTATTGGTCTAAGCTTGATTTTGGCTTTTGACTTAATCTTGCACAAGAATTATTTTAGATTTTACAGCAAAAATACTTTTTGGGTGTTTTTGAGCATTTTTTGCGGAATGGAAAAGTTTGTTGGTGATTATCACCCCATAGTTTTATTTTTTACCCAAAAACTGTACGCAGTTTGTTTTCTATTGGTTTAAGCTTGATTTTGGCTTTTGATTTAATCTTGCACAAGAATTATTTTAGATTTTACAGCAAAAATACTTTTTGGGTGTGTTTGAGCATTTTTTGGGGAATGGAAAAGTTTGTTGGTGATTATCGCCCCATAGTTTTATTTTTTACCCAAAAAACTGTACGTAGTTTGTTTTCTATTAGTCTAAGCTTAATTTTGGCTTTTGTTTCAATCTTGCACAAGAATTATTTTAGATTTTACAGCAAAAATACTTTTTGGGTGTTTTTGAGCATTTTTTGCGGAATGGAAAAGTTTGTTGGTGATTATCGCCCTATAGTTTTATTTTTTACCCAAAAAACTGTACGTAGTTTGTTTTCTATTGGTCTAAGCTTGATTTTGGCTTTTGATTTAATCTTGCACAAGAATTATTTTAGATTTTACAGCAAAAATACTTTTTGGGTGTTTTTGAGCATTTTTTGCGGAATGGAAAAGTTTGTTGGTGATTATCACCCCATAGTTTTATTTTTTACCCAAAAAGCTGTACGCAGTTTGTTTTCTATTGGTCTAAGCTAAATTTTGGCTTTTAATTCAATCTTGCACAAGAATTATTTTAGATTTTACAGCAAAAATACTTTTTGGGTGTTTTTGAGCATTTTTTGTGGAATGGAAAAGTTTGTTGGTGATTATCACCCCATAGTTTTATTTTTTACCCAAAAAGCTGTACGCAGTTTGTTTTCTATTGGTCTAAGCTAAATTTTGGCTTTTGTTTCAATCTTGCACAAGAATTATTTTAGATTTTACAGCAAAAATACTTTTTGGGTGTTTTTGAGCATTTTTTGCGGAATGGAAAAGTTTGTTGGTGATTATCACCCCATAGTTTTATTTTTTACCTAAAAAACTGTACGCAGTTTGTTTTCTATTGGTCTAACCTTGATTTTGGCTTTTGATTTAATCTTGCACAAGAATTATTTTAGATTTTACAGCAAAAATACTTTTTGGGTGTTTTTGAGCATTTTTTGCGGAATGGAAAAGTTTGTTGGTGATTATCACCCCATAGTTTTATTTTTTACCCAAAAAACTGTACGCAGTTTGTTTTCTATTGGCTTAGGCTTGGTTTTGGCTTTTGAGTTAATCTTGCACAAGAATTAGTTTAGATTTTACAGCAAAAATACTTTTTGGGTGTTTTTGAGCATTTTTTGCGGAATGGAAAAGTTTGTTGGTGATTATCACCCCATAGTTTTATTTTTTACCCAAAAAACTGTACGCAGTTTGTTTTCTATTGGCTTAGGCTTGGTTTTGGCTTTTAAGTTAATCTTGCACAAGAATTAGTTTAGATTTTACAGCAAAAATACTTTTTGGGTGTTTTTGAGCATTTTTTGCGGAATGGAAAAGTTTGTTGGTGATTATCACCCCATAGTTTTATTTTTTACCCAAAAAACTGTACGCAGTTTGTTTTCTATTGGCTTAGGCTTGGTTTTGGCGTTTGAGTTAATCTTGCACAAGAATTAGTTTAGATTTTACAGCAAAAATACTTTTTGGGTGTTTTTGAGCATTTTTTGCGGAATGGAAAAGTTTGTTGGTGATTATCACCCCATAGTTTTATTTTTTACCCAAAAAACTGTACGCAGTTTGTTTTCTATTGGCTTAGGCTTGGTTTTGGCTTTTGAGTTAATCTTGCACAAGAATTAGTTTAGATTTTACAGCAAAAATACTTTTTGGGTGTTTTTGAGCATTTTTTGCGGAATGGAAAAGTTTGTTGGTGATTATCACCCCATAGTTTTATTTTTTACCCAAAAAACTGTACGCAGTTTGTTTTCTATTGGTCTAAGCTTGATTTTGGCTTTTGACTTAATCTTGCACAAGAATTATTTTAGATTTTACAGCAAAAATACTTTTTGGGTGTTTTTGAGCATTTTTTGCGGAATGGAAAAGTTTGTTGGTGATTATCACCCCATAGTTTTATTTTTTACCCAAAAAACTGTACGCAGTTTGTTTTCTATTGGTTTAAGCTTGATTTTGGCTTTTGATATAATCTTGCACAAGAATTATTTTAGATTTTACAGCAAAAATACTTTTTGGGTGTTTTTGAGCATTTTTTGCGGAATGGAAAAGTTTGTTGGTGATTATCGCCCCATAGTTTTATTTTTTACCCAAAAAACTGTACGTTGTTTGTTTTCTATTAGTCGAAGCTTGATTTTGGCTTTTGATTTAATCTTGCACAAGAATTATTTTAGATTTTACAGCAAAAATACTTTTTGGGTGTGTTTGAGCATTTTTTGGGGAATGGAAAAGTTTGTTGGTGATTATCACCCCATAGTTTTATTTTTTACCCAAAAAACTGTACGCAGTTTGTTTTCTATTGGTCTAAGCTTAATTTTGGCTTTTGTTTCAATCTTGCACAAGAATTATTTTAGATTTTACAGCAAAAATACTTTTTGGGTGTTTTTGAGCATTTTTTGCGGAATGGAAAAGTTTGTTGGTGATTATCGCCCTATAGTTTTATTTTTTACCCAAAAAACTGTACGTAGTTTGTTTTCAATTGGTCTAAGCTTGATTTTGGCTTTTGATTTAATCTTGCACAAGAATTATTTTAGATTTTACAGCAAAAATACTTTTTGGGTGTTTTTGAGCATTTTTTGCGGAATGGAAAAGTTTGTTGGTGATTATCACCCCATAGTTTTATCTTTTACCGAAAAAACTGTACGCAGTTTGTTTTCTATTGGTTTAAGCTTGATTTTGGCTTTTGATTTAATCTTGCACAAGAATTATTTTAGATTTTACAGCAAAAATACTTTTTGGGTGTTTTTGAGCATTTTTTGCGGAATGGAAAAGTTTGTTGGTGATTATCGCCCCATAGTTTTATTTTTTACCCAAAAAACTGTACGTAGTTTGTTTTCTATTAGTCTAAGCTTGATTTTGGCTTTTGATTTAATCTTGCACAAGAATTAGTTTAGATTTTACAGCAAAAATACTTTTTGGGTGTTTTTGAGCATTTTTTGCGGAATGGAAAAGTTTGTTGGTGATTATCACCCCATAGTTTTATTTTTTACCCAAAAAACTGTACGCAGTTTGTTTTCTATTGGCTTAGACTTGGTTTTGGCTTTTGAGTTAATCTTGCACAAGAATTAGTTTAGATTTTACAGCAAAAATACTTTTTGGGTGTTTTTGAGCATTTTTTGCGGAATGGAAAAGTTTGTTGGTGATTATCACCCCATAGTTTTATTTTTTACCCAAAAAACTGTACGCAGTTTGTTTTCTATTGGTCTAAGCTTGATTTTGGCTTTTGACTTAATCTTGCACAAGAATTATTTTAGATTTTACAGCAAAAATACTTTTTGGGTGTTTTTGAGCATTTTTTGCGGAATGGAAAAGTTTGTTGGTGATTATCACCCCATAGTTTTATTTTTTACCCAAAAAACTGTACGCAGTTTGTTTTCTATTGGTTTAAGCTTGATTTTGGCTTTTGATTTAATCTTGCACAAGAATTATTTTAGATTTTACAGCAAAAATACTTTTTGGGTGTGTTTGAGCATTTTTTGGGGAATGGAAAAGTTTGTTGGTGATTATCGCCCCATAGTTTTATTTTTTACCCAAAAAACTGTACGTAGTTTGTTTTCTATTAGTCTAAGCTTAATTTTGGCTTTTGTTTCAATCTTGCACAAGAATTATTTTAGATTTTACAGCAAAAATACTTTTTGGGTGTTTTTGAGCATTTTTTGCGGAATGGAAAAGTTTGTTGGTGATTATCGCCCTATAGTTTTATTTTTTACCCAAAAAACTGTACGTAGTTTGTTTTCTATTGGTCTAAGCTTGATTTTGGCTTTTGATTTAATCTTGCACAAGAATTATTTTAGATTTTACAGCAAAAATACTTTTTGGGTGTTTTTGAGCATTTTTTGCGGAATGGAAAAGTTTGTTGGTGATTATCACCCCATAGTTTTATTTTTTACCCAAAAAACTGTACGCAGTTTGTTTTCTATTGGTCTAAGCTTGATTTTGGCTTTTGACTTAATCTTGCACAAGAATTATTTTAGATTTTACAGCAAAAATACTTTTTGGGTGTTTTTGAGCATTTTTTGCGGAATGGAAAAGTTTGTTGGTGATTATCACCCCATAGTTTTATTTTTTACCCAAAAAACTGTACGCAGTTTGTTTTCTATTGGTCTAAGCTTGATTTTGGCTTTTGACTTAATCTTGCACAAGAATTATTTTAGATTTTACAGCAAAAATACTTTTTGGGTGTTTTTGAGCATTTTTTGCGGAATGGAAAAGTTTGTTGGTGATTATCACCCCATAGTTTTATTTTTTACCCAAAAAACTGTACGCAGTTTGTTTTCTATTGGCTTAGGCTTGGTTTTGGCTTTTGAGTTAATCTTGCACAAGAATTAGTTTAGATTTTACAGCAAAAATACTTTTTGGGTGTTTTTGAGCATTTTTTGCGGAATGGAAAAGTTTGTTGGTGATTATCACCCCATAGTTTTATTTTTTACCCAAAAAACTGTACGCAGTTTGTTTTCTATTGGTCTAAGCTTGATTTTGGCTTTTGACTTAATCTTGCACAAGAATTATTTTAGATTTTACAGCAAAAATACTTTTTGGGTGTTTTTGAGCATTTTTTGCGGAATGGAAAAGTTTGTTGGTGATTATCACCCCATAGTTTTATTTTTTACCCAAAAAACTGTACGCAGTTTGTTTTCTATTGGTTTAAGCTTGATTTTGGCTTTTGATATAATCTTGCACAAGAATTATTTTAGATTTTACAGCAAAAATACTTTTTGGGTGTTTTTGAGCATTTTTTGCGGAATGGAAAAGTTTGTTGGTGATTATCGCCCCATAGTTTTATTTTTTACCCAAAAAACTGTACGTTGTTTGTTTTCTATTAGTCGAAGCTTGATTTTGGCTTTTGATTTAATCTTGCACAAGAATTATTTTAGATTTTACAGCAAAAATACTTTTTGGGTGTGTTTGAGCATTTTTTGGGGAATGGAAAAGTTTGTTGGTGATTATCACCCCATAGTTTTATTTTTTACCCAAAAAACTGTACGCAGTTTGTTTTCTATTGGTCTAAGCTTAATTTTGGCTTTTGTTTCAATCTTGCACAAGAATTATTTTAGATTTTACAGCAAAAATACTTTTTGGGTGTTTTTGAGCATTTTTTGCGGAATGGAAAAGTTTGTTGGTGATTATCGCCCTATAGTTTTATTTTTTACCCAAAAAACTGTACGTAGTTTGTTTTCAATTGGTCTAAGCTTGATTTTGGCTTTTGATTTAATCTTGCACAAGAATTATTTTAGATTTTACAGCAAAAATACTTTTTGGGTGTTTTTGAGCATTTTTTGCGGAATGGAAAAGTTTGTTGGTGATTATCACCCCATAGTTTTATCTTTTACCGAAAAAACTGTACGCAGTTTGTTTTCTATTGGTTTAAGCTTGATTTTGGCTTTTGATTTAATCTTGCACAAGAATTATTTTAGATTTTACAGCAAAAATACTTTTTGGGTGTTTTTGAGCATTTTTTGCGGAATGGAAAAGTTTGTTGGTGATTATCGCCCCATAGTTTTATTTTTTACCCAAAAAACTGTACGTAGTTTGTTTTCTATTAGTCTAAGCTTGATTTTGGCTTTTGATTTAATCTTGCACAAGAATTAGTTTAGATTTTACAGCAAAAATACTTTTTGGGTGTTTTTGAGCATTTTTTGCGGAATGGAAAAGTTTGTTGGTGATTATCACCCCATAGTTTTATTTTTTACCCAAAAAACTGTACGCAGTTTGTTTTCTATTGGCTTAGACTTGGTTTTGGCTTTTGAGTTAATCTTGCACAAGAATTAGTTTAGATTTTACAGCAAAAATACTTTTTGGGTGTTTTTGAGCATTTTTTGCGGAATGGAAAAGTTTGTTGGTGATTATCACCCCATAGTTTTATTTTTTACCCAAAAAACTGTACGCAGTTTGTTTTCTATTGGTCTAAGCTTGATTTTGGCTTTTGACTTAATCTTGCACAAGAATTATTTTAGATTTTACAGCAAAAATACTTTTTGGGTGTGTTTGAGCATTTTTTGGGGAATGGAAAAGTTTGTTGGTGATTATCGCCCCATAGTTTTATTTTTTACCCAAAAAACTGTACGTAGTTTGTTTTCTATTAGTCTAAGCTTAATTTTGGCTTTTGTTTCAATCTTGCACAAGAATTATTTTAGATTTTACAGCAAAAATACTTTTTGGGTGTTTTTGAGCATTTTTTGCGGAATGGAAAAGTTTGTTGGTGATTATCGCCCTATAGTTTTATTTTTTACCCAAAAAACTGTACGTAGTTTGTTTTCTATTGGTCTAAGCTTGATTTTGGCTTTTGATTTAATCTTGCACAAGAATTATTTTAGATTTTACAGCAAAAATACTTTTTGGGTGTTTTTGAGCATTTTTTGCGGAATGGAAAAGTTTGTTGGTGATTATCACCCCATAGTTTTATTTTTTACCCAAAAAACTGTACGCAGTTTGTTTTCTATTGGTCTAAGCTTGATTTTGGCTTTTGACTTAATCTTGCACAAGAATTATTTTAGATTTTACAGCAAAAATACTTTTTGGGTGTTTTTGAGCATTTTTTGCGGAATGGAAAAGTTTGTTGGTGATTATCACCCCATAGTTTTATTTTTTACCCAAAAAACTGTACGCAGTTTGTTTTCTATTGGTTTAAGCTTGATTTTGGCTTTTGATTTAATCTTGCACAAGAATTATTTTAGATTTTACAGCAAAAATACTTTTTGGGTGTTTTTGAGCATTTTTTGCGGAATGGAAAAGTTTGTTGGTGATTATCGCCCCATAGTTTTATTTTTTACCCAAAAAACTGTACGTAGTTTGTTTTCTATTAGTCTAAGCTTGATTTTGGCTTTTGATTTAATCTTGCACAAGAATTATTTTAGATTTTACAGCAAAAATACTTTTTGGGTGTGTTTGAGCATTTTTTGGGGAATGGAAAAGTTTGTTGGTGATTATCACCCCATAGTTTTATTTTTTACCCAAAAAACTGTACGCAGTTTGTTTTCTATTGGTCTAAGCTTAATTTTGGCTTTTGTTTCAATCTTGCACAAGAATTATTTTAGATTTTACAGCAAAAATACTTTTTGGGTGTTTTTGAGCATTTTTTGCGGAATGGAAAAGTTTGTTGGTGATTATCGCCCTATAGTTTTATTTTTTACCCAAAAAACTGTACGTAGTTTGTTTTCTATTAGTCTAAGCTTGATTTTGGCTTTTGATTTAATCTTGCAGAAGAATTATTTTAGATTTTACAGCAAAAATACTTTTTGGGTGTGTTTGAGCATTTTTTGGGGAATGGAAAAGTTTGTTGGTGATTATCACCCCATAGTTTTATTTTTTACCCAAAAAACTGTACGCAGTTTGTTTTCTATTGGCTTAAGCTTGATTTTGGCTTTTGTTTCAATCTTGCACAAGAATTATTTTAGATTTTACAGCAAAAATACTTTTTGGGTGTTTTTGAGCATTTTTGCGGAATGGAAAAGTTTGTTGGTGATTATCACCCCATAGTTTTATTTTTTACCCAAAAAACTGTACGCAGTTTGTTTTCTATTGGTTTAAGCTTGATTTTGGCTTTTGATTTAATCTTGCACAAGAATTATTTTAGATTTTACAGCAAAAATACTTTTTGGGTGTTTTTGAGCATTTTTTGCGGAATGGAAAAGTTTGTTGGTGATTATCGCCCCATAGTTTTATTTTTTACCCAAAAAACTGTACGTAGTTTGTTTTCTATTAGTCTAAGCTTGATTTTGGCTTTTGATTTAATCTTGCACAAGAATTATTTTAGATTTTACAGCAAAAATACTTTTTGGGTGTGTTTGAGCATTTTTTGGGGAATGGAAAAGTTTGTTGGTGATTATCACCCCATAGTTTTATTTTTTACCCAAAAAACTGTACGCAGTTTGTTTTCTATTGGCTTAAGCTTGATTTTGGCTTTTGTTTCAATCTTGCACAAGAATTATTTTAGATTTTACAGCAAAAATACTTTTTGGG
Source organism: Panzeria rudis (assembly GCA_956483635.1). NCBI lineage: Eukaryota > Metazoa > Arthropoda > Insecta > Diptera > Tachinidae > Panzeria > Panzeria rudis. The sequence continues at coordinate 110,467,280 of OY101449.1, forward strand.
TGTTTTTGAGCATTTTTGCGGAATGGAAAAGTTTGTTGGTGATTATCACCCCATAGTTTTATTTTTTACCCAAAAAACTGTACGCAGTTTGTTTTCTATTGGCTTAGGCTTGGTTTTGGCTTTTGAGTTAATCTTGCACAAGAATTAGTTTAGATTTTACAGCAAAAATACTTTTTGGGTGTTTTTGAGCATTTTTTGCGGAATGGAAAAGTTTGTTGGTGATTATCACCCCATAGTTTTATTTTTTACCCAAAAAACTGTACGCAGTTTGTTTTCTATTGGTCTAAGCTTGATTTTCGCTTTTGACTTAATCTTGCACAAGAATTATTTTAGATTTTACAGCAAAAATACTTTTTGGGTGTTTTTGAGCATTTTTTGCGGAATGGAAAAGTTTGTTGGTGATTATCGCCCCATAGTTTTATTTTTTACCCAAAAAACTGTACGTAGTTTGTTTTCTATTAGTCTAAGCTTGATTTTGGCTTTTGATTTAATCTTGCACAAGAATTATTTTAGATTTTACAGCAAAAATACTTTTTGGGTGTGTTTGAGCATTTTTTGGGGAATGGAAAAGTTTGTTGGTGATTATCACCCCATAGTTTTATTTTTTACCCAAAAAACTGTACGCAGTTTGTTTTCTATTGGTCTAAGCTTAATTTTGGCTTTTGTTTCAATCTTGCACAAGAATTATTTTAGATTTTACAGCAAAAATTTTTTTTGGGTGTTTTTGAGCATTTTTTGCGGAATGGAAAAGTTTGTTGGTGATTATCACCCCATAGTTTTATTTTTTACCCAAAAAACTGTACGCAGTTTGTTTTCTATTGGCTTAAGCTTGATTTTGGCTTTTGATTTAATCTTGCACAAGAATTATTTTAGATTTTACAGCAAAAATACTTTTTGGGTGTTTTTGAGCATTTTTTGCGGAATGGAAAAGTTTGTTGGTGATTATCGCCCCATAGTTTTATTTTTTACCCAAAAAACTGTACGTAGTTTGTTTTCTATTAGTCTAAGCTTGATTTTGGCTTTTGATTTAATCTTGCACAAGAATTATTTTAGATTTTACAGCAAAAATACTTTTTGGGTGTGTTTGAGCATTTTTTGGGGAATGGAAAAGTTTGTTGGTGATTATCACCCCATAGTTTTATTTTTTACCCAAAAAACTGTACGCAGTTTGTTTTCTATTGGTCTAAGCTTAATTTTGGCTTTTGTTTCAATCTTGCACAAGAATTATTTTAGATTTTACAGCAAAAATACTTTTTGGGTGTTTTTGAGCATTTTTTGCGGAATGGAAAAGTTTGTTGGTGATTATCGCCCTATAGTTTTATTTTTTACCCAAAAAACTGTACGTAGTTTGTTTTCTATTGGTCTAAGCTTGATTTTGGCTTTTGATTTAATCTTGCACAAGAATTATTTTAGATTTTACAGCAAAAATACTTTTTGGGTGTTTTTGAGCATTTTTTGCGGAATGGAAAAGTTTGTTGGTGATTATCACCCCATAGTTTTATTTTTTACCCAAAAAACTGTACGCAGTTTGTTTTCTATTGGTCTAAGCTTGATTTTGGCTTTTGACTTAATCTTGCACAAGAATTATTTTAGATTTTACAGCAAAAATACTTTTTGGGTGTTTTTGAGCATTTTTTGCGGAATGGAAAAGTTTGTTGGTGATTATCACCCCATAGTTTTATTTTTTACCCAAAAAACTGTACGCAGTTTGTTTTCTATTGGCTTAAGCTTGATTTTGGCTTTTGATTTAATCTTGCACAAGAATTATTTTAGATTTTACAGCAAAAATACTTTTTGGGTGTTTTTGAGCATTTTTTGCGGAATGGAAAAGTTTGTTGGTGATTATCGCCCCATAGTTTTATTTTTTACCCAAAAAACTGTACGTAGTTTGTTTTCTATTAGTCTAAGCTTGATTTTGGCTTTTGATTTAATCTTGCACAAGAATTATTTTAGATTTTACAGCAAAAATACTTTTTGGGTGTGTTTGAGCATTTTTTGGGGAATGGAAAAGTTTGTTGGTGATTATCACCCCATAGTTTTATTTTTTACCCAAAAAACTGTACGCAGTTTGTTTTCTATTGGTCTAAGCTTAATTTTGGCTTTTGTTTCAATCTTGCACAAGAATTATTTTAGATTTTACAGCAAAAATACTTTTTGGGTGTTTTTGAGCATTTTTTGCGGAATGGAAAAGTTTGTTGGTGATTATCGCCCTATAGTTTTATTTTTTACCCAAAAAACTGTACGTAGTTTGTTTTCTATTGGTCTAAGCTTGATTTTGGCTTTTGATTTAATCTTGCGCAAGAATTATTTTAGATTTTACAGCAAAAATACTTTTTGGGTGTAACGCAGTTCGTTTTGTAAGGAGTTTAACTGTATACTGGTATTTCTTTGTTTTGTGCACAGTCATTATTTTATATACTTTGATTGTAACGAAATTAATCAATAACAAGTAAGTATTAAAATATCGGCGTGTTTATTATAGCCGAGCTTTACTGTACAATTGTACTGTACGTTTCTTAAGTCTTTGCATGATTTTGTTTTGTTTTTAGAACTCACCACAGCAAATAAAAGAAAACAATGGAAAAATGTAAACACAAACAGCTGTTACGGTTTGTTGGAGTTTGATTTGTTCACATACGTTTAATTGTCGGCAATGCTAGTAATATTTGTCGATAGTACTGTTCCTCAGTGATTGCAGTACTTGATGAACTTGAGTGCGCAGGTCTAATTACAGATTGTTTTTTGCTTATCTGGCTTTTAAACTATTATATATATATTTAAACAATTTATTATTTGACATATTATCATAATTTTATTTTAAATGAAGTTTACTTGCCGATAGTTAAGCATTGTCTAAATGAATTTCACTAGCGCTTTACCACAAATTTTAACAGTTACAAAACCTCTTATCTTATAACATAAGAGGTGTGTAACTGATCAAATTTGTGTTTGAAGTCTACTGACGATTTGGTAAAGTGCCAATGAAATGCATATAGACAATGCTTAACTATAAGGTAAGAGGCTTGTAGCTGTTCAAATATGTGCTTGAAGTATACTGACGATTTGGTAAAGCGCCAATGAAATGCATATAGACAATGCTTAGCTATCGACAAATAAACTTCATTTAAAACTATTTAATATATTAAAACATTTTTCATTTGATCTTGAAAATGGTCAATTAATGCTCTGCAAAACGATTTGATGGGAAAATGGCTAAGGTGGGAGCACTGGTGATAGTGATGGATGTTCGCTAAGACCGTTAAATTGATAACAATCGATATTGATAATGCATTTTATATATTTTACCTTCACTATAATGATAGATGGCAGATTTGGTAGATTACCATTTTCAGTACTTTCAAATCCAAAATTACTTACTGGCGATTTTGTCCCAACTTATTTGGTTCATTAGAAGGTTTTGACTCTATTATGAGAAAAAATAAAATCAAGGCAGACTTCCTAATCGCCAAAATGCATTGCAGTGATGCAAAGTCGTATGTGCTTTGTTGTTGTAAACAATGTCCAGTCGCATCACTGCAATGCATTTTGGCGTTTAGGAAGTCAGCCAAACATTGAATGGGATAGGTGCATGGCTTATGAAAGTTGTAATGTGTTAAGATGCTTTAAATCAGGGGAGCCCAAAAGTTTCTTATGGAAAAGAAAACACCAATACATTTAAAGAAAAACTAATTTTTATACAACATTTTTTGTTGTAAAAACCAATGCATACAAAGAAAAAAGTATTTCATATATTTATTTGTTGTTGCTTTGCACTTGCCTGTATACAGTGAAGAACGACAAAAAACGAATAAGACAAAGTTTTTTGTGTATTTCGTATTGCTAGTGCTGAGTGCTGTATGTGTCTATTATAACACACAGCCAAACACACGTATTGCTAGTGCTGACTGATGTGTGTATTGTATTAAAACACACAGCCTATAGCTAAGTGCTTTTACAAAAACAAATGAGCACCAAGCGCATAAGGTTTGGGCAACGCTGCTTTTAATGTTGGGGATTTAACCATACACAGTGCTTACACGACCAAAATAGTTGTGTAACCAAAATTTAAGAAAAAAGTAACCAAATGCAAAAAAAGGAACCAAAATTTTTATGAATTTAATATAATGTTTTACATACATATATACTTCAGTAGAAAATAAATAGATTTTATAAAAGAATAGAATGTAAGTAAATGAACCATTACATATAAATTTGCACTTCAGTCTTATACCACAAGGCAACAATTTTGAATGTTTCTGAGATCAAAATAGATAAATCTTATGCATTTTCATCTGCTGAATTTAGGAATCACAAAAAAATTTCTGATTAGATCTAGTTTTCAATATTTAGTGACTTTAATATTCCAGACCAAAATCAAGTTGTAAAAATTTTATAGACTAATACCAAGTTCACACGGCGAAGTCAAGCACTTGCTTCGATCTCTCAATTACGATTGCGAATCATACTGTTCTCACGAAGCATTCTTTCTTGCTTCGTTTCAATGGTTCAGCGCTGCCACTGGAACAATTTTTTCTTACAAAATTTTTCACAAAATTCTACCGACACCGTTTAAAACCTACCAATTTCTTAAAATTTATTGATTGCGTTTTAAAGCAATCTCGTAGTGAAGTTTTTAAAGCATTCTGATAGTCAAGTTTGAAAAACATCTTCTTTAAAAATATTTTTGAGTTTTAATGATTTTATCGCACACACATATTCCGATCGGAGTGCTTTTAGTTCCCCCAAAGGCTCAAGCGGATGAGCTACGGTAAAGCTGAGCAACTCCTGTGAACATATCAATGCAATCTGAACGTATGTATCTAGGCAATAAACCATGAAAACTACTTTGTACCTTAACAATTTACGTTTTTCACCAGCTATACTATATTTTTATTGCATTTTGTGCTTTCTCTGTTACTGTTCCATTTCTTATGTTGCCGATCTTAGTATTTACTATGTTTTAGGGTTTGTTGTTTTGCCAAATATTGTTAGTGAAAATGTTGGAGTCCCTGTAAGTTATGCTGCAAAAATTAAATAAAATAATTGTTTCCTATATTAAAAAAATGTTTCAAAGTGTTTAAAAAGTAAAGTCAAGTTACTTTAGTAAAACTGTTCATTAATACCTTCTTTATGCGTAAAAAACTTGTCAGAAACAAATGTTAACCGTTTAAAAGCGAATAACAGCCATATCTATGCTAACATTTGAAAAACTTGAAATGCATTTCGCTAAGCTTTTTTTTAGATATGAGGTACCAATATGTTTGAAAAACTTAGGATAGCGGAGTTCAGTGTTTGATGAAAATGGCATTTGCAAATGCAAAATATCGTAGAATTTTTAAGAAATACTACAGCAAAATGCAAAAGATTTTATAAAAAAGCTATGATAATTTGCGTTTGCACTTTTGCAATACTATTTGCATCAAACACTGACCTCCGTTAATTTCTTTGTAAATATTTGAGCATTGTTTTCTAGTGTCTAAAATTTTTATATTGGATAAATTATGGAGATGAAGAGGTTTAAAAAACTTGTAATACCAAAAATATCAACATAAAAATAATTAAGTGTGACATAACTATTCCTTTTACTCCTTACTTTTATTACATATTGTAGCAGAAGCTGCGAAGTTCTTGATCAAGTTAAAAATTTTTTAAGCTCTAAAAAATTGTGTCAACTTATAATTCCAGTCGTCAAAATGCCATTATTAACACCAAAAACCGTCAAAATGACGATAAATCGTCACATCTGGCAGCCGTGGTGTTGACAACTAGTTCAGGTAAACTAGCGATGAACTGCGATAAAACTTGGAGAAGTTAGCAATTTTTCGTGCTTCGCAAGCAGCGTTGCCATTTGTCAAGTTTTCCCTTTTTTTGCAAGTTTTTTAAGACGCCAAAAAATTTTAATTTTATAAAAAGTTGTTTAAAGTTTTTTATAAATATGTACATAATTTAAAATTTGCAGTATAGTGCATCCGATGAAAATATTAAGTAATTGCTTATGCAATGATACGATCTAATATTTTCTCACTTCCTTATTACTGCAACAGTGTTTAATTGTGTTTACTCCCTCTACAACTATGCCGTTTTTAAACATTCCTTAAAATGAAATCCAAATACACTTTTTTTGTGTTTTCTTTTAAAATTTTGACACTTTTTTGTTGGAAAAAAGTTTTTCTGGGCAAAATTGTTTTTTTTTTAGAAATAAGAAGCTTTTTACAAAAAAATATATGGTAACGCTCTTCGCAAGTAGATTCAAAATGAAGCATCTTAACACCCCGACTACACGAGCAATAAGGTTGGCAATTATTGCCGTGGCAACCGTCAAATTCGATTGCCGACACAGGATATTTGTGTGTGGACGGTATGAGTATGTGTTCAAATACATATTCACAAGGCGAATTCATACTAGGTGGCCGCAAGAGCCCTGCTGTTTACGTAAATGTTTACACATTTGGCCTGTCAGCAGTGTTAATATATCAAATGTAAATTCTCCACGGCGAATTCGCTTGCGACTACCTGGTGTTGATATATCTTGACATATTCAGCAACAAATGTTAAAATACATTGCTGAGCAATAAGCTTTTAACACAAGCTGTCAAATTCAATTGTCATTTGAGTTTTTTTTTGTGAAAAGTGAAAAAAATTAACAATAAAGCTAATTTTGAAGAGAACATCGCTGGAAAATGTAAAAAAATTATTATTTATATAATTATAAATTACATACATAAAAGAATACAGTATAAACAACGCACAACCTTCTTCAGCAAAGTTGTCAATTTAATGTTTTAAAATTTGTACGTGTTTGCTACCAAGAAATACAAGCAAGAACATTGGCAATTGACGTCGCGGTTCTGCCGGCGTTATTGCTTGTATTAATGCAATTGCAATTGCTCGTGTGGTCGGTGTGTAAAAGAAGGTGCTTCGCTCTCAAAATTTTGTATGGCGAAGCACGTTGTTTTTATCATGATTGGGGGGCGAAGCACGAATTGTCGCTCCATGTGAACATAGCATAAAATAAAAACATACCATCAGTGCTGCCAGCTTAGCCTTTTCGATAGATTTGCCTCTTATTTTGTTTTTTAGCCTCGAAATTTGCGTTTTAGCTTCGTGGCTTTTTTGCTCTGAGAGATTTTGGACATGCTTGGGCACATCTTTACTTGTAACTCATTTGGACCACATGGATATTTTAGCCAAGGATCCAGACTATTCGATAATAGCAGTCGCATTTTTCAATTGTATATATGAATTTTTTAAAAAACTTTGAACATATAACTTAAGTAAATATTTTACGATCTCTAAGTGCTGATTTACAGAGGGAAACATTGCTTACCGAAAATTTTATTTTTCAGTGCAAAAGAGCGAGATAGGAATATAAGTGGTATATATTTCTTTTTCATCACTCTCATGCAAAAAAAAAATGTTCGACGACAAATGTTTCCCAATGTAAACAGCGTGTAAGAAATTTTGGCCATGTTTGGACACATGCTTACCTGTAGCTCGTTTGGACCATATGGAAATTCTAGCCAAGGAAGTATTTGTAAAATTTTCACAAAACTTTGAAAATTAAACTTAACAACTTCCCTGTTCCAGATGTCACATGTGAATTCTACCGATGAAAATACATAAGAGTTACTTTAAGTTTGGTCTGGCCAAAGATATGTTTTAATCATAGAAAAGATATAAGCCTGACTACTGACAAGACAGTTGTCAGAAACCTAAGTCTGTTTCAAAAGAAACCTAAGTCTAACAATGCGTTAATAGACCCATTTTGTATTAGTATTGTTTTAGATAAAAATTTCCCCACATCAGCAAAACCACACAATAATGTAATATGTATGCATGTGCAAGCCCATGGCGTAATAAGTATACAGATGGCAGTATAACATCAGATGATTATTTCTTGCTCTAGTAATTTTGTGCACAAGCTACGTCAAACACGTGGGTTTTTTTTGACAACCATTATCCAGTTTTTGTTTTAATGTTGTACTCGTTGCCCTTATGCGTCCACCTGTATACTTATTACACAATTGGCAAGTCAAATGCTAATTCAGTAAGCTTAATTTACTATGTGTGAACACTAAATTTAATTCCTCAATTAAAATGAAATTGTCTCAATTAAAAATCCATGTCTGAATAGGGTATAAGCTTCTTAGCTTGGACGCGGAAAATTATTATATTTTAAATTCATATATTTTTAATAAATGCAAGGTTGTGTGTGTGAGATGTTAAGACAAAATCGTGCGAGTAGTTGTTAAGTGATGATAAGCAAAATACACGTGAGCACTGACGATCGAAGTGTAGCGGCTTCCGAAAGTGGAGATACTCTGTTCTACTGTGTACGTTGAAGAATTAAGTTGATGTTAATTTTTCCCTTGTTCCATGGAATATGTATCATGCCCAATTTTTTCTGAATATAACGTTACGAACCTTAGCCTAATAATCAATTTGGATTCACAAAGCAAATACGTTCAAAATAATCATACTAATAAAGAAATTATATAATTAAACTAAAAAAATTCATTATACATAATTTTTCTTATCAATATGAATGATGAATGATGGCTTGAGTGTTAAACATGATCGAAAGACTGGACAGTAAAAATTATCCTTCAAAAATGATGATGATTTTTGACTGTCACTCAAGTTTTTTAGACTCCAATACATCAGGAAAGTCATGATCTGAGCAAACAAAATTACAATGGGAGAATTTAATTCCTTTAAGTGTCAAGACCACCTTAAACAATTTCGACTTGGTTTCAAATTATAGAAAAGGGTGTTGCATTGAAAGGGTGTTCTGGAGAATTTACATTTGGTCTGTCAAAAAAGCTGATACATTAACACTGCTGACAGCTTAAATGTGTAACCATTTTCGTAAACAGCTGGGCTCTTGCGGCTACCTAGTAAGTCTATGTCCATACGAGTCAACTTTTGATGCGCAACTTTTGAGTTTATGGGAGAGAGAGATGAGAAGATTGGCAAGATGTACACTCAGGCCTGCCATATTTGCCGATTTTCGCTCCAAAAATGCCGATTTTTTAATAAACACTTAACACAGGGTAACTTCGTTTGTTTTATTATTATTTATTAGTTCTGGGCAACACTGGAATATAATAAATATGCTGTTACATTCAAAAGAGAACTGTTAATCAGTCAGCGCTTTTACTAAAGAGAAAAAGGGCTAGGTTTATTTACAATTACCAAGTAAACATTTTTTCTGACATGTCCAACGTCAGTTAAAATCTGAAACTTTTCCAGACAATCAACAAAGTTGTATAAAATTCCCTCAGACATTTGGCAGATTAGTCAGCAGTTTTCTGGCATGACGTTTCTGATGTTTTCTGATATATTATCCGATTAATTTCCTCTAAGATATTTAACGGAATAGTCTGCACATTTTCTGATCTACGTCTTACGAGTTTTAGCATCCACTTCTTCACATTGTCTGATTTTAGTTTTTGTAATAGTTCTTATTTATCTCTTTATAGTTAGAATTTTCAAACTCATAAAATATGGGTAAATGTTTTCGGATGAGCTGCCATTGGCAGCAGAAAAATGTATGCCAGAAAAAGAGTCAAAGAGGTCGTACAACATTCTGATTCTATGTGAGAATTTTGTACGACATTTCTGATAAATTTCAATTTTAGCTCCGAGTTTTGTCAGATATTTTCTGATGTTTTGTCAGAAATTTTTCCAACATTGTGCAGACATATCGAAAACTCCTTTTGAACTTCTCCAGAAAATTCTTCAGAGTTTCTACAGAATTCTTTGCGACATTTCGGCAAAGTTTTTAGAATTTCCTCAGACAAAGACTTCCACTTTCTTGTCAACAACTCATTTTAAATTTCTTTTTCTATTTTATTTTCATTGATTTTTATGTTATTTAATATGTTATAAACATTAGTTAATGCTGAATTGTTCTGTTGGGTTATTTTTTGGCAATAAAAATATGGTTTATTGTATTTAAAATGGGTATTTTGAAGTTGCCGATTTTTTAAAATTGAAGTGCCGATCAAAGCGGATTAATATCAAGTGGTCTTATCATCAAAACAACACACATACAAAGTAGGTGTAGGACTATTTTTATTTGTGTTTTGACAGTTCGGGTTAAAGTTTTTCTCTTTTCTTATATAGAGTTTGACTAATTGGGTGTAATCAGCTGATGATCATCTGTGATGATAGGGCTACCTGGTACTGAATTCGCCTTGGTGCCGATAGTGCCGATTTTATTTGGAAAATATGCCGATATTTTGTCAAAATCATCTGGCACCCCTTTGTACATACACTCCTTTGTTTTCCTCTTCGCAATATTGCGGAACAACAAATTCTATGTAAAAAAACAAAAGCTGCACAGCAAGAATTTCATTGTATGGACAGGAATGCAACTTCAAAAGAAAACAAGAAAGTTGCAGAAGCAAAAGATGATTCGTATGGACAGAGACTAAGAATTCGCCTTGGGGTATTGTACTCATATTATCAACTGTGTCCATTATGTCTGCGAATAACGGTATTGACTATATTGTTTTTTTTTTGAAAATAGTCCTTTTTAAGAGCTGCCACTGGCTATCATTGAAAAATATAATATTAGCTTGTCTGTAAAATTTAATATTATATTTTATACTATTAAATATATCTTGATGTTATAGCACACATCACCCGCTACAAACTTCGTAAAGTATTATATGTATATTTGGGAACAAGAGAAAAACTGATTCAATTCAATTTTATTATTACACAACAGCAACACTTATTTTTGTATACGTTTCACATCACCTCTGCTACTTGATAAAAGTTTAGGTCATTTGAAATGGAAGAATAGACGAAAAAGAAATTCTGTATTCGTGTGTGCTCTTAGGTAAAAAAGTAAATTTAATAAAATTTCAACGAATAAATCAATTAAAAATAAGAAATTCTGTTAAATAACAACAGCAGAAATAATTGCTAATAAAAATAAACAAAAAATGTTAAGTTGAGTGCTAAAATTGTGAAAATTTGCAGATGAACACCAATGATGAAAAAATTTTTTCCAAAAAGAAAAAAATTGCAAAAGTAGTGGTGTAGTAATATAGTAGAAAAGAAAAAAGGTGAATATATATATAAAGAAGAATAACCAAATAGTGATTTTTTACAAAAATGAGAAAAGTATAAAAAACATAATAAAAGAGAAAAATTTTTGTAATTAACAAAGTGTGAGTGAGCGTATGAAAGAGCTAAAGTGCGGGTGTTTTTTTTACAGAGTGTGTGTGTGTGTTTCTTCTTAAGGAAAGTGCAAAAATAAGGAAAAATTCAATAAATTTTAACAAGTTCATAAATATAAAAATTAAAAATCTTTTTTCAAATATTGCAAAATTGAGCGAGATAGGAAAAAATTGTATAGTTCAAAACACGATGCTTTTGCTTTAGTTGCAAAAATACATATCTATGTATCTATGCAAAACTAGCAGCAGAAAACCCATTTTATTGGTAAAATAAAAGGAAAGGCCAAAAGTTTCGTCATTGCCTTACAAAAAGAAAACGAAGAAGAATAAGAAAAATTTTACCAAAAAATATAGTGCTAGCCTGTCTGCCATTATTTCGACAACCAGCCAGCTAGCTAGGCCAGAGTCTGTTTTTGTAACAGTGTGTTGTAAATTGGTTTTGTGTGTTTTGTGCCTTCTATATTTTTGCTGCTGCTGCTACTAATATTTAATCGAATGCAAATTTACATTTACAGAAAGCAAAATGTGTGTGTGCTTTTCTTGAATTTTCTACCAATAAATTTTTCTATGTCATATGCTGCTTCTTGCTACTGCTATTAAACAGCTTTGGCTTTGCCATCAATTAAAAAAAAGCCAACAAGAGAAAAAACAATTATCAACAAAGAAATTTTCAAATAACACAAACAACAATAATAATGTACCAATAACAAACATTGAAACATTTATTGGAGAACGTTAACGCCAACGTCGACGGTGGAGGAATAATAAAAATTTTTTCCAATTTTCCGTTTTCCTACTAACAATTTTCGTGGTGATTGATTGTTTGCTTAATTTTTTCATTCGTTTTCTACTCTTATAACTATCATTATCGTGTTAAGAATTTTTCTTTCATAAGTGTTAAGTGTAAAGGAATTTTTCTTTCATGATTATTTTTTATTTTCCAAAAATTATTACGTGTGTATGCAAAGGAATTTGTGTTGCGTTTATTGTAAAACTATGTATGTACATCTGTATGTATATAGTTTCGATTTAATTTGTGTAATGTTTTAACAACAAATGTGTTTTTCGTTAACCATACATTTTTAAATGCACCTTTTTCTTGTAAGATTTCTTTTATATTGGATATTTTCTTTTTTTATTTCTTTTAATATACAAAATTTTTCTCAAGTAGAATAACGTCATTCCTTTTGTGAAAAAATAAAGCCTATTTTCGCCTTCTTTCTCATATACACATTCTCGATCTCGCTCTTTATTGCTCTCAAATATTTTCCATTTTTCTCTTTTTTTTTGCGTTACGTTTTCTAATCATTTCTTCGTGGCTCTGTACAGGCATGGAAAATAAAGATTTATAAATGGTACAAATCTTCAGTTTGCTCATTTGCCATTTAGTATAAATGTAATTGCAGCGTGATGTACTTGATACTGCAATTTTTTTCCAATTCGTTCGGTGTATTAATTAATAGAGATTTATTACAACAATATAACTGTTTGGTAAAATTAATATGAAATAAAGTATAACGAACACGTAAAGCGAAAAATAAAATGCAAGGCGAATTGATAAAGTAGAGCAAAGTTTGAAAGTAAGCTCACCTATCAGATGGGCCTTTATGCAAAAGAAACATGCAGTGTTGGAAGAAAAATAGGGACCATTTAATTTTTCTTTACATGTCACACACTTTTTTGTGCCGAGCTCGTATTGATCAAACTCAGTGTCAAATTCTTTGAAATATTACGGGATTAAATAATCAGCTTGCTAGTTTTATTTTGTTTTCTTTGAATTAATCGTTTTTTTACAGAAAAGGTAGTAAAGATGTAAATTTACATGGAAAAAATAATAGTAGCAATTTATAAAACAAGTACACTACGGAAATCTGGATCTATTGTTGGGAGCTCAAGAAAAGTAGTTCTCCTTACTAGCCGAAACTCGTACATTCTGCTGTGGTCTGATTAAACAGATTAATTTGTTTGGCTCAGATGCAAAATCGTTGGTACTTTGCCCTGTCAATACTGTGGTGGTATATTTGAGGGTGTTTTTATTCGCATGGACACAGGGAAAACTAATATTTTAGATATACCGCGGAACTAAATGCTTCCATTTTCTGAGGAGGAATTGCGACTTAGGAGTGAGTTTATGAAGGATAATTATCCTAAACACAGCCCGTATTGTGAAATAATTGTTTGAGTGAAATCAAGCACCAGTTATGGAGTCGCCATCGCAATGAATAGACTTTAATCTTACACAGCACCTCTGAAGAGTTTTATAAAATAAAACTGGAACGTATTGTACAAATAGGGGTGGGTTAAAATTCAGGAAGTTCGGTACTCAATTTTCCCGGATATATGAGACAATCTTGTGAGTTTAACAAAGTAATATGAAAGGAGCTCCTACCAAATATTAAAATAATGCTAGGATTGTATAGAAAAAACTAATTCTTTTCTGTAATATATATAATATTCTCATAACTTTTTCAAGATATGTATTTTAAATATACATAATTTTCTTAATTTTCTCGAATACATTTTTTATTTTATTATCGAGCCTTAACCGAAGGAAAATCACAGCCATCGTAACGATGATTTGGACAATCTGTCAAATTTTCAAAGTCATGCTAAGTACCGTTACGGAAATATAGCCAAAACAATTTTATCGTAAGTGCATTTTGTCTTTAAATGTTTACATTTTTCTGCAACCATAAAGTGTTGGTTATGATAATAGTGTCTTTTTCATGTAAAGCAAAACAAGTGGCAAAACTACAGGGATAATAATGAAAAAATTACAAAACAGTTTGCTATGGACAATAATTAATGGGCTTAAAATAATTTTTGATGACAGCGAAAATATCTTAACCCACAAAAACAAGCGTTGCCTTACAGGAAATTTATTGCAATAATTAACATCACATATGTTCTATGCTCTACTTCGATTTAAAGTAAAGATAATTAAAAAAAATTTTCCCGGTAAAATTTAGTTTTTGATGCTTACGATTTTCTTGCTGTTATGGCTCGATATGTACCTATTTCGTTTGACTTATGTAAAATTACATAAATTCTCTAAGAAAATACAGTACGTATTTAACACAGTACGTATTTTACATCTACATATTTGCTTAAATTGTTTTCAAATGATGAACATAATTGACTGGTCTTCAGGGTACAATATTAAGATAAAATTTTGGTTGAAGAAACGATAATCCAAGTAATGGTATGACTTATTATGAGTGTGATGTTAAGGTCAGCTTGGTATTTACTCTAAACACACACTGCCGAATTCTAAAAATAAAAATAATTTGTATGAAAATTTTATTTTAACGTACACTTCAAATCCAAACTACATATCGGCGTTGCTCTGACAAAATCAGCTATGTGTTTTTCACTATGTTTTCAGGAGAGCAAAAAAACCGATTTATATGGTAGCTTTGCGATATTTTTTAGAGTCAAGCGCTTTATTTAAGCTATTTTTGCACTGCTACAAGTATTTTGTAAAAAACAATAGGAACAATTGCACATTGGGGAGCTATAATAAAATACTCGAAAAATACACATTATTTATTTTTTCTAAAGCACCTTTAATAATATTATTTTTTGATTTATAATATTTCATTACACATATGTAGCTGTTTTGGTTTATAGAGTATAATATATATTTTTAGGTTTCATCATAAATTTTTTTTCTTGTTTGAATTTATACACATAACTCCTTTGTAGGAACATTCGATATATCGCGACCTCATTATTGGTTTAGTCCATATGCCAAAAAGTCGGAATGGAGGAAAAGAACAAAGAAGATTTACATAAAGTTTTCTCAAAATATATCCGATAGAATTTTTTTGTATTCAAATTTGTTTGAACTTTCATCAATCCGGTTAGAAACTAACATCTTTTTACTGAAAGTAGAAAATTTTGTTTTGTGCTCCAGTAGCCAGCCACTTTTTTATTTTATTTGTAAAAAGTAGGTTTTCTTGCTCCATGTGTATACTAACTGCAGTGTATTGAGTAACTTGTTATTGAGATGCAATATTCTACTTTTTATTGAAAATAAGCGTATAAATGTTATTAGGAACGATATTTACATGGAATCAAAAGATAATATTGTTGAAACTTGGTACTTTACTTGATTTCAGATTTTTTATTTAAAAAAAATTTATTTACAAAAAAATTATCAAAATTGAAGATATCGAGCACAATGAATGCTTGATATCTCAGAAACCAGGAACAATTTTGCGAAACATTTTTTGGATTCTGAAACAGGGTATTCAAAATATATATAACCCATACTGAACTAAATTTTTTTGAATGGTCGGTGGGCTTAAACCGGACTGAGGTCGCGATATGGCTCTCACATAGCTACTTTTGTTAACGTCTAAAACCATCAAGATATCCTTAAACGCTGGGTAGATGTTTTTTTACTTTTATTTAGTAGTAGTAGTATTAAAAATACTTTCGATTCTCATTACAAATTGTATTAATTACATTGTATTAAAGGTTTTTTTCACAAAAGTTATACTTTTCTATTAAAAATTTTAAAATTTCTCTCATTATATTCTATTTGGTCACACAAGTATTGCATCTCCCGATCTCTTTTTTATAATAAATTTAAGCGTGTTCAATTGTATACATTGAGTTGGCTTATCTATTGCATTTTAAGATTGATCTCATTGCTTTATTTTGCAATTTTTGTAGTCTTTGTATTTGTGTATTTGAGCAGCACGTATATAGAATTGTTGAACCGAACACGAAATGCGGTTTTATTTTCATATTATATATATATTAATTGCAGTCATTATTGAAACTTTATTTCTTAAACGTTTAAAAAATCCAATTTTTTACCAATCTTTTCGCATATGTACTCAATATGTTCTTTGGATTTTAAATCTTTGCCTATGATAAAACCTAGGTATTTTATATTCTTTACTTTTTCTATTACTTTGTCATTAATTTTTATTACGAAATCACTATGCATGTTGATCTCCATTAATTGTATTTCAATTTTAATTTATTAATTTTAAGCCACTCATTTATTTTCGTTAAATCATACATTATGTTTTCCTGACATTGTATTTCATTTTTTTAGAACTGTTTCACATTTCGTCAATATATTCAGGTTATCAGGTTGCCGGTGAAAAATTGGAAGGAAAGGGTGTTCCAGCCCACTTGGATCTAATAATAATGACCGCTTTGTGATGTCAATATATTTGGTATATCATTCATCAAGCGCCCAAAATATAACCCTGAGGCATACCGAACTCGTTGCTTAAAGTACCCGGTGTTATATTATTTACTTTAGTTTTTTTTCTTTCCGTTATGTAACTTTCAAAACAGCGCAGTTCTTTGTCTTTCACTCCATATATATAATTTTTGTAGCAAAATATTTCTGTCTATTGGTTCGAAAACTCTTTTAAAATTTAGGCGATGTATGACCAAAAAATTTTAAGAATGGTGCTATAAAAAACTCGAATATTGTCACATAGCTGATTACGTCAGAGCAGTGACGATATATTTTTAGATTGCGTCAGACAAGCCTTGTGCTAGGAACAGAACTGGGTCGAATGACGAATTTCGCCCAAGACGACGAATTCGTCGATAAAAATTCGCTGTGTAAATTCGTCGTATGAAGCACAATAGCGACGAAAACGTAACAGCTATTATAAATGATAAAACTGTCTTCTACTGTTTGTGCAAAGTGTGACCATATTAACAAAATAATACATACTTGAAAAATTAAACATTTTTAAAAACACAACCAACTCTAATTTTTATAGTTAATTATTATCCATATTTATTTCAAATGCTATAAAATAAAAATAAAACAATAATGAAAGTAAAAAGTAACTTTTTTTTTTATTAAAACACTTGAAAACTAAAACCAAACATGGTCACTTGATACTGATTGTCCGCCGTTCGCCGGCGTAAGAAATTTAAACAAATCTATTCAGAGTTCGCCGCGTGTGGCGAATTTCGTACGACGCCGTTATTATGTGTATTTTCATATACACATGGTATATGTTTTATTTTTGGCGACGAATATTCGAGGCCAAAAATTCGTCGCTCGTCCCAGTTGTGTTCCTAGCTTTAGTTATTGACTTAGACATTAAGGAGGTTACTCTAATTTTGAACTTCATTGTTTTAATGAATCGTGTATATAATAAAATGATTTTTTCTTTATTCATGCGGATAAATAAATTGTTTACAGCTTATTTTAACGTTTTCGGACGAAAAAGGTAATGGATACAAATTTAGCAATTTTTCAAACATCTTATATATTCGACTATGCCTAAATTTGTTTTTCTAAATGTTATTTGTTACAACAATTTTGGAAAGCGTTTTGTGCCACTATCGGTTCTTTTCATAATGTACGATTAAGAGTTAACATGGACAGCATGTTTTGTATGTCGAACTTGCCGTTAAAGTCGTCGTTAGCTTTTAATCACACATTGTGAATTTAAAAAAGTGGTGAAAAATGCAATAGCGCTCAATTTTCCATCCCTGCTCTTTAATACAACAACCTCGTTCTTATTATAACATTAACCTTTTTTTTGACAAATATTTATCATTCAAGTTTTTATGTACTTTTATAGTTAAAACGAAGCATAGTTTTAGGCTTTACCAAATATATTAAAAGTGTGCAATTTATTTTTTAATTTAATTTTTGTTTTATTTAATTAAACTAATTTAATCAGTATGACGTCAGTTTTTTTTTCTCAAATATTGTTATCTACTTATTCTTAATTAATTTGTAATATGCATGTATATATGTACATGTACATACATGTATTCTTATTCAATTATAGGTATGTTTGATTAAAATGTTAAGTATATTTTAGTGGCAAAACAAAGTTTCGCAAATTATTTTATGTCTAATGGTAAATAGGTACGTCCCCCTTTTAATTGTTTTTATGATTACTAGGTATTAAAGAAATATTGTGCCAGCCTCTCAGTGTTTTTTTGTGTGTTAATTTTTTAATTTCAGAAGGGCATAAAAATCAATAAATATGACAAATATACATAATATTGGAAACATAATGGTTCTTATACCACGTGAATAAAGGAACAAACATATTTTATATTAAGTTATGGTATGGAGTTCACAAATATGAAAAGAAATTGTACATTCTACAAATTGTATAAATGGAATGAATTTTTTTTTCTTCTTAATATCATTACTTAAACCATTGACGCATAAAGCAATTTCGCTACAGCTTTTATGAATTTGTATTTATTATGTTGTGAGTTAAGGCGTATTTTAAAAATGTATGTTTGGACATACATACTAGTGATGTTGCGAATATCAATTCTTAATATTCGCGAATACGGATACGAATATCTGAAACAATATTCGCCGAATACGAATATTCAATCTAAATAGTTAGTACCATAGATTATACGTAGATAGTCAACTGGGCTCCTGTCAAAAAAATTGACAACTCTATTCACACCTATGGTTATTTTGTTATCCAACACACTGAGAGACAGCGTTGTCAACTCAGTGCTTTTCGCACCGTTTTTAGTGCTTTTTCAACTTTTCGACGCTACAAATTTTGGAGTTAGTGCTCGGTGCTTTTTAAATCTAATTTTTGGTGCTTTTATTTTTTGACGGTGGCACTTAACCCAAAATTCAAAAATGAATTTCTTTATCGAAAAAATGTTTTTCAAGCGTAACATTTTTTGCTAATGTAACTATTTCCTGAAGACGTTTTTTGCTGTCTTGCAGAAGAATGAAAAAATTGATTCGAGCAATCAGTGGTGCTTCATCTTTTGTCTTTTTTGTCGAACCCAATTAAAACTAATTTTTGTACATATTCGTTTGCTTCGCACTTCAGACTTCAAAAACTTTCCGTTTTCACGAAATTTAACATACATAAACATATGCATATTCTACTCTTACGTGCGCATCACGTGGCGTAAGAACTAACCCGATAATTTTTATGGTTTCTTTTTATAGCCGTCAAAACTTGGGTATTTCGGCCATTTATTGAGAAATGTTCGTCATAGTCAATTTTGAATAACTTTAGAACGCGTAATCACATATTAATAAATTTTGTCTCATTCGAAAGGTTTTAGTCTCCTAATAAGTATTGATTAAAAATGACATAGCTTCCTGCTAAAAATTCCTCTAAAGTTCCAAAGTATGCTGAAAAATGTATTTGTATTATTCTTTATGTTTTAACCGACATCAAAAAAGAAGGAGGTTATGAATTCGTGTGTATTTTTATGTTTGTAATGGCATAACGAACAGATTTTCAAATTTTTTTTTGTTTGAAAGAGTTTGCTTGCTGTTTGTTTCCACAATTTTTTTTCGAAAATCGGTGAGGAAATTTGCTACCCCCAATCGAAACTCTTGCCATTTGCAAACCGATTTTTTAAGGGTTTGTCTGAAGTTTTGATTTTTTCAAAAAATTTGCTCCACCAAACATAAGTCTGTCATATGTGAACTGATTTTCAAAATTTTTTTTTCAAAAATCTGTAGGGCAATATCTTATATTTTTCTTGTTTCAAATGAATTGCTTGCAGTTTGATCACATAGAAGTGAAAATCGGGCGGATAAAGTTGTAGCCCGATATATTAATTATCACATAACTCCGACATTTCTTGGCAGATTTTCAAAATATTTTATTTGAAAGGACATGAAAGGCTTGGTACAATGAAAAATTGCGGACGGACACCCCATTTGTAGACATGCACACCATTTGATCTAACACAAAATAGCGTTGGTTTTGTAATCTGGTACATAAGATCTTTGCATTGAAGTCCGGTTTTTTTGACATACATATGTAATTAGTGTTATTACAGAGCTAACTACAACTGACAGGGGTTTATTGTACAAAGTCTTTAAGTAGGAATGAAAACAGTTTTTGTTTATGATAACCCGCTCATTTCTATGAAAAACCTGTGGCAATAACTATGATGATCATACATATATAGTGAATTAATATCGGATATGATATATTAAGTTCTAAAAAATAAAAAAATACAAAAAAGTGAAAATTTTTTGATTTTAGTGGATTTAATTTGTCTAAACGATTCGTTTTAAATCGGCTCAATTTACAGAACAGGCAGATATATAACAACTTTTTTAAATAAAACTAAAAGAAATAAAATGCAGTGCTTTTTTCAAGAATTAAGCGTTTTTTTTACTTGTTTCAGTGCTTTTTGAAATCTAAAAGTTGACAACGCTGCTGAGAGAGGCAACTCAACACTCATCAGAGAGCGTAATTTTTGCACTTGAAAATGCACTAAAATTTATTTTTTTTGCACACAAAGACTATTTTATATTATTAAATTTTTTTATTTTCCATATAACCAATTTTATGTTTCTTCCTGCTGTAATTTTAAAATATTTGGTTGACATTTGTGTCTTGAAATGTATCAAAGTTTTCAACCGTTTTTTTCATTCAACAGTATTGCATTTTTGATACTATTTGGGAAAATTTTTTTTAGTGCCAAATAGAAAAAATGCAAAAAAAATGTTTAGCGAATCAAAATTTTTTGAGCTCAATTGCATTAAAAATGATTCAAGATTCATATTTTCATTAATTAATGCAAAATTAATTGTATATAACAACTAAAAATTCGTGTTTAAAATATATAAATTTTGTTAAATACTTTTTGTACAACTAAGTATGGCTTTGCAGCCATACTTTAGCATTTACACATTCTTAAGCGGCATGGCAACTTATCTAACTCGCATCAAACGGTGCTTCAAACTCACCTTTTTTATCATTGTGCTAGTAAAAAAAACTCACACGTATGGTTTGACGAAAAAATCTAAATGGTTTTGATTTTTCGTCAAACTCCCCTTATGCATACATGAGTTTGATAAAACAGTTTGATAAGTCGCCATGGCCCTTTAGACTTAGGTTTTTGACAGCAGACTTAGGTTTTTGAAGTTTTAGTTGACTATCTACGTATAATCTATGGTTAGTACCACTTAATATTTATAATTTAATTGAAAAAAAATCTACCCTTTGCGTCAATAACAATAAATTGAGAAAAACTGTTGAAATCCTATAGGTATTTAACATTATTATGATATTCCGATGACGGAATTTGAAATTATTAACTTAGCACCTGTATGCCACTTTTTAAATGGAAAGCAAATAAGGGAAAATACGAGCTTCATTTACCTATACCCAGGCAATATTTAGTGACACCAGCGGCGATTGTTCAGAGCGAACAAATGTTTAGTGGTGCGGAGCTTATTTACTCACCGCGCAATAGGCTTGATGTGGAAAAGACTTCAAAACTTTTATTTTTGAAGTTCAACATTGCTCTACTTAGCTTTGAGTATTACTTTAACATGATTAATAAATTAATTTAACAGAACTTTACTTTTTAAATACCATGTCGTTGTGAAATATATTTTGTTTCTTTTTTCTTTACTAAAATAAGATTATTGTTTTGCGTTATAGACAAATTTTTTTTAGTAAAAATTAATATTTTTTGTTTAATTTTCAGTATTTTTTATGTATTATTTTTTTGGAACGTATTATCAAAATATTATCAAAATATATGGCGAATACGAATACGAATATCATGAAAGAGGCGAATATTCGGCGATTCGAATACGAATACGAATATTCGTAACATCACTAATACATACATAATACATACATATGTATAAAAATGGGTTTCCGCTCATATTTGGTTCACGGACCCCTTATGCAATTTATTTCTTCGCGAACACACCTTTCATTTTTAAATGCATAAGAGTATAAACGCAAAAGCAATAAACAACAAAGAAAAAATTATTAATTAAGTTAAGCTAACTAACACCTTAAATAAGTTAAAAAAGAATAATGATCCGTATTCCATCTGGGAACAAGCAAAAGTTTTATAGCAATAAACAGATCATGGTGAATATCATGTAATCTCGTGTTCAGAAGACGAATTTCGACAAAACTTAGTAGCATCAGTGGTGCTCAGCATGCTTATCTAAAGGGCAGGACTGTTGAGAGTGCGTTTCATGATGTGGTTGGTGTTATTGAGCGGTTGCTTCGGCACAAGGAGAACACCTTGACTGCGTTCATAGATATTGAGGGAGCCTTTAACAATATTAGCAAAGAGGCTATTAGGGAATCGCTGAAGATACTCAGTGTTCGTAACTTTCTGGTGGAGTGGATAATTCTCATGCTTAGCAGTAGATTTATCAACTCGAGTATGGGAGTCGAAAACCTGAGGCAAATGGCGTTTAGCGGCACGCCACAGGGATGAGTTCTATCACCTGTATTGTGGCTGCTGGCGATGAACGTAATTCTTAAGCGTTTTGACAGGAGCGGCCGGAAAATAGTAGTAGTAGCAGAAGTATTTATTTAGTAGTATTAAATATACGTTTACAATATTTCAATATACATACATCTTACAAGCTTTGATGAATAATATAAATTTTTAAGAATTCAACAATTTTATTTTTAAAAACATTTGAATTAGTTTCAACTTTAATGCTGCTAGTCAGCTGTGCAAGTAGAGCCACCTTAAGCGCAGTATACACGGCAAAAAAGGCATGAAGAAAAAGTCAAGTATATCTTGTTAATTTTTGTTGTTTCTATAATTTTGCTGTTAACAAAAGTGTTTTCCACTTGTTTGTTAATTGTTGCACACATATATTTAAAAATTATATGATATGGTACTAATTTCTAAGTTAACACACTGCTTCATCAATAAGAATGTATCAAATGTAAATTAAAAAAAAATATTCTATATAGTATACATTAGACCCGGCCGGTCCTTACAGAAAAGTTGTTTCAGTATCCCCCTAGAATGAAAGATATGTACATATATAACATTTTTATAACAGGAAAGAATTTGGTACGCCCCAAAATAGCACTTTTTGGTTTTTATATATAGTGCCGACATATAACTTCCGATCTCATCATATCGCATATCATTACTTATGGCTTGACTCTGGCTTAATTTTTTCCCCGGGTGGCTTCTTATCTGACATCAAATTCTGGGCGCCACCTATGCCAACTCGGATCCTTCTCTTCTAATGTCCAATTTTTTGTAGGTAACAATAAAGCCCTTATAAAATTTTGTAAATCTAACTTTTAATATACTAACTTTTATACCACGCCCAAAAATTAAGCCTTTTTGGAACGTAAAATCCTTATGGCGCGCCAAGCACATTAATGCTTTGAATAACAAAAATCAATGCTTGGGGTGCAAAACAAACATTTTTTTAAAATGAAAATATACTGGCCGCGATTACTGGTTACAAATACTGGTAACAACTACATAGCATAATGGTGCTGCCACTGCGGATTTTTTAGATTTTCAGTGCTGCCGTAATTTTCCGGACAAGTGCCGGGGAACTCCTGGTATTTTGAGGATTTTGGAATCTACAGTATGGTTTGTGTCTTTGCTAAAAGGTTTGTGATTTGGGTAAGTGGTTCGTGGCAGTGATATCTGAAGGTGTCTCTGCTAACTATCTTTAGTAATATAATAAATGCGAACCATAGGTTATATGTTTTTTAAAAACTAGGACCACGAGGGGAGGTAGGGGGAAATTTCTGCCTCAGAAACTATAACCGATTTTATTGAAACTCAAAACATAGATAGATCTGAGTCTAAAAGAAGACATTAACACCCACACCGCTTCCGAATATGTTGGGAAGGGGGTGGGGGAGTTAAGGTGCAATTTCTGCCTCTGAAACTATCTAACCAATTTTTCTTTTTCACATAAAAATTACTTTAGACTAACTAGGTTGATCCCAATACAAAACAAACAAATTTGAACCAATTATGCCGTAGAATGAAAGTTATATCAATGATGCTTTAAGAACTGTAAACAAATTTTTTTTCTCACGCCCCAAAATACAGCACTATTTGTTTTTTTTATATATAGCACCACCATATAAAGTCTGATCTCATCGTATCGTATATCGTTGTTTTTGCCTTCAATCGTAATGTGAAACTTTTTGCACGACATAAAAATTTTTAGGAAGGCGGTTCTGCCACGTGCTAAAAATTCTACATTAGGATGGAAGGATCCGGAATGGCATAAGTGGCGCCCAGAATTTGATGTCGGATTCAAAACTCCCATAAACAACGATTATAACCAATTCTTTTTTACATTTACCTGCCTTGCCATTGTTTACGAATGATGTTATGGTAAACAATGACAAGAGCGGAAACAAAATTTGGCATAGTAAAATACGAACAAGGAGAAAAAGAAAAAAATTTGTAACAGTTTTGTTAATTAGTGTTAAGAAAGTGTGTCATCGGTTGGAGATTGGAGCTGGAGAAACTTTGCCAACGCAGTAGTTCTTAGCCATAGAATAATAGAGCGAAGAGATGTGGTCATATTATGTCAGTTAAAAAAAACGCAGTATCGTAAAAGCTCAGGAGATAATCTGGAAACTTGTTTAGGGCACCTCGAACTGTTCGTTCCTGGTAGCTGTTAAGAATACTGCCCTATCCGCCTCTTAAATGTTGGTAATTTTGACACATACTGTTGCAATTCGAAGTGCATTGTTTTGTGTCGTTTGCAATTCTCGCCATTGTCACTAAAGAACGAGGTCCATATTGGGTAGCGCAATTTATAACTAATCGCCTTATATGACGCTACTATGACCTACTTGCTCATGCCCCAATAGGTTGCTCCGATAACTTTCAGGACCTTGTTCCGGGACTTCACTTTTTGATTTATATAGGTGGCGTTTGGTAAGAAGTGAAGAAGGCTTTTAAAGATGTCCAATTACATCCTTACTTCTTTAATCTACAAAAGTGAAAAGTGACACCGAAGTGAAAACTGAAACCAGCGAGACTTGCTGAGGTTGATTGGGAATTTTGGCAAGATGAATATTGAAGAGTATAACGGAAAGAACTCCTCCTTGTGGCACACCCATTTTCATCTTGCGATAACGATAAAACGCTTGTCTACCATTGAGATATTTGGCAATCCAGCGTTTGATATCGTTGGGATATCATTAATCAACAGCGAGTCACCAACCGTGTCAGATGCCTTGTATAGGTGCAATATCGTCACTATTGTGACACGGTGTATGCTAATTAAATTCAAAGTCGCTGTAGTGCAATGGGATTCCGTGAAACGAAAAGAATGACAGCAGTAGGGCTCCTAAAACTTTACTACGGCTGATAGGAGGGATATTGGGCGACAGGACTCCCTTGGGAAGCGGGTTTGTCAGCTTTCAGAAGAGGAATAACCCTTGCAACCCTCTAGTATGCGTGCAATGAACTCTAGTCCTAGAGAGTCCTAGCTTTAGATATTATGTCCTCAATTTCACTGCGGCTGAAGGAGTAGGACTCAGAGTCGCTTTCGCGACTCTTGGCTCTAGAGGATTTTGTGAGCTGGCTCTCCGGATTACAGCTCTTTCGAACCGGTTCTGCGAGACGAGGTGTTCGACAAATTGTCGGCAGAACAGAGTGGCACACTATTTTGCATCTGCATGTTCTCTGTTTTTGAAACCAATAGCTGCGACAATCTTTTGATTACTTCTTCCAAATAGACTTTTAATTGTGGGCCATAGAATTTTTATAAAAGTTATAGAGGATTAATTGAACTGCATACGGTTTGGGATTTTCACCGTAAGCTGTTGTATTTGCTCATCTGCCAGGTTGCAGGAGATCGTGTTCTTGTGCCAGACGCGCTGCCCCAGATAAGAAATGTCGGATGTTAGGCATTCTTTCTGCTGTGATAAAACGCTTTGCGGCTCTACGAACAGAGGGTCTCAAGGCTTTATCTTCCTCCTTCGTAGAGAGCTGTCAATTATAGTCCACGAACGCGCGTTTATCCGGCTCCACAAATTCGCTGAGCTAAAAGCTGTGTGAGTTTTTAAGGTGGTGAAAGCAAGCAGAGAAGAACAAAAAATGGAAATGTCCTGGCAGCTTGAGCATCTACATGTGGTCTCTCTCTTTCTCTCTCTCTCTCTCTCTCTTTCTATGTCTCTTCGAACGATGTTGTCAGGCTTCTTTTATTTTATTGCTGTTATGACTATATTGTTGACGTGCATATAATTTGTGATTTCCACTGTCTTATTTCGAAGACTACAATATAGTTGCAAGACATAGAATAAAGTTAGGGAGTCAGAAATTTGACCAAGCCGCTGGGTAGGGTGTGTATGGTGAAGAAGGTGTATGGTGTGCGGTGTTAGGGTTCCCGACGTAGGGTTAGGTTGTTGCAGTTGAGAGGATTTCACTGGGTAGTGTCTCGCGTTGCGAGTGGGGATTGAATCTCCGAGGAGATTGACGAACTGCCACCAGTAGTACTATTTGCACAACAAGAGGCAAGAACATTATTATTCCAATCTGCCAGTACACACACGTTGGAAGGCTCAGCTCTAACATAAGGGGCTGTTGTGTGAGTTACGAAGCTTGAGGACCAGTCGCGGTTGCTGGTGAGACCTAAGCACCTTCTAAGGTTGCACTAGCCATTGCAAACGTTACACCTAACTGAAATGGTGTTGCGCTGAAGGTCGCAACAATTCCAGACTGAGGGTCCTAGGCTTTGTTCAATGCCAGCAATAATTAGTAGTAAGTTGAGGGAAGTTGCTGGCACAATTTGCTCGCTTGGGAAAAACTTTCGTTTTGTACAGCAGTCGCTTGGTTGAAAATTTTTGGCCGAGTGGGATTCGGGTCGTTCTGCGGTAGACAGCTGCAGAATTTTCTTTCGACGTGCAGAATTGTCTTTCATTCTTAAAACTTTTTTCTAATTTTGTTATTGTTTTTAATATAGATTTTCCAAGTAACATTTAATCCACTTTTTTTCAAATATAATTGTCAAATCCGCAAGCCATTGCAACAGCAAATAAATTTTGCAGTAGTGTTATAAATTATTTGCATAAAAAAGTCCAAAGTAAAAAAGTGCTACCAAGAGCTCGGCAGCTTTTGTTTTAACTCTGCGTCTCCACCTAACTTGAAATGCTGTTGTAACTTGAAGTTATGACTGCGTTGTTAAAACAAATCTACTAACAATTATGTTATAATTTGAAAAAAAGCATTAACTTGAGCAGTCTACACTTAACATTAACTTGAAGTTAATGTTAAAGTTAGTCATTTTTATGTTAGGTGTAGACGGCAAGTTACGAACGCTTAACTTTAAAACTGTCACAGCAATGCCCAAATAGTGAATTTACGGATGTATCGTTTTTTTTTGTTGCTTTGAAATTGGACAAATGGAGGGGTTTCTTGCTTATTAGTGCCAATTGTAACGAATAATAATATATATTCTCTATTTATTACTTTTACTTCCTCTTAGTAGTCACCTGTCGATAATTACAGGCATACCCAAAAAAAAAACTTGGCCGTACACTAAAAGAATTTTTCTTCATAAAACCAATGAAACAATTTCATTAGGTTTTTTTTCATTAATCCAATGACAATTTCACAAATCCAATGAAAATTGCGTTAATAACCTTACCAGCACATTTAAATGTCTTGTAATAAACTTTATGTAAAGCACAGACTTCAAAATATACAGCAGAAGTGCCAATTATGACAATATGGCTCAATTTAGACCATGCATTAAATGCATGCATAAAATTCATGAATTTTTTTTGGTGGACAAGCGGGGTAGAGAAGAAAACGGGGTATAAAAAACGCCACGATTTCTGTTTTCCATGCATTTTTTTATATTCTTCTTTAGCTCGATTTGAATTTTCTCTAATTTTCTCTCTCTTATGTGATTGTGTTATGGTTTTTGTTGTTATGAATGAGTAAATAAAGCAAATTTTGAGAGAAATTTATAAAAAAGCATGAAAATAAAATTCATCGTATAAATGCAAGAGGTTTTTAGAAGATGTTTTCAAAGATAAATTGAAAAAATTCATGCATAAAAATTCATCATCTAAATTGAGCCTATGACAAAAAATACACATCGTGTAAACACATTTTAATTGAACCAAATTATCTAATTGATTTACATTTGCTTAAAAATATAGTAACTAATGAAAAGTTATTAGGTGTATCAGATTTTGTTATCAGTCATTTGATTCTCATCAAATAAACACTTCATTTGTTTTGGTCAAGTATTTTCGAAAATAATTGAGATTAAAACTGTCCCGATTTTGGTAATTTTAACATTTATATACTCGATATCGTTTACATACATACATATTTAGTTTTTCCTCAAATACATAACATTTTTTTATGACTGCTTAACGATTAAATATAATATGATAAGATACCAAAAAAGAACGAATCATGTCTTTTACCTTCTTTGAGATAACATACACAGTATATACATACATACAGTATAACCCCTTTAATTGCCACACCCTTAATTACCTCTCACGATTGTTTGTCCTGATACTTGAATCTTCTTTTTATTTACTCTCTCTCTCTCTCTCTCTCTCTACCCATTTCGAATAAATACCTTGAAAATTGTATTACGATAATAAAATTTCCCTTAATTTCCCTTATTTACCCAAGAGATATAATGGATACGAGACTGCAATCGCACTACAACTTTATATCGGCTAAACGCTTGTCCAAGTGAAAGAAAAAATTTGGCCTTTCGTCGTTTTGCTATATTCCTATATCTTGAGTTGTGTTTCTAACTTTATCACATATATAATATGTATAATTGCTCGTATAATTACCTCGTTGATGGCATTTAAACGTATTCGCATAACTACCTCTGTGAAGAAATTAAGTGTATTCACCTAAATGCTTTCCACCCATAATTACCCAAAAGCTTTGTCACTTTCGGCGAGGTAATTAACCGGAATATAGGCGAACTGCCTTCTGATGTTAAGGAAGTGTTAATAATTAATGTTCCTAAAAAGCTCAACCATTCTGATTGCTGCAATTATAGGGGCACAACTCTGTTTAGTATGGCCAACAAGGTAATAGAGCACACATACTGAATAACAGGATTTCAATCGCGCTCTCATCCGAACTCAGAAAAGAGGAAGCTGACTTCAGACCGAATCATTCCTGTGTGGACCATATAAACACTTTCAGGATCATTATTGAGCAATAAATGGAGATGAAAACGCCTTTGTACCTCACATTCGTAGATTTTCAAAAGGTCTTCGTAACGCTATCTCACAACGCAATATGGACCTCATTGCATTGTAAAGGCGTACCTACAAAAATAATTAATATAATTAAAGCCATGTACGACGATTCTTACTGTCGCATCTTATTCGACGGTCTGACGAGCGAGATAATTAAAATTCATATCAATGTAAAATCTGTATTGCTCTATGGGTGCGAAACGTGGAATACAACTGCCATAGCCATTGGCAGAATCCAGCCATTCGTAAACAGATGTCTTAAGAGAATCTTGCGAGTGCATGGCCAAACATAATCTCAAACCAACATTTATATGAAAGATGCAATCAAAACCCACAGTGTAGCTATCGCAGAGACAGACCCGTACAAACATGG
Source organism: Panzeria rudis (assembly GCA_956483635.1). NCBI lineage: Eukaryota > Metazoa > Arthropoda > Insecta > Diptera > Tachinidae > Panzeria > Panzeria rudis. The sequence goes on from OY101449.1 coordinate 110,496,817, forward strand.
AAACGCCAAGTGCAAGACGAACTAAAGGGGGCGCATATATCGTGGAGAGAAATAAAATTGTTAGCATTAGCAAGAAGTGATTCGAAAAACTTTGTTGTGACCCTATGTTCCACCTAGGATCTTGGAAGATAATAATACACAGAAAAAATTATCACAAAAAAATTTTCAAACAAAAGTTTGTCAGAAATAAATTTCATTTTCAGTAAATGTTCTTTACATAATCAATGAATTGTTTGTTTGACTCTTATTTAGGACACAAACACCAAACACAACAAGAAAAACTGTGTCGTAAGAAACAACCCTGATGACGACATACACACAAATAACAACAACAACAGCAATGATAGCAAGATGAAGGCGATTGTACCAAGTTTGTTTACTGAAGATTTTTGAGTGAATCAATTCGTTAATCTCATTGCATTAGCTCTCATTAATTTTTTTTAGAGTCTTTAGATAAACATTTACAGACATATTCATAAATATTTAAAACAGGGCAATAAACTACTTTAAGCAAAATTTCATAAAATTGCATTCAAAAATGTATATTATATGAAAATTTTAAAATAGGTTTAAAGATAGTATGCACCTACTATAAACCTTCAATAAATTCATATCATCGAAATATCAATTTCAACTTCAAATATCTTTGCAAATTTAGCACACAGGAACACATGATATGCTTTAAATTAAAGCTTGAAGTCTTGGCTATAAGCGTTTACGTATGTTTTTTTAAATTTGATAGAATATGTCACTTAATTCTTTAAGTTAAACAAAATTCGCAACAAAATTAGCAAAAAAACACCATCAAAACACATAAAAGCAAAAAGAAATGTTAGTGATGTAGAAACAATCCACACAAATGAAAATAGGCTCGTTATTCGAGTACCTTTTTCATACTTGATTAAAACATTCGTGTGAACTCTTTTGTAATCATTTCTCGTTTTTGCCTTTACTTCATAGAAAACTTGTGTTAAATAAGTTGAGAAATATTTTATGAAGAGAGTTCAAAAAAGCTTAACTTACACGAAAACAATAAAAAGCTATTCGTTTATTTCAATATCCGGATGAAATCATATTCTTTTTATTGCAACACTAACTACAAAACATGGTGGTGTTGCCAGTATCGAAATCTAAATTTCCTTAAAACACACAATGTCTATTGTAGTGTTTATGAATGCAATTTTATATTAAACAGTTTTAAGCGTGAAACTGTTCAATAACAATTGTGAGTCTTAAACCTAAAATAAGATTTTTTTATGAATTTGGCTGTTAGACTTGAACACATTTAACAAAGTGAAATTTCATAAATGATTAATGGATGCTGATGGCCTAGATAAAAATTTTGTTTGATTTATTAAAAAAAATCCAGTAAATATTTTTGTTAGATTAAAGTAAACAAGTTTGTTTAATAGTTATTATTATTCGGCTTAAATTCAATAATTGAATTAATGTACATTAAAATTATGTTTAAGAGTGGAATATTAGAATATCTAATCAGACTAGCAGAACGGATTAGTACTACTAATTTCGACAGCCACTACGCTGTCATCATCAGCGTCCTTTGTTCGCTTTTACCACGTTTGATCGTGGATACTAGTATTAATTAAACACCAGCTGTTTAACCAAATTTTATGAGGAAATAACTTCCGACTTATACATATTTCAGTTCGAATAATAATTACGTACAATTTTGTTTAATGTTTGTTAGTATTTTTAGACTAATTGTTTTATAAATTCAGAAAAAATATTGTATGATATTTTTCCGAAAATCCAGTAAATCTTTTTGTTTGATTTAGTAAATTGTTTTGTTTACAATTTGTAAATATTTTTAGACAAATCGTTTTATAAACTTAAACAATTTGTTTACTAAAAAAACTGGTTTTTTTATTGAAATTGTTGACATATTTTTGTCTATATTTACAAATTTGTTTGTAGGTCAGTTCCTAGACAAAATATTTACTATTTCATTGAATTTCTTTACAGAAAAAGAAATTAAGTTTTTTCTGTGTAATAATAATAATAATAATAATAATAATAATAATAATAATAATAATAATAATTAACTGAGGATTGCTGTACATTGTATGTGCATATGTATAAGTATATAAGTATTTGAGATATTATTTCACAGTATTTTAATCTTGATTTTTAGAAATAAATGTAAGTTTTTGTCTTGCTATATCCAGAAAATACAAGCTTCAAAAACTGCTAATAAAAAATTATTTGCTGCGGAAGCCGAACGTTTTACTTTATGTACATATACATATTAGTGATGTTACGAATATTCGTATTCGTATTCGAATCGCCGAATATTCGCCTCTTTCATGATATTCGTATTCGCCAAATTCAAGCGAATATTTCACGAATATTTTGTGAATACGTTCCAAAAAATAAGACATAAAAAATACTGAAAATGAAACAAAAAATATGAATTTTTACTAAAAAAAATGTGTATAACGCAAAACAATAATCATCTTTTAGTAAAGAAAAAAGAAACAAAATATATTTCACAACGACATGGTATTAAAAAAGTAAAGTCCTGTTAAATTAATTTATTAATCATGTTAAAGTAATACTCAAAGCTCAATTGAACATACGCTCGCTCGGAACACGCTCCGCTGGTGTCACGAAATATTGCCTGGATATAAGTAAAAGAAGCTCGTATTTTTCCTTATTTACTTTCCACCAAAAATTTAAAAAAGTGGCATTCAGGTGCTAAGTTAATACTCGCAAATTCCGTCATCGGAATATCATAATAATGCTAAATACCTATAGTATTGTGACAGTTTGTGACAATTTGAAATATTAAGTGGTACTAACTATTTAGATTGAATATTCGTATTCGTATTCGAATTCGGCGAATATTGCTTCAGATATTCGTATTCGTATTCGCGAATATTAAAAATTGATATTCGTAACATCACTAATACATATGTACATATTTAATTCATTCTAATATTTAAAAAAGTGACACAAGTCTATTATATATAAAATATTAAATAAAAATACCAAATGCAAAAGAAATTTAGGTCCCTCTTATCGTTCACAACACTAATTATTTTAATGTTGTATTTTTAAACTGCAATTACGATTTGCAACACTTATCGGCAGTGTTGTACTTCTAGTTGTCAATTACTACGTTTTTACGCACCTACTTATTTGCAAATAAAAATGTAAATTGTTGCCATATAATTGTTTTATTGCGGCTTACTAACTTACGAAAACTATTAACTATTAACACCCCGTCTCGACTAGCAATAAATATGTTTACATATATTGCAGTAATCAGGCGCGGATAATAGGGGGGGAAGGGATATTCGCCTCCCCCTCTAAACGAGTAAAATATACCCAATTTCTATTGCGTTTCTAGAAGAAATTTAGCAAAATACAGATAATTCGCTATTTTGCATCAAACTCTTAACAATTAGGTGGAAATGAGCAATTTTGTACTAAACTTTGCTTTTTTTTTATCAACGGAAATATACCTTCTTTGTAATGGATTTTGGCCTAGAGTATATTACAGTTAAGCATGACAAAGGCGATAGCGTTCTTAGGTTTGTTCAAGTTTGGAGGCTTAAATAAGCCCTTTTGAAAAATCACTCCTCAATTCGTTTAAAATACTATTTTACATTCGCAAATGTACACCAATTTTTATAAAAAAAGTAGTTTAAATAAATTATTCGAGTATTCGACGAAAGCTGTTCGTATAATTTTTTTTATTCTAAAACAAAAAACAGTCTCTTTCAAATAGAACGATATTTTGGAAAGCAATATTTTTGCTAGAGTCCGAAAATCCTTCGTTGTGCTAGTCTTATCCTTTTGCTTGCTAGAGCGTAGTATGCAGCTCTGAATGAAATTCAGGCTGCCATAAGAAGTATGTGTAAAAAAAACATACTGAAATTCAGGTTGGTAAATTTCTTAAAGAAATTTCCGTTTACTAGTACGCAGTTCCAAAAGAAAAGTACACAGAATTATGGCATTTATTGTCTATTACAGGCATGCTATAACAATAAGTGGAGAATTTTTTCCGTCAACTGAAACAAAAATTAATGTTCAGACAATTGTTTGGTCACGTAATTTTTGACATTTCTAGTTTTTCGTACATTGTAATTAATTTTTAGTGTTTTTGTGTGTTGTAAATTAAAAAATATATAAATTTGTGTGTATGCAAACAAAATTCTGTATAGAATTCTACACGATTGTTTTTCCGTGTAGAAATAAATGCAAAACTCCAAACCTGAATTTCAGTGAGAACTGCATACTACGCTTAGCTCGGGGCATTGCAATAGAAGGTGGAACATAGTCTAACATATTTGTCTTCAACAGCATCGTTTTTAGAGAAGTTTGCAGAAAATACTAGAATGTAATAAACTTTACATATGTTGGCAAATTTATTCTGTTGCCATTTATCTAATTAAATATTCATTGGTGTGTTGTTGTTGGTTACTAGACAGCGATTGTTGTCGTTTAGAGTTCTGTCTCTGTTTGTAAAATATTCCCGAAAGTTCCGCTTTTGTTATTTTGAATTCGACTATGATATTTAGATATTACAACTTGATTTTAACGCCATCTGGTTGCTAAACTTATAGTGCTGTTTAAAAACCAGATGGCGCTGAAGTCAAGTTTTGTTCATACTACTTTATTTCCAAGTGTGGTAAATTCAACTTCGGGCGTGGTAAATTCAACTCTTGAGTTTTTTTCTATAATATTTTTATTTCTAAAATAAGTAAAGAAATAGCGAAATTATTTTTTGCAAATTTAAAAGAATTAAGTAGACCAGGCTCACACATACAGTTAAATTTTTTTCGAGAAAGACAGAGAAAGTTGCGCAAGAGAAATTGCTGTGTGTGAAACTGGTCTAATCTATACCAGGTTCGTTTTGTTCAGGCACAAAAAGGTTATCCATGCAAGTTTTTTTCTTTTGCTCACGCAAGTGCACGCTCATGTGATTGAAGAGAAAAAAGTACTGCTAATCTCGCGTGTTTCACGACAATTTTTTTTGGCTCACTCAGGTTCACGCTCATGTGATTGAAGATAAAAAACTACTGCTAATCTCGCGTGATTCACGCCAAATACACATTAAACTTAAATTTTCACAGATTAAAAACTCCCTAAGGATGTCAGATAAATAGGCTGGATATCCGACCTGAGGGTACTCTAAAATCGTTAGTTTTATGGATATCCAATGTCCGTGTTGTTGATACATTTTTGCTGCTTCAATATATGTACGTAGAACTTTCCTTAATATTGCTTCTCATTTTGACAAAAGAACTAAAAATATTGTACAACAATTAAATGACATCATCAACTTTCAACAATTTCGAAGTGGGTGGCAAACAAAAAATAATAACAATGTCTGCTTTAGGTTTTACAGAAATGCTATTTCTTATTTCTTTATTTTACAAATAACTTGTTTCTTATGTTTTTGCCCGTGTTTTCATGCAATGAAATGTATTTAAAAGAATGAATTGTAAAAAAATGTTTGAGCGGTTTTTCAGCGCATAAAGAATAAAAGTACGAATAACCAACCAACCAACCAACTAACGAATAAGAACCAGCGTGTTGCCACCTTGTTTCTACGAATATTGACTAAGAAAATGTGTAGCAGATTCAGCGCCTGCAGTCTATTATAAGTATCACATTTTCCCCATCAGACTATAATTGCTTTTAATAAGTCACAATTCAAACTATGCAAGTCTTATTTTTAAGATTCGTACTTCTTAGGCGAGACAGACAAGGGGAAAAGAAGCGAATATACCCTTTTGTGTACTCTTGAAATTCGTTTTGCCTTCTCATTCGTAATGTAAAAAAATGCACGCATTCTTTCACATTGTGTATACATTCATGCAAAAGATAGAAACAATTCGGCGATAAGACTTGTGCTGTGTGAGCGCCAAAGAAAGTTCAAAAAAGAAGAAAATGAAAAATTGCAATCTTATGTAATTGGATAGTATGAATTGGGACGTTGTCTGATAGAATGTAAATCCGCACACAAAACATAAATGTGATAATAAGACCAAGTGGATGTTCTGGCCAAACAGATAGCTTTATTCTTGGCGTTTAGATTGAACGCTACATGTCCATGGTCACGAACTGACTAAGGGCACTCCTGGATTCTACGAAAGCATCAAGGAATCCAAAAACCATATCGCCTATTGCACACCGAAACCTTACTTTGGTTAGGTATTTCTCTTACTTGTTCCCAGAAGGGAACAGTATTTTTCATCACTTACCCCTGATGGAGCGATCAAAGTTTTCACAGATGGCTCCAAAAGATGTGACCATCAGATTGCTCTGGAAACAATATTGCGAACGGAATTGCCAAAAAGAGCTCAATGATCTGCCACTTCATTGGCATTCCTCTATCGCACTGTAAGCTACTGATACAGCTTGAATCATACAGGCTGGCACAACATAGGTGGGAACGCGAGGGTACCTGCCGTGTTGTCTACGACCTACGCAAGACACGCGATCTGCTCCAGCCCGGTAAAGGTGGAAGGAAACTATTAGTTGCAGTGCTCACAGGGCTCTGGGGAATATCGGGACCCATGCCAGAAGGATAGGTGTAAATTACAACTATTGCAGAAGTTGTAATGATGAGAAAGTGGAGGAAACGGTTCTACATCTTCTATGCCAATGTCCAGCTTTAGCCAGCGTAACGACAATAATTCTTGGCGCTAACATACTTGCCGTCTTATGTAGGCAAATGTAGGGCTAGTCAGGCTATCCTCGTAGTTAGTTCAATCGTAATGATGTCTGTCACACGGCGACAGGGCAATCGTAAATAATTGGTTAATAGAGCAATTAAGGACGCCATGTCTTCTCTGGGACATCACAAAAGGACCGAACTAACGGGCTCAAGTGAGTCACTTCTTGTGTTGTGACTGTCCTTGCAACCTAACCTAACCTAACCTAAAGGCCAAGTTCCTATCCAAAAATTTCGGCCGTAAAAAGTGCTGAGAACCGAGTTCTTGATAGACACAGTACTATCTCATTTCTAGGCAAACTGTTAGCTTGGCAACATTTTTCCCATATTAGAAATGCAAAAAAATATTGGCAAGTTAATAGGTTGCCTAGAAAGAAGATGACACTTTTTACGGCCGAAATTTTAGGATAGGGGAGCTTGGTTTTATTTTCACATTTATGATTTTGTGAGTATCTCAATTTTTTCAAACTGCCTGTCGACAAATCGATGTCGTTCTCATACATATTTATATTGAAAACAAATTTAAATTTTTTATTATTGTTTTCAATATAAATATGAGAACGACATCGATTTCTCGACATTGTGGAACAGGCAGTAAATTTTTATTTGGTATAATATCCATTACTACAATTTCCCATACTTTCCTAATTGTCCATTAGAGTGCACCTTATATGTGGCATTCCTTTCCGTTACGAGACCAACTTATTATTTGGCACAATGTATTTTTTTTCTAAGAAGAATATTTCCAGGAGGATTTACAATCAAAATAAAAAAAAAATTTGTTTGATCCATGTACATATATGTATGTATAAGGATAACCCTAGTGCTCCTATGTAGATAAAAAGTTCTCGCTTTTAGATTTTGCTGATTACTTACTCATCAAGACCTATTTGTAAACCACATTTCAGCTCTAGCAATAGTTGAATTAACTATATTTCATGTTGATTTAATATTGCAGTACAGTTAAATCACAATGAAGTTAAAACTGAAATAATACGAAAAATCATGTTGAATCAAAGTTCTTTCGAGTTGAAACAACGTGAATTTCATATTGGAACAACACGAAGAATCATGTTGAATCAAAGTTATTTCAAGTTTAAACAACGTGAATTTAACATTGAAACAACACTAAGAATCGTGTAGAATTATAGTTATATCAAGCTGAAACAACATGACATTAATGTAGCTATCAGAGAAAGCCAGTCGATACAAAAAAATGTGAGTGCTCTAGCACATATCGAGCATTTTTTATGCTTGTGCATACTTATACCCATTCATTCTCATACTTGCGTATACCCCTGCGCACTTTATTTCATACTTGTATGTATCGATACATATCTTGTTTATAGCCCGGCATGCCTACGCATGCCTATCGATATACCAATGCCTTGCACCACTTTTTTTTTTTTGATAAGTGTTGCCAGACAAATTTGTTTGTAGTTGTTGAAGTACTAACGTTTTTTTTTCAAACTATTTTTATGCAAAATTCAATTAATTTGTTTTATCCATAATTCGAATAACCAGCAACTGACGATCGGGAAGTCAGCCTATTTTTTAACCAATATTACGCTTAGCTATTATACCGATGTTATCAAGTTATTTAAATTTTTCGCGAAAATTTCGTAAAATTTATTAAACATCGCTAAAATTGTATGGAATGCCAAAATATCAAAAAATCGCCAAAATGATGAAAATTCACAAAAAATTGCTAACATTAACAAGATAGATTAAAAAAATCTCTAAAACTATAAAAAATCTAAGAAAATAACGAAAATTTGCGAAAAATTGCAAAACTGCAAACAAGCCTTAAAATTGTTTAAAAATAGTTAAAATTGTAAGAGATGCAAAAATTTAGAAAAAATCGCAAAAATTACCCAAATTCGCAATATTGGCGACAAAAATAATTTTTTGTCAGTTTTTGGTTTTTTTTTACAGTTTTTCCGATTTTTAATCATTTTTGCGATTTTTTCCGAGCTTTTTGTATTCCTTACAATTTTAGCTATTATAAAGCAATTTTAAGGCTTGTTTGCAATTTTGCAGTTTTTCGTGAATTTTCGCTATTTTCGCTAAAAAAAAGTGATTTTTTAACCAGTTCTTGGATTTATTGTAATTTCACCGATTTTTAATCGCTCTCAGACTTTTCTATGTTTTTAATGTTAAAATTTTTTGCGAATTTTCGTAATATTCGCGATTTTTCAGAGATTTTGGCATTCCTTACAATTTTAACGATGTTTGATAAATTTTCCGGCTTGTTTGTAATTTGGTAATTTTTCGCGTATTTTCACGGTAAAAGTGATGTTTTACGATTTTTTGCTGCTCCTCAAGATTGTGAGTATGAAAAAAATTAAGAGATTGTTTCTTATTTTTACAAGGTGTAGAAATTTTTCATCATTTTTGCTATATAAAAGTCTTGAAAATTTAAAATATAATTGAGTATATTGTAATTAAAACAAAATACTGTAGTTTCAATTGGCATGATTGCATTAACAAATACAAGTAATTTGTAATAGGCTGCCTACAATTAGGATTATTTCTAGTTTTAATTGGTGCTAGAGCAATTACAATCAGAAGTAATTGTATTTGTTAGTAGTCCAATTACAATTACAAGTAATTTCAATTGCACCAAGTCAATTACAAATTATTTGTATGCAATTGAATTGAAAATGTAATCATTACTCCCCAAGCCTGGTAACATTGTTCTTATACTCATACTCGTCGATACATGCTTATGCACATGCTTCTTTATACCAACACCTCCCGCATATTTGTTTGATCGAACTAGCTAGCACCTATCGATATGCGCACTTATTTGTGTCGATACTGATAGGTATGCATGCATGTATATATTCATGCTTGTTGGTGCGCATATGCTTTAATACTCATACTCGTATGTGCATGGATATGTTGCGAGTATTAAAAAAGTAACTTTTCGGCCTTCTCTGGTAGCTATTCTATTCTATTAATTATTTTACTTACGTGATAGGCATTAGAAAACTTTGTGTTGTAGCTAGCTGCCCCAGCCAAGATTTGAACCCGTACCACCTGCATGATAGTCCTCGTGCTAACCACTGCAGCCACAGCAGCTTCAAACTTTACTTTACACTACACTAAATAAATACCATCGCACGTAAAATGAATTTCATTTTAATTCAACATGATTTAAATGATTTTTTAACATAAAACTTATTTTATTAAAACTTATTTTATTAAAGTTATAGTCATGGTGATTTAATATGAAATGTAACGTTTATAACAAAGTTTTTTTTTAAACAGTGAAAAATATTAAATCAAAGAGATTTAAGGCTAGATTAATAATTTTTCATTTAAAACTAAAATGAAACAATGGTAATTTTAAACTATCGGCAGTAAATTTTCGCTGGTAATTCGTTTTTTGTCGTCTACATAGCCGACACATATAAGAATAAACAATAACTAATTACAACAGTGGACTGTAGCAAGGAACAAAGCAAATAAACACTAAAACACTTAAACGACAAATTATTTCATGTAAATTTAATATGATTCCAAATCACAATTGCGTAATGTTGATTATACATTCAATTTTTTTTTCTGTGTGTAGATGACGAAGTGTGACATCAGTGACGCTAAAAATAGCCAATTACGAAATTGTTTAGTTTAAGATTATTCGGCTGTTCGAACAAGATGAAAACTATGAAATTTTATACGAACGATTATAAAACCCGAATAATTGACAACACTAATAAATACCAAAATTTCAAAGCTTTTATTAATATTATCGATAAAAACTAGGTTCTGTCAAAAAAAAAATAAAAATAGAAATTGACGTTTGAAGCTTGACACGTTAAAACTGTTACTAAAGCCCTTCTGTCACTACATTTTTCTTGCATTGTTTTGCTATAGAATTGAAAGAAAGAAATAGCAAATGATAGAAAGAGACAACTATACAAAATGTAAACAAAACGTAATGGCTTCTTTAAGTGCTGCATACGTTTTATTTATAATAAAACGACAAAAGGAAAAAAGTTGAAAAAAAGAGGCGTTAAGAAGCTGAATTCGTGAATAAACCGCTAACTTGGCAACACTTTAATGTTTCAAGCTTGAAATGTCAATTTTAAGTTGAACATTTTTACATTTCTTTTGACAGGCCCCCATTTGTTATCGATAACATTAGTAATAGCTTTGACAATTTGGTATTTATCTTAATATAGCTGAACTCTTTGCACCTGGTAAAATTTCCCATTATATTATATTTGCACTGTTCTCCAAAACTTGAAAAATTAAGAAAAAATGTAGTGTCATAAAGGCTTAACTTAACGGTTTATGCGCTAGTTCTGCGATTTAGCGTTTTTTTTTTACATTTTTCTCTTTGCGTTTTGTTATAAATAAAAAGAAGGCAATACTTAAAGAATACATTATTTGTTGTTTACATTTTTTATATTTGGTTCTTTCTAGCATTTGCTGTTTCTTTCTTTCAATCGTATAGCAATACAATGCAAGAAAAAGCAAGTATCATATCGAGCCATAACCGCCAAAAAAGCTCAAGCGACATGCTTTTCGAAAATCTTTTTTTGACGAAAATCGATTATTTACGATAAATCGGACTATCTATCAAAGTTTCAAAGGCCTGCCATGTATAGTTAGGGAAATACAGCAAAATAAATTTTAGCTTAAGTGCATTTTCCCTTAAATTTTTAGATTGTTTACATTTTTTTGTAACTGCAATGTGTCGCTTAAGCTAAAATTCTATTTTGCAACTAGAGAAAAACTAGTGTCAAAAACTGCAAGAATATCAATGAAACGGTTAAAGAACAGCTTGATAAAGATAATAATTAATAGTTTTAAAATAATTTGATTAAATTAATTAATTTTTCATGGCATCAATAATATCTTAAAATATCTGAACACCTACAAACATGCGTTGTCTTATAGGAATTTTTTTAACACTATTAACATTACATATAACAGTCCACTACAAGCCTATATAGCCAATATAGAGGCTCTACTTCGATTTAAACCAAGGAGAACTAAAAAATACTTCTCCTGTAAAATTTACTTTATGGTGCTTAAGCTTTTTTGATTAAAACGATATTAGAAATGACACACTGGCGCGCTGTAAATTTCAGTTGCTATCAAGGTAGATTGAACAGGTACCACTACAAGAACAGCTGTTTTAGTAAATTTGAGAATGTGTGCGTCACACAGACAATAAATTTTGACACATGTTGTGAGTTTTCTATCAACAACGGGCATGTGCTAGTAAATTTGAGAGAGCTTATGAATGTGTGCGACTCACAGTTAATGGATTTGACATATTTCTGGTGTATTTCTACCAACAAAATACATGTGTTTTTTGGTGTTGTATATGTTTTAGTTATGGTGGTACCTGTAAAGAATATGCCTTGGTTGCTATTTAGAACTTTTCTGGCAACTATAAATTTTCAGTTGCCGACTGGCAAAGCAAAAGTTCGTTTGCTATCCATAATCAGACCATTACATAATTGATTTGCGTTAAAACTTTCCAAAATGATAAGACTTTATATAAAACTAGAACCTTGAATGTTCTGCTCTGTATACGTTCATAAAGTTAAAAATATTTCAGTAAGATATGGATTGTTGACTTAAAAAGTTTTGAAACCGATAACATTTATGACGGTGGTGTTGACTCTTATGATGTTTAAATTTTAACGGAGTGAATTGTATACCAACTGATAACCAAACACATGCCCGTCCATTTACCAGCACTTATCTTTCTTCTTCATTATTTTTCTTTACTGTTTTATTTATTAACCATATTTGTTTAATACTCATCTTGTCGCATCACCAACTACTTGTACTTGATGATATATATCAGATTGCAATTAATTTTTTTTTGCCCGCATTAATACTAGTTCAACAGCTCAGCTCAGCTCGTGTCCACACATGTATGTATGCATGTATGTGTGTATGATTGTATGATTGTATGAACTATTTGAAAATTTTTGTTTTTTTTTTCATTGTCTTATATTTAATTCAGTAACATTTTGTTTGTAATAAAATTAAATTTCACATTTTCTGACTGCAGACTACAGCGCTTTTCTTATCTTTATTGTTTTTCTATTTGATTTGTATAAAAATCTTTGTCATGTTTTCTATCTTTTTTTTGTATCTCTAAGTTCTTTTCATCTTTTCGTTTTTTCTGTCTCAGCATCCCAATGACGTACTAGTCGACGTTACATTTGTACAAATATTGCAATTTCTCATTAGTTTTTTCCCTTTTCATAAAATATGTATAAATAGTGATTTCTTTAATTGAAATCGTAACACATGGGGAAAAATGTTATCGACCAATAATATCACGTTCACGTTCCTTTGAATTTTTGTATTCTATGTTTCTGTGTTTGATTTTCCGTTAAAACTAAATTGTTCGAAAACTTGGTGTTTGTTTTTTTCTTTATGCTGACAGCACCTGTATATTATCGTTAATGACGTTAAAGAAAAAATGTGATCGAAATCGATTTTGATTTGTTTTTCTTATATTTTGGCAATTTTGAAAATGATGATCATGTTATTGAACTCTACATGCCACATTGTTTTATCTGAAAGCTATAGTACATATGAACATACATTTGGCCAATTCACAACATGTTGTATGTGCTGTATGATCGTATAAATGTTGTTGGTAATTTCCAAATAAATATTTGTTTACCAACAACATTTTTACGATCTACAACACTTACAACAGGTTGTGAATTGAGCAATTACATATTTATTTGAACTTCTGTGTATAAATATTTTTCGTTTATATGCAAAGTTGTTAAATTAGTTTGGCTTAAGTTCATTTTTAATTTTTCTTTCGATTAAATTATTTTTTATTTAAGAAAGAAATTCTAAAGCATGTAAATATTGAACATTCAAAGAAAAATTTGGCTGTACGGAAGGTTGAACTGACAGCTGTTTCGTGACCACCAAGTCTACTCATCAGAGTCCTTTACCCACACTACCACTGACAGTGGCAACAACACTGTATCGAAAATCCTACTAATATTAGTAAGCTCAATTAACACACTGTCGCCATCTTGTGGCGAGTCGCACCTAATTGAACTTTGTCTAAATGTTCGGAACTTCACTAACTGTCTTTTCTTAGCATGTTCAACTATTTTAAGCTTTTTCCATTTCAGTCTTACCAGCGTGGATTATCGTCGATATTCTCAATGCTGGGATTTTATTGAATGTTTATTTTGCCCAAGTTTTTTTGGAGCAGTACACATTCATGTTTAGCTAAGTGCCTTAAGAGTTTTAATAATTGAGTTATGAATTTTTAGTCGAACTGTATGGTTTTTATGCAAAGTTATTAAATTAGTTTGGCTTAAGTTCATTTTTAATTTTTCTTTCGATCAAATTATTTTTTATTTAAGAAAGAAATTCTAATGCAATAAAATAGTTGAACATGCTAAGAAAAGACAGTTAGTGAAGTTCCGAACATTTAGACAAAGTTCAATAAGGTGCGACTCGCCACAAGATGGCGACAGTGTGTTAATTGAGCTTACTAATATTAGTAGGATTTTCGCTACAGTGTTGTTGCCAATGTCAGTGGTAGTGTGGGTAAAGGACTCTGATGAGTAGACTTGGTGGTCACGAAACAGCTGTCAGTTCAACCATCCGTACAGCGAAAATTTTCTTTGAATGTTCAATATTTACATGCTTTAGAATTTCTTTCTTAAATAAAAAATAATTTGATCGAAAGAAAAATTAAAAATGAACTTAAGCCAAACTAATTTAATAACTTTGCATAAAAACCATACAGTTCGACTAAAAATTCATAACTCAATTATTTTTCGTTTATACACATACTTACATCTTTTGGGTCATATGCATAACAAAAATTTACATGAAGCAAGGCATGTTTATACCAGTACCTCGTTTCTGTATTTCTCGCATCGTAAAAGTTTTCACATGAAGTGTGAAACAAAAGATTTCATCGTTTCTTGATTTGTGAGTAGAAACTGTTTCTGTATTTCAATGCGAAAAGCCAGCTTATTTATTGGTATATTCCAATCATTCAAGTGTCAAACAGAGAAACTAGCCGATGGAAAAGTTTTGGCGCCGGCGTTGAAATATTTTCATAAAATACTATATTATTTCTTAAACAAAAAATACTTTATTGAATGTGTTTTATACCTTTTATCTTTCCAACGATAATATGCCGTAACTTAAAACCATTGGAATATAAGTGTAGTCTTATTTTCAATGCAAAATAAAATGTGTTTAGTTTTAGCAATCGGCGGACCGCGATCGTAATAAAGAGAACAGTCGGCGACTAGCCAGCAGCCAAGAGATAATTTCTACATTCTTCAATACTTATAAAAAAAAACTGTTTAAAACAAAATAATTAAGTAAATTGATTTGCTTACATTATTCATGTATAGTTTCAAAATATATAATTTAATATTCTTAATTTTAAAGATACTTCTCGCATCATTTTCAAATGTGTGAAATTTTGACGGCGTTAGTGAAAAACTTTTCACAAAATGTTGTTACAGAAACACTTTTTCTCACATCCTTCCAATAACTATTGGAAAATAACTTAAATGACAGATAGTTCTCGCATTGTAAAGATGCAGAAACACTTGTGTGAGAAAACCCAATTTTTGTTTCATTTTACTTCGCTTTTCAAACAATTCACACGTTTCATGTGAGATATTTTACGATGCGAGAAATACAGAAACGAGGCACAGGTGTGTTCTCCCCAAAAGGACTTAAAAAATACTTTCTGGGATGTCAAAAAGTATAGCAAAAAATGATATGACATTTGAGGGAAACTCAATCAATCGGCAAAAGTAATCAAGTGTGCTGTCTAGGCCAGCTGGTATAAATTCGCCTTGGAATGGAGTTAGCATAAGTGATGAAAGTAAAATTAGTTTTTTTCTATACAATTTGACATAAAAAACTAACGTAGAATATAGCAACGACTATAAGCTACAGAAATTTTTAATGTCGAGTTTTATGGAAAAATTCGTTAAGATACGGATATGTTCAAGATTAACGTCTTAACACCGAGTGAAGTTGAGTGTTCACCACTACCACCGAGTCTTCCCGAAGTCAGACTTGTGCGGCTTGCAAGGAACACGCAGGTAGCAACTTCTTGTGCACGGGCCGGCCATCATGCATAAACACCGTGTTCGAGTATTTGAGCTATCGAAACTCTTACTACATCAGCAGCTAACGCGATGCAGCCGACCCTCACAAAGGAACAACCAACAAGCTAGAAGTCTACCTCAAGGCAGACGACAGCTATACTGGTCTTCCCCAAACCCGACCACAAAGCACCACCGATGCAGCCAGTGTTGGCTTAGCAACACCACATAGAGCCTTCCATTGGTTGCCGAAGTCCTACCGGCCAATACCGCTGGTTAAACATTAGTTATTAAACAAATATCTTTCCCAGCGATTTTTGTAGCAACCACAGCCGTGGAGGATGTGAATTCCGGAATAACCGAACATCATCCAAGATGATGTCGCGAATGGCGAGCATCATTTCTTTAACCCTCTAGAAGGCAGGCTATTTGTGGATCTATCGGAACCCGTGGTACCAGTGTTAGGTTACTGGTTAAACCCCCAAAAGAAAACCCCTAGAGGTTGACACGTTAAACCACCTCGGCATTAGTCATTAAACCAACACCTATCCCAGAGATTTTTGTAGCAACGACAGCCACCACGCGAACTCCCGAATAATCGAATGTCGCAAATGGCGAGCATCATTTCTTTAACTCTCTAGAAGGCAGGTCATCTGTGGAGCTATCGGAACCCGCGGTACCAGTGTTAGCTTACTGGTCAAACCTAAAAAAAACCCCTAGAGGTTAACACGTTAAACCAGCTCGGTACACTGATCCACACGTTCGCCGTAGAACTCCCGCAGAGCTACTATACTGCCGCAAAGATGATATAACCGATCTATTCTACTTCTATCCTATATATATGTCCTCTCACTTTTTTAAATGTACTGCATCCTTCTCCACGTTACCACCACAACGCAGACAAAACGGACAAATGTCATGTCCAAGTCTGTTCAGATACAATCTAAAGCAACCATGTCCGCTTACTACTTGTGCTACGTAAAAAGTCCAAGGCATCACAAAAGGGCTCTGGGTCCATAAGAGGAGCAGCAGAGGCCCTTCTGGCCAATTCATCCGCTTCCAGTAAATGAAAAGCTCTAAACAAGCTTGAAATGGAACTCCCAAGAAATACGGTAGTCTGTTTGTCCACAGACTCCAGCGCCAGCTCCTTCTTCCGTTTTGAATCCATCCGTATACCAACATAAACTTCTGGAATCCGTAGTTGGACCGTTTTCTTCCCACGTTGTCCTAAGCGGAATTGAGACATTGAATCACCTGTCAAACCTCAGTTCAGAGTTTATCCTGTCACTAGGCATTTCTAGCATCCCTCTGCATTGCATAGTACTCAGGATCGATGAGTGCCCATTGCCGACACAACGGGCAGGGTTCCCAAAACCTAGCCATTGCCGCAGAGGATGCTATAAAGATTTGTATGGGTATTAATCCAGTCAAATCCTCAAAGTTGGACATGACTTATTGCGCCTGTAGTTAGAAGACACGCCAATCTCTGTACCTTGCAGAGTTTGGTTGTCACCGCAACCTGACGAGTCTTTTGCCACCATACAATCGCGCCGTACGTAATGATTGGTTTAACAATAATTGTATAGATCCAGATGACCTTTTTTTGGGCTCACCCGCCACCCGGGTGCACCCGCCATAACTTCACCGCCCAGATCGCTCTAGTGGCTTTCTATGTTACGCACTTAACATTTCGGTTCCAAGACAATCTACTATCAAGAGTAACCCCCCAAGTATTTGACGTCGGTCGAATAAGGAATATCGCACCCATTTAACGAGATTGTTCCCAGACCAAATTTTTTCCTAAGAGAGAAAGCTAATAGAATTGTATTGTCAGAGTTGACCGCGAGGCGGTGTCTCCCACACCATGTCATAACAGTGCACAAAGCATCGTTCATAACGTCTAAGAGAACGTTCCCGAATTTCCCAGTTGCCATCACAACAAGAGTATTCATACTTGTAAGATAGTTTACTATAATTTCCCAGTTTGTTGATGCGTTAAACGTATTTTTGACTTGAAGTGGTGATACCACGGAATTTTACATTCGATCGCCTCAGACGCTGTATTAACAATCACGCTTATATCATACAATGTTGATATAGCTTTTCTGAACCAAAATTAGTTATCCTTAGTTATCCGTCATACTTCCGAATGTCTCGATGCACTCTTCTAGTCTTCGGTAAACTAAGCTTTCTAACAATTTACGAAACATATTAATCAAGGCGAATTAGTTTACTTGGTTGCAGCAATCAATTGAAGGAATGCAGAAGACATTGCAAGCCGAAAAATCTGATAAAAGTTATAAAATTCAATTTAAATCCAAGTAGCTGTATGAAGATTTTATTTATTTATTGTATATGATATTGCAGTGCAAATATTGCTTCTCTCTATCTTTTAAGCTTTAAAAAAATCAACCTCATTTGTTATTGAATTTCAGTGACTCAAACTGTACTTACATATGTATGTACCTATGCATGTATGCATGTATATTTAATTAATTGTATTTATTTGGATGACATAACTATGGCACTATTCGTCATAGTATATTTTCTCATTAATTAATTTATTTTATTTTTTTTAACATTGAGTTTAAGTCTATTGTTTCTTCTTGTTAAAAAGAGTGAGAATGGACGATACAATACATGTATGTGGTTAAAACTAATAACCTATTCCATAAAGTCAAAAGAAAATCTAAGTGGCCCTGATTGCATATTTCTAGTTTATTTGACGATTTCCTTTAAAAGCACTAAAATTACTAAAAAAAACTCTTGGAAGAAAATTGCAACCCAGCTTAAGAATAAGATTGCATATTGCAGGGTAATCGCAGTTGCACAGCAACTTTTTCTTAAAAAGAATAGTTTTGCTCTGGAGTTTTGGTTAAATTACTTGATACTTGGTGAGCGTTGAACAATAAACAAAACAAAAGTTTTCAATGGGTTGCTGATTTTTATTTTGTTACCAATTTTATGATCCGCCTTCATAAAGAAGCGCATCTGTTGTATATGAAATATTTTTATTGTGGCGTAAAATACAAACAGCAAGTTTTCTAATTTTTGTCTGTTTGTCCCTTTTTCTGTCTGTCTGAACACGCAGCACGCAAAAACCACTGAATCTATTTCGATAAAATTTAGTGTGGAGGTACTTTGGAACCCCGATTAGCATATACTATAATTTTTACCGCGATAAAATATCTCATTTCCAAAATAGAGAAAACAACCGATAGTACGCAATTTGCCTAACTCTACGTTCAAACGATGCAAGTCCTATTGATCAGCTTCTTACTTTTTCTTCTTTGCACTTTCTTTGGCGTTCAGACGATGAAAGTCTTATAGTATAAAGGTTTTTTTTCTTTTGCATGAATGCGTCACCAGATGTCAATGAATGTGTGCGAAAGCAAAACGAATTTCATGAGTACATACAAGGCGAATTCATACCAGGTGGCAGCTCAATATTTTTTGCTCTACTTCTATTTTAGCCAAGAAATGTCAAAACACATTGTCGGCAAGGCATATTCATTACAGGTACCACCATAACTAAAACAAATACAACACCAAAAAACACATGTATTTTGTTGGTAGAAGTACCCCAGAAATATGTCAAATCCATTAACTGTGAGTCGCACACATTCATAAGCTATCTCAAATTTACTAGCACATGCCCGTTGTTGATAGAAAACTCCCAGACATGTGTCAAAATCTATTGTCTGTGTGACGCACACATTCTCAAATTTACTAAAACAGCTGTTCTTGTAGTGGTACCTGTTTAATCTACCTTGATTGTCGGTGTGTTCTTACTTTGTGTGTGTGTGTGTGTGTGTGTGTTTACTTGATTTTCCTTATGGTTTTGCTGTTCTTCTTTGTGGCTTTCGACATTTCTTGGCGCTTTACATAAACAAAAATGCCCGTTGTTGTTGTCTTGTTGTAATTGTTGTCCTAATGCTGCCACCTGGTATGAATTCGCCTTGGGTACATGACTCTCTCGCCTACAAAATAAGAAGCTGATCAATGGGCATATTCAGACGAGAACAATTTTTTAGCCGCACAATTTTTGTGCTTTCCAAAACACACGAGACTAATTTATCTGGCATAAAATGTATACGTATGCCCAGCAATTAGGGTTGTCAGATTCAAATAGTACACTAGCTTGACATTTGATTAAAATCAGCTTGATTTTCAACACCGAACTTGACACATTGTAATTGTAAAACAAACCAAAACAGGCCAAAAACAGAAATTTTCTGAGGCAGAATAACGTTTTCTCGTAAGAAAACTAAAAGCCAACTCCTTCGTAAGTGCTCCAAAACTTTATGCTATAGCTGAAAGTGAATTTAGTGAGAAAGCTAGCTCATCAACAATCTGATTAACGGATAATGATCCTAAACACAAGGCCCACAAAGTAAAATCATGGTTGCTACATAATATCCACCATCTCACGGAAACACTATGAACAATTTATGGTATTATCTCAGCCCTGTGGCTGAGTGGTAGCGATGCTAGCCTGTCAGTCCCCAGAGGTCGCGATTTCGATTCCCGCCAATGACCCAGAGCGCTTTCCGCAGACAAGCTAAACGCTTCTGATTGCGTTTGTTAAAAAAAGACCAGGAGCACATGGTTTCCCGCAAATTCGAGCCAAGAAAAGTCATATTAGAAGAATGGAAAAAGTACAAAATGGCTACTATCAAAAATTAGTCGCATCTAATCACAAGAGTCCAACTGGTTATGAAAATGATTAATGATTAAGGAACATTGTTTTAAAATGTAAACAGTTTTGGTACTTGTACACTGTGATATTTGTTCATAAAAATTTTTAAGTTATATCTTTTTAGCTACGTATAAGCGTTATTAACCCTGCGTTTAGACGTGCAAGTACTTGCATGCAAGTTCTGTGTACATATTATCAACGAAAATTTCGAAAAAATGCCCAACTGTCTTGCAAGTTGCTTGAATGTTTACACGGGCAGGTGAAAGTTCATTTTAAAAATATCGGCTAGAGCAGAACAACTAAAAAAATTTCTTTATTATTGATATAATATGCTGTTCATATCCCATAAAATGGGATAGGAACGGTACAAATTTATTAACTTTATAATATTTTCTTGACTTAATTTTGGCTCCATTTTTGATTTTGTTTACTTTTTAATGCAGAGTTGCCAATAATACAAAAATATTTCATTTTAAGGGAACCGGATAACATTGAATTTTATTCGTATTTTTTCTACGATATTTAAGTTTTAAAACTTCATTAACTGCTTGCTTTATGTATATTTAAGGAAAATAATATTAAATTAACTTTTAAATTTATTTAAAATCAGTAAAAATACAATAACATTATATTGCAATCCAGTTAATGTGTACTAAACTGTTGATAGGGTAACACTGTTATTTAACTTGTCATTTTACTTGTTGCAAGTGTCAAAAAATCACTGTCTTGTAAAATCCCTTGCAAGTGAGCTGCAAGTTGGCTGCAAGTGCGAAAAGTGTAAGTGTATTAGTAAAAAAGTAAGACTGTATTGAGTTTTTCGAACTTGCACCTGCACGTGTAAACGCTAAGTAAGGAAAATAACATTAAATTAACTTTTAAATTTATTTAAAATCAGTAAAAATACAATAACATTATATTGCAATTTAGTTAATGTGTACTAAACTGTTGATAGGGTAACACTGTCATTTAACTTGTCATTTTACTTGTTGCAAGTGTCAAAAACTCACTGTCTTGTAACCTGGCCTTTACACATGCAAGTGCAAGTTCAAAAAACTCAATACACTCAAACTTTTCTACTAACACACTCTTGGTTCAGCTATGAGAAAGACAGAGAAACGAATACAAATTGCTTTTTCGTTGATAATACGTACACAGAACTTGCATGCAAGTACTTACATGTCTAAACGCAGGGTAAAATCCCTTGCAAGTAAGCTGCAAGTTGGCTGCAAGTGCGAAAAGTGTAGGTGTGTTAGAAAAAAAGTAAGACTGTATTGAGTTTTTCGAACTTGAACCTGCACGTCTAAACGCTAAGTAAATCAAAAATATCATATCATCTTGACAAACTATATTTGACCTTGTAACTTGACAGCACCTAAAATATCTTGACAATCAAGCTCATTCAAGTCCATCTGGCAAGCCTAACTGCAATGTGTGTATTAGAGACTTTTGCATTCATTTGGCTTTGTAAAGTGTGCATGTATTAGTTTTGTGCTTCTAATGCGGGGTTGTAGTTGGTTAAAAAAATTATGCCAGCCTTGCTGCCTTATTATGCCAACATAATTATGTCCGTCTGAATATGCTCAATAAGACTTGCATCGTCTGAACGAAGACTACTATATCGTCATATAAAATGCAAAAGGGTCAATCTACGTTTCTTAAATTTTTCAGGACACATAAAAAACTTAATAAAAAGCAAACTATTGTGATTATCAAAACAGTTTTTTCTGAGTAGTATCGTTAACTAAATCTAAATTAATGAAAATATGATGAAAAACAATTTGTTAATCACAATAGTTTACTTTTTATTCAGTTTTTTACCTATCCTGAAAATGTTAAAAAAAAATGTAGATTGGCCCTTTTGCATTTTATATGACGATATATACATCGTTCCCAGTTTATAATAGGGGATTTATTTTGGTGATTATCGGGGATGAACATTTTGAGTTGGGAATCTTGGGATTTTAGGGGATGAGCTATTGGCCCTTATTACAGTTGTCGTAGTCATAGCAAGCGTTGCCACATTTTATCGATTTCGTCACGACTACGACAACCGTAATAAGGCCAATTATTACTGTGTTATTCTATATTCTATATTAAAAATTATTTTCAACTAGTTTGAACAAATTTGCACTTTTTTACTACTTTGAACGAATTTAAAAATTTTTGAGCCATTTTAATTGTTATTCTATATATATTAGGGATGTAACGAATACCGATACCGATATATCGGCGATACTTCAGATTTTCCGATACATCGGTATCGGCGATATTTTACTGTCGATACGACGATACTTTTAAAAACTTTTTCAGAGCTTTTATTAAACAAATAATTTATTTTTGACCGATTTTACCATGAATTAAATTCACTTCGTTATTTTTTAAATCTAATTAATATCAATTTTAAAAATTGATAATATTTTATGCTGTTTTTTTGTAAAAAAAAATATTTATTTTTTGTTAATTTTACTATGAATTCAAGTTCAAGTCGTTGTTTTATAAATCTTATTCCAGCAAAAAAAAAAAAGATACTCCAAAGAAGTCATGAAAATGTAGAATTCGCGATCTGGAAGTATTGCAAATTTGGATAATTTCTAATTAGTTTTACATATCCTTGCCATTGCAAGAAGTTCTGTTTTTCGATTACCAATTCGGTGGAAGCGATGCTAGGACAAATTTCTTTTTCGGTATTCTATAATGATTTTTCCTCAAGGAAAAAGGATAAAAAATTACCCATTTTCACTTTTTTTATGCGAATTTAAACTCAGATCTGTATTTTCATGTAAATTTAAGTGAATAAATATAAACTTAGAAGTCTTTTAATAATTAAGCTATAAAGTTATTTAGAAGAATATTAGTTGATAAATGTCCTTTAAAAAATCGATTTTTTAAAAAGCATGGCGAGTATTTTTTAAAATTATAAAGGAATTAAACCTATTTTCTTGCTTTTCTACTAATTATCTGCATATTTTTAATATAGATTTATTGGAAACAAAGAAAATGTTTTATCAATTTTAAATATTCTCTCTTATAATGTAATTTTGTATAATAAAAAAATTGCGCTTGAGTTTTGTTAATCTAAACTTGAATTCAATTTCAATATTCGTATCGGTATCGTAATCGGTATCGGCGATATTTATTTTTAAATATCGGTATCGGATCGGCAAAACGGCGTATCGTTACATCCCTAATCTATATCCATCTGAGTTTTATATCTAGCACATACGAGATTTTCAACAAAATCTTGTTCATTTTTAATAGATTTTCCATACAAAATCTAGGCTAGTTTAGGTTAGGTTAGACAGCCGCCTTCCGCTCACTTGCGTCCATGATTGGTCAGTTTTTGTTACCTATAAAGAAAGAGAGAGAGGTAAGAGAATAGAGGTATAGTGTAAGGCACATGGAAGTGGTACTGAAGAAGAAAAGTAGAGAAGGGCTTGCGGCTATCACATGCCAAATACATGGTTCAGGATTGGAACTGTCCACTGCTCCCAATGAATGAGCTGAGTGTTGGGTGGGATTCGTTGCCGCCAGCTCAGATAGACTGACGAAAGATTGTTGACCAAGGTGTGCTAGCTGTTGGTTCTCCAGTGAGGCAGGCACAAAAGCTGAAAATAATTTTTACAGCTTCTACAGAAGTAATGTGACGTTAGTGCCATTAGTCTGTCGTGGTTACTAAATTTGCAATATCCAATTTTGCGACGACATCGTTCAGGTGCGTCATCTCAAGTCTTTAAGAGATTTCTGGTACGGTTTGAGGTAAATCTAAGCCAGATTACCCTAGAAGTCATACAAGTAGGTTCGTTAAACCACCTAGTCTGTGACAAGGTTCGCAAGTAATCTTAAATTTTCTGTTTGTAAGCATGTACCGTATAAGATGTCAATGTCTGACTCAGGTGCATACCGTTCCTTTTTTAGCTAGCTCATCAGTGATACAGTTTCTTCCGCCGATCCCTGCACCCATATAAGGATGATGTTTGAATCTGTCACCATCCCATTCAGGGACACCCGGCATTTTTTGACAATGTTCGATGTTGTATATACACCTGTTAGGCGGTGAAAATCCAGTTATTTCCATCAAATATCCTGTGTTACCGAAGCCAGTTTTTCGGCCTTTTTAATGGCCTATATCTCGACTTTTATTACAGCCCCTATTATGATTCACAACTAAATTGATAGTTGAGTCGTATTTGTCAAATTCTTATTATGGAATACAACTTCATCAAAGCACTTGTCTCAGTTTTTTATCAGTTGTGTTTTGGTTTTCATTTCCACTAATGTGTTACTTTTGATTACTTTTAAAATGGTACTTTTAGGCGCCAATCTATCCCATTTGTCAACCCATATTGTTGCCATACCCATAAAACATAAAATCTCAAGAAAAAATAGTAAGGCCAAAACTAAAAATATTTAAAATAAACGAAAAGCACAAAGAGGAATAAAAAAAAGCCAATGAATTTATGCTTGTACAAAAACATTTTTTCATTAATTAATTTTGAGAAATAAAAGTTAAATTAAATGTTTAAATAATATAAATATTGTTATTTATATATAAAAGCTTCCATATCTGTGTATATTCTTGTAGAATAATTAATTGAGTTTTGCCAAAAGATGATGGGCTTAAACTGAGCAGCTGACTTGTTGTCTTTTCAATAACACCACAAAAATTATTGTCGTTTAGTTAACATCAGCGCATGTTGTTTGACAGTGTTAGTGCATAGTAAAGCCGGCAAAGTTGCTGTTATTGTTTCTAAACGATTTGATTGTCTTTAAAATAAGTTAGTGAATCGAACTACTGAGGTGTTTTGTTCGAGACTAGTTTCAGGCAAGTCATCAACATCATGAATTTTTCTGATGTGCAGTGATGTGCATTGTTGTGACATATGGTTTCAAAAAACAGAGAGTATAGATAAGAACCTTTTTTCGAACATTTTTTCGAAGACAACTAAAATTAGTTGTCAATCATAATACAAACAAATGGTTGAGTTGGGTCGTAGCATTGACAACTCAACCTAGTTGAGTTGTGAATCATAATAGGGGCCTACATTCCATTTGTCTGGAAGTCTGAAGGATATGTTGAATTCCAGTTGTTCAAAGTAAACACCGCCTCCAACCCTGCCTGCCTCCTGCAAACATCTGTGTAAATGTAAAAGTGTTGCATGAGGGGAGGAGATCCTTCCATAGACCCCAAGTCTTCGGATATTAAGATTAATTAAGACTATCATCGGGTGCGATTGGACGCCGTGTCCATTATTTTTAATCGAGTTGATTTTACATGGAATTACCCACATGTATGTATGTGCTAATGTGTTTAATACTTAACAATAATATATTTGTTAATGCTGCAAACTCCTTTTTAAGAAAGAAAACAAATCAAAATTGGTTTGATTTTTATTTCAAATATGTGTATATAAATGCCTACAAAATACTTTAAAATGCAACCACTTTGTTTAATTATTTCGTTTGCAAAAGAGTTGCCCTCATTTTCGAAAAATCAAATTTTTGTAAGTAAATATGTTTGTGCGATTACACATGTGTATGTGTGTGTGTGTGTGTGTGTGAGTTACATTACGTTTTGCTTCGTGCTCTGTTAATATGAAAAACGCTACAGTTAGTTTGAGGGACATGATCGATTGAAAAGCTGGAACTATGAATAAAATGTTATAAAACAAACAGGATTTTAAAATAAAATCTCCACTTTATTGCATTTTCTCCCCTAAAAATCCCTATTTTCTGCAACTTTTTGAAAAGTTCCAACGGTCACACTACGCTGGCTGGGTAGATATATATGTAAAATTGTTTTGTGCTATCCCAGCAAACACGCAGGCTGGATTTGAAATTAACAATGATTTGAAATCAAACGACAAACGTTTGAAAATAACTTGAAAAACCATAGAATTCTCAACAAAAAATAAGAAATTATTCTCAAATTGAGAAATTTATTTACGTGATTCTTAATTCTTTTTCAAATGTGGATTGTAATATAATGTGAAACATAAATGAAATAAAATTTTTAGATTGTAAGTTCATATTTTATATTTTTCTTATTCACGTTCTTACTCATAATAATTCAGTTTTTACTCCCAAACTACAGTGGAATCTCTCTTGAGAGGACTATTGAAATGTGTCTGCATATTTACATATGTGTTGTTCATTTATCTCTTACAACTACAATTAGATTTGAAAAAAGCTAGCTAATGTAGTAATGGTGAAGTGAGAAAATAAAAAAACATGATTGATTATAGAGCTCATGTTTGAACCTGACATTATTATTATTATTATTGTTTAAACTTCTTATTTGTGTAAATGGAAGTTTCATATAATATCCTTAGGTCTTTATGAGATTTTTGGTTCCCTGACTATCTGCATTTAGCCCCAGGTGAAATGACTATAGGAACTAGCTAATTCCCCTCAATAAACAATTTCAATGTATTTTTAATAAAAGATTAATATTTTACTGAATAGTAAAGTATTAAATTGGTAAAAAGAACGTTGCAAAATTAAAAATGGGAGAAACCGTTCAAGGGAGACGGATTGCAATGCTTTTCTTATGGAACGTTGCCGGTATCTGGCAACAGTGTCCGCCAAATCAAATCATTATCAACTTGAAACCTCAGAAACATCTGATTAGCTTTAAAAAAGGCTTGATAAAGTCATCTCATTGGAGGTTTGCTATAATCATTGTCTATAATCATTATTATTTCCATTAACTATTATTTGATTCATTAAATTCTTGTGAATAAGTTTGTTAAAACTTGATATGACATGGCAGCTCTATTAAAATAAACGAAAAGCAAAAAGAGGAATAGAAAAAAACCAATGAATTTATGCTTGTACAAAAAATTTTTTTAATTAATTTCTTTAATTTTGAGAAATAAAAGTTAAATTAAATGTTTAAATAATATAAATATTGTTATTTATATATAAAAGCTTCCATGTCTGTGTATATTCTTGTAGAATAATTAATTGAGTTTTGCCAAAAGATGATGGGCTTAAACTGAGCAGCTGACTTGTTGTCTATTCAATAACACCACAAAAATTATTGTCGTTTAGTTAACATCAGCGCATGTTGTTTAACAGTGTTAGTGCATAGTAAAGCCGGCAAAGTTGCTGTTATTGCTTCTAAACGATTTGATTGTCGTTAAAATAAGTTAGTGAATCGAACTACTGAGGCCTTTTGTTCGAGACTAGTTTCAGGCAAGTCATCAACATCATGAATTTTTCTGATGTGCATTGTTGTGGCAAGAGAAATTGTAAATTTTATAAAGGGCAACAAATCTTCCATTTGCCTATTTTGTGTACTTAAAGGAGGCGTGCCAAATTGAGTGTGTTTTTAGCATTTTTTTTCTCGAAGTCGGAAGTAGTTATGTTTTTAAAGCGCATGTTTGCACGGTGTGGATAAAAATTCCTAAAACAAGAGAGAAATATAACATTCCGCTGTTTCTTTAAACTTTTTACCCAATATAAATGATTATACCATTGTTTAACAAAATTGTTTAATTTGAATTTAGAATTTTTGCATTACTTTCCGTCAAAATGTTTTGGGGAAAAAACTCGCAAGATTTTTTCCCTCTCTCTCTCTCTCACTCTCATATTTAGAATATGTACTTACCAGTGTTGCCATTTTGACGCTTTTCGGGTATTTTCTGACGCTTTTTTGGTCTTGTTACCCTTTTATTTTTTCCGATTACTCCCTTTTAAAAAAAGGATATTTTTTGACGCTTTTCCCATTTTTTGTGGTGCTTTTTGTGATTTTGCTTTTTTTTCAATTTAAGTATTTTTTTTACTCAAATGCTGGAGTCGAATGAATTTTTAGAAATCGACTTTCTTTAAACTCACCTAATACATTATTGCATATTAAAGAAGTTATGAAGCAAGAAAAAGATTGTTATTGCAATTCCAAATTGCCTTTAAGTGTTTAACTAAAAATGAATTCAAATCAAACTTATACAAGATGTGAGCACATATTTCATTAAAACCGCTTTGCGGCCTGCTGATAATGATTATGAAACAGATATATTTGAAAATGAAATTCTTTTTCTATAAAACGATATACATAGATGTATAAATAAAATATATTTACTTTGTTTTTTTAATGAATTGCTATTTTATCCCCCGTCAAAAAAGAGGGGCGTTATAAGTTTGCCATCTGAGAGCCCAAACGGTCATCTGAGAGCCCAAACGGATGAATCGATTTTGATTTATTAATTTTTTTGGTTGAAAGGTGACTTGATCGGAAGTGTTCTTAAAGGCCCCATATACTACACAAGTATGTACGCGTAATCAAATGTTGGCGCCAGTGGTTTGGTCGTGTATGGGCATTTGTCAAACAAGATGTCAAACAGAGTCTGATATTTTGCTGATGGTACCAGTTTGTGGTATTGTGTATGATGAAATTAGCTCAGTTGCGAAAAGTTGTCAAAGAGTAAACATCGGGATGAAACACATTTACTTGAATAAATTACTCACAAATTAAAAAAAAGGAACAAAATATATCTTGTAAAGTGTTTCTGAAATAAAACAAATAATTTCTAATAATTTTTTAATGAAGAACACGAAATTTTCCTAATTTCTATTTACAAAATAATCTCAATAATAAATGCGGTGCGCACTAGTTGCAATAAGTCATCCGTAAATTGTTTTTAAAGAAATGAATATTGCACCAGTATGCATGTATGGTATATGTTTCGAGCACGATTCAACATCACTTGTTTGTTTGTGCCAGTATGCTGGAGTAGTGTATGCTCTGCTTTAGATATGTTTGAAAAACATACATATCTTCTTGAATCTGTTTGTCTGTGGGCACCATAGCTCCCAAAAGCATGGATCGTTTTGTGTTTGTTTTAAAGGCGGCTCACTCTAAAATCTTCCAACCTATGTTTGAAGAAAATTGGTCCAGCCGTTTTGAAGCTATCATACGGCCATGTTCTGTATTTCATGTGGAATTAAAATGTGCGGAATTATAAAGCATTGTTGTTGTAAATTAATATTTATAACAACAATGCTTTGATAATTCTGCATATTTTAATTCCACATGAAATACAGAACATACCCGATAAATTTTTTTCGGGTTTGCAAAGTTTCTAATTTTTAAATCAAATTTATTTCCAAAAATATGATTGAAGTCTACACAACAAATGAAACTTTTATAAATTAAATAAATTTATAATAAAATAGATAATTTATTTTCAAATTTTAATATGCTTTTTATGTTTAAAGTTTGCTGCGCATTCTACAACTTTTTGACCGTAAATTTTACTCTTTTTACCTTTTTTCATGTGTCATTTGTGACGCAAAACAACACTTTTTCAATTTTTTTTTTATAATTTTTCATTTTTTGTCTTGACGCTTTTTACCCTTTTTTTCTTAATTTTTTTTACCCTTTTTACCCGTTTTTACTACACACTTGGCGCTTTTCTGCATTTCTAAAATGGCAACACTGGTACTTAATTTATTCCCTGAGAAGTTTTTCCCGGGGAAATTGTAATTAATAATACGTGAAATGGGAAAAGGGAAAAATTGCCCGGGGAGATTTTATGTCCAATAGGGGAAATAGGGGAATTGTTATTCATAATTGGGCTGATAGTCAAACCTATTGGAAAATTTATGGGACAAAATACAAAACTGTTTGAATAAATTTTTTATAACTTTACTTGAAAAGTAGCAGAAATTGCCAGAACTGTTTCAAAGGTTTGTTTTCGTGTTTGCTGGGACTATACTTCGGTGTGTGTGTGTGTGTTTCTGTGCGTTACGTTACGTTTTGATTCGTGCTGTTTTAATATGATAAATACTAGATTTAGTATGTGTTCATTTTAGTTTCTACTTGCTTCGCGTATACACTTGTCGTGTCGTCGTGAGTTTGTTTTCTTTTGTTTTAGTTAATATATATTTTTTTTGTTATTCTCGAATTCTTGAGTTGGGCGAAATTGACTTTGAAAAGCAAAAAAATACGCGAGCATTTTTAGTTGCAAATTTGTGGTCATTGGTGGCGGCGGCGAGTAATAATTTTTGTTTTTTGTTCGTTTGATAAAGTGACGTGTTTTTCATACTTTCGTTCAGTTCGGTTAGTTGCTTTTCGCCGTTTAAACTAGAAAGAAAATATATATAAATATATTGTATACAAAATATTCTGCTGAATTTTCCATTAATTTTTTTTCAAGTGAAAAATTTGAAATTTTGTGTTTGAAAATATCACCAGTGTCGTGTTCAATATCGTATTTTTTTTTTCATACAAATTATATGTATATTTTTGGGTTTTTGCGAACCAAGTGTAGAAGAAATGAGAAGACACAAGTATGAAAAATTTTTTCGTATCATGTGAATATTTTATATTTTTAATTTTTTTTTGTTAATTGCTAAATAAGAAAAGATAAAAAAAAGAATTTGAAAAAACTACGTCAATAGCCATGTCTGGTTTGGACCAGACAAATTATAATATTTTATTGCTATTTCTTTTGACGCTCTTACGTTTTATAATTTTTATAAGTTTACGTTTTACGTTGTCCTCTAGGTCCTTTGCATATTTTGGTTTAACTTTATTATAAAGTGTTTTTATGATTTTACATTAAAAAATATATATTTGTTTTTAAGTGTTTAAATTTTACAATAAAGAAAAAATGTTATATTTTTTTCAATATTTATTAGTGTTGTGTTTTAGTGTTTATTATATTTAAGTAACCTTAATTAATTTTATTAAGAAGAAAAAAATTAAATTGAAAATAAAAAAAATAAATTTTTTGTTTATTTTTATTTTGTATGCAGCTCTCGTTAACTTAAGACGACGACGACGACGTTTACGCGCAGATGAAGACGACGATAATATACAAAAGAAATACATACTATATATTACATATAACAAAAAATATTCAACAAAAAGCCATTCAATATTAAAAAAAAAATATATTAAAAAATTTTTTAATAAAAAAATAAAATAAAACAAACACAATCCTATGTAATATAAAATAAAAAGTTAATCAATCATAACTTAAAGCAGAGAAGAAAATTTGCTCTTTTAATTAATAATCAAGCCTAATATCTAATTAAAATCCTCAAAGAACCAACCAACCAACAAACCAACCAACAAACCAATAATCGTTTTAAAATCTAAGGCTTCATACTACAACAATTGAAAACTACCTTAAGGAATAACAACAACAGGATATATATGTATCCTTATTAACAACAACATCAACAATTAAGCAAACAAGTTTGTAAGAAAACAACAACAACAACAACAGCAACAAAACCTTTTCCATCATATAATTAAAATTTATATATTAAACATAAGCTTAAAAGTACAAACCACGGATCAATACCAAAGATGGAGGCAAAATTCTTGGCAGGCATATTTTCATTCCTCTCGATATTTTTAGCGATTTATGCTCAATCGACCGGTAAGTGATTAATTATAAATAATTTCAATTTCTTTAACCCTTTTAATACCAAAAAAAAAAAACATAAAGACAAATAATTAATTTATAATTTTATGGTTATTTTACTACATATATACTTATTTCTTTAAGTATATACTTATGTACATTTTAAAAGCCTAATATTTATAAATAAATTTCCCTTATCTTAAAAAAAACACAAGAAAAAAAAATATATATATTTTTTAATTTAAAACCACACTGTACTTGTCAAAATTAATACCTACATACGTACATTTTTTTCACATTTTCTATATTATTATGTATTGTTGTTGTTTTCTTTTAATTGTGTGTATTCCTTTTAGTTTGACACTGTTTCAAGGTACCCTTTAATAAGACCATTCATTAAACCAGCCATAAGTTTTGTGCTGTCACAAAAATATTCCTATCAAGGCAGTAAGATAAATATATAAATTCTTCATAGCTACAATTATATATTTTTTAAGTTACTAAAATAAAGGACGGTCGATCGGTCATATAAATATATATATATATATATATATATATATATATATATATATATATATATATATATATATATATATATATATATATATATATATATATATATATATATATATATATATATATATATATATATATATATATATATATATATATATATATATATATATATATATATATATATATATATATATATATATATATATATATATATATATATATATATATATATATATATATATATATATAAGGGCCTATTCACATATTATGTAACGTTATTTTCGGAGGTTTTATACTTCCCCGTAAAGCTTTTTACAAAATTTCCAGTATAAAGTATCTAATCCGTAACAAATCTTTAACCCCGCACCTATAGCGTTACGTAATATGTGAATAGCCCCTAAGTACATTTGTGCATACATCTGTATCATTTCTATATGTGTGTGTAAAGAAAAAAAAACATTAAAATTATTTGCATAAATTTTTGGAAAGAAAATTTCTATAAAAATAATTATGGCTATTTTAAAATACTCGCTTTAGTTCCCTTCCGACGGTTCGACGTCGACATAATCTAAAATACGCACAGAGAGCCATCGTTTGCAGCAATCGAGTATTTGTCATCACTTGTTAAAAACATAAACAACATTAAAAACCATAATTTAAAAAAATTTATGAACGGATTCAATTGCACAATTTTTAATTGAAAATAACAAGAAATAAATTCAGTAGAATAGAATAGGGGAAAGGTGTGGTGCAAAGACCGGCACTGCGACACCTAGTGGATCTTTTGTGCCATAGATCTATAAATTAAATCAAGCTCTGCATGACTCTCCTTATGAAAGTTAGTGCAGAGTTTGGAAAAGCCCGCCTAATATCATCCGAACACAGAAACTAATGCTGAGTACACATTTGGCATTTCTTTTGTTGTCGTTTTGTGGTGTCATATGGCCACCCACGGAAAAGTATAGGTAAATGGCAAACATTGCCACAAGTAGAGACTGTTGTGTTTGCTTGTGATGTCACGAAATGACATAATGTGTATTCAGCATAAGAATAGAAAATATGCCTTCTACTATTACATAAGACAATACATTCACAGAGAATGTGTGCGGTTGTGTCGTCCTCTTCCAAGCATAAACGACACAAGGGTGAACGAACTAGGTTACTTTTCCACAGAGGTTAGTTCAGTCCAAAGTAACCAGGGAGAGGGCCTGTAATCAGCCGTAAATCATTCCTGTTGAAATTCAGGATGCCGCTATATGAAAATGACTGCATCAATGCTTTGTCTTGCCTTAAAGCAGAAGAAAGCCACTCTTCCTTTACGGCCGATATATCATTTCCTTTGATTAAGGACTTCACAGTCGACCAGTTTATACCACAAAAGTGCTCTGGGCCCATAAGAGGAGCAGCAGAGGTCCTTCTGGCAAATTCATCCGCCTCCTCGTTACCCGGATGACTACTGTGGCCAGGTATCCAGTAAATGGAAACCTTGTTCCGTTCTAATACAAGCTTAGAATGGAATTCCTAGCAAGGGACGGACTTAAGAGCTACATGACTATCGGAAAAGATAGCTAGTTATACGCGCGCTCTTAAAGCCCCTACTTAAATTAATATGAACACACTTGGTAATCGCCAGTATTTCCGCCTAAAATACCGTAGGCCATTTGCCCATGGGCACAGAGGTTTTTACGTTGGGTCCACAGACTCCAGCGCCAACTTCATCTTCCGTTTTGGATCCATCCGTATACCAGCATAAACTTCTGGAATCCGCAGTGGGACCGTTTTCTTTGCACGTTGTCCTAAGCGAAAATGTGACATTAAATGTAATGTCGAACCTAAGTTCACAGTTTATCCTGTCACTAGGCATTCCTAGCAGCCCTCTGCAGGGCATTGCACTCAAGATCGATGAGTGCTCGTTGCCTACACGACGGGCAGGGTTCCCGAGACTCATCCTATAAGCAGCCATTGCCGCATAGGATCTTATAAAGATTTGTATGGGTATTAATCCAATCTAGGCCTCAATGGCCAAGGTTGGACATGACCTCATTGCGCCTGTAATAAGAAGACACGCAAATCTCTGAACCTTGTAGAGTTTGGTTGTCGCTGCAACCTGTTGTGTCTTCTGTCACCATACAATCGCGCCGTACGTAATAATTGACCTAACAATCATTGTATTTTGGCTCATGCGCCAGGCGCACCCGGCACAACTCTTTACCGCCCAAACATGACGGTTCCAAGTCAACCCACTATCAAGAGAAACCCCCGAATATTTGACATCGGCCGAATAAGGAATATTGCGACCATTCAATGAAACTGTCCCCAGACCAAGTTTTCTCTTAAGAGAGAAAGGTACCAGAATAGTCAGAGTTGACCGAGAGGCCGTGTCTCCCACACCATCTCTTAACAGTACACAAAGCATCGTTCATGACGTCTGAGAGAACGTTGCCGAATTCGCCAGTTGCCAACACAACCAGATCATCGGCGTACCCTATAACTTCGTGCCCTTGTTCATTAAGAATGAGGAGAAGTTCATCAATCACCACTGACCAAATGAGTGGTGATAAAACACCACCTTGTGGACACCCTTTGACTGTATTAATAGTAACCATATCGTTTCCCATTGAAGCAGTTATGTCCCTGCTCTCAAGCATAGACCTAATCCGTCTCACAGAAGCATGGTCAAAACCTTTTTGCCTAAGAGAGCCGTCTATTGAATCATGATTTGTATTATCAAATGCGCCATAAATGTCTAAAAAGCACACAACGAGATTTCCCCGACTCATGAACCCTCTTAATCTTTGTAGCAAGATGATCAATAGCATGTTTAGTCGATTTTCCCTTAGCGTATGCCAGGGGGCGGTATTCAAAACCGTCGATCTAATGTGCAGATCAATTAGTCTCTCTATCGTTTTCAGCAAAAAGGATGTTAAGATAATTGGTCTGTATGATTTGGCCAAGTTTTCTGGCCTGTTGCCCGTTTTAGGTATAAATACAACGTTAACCTTCGTCCTCAGTAGGCGAATGTGTGCGAAGACAAAACTGTCCCTAAAAAGGACATCGAGGGCACAGAGCAGTGTATTAATGCACCTTTGCAAGAGTGCTGGATAGATACCATCCCCGCCAGGAGCCTCAAAAGGCTGAAAGGAGACTGAAAGTGATGATGACTCGACGAACGGGCACCCCTGTTGTGTACAGAGGAGCGTTTAAATTGTCAAAAGTCATTTTCAATCCGGATAGGATAAAATGGGCTATTATCCTATCCGGATTGAAAATTACTTTTGACAATTTAAACGCTCCTCTGTACACAATATGGGTGCCCGTTCGTCGAGTCATCATCACTTTGGACCTTAAGAAACGAGTCAGGGAAATGAGCACTAAGTAACAGTTCCAGTGTCTCTCTTCGGTTCTTGGTATATGTGCCATCTGACTTCTTTAGAAGGCATATTTCGCTAACGTGAGACCGGGAGAGAGCCCTATGCAATCTCGCTGCTGTTGGAGTATTCTCAATATCTTCGCAGAATTTCCTCCAGGATTCCCTTTTGGATTCTTTATTGTAATCGGTTAGATACTTTCTGTAATCTTCCCAGTTACCTGAACGTTTTGAGCGATTAAAAAGCTTTCTAACTTTCCTGCGCATCTCATCAAGAAGGTCACTCCACCAGGCCACAAGGTCACGACACCTTTCTTGTCGTTTTACCGCTTCTTAGACTTCTACCTTAGTAGTCTAATACTTTAGTATTCTAAGAAGCCGTAAAACGGCACGAAAGGTGCCGTGGT
This sequence comes from Panzeria rudis, assembly GCA_956483635.1. Lineage (NCBI taxonomy): Eukaryota > Metazoa > Arthropoda > Insecta > Diptera > Tachinidae > Panzeria > Panzeria rudis. The sequence continues at coordinate 110,532,982 of OY101449.1, forward strand.
GGAGTGACGTTCTTGATGACATGCGCAGGAAAGTTAGAAAGTTGTACCAACTCACCACTACAAGTTACACTTTCGTCGCCATAAGATTTTTTGAATGCCGTTTTATTCCGAGTAAATCAAGGTCAAGTACATTGCAATAGCATAAAATGCGTCTGAGTATAAGAATTTTTAATAAAAACACATTATTTTTACGTGTATTTTGTATGGAAAATCTTTCCACACTTTGGGAAAGTACTTACAATTGCTATTGGGGCTGTAACTTTCAGGGTACTTTTTTTAAACTTTTCCAGCAGAACTTCAAGTGGGGACTGCAAAAAATCACCCTAATGCGTTATACATATCTACGTAGTTGCGTAAAAAGGGCCAATCTGCTGTGTGAAATTGGGAGAGATTGGACCTTTTTACGCAACTACGTCGATATATAAAAATTTATTAAAATTTTTCTAAAACAAACAAAATTTTCTGCTGGTGCGCCAAATAGTATGGTGTCGAATCTAAGTCTGAAGTATTAGCTTGCTACGTATTTTAGAATACTCGTATGTATGTATGTATATCGAAAGGTGACGATAACACTGAATTGATTACAATTTATCGATGGTCACTAGCGCGTATTATAGAATTACAAAATGTCTTTCGGACGCTTATTTGTGGTGAACTCGTATTTGAAAATAGCCATGAATATATATTTTCTTCTTCCCAATTGTTATTCGTAGTAAATGACAACATACAGATACTTATGTCATTCATCCAAAATGACAACATGATAATGAGTGGTGAAACTGTTTTAATACAGACAAATGATTTAATTCTTCGATATTCTGTTTTAAAGGGTTTTGTTTTAACACTTTTAAATACATTCATACGTACCCAGCAAAAATATGTGAGTTTATGCGTGCGTGCGTGATGAAATAGTGTTTTCATGATTTCTGAAGAACTTCTTTCTTTGAATGTATTCTTAATGTCATCGTAAATCTTAATGACTCATGAAAAACGCATGCGACTTTGCTATACAATCAGGTATAAAATATTGCATTAAATATCTGGCGAAAAAGGAATGCGAAAAGGAATTAAATCATCACATTGACACATTTTCCAGGGATTAATTCTTTAAAACCAGTTTTATCTCATTATAAATTAACTGGAATATGGCTCAGCTGTAGAGAGTACGCTTTATGTCCGAAGAGTCCGTGTTCGTATCCCTGGCGTGTCAATATTTTTTTAAATTTTATTTATTTTTTATTAATAATTTGCATGCATGCCAAAAACGGGTTAAAATCATCGAGTTTTCATTGGTCTGAAGCACTCATTTGAATGACGAGCAGTTTATTTAAACGTCAACGCATAACCTCCAATGACAGACACACTAATGTTAAAATCATGCGTTTTTCACCCAAATTTGAACACATGCAGTATGATTAGAACCCATGCTTTAACTCGTTTTTTTGTTTGCTGGGTATGTACATATACATATTAAAACGTTTATAAATAAATGACAATGACAAAGTTTAAATGTTCTTGCCATTATTATTTTAAATGTAATGTTAACAAAACTATTAGTGTCAGGAACTTTGGTGATAACATTCTTTTCCGAGTTCTTATGACTTCGTACAAAATTCCCACACAAATATACAATAAGTAGCTATGTATGCCCAGCGGTAAATTGCAGGAGTAAAGAGGCCTTCTAGAAGGCCTGTTTAGCAGGCATAAGTCCTGATAATCAGCATTCCTTACTCATTTAATTTTTACCCATGCTGTCATTGCGGCGCAGGCCTTCCAATCCGCTTCCGAATGTAGGGATTCTTACAGGTTCTCTTCTGGCATGCCATTTTGAAGGCTATCTCAGGAAGGTCTGTTAAAAAGCAAATGGAGGTGCACATTTTTTTCTATTTCAGTATTTTCATAAAGGCTTCTTTCGATTTGATTAATGTGTTTTTTTTGGGCACAGAAAACCCGCACGCATACATTGAAAAGCCGACGCACCCAAAACGAGTCACTGTTTGGTGCGGATTTTGGTCCAGAGGCATAATTGGGTCATTTTTCTTCGAAAATGAGCAAGCAGTGGCCGTTACAGTCAATGGCGATCGTTATTGGGCCATGTTGCGAATTTTTGCTCACAAAAATTGAAGAGGATATTGGCAACATTTGGTTTCAAGAGGACGGCGCTACGTGCCACACAGCCGAAGCTACACTCGATGTTTTGCGCCCTGTTTTTGAAGATCGCATTATCAGCCGCAGAGCTGATGTCGTTTGGCCACCTCGGAGCTGCGATTTGACACCGTTGGACTATTATTTGGGGGATAAGTGTTACGCCGACCAGCCAGAGACAATTGACGCTTTAAAGGACAATATTCGTGAAGCCACTGGTGAAATACAGCTTCACAAAATCGATACTGTGCTTAAAAATTGGACCGATCGTGTAGGCTACTGCATGGCCAGCCGAGGCAGCCATTTGAATGAAATTATTTTTCACTATTAACCGGAAGGATTGTACTTTCAAATAAAAAAAAGAAATTTGAGAAAATATTCAGTAATTTTTTTATAGCATTTTCAAAAAAAAAGTTATCTGGCGCACCCTTTAGTTCCGGCGAAATAATGATAAGTTAATCAGCTCCGACATACTGGCAGCATGTGTGATGTCTCTTGTATGTAAATTTCATCCTTATATACAAATTACATGCGAAAAAAGAATACGAGAGTGTTTGTTGTATCCAAAGCACTTTTTCTAGTTTTTAATTTAAAAAATACAATACTCTTTCCATCTTCCCTGCTTAAAGAAGGGAATGTGGATGTCTATCGAACGAAAAAAAAATAAAGTACTACTTCCACCTTCCCTTCTACAAGAGGGCAGTTTGCATGTGTATCGGTCATTGCTTATCATCCCGTAGTTCCAGAACCATGATTTAAGAAACAAATTACATTGTCTTAAGAAAAAAAACCCATACAAAAGTTACAAATAAAACATGTTTCGTTATGTATCGCAGTACGAGCGTAATTTGTATGAACTTGATAGTCGGCACGGGTTAACGTTCCTAAAAATGTCCAATACTTTCTCCGGGAGTAAATTTCATCCTTACGAATGTATTTGGAGGGTATGTGTCAAAAATAAAAATCAAAGTCGAAGACTAAGGGCCAACTACGTGAATATATACGCATCATATATTCACATATTATCTTGTCTCTTATGTTTCGAAATCGATTTTTTTACGCATACACTTTAAATACCTTCCTAATGATACAATGAACGTTAACCCGTGCCGACTTGTGTTTAAATCAAGTTCATATAAATTGCACTTGTACTTTGATATGACATGACGAAACATATCTTTAACAGAATATAATAACCAAACATAGGTATCCACGTGAGCAATATTGAGGACCCACTGTGCAATAGGAGATGTCAAAGAAGCAGACCTTTCACGTATAGATGGCAGAAAATCTATCAAATGTATCTTCTTTTTATGACATTTCATTTTTTGTTTGCAATGTAATTTTTTTGGCACGACGTTGTAAAAAGCCATTCGTGTTTCGGAACTATAAGCGTAGTTAGTCATCGACTTGCCTATAACCTGAAAAAGAAAAAGGGATTTATATCTTGCCAATTGTTAATATCAATTACCTTTCGTTCAAAGCAATAAAAGGAGAATAAAATTCAAGCATTAAAACTGATCCAGCTAGCTTTGTTTTTTTTTTTTTGGAATCTCAACCTTCTTGGTGTTTAATAGAGTCGAGCTTGTGTGTTACCACATCTCAAGGAGGAGGAAGAGACTGTCAAGCACCTCCTCTGTCGATGTCCAGCACTATTTAAAAATAGGACGTCATACTTGGGAAATCCGTCACTACCCGAACTAGCAGACCTGGGGGAATGCGACATTAGGGGAATAAATTCATTCATACGATACTCGGGTGGGTTTAACACCGACCCAACTTCTGGGATAGGCAGGGCACCTTTTAAATTGCCCTACTATCCATCCCAGGCATTACAAAGGGACCAAAGGATCCAAGTGGGCCGGTTTTTAGAAACCGGCAGCCTGTTCAACCTAACCTAACCTAACCTACCACATCTCAAGTTCTAGGATCTCCCAACGCTCCCCACACTCCCCAAGCCCTCTGAGAGTACCAATGGGTCTTTTCATAATCAAATGACATATCGCACCTGTTCATCAAAAGTAACACAACTCAAAATTTACAAGTTTTCAGTAGAGGCAAAAAACTATTTGCGCCAATATAATGGAATTATTGTTATAAACAAATATACCGTTGTAAAGGAAACTCAATAATATTTCAATAAAATAATACAATACCAAAATTTTTACAGTGGTTAGATATGGTAATCATACACTCACCCCTATCGCGAATGAACGTTCCCAAGACAAAACTCCCAAATTTTATGATTTGCTATCGTGAATGTTCCCATAGAAATTTTTTGTGAATGCGTTCACAAACATAAAAAATATGGCATCGCGATTATTTACTCCCAACAACTATTTTACAAAATTAATTCACAAAAATTGTTATTGGTAACAAGAAGTACACATGTACGTTGCTACATATTTGTTTTTAAATGTCCAACTATATTAAACTTATTTTATTGAAGGAGTATTAATAAAGATCAAACTACTTGCTTGGTGGAAGGCATGTCCGCGCAGCCAGAGTATGGTGAAATCTCTTTCTTTTCATCAAGAGATGGCCACACAATCCACTGGGGGCACAAAACTTTTTCTAATGTTACTAAAACTCCTGCTAGCACTTCACTACATGGAGATTGTGCTAAGCCGACATCGATTTGTCTGCCCACCCCCTTTTGGTAGCTGCCTTCCGCCAAAAATCTTAAGGTGGTAGCCAATTTCACTACGGTGGGTACCGCGAACATTTTACCTCTAGGAGGCAAGTTTTCTTCCAACACGTTCAGTAGGAATTGGAAAGCATCTTTGTTAATTGTAAAATATTCCTGAAACCTGTCAAAAACATTTGATTTAGAGACAAACACATTTAAATCTTTAGGACGTTTACCTTGTCTCCGTTAACGATAGCGGATCTAATTCATCGCGTATATGTCTTCGCTGCAATCGTTCCGTGGATTGATTTTCTTCTTCCAAAATCAGGAAACGCAAATAAACACTATTCATTTTAAATTAACACTTTTCTTCACAAAATAGACTTTTCTTTTATAAGCACGCAAACTATTTATAAATCAAAACAAACAATTCAAAATAGAAATTGTTACTCCCATGATATTCACAATAGACTTTTTACTCCCAAAAAATTCGCGATACCAATTTGTTGGGGATGGGAATACACGTTTACCCCCAAACAACTTATTCCCATAACATTCGCGATAGCGGTGACTGTTTCCTTCAAAAAAGTGGAAAATAGAATTTTTCGAGTTGTGTTACTTTTGATGAACAGGTGCGATATGTATTATCATATGGCCTACAGATTTTCGTAATAAAAGGTCTTTGCTAAAAAAATTACAAAAGGCCTTTCATTAACAAACGATTAGATTTTCTAGTTCTAGTAAAAATGAATGTGTATGCAAAAAAATTTTTTTTGCATGATGTTTCTTTGTCGAGCAATGGGGTGCGAAAGTGTTGCCGTTATTGAATTTTTTTTAATTACTGTTTCGAACTAGAAAAAAATTAAACAAAAAAATTTAAATAAGTGATTCTTATAGGAAATCATCTGATCTTTAAAAAAAAATTTAATAAAAAAAAAATTTTTTTTGGCGAAACCGGAAATGACCAATTGAAATTAAAATTTTCCCAACTTCGACATGTTTTATTTTCTTTTACTAAAAATTAGCCTAAAAGATGATAATTGGATCTCCATAAGTTTGAAAGTTATACAAATTTCTTTACGTGCCCCTCACCTTTTGCTCATTGTTATAGAGAATCGGTATAAGATATCGTGTAAACCTTACGTTTAACGTATTAGGTGTGTACAACACTTTTATGTTAAACTCCACGAGCAATATTTTCATGGAACATTTTAACCCTCTAGCCCTTCGCTGAATGGGTCTTTTTTGACTCTTTTTTTTAAATCTGTACATACGTGATAGAAACGACTGAAAACGGATTTGAGTTTAGTGATTTTCGTATTAAACTCTTTATATTCCAAATATGTATTATTATTTTTAAATGGAACGAAAAAAAGTTTTAGTATTTTATGTAAGAAATATAATTTAAAAGGTTTTACATTAATATATTCATAGATATGTATGTAATAGGATTACAAAGGTCGAACTCTGCAGACAATCTACTTGTAATTCAGTATTTGCCCTATTTGTATGTATGTATTTAAAGTACATATTTATTATAATAATCCATAATAATTTTCACGCCTTGTTTTAGGAAAAATATAAAAAGGCAAGTAAATTCATTGAATTAAATATAAAAAAAACTCGATTTAAGAAAATATATTTTTTTGAAACGTAGAAACTATAGTACATACAGACAGACATACAATGTATGTACATATGTATGCATATAATTTTATATGTGCTCAAATTTTTGCACTGTTTATAGTATAAACCAAGGAAATTCTCTACTATTTGTACGAGTTCTTACATTTTCTTTTAACATTTCTCTTATAAAATATATATTTTTACAAAATATGTTTTGGCTAATTACGTAAAATGAATTTCAATAAAAGTTAATTAATAAGGCCAAAATATGTAGGGCCTTTTAATTACACGACTAATTCATTTAACTCGAATAATTCAAAAAAAAAATGTTTAAATTATATCCAATAAAAAGAAAAAAAACAGGTACTGTTCAAAGCACTTGATTATTTTCAATAAGTTTTTTAAATTGATGTCTGTTTTTACACTACTGTTTATTTATTCACTAAAAAAGGCAATACGAATGCATAACACTTTTTATTTAATTATTTTCACGTTAACAAACAATGACTTTCAAACCGATTTTGGTCTTCACCAGCGACGTTCACACAAACTTTGTTATGAATTAGCCTTGGTACATACAAATAGTGGTGAACATATAATCAAGGCGAATTGATATCGCACGACGGCAACCAAGGCAAGGATGTCAACAAATGTACCGGAAAATGTGTCAAATAGGTTTTCGACATCTGAAGGAGATACAAAATAAAACGGTGAAAATAGGCAATCACCTGAGCTGTCAAGGCCACCTGGTATGAATTCGCTCTGATGACAACAATATGAAACAGATTTCTGTACAAAATTTGTTTCATAAATCTTTGATAAGTACATATTATGGAATAAGGAGATTTGTGTATACGTAAATGTTTTATGCTGCTTATCATGACAAATGTCAAATTCCATATAGGAAAAACAGCTAACATAAAACAAATGTTTTTTCAATATAAAGTTTGACTTTTGTCATGATAAAAATATATCAGGTATAGACAGACGTAGGGTTACATTAACGAAATTTATATTGTGTTAAAGTGTTTTGAAATACCTTTCTACTGGTATATAAAATGATCAATTTCATTTAACCATTGTGAGCCAAAGACAATTTTTATCATTCTGTATCTGACTTTTTAAGCAAGTACCGTTATCTCAAAAATTGAACGATATAACTAACGGTGCCTTTAGCATTAATATATGCAAATATCATAGAGAACATTTCAAACTGTCATTTAATATGCATTTGATAGTATTTGTTTTGGAAATATGTGTGTACATTATTCGAGCTTAGAAATGAGATTACCAACTCCGGAACGTGGACAAAGCATAAAAAGAAATTACGGAGATTTATTTTAGAAAGTTCTATGACGTCATTTTTAGGGTTCCGATACACCAAAAGTATACAGGAACCCTATTGTTTTCGCTACGCTGTCCGTCCGTCTGTCTGTCGCAGGCTGTTTTCTCGGGAACCGTAAGAGAGAGCTACGGACCTGAAATTTTCACAGAATATGTAAAACTTTGACCGCTACAACAATAATATATGACAGCTAAAAATTAAAGGGTGTTCTAAGGCAAGCAACGAAAAATGTTGAAATACTAATGTAATATGCAGACACTTATATATAGACACTTTAAATTTTCAAAGTTCGTGTTAATTGGTGTAGTCTGTAGAATAGACTACACCAATTAACACCGATATTTAAAACAATAAAAATTAAAGGGTATTCTATTAGTTATTGTAATTTTGACTATGTAAGATGTAAAATCTTGAAATTTTAAAACACGCTAAAAAATTTCAAAACGAAAAAAACGCTAAAATGAAAAAAGCGCTTAAAGGAAAAAAGCGCTTAAAGGAAAAAGCGCCAAAATTAAAAAAATCGCTAGCACCAAAATTAAAAAGATCGACAAAAAAACTGAAAAACGTCAAAAATCAAAAAAGTCTTCAAAACGAAAAATCGCTAAAACTAAATAAATCATAAAAAAATGAAAAAAATCGCCAAAAAAAAAACGAAAAAAACCACAAAAAACGAAAAAGACAAAAAAAGGGCCAAACCTAAAAAACGCCAAAAACCAAAAAAATCGCCAAAACGAAAAAAGTGTCAAAACAAAAAAAAAAATAGCTAAAACTAAAAAACCGAAAAAAATCCCCGAACACGAAAAAAGCGCCAAAACTGAAAAAATCGCTACAACTAAAATAAATCGCTAAAACTAAAAATATCGTCAGAAAGTGAAAACGTTAAATAATTGCCATAACCAAAAAATCGCCAAAACAAAAAAAAAACCCCAAACAAAACAACGAAAAATACTTAAAAAAATAAAAAACTAAAACAAGAAAGCACAATGAAAAAACTGCCAAAATGACAAACGGGGAAAAAACAAAAAGGGATATACATAAGTATGTGTATTCGTACGGAACCCTTCGTGTGCGAGCCAAAGTCGCACTTTACATAATTTATTTTATTTTGTTTTTAATTTTTAACAGTGCCTGTATTCTAGGTCTGTGGCGATAACCAATATTATAACGCCGTTTAATTTAATGTACAACTAGAACATGTGTTCGTTGCTGTATGAACGAATATTTTTGTTCCATCACCTCTTGAACTTAAATTTCAATTTAGAGATCTGCACGCGTACGCTAATATTGAATATTTTCAATAATTAGCAAAGTTCTTACATACATATATCGCTTTGTTTAAATGCCTATTAAATGTAATAACAGTTTCATTGATAAAACGTTTTAGTTGCAGTAATTTTTTTAAATGAATACTTACCACTTTTTATTGAATACGAAAAATTCCTTGATCCTCTTTTTTTAATATCATTCTATTTTTAATAATATATCTATGTATCTACCTTATTTTGCTGTTTTTCTTTTTTTATTCTTTTCATTTCATTGATACACGATAAACATTGAGCGAATATAAAGAAGATATACAAAAATAAAAATAATAAATTAAAAAAATTGTGCAATTGAACAAACCCTGCCATGCAAACCAATCCACAAAATACAATGAAAAAAGAAATTACTTTTTTTTTTTTAAATAGATTAATAGAAAAATAGCATATTTTCTTATTTCCTTGTCTTTCAATTTTATTTTATAAATATTTGTTTTTAAAGAGTTACTTTCTCTCTATTATCTGTCTAAATGCAAAAACTGACATCACAGGTGCTAATATTGTAATAACAATAAAAGCTAAAAGCAAGCACAGGTCGTCTGGTGGAGAGAGACCGACAAACCAAGTGCATTGTCTTTAAATGAACTGAGGTCATGTTGTTTTTAATCAAACAACACCATCTCTATTGTTCACCCTACTATTTATTTAATGACAACATCGTGAACCAACCAACCAACCAACCAACTGCCAACCCAGATGCATGCAAATAGAAAGAAATAATAAACAACAGGGGGTTATACGTGTCCAATTCAACAGGTTTTCCTTTTTTTTGATATATTTTTTTAATATAAAACTAATTTTAAAACTAACAATTGTTAAAATTAAAAAATATATACTCATGTATATCAGGTGGTGGAGGAAAATGGGATATTTATTAATGAATTAAATGTATGTTATTTCTATTTGGTTAAAAGTACCGCATATCGACTTATTTTTGCTGGGTACAATCACAGAGAATTTGAGCCGTTTTTACAACGATAAAATATCTCATATCCAAAACAAAATTTGAAAAAAGTATACAATATTATAATTTTATGCTTTTGCGGATGAAAATGCTCAATTTGGTGATAAGACGCGAAAATATCTAGGAGTCATGTTACTGGCAAAAAGTCGTGTTGTTCAGTGTAATTAAACGTGTCAAAAGACTGCTAAAAACGATTGTAAATTTGATTAGTTTTTTTTTTTTGTATTGAGATTATCCGACTAATAGATATGCTTTGCTAAAGATTGTGTAATTTCTGTTATTGAGCTTGTCAAAATATTGGTTACAATCACAGCGTCAGTGGCAGCCATTCAACAGGCTCTCCGGTATGTCGATGTTGAGGAATACTGTAAAATATGTTTTGAAAAAAATATTCCATGCGAGATTTCTTTATATATGTACGTATTTTAAGTTATTCGTACTGAACTTTATACTTTTTCTACATATATGCTCATTGTGTCCAAACCCTTCTTCCTCAGGGAATCAAACCTGGCGTAAAATAAAGGTGAGGGATAGGGCTAATAAACTGCGTTTACAGGTTATTTCAAAAGTATTTGTGAAGTTTTTTATAAACCTTTCAAAATATGACTTAGTTAATATTCTCTCATAGGGATTCTCTAAGGGATATGCCCACTGTGTCCAAACTCTTCTTCCTCAGGGAATCAAACCTGGCGTAAAATAAAGGTGAGGGATAGGGCTAATAAACTGCGTTTACAGGTTATTTCAAAAGTATTTGTGAAGTTTTTTATAAACCTTTCAAAATATGACAGTTAATATTCTTTCATATGGATTCTCTAAGGGATATGCCCACTGTGCCCAAACCCTTCTTCCTCAGGGAATCAAACCTGGCGGAAAATAAAGGGCTAATAAACTGCGCTTACAGCTTATTTCAAAAGTATTTCTGGACACCCTGTGAATACCCCAAATGTTTTTATTTATTTTTATCACAAATTTCAGTACAAGCATAATCTTTGTATAGTTTTTTTTAAATTTATAGTCGCAAATCTTTCTTATTTTACAACTTTTATTATTTTTTCACCAAGCCAGACCTTTTTTCTTCAATTCTCCAAAAATTTTTGTTTCTTTTTTCATCCAATTCAAAATAAAAATCAAAGCCTATAATAAAAAATATCAGTTTTTTCCATAAATCAAATCGAAACTTAAAACAACACAGTAAAAATTTTCCCCAGTAAAAAAAATATATTCACGGCCTCACACTAGTAACAATCAGTCGCAATCAGTCATAATCATTCCCCATCAGTCGCAATCAGTCGCAATCAGTCACAATCCGTCGCAATCAGTCACAATCACTCGCAATCAGTCACAATCAGTCACAATCACTCGCAATCAGTCACAATCAGTCGCAATCAGTCACACCGTAAAAAATCGTAAAAACGAAAAAAGGTGACAAAACTGAAATAAATCGCTAAAACTAAAAATATCGTAAAAAAACTAAACAAATTGTTAAAAAAAAACGCCGCTACTAAAAAATTAAAAAAATCGGAAAAAATCACTAAAAAATGAAAAATTGCCAAAAACCGAAAAACACCAAAGTGAAAAAAGCGCAAAAAAACTAAAAAAAAATTTTACGAAAAAGCAGAACGAAAAATTTTCCAAAATGAAAAAGGACAAAAACGAAAAGGGATATATGTGTATTCCTACGGAACCCTTTGTGTGCTAGCTAAATTCGCACATTACTGAATTTATTTTATCAGCTCTAGTTTTCGAGATATACCGCTATGTCAAAAATTAAGGCACTTGCACGACATATATTAGCATAACTGGAGAAGGGTTTGCCCTACTCAGTAAATAAAAAAACCAAAAATCGACAACAAAATTATCTTTAAGCGAACATTGTTTCCAAATCTGTCCATTAGTTTCAGATATATCGTAAAAGTACAAGCCAAAAAAAAATAAAATAAAAACTTCTTAAAATTTATAGGCCAAATGCACTAAGCTAAAATTGCTTTTGTTATTTTTGTTTGTACTTGCAAATTTCTCCGATTTTTTGGAGGCAAACACTTTCAAACAGAAGATTAATTTTGAAAATCGGTTCACAAATGACAGAGTTATTCGTGTACAAACATAAAAAATACACACGAATTGATAACATCCTCCTGTTTTGAAGTCGGCTAAAAAGTTCCAGTTTAAAATAAAAATCTCAGAAAGGTCCCGTTTGTCATTACTAGTGTTTACTTTATTACCAAAAAATATCTATGTATATTAATATGTTAAACATGCTTAAGATGAAATTTGCTTTAAAAATCATATTAATTCAGCCCCTTATTCGCATTTTTGCTTTCGCAATTTTTATTAAATGAAAACATTTACACAAAAATATTATCTAACATATTAGAAAAAAATCGGAACAAAAAACATTATAAAGACCAAAACAGAATAAGAAGGAAAAAAAAAAGAAAATTGTGTGGCCGGCAAAATAGTTTTAGACAGATAGAGACATACAAGTGCATTTGAACAAATTTAAATTGAGTTAAAACGAAATTAACTCAAAAGATGCACAAGAACAGGCATAAATGTATCTTAACGGATATTAAAGTATGCTAAGGTAAAATACTGAGATGGTTAATTTCAACTTGCTAATATCAAGGCGCATCAATAAGGTGGCACCACTAGCACAGCTGAGAGGGCAGATTAACGCCAAACCCAGTGGATGCTGATGAAATGCTCATAATATCATCACTTCCTTCCCTCAAACTATCAAATACATGCAAACATATGCAGATTTCCTTCTATAATGGTGTTTGATATTTCCTTCATGAAATTTATTCGATAAGCAGTTTATGGCCTTTTTCAGCTGTAGTTAGATAAACCCAAATCTGTCTTCTATTGCTTAGGATGCGAATGAACGCATTCTTTCGACATGGATAAACTGCTATTCATTTATTTAAAATATGCTCAAAAAATACATTCATTCTTTTTCGTTAAAAGCTGAAGTAAATTTAAAAGCGATGTAGAAAAACGATTAAGCGTGAAAACCTCTATTTTAATCAAGGTGAAACATCCATACAGACAGTATAATATAAAAAAAAATTTAAAAAAAATATGTATATGTACATGTATGTATATATAAGAACCGTAAAATGAATTTTAAAATATTGAAACAACCACTGCGGTGACCAAAATTTTTCAATTGCCAAAACTGTCCATTTTTATTAACGTGTTAAATGCAATACTGTCAGGTTTGGTCAAGTATTATATTGAGCACTCAGAGCATAGACATCTGTACATGTTTGAGAGAGAGAGAGGAATAGTAAAAAAACTAATTTCAAATATGCTGTGAAAAATTCCTAACATATAGTACACCTATAATAAACATCATCATAACAAACTCACGTCATTGTCAAGGTTGCCAACTAAACAGCTGAAAAATGGATAGAATGAGCAAATAAAAAGGAAAAAAAATTTTCTAAGCACTCAAAATTTTACAAAACTTATGTACACATTTAAATCAAAGGTGCCCAAACATACACTATCACGTTCTGTGTTTGGGAGCGTGTGCTTCTCGGCTAAATAGATAGGATGTACCCAGCAGCTAAAGTTACAACTAGATACGCTTTGGGTCAGTCATATTACTAGTTGTAATATTACTGGTCAAAAAAGGACAGTCATATTCCTAGTTGCAGCATGACTATTAACGATACTAGTAAGAAAAGAACAATCGCATTATTAGTTGTACCGAGACTAGTAACGATACTAGTCAAAAAAGGACAACATTTTTAGGTATACGACTTGTATACAAAACACACTTTAGCTCGTAAAAAAATAAGTAGAAAGTGGCACAGTAGGTGGAGTACTTGCCTTGAAATATGAGGAATGTGTGTTCGTACCCTGGTTGAGCCAAAGTTTTTTTAAGAGTTACAAAATCTAAATAAAAATTAGTAAGAGCATTAGTTTACAACAACTAGGACTCCAACTGGGATATAACTATACAAATGAACTAGTTGGGCTCCTATGACGACCTAATGTTAAAATCCATAGTTCGATATGTGAAAAAAGGACATATAGGCAACTAGTCTGAAGTAAAAAGCAACTAGTATAGTTCTAACTACATACTAGTTACTTTATCTGCAGGGTGAGTCTCACACAGAGAAACAAGCCGAGACAACATTATCGGCGGCGGCGGCTGAACAGATTTTGGATCGGCAGCGGCGCGCCGACAGAATTTTCGGCGGCCCACCTATTTACGGATATTTTGGGAAAAAAGGTAGTAAACAAATTTTTTCGAAAAAAGTACGCAAATTTGCAACCCAGTCGTGAACAAATTTAAACGAACTCAGCGGCTGGTTTTGAGCCGATGTAATCGGCGGCGGCGCGATAGGTAAAAAAGTAACCGGCGGTGGCGCGCCGTGGGCTCGAAATCGACTGGCTTGTTTCTCTGGTCTCACACAGTGCGTGCATGTTGATGTTGAAAAAACATCAACAATAAGACATATTTTAAAGATTTTTTTAACATTTGCTCAGCGGGGATGGGAAGTCAATAACTCATTACAAAAATATAGATATTTACCCTGTTTTGGCCGTACACCAAAAATTACCGTTGTTTTTGTATTGTTGCCAACTTGTACAATGAATTCGCCTTCCCTTGGGCTATTAACGACTGCAAAGTGTCAAACATTCCCTAGAGAAAAGGTTCTATATGACCTCACAAAAGTAACCAGGCGCTGGTCAGATGATATATTTTTTTATTAAGTACTGCCAACCGGAGTATATACATACACATACATATAATGCCGTCATCAGTAGTACAGGGATTGCACTTTTTCTTACCTCTGTATTATTGTGTGTTTTTGTGTACGTACATTGGGTATATCATCAAGAGAATATGCGTTAATACCATTGAAAAAAAATAATGGAAATGAGAGAAAATAGAAAACAAAAATTCAAATTAAATCTAAATATAATTTTAAAAAAATTTTAAATTAATATAAACAACACAGTCTATAATATTTATTATTCATTTAATGACGATGATGGTGCTGGGGGTGGTGGTGGTGATTATAAAGTAAAACTAGCAGCAGCACCGCACCATGAGTACTAGCTATGTACTTACACATTTTTCTAAATACATGCGTACAAAGAAATTTACATATAGTAGCTATACATGCATGTTTGTATAGACAATGATATAAATGTATATATATATTTATGTTTGTCTATATACAAATATTTATATAGTGTAGACTATGAATTTTGCAAAAATAAGCTTTAATACTTTTATATATTAAAATATCTTTTTGTTTTAAATATACTAGATACAAAGATTATTTGTATTAAATCAGTTCAAGATGATTAAAATAATGAAATAAAATTTTTACTATATAGGTATTTACTCAATAAAATAATCACATAGTATTTGTAAACGTAGCTATAATTTTTAGTACTAAAATGTTCCTAAATATAAAATATGTAATTGAAAATTTGGGACATTGTTTGCATACTTTTTTATGCTTATTGGTATCGAACGCCCATATATCCTAAATTTTGTGGAGGTGTGAAATACTGGTTATGCCAAGTTTTCAGTAGCAGGATATACAGTGTTATCGGATTACAGAATTTTGTCATAGATTTAGGGTATTTTTTCATGTGGGAGAGAATTTAGGTGTAAACAGGTTTTAGGAGAAAATTCAAGGCACAAAAAAATCTTCAAAATAACAAAGAATCGTCGCGTCTGGCAGCCCTGGTTACAGATTTGTGAATATATTTTATACTAAACTTTGTGTGTCACCCACTTAATGCTGGTTAAGTTAAAACATACTTACTTTTTTCCTATAGCAACAAAATAATTCATAACAGGGTTTCTATTTAAAGTTATTTCTAAAAACCCGACTTTGTCACGTGACTATAATTTGGGTTATTATATTTGGACAGACTCATAGCAAATGACTTCTCTCCACACAAAAACTAAAGCTCTTAGCTTGGCCTAATTTCATTTGTCTTGTCTTTTTCAAAAGCTATGTTTATTAAATAAAAATGTTCATTTGAAGAAACAGATCACAAAAAAAGCAAACTTTCTGGCATTAAAATAACGTTTGAGTTTCTATTTTAAATCGCTGGCAACACTGAAAATAACCATGTGATATTGTTCAAGTATTTGTACAGAGTTGTTTTGATTTTTGTACTTCTCTGTTGTTGTTGTTGTTGTTGTTGTTGTTGTTGTTGTTGCTGCTGCTGCTGTTGTTATGTGGTAAAAAAAACTTGATAACTTTAAAATATGTAATAAAAACAATAACAAAATACATACATACATACATACATACATATGTATGGTAGAGCGTTTTGTACAATTGTTTTGCAACAATAAAAATAACTAAACAGCTGTTAAACAAATTTATTGAATTTCATTATTGAAAATAATTGACTCATACATATATATTTTTAAATTGATCTGTTGTTGTTGTTTCTTTATTGTTATACCTAGTTTTGTTTTTGCTTATCTTTTATGACTGACCAGTTATTGAAATGTTTGTAGTTTAATTGATATTTGTATAAAATAAATCGATTTGTTGAATAATAAAAAAACTATAATATTGTTATTTAAATAATTGTGGAAAATCTTTTTCGTAAATGTCTTTCTTTATTTCGCTAGAAGTGGAATATTTTGTTTACGCTCTATTAAAACGTTAGTTTGTAGGGCAAAGCAAATATTTATAAATACATACATACATATACTGAATATTATATCTATGTATGTAAGTATAAATGATAATACTTTGTGTTTCAAATATCCAGTGAACATTTTTTTTTTGTCAGATGTCACACATTTTTGCTAGTTTGTGTATTGTCGAAAGAAATTTGTATTTTCTAAAGCCCTTTTACAAAGAACGAAGAGTTTAGCTATATTAAACAAAATCCCAATATGTCAAAATGTTTAAATGTGTTATTCAAAGAAAAGTTTAAGCTGTAAAAAAACGTACACATTTTTAGCTTAAGACTGGTACTGACTCTATGCCTGAATTTAACGTTTGGAACTTAGCATTGATTGCTACACTAGACTTCTGTAGATTTTTGTTTATATACTCACAAATTCATTTCATTCATTCAAGCAAAAACACTAAAAATTAAATACAAGCTGGGAAAAATAAGAAATGTCAAAAACCCATTACCAAATAATTGTCTGAACATTCATTTTTGTTTCAGGTGACGGAAAACAATCTTCATTTACTATTATTGTTATAATATCCCCGCAATTTATACATACATATATCAAAACTGTAAAAGGGGCGAGTCTGTACATGATTTTTTTTTAATTTTCATGGTGGCGTAAAGTGTAATCGATGTAGAACTCAAGTTTAGGGTACTTTTTACCTATATCATTTCGAAGTTAAAATAGAAAAAATAAATTATAGTTTAAAAAAACTAAAAAAAACACGCTTTGAAGGGGTCTGGACACGGTCAAAATGCTTGATGTCAAAATTATGTACGTGTGCTTGTTGTGTGAAATTTGCATGATTGATTACCTACCAAGCATTAATTTTTAGTTTGATTTTGTGTTGCTCGTTTGATTGGTAAGAAATAAAAATGTCGCTTAGTGAAGAAATTTTGTTCAGGCTTGATGGGTTAACAATACACGCACAAGCATCTGACAGCAAGCATCCCAAAAACAAAAATTTTTTGATTTCCATCAAGCTTCGTCGGTGTCACACATACTAACAAATATTCACTCATACTATTTACATGCTTGCCAAGCATTTTTACCGTATCCAGACGTCTTAATATCAAACTGAACTAAAAATCGTGAGGCGCTTGATATTAAATGTTACAATATATATAATATAGCACCGCACGCTATTATTTTATTATTTATATTTTACTATTCAGTAAAATATTAAAATGTGTATTAAAATACACTAAAATTAGCTTTTCTTTCTTAATTTTTAATATTTGTTATTAAGAATACACATAATGAAAATATTTTGCTCTTTAAATTGAGTGTTTTATTAAAAAATAAAAATCCCGGGATCCCGAAAAATCCCGGGATCCCTAGATTTGAAATTCTGAAATCCCGAATCCCACGATTTACAAAAAAGTCTCGTTTGGCATCCTTAGTATTGAGTAACTTGTTATTGAGATGAAATTTCCTACTGTTTATTGAAATAAGCGTATAAATGTTATTAGAAAAGATATTCACATGGAATAAAAAGTAAATATTGATGAAAGTTGGTATTTTAATTGATTTCTGTTTTTTTATTTTTTTTATTTAAAAAATTTTTTTTTACAAAAAATTGATGATATCGAAACTAGGGATGTAACGAATACCGATACCGATACCGATATATCGGCGATACTTCAGATTTTCCGATACATCGGTATCGGCGATATTTTACTGTCGATACGACGATACTTTTTTAAGTTTTTTTTTAACAAATAATTTATTTCTGTTCGATTTTACCATGAATTAAATTCACTTCGTTATTTTTTAAATCTTATTAATATCAATTTTCAAAATTAATAATATTTTATGCTGTTATTTTGTAAAAAAAATTATTTATTTTTTGTTAATTTTACCATGAATTCAAGTTCAAGTCGTTGTTTTATAAATCTTATTCCAGCAAAAAAAAAAGATTCTCCAAAGAAGTCATGAAAATGTAGACTTCGCGATCTGGAAGTATTGCAAATTTGGATAATTTCTAATTAGTTTTACATATCCTTGCCATTGCAAGAAGTTCTGTTTTTCGATTACTAATTCGGTGGAAGCGATGCTAGAACAAATTTGTTTTTCGGTATTCTATAATGATTTTTCCTCAAGGAAAAAGGATAAAAAATTACCCATTTTCACAATTTTTTTATGCGAATTTAAACTCATGTAAATTTAAGTGAATAAATATAAGAAGTCTTTTAATAATTATGCTATTAAGTTATTTAGAAAAATATTAGTTGATAAATGTCCTTTAAAAAAATCGATTTTTTAGAAAGCATGGCGAGTATTTTTTAAAATTATAAAGGAATTAAAATTTTTCTTGCTTTTCTATTAATTATCTGCATATTTTTAATATAGATTTTTTGGAAGCAATGAAAATGTAGTTCCTTAAAAATTACTTCCAATGTTTTATCAATTTTAAATATTCTCCCTTATAATGTAATTTTGCATAATAAAAAAATTACACTTGAGTTTTTTTAATCTAAACTTGAACTCAATTTCAATATTCGTATCGGTATCGGAATCGGTATCGGCGATATTTATTTTTAAATATCGGTATCGGTATCGGATCGGCAAAACGGCGTATCGTTACATCCCTAATCGAAACAGCAATGAGTTCGCGATATATCTCACACACATGACAAGTCATATGTAAAGAACATGCCGTCTAAAACCAGCCTAATACTATATTCAGACATGCACCTTAATTGACGCAACTAAGTTTTAAAGGTAGTTATCGATTTTGGTGTTCACACATATGTAATTTAGCTTACTCATTATCATTTGACAACTGAAAATCTTTCAATCAAGGCTTATCTAACAGATGGGATCACTAGCATAGCTGACTACTACTGTTGTTGTCTTACTTTCGCAACTTGCGAATTTTCGCGATACAAGCAACCAGCTTTTACATTTGTATATAAGTATTTATTTATTTAATTTTTATTTAAGTTTGCTGTGTAAGCGAGTAACGAATATCTAGTCAGCTGTTCTAGTGAGTACACCTGTAAGATACGCCTTGCATCGTACAGAATTTTGTCCTCAGATTGAACAGACTTATGAAGTCAGTTCAGTAGAAGCTACTCAATTTATGAAACAATTAAGTACTAATTGCTCAATTCATTAATTGTGTTCTTGTATGATAAATTGAGCTCAATTAAGGCCGAAATTGCATAATTTTCCTTAATCGCGCAATTAAGGTGTATGCCTGAACATAGTATAACTGAACTCCACTGTATTATATATTACAGACACCTTATAATCAGTCATAAACTGACTTTTAAGCACGCAAAGTTGACGAAAAAAATATTTCTGGCTTAAAAATTTTATTTGCCGCTAACAAATTAGCGGGTTCAATTGCTGGTCTACAATAAAACGTATCAAATATCGAGTACCACTAATCTTTCTCAATTATACGCAAATTTAACGTTTTTCATGCATTTTAATGAACAAATTGTAAATTCATGTACACACAAGTATAAAATTGCATGCAATTAATTGATTGTGTATTGTGAACAAATTTTAAACGAAACCTTACATGAGTATTTTTAATTTAAAAGCGTCAGTCAACGATAATACCAAAGGTTAAATAGCAATTAAAAAATAAAATTCGTTTGTAATTAATACAAATTGTACAAATGTAGAAAGCAAATATATGAATATGTATATATGTATTACATATCTATATATTTTAAATTATAAAGCACTGTACTCTAATATAATTAAAATACTGTACTCTAATATAAATAAAAGAGCAATTTGAAAGATTTGTCTTTCAATATTAACATTTTAAATAAAATACATTTGCGTATAGTAAATGACTTGTGCAAACAAACAGATCAGTTGGCATTGGGCAAACATATACAGTAGCGGTCAAAACTTGGTGCTTATATCAAAACTTTAACATCGGTCTTAAATGGACACGGCTTAAGATTGTTCTATTCGGAGCAAACTTTCACCATATATGTAAATATTGGACTAATACCCATTTTTGAACTTTTTAAATTCGCATTTAATTAGTTTTTATTTTACGTAATTGTCGTTATTAAAGTGCAATAGAAATATAAGCACATGAACTATCACAAAATCCCCACAATACTTTTTTGTTTTGTACTTTTCAGAGGGCAACTTTTGAGTAGTCAGGCGGGTTTTAGTTTTTTAAACTTATTTTTTTATTTGAATTATTTTGGGGTCATATACATATAAACATGTGTACTTTTGGTCAGTGACGTTATGCTGTCCCATGGCTATTTTGAATTTGTTATTTATCTGTAGAATAGTATTTTTATGTACTTACATATGTATGTTATCCATCACGATAGGTTATGACATTATACTGTTCCATGGCCGCCATTAGGAATTTGCTATATATCGTTAGAATCTTATTGTTATGCTCTTTAATACGATACCCATCGCCATAGGTTTTGGTCTTTTTAAATTTTTGGTTTCCATTTAGTTAGAATCTTATTGTTATGCTCTTTATATATGATACCTATCGCGATAGGTTTTGATTTTGGTCCCGGACCTTACGCTATCCCATGTCCACTATTTTAAGTTTAAGAGAAAAAAATGTAGCCTATAACCATCTCAGCACAATAACGAATCCACTGACACCACACTCATCAAAATCGGATAACTAGCTTAGGCGCTAGGGTGAAATACGCTTACAAATCTTTTCTGAGAGACTGCTAAACACATAAGCCTTCCTTGAAGGGCTTTGGCTACGTATCAAATAAATTCATTTATGTATAGGTTGGGGATGAGTTTGACGAAAATCAAACGCATTTAGATTTCTTTTGTCAAACATATACATCATACGTCGGAGTTTTTTTTTACTAACACAATGAAAAAAAAGTTGGGTTTGATGCATCAATTTGAAGTAAAATTGATACGTTTCCACGGCCCTTTAGGCGTTGCCATAGTCGGGCAAAACAGGATTTTTTCTGTGTACGATCGATGTAAAACTCCACATAAAGTAAGCCACACTTTTCATATCTTACCAAGGTAGATCAATAAGATATATTCATCGGCGAATTGATACAACAATGCAACTGTTTTGTTCAAGCAATTGTCAAAACAAATTCACATTTAAATTTTAAACTTTTTTTTAAAATAAATTTATAAACAATGTTTGGGAGTAGCTGGAAAAGTCAGCTGCGCTCATAACGCCACCTGTTATCAATTCACATATCGTAGTTTATAAAGCGAACTTAATTCGCAGCTGCTACCACCCAAGGCAAACTCACACCAGGTAGTCGCAAAAGAATTCGCAGTGAAGAATTTATATTTGGGCTGTGAAAAAAGCTTATACATTAACACAGGTGGCAGTTCAAATGTGTAAACATTTTGGTAAACAGCTGAGCTCTTGAGGCCACCTGGTATGAGTTAGCCTTGCTACCACCTAGGAAAATTAATTCGCCTTGGTTCATAGCAAAGCGAATTGACAACAAGGTGACGTAAAACTCCTTATAACAAATTTAAAAATTTTGTTTTGACTACAGCGAACGTGTGGACTACTCTGTAATTCGATTCGAAAATAAAACTATTCGAATTTGTATCTTATTTACATTGAAGGCCGAAAGCATATGCTTTCGCATCGAAATATAGAGTAGCCCCCCGCATTCCCCACTGACATCACCTTATATGAATTCTCCATGACCCTACGTCTATACCTGATATATTTTTATCATGACAAATGTCAAATTCCATATAGGAAAAATCGCTAACATAAAACAAATTATTTTTCAATATAAAGTTTGACTTTTGTCATGATAAAAATATATCAAGTATAGACGTAAGGTGATACATACATCAGGGATGGAAAATGGATTTTTTAATTTGAACCAATTACAAATATAAAATGTACTTTTTAGACCATAACGGCACACAGTGAGGGAGAGAAATGAATTTTGTCCAGACAAAGTGGAATGGTTTTATAGCAGTTATTATTATTATTATTATTATTATTATTTTGTTTAAATAAATGTACTTTAAGTAATTTCTCTTCATTGAGGTCAACAATTTGTCACAGATGTTTATTTTTGACTTACATATGTATTTGTTTTTCGGGAAATTCTTTTCAACATGAGTGACTCGTTTGTAGGAAGCTCTGAGTAAAAAAATGTTGTCCGGACAATCATTTTGCCCGAAGCAAATGGGTGATCCGCTTTTACGGTTGCAACTGTTTTGACCATTACTGCCATGGTAGAATAATATACCAGGTAGGCCTGGAACGAGAGCTGATTAGTTTTTTATTTGCTTTTTTCATGGTACGAACTGTCAAATCTTGTGTATATGTGAAATAACTACGTTGCACACACAATACCACACGTATGTTTGCTGCTTATGTTCTACAAACACACACATACCCTCTCTATTAATGTTGACATTTCTTACCCCAATTGTACATTTGTATTAGTTATGCGGCTACTTGTTAAGAACTAAACAAATAAACATCATTCAACAAATAACAGTTGTGCTGCATTTTTTGTCTAACCTCGTATATCCTTTAAGGGACGTAAAAGCTAAATTCATTAAAGCAGACGAATAAGTAACACGCTTTATTATAAATTATTATCAACTCGACCAAAACTAAATAAATAAATAAATAACAAAATATGTATTCTTTCTATTGTACATTGAAAATTGTGGATATTGAGTAATGTATTTGGTTATTGAAAAAAGAAAAATGTAAATGTGCAATAACATAAAAATATATTCTGTTATATTTATACACCCGAAAACATACCAGGAGTATATTTGCATAGCACATTCATTCATACAGACATTTAGCCATACCGTGTACGTATGTACATCCATCCATAAGTACATTTTTAACCCTAATCATACCAACATGTGTATGTGAGACACATTCTGATGTTCGTTTCAATGTAACAACGGAAATATCTAACATATCGCAACTAAATTTCATCATTTTTATTTTACATGTCTTTTGCATGATTTAGTAAATAAAAAGTTAGTATATATTAAATTCTTCCGTTTTTTATAAAAAAAAGCATTAAAAAGTAACATGAACTACCAACATGTGTCACAGAGACACATATATACAGCAAAGTTGAATTTTTTGCCCAATTTTTAGCGTTTCTATGAGTCCAAGATCGATTTATCAAAGTTTCAATGTATGCAAGCAATTCTTCAAGAAGGAAATCCAGCAAATACAATCGCTAGTACAATAAATAAACGGAAAAGATGATATTTGTGCGATTCTTAAATATGTAATTCGTGTTATAAAACAAACCTATCAAAAATGTAACAAAAATGTTACAACGAACATAATATACAAATTATGTTTTAAAGAGTGTATATATTAAACAAATTTCAACATAAATTTGTTTATTTAGAACTGTTTTAGGCTGCTTTCTTTTAATTTGAACATATGTGTCTTAGAGACTTGTAACTTTTTATGTCGGTATGATTAGGGTTAATACATAAATGGCCAAGGTAAGAAATGTAGGCAAAAGTGTACAAACAACAACATGTGCCAAAGATGGACACACACATATAAAGAGAGATAGTGACAGAGTGTAAGTGAAATACAAAAAAGTAAGAGAAAGAAAGAAATTCAAGACAATAACAAAATCCATTGCCGACTGAACGATTGAACAGTGAGTAATCAAAGAAAAAAAATATGTAAATACTAGTGATGTTACGAATATTCGTATTCGAATCGCCGAATATTCGCCTCTTTCATGATATTCGTATTCGTATTCGCCAAATTCAAGCGAATATTTCAGGAATATTTAGTGAATACGTTCCAAAAAATAATACATAAAAAATACTGAAAATTAAAAAAAAAATATTAATTTTTACCAAAAAAAAAATTTGTCTATAACGTAAAACAATAATCTTCTTTTAGTAAAGAAAAATATATTTCACAACCACATGGTATTTAAAAAGTAAAGTCCTGTTAAATTAATTTATTAATCATGTTAAAGTAATACTCAAAGCTCAGTAGAGGAATGTTGAACTTCAAAAATAAAAGTTTTGAAGTCTTATCTCCATCAAGCCTATTGCGCGGTGTGTAAATAAGCTCGCACCACTAAACATTCGCTCGCTCGGAACACTCGCCGCTGGTGTCACTAAATATTGTCTGGGTATAGCTAAAAGAAGCTCGCATTTTCCCTTATTTACTTTTCACCAAAAATTTAAAAAAGTGGCATTCAGGTGCCAAGTTAATAATTGCAAATTCTGTCATCGGAATATCATAATAATGTTAAATAGTATTGTGACAGATTTTCTCAATTTATTGTTAAAGGCAAAGGGTAGATTTTTTTCAATTAAATTTGAAATATTAAGTGATACTAACTATATCGATTGAATATTCGTATTCGAATTCGGCGAATATATTTTCAGATATTCGTATTCGTATTCGCGAATATTAAAAATTAATATTCGTGACATCACTAGTAAATACAATAATAAACAGGGCTCGGACTTTCATGCAACTAAAAATTGATTTTCAGCGTTTAACAAATGCACTTAAAAATTAAAAATATGCGCAAAAATATGCATTTACCCACGAACAAAAAAAAAACAAATATTATAAAAATATTATTTTTCAATTTTTATTATTTTTAGAGAAAAAAACATAAAACAAACATAATTGGGTCTATTGATTAATGCAACCGACTTTTAGTTGCGTTGCCAGCAGAGGCAACTGAAAATTAATGGTTGCCAGAAATGCACTAAATAGGAACTGAAATTGACAAATCTCAATTGCCACTTGCCATCAGTAGTATAATTTTCAGCAACTGGCAACCCACCTGAGGCTCGGCTTCCATCCAGAATCGGCATATTAATATTTTTTACAATAATTGAGAAATATGCATTAAGAAAAAATTTATTACTCAAATAATATGCATTTATTGCCAAAATATGCAAAAATATGCAACTACAAATTGATGTCAAACTACTTAAAATTTGATGATTCGCATAGATAATTAGACAATACCTGTTTATCTATCACCACAAAAACCTGCATTTGCATGAAAGTCCGAGCCCTGATAATAAATATTGAATATTACTCCAATAAATAAACTTAAATGAATAATAAAGTTCAAGTCACATAACAGGTTTAAAAATGATCAAAAATGCTCTTTATTAAAATAAAATATGAACACAATAGGTGTGAAATGAATTATTAGGGTAACTTTAATGTGTAATTAATGAATTTAAATTAAACATTTATGTGCTTTACCAACTCGTCAGTAGACTTCAAACACAATTTTGAAATGCATATAGACAATGCTTAAACACCAGCAAATAAATTTAATTTAAAATAAAATTGTGACAATATGTCAAATAATAAATTTCTTAAAAAATTAAACATTTATGCAATGAAAAATTTAATCTTGATAAAATAATTTGATGTTAAAGTTGAATAAAAGTTAAAATAAAAACAGTTTCCGTATTTCTACAAAGCGATGTGCAATTCCAATAGTCTGCCATTCACAGTGTAACGAATGGCTAACAAATTTTAAAGTAATTGAAATCTTTATCAAAATCTATACACTTTACACCAACATCAAGCTTTTTGACATTTATCAAGATATTGTTTCCATACCAAAGACATATTATTGAGCTTTTTTCTTTCGGAATGTTAAACTGCATAATAGAAAGATCCTTCAAATGTGAAACAACTACTGTGCACATTTTTCTTATAAATTCTTGAACAGCGTAGTATTTTTTAGTACAATATGAACACAACCACAGTTGTATCAATAAGTACTATTAGATTTTGAGTAGATTTTCTCAAAAATTAGTGACGAAGCAGATTTTGTTTTGTATGGGATATCTAATAAAAACAAATATATTTTGCCAAAAATCTCGTAAGGGTGGCGTGTCGTAATGCCCAAAAAGTGTCATAACGTCCATGGACATTATTATGACACTTTCAAGAGTGTCATAATGTCCATGAGTGCAGTGTCGTAAGGTCTGTGGACATTATGACACTTTTTAGAGTATAACGATTTTTGCATAGCCGGCCTTCGGTCGGGCATAAAAGTTTCGCCTCTTGATATATCGAATAGCGACTTCGCTAACGGTAGATTTTCTGCTTAGCCGAGAAATCCTTAAGCCCGGCGAAGGCCGTCTACGTAAAGAAATTTTAAATTAATTTCCAAGTATATCCTTAAGTTGACATACTTTAAGCATTAGTGACGCTATTTCAAAATTTGTCCATGGACGTTATGACACTCTTTAGAGTGACATAATGTTCATGGACATTAGATTTCGGTGTAATGTAAATGCTCTATAAGGTATTTGGTCAATGGGCGTATTTTGCTACCAAAAATAGTGAGAGCTTACTCAACATGCTGACTAATAGCTAGCTGATCAGCAATCAATGCGTTCAGCTGATTGTTGAGCAACAGTTGTGCAGCAAAGTATGTCTGTTGAATGCAGAATGAAAATAAATCATGAAATGGTTCATAGAGCGTGGATGCGCCCTTCATTGCCTCCGATGTTTTTTGTTTGGCAATTTCATGATATATAAGAACAATGCTTCGACTAAGGACAATTCTAAGTTTCAGGATTTTAAAATAAATTATACTTTTCTATCTATGGTGTTTTGCAGTGGGAGTCACGACGAATTTGTTTGAATTCGCCGATGCGTGTAACCTATTAATCTGCCTTGATTTAATTTACCCTACATTTATCATGATAAAAATATATCAGGTATAGACGTACGGTTATGTTGTCTGAAACGTTAACATATTTTTTGTATATCGCTACCTCAAAATATGGATGTCGTATGTAGCAAAACTAAACTTTTCAGGAGACTGTTTTTAATGTTTAACATCAAATATCTTTAAAATGGTCCAATGGATTCAATACAGTTTTGTAGTGAATGTAATCTGAGTCTATTGTTATGAGTAAAATTTGACTGTAATTATAATTCGAAAGGCGATATTAGGCTTATGTTTCAGAATACATATGTCGTATGTTCCATTTTTTCACAACAAGTTAATTTCTTCTGTGAATATACGACAAAAAACATACTGAAAATATTTAATTTGCTAAAGCAAAATTGTGAAATTTCGCGATAAAATCTTGAAAAAAAAACTATGGAAACGAATGGACAGCTCCTAAAAAGTTTATTGATTAATTGAAAAAATAAAATGTATAATTTTGGAACGTACCATGAAATGCATACAGCATATCTGCGAAAATATAAGGTTTGGGGAAAGAACTGATAACACCATTGGAAAGAGTGAGTAAATTTTATTATGAATACATAACGCAGCGTCTTCACGAGACATTAACTTTGATATAACATGAGAGCAAACGTCGGCAGAATAATAAAAACAAAATGCCGATTTTTCTCTTAATCTTATACTAGGGGAAGACATAATTTTCCTTTTCCTATAAGATTTCATTTTATGCAAATGCTCATCGAGTTAACATGCACGACTTTTGCATAATTGGTTACTTTATTTTTAATTTTCCACACAATATTTAATTTATAAATCAATTAAACACATTTATTCATTTATTTAACACAGAAATTTTATCAAAAACATCGCTTTTCATTTATTTTAATACACACTCACACATACACACTATTTTATTTTCATATACATTTGTTTTTTGACAGTTCATCTCATAAGATTGTTGTTATAAGAATTCTTATAACAACACTCTCATAAAAATTTTTATAACATTGAGATAACACTAATTTGAAGTCTACACGTAACATAATTCTCTCTGTGATTGAATTTGACAATATCATCTTACATATTATGTTACGTGTAGACCTCCTAGTAATAATCTCAAAATCGAAATTTTTACATAGGACATCCTTATTTTAAAGCAGCGAATATGTATACATATCGCTACCTCAAAATACCACGCCAAATTCATTTTAGAAGATGGTAACACGGCGGCAACAAATATAACAGTACCAAAAGAACATACAACAGGTGGCGCTGCCAACAATAAAATGAATTCGCCTTTTCCAAGGTATATTTAACAGGTACGCAAGGTAGATCAACACCGGTGCCCATGTTCTGTAACTTGTGAAAAGTTCTCGCATCGAGAAAAATTAAACAATTATAATAGTCATCCCGTTTTTTGCAGGGTGATTTATAAAATAATTAAACTGAATATATTAAAATAAACAAAGAAAATTTATGTTTTTGTTATTCACGCTGTGTTCCACAGGATGATAACAATTTACTCGCATTGAACAGTTCTCACATTAGTTACAGAACATGGGTACAGATAGTCGTAAGAGAATTCGCCGTGGAGAATTTACATTTGCGATGTCAAAAAAGCTGACACATTAACACTGCTGACAAAATGTGTAAATATTTTCGTAAACGGCTGGGCTCTTGCGGCCACCTAGGATGAATTCGCCTTGCGGGTAGGGACATAGCAATAGAAAATATGTTGTAAAAGTATCTTAACAGTATACAGAAGGAACTCTGTATATGGTGTTTGATACTTTGAAGGTAGTGATGATATCATGAGCATTGCATCGGCAGTACTAAGTTTGACGTTTAATCAGGTGAGTCAGCTGACCTAGTGAACCCACCTAAGATACATTTATTACAAGGTAGTGGCAAGAATAAAACAGGTACAACAATACAAAAACAACATTGCTTTTTATTGTTGTTTCTTTCCTGCTTCTGTCAAAAATATGTATGATTTTCTTCACACTTGTTTTGTTTCACACATACACACAAACAATTTGGTAGAAATTTGTAAACAAATGTACGAATTTTGACAGAAGTAGGAAAAATTTAAAGAAATCATATGTGCTTTCAACACTACCTAGTAAATTAATCTACCTTGAACCCACCTGTTAGATACACCTTGTCTTGTTCATAACATAATAGACATTCATTTTGAACTGATAACACTAAAGATAATAGTCGAGCTGCCACAGTAAAAACGAAAAATGAAAGGAGTTGTCTGGTTATATATTCAATTACAGTTTAATTGAATTCATTAATAAAAACATTAAAAAGTGTAATGAAAATAATTAAAATGAAAGCTGGTTTTTACAGTTGCTTTCTCAATAATTTTCCAAACATAATAATATATGTACATTAGGGTGACAATGGTTTGTATGTAAAAAAATTTTTGTTCGAATTTTAAAGTTTTTTCAACGGAATATTCTGCCAATAGGTCCAAGAGTTTTGTGCCGAAAATTTGAGCCAAATCGGACAACGTTTTCTGGACGCGCATCCAGGTCAAAGGTCAGGTATTTGCATATTTCACAGCTAGTATGAAATAAAGTTGAGAAACTCATATATTTTCTACTTTATTTTACAAAAACATCTGGATTCTGTAGACTTTTATAAAGAGGACACTCAAATAGTTTTTTTGGGAACTAACTCTCAAATTTCCCTTGCGTCAAAGTGATCCACAAACTATTTTATTTCAAAAATGTTTAATATATGTATGCCATTATTGGCAATGTATATAAATTCTGTGTACTTTTGATAAAATAACTTAAAAATATTGCAGGAAAAATTTTCAATTAACATAAAGTTTTTACATTTCAGGATGGAATATGCATATATTTTCTGCTGCGCTACCAGCGTCGACCGCATTCAATGGTCAATCTACTACTTTTTCTAATATTAAAAACAAAAATTATGATCGGTGATTTGGTAGGTTTTTTTTTAAAATCTACAGATCAAAATCTTTTTGCAGAGAATATAGATTAGCATTTTTTGAATACAGCTGCCTATATTTTTGTACCACCTGTAAAATATTAAACCATGTCAAGAGAAAAAAAAATTTAAAAAGTTATAATATATGATAGTTACTTTCATTAAATGTTGTTTCTGTCCCTCATCTTTTGTTATTTTGTCATGGTATTCTTGAATTAACTGAATGCCTCTTTCAGCACAATCATTAACAACAGCCAAGTTTTGAATAATTTGTTTCGCTCTTAGGTACTCTCCTGTAACACTCCAAGAACGTGGATCGTTGCTGAAAAACTCTATTGAAATTCCAAATCTCTTGAAAACTTTTTTGGTATTTTTTGAAAACAAATCTTGTAAAATATCAGAGTTGTCTCTGAAAATAAAACTTTAAGTTTTCCTTCTTTATTATTAGCTTCTTTGCTATCTCTTCATCCTCATTTCCAGATATATCTACAGACATCTTCGCTACTAGCTTGCTTTTTGTTATGTTGTCTATCCTTTCGTCAAACAAAAAAAAGCCCACACATTCCTCGCTTAAGTAATACAGATGATTTAATACCTTTAAAATGGCTTTGTCCGCAATATTTTGATTGACTCTTTTGTAGTTTTCCAATTTTCTCAAAAACATAATATCATTTAAAGCAGCTTTATCCGCTTTATTTGAATCAAACCAAAAATTTGAATAACAACTTACAATGAAACCTGTTACTTCTATCAAAGCACTGATTTCAAAATCTGTCACTTCAGGAAATTGATTGCGAAAAATCACTATCTTTACAGAGTATATAGCCTTGGCCATCCATCATGCGTAGTGCAGTGCACCGGGTTTTCTGAATTTTATTCCTGAAGGAGGATTGCCACCAAGGAATATAATTACTAACTCCAAAAATTCTTTATAATCATTTCTCGGGAATGAATCGTTCATTTTTCCTAAAGCAAAATCTAAAAGTTCACCAACATTATCGCCTATAATTTCCATAATTCGTGGATAAGCTATTCCTGGCACAAAACTATCTGTATTTATTTCAGGCCAATGTTTTTTGAATTTTTTAAAAATCGTTATGTCCGGTCCAGACGACACTCCAACATTGGCCTCCGTAAAAACTGCTGCCAAAACAATTTCGAAAATATGGTGTCTGCAGCCTAGAAATAGAATTTCTCTTCCAATTGATCTCCCCAAAAGCACACATGCACCTTTCAATCTACCAGTGTTGGATGATGTTGTATCAAAAACAAACGCTTCCGTTCGTTCCAAAATATGTTTGTCTTCTAATGCATCATAAACTGCAGAAGAAATTTCCGCTCCAGTCCCAGAGGGAATATCAGGCATATCTATAATTTGCTCTAGGCCTGGAGCCGTAGCAATTATAGCCAAACGGTCTTCTGATTTTCCTGTTATTGTCGATAACAGTTTAGTGTCCCAATGGATGGTCAAAGGTTGATCACTTGCAGTAAACTTTTCTATAATTTTTTCACTTTACGTTAATCTTAATTGCGCTATTTCCCGACTTATGGAGGTTCGATTTAAAATATAATCGGATGTATTAAGTCCGACGGCGTCAATAACTGCAACCAATAAGTGTACAGCATCTCTCTGACTTATTTTTAACTTGTCGAAAACTGCAGCTAGTCTTGACGTTAAGACACTTGCTTTTTCGTACAAGAAGTACTGCGAAAACGTTTTGCCTCAATCGAACATTCAGAATATTCTTCCTCTGATGTTGCAGCATCTTCAGACACGGAAAATTCAATCATATTGCAGGCTGAAATAAATTTTGTCACAGTTCAGTACTTCCAACAAAAATTTAAAACAACGTTATTTAACATTTAATTAAATTTTTACCTGATGAAGTTGATGGTAATTCGTCACTTAATTTTTTACGCAACTCTTCTTGTTTTTTGCGATTTCTTTTTCTTTCCTCTTTTTTTAGATTACAGTCGACTCCCAACATACAACCTTCGCGACCTTTCATTCTTTGTTTAATTAAAAATTGCTTGTCTTCTTCTAAATCTATTAGTTCCAGTGCATCGGTACGAGCAATATCGAAGAGATCGCCTAAATTATCGCTCCACAGTTTTCTTCTGTTTTTATGAATGTCGGACACTCTAGATATATTTTTTTTAAATCTTTCCATTCCTCATACAGACGCAACATTTTTTTTGTACACCAGTGCAAATCGTGAACAGGAATACGGGCCTTTTCCCAAAAAATTATACACTCTCTTACCACAAGATCAGCACTATCTTTTGCAGTTAATTTCGTTGTCCTCATATTATAAAAAAAAAAAACTTTGAGGCAGTCCCCCTTCGAGGGAAGTTTAGAACCAACTATTTGGTGTTTTGAATAGCCTATTAAAAATATTTCTTCCCTTAACGAGGGCATTGTTATATATTTTTACAAAATTCACAAAAAATCTCTAACCAAAAGCACTTTACACAAGTAATTCACACGACTGAATGCAATTTATATAATTTTTGGGGAAATACATAATTCAGTCGTATTTTAAAAATCTAGTAGGCCTTGAAATTTATCATTAGAATCCGTTAAAAATAATGGTTGTTGTCTAGGAAATTAGCAATTTTAAAATTTTTGCCATGTAGATGGTGTGATTTAATACAAACAAACAAATGTGTTTTTGTAGTTAACGTTTTTGAATAAAAGCATCTATTAATTTCCTGACACAGGAAAGGTTAATTACCAAAAAAGTTCTTTTTACTATTTTTTTCACGAAAATATATAAATCCACATTTTTTCATTAAATATTGAAAAAAATAAACGAGTTCAAAAAATTTATTTCGTATATATTGTAAAATATGAAAATACCTGACCTTTGACCTGGATGCGCGTCCAGAAAACGTTGTCCGATTTGGCTCAAATTTTCGTCAAAAAACTTTTGGACCTATTGGCACAATATTCCGTTGAAAAAGCTTTAAAATTCGCGAAAAAAATTTTGGCTGTCACCCTAATGTACATATGCATTATATTAATTAATTTTTCAACAACCTGCAGAAACCTTTGTAGGATTTATATATTTTGATATGATGTATGATGACATTTTGTATAAATATTAGTATAACAAATCTTGTTTTATAAGTATAAATATTTGTTAAAAATTTAAATTAAACAAAAGAGACAACACAAACAAAATTTTGTATTTCATTGCTTAATGAAATATCAAAAATATATGTACATATATGTATATATTGTTGAAAAACGCTATAATAAATAAATCGAGTGTATGTAGAAAAATCTATAGGACTTATATCAGGTTTATTAACTTTAACAGGCGCTGATCCCGATCGAGCTTTTGGGAGGGGAACTTTTAAATGAATCATACCATTTTGTAAAATTAGTTTTAGAAACTCAATCGAAATGAGCTGTATTTTATTCAATTTGAGGGGGTGGGTAAACATCTCACTTTGCCCTCCCCTGAATCCGCTTCTGCTTTAAACAGACACACATATAAACATCCAGACATTAAGATATGTGTTAATTTAATAGGTTGCGAAAGCAGACAAAAGATATAAATATTCATACATACTATGCATGTATGTATGTAATTATTTATAATTAATATTAAAAATTGCATGTGTTTAAATTAAAGTTCATATTTTTTAACAAGAGTATTTTTTTTATAATATTTAAAGATAGAAAAAACTGTTTAGAATTTAAAGTTTAAATTTTAAACCCATATTTTGTAATTAACAGCATGTTTACAGAACCCAATACGCCTATAATACGCGTAAAAATATTGACGTCAATCATGTTTGGGGTGTTATATCGCGAATGTCATTGTCCATTTGTAAAAAACGTAACACCTGCAATTTTTTGGTATTTAGAAGACGGAAAATGACGTCACTGATGCCAAAAACACCCAATTAGAAAATAGCATTCGTCTTAACAATTAATTGTTAAAATAACATCACTTTCACATCAAAAACTCAAAAACTACCATTATTTGAACTAAACAACTTTATTTCATATATTTGTGTTGAGCTATATACCATATAATTGTTTTTATAAGCAAAATGAAAATCTTTAGCTAAAATCTATTTCTTTTGTTTACTTAGCGTTTAGACGTGCAGGTGCAAGTTCGAAAAACTCAATACAGTCTTACTTTTTTACTAATACACTTACACTTTTCGCACTTGCAGCCAACTTGCAGCTCACTTGCAAGGGATTTTACAAGACAGTGATTTTTTGACACTTGCAACAAGTAAAATGACAAGTTAAATAACAGTGTTACCCTATCAACAGTTTAGTACACATTAACTGGATTGCAATATAATGTTATTGTATGTTTACTGATTTTAAATAAATTTAAAAGTTAATTTAATATTATTTTCCTTATATATAAATAAATCAAGCAGTTAATGAAGTTTTAAAACTTAAATATCGTAGAAAAAATACGAATAAAATTCAATGTTATCTGGTTCCCTTAAAATGAAATATTTTTGTATTATGGCAACTCTGCATTAACAAGTAAACAAAATCAAAAATGGAGCCAAAATTAAGTCAAGAAAATATTATAAAGTTAATAAATTTGTACCGTTCCTATCCCATTTTATGGGATATGAACAGCAAATTATATCAATAATAAAGACATTTTTTTAGCTGTTCTGCTCTCGCCGACATTTTTAAAATGAACTTTCACCTGCCCGTGTAAACATTCAAGCAACTTGCAAGACAGTTGGGCATTTCTTGTAACCCTACGTCTAAACGTAGGGTTACAAGCAAAAGCTTTTAGTAGTGTGCGCCATTAAAAGGGTTACCATTATTTGGTTAAAAACAATAATTTTGTATGAGAAAAAGTAAACAAATAAAATTTATTGTAGATGGGCAACTCCATATGCATGAAACTACATAAGTCGAGACGAAAAGTAAGGAACGTCTTCTATAGACGATAATTGTTACGTAATAGTCCATATGCCATTCGCGCACGTTTTGATTGCAACGCGTTCTGTCAACATGCTGTAAGTTATGCATATTTTATTAAGTTTTAGGGTTGCCAGTTTTACTTAAAAGAAAATTCGTTACATTACATACTTTGCAAAGAAATAAACTAATAAATTCTTATTTTTTTCTATAATATAGGAAAAATGTCGCTAAAATAAACATATTGTAAGATGTGTGTAAATTAAGCTTTCCGTGAAATGTGTATAGTATAGTCTTGGTCTGACAACATAAAATGATCAAAACGGAATAATATTTGATTTACGATATTTTGGAAATGTAGCTACCCAAGGTAGATCAACACTAGGTAGTCGCAAGAGAATTCGCCGTGGAGAAAATACATTTGGGCTGTCAAAAAAGGTAATACATTAACACTGCTGACAGGCCAAATGTGTAAACAATTACGTAAACAGCTGGGCTAGTATGAATTCGCTTTGGTAGCTACCAAACTAAAAAGTTAGCATAAAGCGCTTAAATATAAAATATATGAAAACATTCTGCTAACGGCAAAATAATCCACTTTAAAAATTCTTAAAAAGTAAGAAATATTGATTGTTTTGCATATTTTCGTTAGTCCTGGCTACTAAGGAAAATGCTATATAAGAAATATATGTATGTACATATATTTTTATTATATCACATACCTACACTCCTCTTGTCAGCATGAATTAATGCTAAATGTGAAAAATAATCCATTTTAGTATTAAAATATTTACTCGTTTTAAAAAAATTGTTAAATCTCACAATTGGTAAAATTTTGTTTAAAAAAAACTTTTCTGTTTGTGGCAATATTGAGTGATAAAGTTAAAGAACCGTTAAAACGAATTACAAACGTGCGTGTCGGTGTAATGCGAAAAAGTAATTAATTGAGCGAATTAAATAATACGATCTCTATACTGTCAACCATTCTAAAGTCATTGACATTTTTATTACAGTCGATTTTATACCTACTGCCTTAAATTTTAATTCTAATATGAGCTCATGTTATTGCCTAATTTCTTATTTGTTACATCCAAATTTGTTGTAACATTTTTTGAGAATAAAAAAATTAATACTCAAATTGACATACTTAAGGTTGCTGTTTTTTGGAGACAATCAGACTGGTCGCTGTGGCGTATTTGTACTTTTAAAATGCGAATGTATTGTATTTTCTTTTTATTTATTTTTATTGAGTATATGAAATCGCAACTGAATGTGTACAATCGAATAAAATCTGTGTTGCATGACGTCAATACATATATTTTAAATATTAAAATATATCATAATCATACTTAATAAATTAATAACAAGATTATTTCATTAAAAAGTTCATACCCAGGAAACATTTTTTGCCGAGATGTCTGACGTCTGAGACTTTGCCAGACAATCAACCGAGCTGTCTGAACATATCGAAAATTCCTTTAGAATTTCCTTGGAAAATTCTTTAGAATTCGTACAGAATTTTTTTGAAAATGCCGGCAAAGTTTTAGAATTTCCTCAGACAAAGAGGGCCGCTTTCTTGTCAACCAATCATATTATTTTCTGCACGTTTTCGTATCGACTTCGGAATCTTGTGCAGGCTATCTGACCGAAATCGGCAAAAAATTTTGCGGGGTAGATACAGTGAGCGTTCTTAATATTCGTTTTGAACGCTGGATGTACAACATACATAAGTACATACATACATGTAAAATCAAACGCCTGTCAAATAATGAATATTGTTCAAATAATTGCTTTAAGAATCAAAAACACATTTAAATAGGAAAATGTAAACAAAATCCGTATAAAAACATAAATGTGAAAATAAGGCCAAGTTCCTATCCAAAAATTTCGGCCGTAAAAAGTACTGAGATCAAAATAAGGACCAAGTTCTTGATAGGTACCAGAGAAATGTATGAGTTGATTCACTTTCGCTTTCCACTCACATTTACAATGCTTTTGTTATGTTTTTTAACATCAATACGTGCTAATGATATTGCTTGCAGTTCTCTTAGAACTGACTGTCATTAACTCACTCTTGTTTTTTAAGTGCTGTTAGCAAAAGTAAGTAAAATATTGTTACTGTTGTTTGATTGGTTTGTGTAGTAATCAAATAACTCACAAAAGCATGTTGACGTACGTATGCAAGTATACATATCGCACTATAACCTCCAAAAAAGCTTAAGCGCCATAAAGTAAATTTTACAGGAGAAGTATTTTTTAGTTAACCTTGGTTTAAATCGAAGTAGAGCCCTTTTATTGGCTATATAGGATTGTAGTGGACTGTTATATGTAATGTTAATAGTTTTATTAAATTTCCTATAAGACAACGCATGTTTGTAAGGGTTTTTGACACTAGTTTTGCTGTATTTGCAAAAAAGAATTTTAGCTTAAGCGACATTTTGCAGTTACAAAAAAATGTAAACAAATTAAGAATTTAACGGGAAAATGCACTTAAGCTAAAATTTCTTTTGCTGTATTTCCGTAACGGTACATGGCAGGACTTTGAAACTTTGACAGATAGTCCGATTTATCGTAAATAATCGATTTTCGTCCAAAAACGATTTTCGAAAAGCATGTCGCTTGAGCTTTTTTGGCGGTTATGGCTCGATATGTTCTTACACATAATAAATGTAGAAAATGCATTTTATGGTGTAATGAAAATTAAATATAGCAGAAGCAAAATATGAGATTTTTTTTTGCCAAATTGAAAAAGACGGGTAGTGTTAACTTTTTAAGAAGCATTCAAAACAATCATACCGATTCATTGCTTTTGTGAATCACATGAATAAAGAGACATTGTAAGCATTGATAGGCATTTATTAGCAACAGTCTCGTTGATATGAATCATGCATTAGCATCATTCATTTTTTTAATGTTAAGTGCTAGCTCAATATTAATTTTAGAAAATGCAAAACTGATTCATAATCACGCAACTCACTGATAGGTACAATACCATCTCATTTCTAGGCAACCTGTAAGCTTGGCAACATTTTGCCCATAACTCTTTACCATATTAGAAAGGCAAAAAAAAAAAATATTGCCAAGCGAACAGGTTGCTTAGAAATGAAATGGTATTGTACCTATCAAGAACTTGGTCCTTATTTTGATCTCAGTACTTTTTACGGAGGAAATTTTTGGAGAGGAACTTGGCCTTATTTTCACATTTATGTTTTTTGCGGATCTCAGTTCTTTTTTCTAAGTTTTTATTTGGTACAATAAGTGACCCATACAATAAGCCCTAGATTAAAAAATTTCCTTTTTCCTATTTTTCTTAGTACTTTCCCATTAAGAGCTACCTATTTCTAGCTATAGTGGAAGTGTCCCATACAAATAAGGGGCGCCCTGGTCCCCCGGATAGAAAGTGCCCGTTTTCAGATTTTTCTGGTTGTTTGCCAACAATACCAAATTGCAGCTTTCTAGCTATGCTGGAAGTGCCCTATGCAAAGAAAGGATACCCTAGCCCCCCAGATGAAAAGTGCCCGTTTTAAATTTTTTTCACTAATTGCTCATCAGGACCTACCTGTGTACCAAATTTCTAACTATACTGGAAGTGCCCCATACAAAGAAGGTACACCCTAGTCCCTCCAGATGAAAAGTGGCCGTTTTCAGATTTTTCTGGTTAATTGCTCACCAAGACCTACAAGTGCCCAATAATATTGATAAGTCAGTGAGTCAGTGAATATGTAATAAAATATGCACTTTTTACACCTTAATATCTCGGAAAGCTTTTGCGATAGAACTTTCAAATTTCACCTATGAGGTTACCTCTGTAGGGAGGCCTTATGTTTTAAGTTTCATTATTTCATGATCAAGTGGAGCAAAGTTATGAGGGGGGTAAAAACAGCTCGAATATTTCGTGTAATAATACACACTGTGTGGCCAGAACTTGGCCTGGCACACTACCGTGCGCCTAAACACTATTTCAGAAAATAAAAAATAAATAGCTTCATGCCTAGTACACAACAGGACACTGTGTGATGTGTTATGCTAGGCATGCCACTCGGGACTGGTTTTAGAAAATCCCGGGACTCGGCGTGTAAAATAGAATCCCGAACTGGGATCCTGCGATTTCTTAATCCCAAAATATATAATAAAAAAATTTATATTTTCGTAATTTAAAATAAGTTGTGTAAATTGAATATTATTATTTCGCCTTAAGAATTTATGACAAAGTCAAATTTTTATTAAGAGTGACTATTAGAACATATAATCAATCATATGATTAGCGGAACGGCCTCTTTCGAGGACTCTACACCATCTCATCAGCGTTCCTTATTCAATTTTACCACTTATCAAGATGGAACTATTGAGTAGATATATCAACTATTTAAGTTATTTAAGGAAATAGAATATGAGAGGGAGTGAAACTTCTTATATTCATTTACAGGTTAAATCAATTTTGGTTAGTATGGGATTTCCCATCTCTGATCATTATTTATTCCATAAACCAGATAAACACAAACCAAACAGCTTTTGATATCATCTGACGGAGACACTGGAAAAAGCAAAAAGAGAATATGGAATAAATAATCATCAGAGAGTCATCAGGGAATTTCATAGTAACTAAAATTGATTTAACCTGTAAATGAAATACATATATATTTTGATTATAAAAAGGCAAACTCATTATAACATTTAAATCTCGTCTATTTCATTTATAATAGTTTTTATGTAAATATTTGCTGTAACATTTGAAAATCTAACAGTGTTCCCAATTTGGTGATCACCGTCCGTAGTAGAAGAGGCGCATTAGTTAATTGTTCTCTAAATAGAAGAAATGCAATAGCAATAGAACAAGCAATTTGCATATCTACACTTTTAAAGTGAGACCGAATTTCGTTTAAAAACTTATAAAATCAGCACTTAAAACTCTGAAAATATGCATTTATTGCCACAACATGTCAAAATACGTGTTTACCATCAAAATATGGAACTACATTCTTGTGATGTCAAAAACAAAATGAAAAAAAGTGTGTCCAAAAGATTCAAATTACAACCGGAAAAATAAATCAACTCTATACAAAGCATTGGCTTCCCAATGATCTCATGATGAATCAATTAGCCATAAACTCGGCGGTTAGACTCAATGCCTCGGGTGCATGGAAATAAAGTAATGCTAGGTATGCGACGATTTTGGATAACATTTTAAATCTTCCCGACCGCACTGAATAATGCTCGACTGCTTTCTTGCCCGACAAAAGATTCGAGTTGAACTTCTCGGGCACATCTTCTCTCAGACAAATGATATTCATCAACGAGAGGATGTGCTGGAGATTTATACCAACGGTTCCAAGTCGGGTATTGGAGTAGGTGATGGCTCCTTCATTCCTCACTTCCTATGTAGAATACACTTTATTCTACCCAATCAATATACATAGTATCATATAGGCTTAAATATCGGCAGTTAATTGGTTAAGGTACAATAGGGTATTCGATCAGGAAATCCGTATATGTATGTACCGATAGTAAGGCTCTGTTACACTATCTGTTGTTTACGCAACAACGGATGTTGTCAGAGAATGTCGGACATCCCTAAATGAGAC
Source organism: Panzeria rudis (assembly GCA_956483635.1). Classification (NCBI taxonomy): domain Eukaryota; kingdom Metazoa; phylum Arthropoda; class Insecta; order Diptera; family Tachinidae; genus Panzeria; species Panzeria rudis. Next base: position 110,573,820 of record OY101449.1, read on the forward strand.
GGATAGACATTCCAATCTGGAGCTTCGCTGGTTGCCAGGGCATGCAGATGTGTCTGGTAGCATTATTGCGAACGAGCTAGCCGAGGCTGGTACCCGATTGTAATGAAGGGACATTGACTAGTTAGTAGGAGTCCCATTGAAAAGCTGCAAAACACATATCCGGCATCAAATATTTAGACAAGCACAAATCAGATGGACAAATTGAAGCATATGCATAGTTTTCAGATCCCTCTGGCCCCAGTATAACTTTGCAAGATCTGCAACCATGGGAGCTTCCTTGCCAACAGCCACGTATACTCATAGCGGTCACAAAGGGGGCTCTGCCTTTTTGGTGCTCATGCTAGGTTATTAAATCTTCCTTACAAAGACTTCTGCAGGAATTGTTAAAATGAAGAGGATGAAAAAACTGTCAAACACCTCCTCCCTTTGTCGATGTCCAGCTCTGTCTACAAGTATGGGAAACTACACACTTCCGGAATTTGCAGACCTTGGGTAATGCGACATAAAAGGGAATACATTCATTTATTTGGCACTCGGGTTGATTTAATACCGATCCAGCTTCAGGGATAGGCGGGAAATCTTCTTGAAATCTCTTCCTATCTTTTTCAGGCATTACAAAGAGACCAAAAGAACCCAAGTAGGCCGGTTGCTAGAAACTTGCAGCCTTTGCAACCTAAACTATACGAAGCGAATCAAATTGAGTTGTAAAACACGAAAATAAATATGTATGATGTTCAACACTGGTAAAAATGTAAGATATTGAAGAAAATATGTAAACAAAAAACCGCTTTATCATAAATAATTTCGGAAAACGTGACCAATTTTAAAACGGTAAATCCTAAATCATTGTAGAATAATATACAAGGTAAGGTAGCCCTGGAACGTCAGCTGATTATTTTTTAATGGTACGAACTGTCAAATGTTGTGTACATGTGAAATAACTACGTTGCACACATAATACCACACGTATGTTTGCTGCTTCTGATATACAAACACACACATGCTCTCTCTATTAATGTTTGACATTTTCTATCCCAAAATGTACATTTGTATTAGTTATGCGGCTAACTGTTATATTATTCTACCATGGCCTAAATCTAGCAAGAATATGCTTGTGGTAGCGTGAGTTAGTTCATGATGAATTGCCAAACCAAACTCACCCCAAAGCAACCGAAAACTGTCATTAGAAAACAGTGCTGCCCATTTAAAGTTCTTGTCCTCCAAAAATAAACAGCCATTAGTTAACACTTTTTTTGTTATGTAAAAGCAAAACAACTTTATCGCTGTTTAAGGCGCCAAACAGATAATCAAAACTTTCCTTATGTATTCTTAAATAATCTCATAACAAATTGAATAAAATAGCTGCCAAAATAAGTAATTAAATTGTATTTTCAGGGATAAGATGTTTTTAATGAACCTTTCTTATTTCAAAGTTTTATTATTTCGAAAATGAGGCCGTCTAATTAAATGTATCCTCAAAGTTTTATGTAGAAATAAATAAACGTACATATGTATGTATGTATGTTCATACATATTTACATAAATAAACTTGTGCGTATATAAAAATATTCTTAAATAGCTGAAAATATTTGTGTATTAAAAATAAAAAAAATCAATGCAGATTTTTTTATGTACAATCATAATACCATAATGACAATGAATTCAAAATCTACATACTATTTCAAGCCTCCTGAACCCCCGGCATCTTAACGACGTCATCATTAAAATTAACATTGATAAATTATTCTCAAACTCGCATGAGGTGTGATAAAAATGGCAACAATGAATTTAAAAAATTAATATTTGGACATTTTGCTTTAATATAATATGGTCAAAAGAATAAATAAACAAAACAAAGTTAGTTTTTCTAACAAAATGACAAAACGCAGACACTAATACTTACATATTTATGCAAATATTTAATTTGAAGGTATACAGTTTGTCCGTTAAATGTTGGCGAAAATATATTTTTCCAAGAAAAAGATTTGAACTCTTCTCTGTAATGCTACACCAAAATATGGTGCTGAATAATTATGTACTGTTTTCCATACACTGTTCCTAAAAATGTCATAGCAAAATAACCAACTCTGTACTTTGGCTTACAACTAACAAAAACCGTCTTGATGAGCCCTCGATTTGTCTTGGCAAACGTCTAAATTGGTGTGAAATTTCCACTCTGGTTCCCCTAATTGTGCCGTACTGTGTAATTTTCCTTTTGACTTTTATGGGGGTTTTAGAATTGTTTATTTATTGTTTTGTTTTAAGTTTCACTGCCAAAAAACATATTCCCCTTATCGTGGTTGGCGATTTTGTGGCGAAAATCAGTTGTTTTGTAATAGATTAAAGAAAAATGTTGTTTGTTTTCTTTAATCTACTACAAATTGAATTCGAAAAACACCAACGACGATAACACCGCGTCTTCACGAGCCATCGACTTGAACATGACGCCGGCAAAGCAACTGTAAAAAATTCATCAACTTTTTTTGTTGTGGTGAACACGTACGATGTCCATGTTCTGCCTTCTCAATGTATTTTGCGGTTGTGCAATAGAAATGGAATATTTACAAATTTTGTTCTGTCTCTTTTCTTTCTATTGAAAATGGTTGCTGGCGGCGAATCTCATGGCGAACATTTATGCTCATCCATATATGTTCGGGCATCGATGTCAGAGCATAGACGAAACATGGACATGAGCGGTCTACATTAGCCATTTGCGATGTGCGACATAATGGTCATACCAAGTTCATGGCTAGTGTAGACCCCCAGTAAGGTGCATTAAATTTCATTTAAGCATGTATTGCCTCATTTGCCTCTAATGAGAGTGTTGTTACTTTTTTCAGTGCTTTCGATGAGATTATTTGTATTTCTTGGAATATGTTTTCCCATTATGCATAAAAATTAAGTTTTCGCCAATAAATGAGGCAAGTCGTAGATCAGCAAAAGACCCATTTTCGATAATCAGCAGTTCTGCGAAAGCTCGTAAAATATGTGCTATATAGTGTACTCTATGCCATGAGTTCTGTTAACGTGGCTTAGTTGTAGCGTTCCATTCTGCAAATATTGCGCCGCGAATCATATGATCTTTTGTGTTTACCACAAATGAAACCCATCAATTTCTTAGGTGGGATACCATATACTTCCTTTGGAGCTACAGATGTTTCTACTAGGACCTTTTTTTCCTATGAAAACCCGGATCTGGACATTCATAGAGCACATGATCAGAAGTCCGAACATACATTTTATGTTGTGATTGATCTGAGCTCCTCTTTATCGAGCATCAGCTCTCGCTAATCTCATCAGAGTTCTCCCGCTAATCTCATCCGCGCAGAAGAACTCTGATGAGATTAGCGGGAGCTATTGAAACGTCAGTTCAACCCTCCGCGCAGTCAAAAATTTTCTTTGTCTACATGCTTCACAATTATCTCTAAATAAATATATAATTTAATTGAAAAATTAAATTGAAACCGAACTCAAGCCAAAATAATTAAATATTTCTTTGAATATAAACCTATATAGTTCGACTAAACTCATAACTTAATTTTTTATTATCATTAGAGAAAAAAACATAATAAAACAACCATAATTTGGTCTGTTTTTTAATGCAACCGAATTTTAGTTGAGTTGTCAGTCGGCAAATGAAAATTAATGGTTGTCATAAAGGCACTAAATCGCAACTGACATTGACAGCTCTCAGTTGCCAGTTGCCATCAGTAGTATAATTTTCAGCAACTGACAACCCAACTGAGGGTCGGTTGTCATTAGGGTATTCATTTTAATCGTCTTTTCAATTGTTCGACTAAACAATTAATCGAAATTGAGGTTCTTAAATTACTCGAGCAATCGAGTAAAACTTATTTCGTTCGAGTTATTCGAGTAAGCTTTACTGCTAAAAATTATTCGAGTTAATCGGAAAATGATTGAATTTAATCGGTTTTTTGTAAATTTTTGTGAACAAAAATAAAACAACATAAGTTTTTTCGCGTTTTCATATATTTTATTAATAAAAACAAAAGAAAACACAACATCTCTACATGCATTAGATCATAAACTGATCCTTTAAAATAGTTTTTTTTTTCACTATTCAAATGTCGCGCTTTGAGAACATTTTGCGCCAGGAAATATTTAATACCATTCCGACCTGTCCTGTATTCAATGCAGAATAAAAATAATCGGAATTGGCATAACATTATTGTTGTTATAAATATAAATACGGTTACACTTTGGAAATATTTGCCCAAAAAAACGTAAACACTACTTTTGCTCAGAGTTAGTTTGATTTAACTTGTTTTTTATATCGCAAAATAAGTTATGATGCAAAAAGCTATTTTTATATTGTTTTTAATAAATGCGAACCCATATTAAAAAAAAAGTGTGACCGTACTTAAGGCTTTTATAATTCAGAACATTACATTCGATATTTTACGAAACATCTAGTTAACTAGTTGCTCTCGAAATATCTTCTTTATTTCAAATAATTTTTTGTATGTTTATATATCCGAATTTTTTAAAAGACATTTGAAGTTGGTTTCTTTCTCCCTATTATTGTTACTACATTATTTAATTAATTTTTTTATCATGCGGACTATTAGTATGAAACAACGTCCGAATTGAATGGTAAATTTCATATAGATTAAAAAATTGTTCCACTTTTTATTAAGAAATCTACAAAAACTTATTGAAAAAAAGAAAATTTGCATAAACTTTTTTAATCGAGTTATTCGATTAATCGACCTAAATTACTCGAATAAATTTTTACTCGAAATTTAAATTTTTTGTTTGATCGAACATTATTTGTGTTTTATTGTTCGATTAATCGAGCAAACATTATTCGAGTGAATACCCTAGTTGTCATGCATAATCGACCTATTAATATATTTTTCAAAAATCGAAAAATATACATTAAAAAATATTTTATATCTCGAAAAATATGCATTAGTTGCCAAAATATGCACTTACCGCCAAAATATGCAAGCATATGCAACTACAAATCGATGCCAAACTACTTAAAATTTTATGATTCGCATAGATAATTAGTCAATACGTCTTTATCTATCACCACAAAAAACATGCATTTGCATGAAAGTCCGAGCCCTGATTATAATCAATATATTAATTGGACTATAAAATTAAACACTATTAACATTCTTTCGTTGTGCAAATATTTAATAGACAAACTGCATTATTGTAGAAAAGAAACAGGAACTGATAAAAATAAAAACATAAAGAGAGGGAAAGGGAGACCAGAAAAAAAATATAAGAAACTTGGCAACAATATTATTGAAAGAAAATGGGAAAATTACAACAACAAAGAGAAAATTGTATGAGAATTATGGAGGTTGAGTTTTGTTGTTGTTGTTGTTTGTTGATTTTCTGATTATATGTGAGTGTTTATTTCTTTTTCATTCTCTATATTTTGACGCTATCTGGAGACTTGAATTTCCTTTCTTCTTTTTTTTTTGCTGTTGTCACTGCCTCTCTTTGAAACAAAGAATTATAATGGTGTCATAAATTTAATTAAATAATCAGTTTGTTTGGTTTTAAGTTGACACGATGTTGTTACTCATAATGAGTACATTCATATCTAGTACATAACGTTTATTATTTTGTAGCAAATATGATTATCATATGACATCCATTCGCACAAAGCAATTAAATAAAAACATACAGTGGAAACTTTTAAGTTGAGTTGTTAAACGTAAAACAAAAATTATGTGAAAGTGATAGAACTTTATTTATTATGTATTCATGCTTGTGAAATATCTTTCAGGCGGAAATCTACGTCATTCTCATTTGTGCAAGGGAATGCCTGTGAAAAAGGTTACAGGGTATGAGCTAGATAAGCAGTACTCACGGTTTTAGTCTCGTATGCAGAGTTGTTATGGACTGTCTTAAACTTGGCGCTCATAATAGGTTAATGTTATGTTGTTATGAAGGCCATACGAGACACAAGCAGTCTGGCAGTTTAAGTTCTTCTTTGCCATATCACGGGGAAATTACAAAAAGAAGATTGGTTCCTTGATTGAAATGGAATTTTGTCGCATTGTAGAGCTCTTACTGATCTCAGGGAAGCAAAGCGATTTTCCAAGCTGTCTGTGAACATGCCCTTAAAGCTTTTTTCACCAAACAACACAGATTTTGCAAAGTTATTGTTGTTGTTGTTGTTGGTATAATATCTCTTATGGCATTTTTTGTATAATATTTGGGGAGTTTGATGAGTCCAAGGGAAACACGTGTTTTGTCACCGAACAAGACAAATGACATTTACCCTACGTCTATACCTGATATATTTTTATCATGACAAAAGTCAAACTTTATATTGAAAAATAATTTGTTTTATGTTAGCTGTTTTTTATATATGGAATTTGACATTTGTCATGATAAAAATATATCCGGTATGGCCGTAGGGTAACCGTAGCCTTTATCAGCTTCAGTGAACTAACGTCAATGTAGCATAAAAGGGCATGTGCGCGATTCCTAGCCACACTGGGCCGGCAATAATTTTACATCGGCTCAAAAAAGATTCGAAAAAACTTGTAAAGCTCAATGGATTTTCATCACATGCACCAAATCATATTTATTTACCAGGTAGTCGCAGTTCATTGAAGATGTCAAATTATTAAAAACACATACAAAATATAACTTGTATTGAGATACAAGTTGAGAGCTACAAATAAAAATAAATGAAAACTATAGTAATCATGTGTGGAATCAAGAGTATCTGTTAATAAATCTGCCTTGCATATTCGCCAAGCGCGTATTCGACAGGGGGGGGGATAGATACAAAACTCCCCCGCCCCCAAACGAATAAAATATACCCAATTTCTATTGAGTTTCTAAAAGTTTACAAATAGTATGTATCAGTTTAAAAAAAAACTTTGAAACCCAAGTGGAATTATCAGCGCGGATAGCTCTTCAAGGAAATGTCAGTAACCGTATAGAAAAGAATCTATCTAGGCTTTGACAGTTTGAAGACTGTGATGATATGAGCATTTCATCACTCATCCGCTAAGTTAGATTTTTAATCGGGTAAAGGTGGTTTTATTCTATCTTTGTTTTACATTAGACTTGTCAGTTGCGACCCACATGTAACTTTGCGCTCTAAGGCTGAACCCACACCAACAAAAGACAAAACGTTTTGTCTTTCAAGTGAAATACACTTGTTTGATGCTAACCCACACCAAAATTACGTCCTATCAAGTTTTTGTCTTAAAAGACAACCGGTAATCAGACAGCAATGCGAATATGTTTTTTGTATTTTTTAGGCTGAACCCACACCGAATACGACAAAACTGTTTTTTGTGACGTATACGACAACATTAGCTCTTATGAGACCACGCACACCAAATGTTTTTTGATGTGCGTTATAATCATACGAGTGTGTTTGACGTATAAGACAAAAACGTTTTGTCGTATTTGGTGTGTTTTCAGGCTTAGTTTTTTTTTGTCTTGTCTTAATTAGTGTGGGTTACAGCATAAGAAAGCACGCAATTGTGTGCAACGAGGCTCGTTTCAGTCTGTTTTGTCTTACTCTGTGTGGGTATGTTGTATCAAACCACAAGTATATTCTGCAACCAATGTATGTTTTTGCGCAGTAAGAGACAGTAATGCGGTTGTTTTGCGGTTGTAGTACTAGTCAGACTTACAGTGTTGTCTTATGTTGGTGTAGGTTCAGCCTAATTGAACATTTTGTCATCTGACATTGGTTCTGTAAATTTCAGATGGCAATGTGTCAAAAGGTTCACACTGCATGTATAGATTTAGCAGTGAGGAATTTGACAAGTCAGATGTAAAGCACAGATAGTATAAAACCACCTTAAGGAATAGCTACTCAGCTGTGCTAGTGGTGCCACCTGATTGATGCACCTTAATATGCACCTGATAATGTAAGTGCCTTTTCACACTATGCCTTTTTTTTGACAATTTTCTTTTGATTCCCCTACGAAAAGTCACACTCATTTACAATAATGCTGAGAGTACGAAAATGATAAAGAGAAATAACTAAAACCCCTCAAATTTCAATTTGTGCCATTTTTCTTACCCCGCTAGCTTCTCACCTCCTCTCTCTCTCCCAAACTAAAAAAGCTTGCCTTTAAAGCCACAATATAAATTGCATGTAACCAGTGATGCCAACTTTTGGCACCCAAAACGCGAAAAAATTTTCAAAAAGGGGCTAAAAAGGGCTAAATTGAAAAAAGACAAGTATAAAGCAATATCCAGTAAAATATTTTGAAAAAGCGCAAAAAAAGGGCTAACTTTAAAGAACGTTTAAATATTTGAACCAACTTAAAATCGCATCCAATTTTTAAAAATATAGAACATTGTTCTAGACTCTTCTTCTTATTATTACTGGTACAGCGAACTAACAAAAGAAAATGAGTAAAAACGATGTTAGCATCTTAATACCCATATTGACCAAAAAGTAAAAAGGGGCTAAAAGGGCCAAAAGATAATTGTAAAAAGTGCTAAATTTGCGCGTTATTTTGTTTGGGGCTAGACATTTTTTTCGCGTTTTGAGTAACTAAAAACGGGCTGAATCTACCCCGAAAAGGGCTAAGTTGGCATCCCTGCATGTAACTATTTCACACGTTAGTCAAATGCCACTCACTTTGAAATGATAACAAATACAATGCAGCGACACATACATATGTAAGTATTGCCGTTGCGTTATTTTTGTTTTTTAGTTGATGCTTAAAAACATATTGCAGACGTTTGAATAAAAATCTACGAAAAACCAATGAAATAACATGAATTTTATCACAAACTAAGCAAGAAACAAACATGTATGTCCATACTTAACAAACTTAATTTAATATACTATATTCGGGCTTGTTCTGTGTCTCACAATGTCATTGTTATTAAAAAAAAATCTGTATAACAACAATATCATGAGAATTCAGCTAATTTTATTTCTCGTGGAAAACATAACAGACCCAAGGTAGATTTATTTACCAGGTACTCTTGATTCCACAGCTGTTTACTCTTTTCTTTATTTGTAGCTGTCAATTTTGTATAAAACTACAAAAGTTATGTTGTGTATGTGTTTTAATAATTTGACATTTTCAAGGAACTGCGACTACCTGGTAAATAAATCTGCCTTGCAACAGACCCGATAATTTCTAATTAAGTAATTTTATGTCGTTAATAATCACAAAATAGTTTACTGATTATTGCAATTGAAAAAAGTTTCTATCTACTTCCACAAATTATATTCAATTATATATCGCAATTTTTATATAATGCCCCTTATCGTGTTTGTAATAGATTAAAGAAAAATGTAGCGTGCTGTCTTTAATCTATTATAAAAATGTCGTAGTCGAAGGCGAAAATCGCCAAACACGATAAGGGGGAATGTTCAATCTTTCTTATTGATATTTACTTTAAATTTTGTAAAAGCAATCTTAACTTTAGTCATATGTTCACTTTAGTTTGGCATGGCGAAATATTTAAATAAAAAAGCCATAACATAAAAATATCATGTTAATAGAGTGGACGTATGAATTGTATAACAATCTATAATTTTTCTTTTTTAAAGAACATAGTGATATGAAAAAGTACATAACGTCATATAAAATGCAAAAGGGCCTATATACATTTTTAAACAATAAAAAACTTAGTAGATTATAAAAACGTTTTTTTTCTGGGTAGTATCATTAATAAAGTCTGAATTAATGATACTATAGTGAAAAAATAGTTTTTATAATTACAATACTTTGCTTTTTATAAAGTTTTTTTTTTCTCCCTGAAAATTAAAAAAAATGTGCATTTTATATGACGATATGTATGTGATAATGTGATTGACAATATTCTATAGTAAATTATTTTCTGCAAATTATGATATAATAAAATATTGAACTAAGTTGGCCATAGTAATAAATAACATACATAATAGGGTGGGTCGATTTGTATTGATGCAAAAAAAATCGTAGGGGCGAAATTATTCGGCGTAGAACTCTACGCAACTTTGTTCTAGAAACCATGAGTCTAAAATCGATTTCGAGCTTGCGCAAATTCCAAAATATGTTGTGACTTATGGCGTTTTCTTTTCTGAGAAATATGTTGCATATATGTTACATTTTCTACATTTTTGTGTTCGTTTGTACAAAAAATACAACTGTGGGAAAAATTTTCAAGCTCTTTTGTGAATATGTTGCATGAAAAACATGCAAATATGTAGTATATTTTACCCTCACTTTTATTTAAGGTGTTCATACTGCCCTTTTTTACAGCTGTGGTAACTACTATTTTGTTTGCAGAAAAAAGGTTTTATTTTGTTTGTTATTCACAGTGTCTGTAGTTTTGAGCAAAAAATATTTTAATTAAATATAAAAAAGCTATCATTACCTTAATAACAATAAAAAATGGAAATAAATAAAAATTTTAACATAATTAGTGGTGTCAATGTTCCTTTTCAAACCGTCGATTAAGAAATAAATAAACTCAATATTTGAAACGCTAAATATACCTTATGTAAAAGTGTAACAGTTGTAATTACAGGCAGCTAATTTTGTTCGATTGAACTTTTACAAAATGTAGCATCCGGAAAGATTATGGGTAACATCTAAAAAGTGTTACATATATACAATGTAACAAATTTTTCCAGAAAAGAAATCGCCATTAGTTCGTATAAAATCAAGCAATGATTGGACCAGTCCCTCTCCGAATACAATAAAAGTTAGAATGGCACTTCAGTCTTGTGCATCTAACATTTTGCCAAAAAATCTTAGTAATGTGCCAGTGGTTCCCAAACTATGACGCCATTATTATATGTAAAATTACAAAAAGTACTTGAAGTAGTTTGTGTCAATATCGGCAGGCGTATGACTATCATTATTTAATGTATCTGTTTCAATCACTTTCTGTAATTTTTCCTATAATAAAGGCATCATAAAAATCGGTTAACCGATTAACGTTTAGCCTCATGTATACATTCATACGTACATACGTACATATGTATGTATGTATGTATGAACGACTACTTATAAATAAAATTTAAAAAAATTTAATCTTATCAGCAATATGTAATAAATACAATGCTTTATTTTTGTATTTTATAATGCTTAATTTCGCTTGATAATAAAAATTTATACATATGTATACTACGTCTGTATTTTTACTGCATTATGATAAATTATTTTTATTTTTAAGAATTAAAATAAAAATATCTTATCAAGTTGTCAACTTTATAAGCAGTAAAAAAATTATAGTCACAAAATTGTATTTTATCCCCCATATTCGTAAGAAAATAAAATGTATTTGAAATCTGTTTTAAGAAAATTTTGTATGTAAATTTTGAAATAAAATACATTTCAAACTCATTTTAAATATTATGAATATGGGGTTATTTTTTACTTTAAAAATTACACTTTTGATAAAAACTATAATAGACGGTTTGCTTTCTCAATAATTCTCGTTTCGTTTGGAATACTTTTAATACACACATGCATACATACTCGTATGTTTGTTTTTAGCTTTTCGAAGAAGCGGGTAAAAGGTTTCCTGATGAGCTTTCTATGATTAAAATTGGTTCCCACACGAAGGGTTCCATATGAATACACGTATCCCTTTTCGTTTTTGCACCTTTTTTCATTTTGGCAATATTTACGGTTTGCCTTTTCGTTTAATTTTTAAGTTTTTTCCGTTTTTTTTTTGGTTTATTCGCTGTTTTCATTTTGGTATTTTTTTATTTTTTTTGCGATTTTTTGGTTTTCGTTTTCGTGGATTTTTTTCGGGTTTCGGTGCTTTTCAGTGTCCGACCGAACGTTCGGATTCTGTGTTGGAGTTCGGCAAAAAGCTGTGTTCGGTTGATGTTCGGCTTTCGGTAAAATTTTCACCCAACATCGAACTTTGTATAATTTTTTTATGTACATATTTATAATCATGAAACGTACATAAAAATGCAGTCCTATAAAATATTATCGACAAAAGCAACGTACTACGAATTTGTTCATTTTGTATTTATTAAATAAATGAGTTATAATTAAAAAAAGTTAAAAGTTAAGTTAAAAAAAGTTAAGGCTCATTTAGCCGACCGGATCGTTGATGTAGTTGCATATGCTGATCGTTTCTGTCACATTGAAAAGCTATGAGACAGAAACGATTAGCACATGCAACTACATCAACGATACGGTCGGCTAAATCTGTCTTTAAAGTTCGGTTTTGCATTCGGGTTCGGCTTCAGTTCTAAAAAATCAACCGAAGTTCGGTCTGAAAAAAGTGCGTTCGGTCGAAAACTAGTGATTTTTTTTAATTTTAGCGATTTTTTTTGGATTTTTTAAGGCGATTTTTTCGGTTTTTGACGATTTTGTTAGTTTATTCACTTTTTTAGTTTTGGCGCTTTTTTTATTTTAGGTGATTTTTTTAGTTTTAGCGATTTTTTTAAGTTTCGGCGCTTTTTTGTTTTGATGACTTTTTTTTAGGTTTTTGACGTTTTTTTAGTTTGTTTATTTTTTAGATTTTTTGCGTTTTAGCGATTTTTTCCTTTAAGCGCTTTTTTCATTTTGGCGATTTTTCGTTTTGAAAGTTTTTTAATTTAGAAATTTTTTAGTTTTAGCGTTTTGTAAAACTTCAAGAGTTTGCTTTTTACGGTTTCCAAGATACAGTAAATTGTCAAAATTATATAGAGCAAAATTACATTAACTGATAATTTGTATTGGTTTAAATATTAGTGTTAATTGGTGTAGTCTATTGCACAGACTACACCAATTAACACTAACTTTGCAAATTTAAAGTGTCTATATATAAGTGTCTGTATATTACATTAGTATTTCAACATATTTCGTAGCTCGCTTTAGAACACTCTTTAATTGTTAACTGTCATGTTGTAGCGGGGAAAGTATTACATATTCTGTAAAAATTTCAGGTCCGTAGCTCTTACGGTTCTCGAGAAAACAGCCTGTGACGGACAGACAGACGGACTGACGGATGGACGTACATCGTAGCAGTAGGGTTCCTTTACTATTTTGGAGTACGGAACCCTAAAAATGAACGCAAAAGAAAAGAAGAACGCGTTATCATTAGAGTTTGTAAATAATCGAAGATTTCCGTAATCGCGACTACGACTAAGAAATATGCGATTAATCGCGAATAGCGGTAAAGAAAGTAGATATTCGCACCTATTTATAATGTGAAAAACCTTTAGAAGCGACCGGAAAAGAATGGGCAAACCAACGTTATTTTAAGTGCAAATAAGTTGACCACAAAATCTTCACTTAAGGATAGATCGATCTAAATTTATTGGGTGGTCTTATGCGTTCTGATGATGTGTTACGTGGTTGGCAAATGTATGAACTTTTCCTAGGTTGGATTTTAGACTATAAGCAGTTTAATTGCAATATGTTCTAAACGTTTAGATAATTGTTCAATTCACAAGCTCAGTCGTATGTCTTATCGTTTGAAAAAAGACGACACTTGTTTATGTGCTTGTGAACAGATAAATTTGTTGTATCGTTATTTTGTCGTATCTTAAATGTCAATTTAATCAATACCAAGGCAAGGCGAATTAACACCAGGTGGCCTCGAGAGATCAGGTGACTAAGAAAATGTTTCTATATTTGAACTATCAACAGTGTTAATATATAAATTTTTTGACATTCCAAATATACATTAGTCGAGCAGAATTTATATTTGGACTATCAAAAAAGCCGATACATTAGCACAGTTGGCAGTTCAAATATGGTAAACAATTCGTAGTCGTCACCTGATCTCTCGAGGCCACCTGGTATTAATTCACCTTGATTTGATACCATGAAATGAAACCAGGCATGGGAGTTTTAATTTGACGCCAAATAGAATAACTTTTTTCGCGACAAGCAATTTTTATTAAAATAGTTTGACAATTAAATAGAAATGAATCAATTATATATTTATCGTTAAGAAGAATGAATTTTCTGGTGTTACATATCACATATACAAAATATTTTTACAAACTAATCTAACAAATGGGAATGTTCCCATACCTGGCCTCAATACAACTATTTGAAGAACATATAAAATTCAATCGTATAATTATAATGCACTTTTCTATGAAAATTACCAACAACAAAAATACAATAATGTATAATTAGACGATTACACAACACATACGACGTTAATACGAGCTTGTGAATTGAACAAATATCTATTTTATATTTGCGTCATTACTAAACACTAAAGCCATTTTAAATTATAAATTTAAAGTGTTTGTGCATTAAATGTGCCCTATATGCAAATTGAAACATTTTAAATTAATCTTGGATTAGAAAAAAGTTCATTGGCTTGAAAAAGGGTAATATTTTTAATCGTAATCCCACGATTAATGAGTTCGATTACGTTTAAAATGTGCGATTAATAGCGATTACGATTATATTCGCTTTGCAAACCCCAGTCAAAAGCGGATCATGAAAATGATGAAATAAATTAGAAAGGCTTTACTTTCTTTCCATGTTTTTGATAGTTTCAATACGGCAATCATTTCTATGAATTTTTGATTTTTTTGAGGTTTTTTGGTTTTTTTGAGGCAAGTTTTTCTTATCAAAAAGGAATATTTCACTTGATTGATATCTTGTATTTAAATTTGTTTAAAACATCTTCAAACTTTACAAAAACTTACAATGCATATGCTGCGTTGAATACGTTACTGATAAATATGATTTGGTCTGATACGTTCTCTATCGAATAGCAAAAATTATGTAATTGTAAAATGCGAAAAGTGACTTTTTGCCAAGAAATCTGGTCAAATTACCTATAGTGTGCTTTGATTATCGGTTGTCAAATCGACTTCGACTGTTGTACTAGATTAGAAAATAAATCGTCTTAACAAAAGTATGCTAAAATAATTTCAAATTCAAATGTACAAATAATAATTTACCCCATTTTAGGGGTAAATGAAATTCGGTGCTTTTTGCGTTTTTTGGCCTTGCAAAAAGCTAGCATCGCTACTAATTAAGGACGCCGAATATTTTGCTTCTTCTTAAGAATTGCAAAATTGTTATTCACATAGATTGACAACAAACAGTACTGCCAAATCTTTAATAAAATCACTCAATTCCTTGGTAAAACTTATTCGCTTATATATTTATTTTAATGTTTTTCTAAAGATTTTATACTTATTTGTGGTTATTCCGTATATGCAATCATTATTTGTTTGAATCATTAAATCTATCGTCACATTAACAAAACCAACCAAGTAATCAAGTACAGTGTGGTTGATGTTATTTCAATTATTTATAAATATTTAAGATATTTAATTAAATATATATGTACATATTTATTTTAACTTTAATTTCTTAATATTTTCATATTTATGTACGTATTTCAATAAAATATTTATGTTTATTTTTATATTATTTTTTATTTTTTATCGTATTATTATTATTTGCTTATTTTTTAAATTATTTCGTTCGAATACTGGAACTCGTTTATCATTTAATTTTGAGTTTTTTTTACAATTAGTTTTATCATTAATTTCAAATTAAAAACAAAGAACAAAAACACTATTTTACAAAACATTTTTATTACATTCAACTTGGAGCTGAAAAAAAAATACTTTAAAAAAATAACCGTTAAACAAAATTTTTTTTACAAAAAACGTACAAATTAGTTAAATAATGAAACTGCATAAATATCATGAAAATTTTATGTTTGAAACACATATATAAAATGTTTTTTAATTTTGCATTAATGTAATTATTAATATTGTGTTTTTCATTTTGTGTAATGTTTTCATATTCTTTCTATAATAATTGTATATATTTTTTTAAATCTTTCTTTTGTTGTTGTTTTAGTTTATTTTCTTTCCAATAAATTTTCTTCTATATTAATTATTTCTTTTTTACAAATTAAAAAAAAGAAACTTTAAAACTAATTTTATATATGTAAGTGTGTAATATTTTAGGGGAAGGATAACCAACATTCTTTATTTTATATTAAATTTGTTGGTAATTTATTTACCTTTGTGCAAGTGCTATTTAGAGTGCTTTGATAGTATGTGGAACGGTTTTCCGTCATCCCACGTCCAATTTGGTTGATAAACTGACCAGTTTCGGCTATGTACCATTTTCAGTATTCCCTTGATAGTATTTACCTTAAGTTGAATTAAGAGGTGCTCTTTAAGATGTTTGTTTCGAATAAATTTTCCTGAGTCAATTTACATATCGAGCCATAACCTCAAAAAACTAAGTCCGAAAATTATGTCGGCTAAGCTTTTGTTTGCGGTTATAGCTCGATATGTTCGTCCGTCCTTTTCTTCTATGCAGAAACATTCACGGTTCCGTGTAGACTAATAGTCTAGTGCACTATTCACCACTAGTCTACATGAGCACTCATGCGTAATGTAAATAATTTGTTCTCTGCCACATGAGGATTTCTTTTTTTTTTTGGGCAAAGCTGTAAGCCTGCTGGAGTAAACAATTTCAGAATTGTTGTGTCACTTGTAGTTGTTTTTTTTTTTGTCTAAATCATGTTTAAGGCCGGTATGGAGTTCTTACGTAAATTCACATTTGGAAATTTACATTTACTGCTGTAGAGAATTATGTTTGCATAGCATACATACATATTCCTTTATTTTATTTTTTAATTTACAACACACAAAAACACTAAAAACTAATTACAACTTGCAAAAAATAAGAAATTTTAAAAATTCCGTGACCAAACAATTAATTGTATGAGCATGAATTTTTATTTCAGTTGACGGGCAAAGTCTCCACTTAAAGTTGTAACATCCCTGTAATAGACAATAAATGTCAAAAATTGTGTGTACTTTTTTTGAACTCCGTACTAGCAAACGGAAATTTCTTTAAGAAATTTACTAACCTGAATTTCCTTAAGTATTTTTACACACAGTTCTTATGGGAACGTGAATTTCCGTAAGAACTCCGTACCAATCTTAACTTTGACGTAACTTTGACGCTCGTATGTTTAATCGCCAATGCTAATTTGTTGAAGCCTAGTCTAAACTTGCCCAGTTTCTAGTTAAAATATCTCATTAAAACAATATAGAACATCAGTTAAGTATAACAGGTTTGTTATTTTAGCATCCTTCCCTTTGCTATATAAATATACAGACATACACACACACACACACATACATATATAAAATTTGAATATTGAATAAAAAAGTAACAAAACTTTAATCTATATAATAAAAAAATCTATAAGATTATAACAAACAATTTAACTCTAACCAAAACATGCATAATTTATATGTATGTATCTTAAAAAATACATGAACTCTGCTCCGGTACATATCTAATAATGCTATTAATACTTCTTTTGATACTACTACTGCTACTAATGGCAAAAAATAAAATTCAAATGCAACTTCCCAACAACTTTGTTTTATATAAACACGTAAATGTTATCAATGGTGTGAATTGTAACGGAAACAACACAACATATATTTATGAATTATCATCATGGCTACTTTAAATGAATAAAACTACAATTTACTATTTCTTTACAATAACACGCAAACTTCGTATGGTGCAAAATTTTTCACAACAACAACAACAACAACAACATAATTCCACCCACTTTTTACCAATGATGTCTACGAATTTTACCCTTTTTACGTATTTATACTCTCACAACTCACCTTAATAAAAAAAAACTCTATCATCTATTTCACCATAACACTAACCACATGTTATTTAGCAAATGATGTTGAAGATTCGACAGAATTTGAATTTGAAACAGCTGTTTATTATGGCGATTCAACGGTAAATCTTGGTGAACGTTTTTCAATTACATGCATTATACCCATAACAGATCCAATACGTTGGTTAAAAGATGACGAACCCATAACACGTCACAATTTACGACATGGTCGTGATGAACATTCATATGTTTTAAGTGAAAGTGCTATTGAGGGTGAGTAAAACTTAAGAAAATTAAAAGAAACAGAAAATGAACAACCGCCGTCTGTCTACCCATTGAAAGTTTTTTGTTATAATAACTTAATTTCAGTAGTTTAGCGTAGTTATATTTAATGCATAATTTTGTGTATAAGTGTTGGGTGTTTGGTTTTTATAGGCAGGGAACTTTAAATTGAAAAAAAAAATTATGTTTCAATATCCATTTTCAGACAGTCTTCGCAGTAAAGTATGTGACCTTACATTTCGCCACAGAAATACCTAATGGTGTTAAGTCGTACTAACGAATTGGCCAGCTAAAAGGTTAACTCCTTTCAATAGCATGTGGAACGGACTGACTATCTCACTTATAGTGCGTTTCCATATATTTGTTTTTGGTTACATGTTTTCCCATACATTTGTTATACAAATGAGCAAAACACCTCAAACAGCATGTCGAAATTCATCTGCAACAGTGTGTTTCCTCTATAACTACAAGTACAATTCCGGAACATCGAGTACACTTCTTCAGCACATGAAGAAAAAATAAAAAAGATGGGGGCTTAAGCCCTATATACTACGGCAGTAATCCGACCCATTATCACCTACGGATCGCTTGTCTGGTGGAGGGCAGTGCACAAGAGTAGGTACATATCTCTTTATTCTGGACAAAGTGGAAAGGATAGCATGTCTCGCAATTACTGGTGCATTGAGGTCAAATCCTCAGGGCAGCCTAGAGACAATGCTTCACTTAATTCTGCTTGATGTTAAGCGACTTAGAGCATGACCGTATGCAACCATTCTACGAAACCTAGAAGGAAAAGTTCTGGAAAAAAAAATTGACAGACTCGTCTCAGAGAACAGTGTAGATAGTCTGATCGTAATTAGGACCCTGAATTCAAAGGTAGTGAAATCCAAGTGTGTAGTGGTATGCATTTCAATAACTGACTTCGAATGATATACTCTCAATCAAGGCGAATTGATAACAGGTGGTGTTTATCAGCGCAGCTGACTGTTCAAGCAACTGCCAAACTTTCTTTATAAATTTGTTATTTAAATATATTGAAAACATTTTAATATACATTTGTTAATTTGTGTTGACAATTGCTTGAACAAAAAAGTTGCTTTGTTGTATCAGTTCACCGATGACTATACCTTATTGATCTACCTTGCTCTCAAGATAGTTTGGGTTCCAGGGTATGAAGGCATTCAGGGGAAAGAAATGGATACTAAATAAGCAACATCTAACTCGGCCTTAGATGTAACAGACTCATAAGGAAATTTGATATTATCTTAGCTGAGCTGTCAAATGAACTTAAAGAGTAGATACTAAAGAACACGGCACTTAGGTTGCTCGCAATTATCACTTGTAGAATATCCAAAGCTCTTTGGCCCTCACTTTGTAGAGTTAGGATAAAGTAACTTCTAACACTTGGAAGAAGGTCGCTAGCACTTCTAGTTGGGACACTGTACAATCAGACGTATATTGGGTCGTCTAGGCTGACCCTACCTACGGTGGTCACTGCAGGAGCTGTTTCGTCCAACATCTTCTCTGTCACTGGCTAACCTGTTAGGCTTTCTAAAAATTTTTGGGTGGTTCTCAGGAGCTAAATATCCCCTAACTTCGTAGCAATAAGTATATAGTGTCCTGGTCGTCACAATGGTCCTAATAAACTCCGAGTGTACTCGCTAGCATGCGGGCTGTCCATCTAACCTAATGGAAACGCTTCGAATATTTTGTTCAAAACAACTATTTTTACCCATAATGAAAACGAACTATCAAAGACAACTTGGCCAATAATACGGAAACGAACTATCAAAGACAACTTGGCCAATAATACGGAAACGAACTATCAAAGACAACTTGACCAATACATAAATAAATGATCAAATAAATAAATAAGCGCATCAAACGGTGTATATAATGGTGATTCGGCAATGACTTGTGGAAATTCTGCTGGTTAACATAATCATTTAACCAAGGCGAATTAATTTTACAATGTGGCAGCGCGGTTGCAACAAATGCAGCAATACAAAAGGATCAGTCATTTTTGGTATGCGATCAGGGGTGTTAAGTATGACGATTTTTTACGATATGACAAAAAACGATATGACATACTGTGTTGTCATATCGTAAGCTATTTACGATATGACAGCACTGAGAAAGCCATACACGGTTCATCGCTTTCTCAGTGTTGTCATATCGTAAAAAACTTACGATATGAAAACACAGTATGTCATATCGTTTCTTGTCATATCGTAAAAAATCGTCATACTTAACACCCCTGTATGCGATGAATGTCAAACTTCATAAAAAATATGAAGAGAATTTGCAAACAAAACAAAACAAGACTTATCATTAATACTGTTTGACCTCAATCGTACACCAGCGAATAGCATAAGGCGATTTTAATTCGCTCCTGCTGCAATTTACTAAAATTAATTCGCCTTGCTGTTTAACCAAAGGAACACACCAGTGAAAAAAATAATTACTTCTAGGTTTCCTGAATTCAGCCTTGTTTTTTTTAATTTTGAGCATTTTGCAAACATTGCTCTGGCGTGAGTCGTCAATTCATGGTGAATGATCAAACCAAAACAATGGAAACGCATGCCACAAAAATAGTGCTGCCAATTTTAAGTTCACGCTTCACAGATATTGATTTCTATAATTGTATAGTTGTAAAGGGTTCTTTAAAGTTAGGGCATTCATTCCGTTTCTTCTTGTTATAAAAGGTAGAAATCTTTTTAGGCAATATATACCAAGGGTTACAGCATCCATCACTCATAGTTCGCTTCTGTAAGCCAGGTTAGATAGTTAGATAGTTATGGTAGAGACCTCGTCTATATTAACTGAACACATTCCGACAAGCTTTAAGGTGGACTCAGCCATTTGTTTGAGACAAGGTTTATATCCGGACAAAATTTTGTGGACACGCAACACCATTTACTCATTACCGGAAAATCAAAGTTGCCACATGAAATAAACCTCTCACAAATTGTTTAACCAAATGAATAATGCATTGGAGAATAAATATTTAATAAGATAATCGCAAATCAACTAATGCTGAGTACACATTTGGCATTTTTTGTTGTCATTTTGTGGTGTCACATGGCCACCCACAGAAAAGTATCGGAAATGGCAAACATTGCCACTATTAGAGACTGTTGTGTTTGCTTGTGATGTCACGAAATGACATAATGTGTACTCAGCTTTATTGTCAACCTAATTGCAAATAAAAACTACATATAAAAAACTTTTTAGGAATAGAGTTTGAGAGCGACCTCCTTCTTTGGTGAGTTTACCTTGTTGATGTGTGTCTTGAGTACGTGCATGACCTATAGCTAATACACGTACAAAATACGAGCGTATTGCAAGTGAAAAATTAAAAATATTTGATTTTGCTTCAAGCATCGTCGGTCTGACGTATACAGATAAATTTTTGCTAACATTATTATAATGCAGGTCATGCATTTTGACGGTGAATATGTCGCTTAAAAGAAGTGTGGATGCCTTCTTGAACTGGGAGTCTACATTAGCTATGAACTTGGTATGAGCATCATGTGGAACATAGCATATGACTAATGTAGACCGCTCATGTCCATGTTTCATCCATGCTCTGACATCGATGCCCGGACATATTGCTGAGCATCGATGTTCGCCTTGAGATTCGCCGTCAACAACCATTTGCAATAGAAATAAAAGAGGCAGAACAAAATTGGTAAATGAGCCAGCTCTATTACACTACCACAAAATACTTTGATAAAGTAGATCATGGACATCGCACGTATACTCTACAACAAAGAAGTTGATTTTTGACAATTGCTCTACCGACGTCATATTTATGTGCAAACATCTCGATGGCTCGTGAAGACGTGGGGTAACGTCCATATGCAATGTCAAAGCAGTGTTTAAATAAATCAGTGACTCTGTACAACACTGCAAATCAATTGCATTGTCATTTTAAACTGAGCAACACTGTTGACGTTTAGGGACATTTAGGAAGATGTGGCATTGTCGCACTCCGAAGCAACATACGTTTAAGCTGCCATTACAATGTCTGAGTTTTCGTCTGATTTCAATATGTAAAAGTGAAATATCGTGTCTAATACACAATTTTTAATTTTTCGCCTGAACTCAGTTCAGAATAGAACCTATTCTATTTTCATCTAATATACAATAAGAGGGTTACCGATTTGTTACGTATTAGATAATTTATACTGAAAATTTTGTAGAAAGCGTTACTCTAAAAATAACGTTACGTAATATGTGAATTGCTCCAAACGGATCTTCTCAATTTAGCAATTTTTAAAAAAATTTCTGTCCCTTTTGAATCGCAAAAGTTACCATCACTGACACAGACATACGATATGCAAACAAAAAAGCAAATGATTTCTATCTCACACACTAAGGGCTAATAAATCAGTGCAAGTTAGTCTCTCTTTTTGGTCTAAAATGTGTTTAAACCAGCAAATCTATAAACCAGGTTTTAAACTCATAAAATTGCGCCCAACACTGACCATACGATTTTCGTCGATAGCCCGCTGCTTTCGTCGATAGACCAGTTTTTTTTGAAGTGATTTACTGCTGTTGAGTTTAAACTACATTTAGATTTCAGTTTAGTTTAAATAAACCAGCGTTTAAACGTTCACTAATTTATTAGAAGAGAAGTTAATTTATAAAATGCCCGGAAAAATTTCGTCCGAAACAAATGGACGAATCCACCATTTGAAGGTAGTTTCTTTTTAAGACCTTAACATTTTGATAGTCCAAACTAGGAAAATTTGTTTAACATATACATACATACATACATATGCATGCATGTATTTCTATAGGGAAATAAAATAGAAGAATAGGAAAACGTTCAACAAAAGTAATTAAACAAATGCTTTTTGGGATCCTTTTTTAAGATCTTCTCAAAACACAATTATAAATCAAACTTCTCTACTTCATTTTGCTGCCTGGATTAAAAAACACTACGCCTTTATACAAAATAGGCGAAAAGCACAAAATCGAAGCACACTTATCGGTACGCCATGCACTAAAAGTTCACGAAGGCAAATATCAATGTAATGATCTACACAGCAGTTATCATATGCTGCGTGTTCGAACTCCAACGATTGTTGCCCAAAAGCCTATGACCATTTCACCATTTCTTTTGCATCCGATTGGTGGTAGCAGCAATAATGATGATTCATCTAGACACTATTCAACTGAAGCTGGCTACGCAACTATACATGATTTGACATCAAGTCAAACGAACGATGATGACCTCTTTACACGTACCTGGGAACCAATCGATCCGGAATCTCCGGCACAAATTTTAACACTGCCAACAAAAAAACCAATAACAACGACAACAATAACAGGACATCATGGTAGCCATCATCATCATCACGACCATTTGCCACATGTACAACAAATGGAGCACGACATGAAGCACAAGTTATTTTATATAAATACAACAAACTTTGACGGAAATCCACTGGCCACCGATGCCAAACATCATAATCGAACAAAAATTGGTTTAGTTAATTTGGACTTGAATCCGCCACCAACACCACCACCATATTATACTACCGACTCGAAAAGAATGCCTTCAATATATTACGCCGCTACACCACCAAGTTTTCCACCACCTCGCACTACACCTCTAATGATAATTCCCCATCATACTTCACCACCAGCAGCTGCGCCAAATTCCTATCCTCATAACGTCCAGAATGCAAAATATCCTCAAACTCCCGATACTTCTATGACAGGATATACATATAAAACGCATGAGAGTTATCAGATTGGGACTGGCACAAGAGTTGAGCAGACACAACATCCTATACAAACCATACAGCCTCCTCCTTATTATACACAATATCCACCAACGCAACAGCAGTCTCAATTTAATACGATGGTATCGTTTCCATCGCATACAGGACCGGCGGCGGCCAGTTTTCCTGTACAAACTACTACGACTTTATACCAAAATCCTTTCCAGCCGGCTCCACCACAATATAATATACCCAATGTGCCCGGTAGCATCGTGGTAACGTCAGCACCAATTTTTGCCTCTTCATCAACACAGGGTGTAATGGTTGTACAACCGGGCCTGGGTTATGGTGGTGGCATGACATCAACCATAAGCTCGAGTTCAACACTTAGTAAACAAGAAATATCGAAAGCAAAGGGTGAGCTCTATAATTTTAGCTTTTATCGCTAAACAAATTTAAAGCAAATCACTTAAAATTCAGTCAATCGTTTTCTATCAGTTTCAATTCAAACTTTCCCTCTAAGCAACCATTAACGTTTTAGTCTCTATATTTTACTCACTTCATGTCTTCATAACTAAAAGCATTTATTTATCTTTTTTTTTTAATAGCCAATTAACTGCTAGCTAAAACAATTTAAAACTGCTCGCTCTTCTCATATCATCGCCTCTTCATCGATGATTATTTTCAAAAGTTCAACATTTCTCTTGCGTTGTTTTTTGTTTTTTAATAGAAACTCACCATGTTCACGTAATATTTTTCTGTTATATTTAAAATAATTCCATCATTCAATCAGATTAAGTGTTGTGCTAGCTCGTTCGTTGTTGTTCGTTCATGCGATCGTTGGTGTTCGTTTAAAACGTTCATTGTTATAAAACTCGTTCGTTCGTTTTTTATTTAACTTTCTTTTTCCTTTCTTTTCAATGACTGTTTTCAGTTAAGTCTCATTTACTTAATCAATTTTTTTTTTATTTTTTATATCACTTATTTTAAAAATTTTTATGTTCTCCTTACAAATGTTTTTATATAAAAAAATATTTATGTATATAAAATAATAAACATAAAATGTTTCAGTTTTATATTATTTTCCTTATTCAAATATTTTTAAAATATATGGCTTTATTCCGTAAACGGAGTCGATTTGAAATCGATAAATCTTAGTAAACAAACTCCACTAATAGAAAAAAAATTCAGTCTTTTTTTTTAATTTTCTATTATATAGAGCCTGAAATATTGTTTCTTAAACAAAATTATCGGATATGATTTTAAAAATACTAGGCCATTGTTAATTTTGGAAATCGCTCGATTTCAAATCGACTCGATTTACAAAACAGGGCCGATAGTAAATATTTCAAGTTGTAGTCAGAATTTGCAAAACATCATTTTAGTACTTGAAAGTTTCAAGATCAATGTCTTCAAGACTGTCAAATACCATGACTTTTGAGTTAAATAATGCAGAATTGTTCTTCATAGCGTTTTTTATCTTGTGTAAAAAAATTCATAGAAATATTTTAAATACACTCACTTCCTCATAGGAGAATATTATTTAATTTTTCCATTAAGACGTGATTGAGCTCGATTTCTGGCAAACCTGTTTTTTTATTTTGGGTTATTACGGTCTTGAAGTAAACGCTCTGATATGTATATGTGTGTGTATAGCTCACTTGTTGGATGTTTGTAAAAAATATATTAAAACATTCTGGCCAACCGGTCAAGATAAGTTTGTTTCAAATTGATTATTAGGCTACCGTTCGTAACATTTAATTCAGAAAGAATCGCATTCAATAGAGCCACCTGACAAGTAGTGATAAGCAAAATACACGTGAGCACTGACGATGGAAGTGTAGCGGTTTCCTCTGTTCTGCTGTGTACCAAGGCGAATTCATACTAGGTGGCCGCAAGAGCCCAGCTGTGTACGTAAATGTTTACACATTTGGTCTGTCAGCAGTGTTAATGTATCAACTTTTTTGACAGCCCAAATGTAAATTGTCCACGGCGAATTCTCTTGCGACTACCTGGTGTTGATCTACCCTGCTGTGTACGTTGAAAAATTAAATTGATTTTAATTTTTCCCTTGTTCCTTGCAATATTAATCATGGCCAATTCTTTTTGAATTAAAAGTTACGAACGTTCGCCTAATAATAATTTTGGATTCACAAGCAAATACGTTCGAAACAATCATACAAAGTTTTTACTAAATAACCCATAAAAGTTAGAGTTTGTGTGAAAATATGCGTCTTCCCAAACTGACCTGAATTTTTAAGTAATTCTTTATCCATATTCGTCAATTTGGATGTGAGATCGAATAAAATTAAACAATCAATTTTAAGGGCGAGTCTAGTGTTTGTATGTACACTTATCTATGAATATTTTTGATATCTTGCACTTTTGAAATCTTGCAAATTCTGACTGAAACCTGTGATTTTTTAACTTACACAGAAGATTATATGTATGTGTATAAATCATACATGAGTGTGTGTATTATAATATGGGATTAGTTAATTAGCACTAATAAACGTTCATAACGCTTAATATTTTTATAAATAGTACACACATGTTTTTTAAATATTTTACGAAATAAGCTTTTTTACTGTTAAGTTTATTTGAATTTACATAATATTTGAACGTTGGCAACATTGCTTAATGTCTTTTTTTATTAACGGTGCAAGGCGAATTGACAGGTGACGTTACTACTACAGCTGATTATTTTTTGGTCGTGTTGCTTAGACCGTATAAATGACAAATTCCATATCTATGCGTCGGAGGTATACTGCACTATGTCATTTTAGTAAACTTTTTAGTATGCAAGTTTTAATTTTATCAAACATATTGAACAACATTGAAATAGTGCTATATTTATTCGGCTATCTTTGGTTGTGACGTCATTGATACATGTTATAACGTATTCCCGGAAAGGCCTGAATGATGAGCTGAATTCAAAAATGTATGAATTATCCTTGTCACAGTAACGAGGTGAATTCATAACAAAGTGATGTCAGTGGCAAACTCAATTTGACATATAGTACGTTTATACGCACAACTTATTTGCAAATAAAACAGTAAATTGTTGCCACATAATTGTTTTATTTCGACTTATTAACTCACGAAAGCTATTCACGATTAACGGACTATTTGCGAATAAAATGTTTGAGGCTGCCACGCTTATAAATATGAGCTAATAAAAAACAATAGATAGATAAATATTGCACAAAAAACTTTGATAGAAGAAAATAATGGTAATTAAAATAAATAATTATTTGCTATTTTATACATTCCAAATACTTTTTTTTTTGCAAAATTACAGAAGTTTTCTATAGAAGTGTTTCCAAGTTTTCGTATTTTCGCTATGGCAAATAAGCAGTGAGTTCACTTATTAGCAAATAGTTTTATTTGCAAATAGTGCGCGCATAAACGTAGTCAATTCGCTTTGACCGCATACATGTTAAATTCCATATAAAAATGTAAGCAACAATTGTTTAAAATTTTTTTGAATGGAGTCCAAGCAAAAAGTAAATTGCATAATGCAAATTATAAAAGTGAATAAAAAGGAAAGGTTTAGTGCTGCTAACCTAAAATTTCAAAATTACGTTATCTTTAATTAAGTTGATCTGTTTTGTACATATTTATTGTCGTCAAAATATGTGTCAATAATTGTAAATAATTTTCATTAACAATTGTTGCTTCGTTTATAAGCACGTTTTATTTGGAAAGATGAACATAAAATGCTGACAAATACTTTTTTATTGTATATGGCAGCACATTACATTCTTATTTGCAATTAAGACGTGCTTATAAAAGAGGTAATTCTTTGCACGCATAGTGTAAACGTCGCCTGTAGAGGAATTCACTAACTTAAAGATTGCATAAAAGCCAATTTTATCAATTATTAGTAACGATTATGCGATTCACTAACTTCGTGTTAACATAAACTTTAATGTTTTACTTAGAAAGTAAAATATTAATTTGGGAAAAAGCACGATACAAAATTTAAATTAATGTAATTTAATAATTCCCAAAAAACTTTTAACAATTTATTTCAATTTGATAGCATGTGGCATCTCTGTTAAAATAAGCGAATAACACAAAAATGAATAGAAAATAAAACAATGAATTAGTTCCTGCCGAACAGTGGACACATTTTTTTAAAGGAATTTCTTTAATTTTGGGAAATAAAAGTTTAACGAAATGTTTTATTACATATGTATGTTTTAATAATAGAAATATGTATTGTTATTTACACCTTAAAGTTTTTATATGTTTGTATATTGTTTTAGATCAATAACTTGAGTTGTTGGCCGAAGGGTACGGGCTTCCACTGAACAGCTGACTTTTCTTTCAGTAGCAACACAACAAACATTATTGCCGTTTAGTTAACAGCAGCGCCAATGGTTTAATAGGGAATTCACAACACCGTATGAATTTATAAAAGGTTGTAGCATTTCTATAACGAAGAATAGCGTATTACAGCACGTTTACAACTGATAATGCTGTCTTGACAATAAATAATACGTATTAGTTGTTAAAAACGCTGATAATTGTCTTCGTGACGTAGGCGTCCAGACAATAATTATGATGATTAATTTAAAAATACCAGAAATTCCGTGTTTTGCGAGAGCTTTGTAAGTTAAAAGTTAAAAAAGTGAAGAAAATATTAAAATTACAAGTTTTTCTTTTTGAACATTTCAGTTTATTCACCAAAATTCAAATTATCGGCATACATCAAATCATTGTCCGATTTACTGTCTTCAAACTATTCAAGACAGTAGTGAAGACAATTGAGAAAGTGTGTATTTATTAGTGAAAAAAATGTTATTGCCAAGTCAGCATTGTCTAGTGTAAACATTGAGTTAAAGCATGAGTTGTGGAAATTTAGCTTGACCAGGTGGCATCGCCACGAGAGCTGATAATTTTTGTTCTACTTTTTTCGTGTCAGAGACTGTCAAAACCTATACATAAAAGTCTCTGCTTAAATTTTAAAAGATTTTCTTCATACTTCATATAGAGCTTGACAGCGTCAGACACGAAAAATTACCTGGGGTTTTTTATTGCTGTATTTGTTGCCCTAGCACTGCCACCGCCTTGATTGAAATTTATTAAAAATCTTGCTTAGGTCAATTCAAATGGAAAAATGTACATACTCATGTACATATAACAATTAATATCTTTTCAAAAATAATAATATTTTGGACTCGAAAAAAGAGTTAGCTATTGGTTTGCCACCACCTCTTATGAATTCCTCATGTAAACGTTAATAAAGGCCACTAACCATAAAGTTCACTAAACTTTGTTTACTTTCTTAAAATATTTCCTTAAGCGGCCCGCCAACTTGCAATATAATTGTGCAATTTTTGTAAAATAATAATATCGCCAATGTGTATGTCATATTCGAAGGTGGCACAATATAATGGAAAAATCAAATTACTTTGATGTTTATTGTACAATCAAGAAAATTGTGTAATGTGTTCACAACATTGTTCAGTGTTGTGTTTACTTTTTCACTGTCAGAAAAATTGGTCAATATTTTGTTTGAAAATATTGTGGCATTTATTGCATAGTATAGGTCAAAACGACAATAATGGATGGGCTGCTTTAAACACGTTAAACTACAGCAGTGTGATAATAGTATAAAAGTGTTAATGAAGAGCAGTCGACAATTTTGTTGTTAATTTGCTAATCGATTGGATTATTGTTAAAATAAGTTAGTTAGTGAATCGGTCTACTGAGCTGTCATAGTCATCTGATATGAATTCGCATTGCTTGTTAGTTTTTTTTTTTTTACCAAAAGAAAATGTCATCCACTCTATAGACAGGATATTAGCTCGAATTTAGACGGTGACTTTTTTCAATTCTTTTTTGGAGTGTTATTTAAAGTCATACAAATGTTACAATAAAATAAAGCGATAAAGTTACATATGATTCTTATAAAAAATTAAACGCTGTAAAGTATGAACTATTTTCACAGCGATTTTTCTAACAAGCAAATCATTATTAAAGTGCTGCATGTACATACACACAATGCCTACGTTGAACACGTCTAAAAATTATTCAAAAACACTGAATGCTTTTCATATAAATTTTCTATACATTTTGAACGAACGCATTGTATAAACAGCTCTTGAGACCTCACAGTAGGCAACATATTAAGAAAAAAATAATTAAACTAACACTAATTAAGTACTTTTCAGATTTTGGCATTGTTGCTAAAAAAACAACAACAAAATATTTCCCTTACCCTGGAATTTTTCAGTGATGTCAATATGATGTCACAATGTCAAATACACTTTATGACACATCACAAACTAAAGGCATTACTCATAATATTTATTCAGTAAGATTTTATTTAATTTTAGTCAAAATGTATAGAAAAAAAGTAAATACACATTCCAATACATATAAGTGTGAATATTTGTAATTATAAAACATTAAAAAAAATTAAGTGGACGACTACATAGCAAGAATGTATACATATGTACATATGTATGTGTATAATATTTATTTGAGCATTTTTTACTAACTATTAACTATACGTATTGGTAACTTTATATTATATTGTACAGGTTTCACTCCAAGTTGAATTGAAAAAAGACACACTATTTGAATACAAATTTTTTTAAAATTAAATTTCATTATTAAATATCTTTTTAGTTTCTGTAATATATTAAAATATATATATGCTGTGAAAATGTATTATCTCTATGTAATCAAATTATGCTTTTACACCCTTCCTAAAGTTTCTTTTTCCATAAGTACCTATGTATAATTTGGATATTTATTTTCATTCATATATTTGTTTTAAGGACCATTATTACAACTTTCCGTTAAAATGTATGATAGTAAAAGATAAAAATTTTCGTTATCACAAGCTCCCTGTAAAATAAAACTTGTATTTTTGAAAATATGGCAGTACCAGAGCAAAAACCAATTACTTTTGACAAAGTAATTTGCATAGTGGCAACGATGTGCTTTTATTTGACATTTGTTTACTTACAGCAGTGATGTTATATGTAGGGAAAAATCCCTATTCGTAGGGATTTTTGTCGAAAAAAAATGACCGTAGGGAAAAAAAGGACAGATTTTTTTTCAAATCATTAAAATGTAGGGATTTTTTTAGAAATGCTAGCTTTTTCGTTATTTTAATACAGGATTTTTAGATTTTGGCTGATTTCGGTCCATTATGGCTAACAATTTTTGTAATTGCATGAACTATTCAGTAAAATTATAAAACTATGGATTTGTTTTATTATATTTGGTACATAAAAGCTTCCGAAATGACAAAAATTGGTTAAAAAAGTTTAAAAGTTTATAAAATTTTTAGTTTGATCCATTATAACTCCGTAATTTTTTATCCGATCAAAGCCAATTAGGCAATATTCGATGCGTAATTTAGTAGATATCTCACTCATTTTATTCGAAGAAGCCTTTGAGTCTGTGTGGCGGTTTAAAGACGAGTGTGCATCGAAAAACAAATGTACCGTCGTTATCTGGACAATGACCGAAAAGATTTTTTCGTGTTTACACATCCTAATTAGTAATACCTTTAAAAAATGCATTAGAAAATTTTAAACTTTCCAAAAAATATGTGATGATCGCGATAAAAAGGGAATTCGTCTTCCGTAGGACGAAAGTTAGATAAAATTCTGAAAATAGTGCAATATTTTTACCTCGAAATTCTAAAAATTTGTATAACCACTTTAAATAAATTTTATATATCAATGGCTTAACATGAAAAAGGCGTATCTCGATTTTTCGAAATCGCGTTTTTAACGTTTTATAGTAGTCAACGTGTCATTACATCCTTCTTAAAGAACTAAGAAAGTTGCAGCTCAGTTTTTTTCCTTCTCCTGTAAAATATCGAAAATTCGAGACAAGCTTGTTTCGTATTAAGCCACATACGTATATGTACATTAAACACAAAGGGGCTTATTTGCATTCATATATTATCATCAAGGTGAATTAATTTTATCAGGTGGTGCTGATTCTAAAACAACTACAACATTACAATAACATTTGACAGCTCAGCCTCTATGTCAACGTATACAAATTTTGACATACCAGCATCTAATTTGCGGAAAAAAGTAGAACAGCTGTGCTTATAATATCACCTGTATAAATCCACCTTGATTATCATTTGAAAGTAGTAGGGATTTTTGTAAAGATAATTTTTTGGGCGCGTAGGGAAAAGTAGGGATTTTTTTTGGGCTGCGTAAAGACTTTTCAAAAAAGTATATAACATCACTGACTTACAGCAACAAACATGCAGCCAATTTTTTTTAATTTTGCATTTGCTTTACTTTTTATTTGCGTTAAAAATCATTCAAATAGACAAATCATAAATAAATTATATTTATAATATATAATAGAAAATATGGCAGTTTCAAGTTCATAAACCATACATTAAAAGTTAAAGGTAAGATGGAGTTTCCTTTAGCTTATCGCTAAAGTAACTTAAAGTATACTTATAATAATGAAAAACGACTTATCTGTCCGATAACATCTTAACTTTAGCTATTGGCAAGTTGTAATAATTTCCCTAAGAAAACTTTGTTTGACATTTTCGTTAGATAGCCTGTATGTAATTTGTATAGTTGTGCTGCTCCTGAAGGAACTAGTTCAATTGAATCATTAATTTAATTGATCGAAGTGCAGCACTCAGTATAGTGAGAAAATAAGCAAAAAATAATCACCTGAACTGTCGACAGCGTTGTCAACTTTTAGATTGCAAAAACACTGAAACAAGGAAAAAACGTGTAATTTTTGAAAAAAGTACCAAATTTTATTTTATTTTTTCGGTTTAGTAAAAAAAAATTCCTATATACCTAGAGTAAATTCAAAGAATTTCGACGTGGCCTGGGGGCAAATCACGGCATTCGATTTCGATCGAAATTTACATATAAAATGTATTGAAATTTCGAATGATATCGAATGCCGCAATTCGCCCCCTGGATTCTTACCCTGTCCGATTATAATGAAATTCGACATATGTATATGTAAATTCTACTCTTAAGTTTGGCGCAAGAACTAGTACGATACCTTTTATGGCTCCAATGGCTCTTGTGGCCGAGATTGGCAAGTTTAGACGGCTATAAAATATAAACCATAAAAAGTGTTAAACTAATTCGTACGCCATGTGATGCGCACCTAAGAGTAGAATATATATGTGTAATTTCGTTGAATTCGGAAAGGGTAAAAGTATAAACTGGTTTTTGTGTCGAAAATTTTTTAAATTAAAGTGCCAAGCAAACGAAATTCGTACAAAAATAATTTTCTATATGGGGTTTGACGCTTTTAAAAGACAAAAGATAAAGCACAGTTTTTTTTATTCTTCTGCAAGAGTGCAAAAAAAGTATCTTTACTCTACATCTCCACGTAACAATATTTATTGTGTCAATTCGCGACTTCATTGGTGGTTTAGCTCATATGCCAAACAGTCGGAATGGAGAAAAAGGACAAAGAAGATTTACCTGAAGTTTTCTCAAAATGTGCCCGATAGATTTTTTTTTGGTATTTTCACCACTGCTTTCGGCATATGTTTGGAAGAAAAATGTAAATTTTTGTGAACTTTCATGAATGCAGTTAGAAGTTAATATGGTTTTATGGTGCTGCAATTAGCCACTTTTTTTTATTTTTAAAAAGTAGCTTTTTGTGCTCCATGTGTATACTAACTGCTGTATATTGACTAACTTGTTATTGAGATGAAATTTCCTAAAATTGATGATATGGAGCAGAATGAATGCTTGATATCTCAGAAACCAGAAACAATTTCGCGAAACAGATTTCGGATTCTGAAAGATGATATTTAAAATATATGTACCTTATATCTAACTCAATTTTTTTTTACAAATAGTCGGTGAGCCGAAACAGCATGTGGTCGCGAATTGCCAAGCTTCATATAAAAAATACAACCTTAAAAAATGTAATTTTCAATACGGAGTTTAATAATTGCTGGCAATAAAAATTGCTACGTGGAGACGTAGGGTCAGGAAATAGTTGCATTAAGAAAGAATTTTACACTTGAAAAAAAATTTTTTAGGTAAAGAAATTAATTTTTGAATTTTAGGCTTAAGCTGCCCACCCACTTGCAATATAATTGTGCAATTTTTCGTATTGTACAATAATATCGCCAATGTGTATGTCATATTCGAAGATGACACAAATATTGGCTAAAATCAAAATGCCTTTGATTTTTATTGTACAATAAGGAAAAGTGTGTAATATGGTGGCAACATTGTTCAGTGTTATATTTACTTTTTCACTGTCAGGAGAATTGGGCAATATTTTCATTGAAAATATTGTGACATTTATTGCATAGTATAGGTCAGAACGACAATAATATGTACAATACATATGCAATAATATTGTATAATGGATGGGCCGCTTTAGTGCCACCGTCACACTATCTTTAAAAATGTGCGGTGCGAAAAGCACCGAGTTGACAACGCTGGCTGTCGATGATGTCTTGTATGAATTCGCCTTGTGAAAGACTTGTGTCAGGGATGGCAAATGAGATTTTAAAATTGTAGCAATTGTAATCTAGAATTGTACTTTTTTGAGCATAATTGTACCAAAACAGATTTTAGAAAACAGGAAGATTTTTTAAGTACAGAAAATATATTACTTTTCTGGACATATATTTGTAGCAAAAGGGAAACTGTACTTAAGTCTGATTTAGCTATTACAATTTCTAATCTAAAATAGCTCACATTCTAGCTATTGGAACATAGTTTCAATAAAATTCCGAAAAATTTACCTCTACTACAATGCAAATAAATTTATAAAAATTAAATTTTTCCAGGCACTAATATGTATCACGATCATTAAGAGCATGAAATTATAGGGACGTTTTGTAAGCTAACCTTATTTGACAACATTTAAGTCAAACTTTGTTTTCAATACTTCGCAAAATTAAAATTTAATTCAGATAAAAGTGATAATGTACGAGGGGACGAAAAGAATAAAATATTTTATCGCAATAAAAGTACTGCAATAAGGAGGTTTTTTAAAAAAATAGAAAAATTATTAATTGTACTAAATAAGCCATTGGTGTACCATTGTACTTTTAAAATCCAAATTGTACCAAAAATGGTACAATTGTACCAACTTTGCCATCCCTGACTTGTGTTATATTTGACAGTGTTAATGCACTTAAAAAATTAAAGCACTTAAGTCGACTTAAGAAAATTCCGCATTTGTATTAACATTAAATACAGATTTTTAATGCGCGTCTTAATTAATGTTATAAAATTATAGCTTATCCCTATTTTTCCTATTTGCGACTGATCAGCAATGAATTTCAAATATGTACGTCGAAAAAGGAAAAAACTCAATATGAAACTGTAATCAAAATCATTTAGTTATACTTAATTTTCTTTTTTCTTAAAGCGCAAACACAAAAAGTTTTGTTTAGCACTTTGACAGACTTATTCCATATAAAACCAACAAAAAAAAATCAAGATTTTTGGACCGACCCCCTCCCCAAACTCGGTATGGTAGATTAAGTCTTGTACAAGGTATATTGAACAGGTACCACTACAAGAACAGCTGTTTTAGTAAATTTGAGAATGTGTGCGTCACACTGACAATAGATTTTGACAGATGTCTGGGAGTTTTCTATCAACAACGGGCATGTGTTAGTAAATTTGAGAGAGCTTATGAATGTGTGTTTGACATATTTCTGGGGTATTTGTACCAACAAAATACATGTGTTTTTTGGTGTTGTATTTGTTTTAGTTATGGTGGTACCTGTAATGAATATGCCTTGGTCTTGTACAACTAAAATTTCACCAAAACATTAGAAGAATATTTCCAGTTGTTCCCAAATAATGATGCATTTAATGTAACTAAAAAATTTATTAATTTTTTTACTCTGTTTAAAAGTTTTATTAATAACGCAGGAACCTGTAAGAGTACCACATAAAGATTTGGCGACGACATAGTGGAAGAGTTAAGCATTAATATATATATTTTTTTAAAATTTAAAAAAAAATTTTTTTAGTTACAGCATCATGAATAGCGGATTTCTGATATATTGTCCGATTAATATCGCACTACTCTGCACATTATCCGAAGGTAATTTAATTTCCTTTGAGACATTTATCATAATAGTCTGCACATTTTCTGATCTACGTCTTACGACTTTTAGCAGTTACTTCTGCACATTGTGTGATTTTAGTTTTCGTAATAATTCTCATTTATCTCTTGGAAGTATGTGCACAAATATATGACTTTATAAACTTGTAAAATATGTTTAAATGTTTTCTGATGAGCTGGCATAAGCAGCAGAACAATTCATGAAGAATAATAAGAGACAATTATAAATAAATAATAAATTTACTGAAATAGGTTTTAGTCGGAAATTATTATTATTCGGCTTAAGTTCAATAATTGAATTAATGTAAATTCAAATAATTTTTTAAGAGTGGGATATTAGAATATCTAATCAGACTAGCGGAATGGATTAGTACTATTAATTTCGACACCCGCCACATTGTCATCATCAGCCTCGTTTGTTCACTTTTACCACGTTTGATCGTGGATACTAGTATTAAGGAAACATCAGCTATTTAACCAAATTTTATGACGAAATAGAATATGAGTATCTCTGTATTCGTTTTTATTAATATGGTAAGCAGGAAGTTTCACCTCTTATTATTTATACCTATTTTCCAACTCGTTATTTTATTTTTGGTTTTGCTTTTACGTAAGCTCCGCCTACGATCAATCAAAAATAATATTTTTTTAATTTTAGACTCCGACTTTTCTCCGACGTTAATACGACAGGATGTAAAAAGTATCAGATAAATCGGAAAATATTCTGATATTTTGTCAGAAATTTTTTTTTTGATGTTTTGTCATATATTCCTTTAGAATTTTCGTACAGAATTCTCTTAGACATTTCGGTATATTTTTTAGATTTTCCGCAGACAAAGAGGTCCAGTTTCTTGTTAACCACTCATATGATTTTCGGTACGTTTTCTGACCTACTTCGGATACGAATTCGGCATCTTGAGCAGACTTTCTGGCCGACTTCGGACCGAAATCGGCGACAATTGTTTGCTCGAAAGTATGTTTTGTTATGTGTGTATGTATACAGCAATTATTTCTACTATTTTCACTTTTGTTTTGTACATACATAAGCATGTATATTAGGGCGTTTTTCTCAACAGGCGTGTAGCAAAAACGAAATCTACGCAAAATTGTAAGAAAATTACCCTAAGATACTAGGGGTCTAAAATCAAAACCTAGCTCCCGCCGAGAGGCATCAAAATTCAAGTTTTTCATTGGGTAAAAACATTTATAACCAAACAATATAAGTAAAATCTTAGGCCTAACCCTTCTGATTTTGATGAAATTTTTTACGAATGATGCCTTTGGCATAACTACCATTAATGCAAAATCTTGACTCCCTATATATTCTGGTTCGCGAAATATAGCGACTTGAGTAAATTTTTTTTTAATTTTCTAATTTTCAAGTCGCTATATTTCGCGAAACAGAATGTATAATAAGTCAAGATTTTGCATTAATCGTAATTATGCTAGAGACATCACTCGTAATAAATTTGATCAAAATCGGAAGGGGTAAAGTATAAAATTTTACTTATATTGTTTGGTTATATATGTTTTTACGCAATAAAAAGCTTAAATTTTGATGCCTCTCGGCGGGAGCTAGGTTTTCATTTTAGACGCCTACTTCCTTTGGGTAATTTGCTTAGAATTTTGCGTAGAGTTCGTTTTTGCTAGACGCCTTTCACTTTTTTTCTCACCCGAACAATTTGACCCACCCTAATGTACATGCATACATACATGTGTATATTTTAGGATTAAAGATTTATTGGAAACAATTCCCAAAATATTTTTTTAAATTTTTTTTGCCACGCCCCTGGATACGGCCCTTTTATTTTTTTGTAGTGCGATCATAACATAATATCGTTGTTCATGGCTTGACTATAGCTACATTTTTGCTTTGCTAAATTTTTAATCCGACATCAAATTCAGGGCGGTACCTGTGACATCTCGAATCCTTCCCCCCAAATGTAAAATTTTTTGCACGTGGCAAGAAAGCTCTCCTGAAACTTAGTATGTCTATATTTTAATATTCTCACTTTTATGCCACGCCCCGAAGGTAAGCCCCCTTTTCTTTTTCAAATACATACTACATAAAACCAGGTGAAACAAAATAAAATAAAAAATTACATCGTAGAATGAAGGGTACATCAATGACGTTTCTATGACTGTAAAAAAATATTTTTATTATTCTAAGGAGTGACTGGTGCAAATTTGTTTTGTTTTATATATTGATCGACCGGGCTTAAATGCAATATATATATATATATATATATATATATATATATATATATATATATATATATATATATATATATATATATATATATATATATATATATATATATATATATATATATATATATATATATATATATATATATATATATATATATATATATATATATATATATATATATATATATATATATATATATATATATATATATATATATATATATATATATATATATATATATATATATATATATATATATATATATATATATATATATATATATATATATATATATATATATATATATATATATATATATATATATATATATATATATATATATATATATATATATATATATATATATATATATATATATATATATATATATATATATATATATATATATATATATATATATATATATATATATATATATATATATATATATATATATATATATATATATATATATATATATATATATATATATATATATATATATATATATATATATATATATATATATATATATATATATATATATATATATATATATATATATATATATATATATATATATATATATATATATATATATATATATATATATATATATATATATATAATGGGTGATTTTATAAGAACTATCGGAAAGTATGAAATATTTATTTGGATCGATAGTTGGGTCGATATAATTTAATGTTTGAAGATTATTTCATGCAAATGTTGGCCGCGGCTGCGCCTCAAATGGTCCATCCGCTTAGTCCAATTTTGGCATACTCTTTTTAACATTTCGGCCGGTATCTCACGAATAATGTTGGCAATGTTGGCTTCCAGTGCGTCAATCGAAGCGGGCTTGTCGCTATAGACATTAGCCTTAACATAGCCCCACAAAAAATAGTCTAGAGGCGTTAAATCGCACGATCTGGGCGGCCAATTGACTGGTCCCAAGCGTGAAATAAACTGTTCACCGAACTCGCCTCTCAATTGGTCCATTGTTTCGCGTGCTGTGTGGCATGTGGCACCGTCTTGTTGAAACCACATGTCATGCAAGTCAAGCTCTTCCATTTTGGGCAGAAACAAGTTTGTTATCATCGCACGGTAGCGCTCACCATTCACAGTAACGTTGTGATTCGCATCATCTTTGAAGAAATACGGCCCAATGATGCCGCCAGCCCATAATCCGCACCAAACGGTTGTTTTTTGTGGATGCATTGGTAGCTCTTGCAATGCTTCTGGCTGCTCTTCACTCCAAATACGGCAGTTTTGCTTGTTCACGTATCCATTCAACCAGAAATGAGCCTCGTCGCTGAACACAATTCTTCGATAAAAAACTTTCTTAACAGAGCACGCATTTTGGTAATAAAATTCAATAATTTGCAAGCGTTGTTCGTTTGTAAGACGATTCATGATTCAATTATAGACCAAACTGAAGATGTTTGACAGTGACGCAAGATACAAAACGTGCGTGAGCTGTCAAAACTAGTGTTGCCAAAAAGATAATAGCAAAAAAATCACTCGTTATATATATATATATATATATATATATATATATATATATATATATATATATATATATATATATATATATATATATATATATATATATATATATATATATATATATATATATATATATATATATATATATATATATATATATATATATATATATATATATATATATATATATATATATATATATATATATATATATATATATATATATATATATATATATATATATATATATATATATATATATATATATATATATATATATATATATATATATATATATATATATATATATATATATATATATATATATATATATATATATATATATATATATATATATATATATATATATATATATATATATATATATATATATATATATATATATATATATATATATAAATATATATATATATATATGAAAATAAAAAATGGGGCTTACTACTGGGGCGTGGCATAAAAGTGAGTATATTAAAAGCTAGATATAATTACTTCTAGAAGGGCTTTCTTGTCATGTGCAAAAAAGTGGTCATAAGAGGGGAAGGATCCGAGATAACATAAGTGGCGCCCTCCTGAATTTGATGTCGGATTAAAAAGTCATAAAAGGCGAAAATGAAGCCATACTCAAGCCATGAATAACGATATGCAATATGTTATTATTGAACCAGAAATGGCAACGCAGTGTACAAAAAAACTAAATGGGCGGTATACAGGGGAGTGGCAAAATATAAAAAAAATATTTCTGGAATTTTTTTCAACTAATCTTTGATCCTAGGTTGTGACTGGCTCAACTTTTTTATTTTGTATAAACGGCGAACAACTTTATTGTACATACTTAGAGAATTCACAATGTGTATCTTAAAATTTCGAAATAGAAATATCGTTACACCTTAAAATTTAATTGTGAGCACCGATACAAAGCACAGCATATTAAAGTAATAAAAGTAACGACGAAGTTTGCCCAGTATTTCTCACTATTTACATGTATAGAACACGAACTCAAAATACACAACAAACAAGACAACAACACAAGCACGATAGTGCTTGGTATCTATCAATATGCCAAAGAAACACCAATACACCTAAACCACACACAAACTCTTTATTTAAAATATTGCCGCATTGAAAAAAACATGCTTCTTGGACGTTTAGTCCAAGAAGCATGTAGTAAATTTCAAAACAAAAACAACAAATTTGGCAACTCATAATAAAAGACTAAAATTGAAACGTCGTTATATTAAGACACATTTTAGAACGCTGTTGTGAATTCCCTAACTGTATTCGAAAAAAGAAAGAACTTAATATGTCTAAGAAAAACATGCTCGATGCATACCTCTAGTATATACATTATTGATTCTCATTCTATTTAAGCCCAATTCACACATTTTATTTAAACAAAATTTTTGTCCGGAAAAATTCATTTTATATATAGCTTGACATCTCTCTTTGGAAGAGAACGTCAAGCTACATATGAATTAAATTTTGTCCGGACAAAAGTTTTGTTCAGACAACAACTGGCTGAATTCAGCTCTAAACAGAAAAAATGTCTTGAATTAGTTTATTAATAAGATTATTTCGAACGTATTTGCTTGTGAATCCAAATGGATTATTAGGCTAAGGTTCGTAACGTTATATGTATTCAGAAAGAATTGGGCATGATTAATATTCCAAGGAACAAGGGAAAAATTAACATAAACTTAATTTTTCAACGTACACAGCAGAACGGAGTAGCGCTACTTTCGGAAGCCGCTACACTTCCAGTACCAGTGCTCATGTGTATTTGGCGTATCACCACTTGTCAGGTGATCTGTTGAATGTGATTTCAATTCTTATATATACAAGTTTTTCGTGAAAATTGAATACGAGGATTAAATCACTTAAGTTGACATTAAACTTTACTTTCCCAGTGTTGCCGTTGGAATCAGTTTTAAGAATAGTTTGGAAAAATTATTACATGCTTAACTTTTTCAATCAAACAGAAAACAGAAAGCAGAAAGGTAACATTTCAATTACTTGTGTGTACATAACCTGAAACACCTACAACATTTACATATACATAAGTACATACGAGTACATACATACATAAATTTATTTGACATTAATTCTTTATAATTTTATTTTGCAATCTAAGCTAGTCATTTATTTTTTTTAAGCTTAAG
The DNA here is from genome assembly GCA_956483635.1 of Panzeria rudis. Classification (NCBI taxonomy): domain Eukaryota; kingdom Metazoa; phylum Arthropoda; class Insecta; order Diptera; family Tachinidae; genus Panzeria; species Panzeria rudis. Next base: position 110,615,387 of record OY101449.1, read on the forward strand.
TTAAAATTAGAAAATTCTATGTATATTTATGCCTTTACTTAATTTTATTAGAATTTATATAAACAAATCTTATTTTTTTCTCTATAGATTCATTGCTATAGTATTTATATACAGCTTCATTTATAATTTTATTATATAATAATCATCATTAAAATTCGGCTCATGTAGTAATTTTTTGTATACAAGTTGATATAAAAATTTTAAAATTAAAGTTGTTGCCATGTTTTTACTATAATTCTATTCCTCTATGTTTGGTTTAAAATTCTTTCCTTGCTTTTATATTAACTAATTTTTTGTCTTATTTGTTTGTTTTGTTGTTTACAGAAGCAGAATTTTTGGTGCCAAACTATGATAATGTAGAACGTCAGCTAAAAGTCTATGAAATTCGTAGTCCATTAGTACTTAGCTGTGATATCAGTGATCCCAGTGTGACGACTGAGTTAACATGGTAAGTAAAAAAATTATATACATACATATTTTATAACTTGTAGGGACCTTTTATCTTAATCATTAACAAATACTAATACTCAGTTTATCGATGTCGAAGGAATTTTAGCCTTCGTACAATTTCATTTAAAATAAAAACAAATTCTAAAATTAAGTTTTTGTTTTAAATGTAATTGTAAGAATGAAAGAATTTCTTCGAAATCCATAAACAGGCAGTAAAATCGTTTTGTTTTTGCACTCAGTAATGCCAGATGTGCGAAATTTTCCCTTGTAAGAAAAAAGGACAGATTTTTTTATATGTATTAAGCAAAATGTAGCGAATTTTTAAAATCTTTTGTTAGTTTCATCAATTTATCTCTTATAAATCTTCAGGCCCGGATGGCCTTCTACAAAAGCGGCGAGATTATATTTTTGCCCAACTTTTCAGAATTTTCATATCTAACCTATTGGCATGCTATATGCCAAAGGCTTTTCGTGGAGTTGAAATGGTTTTTACACCGAAGGTTAACGGTAAATCTGAGCGGTGGCATTCAGTAACGTCCATAGAAATAATGTCCATGGACAAATGGCCTTTTATGGCTTTATAGAAGCGAACGGAAACGCTCTAGATAGAAAAGGAGTTCCGAAAATTATTAAGAATTGGACTTTTGAAGTTTTCTCATACAGGGTTGCTGAGTTAAACCTGTGTAGAACATCGAGGATCATAAGGGCAACTGGAAGCTGTCCATGAGACGGCGTTCTATCGCCTCTGTTAGCTAAACAGTCAGCTCGTCCCATGACAGCTCCCTGCCTGCCTATCTGACATCATACAAACGCTAATACTAAGGATGGCGTAGACTTCCGTCGGAAGAATCGTAGGATATTTGTCCATGGGAATGGACCTTTGAAAACTAGGATCGTAACTCCCTGCCGCCGCATACGAGTACCAACTTTCATGTTTGATTCGTCTGCGAACCAAATTAACATTTTCGTACAATGGTTCAACCCAAGAATGATAGAATACAAGATTTCGATATGCGCATGATTTCCCGTTAGATGGCGTTGTTGGTGCTTTTCAAAAGGTTGCCAAGTTAATGTGTCCTTAAGCCAATATAATTTTTTTTAAACAATGCATGCAATTTTGTGGCACCCCTGCAATAGTTGAAATTTATTAACCAATGGGAACGCAGCTAGTGACGTCATTGGCGATACATGCGCAGAAAATTTCAATTTTATGCGCGGGATGTCGTAATCTTGTATTCTATCATTCTTGGGTTTAACCATTGGCTTCTTTCTCCTTCATTATAATGTGCAAAGGCGGAATGTGCAAAATAGCAACCATGGCATGCATATCTTGTACAGGTTTTCATAGCCCCAGTGATCAAAATACATATTAGGTCATGTACGAGTAGAGTTCTGTGTCACCTTATTGATGCGAAGCATTATATAATCTGTCAAGCATTTGCATTGGCATTTGTCTAAATTTATGAAATCATATAAAATGCTTTCATGATATTTTATATTGCTTTTTGGGCTTTGCATATTTTTAATTATATATGTTAATTCATCCTCCAAATTTTTGTCCGCGTCTTCAAAGTCTAGTTATTGATCGGTATCTTAAGGTAAGTCCTCCTCTTTATCGAATAGGCATGTTTTTGTAAATGTTGCCATACCCAAAAAACATCTCTTTTACACTAAAAAGTATTTAAGAAAATCAACAGAAAAAGATCGTCTAAGTTTTAATATGGTAAAAACAAATTTTATTTGCAAAATATACATATAAATCGAAAAGTATTCGACTGAGCCGGTTTTGTTTTAATAAAAAAAATCGAACTATTCGACATTCGAAAAATCAACATTTTTAAAAAACCGATAACCGTATTGCGGAAAACCCGATTGAAAAGTCAATCACTCTTGCACTTATGTCAGGGATGCTGACACCAGATGATATGATGGTGCAATCATCGGCGTATGACACCAGCGAGACTTCCTGAGGTGGGAATTGCGGCAAGATAAATATTGTAGAGCATAGGTGATAGTACTACTCAATGTGGTACACCCATTTTATCTTGCGGTAACTTGAATTTTTTTATTAGGACCATTAGCGATTTCAGTCATTCATCAAATTCAAAGCCGTTGTGATCCTATGTGCTTTCCCTGAAGCCAAGTTGCTACGTCACAAGCGGGAAGTTCTCGAAAACCTCTGCTATGGGTGAAAATAAAATTGGGAGATAGGGGTCCCCTTGGGTAGCGGGTTTGTCAGATTTCATAACGGGGATGAACCCTGCAACCTTGTAGATATCTGGAGTCACCAGGAACTCCAATGCTACTTTGCCGAGTTTTTTCAACAGTAACATTTAAATACCATGAGGATCCAAGAGCTTTAGAAAGTTAAACTTTGGAGATCACGCTCTCTACTTCACTGGGAGTGAGGGAGGGGGACTCGCCTTTGAGACTCTCGGCTCTACGGGCTATAGATATTTTGACACGACACTAAAATAAAACATTTAGATAATTATTTTGCAGATGAAATTATTTGAGGAATGTTCATTTATTTAGCTATTATCATAAGAATTATGCCCGGGAAATCCCGCATAAATTTCCCGGGATTTTTTCCTAAAAAATATGCGGGATCCCGGGAATTCCCAAAAGAAAAACTCTCCTGGGACACATCCTAACTTAACTACACCTAACTGGGAGTCTACATTAGCCATAAAGTTGATATGAACATCATGTCGGACATCGCATATGGCTAATGTAGACCGCTCATGTCCATGTTTCGTCCATGCTCTGCCATCGATGCCCGAACATATGGCTGAGCATCAATGTTCGCCATGAGATTCGCTGTCAACAACTATTTTTAATAGAAAGAAAAGAGACAAAGAAATTGTTAAATATTCCATTTCTATTGAACTACCACCAAATACATTGATAAGGCAGAATATGGACATCGCACGTATTCACCACAACAAACAAGTTGATGAATTTTTTGCAGTTGCTCTGCCGGCGTCATGTTCATGTTTTGTTCAAGTCGATGGCTCGTGAAGACGTAGGGTAACTTAACTTAACATTAACTTCAAGTTAATGTTAAGTGTAGACCACTCAAGTTAATGCTTTTTTCAAGTTATAACATAATTGTTAGTGCATTTGTTTTAACAACGCAGTTATAACTTCAAGTTACAACAGCATTTCCAGTTAGGTGGAGACGTAGAGTAACGAAGTCCAAAAAATATATTTTTTGCGGTAACTTGAAGTCACTGAACACGACTATTATATTAATATTTTTAAGAAAATAGTTTTCCAGATATTTGGCATTAAAAAAACTGAATTTTCGGTTTTTAAGTTATTGGTAGAAATCTCGAAAAAAGTGCATCTAAACTATAAAGCTTATACACATCTTAAGACTTTTTTCTTATCTTTCAGCCAGTGATTAAAATGTGTTGCTCGGCTTAAAATCGAGCGAGTTATATGCTTTGGAAAGCGAAAAATTTTAATGTGTGGATGTTTTTTTTTTCAAAATTAATTAGTACTACCACTACTCTTACCTTGAATCCAAGGTCGATATAGGTCTGTGCATCAGCCCATATGTTCGGTGATTATGATGTCAAATTTTAATATATTTTACCCAAGGCGAATTCATACTAGGTGGCCGCAAGAGCCCAGCTGTTTACGTAAATGTTTACACATTTGACCTGTCAGCAGTGTTAATGTATCAGCTTTTTTGACAGCCCAAATGTAAATTCCCCACGGCGAATTCTCTTGCGACTACCTGGTGTTGATATATCTTGATTTTACCAATACACTCACATTTTAATATATGCTTTGATTTTTTTCTCATACATTTTTTGACACCACAATTCCTAAAAAAAAGTTGCTTCGCCGATAAGTATACCTTATAGATATACCTTGGTTGTATCAATCATGATACAAGGTAAAACTGTCAGCGCAGCTCTAGCTGTGAGTTTATATTTCCCAAATGTCAAAATCGCTTTATCAGAGCAACAGTCTATGAAAAATTAGAGCCGGCGGCTAAACAAAAAATTTACTACAAGCCGCCTGTTACGAATAAATTTTTATATGAACATTTGTATACGAAACATAAAATTCTCTGCTGTAAAGAAAAATTTTATATCACATTAAATAAATTAAAACAAACAAGAATCGTATCAAGCCGATGTATTTGGTGGCGTCTTGGATTTTAAAAAACGACGGTGGCGGCCGACTTTAAAACGATCGACTTGTTTCTCTCTTTTTGAAAGACAGAAAACATTTTACACTAACAAAATGCCTGTTGTTTTTGTATTGTTGTAATGGTTGTTGGGACAGTTCTACCTGTACTTATTGTATCACATTTTAATATTCGCTTTGAATTTTTCTCATACATTTTTTGACACCACAATTTCCAAAAAAAATTAGCTTTGTTGTATCAATTCGCAGCGGCATGGCGACACTTCAAACTCGCATCAAATGGTGCTTCCAAGGTGGATTTATACAGGTGATATTATAAGCACAGCTGTTCTACTTTTTTCCGCAAATGAGATGCTCGTATGTCAAAATTTGTATACGTTGACATAGGGGCTGAGATGTCAAATGTTATTGTAATGTGTAGTTGTTTTAGAATCAACACCACCTGATAAAAATAATTCACCTTGGGTGCTTCAAACTCACCTTTTTTCATTGTGTTAGTGAAAACAAACTCACACGTATGGTTTGACGAAAAAATCTAAATTGTTGAGGTGAGTTTGACAAAAAATCAAACCCATTTAGATTTTTTTGTCAAGCCATACGTGTGCTCTTTTTACACTAACTCAGTGTTTACACTAGACAGTGCTGTCTTGACAATAACATTTTTTCACTAATACATACACACTTTTTGAATTGTCTTCACTACTGTCTTGAATATTTTTGAAGACAGTAAATCGGACAATGATTTGATGTATGCCGATAATAATTTGAGTTTTTGTGAATAAAAAAGAAATATTCAAAAAGAAAAGCTTATAATATTTATAATTTTCAGAATTTCTTTACTTTTTTTACATTTTTAACTTACAAAGCTCTCGCAAAACACGGAATTTCGGGAATTTAAAATTAATTGTAATAATTATTGTCTGGACGCCTACGTCACGAAGACAATTATCAGCGTTTTTGACAACAAATACGTATTCTTTATTGTCAAGACAGCATTGTCAGTTGTAAACGTACTGTAACACAATAAAAAAAAAGGTGGGCTCGAAGCATTTGATGCGAGTTTGATGTGTCGCCATGCCGCTTAAAACAAATACAACATGACAAAAATAACATGTGTTTTTGTTGTTGTTTCGTTGCACGAAGTGTCAAAAATCAAGTCTTGATTTTTTTTTTTTTAAATTTACTTTTTTCGTTTTTTTTTTGGCACTTCAACCTTGGATCTACCTTGCTTGAATCAATGTACCTTGAATCAATTTAGCTTTTTCAATCAAGTCAGAAAAAAATTTAAAATTTTTTCAAATTGTGAAATATTTTTCCCAGTGAAAGTCAAATTTATTTTATATTTTTTTTAAGTGAATTTAAATTTGCAAGTTATTATCATGGCAAATCAAAATGGTCAACTCGTTTTAGAAACAATAAAAAATTTAGAGGAACCCTCTACCGTGGCGAAAATTTCAAAATTGGTCGCTGAGACCGTGGGTGTAAGTTGTATAATTGTTATAAACTATTTTTAATCCCTAATACTAATTTATTATTTACTTTTTCTCTTGTATAAAGGCTTCTGTAAACGATGTGAAATATTCTGTAAAGCAAACGCTCGATGGCGGCGTTCAGTACGGATATGTGCAGCGCCTAAACAATAAATATTTCTCCGCTCCTTTAGAACTAACTGAAGCGGTGGATGACATGATTGAAGATGATGGAAGAAATAATAAAATTTCGAAAGAATTGGAAGATCGTGCCAGGAGACGCAGGAAAAGTCCTCGTGCACGACGTGCTGGGCGTACTGTTAGTCGAAGACGCAAAAGGAGACGTAGTCGTAGTCCAAGTCATAGTTAAATTGCTTTATATTAAAAATTAACTAGTGTGTATATAAATTGATGTTTTGATAAATCTTTGTGAAATAAAAATTATGAAAATGATTGCATTTTAAAAGGTCGAATTTTTCTTCAGTTTGAAAATTTATTTAAAGACACACTTAAAAGAAAGTAAATAAATAAGGCGAATCGATAAGGTTCCTTAAAAGTTAGTAGCATCAACAAATTTTCATAAAATTCCTCTTATAAAATTTGTCGCACATTATATAAGTAATGAAATTTTTTGCATTGTTTCAGGGAGAAGAATGGTACAGATGTGAGAAAAGTTAAAGAACTTGAGGGTCGCTTTCGCATAATAGCAGCCGAAAGAAAGTTTGTCATCGATAAGACAGACGTGCATGATGATGGTCTCTATTCATGTGTAGCCAATAATAAAAAGAAGGATATTAATGTAGTTGGTAAGTTGATTAATTAGTGTTTCTAAGAAACTGTTTGTTTAAATTTTGTGTGCTAATTTTTATTAGCTTAATTCGACGAAAAGGGCCGTGCAAAAGAAGTCTCTCTCTGCTCTTCGTAGAGTAAAAGAAAAGTATTGTGGTTTCCGCAAGATCGCTTTGTTTGTACAGCTAATATGGTATTCATTTAATCGGGTTTCTGCTTTAATCGGTTAATCGCTCGATTAATTAATCGAGGTTTTGGTTTAATCGGTTAATTTCGCTATTAATCGGTTAACCGATTAATAATTTTTTTCCATAAATTAAGTAATTTCAACAAATAAAAATACATAAATTATTTATTACTTTGAATTTATTGGTATAAAAACAATGACCTAAACATAAAAATTCTTGAACTAACTAACGGCCCTGTTCTGTAAACCGAATCCGAGTATATTTCTCGTTTTCCAAAAATAAATAATGCCTCCGTTGATGTTCTTTCAATCGTATATAGTAAATTAATTTCAGATATGATATTTTAAGTTCAAAAAAAAATATGAAACTGAAAAAAGTCTGCAAAAATTTTGACTTTAGTGGATTTAATTTCTCTAAATCGATTGTTTTTAAATCGAATCGATTTATAGAACATGCAGATAAATGAATAGTTTAAGGAGATCTTCTAAAATCTTTTAGAAAAATAATTTGGTTTAAATGTTTAGGATTTTAGCGATTCTTTTCTTTAGTTTTGATAAAACTTGACTTGGAAGGAAAAAATTCTTTCAGTTATCGTAGATGTTGGAGAATTCGAAAGCAATTCATAATAAAGAATATCTAATTTCTCAGTTCTTTTCCTGGATTTCTCCAAACATATAAAATCTTTCATTATGCCATTAGAATCCTGTTTTAATTTTTTCAAATACTTAACACTTCTAATTTGCTCGGTTATTTCTGTTAAAAGATTGTATTACTATCGATAGTTTCTTTCTTCTGTTGTTAGGTCATCATCTGACTCATCGTGGTAAAGCTCAGCACGTAACATTCTGCAAAAATGTTTATTTCCGAATTCCCTAGTTGCCATTTTTGTATTGTATTTTAAAACCCTCTTGTTAGAAGGAAATATTCCTTGAGTGGAGATATAAAATAAGTGTATTTAAAACTTGAATTCGTCTCTCATTAAATCAAATCCTTAGATTATTAATAAAATCGTTGGCAGTATTATTATTTTCTTTTATTAAATTATTAATTTAATAATTCCCTCAAGTTCAATTAGAGTAGCTGAGTCTTTACTAAGGTCTTTTGTAGCCACGTCCAAAGGTCTTAAAGTTTTACTTAAGTTAAGATCACTGAACACACTTCTTTCTTTGCATGAAAAAATTATTTCTGAACATATACCTTCTGTATATGAGACGAAACAAATAATTAAACACACAAAAAATATGTTATAATAGTACAAAAAATTAAAACTTTTATTACATCGGTTAATTAGTTAATTAGTCGACTGAAATTAACCGGTTTAAGCTTTAATCGAAAATAGTCAATTTAAAATTAACCGATCAATTAATCGATTAACCGATTAACGGTTAACCGAATGAATACCCTAAAAGGGTCGATATATATTAGGCCTGTGCATCAGCCCATATGTTCGGTAATTGTGCTGTCAAATTGTAGTATATTTTATTTTACCAATACACTCACATTTTAATATTCGCTTTGAGTTTTTCTCATACATTTTTTGACACCACAACTCCCAAAAAAAGTTGCTTTGTTGTATCAATTCGCCGATAAGTATGCCTTATAGATCTACCTTCGATATCCCCATATTTTTCAATTGCAGACAATTTGGTGTATTAGGGTGGTTGCTAGATTTAACCAAAGCTAATGGGGATTGGCAAATGTAATGAACGACAACTATTACCATCCGTTTGGCCCGTACGTTTTCAAAATTTCGAGTAAATTGCGAAAAACTTCATTTAAGTCATTCTTAGATAGCGTTTTTTTCCAGTTTACTAGTAATTTTGAGGGTGTACGTTCCAAACGGACTTCAGATTCAGCCCGTCAAAATACATGCAGGTGGGTGGGTCTGGAGAAATGATGTGTGAAAAAAGTGGTCCGTTTGGCAAACAATTACAGTGTTTATTAGCCATTTTTAGCGGTTTTCGAAATTCGCTCGAAATTTCGAGGGTGTGCGGCCCAAACGGTCATTAGATATGGAATCACCGCATCGAAGTATATGTAGGTAGATGACTCTGGTCAAATGAACAAACGCTTATCTTTTTTTCTTGTGTGCCGGTGTTATTTTTCTAAACATTCATAGTGATAACAGTCAAAAAGTTTGAAAAATATCTTTTAGAGTGGATTTTTAATGTGAACATTAGAGACTTAGTCATCTTTAATATTTGTTTTCTGTTTTTAAGACGATAATTAACTGCTTTTATTGGCCATATTAAGCGACCAACGTTGGTGGTTTAATATGATATAAATTCTGTTTTTATGCTGTAAACGCGTCTATACTTTTATTTCACAGCACATAACTATTATTTCTTAAGTTTTTATATTGTTTCTTTTTTATTTTATCTTCTTTTTCTTTTGTTTTCTGCAATGTGCAAAGCCAGCTGATCAGAGATGCCATATTTTTATTATTTAGTATGGCAATTTTGAGAGGTTTAAGCTTCCACTTAAAACGGGAAACAAAAGTAGTACTCAATTAAATTTATTTTCAGATTAATTGATTATAGTTTCCAACTAAGTTTAAACTCTTCATGAAAACCGCACTCTTAGAGTTCGAAAATTTTTAATATTTTAAATATCGAAAAAATTACTGTAAAAATTTTTTAAAATTCGCTAGTATGGTGAATATTTGCAAACAAATTGCGAATATAAGGAATCACCGGTGCAATTTATTTTAAAAAAATTTTAAACTGAAAAACTAAAAAAAAAATAATTTACGCGATCTAAAAAAATTTGCTAAAATCATAGTGATATCAGTTAACATGGCTTAAGCTTTGAAAATTTCAATTGTTGTAGGACTACTTTTATACGGAGTTCGGCAGTTCAGGTAAAAATTTTATTGATTTTTCGTATAGAGTTCGGCAGATGGGGTAAGTCAGCAGATGATCAGCTGTTTTCATCAATTTACATAACTAGATCTGTATTAGATAAAATTCTTTTAGTTACTTTTGTTTTGTACACTAGACACGCTACAACTGAAAGTACAGAGAGAGAGAGAGAGAGAGGGATAGATAGAGCCCAAGTTTAAACACACATTTCTTTACTCTACGTCTCCACCTAACTTGAAATGCTGTTGTAACTTGAAGTTATGACTGCGATGTTAAAACAATTGCACTAACAATTATGTTATAACCTGAAAAAAGCATTAACTTGAGCACTATACACTTAACATTAACTTGAAGTTAATGCTAAGGTTAGTAATTTTATGTTAGGTGTAGAACGCAATTAATTTATATCTAACAAGAAATATTAATTAACTAACTAATTTACATATATCTTTAGCTAATATTGCTGTTAGAGTGCCTTCAAATAGTGGCGTTGTTGAGGGTGAAAAATTGACAATTATCTGTACAGTAGTTGGTACTGATCCAAAATTGTCATGGGCTTTCCGTAAGTTCTATTTATGACAGTGTCTGTTGTACATTTAAATGTTAACACTTGCTTAATAATATTTTTCTCTGTTATGGCAATATTTTAAGGTAATTTAACTATCAGCAGTACCTATGATCGTTACATTTTAAAACCTGATGAACATAATATAGAAAATGCTCTATTAGTTATTGAAAATGCCAGCTTGGATGATAGAGGCGAATACAAATGTATTGGCCGTAATGCTGCCACCGATATTGGCAAAACAGAAGCTAGTGATGTATCGTATGTACGCGTTAAAGGTAAGTTAATTCAAAGTATTTTTAATTAAATATATACAGCCTAAAATTTTTGTTTTCACTTTTGTAAATTTACGAAATAGACCAAACAATAGATTTTAGTTTGGTGTAAATCGAGTGATTATAAATGGCTTGATTTCTAGGAATACATTCGACTTAACTGGATAGTTCTGCTATACAAAAGTGAGCACAATTGCATTAAAGTACACCACTTTACATATTCCACTAACGAAATACATATTCAAGAACTGTAACATTTATGGTTATCGCTCTTAGTTTGTCCCACGATGTCTAAAGAATTCGTTCTTTCGTACAATAACATTTGAAACAAAAGCAAAATTTTGCAATTTGTTTTTGTTCTAAATGTAATTGTACGAAAGTAAGAATTCTTTCGACATCGTGGAACAGGCAGTCAGTTTAATAAAAAAAAAACTCAAAAGTTAAATTAACCCAAACTTAAGTTGTTAGTTATGGGAGTATATATCGTTACCTTAATATAGAAACGCCCTAACTAATTTTTTTTCAAATTGAGGTTTTTGCATATTTCGATAGATTAGATGTTCATCTATCGAAATAGGCAAAAAAATTCGATAAAAAAAATGATTTAGGGTGCTTCTATGTGCGTACAAGTATTTTTCGAATATTCGTTTTGACGAATATCACATTTAACGAACAGGAATTTTTTATCAATTTTTATCCAACTACTACTGCGATACTTGTTCGAAAGGAACTATTTAAAGATATGAACACTGTTTCCGAATTTCGAGACAGGATGGTAAATGCTCAGTATTGTGAACGAAGAACTAATTAACAGACTGACCTTTTTATAGGACGTGTTTCACACTACGTATACAACTGACAATGCTGTCTTCACAATAAAGAATACGTATTAGTCATAAAAAATTGTGATAATTGTCTTCGTGACGTATTCGTCCAGCCAGTAACTATGACAATTTTGAAGTGCAGAAATACGTGTTTTGCGGAGTTTTGTAAGCTAAATCTTAAAAAAAACTAGAGAAAATGTCAAAATTTATAAATATTATAAGCTTTTCTTTTTGAATATTTCTTTTTTATAGAGCATTTACACCTGTAATTTGCAAACTAGTTTATAATCGTAAACTACTTTCACAAAATATACCGTTTACATCAGCATTTTAGACAACTAAGTTATTTATCTTTTACCTCGTTTATACGCAGTTCTTATTTGTAAATAAGAACGTAAAATGCTGCCAAATATTTTTTATTGTAACTTATTAAATTACTGAATATTCACCTATTTGTTAATATATTTATCTATTTATTATTAACAAACATGTGTAAAGGTGGCACGTCAAACTTCTTATTTGCAAATAGTGCGTTAAACAGCAATTGCTTTCGTGAGGTTAATAAGTTACAATAAAAAAATGTACTTGGTAGCAAGCACAACGTTTTATTTGCAAATAAGAAATGCTTATAAACGAGGTATTTTACAATTCATAAAACAGCTGTGTTAAGTCTTCAATATCAAAAAATATAATAGGAAGTTTGACAGTTATTAAACGCAAAATAAACGAACAGCTGCCCCTATAGGGTTACCTGGTTCTATTATACCATCACTAAGCTGTCAAATATGTCTAGAGCTGCCAGACAAATGTGGAAAAATAGAGTTGCATTCCCAAAAGCGGGTTGTTTGTAACTAGTTTATCTGAAAACCTAGTTACAAACTTGCTTATGATTTGTATGGATAAATCTCAAACTAGTTTGTCACCATAAACAACTTATAATCTGTTTATGGCGTAGATGTAAATGCACTATTATGCAGAAAAATTCAAATTATTGTCGGCATACGTCAAATCATTGCCCGATTTACTGTCTTCAAAATATTCAAGACATTAGTGAAGACAATTGAAAAAGTGTGTATGTATTAGTGAAGAAATGTTATTGTCAAGACAGCATTGTCTAATGTAAACACTGAGTTAGGTATTCGACAGTAAATTTAGCTGGCAAAGACTACACATACCTAGTTTATACGCAGAGCTTATTTGCAAATAAAAACGTAAAATGCTGCCAAATACTTTTTTATTGTAACTTTTTAAATCACTGATTATTCATGTATTTGTGAATATATTTACATATTTAATATTTTTTATTAACAAACATATGTAAAGGAGGCAACCCAAGCTTCTTATTTGTAAATAGCGCGTTAATCAGTAATTGTTTTCGTGAGTTATTAATTTACAATAAAAATACATACTTGGTAGCACTACGCTTTTATTTGCAAATAACTCGTGCGTATAAACGTACTAACAGAGTGATTCTTTATTAATTTAAGTTGATATTAATTTATTAATTTAATTTGATATTTGATTTTTCCCTTGTTCCTTGGAATATTAATCATGGCCAATTCTTTCTTTCCGATTTCGGATTTTTTTTTTCTATTCAAAAGGATGTACTTCCAGATTGGTCTCGTTGAAAAGTGGGCGGGGTCACGCCCATACAAAGTAAATACTCATTCGTTTTCAACTACTTCTACTTAATTGATTTTTATTAAACTGTACACTTACATTAAGCATCTGTTTAAATACTACATCAGGATAAAAAAAGTGGGATTTGCCACGCCCATGCAAAGTTAATATTCTTTTTCAACAACGTGTACTAAACCGATTCTTATGAAACTTTGCATACACTCTTAGTTATCGTTACAATACAATATTATGTTTAGAAAATTGGGCAGTGCCACGCCCATGAAAAGTAAATAAGCATTTTAACTACTTCTACTTAGCCGATTCTTGTGAAACTTTGTTACAATACATCATTGTGGTTAGAAAAGTAGGCAGTGTCACGAACATGAAAAGTAAATATTGATTTTAACTATTTATACTTATCCGATTCTTATGAAACTTCGCATACACAATTAGTTCTCGTAAAAGTACATGATGATAAAATATGGGGGCTGTGCCACGCCTATTTCGTAGTCGGTTTTTTTTGCAATAATCGGGCATGTTCTGAAAATCACGGTGATTTCAAATCACGTGATTTCAAAAGTAAACTGTTAATAGCTGATTTGTTAGCAGGTTTTTATTGTATTTTAAGTTTTTGTCATTTACAATAGAACATTTTAATCGAACTTCCAGCGCTGTAAATCTTACAATTTGCGAAAGCAATAATTAAGCATTTCTTAATTTTTTGAAATCACCGTGATTTGGCATCTCGTGATTTACAAAACAGGCCCCAATTATTTATATTTTTTTCTTAAATAAAATTCTGAGAAAAACTATTTGATTTTTTTTTTTATTTAAATAATATTGAAATGAATTTTATTAAAATTGTTGATACTTAAATACATAAAATTTTCCTTTGTTTTAAAAATATGAAAAAAATTTCAATTAGAATATAGAGTAATTCTGGTTTTTGGGCCCATTATTTTTGATAAAAATTGCACTTTAAAAAAAAAATCATATCTCGTAAATGAGTGAAAATATAAAAACGGCACTAAGTGGACATAATGATGAAGTACTGGCCTATATTTTCTAAAAATACCAGATTTTTATCTATATCCCCACATGGCTTTTTTGAAGCTCAAAGTTGAGCATTTTTTTAAAATTTATAAATTTTCGCGCCTTTATTTTTGCAAAAAGACAATATTTTAGCACAATGAAACTTATGTCATGGTATCATAAGGGTTCCTTCTTCACCACCAAAAAATATCAATGCTTTATGTTCAACAGGGTTCACACAGGGTTCAGTGGAAAATTGATAAAATGAGAAGAAAAAAAACTGTGTAATTTTCAAGTGGCCACTTTTCGGCCATTTAATTATTCCAGTTCAGTTTTGCATATCAATATTAAATGATAATTACTGCCCTGTGAAACAAAGCATGAATCGTTTCAATATCTTTTCTACTTAAAAAGCTAGAGCAATTATAAAAATGTATGAAATTGGTAAAATTTTTTACTTCGGTTGGCCACTAATCAGAAGCTATAAAATAATAAACAAAAAAGATGGCGGTTATGTGTTTCTAGTACCTACAAGATTGTCCTCAATTTTTTTTATTAAAATTAAAAGCCATACGGCACACCTATTTGTTGAATTCACTCCGAATTACTCTATAGTAAATTGATTTTATATTTTAAAAAGTTTTTTGAGTAATGTATAAATTTATAAAAATTTCAATCGTTTTAACATAATATGAATATAATATGAATAAACTGTGTGTAATTTTCATAAAAATATTTTTATTTTTCATTTCATTAACTTATTACAGCTATGATATATACTTAAGTATAAAATCAAATCAAATCAAAAAAGTTTGTCTTAAGTAGAACAAAAATCAGAAAAATGGGAATGAAGAAAAATAATCAGATGGCAACACTGGGAAAGTGCAGTTTAATGTCAACTTGAAAGTAATTTAATTCTCGTATTAAATTTTCACGAAAAAGTTGTATATATAAGAATTAAAATCACATTCAACAGTGCCAGCTGAGAAGTGGTGATAAGCATAATACACGTGAGCACTGACGATGGAAGTGTAGCGGCTTCCGAAAGTGGCGCTTCTCTGTTCTGCTGTGTACGTTGAAAAATTAAGTTGATATTAATTTTTCCCTTCTTCCTTGGAATATTAATCATGCCCAATTCTTTCTGAATATAACGTTACGAACCTTAGCCTAATAACACATGTTTACAAATTTCGAAAAAAAAATTTCGTTCGCTAAAAATTAAAGTTGTTTCTTTAGTTATTTGGAACGCTGAAAGCGAATCTGCACTCCATTTTTTTCATCAGCTTTAGTTTTCGCGATATAGCGTTATGTAAAAAATTAAGGCACTTTCACCGCATAAAGTAGCATAAGTTTAGAAGGGGTTTTTCTTTTCAGTAAAATACAAAAATCGAAATTCGACAACAAAATAATCTTGAGGCCGTGCAAACATTATTTCTAAATTTGCTAAGTGAATAGTTATCAATTCATATATGTATATTTAGTAAAAAATTCAGTTAAGTAAAAAAATTATAAATTCGACAACAAAATAATCTTTTAGCCGTACAAACATTTTTTCTAAATCTGCTGAAGAGTAGGTTTGCCGATATCGTAAAAGTTTGAGCAAAAAAAAATTTTTTTTATAAAATTTTTTTTTAATTTTTTCTTTTTAAAACTTTATAGCAAAATAAAGATACAACAACGGGCCAGTTTTTTGTCCAGTAGCATGTAGCTAAATATATTCCAAAAGAATTCACCCCTTTTTCCTTGAAGTTGGTGTGCAACTTTTGATTTTATTGACAATTTAGTGACAGAACTGAATTGATAAAATTATTGAATTGCCTTGAAGTGGCTTCAGTTTTGACATAACCGTATATCTAGAAAACTAGAGCTGATAAAAAAATTATAATTACATATATATTTGAAATCTACATAACATATATAGTCGGTAACGACTAACATTTTTCCGGAACGCGATGTACTGTAAACATGTGTAATCAATTTGGATGTATTTAGCAGGGACTGAAACCGAACCAGAACCTGAACCCGTTGAACCCTAAAATTCAGCAAGATTCGGGTTCAAAAATATAAAAAATAGAGAAATATTTAATAGAAGAATAAAAAAGCATTACATTTCTTGCATGCAAAAAAATAAATAAAAACAAAATCATAATAAAGTAACGACCAAGACGAATTCATACCAGGTAGCAGCACCCCTACAGCTGACTATTTTTTGCAATTTTTAAAAGTGCCAAATGGTTGCCAAAATTTTTGTTTTTTCTTGTTCTGGGCATTTCTAATAATTTCTAATTTGAAGTGTATTTTTTTATGTTAATGCGGTACGTACGTTACAAAGTTTAAACATTTTTTTTGAAAGCTAAATAAGTTAAATTTAATTAAATTTAAAAAAAAAAGAATATATCGACGTAGTTGCGTAAAAAGGGTCAATCTGCTGTGTAAAATGGTGAGAGATTGGCCCTTTTTACGCAACTACGTCGATATTGTTTAAACGTATAAACGTGAATGTAAAATTGATTTATATATATTATATTATTAAACAAAATAATTGCGCGTGTTTAAATTTTTTTTGTTTTGCCCGCAATCGAACCCTGAACCGAACCCGAACCTGAACTTTTTATTTTTATTAACCCGAACCCATTTTTTCATGGTTTCAGTCCCTGGTATTTAGTGTCATTTTAATTATATTCCATTATTTGTTTACTTTATCACATTTGTAATGCAAAATTTAAGAAATTAGTTTGCAGCGGCCATAAAGCGACGTTGTATTAGAATATAAACGGCATAGCTCTCTTTGATCAGCTGTGGAGACAAAGCACAACATGTTGACTACAGGTAGCGAAAAATATTTATGATGGAAAAAATGACAGAAAATACTCAACTGTTGTGTGTAGCGGAACTGCTCAACTGTAAGTTTCTAAGAGAAACACACAACAGTTGCGCAACTATCACGTCTTATAAACGCGCCCAATGTAGTATTTTATTGTAATCTTTAAATATAGTTTTTTTTGTCAAGGTAGATCAATAAGGTATAGTCATCGCCGAATTGATACAACAAAGCAACTTTTTTGTTCAAGCAATTGCCAAAACAAATTAACGAATTTACATTAAAATTTTTTCAATTTATTTAAATAAAACAATTTATAAGGGAAGCTTGGCAGTTCCTTGAACAATCAGCTGTGCTGATAACGCCACCTGTTATGAATTCGCCTTGGAATTGAATTAAACATTTTTTCAATTTATTCAAGGCGAATTCATACCAGGTGGCCGCAAAAGCCCATCTGTTACCGTAAATATTTACACATTTGGCCTGTCAGCAGTGTTAATGTATCAGTTTTTTTGACAGCCCAAATGTAAATTCTCCACGGCGAATTCTCTTGCACCTACCTGGTGTTGATCTACCTTGAATTTATTTAAATTAAACAATTTATAAGGGAAGTTTGGCAGTTCCTTGAACAATCAGCTGTGCTGATAACGCCACCTGTTATGAATTCGCCTTGGTTTTTGTAAAAGGGTTTTAAATTTAAAAGGGGACTTTAATACGAAGAGTGAATTCTCCTAATAATAATTGCAAAATGCATAAAACACTTGTCCTGACACCCTGTCTTCACGAGACATAAGTTTGAAAATTTGTGTGTTAGCAATTGTCAAATTGCTGTCCTAACACAAGAAATTAACAGAAGTTTGATCACAGGTATTTTTTGTGACGTCATTCTGCCGACGTTATTTCTTGGATTAAGAAATAACAAATGTCTCGTGAAGACGGAGTGTGATGGAGAAGGACTTTAAAAATGTAATTTTATCAATAACGCTATATTATTTTCTTTTTTCAGGCAAATTTGCCGCTTTGTGGCCTTTCTTGGGTATTTGTGCTGAGGTTTTAATACTGTGTAGCATTATTTTGATTTACGAGAAGAGACGTAACAAGAGTGAAGAGGAAGAAAGTGACACAGAAAACCAGGAGTAAGTTTCTAAGAGCTATTTCCTAAACGTTCTTCCTTTAGCTTCACACAAAAACAAAAAACAAAAAAACACACACACACAGAAAAAACAATACATACAATGGGCGCATAATCATAATCCTAAACAAAGTATACCTTACGAATTTGAAACCAGTATTGCCATACAAAATACTGGTTTTAAACTCCTAAAGTATACTTTGTTTTGACTATGATTATGCGCCAATATGTTTTATTTACTTTTTTGGTTTATACAAAACAGGAAACGTAAAATATATTTCGTTTAATTTCTATTGATTTTTTTTTTATTATTTTCTCTGCTATTAAATTATTCATTAAAAATAATAATAAGTAGTTAAACAACAAACAATAATTGACTTTCTTTTAGTTTTAAATATAGACATTATACTTAAAAAAAAAAACAAATACACACACGTTTCAAATGCTATAAATCAAAATTTTTCTGTTGCAACATGTTCTTTTCTAAAAAAAAGTATATGAAACAAAACTAGCCAAATTTTAGTTTAAATAATTGTTTATTTTGTGCTTTATTATTCTTTATTAAAAACAAAAGATGTGTATTTTCTTTGTAACTTTTTGCTTTTAAAATGAATTATCTATTGTTGAAAACTGTTTCAAATTTTTTGTTTTCAAACACTACAACTACAAAATAAAACAAAGTTTTTAGTGCAAAAGTACATTAATTTACACCGTGTTAATTATTTACCATATTTACACACTCAATACAAAAAATATATATTTACATATGATTATATTATTTTGTACTATGATTTAATTATTTTTTGCTAGTTTGTTTTTGTTCTTAATATTTTTTTTTATGAATAATCTATGAAAAGTATTTTGCTTAAGTTTTAAATAAAAATCAAGGAAAACCCAATAATTAATTTATAACATATTAAGTAAAAAATGCTCCATTTATGTAAATTTTTATTTTTTGTAAACTTACATATATTTGTTTCTTTCGTTTTTTTTCTATATTATTTTTCCAATTTGTATTATTTAAATATTAAAAAAGGTGTGCTTAAACTTAAAAACCAAACTAATTGTTCAATTCACTATGTACTGTAGTTATGAAAATGTACGTAAAAAACTTAAAAATATTAAAGCAAGGCAGATTAAGAAGGTAACCGCATCGGCGAATTGAACAAATTCGTCGTGACTCTCTCTGTAAAAATATAATTAAATTTTTATATATATGTATGTACATATGTGGTGTTTGTCAAGTGAGAAACATGGCCAATAGGCTTAAATTTGTCGATGCGGGTACCTCATTAACTCGCCTTGCAATAAACTTTAAAAATAAAAGGAAAAATAAATAATTAACATTTTGAAGTTAAAATTAATAAAACTAACTTGAATACCTTTACTGTTTGCAATTCAGCAGTTCACATTTTCTTTTAAAAAATGGACACTCAGTGTAAACTAACATCCCGTGCAGGAATGGGAAGTTGAACTATTGGTCGGAATAAATAATTTGCAAATTGTACTGTGCAATAGATTTAGGTCTTTTTGAGATCTAGTGTAAACATTATTGTAGTACAATATTGAACATCAAAATATGAGACAAACAAAAATCTTTTTTTCAAATCAATGTTATCATCACAATGCGTTTTTTAAGAAGACGAAATTGCACAGATTATCATAGTAGCAAAGTCGAACTGTATATTAATTCGCCTTGATTGTAGCCAAGGTACATTCACGCCAGGTAGTCGCAAGAGAAGAAATATATGCTAATAAAGTATTAAAACTGTGCAAATAAAATTGAAAGTCATTTTCTATTGGGCAAATTCGCAAATGAATCACTGCGCCTCAAATGTAAATTTAAATGTTTTACTGAGGCAGATGACGCACAAACAATTGGCAAATACGGAGTACAAAAATGGGTACTGTCATAAAAGATCACCAGCAAACTTATATTGGCATTGTAAAGTCAAGTTTTGTCATATGATGCAGAGGGTGATGCATTTACGAACAAGCCTATTATTCAACCATATTAGGTATGTTGAGTCGACGACAAATTGTCATAGAATAAAGAAAAGTTTTTAATTGTTTTCTTTATTCTATGACAATTTGTCGTAGTCGCAAATTCGACCTCGACATACATAATACGGGTGATTATGTTTCACTTATACACAGCGATGCCAGAATTCCTACACCAATAATGGCTAAATGTAGACAAAAAAATGG
This sequence comes from Panzeria rudis, assembly GCA_956483635.1. Lineage (NCBI taxonomy): Eukaryota > Metazoa > Arthropoda > Insecta > Diptera > Tachinidae > Panzeria > Panzeria rudis. The sequence goes on from OY101449.1 coordinate 110,635,785, forward strand.
TTAAAAATGGATACAAACTAGCCAAAAAATGGCTAAGCGAGATAGAATGCAAAAATCATGAGTATTAAGCAAAAGTAAGAAAGTAATTCATATACTATTATCTTTTACATTAAATTGGAAAGATTTTTTTACGTAAATAGAACTTTATGGATTGCCATTATTGCGCTCACCGAAGATTTTTCTTTTTACTAGCAATATTTGTTTCAGCTATTTTTGTCAATCTTAAAAAGTTTGTTGGGTATAGCTTATTAATGCAAGTATTTCAGATAGTGACAACCCCGGGTATAGCTTATTAGTGCAAGTATTTCAGATAGTGACAACCCCTGTTTCTGAATTGTATTTTTGCCGCCTATCGATTGCCATTAGCCATTATTGCGCTCAGCGATGATTTTTAGTTTTATAAACGAAACATTTTTCGGTGATGTTTACCAATTTTGAAAAGTTTGCTGGGTATAACTTCTGAATGCAAGTATTTCAGAAAGCGGCAACTCCCGTTTCTCAACTGTGCCCCCTATCGATTGCCATTAGCTATTATTCGAATGCCATTAGCTATTATTTAAACATAACTTTTGCCAACTATAAATTTATTTAAACATTGAAAAATATACGAACAAGTTTATAGTGACCTGATCTGTAGAGACCAGACCACCTGCATGTAACCAAGGCGAATTATACAAGGTGATTTCAGTGGCAAATTCAATTCGTTTTCTCTATCTTTAAGTCTCGGTTCACAAATGAAAGTTTTCTTCTGAAAATTTCTTTTGAACTTTCATTCATGTCTACACACTGAAATTTTTTTAATGAAATTTAAAAGAAAATTTAAATTAAGCTGCAGCCAACTTAAGGTTGGCCATTACGAATTACAAAACAAAATAGAATTTCAAAGAGCATGAAAGTGTGTAGCCCTTCCCAGTATTCTCTCCCAAAAACTAAAACTTTCATAGTGTGAACCGAGACAAAACAAAAGAGAATTTCAAAGAGCATGAAAGTGTGTGCCCCTTCCCATCCTTCTCTCCCCTCTCACCGAAAAACTAAGACTTTCTGAAAGAAAACTTTCATAGTGTGAACCGAGACTAAGTGATTGTGTTATGGTTTTTGTTGTTATGAACGAGTAAATAAAGCAAATTTGATAGCAATTTATAAAAAAAACGAAAATAAAAATCGCCGAATAAATGCAAGAGATTTATAGAAGATATTTCCAAAAATAAATGAAAAAATTCATTTTTTTTTAAATAACTTTGTGACTTGGGTGAAAGTAAACTGAAAATAGTAACTTTGGCTACTTAAGAATGCAACCCTGAATTACATATCATCTAAAGACGTGGGATTGCTTTTTAAGAAGTTTCAAAAAATTAAGAAACGTATTTGATCTCATTATCGAATGGTTTCATTACATAATATGCTTAGACGATACTACTCATGCTGTCCCACACAATAAATTGGCAATTATAAGTTGTGGGATAATGTAAACAGACCTTGCGCCATATATTATACAAAAGTATTAAGAAAATTATTGAATAGATCAGGGCAAACCGACAATATTATAAACAATCAAATATTCAATAATATTGTGTGTTATATGGCTAGTTTTAATTTTTTTTTGCAAATATAAACCAAGTTGAAAGCAAAATCAAAACCAGAAATTATTCAGCAAGTAAAAACTAACAAACAAAAGAAAATAAAACTAACAAAGACACCATTCAAAGTTTAAACTGAGTTCAGTTGACACATGTCAAAAATCACTACTAAGTTAGTTTAACTGCAATTTGTCAACTTAAAATAGAACTTAAAAATATAACTCGTACAATGAAATGTGAATTGAACAAATAAATACCAGACTTTTTATGAACTGTTCTTTAGTTTTTTTTAGTTTCAGCCATATTTCAGTGTCAAATTGTTAATTTAAAAAATAATAATAAATAAATAAATAAAGTATAAGAAAAATGTTATTTAAGTACTTATTTTGCTTAATATACAATAATTTCGTTTTAAATATATTTTATTGTAACTCTTACTTCTTTTTTTTCCTTTGTACGTTTAGTTAAACATTTACTTTTTTTCTTTTGTTCAAAATTTTGTGTCTTTATTAAGTTTAATTAAAAACAAAGTTTTTATGATTTATATTTTTCATTACTTTGTATTCATTTCTTTATATTAACAAAACAAAAGAAGCCTTTAAAACAAACAAAAAATAAAATTTTTTGAAAATAAAAATATTTGTGTTATTTTATTATTTGGTTTTATATTTTCATTCCATTTAATATGTGGCTATTTTGTACTTTATACTGCATTTACATCTGAGCGAAATGTAGTAGATTTAATTTGAAATCTTTATCAAAATCTATACCGTTTGCACCAAGCTTTTTTGACATTTACCAAGATTTCTTATTCAAAACAAAAACCACTGACTGAAATTTTTCGAAGACTATAACCAAACAACTGCGAAATAGCTAATTCAAACGTAGAAAAAATACTTTCATAAATATAATAGCACATACATATACATATATGTATGTATGTAGATATGTTTCTGAGAAAGTAGCGGAAAATATTTATGAAAAATCATCGAAAAAAATTAGAATCGGTTAAAGAATTTATTTTATCAAGAAATTACGTATGAATACGTAACTGGTACTGTGTTCAAATTTGTGAAAAATGTTGGGTAACATTGATTATTTCATGAAAAAAATTTGACATGTACGTTTGTTATAATCTTGTTTGTTGTAAATTCCATGCGAAAAAAAGAGCCACTCATATTATTTCGCATGAAAACTTGAAATGGTGCCAATACATTTCATATGTTTTCCTTAAGAAAAACAGTACTACTTAAGCAAAATTTTTTCAAGAATAATTTATGCCAATTTTTTTTTATATGTGTTTTGACAGCATTTCACGTGAAATGTTGAACACAATAACATGCTTAATGCGCTGTATACTTCTGTCAAAAAAAAAGTGAAAATAGCGTTTTTCATAGACCAAGTTACACAAAAAAAATTTGACGCGTTTGCCGCAGAAAGTTGGTTAACTTTGCGCTTTTTAACGCGTTGTGCATTTTTGACAACTAATCAGCTGACAATAAAATAGAATAAAGTGAAAAGTTTGTGAATCATGGAGGAAAAACTTATTGAAGAAATTAAAAACCATACAATACTATATAATAAAGGAAGTCAGAACTACAAAAAAATTTATTTTACAAATAAGTAAGCAAATAAAAAAAAAAGCTGGCAGAAAAGTCTTTTATAAAGCTCGTAATTTGCCGTTTTTCATTCGCTAGCTTTTAAACGCACGATACTCCTCGAGGCATTAACACGTGTTATGTACTTCTACCTTTACCGAACGAAGTGTGAATTGAACTATAGTTATTATACTGTAGTATTAAAGGTTGCTTGAACAGGTACCAGCCAAAGCGAATTAATATCAAGTGGCCTTATCATTAAAATAACACACATACAAAGTAGGTGTAGGACTATTTTTATTTGTGCTTTGACAGTTCGGGTTAAAGTTTTTATCTTTTCTTATATAGAGTTTGACTGATGGGGTGTAATCAGCTGATGATCATCTGTGATGATAAGGCTACCTGGTACTGAATTCGCCTTGGTACCAGCACGGGAACAGGAGGTTTAGTAAATTTGAGAATGTTTACATCACACATACTACGTTTATACGTAGAGCTTATTTTCAATTATTAACGTAAAATGCTGCCAAATACTTTTTTATTGTCATTTATTAAATCACTGAATATTTATCTCTTTATTAATATATTTATAAGTCGTGCGTATAAACGTACTGACAGACAACCGATTTTGACAGTTTCGTGATATGTTTATATCACCGAAATGCATGGCTTAGTAAATTTAAGAGAGCTTATCGATGTGTGAGTCACACAAACAATAGATTTTAATAGTTTCGTGTTATGTTTCTACTAACAAAATGTATGTGTTTTTTGGTGTTGTATTTCTTGTCGTGGCAGTGGTACCTCTAATGAATCTGCCTTGCTAGTATTAAAAAGCCCTTTACATGTTGTAAGTTCCTGTTAAAAAAGTGTTACTAATGTCAGCCATACACTACAGAAGTTCAGTGCTCAAGTCTGGCACAGCGTAAACGAAACTTGTGGCACACACTATATAAGTAAACAGTGCAGTTCTTTTTATTTTAAAACTATATGCGAAGAAGACAACATGTGCAAATACAATACTTTTATTGCTTGCTATATAAACAATAGAGGGCTGCAAAGTGTACACAAATGTATTCGTAGAATGTACTCGCATGAATATCGTGTGTGCATAGATGTATGTTCTTATGTACATATATACTTATGTATACATGCATGTATATGTGTGTACATACATAGCCACGACCAAATATACATATATACACACATATATAAAAAATAAACTTACATGCATACACACGCAAACATACATACGAGTACTTTCGAATATATTCGTGCAAACCTCTAATAAACAAAAAGAAAACTAAGAAGAAAAATTCGTTTTATTAATTAGTTTTTCGTATGCTTCGACTTTTATGATTCGATTGCTGCTTTGAGTACGCTATAATGTAAACGATTCTTTATATAATTCAACGAACTCTGTCCAGAATATATTTTCTGAGGTTTTGTAACATACATTACACAAGTTCACTGTACAGTTTTACCAACTTGAGCAAATATCAAAATCGTTTAGATATTTGCTCAGTTGATTGCGTAAATAGTACAACTACCGCTATATGCTACACAAATGCACTGTACAGTGCCAGACTTGTGCAGTGAACTTGTGTAGTGTATGGCCGGCACAACTTTAATGTAAGCCATACATGTAGCGACTGTTGGTACAACTCAGTTACTAATCAAGTTGTACATATGTTTGTCGCACAAACGATACAATTTAGTGTGCGATCTCATGCACAATTTCATTTTGCAGCCAAGTTGTGACCAAGTAAAGATCTTTCATATTATGTTATCCGCAAGTTATACTCAAATTAAATTTTTACTGCAAGGTGGCCACAACAATAATAAACACATATACTACATACAATAGCATGCGACAGGCACACAAACGTTGCGACAGTGTTGTACAATCAAAACTTGTTGATCTTTTGTACAACCAAGACATCTCTTAATACAACGATCCCACAAACGTTGCAATTTCGTGTACAACCTACTCAAGCTGTTCCAACGGTGGTAACGTGTATGGCTTGCTTGCGGTCGTAACATGTATGGCTTGCTTAAAAAAGCAAAATGTGCTATCATCTCAAAGAAAAATAAAAGTGCTACCAACTTCCCGCTATCATTAAAATGATTAGTTACTTTTGTTTGTACGTTAACCGGGGTGGTACTATCGCACCGTTACTTTAATTTACAAAAGGCGTATCTAGAGGCCATGTCAGATAAAACTTTTGCTTCGCGTTGCGTTACAGATTCGCTTTGACATCTAAGATGAAATGTACATACTTATACGAAACATGCTACATAAAGCACTTTTAACGCAGCGTGAAGCGAAAAGTTCGGCAACTCTCATCTTTTTGCTTGCTTTGACAATCAGCTGGAATAATTTTGTTTTATTATATTGCCAAACGAAACATATTGCGCGTTTGAATCTGTTTTAATAAGAGGTAAATATGTATGAGGCATTTATTTATTTATAATAAATCGTAAAATAACATAATTCACTTTTATTTTTAAAAAAATATATATATAAATAGCAAAATTATCAACTACTTTTTTGGTAAACGATCAATGCGCGAGTGTTGTCAAAGTTTTCATTGTGTCATACACCTTTTGCTTTACACTTTTCTATCAAAGTTAGAAACGTCACGCAAAGCGACAAAGTTGTATCTGACACGGCCTTAAAGGGCCCCATACACTACACCAGTATGCACGCGCAATCACGTGTTGGCGCCAGTGGTTTGGTCGTGTATGGGCATTTGGTGTGATTGTACGCTTTGCTGTAGCGATATCAAACATCGGGATAAAATACATTTACTTGAATAAATTGCTCATATATAATGAAAAAATAAACAAAATAACTATTGTAAAGCCTTTCTGAAATAAAACAAGTCATTTCGAATAATTTTTTAATAAAAAAACACGAATTTTTCTTAATTTATATTTTCGAAACAATAAAAATAATAAATGTGGTGCGCACTACAAAATGTTTTAAGAAATGAATATTGTACCAGTATGCTTGTATGGTATGTGTTTCGAGCACGATTCAATATCACTTGTTTGTGCCAGTATACTGGAGTAGTGTATGCTCTGCTTAAAGGGCCCCATACAATACATCAGTATGCACGCGCAATCACGTGTTGACGCCTGTGGTTGGGTCGTGTGTGGGCATTTGGTGTGATTATATGATTTGTGTAGCGATATCAAACAGAGTTTGATATTTCGCTGATGGTACCAGTTTGTGGTACTGTGTATGGTGAATTTAGCTCAGTTGAGAGAAGTTGTCAAAGAATAAACATCGGGATAAAACACATTTAGTTGAATAAATTACTCATAATATAAGAAAAAAAAGAACAAAATATATACTGTAAGGTAATTCTGAAATAAAACAAGTAATTTCTAACAATTTTTTAAATAAAAAAGACATTTTACTTAATTTCTATTTTTAAAACAATATCAGTAATGAATGCGGTGCGCACTAAGTACAACAACTCATCAGTACAAAATTTGTAAGAAAATGAATATTGCACCAGTATGCTTGTATGGTATGTGTTTCGAGTACGATTCAGCTTCACTTGTTTGTGCCTGTATACTGGAGTAATGTATGCCTTGCTTAACATATAAACAATTTTATGTTTGAAACATAAAACGTAATAAAAGAAGTACAAAATAGTATTATATATATTTTAAGATCTGTGAAGTATGTAGACTGGATCCTTTCCTACATTTCTTATAGTGCTAAAACTATACATAAGTTTTTTTTATATGTTTTTGTTAAGTTGTTTATTTCAAACTTAAAATTTTCTTTATATGTTAGATATGCCGTTTGTAAATTAAAGTAACGATACGTCCATATCAAATTTCATCGAAAGCCATTCAGTAGATTTTGCGTGATGTGTGTTCAGACAGACTGACAAAAACTAAAAAAATTGGTGTTTTATATTCTAAATCGATTACTAAATATCTACGCCACCATTTAAATAACATTTTTATTTATTTAACCGTGTACTAATCAAATGTTACGAGGGTAGCTCATGCAGCGAACGTTTTACTTTATTTTTTGTTAATTTCTTTTTAATATTATTTTTTTATTGTTTATGGTTATTTTTTTATTATTATTTCATTATAATTTATTGTATGTTAGTTACCAATTATTTAAAGAATAAACATAAATTTTACTTTGTTACATTTCAGACTGGAATTATTACAGTGAAATTTTGCAAAAAATGCTACACACATATAAATATATAAAATACATTAAAAAAAGACATACTATGTATAAACAATAAAACATTTACAACTTTGTACAAAGACATTCATTTAAACATCAAATAGTATACTCAGCTCTTCAGTTTTTAATTTCGCTAAAACTTTGTTTAATTTAAAATTTCTTTTATAATTTATATTAAATATTTCATAAAATGCATTTACATTTTAAATACTTTTCAATGTGTTGAATAACAAAACTGTGTTGAATATTAAAAAAAAAAAATACAATAGAAGTATTATTACAATTATAGAGAAATTACAACAAATTGCTTTTTATTTGTTTAATTTAATTTACTAAAACTTAGTTAGTTTAATAATATAGAAAAATATTTTTGAAAAATTATTGTATATATAAATATATTTAAAAATATTACGTAAAAAATGAAATGAAATATTAAACCAAGTTAAAAACAAAGCTTAAAATGTTAACAAAATATGCTTGCCTTGCGTTCTAATTACTCTTCTTATTTAAATTAAATTATTTTGCTGTATATATTTCGAATTATTACATTAATTAATATTCTTTAATGCACGTTTTATTATATTCTTAATTTTGGCTTCTTCAAAATTTGTTTAAGTTTGCTTAAGCTTGTCGCAAACCGCTTAATAAAGTTTATAGAAAAACATTTTTTTGTTTTAAAACGGTTTACGTATCGTGCGATTGTGAATCTATTATCCGGATGGTGTATATCGAAATCGTATTTGTGACTACGACAATAGAATAAAGAAAACTAGTAAAACTTTTCTTTATTCTAGGACAATTTGTCGTAGTCACAAAATTCGACTTTGACATACATATATAATCCGGGCATATTCATTCTGTGATATCTTCCGTATAAACAACGAGTTAAATATCTGCAAATAGTTTTTATTTGTAAATAAGGCGCGAACAAAATCGCATCAAAATCGGTGTTCCCCAGTGTTATATAAGGTGCGTTTGTATAACCTCCTTGATTTTTTAGAGAGATAAACCGTTATTTCGTGAACCAGAGAAAATGCAAGAAAAGTAATTAAGGCCCTACTCATGGAATGCTAGAACTAGGAAATTTTATTATGGACGAAGGATAGAGGGAGTAGTGTTTATGGACATTTGATTTAAACCTTCCAACAGTGAAAGTGACTGGAACAACCTCTGCAGAAAGTTTATGCCACATACGAACAACGGAGTGAATTATCGCTTACACCGTCTTAAGAAACCAAGGAATGCTTTTAATACTTAAAAAATATGCCAAGAACACGAAGAGCTTCTGATTCCCCAATAGCTATACTATACCTTACAGATAGAGCAGCAGGTTCGGTCATATGTCTGTACATGAGCATACATCATAGGGTCTTGCGAGCATTATTAAAATCGACCCTAATCGCACGACCCCACTCAGAGATTGTTATATGATGGTGGCTAAGTGCATCAATTATGTTTCGCAAAGGAGTAGATAGGGTTGAAAGTTGGACAGAAAATAAGAAACAGAGTAGGAGAAAGAACGAAGCTTTGGGGTATCCCTGAATTAATTTTTAGTTCGGTTGAGAAGATTCCCAGCTATAACAACTCGTATGGTGCGATCAAGGCATATTCATTACAGGTACCACCCAAGGTGAATTAATTTTATCAGGTGGTGTTGATTCTAAAACAACTACAACATTACAATAACATTTGACATCTCAGCCCCTATGTCAACGTATACAAATTTTGACATCCGAGCATCTAATTTGCGGAAAAAAGTAGAACAGCTGTGCTTATGATATCACCTGTATAAATCCACCTTGGTACCACCATAACTAGAACAAATACAACACCAAAAAACACATGTATTTTGTTGGTAGAAATACCCCAGAAATATCTCAAATCCATTAACTGTGAGTCGCACACATTAATAAGCTCTCTCAAATTTACTAACACATGCCCGTTGTGAATAGAAAACTCCAAGACATGTGTCAAAATCTATTGTCTGTGTGACGCACACATTCTCAAATTTACTAAAACAGCTGTTCTTGTGGTGGTACCTGTTCAATATACCTTGGGTGCGATCCTTGAGAAAGCTAAATATGAGTCGAGAGAAATCATCACCGACACCAAAAGTGCACCATGCAACACTCTATCCAATGCCTCAGAAATATCTAGAGCCATAACCTTACTCTAGCCGAAATGGTGAATGGTGTGACACCATTTTTCTGAAACGAATGTCAGTAAGTCACCCGTAGAGCGTCCTCTACGAAAGCCGCACTGGAGGTCGCTGAGTAAACTGTTGGACTCCAAATAGCCCACAAGATGGAAATTCACCATACTTTCCATCACTTTAAAAATTTCAGAACATATTGCCATCAGTCGGTAATTTACAGGGTTAAAAGCCTGTTTCTTTATGTAGATTAGCGTTACATTGACAACCTTCCAACACGTTGGCAATTCCCCAGTATGATACAGTGTGCTGAATAGGGTTGCCAACATACGTGCTAGTATCGAAGAGCACTGTTTCAGGATCAGTGGTGGGATACCATGCGGCCCAAGAGACTTATTTATGTTTTTAACTGCACCCGTTTGAAAAAAGATCTTTGGGATAGTTACAGATAAATACTCTATCAAGGGCGGGCAGTGTTTGATTGCGGGTCAGTGAATATGTGGTCACCCTTTATCCTTTACTCTTTTAACGAATGACCAAAAGCTCTGGCTACACAGAGGGGCAGCAAGGACTTTTGCATGAAGACGATACTCGTGCAAAGTTTTTTTACGCCTTAGTACTCTGGCACATGTAGATCTCGCCTTTTTGCGCAGTGTTTGGGTACGTTCGTAAATTCAGTAATTGTGCAATAGTAAAAGTCCGCGCTCAAAAACCATAATTTTGCAATAGTTTTCTTAGTAAAAAGTTTTCGTACTCAAACAATTGACAATGCTACCGCATATTTCTGCAAATACGGCAGCATTTTTATTATTAGTCTTGCAAAAGTTTGCATGCCGGTTGCACAAATTTACTGCATTTACGAATTCACCCTTTTTGCTTCTACACCAGATATTGATCTCTCTGGATCTGACTGCACTTTTGCAAGCCTGATTAAATCAAGACTTCGTTCTGAGTTTAATCGTGCTATGTTTCGTTGAAACCTAAGCATGACGCCCGCCTTGCACTTGTTCAATTTGTAGAAGTTCACCTGGCAGGCCCAGGCATTTGGGACATTTGAGAGAACATCGACAACGATGAGGTTGTAGTTGCAGTAGCAGCATCGTGAACGCCACGCACAAACCACCTCTTCTGTTGAAGTGTACGAATAAACGTAAGAAAAACGTGAGGAAAAGGTTTTAATGTAAATGCCCGTTACTTTTCGTAGGAACTCTAAAAGAAAATTATAAGAAAAGGCATGCCAAAAAGTGTGGAATAGCATTTAGCATCGTCATCAGTTGTTGAAACATAAAATTTCAATGATAAATGTATAAAGAAAAAATATAAAGATTCTTACAAGGCGAATTCATTTTACTAGGCTTAAAAAAATACAATAATACAAAATCATTTGGAGGCTCGAGCTTATGTTAACACATACAACTTTTGACATGCGAGCCTCCCAATTAGTTGAAAAAAGTAGCTCAGCTGTGTAATTAACGTCACATTGTAAGATGAATGTGTCGTGAACGCTTACATGGACAACGACGCAGAGTGCAATGCTGGATCGATTCGTGTACCTAAATTCCAGGAATCTTCGTTGTTTTCGCTAACAAATATATTTTCATAGTTTGAGGTTATGGTGTTAATCACAAATTAAAAAGCCTCGATCGAATCAACCATTATCAAATGGAAGGATTAGACCCAGTATTTATAGTGTTAGAAACTTAGTAAATACTACATACTTATACCTCTATTTTTAGTGCATAATTTATAGGACTCAAACAAATTTAAAGGCTTCTGCTAAGATTCTTTTGCAAAATGCTGTAGTCATTGCTTATTGTATAAATTGCACCCACTTTGCTCACAAATTGGCAATTAAAAATTTTGTTCTATATTTCGATTACGATTCAAACAGCATTTAAATTAATTTTCCACATTTTACATTCGCATCAATGAAATCTATCTTATATATATCGCACTTGTTCCTCTAAAGGGGTTCAGCTCACAAAAAAAATAAATTGTTCAGTAGAGGCAAACAACTTTTTTTTTTTAATATTTTCTATGAAATTTAAGGTGGTATGTCATAATGTCCAGTGAAATAATGTCCACAGACATTATGTCACTCCAAAAGTGTCATACTGGTATGTGATGGAAATCGTTCGATTTAAATCGGCGCCGATTTCAAAAACAAATTCTACTGAAAGATTACTTATTTACCCCCTTTATGGTTTTTTAGGCTAAGAATATTTTATTCGAATATTTTTTCTCGATACAAAACAATAAAAAGTGTAAATAAGTCATCTTTGAGTAGAATTTGTTTCTGAAATCGGCGCCGATTTCAATCAATCGATTTCCATCACATACCAGATTATGTCCATGCACATTATGACACTTTTGAAAGTGTCATAATCTCCATGGACTTTTTTTTAAGAGAAGTAACACAATCAGGCAATTAATGCCTACCAGTTAATTAATTAATGTGTTACCTTCTTAGGGAAAGGGATAGAGTAGAGAGAACAGGTGGTGAAGTGGGAGAGAGATAGAAAGCTTAATTAATTTACAACTCTGCTATTGCGCGTATTTTGTAGAGCAGTTTTGCAACCCTCCATGGTGTCAAGTAGAGGCATCGTTGTTTTTTTAAGCTGTGTAGCCATTTTATTAGTTATTTTACTTCGCCGGCGGTTCTGCTACAATACCGACGAAGGAGGGTCCTCTGAAGTGCATTAGAATATGTTAGTATTAATCGCTGCCGGTACTGCCAAAGTGATCAGTGCTATGCCTTCATCACTTTAACAGTCCAACAGCAAGCAACACAATAACACACCAATGCACATGAGAAAAATGCATGATGTTGTTGGCTTGGCTGAAAGTAGTCTTGAACTCAATACCTCAGGGTTTGTAGTCAAACGCGCTAGCTACTCAGCCAACAGCACCCTTTATAACATTATTATTATTATTATTATTATTATTATTATTATTATTATTATTATTATTATTATCATTATTATTATTATTATCATTATTATTATTATTATTATTATTATTATTATTATTATTATTATTATTATTATTATTATTTGAGTTTCTAAATTTCTCAATCTCTATGAGATTGGAAAATACCTATCCCGGGCTATGCCAAGGGATTAGGCTCTGATGATTAAGTGATTTTAGGCTCTGATGATTGAGTGATTTTAGGCTCTGATGATTAAGTGATTATTATTATTATTACTATTATTATTATTATTATTATTATTATTATTGTTATTATTATTGTTATTATTGTTATTATTATTAATATTATTATAGACATTATAAAAGTTTTATATGTGTCATAATGTCCATAATTTTAGAAATGAAAGCAAATTCAAATATACATATTTATATGTATGTTTATATATTTTTATATCCTTGAGCGCAGTTACCATGGTAGAAAAAGCGTCAACAATGCTTAAAGTATGTCGACCCAATGAAATATTTGGAAATTAATTGAAAAAGAATTTCTGCGTAGCCGGCCTTCGGCCGCGCTTAAGGATTTCTTCATCTCGGTATATCGAAAAGCGGCTTCGCTGAGCAAACCTTTTTGCATAACCGGCCTTCGACCGATCTTAACGATTTTTTCCTCTCAGTATATCGAAAAATGGCTTCGCTGAGTAAAGATTTTGCATAGCAGGCCATTGGCTGTGCTTAGGGATTTTCTCCTGAGTAAGCAGAAAATCTTAGCTCAGCGAAGCCGCTATTCAATATACCGAGAGGGAAAGCCCGTAAGCCCGGCTGTGCAAAAGCCTTTAGTTACACTCTAACAAGTGTCATAAGGGCCATGGACCTTACGACACTGCACTCATGGACAGTATGACACTTTTGAAAGTGTGCATGGACGTTGTGTCACTTTTTGGAGTGACATAATGTCCATGAACATTATGTCACTGGACATTATGACATGCCACCAAATTTAAGAACAAACATTTTTTTTAGTTCAACCCAAGTGCGATATGGAGGTTTTTTTCGAAACTTCCAAGCTTATTAAAAATTATCGCTATGGAAAAGTCTTTAAAACTAATTTTTAAACAAGGCTTCTCTCTCAAGCTTATAATCCCAAAAAAAATTTATGACAAAAAAAAAGTAGTCCCAGCAAGGGTTCAACTGACGATGAAAAATGTTAATACAACAGCTAATATTTTACAGCAATGATTTGGCTTTTTCGACACTTTGAAATGTTTAACTTATAAATATTATTTTAAAAGCATGTTTTATATACACACATACTTATGTGCACTATATTGTTTATAACAGAAGTGATATATATTTTTTAGCTACTAACACCAATTAAAGTTCTAGCCCTACGCATTTTATGACATTATCTTCTTACTTACTTTTATGCACATGCATTTTTAAGGTAACACTTTTATTTTATTTATTCTCTATTTAAGGAATAATAATTTTCAAATCAAGTCGTTATTAATATTAATGTACTGCCAGTAGTACATTCTTAAAATGTGTCCACACAACGTATATTAGTCATATGGAATGTCACTCTAACTGTCCAAATCAGTGTTTTACATAAAGCTTACAATATTATATTCACGCAAAAAAAAAAGCCGACTAGATCCCTGCTGCCAGGTGGCTTGTCACATTAAAATAGAACACCATCTAATTGGCCATAATCACACGATCTGGAACGTGTGATACATAGTTCGAACCCCAGCATTATCTTTTTGCAAATAAACTAACTACCAGGCAGGGTGTCAGATTTTTTCCGACCTATTTCTACAGATTAATTTTAGAAGTCGCCAAAAACAATTTTATGTAGTTTTTCTTAATACATGTATACTTCATAATATATTTGTTTTTATATAATATTTTTTGTTAATATAAATTTGTATAAAATACTCGTATAAAAATTTAATAGAAAATCGCCGAAAGTAGAAATAAAATCGCCAAAAATTATTTCTTGTAAATTTTTCTTATCCAAATTCAAAAGCCATCAATGACTATAATAATAATAATATAAGAAACTTATCAAAATCACATTGTTTTAATTTCTTGCAGACGAGTTTTGGTAGGTTTTATTTTTGAAAATTCTCCTTCAACAAACTAATTTTCCTGAATAACAAAAATTTTTTTGTTTAATTTTGTTGAAAAAAAAAATAGCCATAAAAATCACCAAAAAATTTATTTATCGCCATGTCGCCAAATCATAAATTTAGACGCCAAAAAAGTAGAAAATTCTCCACGTTTGGCGAGAAATCACCATATATGACAACCCTGCTACCAGGTGACTTAAATAAAGTCAACTTTAAGTTAGTTGCAAAATAGGGTAGAGTGGAACAATTGACTACCGCCTAGGACATCGCAATGTTAAAATAGTTAGTTGTTTCCATTGGAAAGTAATCCAAGTGTCAGTCAGAACTAGTTGCGAAATAGTTAGCTTAAAGTTAATTTAAAGTTAACTACGTTTCCGACAGGGGTATCATACAACGTGTACGATTCTCTCATATACTTCGTAAGGTTACATCCCATATGGCAAATATGCGCCGTCTTAACACACATTTTATAACTAATTTAAAATGTGTACAACCTTGCTTTCGACCTCAGTGTTTCACTTCTCAACTTAAATATAAAAAACACACCACGATTTATAACTACAATCATGTGACTTAAGCTACATATCATGTGACCTAAGACTTCACTTTTCGAGGCAAATTTTAATCATTTACAGGAGGATTTTATTTTGTTCTTCAATATTAAGAAATCAATAGCTAAAGATTATCGAATGCTTTCAAATACTTCAAAGACGTGCAAACATACTTGTGAACAGCAAGTTATGAATCAGTTCGTCTACCGACGGGTACATATATTAACGGCTTCAAAAGTCACAGGCTCTTAAAACCGACTGAAAAAATCAAGAGTGAATGCTGTCCAAAGTCACTAACATTCTATACCAGGATATCGAAAGAAAACTTAAGCGAACGAGTAGCAGCCGCTTACGGATACCTAAATTCGTGCTTCGCTCTCTCAGTCATGCTTCTCAGTCCAGCTATGGTTTAAGCAACGTGCTTTGCCACACACAACATTGAGAGTGAAGCACTCAACTTTATTTGAGACCTGAGACCCCATGCGACTAATTGTATGGTTTTCTTAATGCGCACAATCAAGCAAGTGCTTTATTTCGTCATGCAAATATACTATAAGCGTCTCATATATCTTTTGATTTTCCGGCTGCCCAGCTTTACGTTATAGGTTGAAAGAGCAGTAACCACATAAGAGGTGACTCACTTGGGTTTCTCGAGTTGCATGTTTTGTGGCAGTACTACGGTTTCTACGGCACCTCGATCTGAGGACAGTTTCTTATAGAACTCGACGAAATAAGATGAAAAGTCCTAATGAAATTTTTTTTATATATCGCTTCGATTTTGAGATATCGACGTTTGAAGTTTAAGATTTTTTTTATAATTTTGATGGTTTCTTATAGAACTTGACAAAATAAGACGAAAATTCCATTAGAAATTTTTGGATATCACGCTTCGCTTTTTCCTCTTGGTATGTCGAATAGCGGCTTAATGATTTTCTCCTCTTGGTATGAATAAATGTTTGCCTAGCCTGCCTTCGGCCGAGCTTAATGCTTTTCTCCCCTTGGTATGTCGAATAGCGGATTCGTTGAATAATGCTGTTCTGCCCAGCTGGCCTTCGGCCGGGCTTAATGATTTTCTCCTCTGGGTATGCCAAAAAGCGCTTCGCTGAAGAATGGTTTTCTGCCTAGCCGGCCTTAATGGTTTTCTCCTCTGGGTATGTCGAATAGCGGCGCTGATTAATAAAGATCTTCTGTATAACTTTTGACCCGTTACATTCAGAAATGTAGTGCATAATCACAGTTTTATATGAAAACTACAGAGGGCTATAACTCGGAAAGTATGGGTCGGCTACAATTTGTACAACATGTAAAAATTTTACGAGGACTTATCGTTTTATTTTATTAAGTTCTATTAAACCCATAAAAATTAAGAAAAAAAAGTTAAAAAAATTCGAACTTCAAACGTCGATATCTCGAAAACGAAGCGAGATATCGAAAAATTTTACTAAGACTTTTCGTCTTAGTTTCGTTGAGTTCTACGAGGAACCATCATCAGATGGAGGCGCCGTAGAAACCGTAGAGTCCCCTGTTTTGTAATACCCTGGTGCTGATAAGGCGTAATTATTGCACTACTGCTGTGTCAAGTCATGCAGTCCCTTTCAAGTAGGAGGATAGCTTTAATAGTCCTATATTTGCCAGACTGTCCAAGTCCGACAGGGTACTGGAGCCAAGTAAACTTGTCCTTATGCTGTCTAGCGCCATGCAAAGGCACCTTCTATAATAGTTGCTGTAATTTACACCTTCTGGCATTCCATCGCCATGCGTACACTGTTAATAATAGTCTCATAAGACCTTTACCGTGCCTGCGCAAGTCGTAGTGGCGCCACGTAGACCTAGCCCTCGGCAGGGGCCCTCATTTTCCCACCTTTAAAGATTACAGCTAGCTGTTATTTTTATATACATATGTAGAACGTAAAACAATTTAACTATAATTTTTTTAATTTTAGAGGAGAAGGAAAACAGTTTATGAGATAATACAAGTTATAGTGTCTACACTGTTTTCTTTTTGATTATAACGTCGCCGAGCATGGTGGTAGAAGCCTAAGAATTTGTGTGGACATGGGCTTCGATATAACATACAATAATTGAAACACTCTTTTGTATCCCCGTGGGATACAAGTGTTTCAGTAGCCCTACCTTGGGCTACTCTGTTAGCTAGACAGTCACTACGTTCATTTCCAGCACCGCCTTCATGTCTGGGCATCCGGAATAATGTCAGTTTATTATGAGCGCCAAGTTCATTAAGAGATGCAACATCGTCCATCACGACTTCCGACCTTATCTAATAAGAGATTAAGGCCTTTAGTGCTTCCTGGCTCTCTGACATCAGATAAGCTCAAATACCCTTACATTTCGTGGGATAATTACCCAGGGGAATTACCCTTTGAAAACTAGTATGTATAATACATCCCTGTCCCATTTTGGAGCCGTCAGTGAACCAATTCTGGTCAGAAACTTCCTGCTATGTGGTATGGCTCAATCCCTGGCTCCTTTTAGTGATAATAATATCAAAGTTTTTGCTCAAGAGTAATATCGGTTGTATTTGATCATTCATCCTGATTTACGGGTCGTTAACAAACTGTCATAATATCTTCATATGACCCACCTGATCTGCGCTATTTATGCTGGAGATAACTGGCAATCGAAGTGAACTCTTGCAGCTGTCCTCCTTTACTATAATATGCATTCACTATAATATGCATGATGATTAAAAGAATGATATATGTACATATTCTTGGTTTCAGTCCCACGTTTTACCAAATAGCCGTTAGCATTCACAAAGTTTAAGTTTTGTTGGGTGCAAGTGAGTCACTTGTCAAGAATAGCCCCGAGGTATTTAACTTCGTTAGAAAATATGATAATTGAATTATTTAGAGTTTGTCCTGAGATTTCAAGCATTCTTGAAAGAATTAATATGCTTCAGAAGTGTTTTTTTAATGTACATATCTACAAAAAACGTTGAAAGCAAAGGTGTACACATGAAAGTAAAAATATATTTTTCTATATTTATAGTTACATGAATATGTTTTATTTATATTTAATGCTTTATGGTTAAAACTATTTTGATTTAGCGAAAAATTAACCTTTCGTGTGAACTAAACAAAACTATTTCCTTATCACTCCTTTTGCTCTTTTTGCTTTGCAAATTAACAGCCTCACTATTAAATTACTAAACACTTTAAATATTCGTTTTAAAAATGAAAAAAGAAATTAATAGAAAATTTGAATTGAATCCAAATTAAAATTTTTTTTATAGATTGAATGATGATTAGAAAATTCCCTACCACAACTACTAGAACTACTTATTATTACTACTACTGTTATAAAAATAATAACTACTACTACCACCAAAAGTAACCATCATCACCTTTACCACAACTACCGCCATAACCACCTCCACCACCATCATCCAAAAAAATAAATAAATAAATAAATAAGTAAAAATCACCACCTCAAAAAAAAATACAGTTTATAATAAGAAAAAAACATTTTTTAATCTTGAAAAGTGTGCTCCTAAGTCATGAATTGAATTTTTACACCATTTCCCTCTTAAATTTGTTCAACGAAATATGTCACGTAGTTTATTTATTACTATAACTTATTTAATTTTATTCTTATCAAATTTCTGCTATATATATTTTTGTAAATCAAAAAATTCGAAAAGCAAAATTTATATACAAATATACATACACACATACATACATACATAAATACATATTTCTTAATCAAATCTTAAAAGGTCATCATAATAAAACTTTTAGGCGCAAGTAAGCATATTTTTTTAAATAAATCAGAGCTAACGGCAAATAATGAATGAACTACTACTTGTTAATTATAGATTTTATGTTACAATTATTTTTTATTTAATTATGAGGTTGTAGTAGCATTATTTTTATTGCATTTACATTTAATGTTGAGAAATTTAGTTGGCTGCTTGAGAAATGTCAATAGTATTCGATTGATTGTTAGAAAAAAACATAAACTTATCAAATTCATAACTTCAATTGTCATATAAAATTATATTAAATACAGAGATTTGCAAAAAAACTGTAAAAAAATCAATTGCAATCAAAAGTTAATAATCGATGCCATCTGCAAAGTATTAAAAGAAAAATTTTAATTTTTACAAAACTTCGCATAAATGTTAAACATACAAACTGCGGCGAACTAAATTCGCTACTGACATCACATAGTATTAATTCACCTTGTTTTACCCCCACTAACAGTGATGCCGTTTGGTTACATTTTTAAAATTTTTCGTAACTTTTGAAGGCCCAACGTAAGTAACATGTAAATTTTGTTATAAATATTTGGCCAAACTACTTAATTAATTAATTAAGATAAGAACTGTCCGTCTCTGAAAGCAGTTTTTCTTCACATAGCGTCTTCACGAACCATTGATTTGTCTTGACAAAAGTCAAAGTCAAAATGAAAAATAACACTAAAATTTTTCTGATGTTTTTATGTATGAAGTTTGACAAATGTTAGAACAAAATTATGTCTCGTGAAGACGGAGTGTAACACATCAATTCGGCCTGAATAACAAAACAATCATACACAAAACTAATTGTAATGAATGAACCGTGAGTGCCATTCTATCAGGACAGCTCAAAAATAAAATATGCATATTTCTTGTCCGAAACAATCTCCCATTTTCTTTCGCAGATGCAATTATACCGTTTTAGCAAATACATTTCCGGACCGCAAGGTCGCTTAAAAATAATTCTAGGGCGTACTAAGGCAATAAATATGATAACAAGAATAATTGTCCCATCTATATATATTTTACAGTCTGACCGAAACCAGTTTTTTGAGGCCGAGCCCGAACCGAACCTAATATTCGGCCGAATCCGAAACTTGCGGAAACTTTTTGTTAGCATTAACTGATATTGACAGTTTAAAAACTTAACAGAACTGAAAAGTCATTTACTTTATTAACGGCCCTTTTCACAATGTGATTAAAAGTTAACGTGGTCTTTAACGGCAAATTCAGCATACAAAAATCTTCGTTAAAATATACGTTATATTTTAACTGCACACTGTGAAAAAGACCGTAAGAGTGTTTCTACATACATACAGTGTCAGTCAAAGTAATAGTAGAAATTGAATATATTTCATTCCATCGAGCAAATATAAAACTTAACCATTAATGCCCATATGACTAATAAAAACTTGGCATGAAATTAGCTTAAATGATGAATAGAACTGGAATATTGGGTTCGGTACAAATACATTAAGGAGTGTTTTATCACTCTATTGATGACGTTACAAGAACACCAATCAAAAAGTTGAGTCGGAATAACTAAAAAGATATAAAGTGGAATATTTACCTATTTTTTACACAAAATTTATAAGATTTCATTAATTTCTACTAAAGTGAAGCTTTTTTTGTTAACGGCCGCGTTTCATCGATGATTGTGTACAGCAATAAATATTGCTACTTTGAAACCGCACGTTATGAGCCTAGTCACATTCGGTGCGCCTCCGTCAACGCAAAGCACTAAAGTTGGCCAACTTTTAACGTACGTTAAGTACTTTGGCAGTTATCAGTTGGGTTTTTGCTTTGTTTTGATTTAGTTTTTTCTATTGTGTGGCACCAAAAATAAAATAAATAACATGAAAAAAATAAACTTATTGAAGCTGTTCAAATCAAATCAAATTTAGTTCCAGAAACATGCGAAGAAAAAACATATGACTTAATATCCGTCAACAAAAGTACTCATCGTGACAGCGTCCCCGTCGTTACGTTACTCTACGTCTCCACATAGCAATATTTATTGCGACAATTGCCAAACTTTATATAAAAAATACAACCTAATATATATATAATAAATATAATATCCAATATGGAATTTGACAATTGCCGGCAAAAAAAAATTGCTACGTGGAGACGTAGGGTTAATGTCAGTTGAAAAAGGTGACGTATAAAGTACGACGGATTCTATGTGCCGCGGCCTTTATTGGGGGTCTACACTAGCCATGAACTCGGTATGAGCATCATGTCGGACATCGGAAATGGCTAATGTAGACAGGTCATGTCCACGATTCGTCCATGCTCTGACTTCGACGCCCGAACATATGGCTGAGCATCAATGTTCGCCATGAGATTCGCCATCAACAACTATTTTAAATAGAAAGAAAAGAGAGAAAGAGAACAAAACTGGTAAATATTCCATTTCTTTTGCACTACCACAAAATACATTGATAAGGCAGAACATGGACCTCGTACGTATTCACCACAACAAAGAAGTTGATGAATCCTTTGCAGTCGCTCTGCCGGCGTAATGTTCATGTCATGTTCAAGTCGATGGCTCGTAAAGACGTAGGGTTAATGTGGCTTTAGACTATCTGTGCTTTACATCTGACTTGTCAGTTTTTCGACCCATATGTAATTTTGCGTGGCTATCAAAATTGTCCATTTACAGACGACTTTTTAATTTTCGCTTTCACACGTTCATGTATAATCACATCTGACATAACCTCTTAGTGACGCCAACACATACTTGTTAATTCAAAACAGCTGATGTCAGATGAAAATAGAACACGCTCTAATTGGAAATTTTGTCACCTGACTTTGATTCTGTAAATTTCAGATGACAATGTTCCATATGTTTCACACGGCATGTATAGCTGTTGCAGTGGGAAATTTGACAAGTCAGATGCAAAATACATATCGGGACCTCTGTTCTGTTTTGGCCCACCGAACATTTTAAAAAAAATTTAGTTAAGTATGGGGTATATATGTGGTATATATGTATATTTTGAACAACCTCTTTCAGAATCCGAAAACTGTTTTGCGAAATTGTTCCTGGTTTCTGAGATATCAAGCATTCATTGTGCTCGATATCATCAATTTTGATAAATTAAAAAAAATTTTTTTAAATAAAAAAATAAAAATCTGAAATCAAGTAAAAACATTAATACGCTTATTTTCAATAAAAAGTAGAAAATTTCATCTCAATAACGAGTTACTCAATACACGGCAGTTAGTATACACCTGGAGCACAAAAAGCTACTTTTTACAAATAAAATAAAAAAGTGGCTAATGGAGCACAAAGCAAGATTTTTTACTTGCAGTAAAATTTACTTTCAGTAAAAATATGTTAATTTCTAACCGGATTGATGAAAGTTCTCAAAAATTTTAATTTTTCTTCCAAACACATGCTTCCGGCATATGGTGAGAGTACAAACAATTCTATCGGGTATATTTTGAGAAAACTTTATGTGAATCTTCCTTGTTGTTTTTCTCCATTCCGACTTTTTGGCATATGGGCTAAGCCAATAATGAGGTCGCGGTATAATATAAAACCAATTTTGGTGTGCCACTTAACCCTTCGTCTATACGTGATATATTTTTATCATGACAAAAGTCAAACTATATATTGAAAAATTATTTATTATATGTTAGCTGTTTTTCTTATATGGAATTTGACATTTGTCATGATAAAAATATATCAGGTATAGACGTAGAGTAATGCAAGTATCTGTAATATTAACTGGGTTGCCATAATATTAAAACTGTTCACCTTATGTTTATTTAGTTGCCACATAATATTAAGAAATAAACCTTCTATAGCAATCATTTGAATACTATTAGATCATTTAGTTTCAAGCTTGCGAAAAATTTCAACATTTTTAGTTCCTAATCTCTATACAAAACTGCCCGATCCCCCTAAAAAAAAGAAATAAACGCATGTTAATTTGAAATGAATAATTTCATAGTGTTATTTAGTTGAACAAAAAGATTCATTTAGTAATATTTTTCGTTTGGGGTTTCAATTTAGTTATTATTATTTTTTTTATTACAAACATCAATTATGATTGTGTTCTTTTTCTCGATATTTTAATTACAGGAGAAAGAAAAGGAGAAATTACGATTAAAACAAAATTAATAAATAAAATGAAATTCCTAGCAAAAAATTTAATAATAAAGAATACTAATAATAAACATCAACAAAAAAATCGTAAAATTATGTATTAACAAATTCTAAAAAAAAAAAAATTAAAATAACTATGATCTTTTTACCATGTAAGAACAAACCATAATGTGTAACAACAAAAACTGTAATGTAAAATAGTTCAATTCATCTTTAAGCAAAATTAATTTGGAAGATATTGAACCAACCACACAAGACCTTTTATAAAATAATTTTACAAATAATTTCTTTTAACATACATATGCATACATTCGTACATACATACACATATCGATGGCTTAATATAAAAAAGGCGTATCTCGATATTTTCGAAATCGTGCTTTTAACGTTTTCTGGTAGTCATATTCTAAATACACCCTCCCAATAGAACTAAGTACGCTACTGTTGAAAATGACGGTTTTACAGGCACTTGAAATTTCATTTTTTGTATGTAAGTGTTTTAGTTTTTATTTAGTATTTTCCTTCTCCTGTAAAATAACGAAAATTCGAGTTACGTCCTTTTTATATTAAGCCATCGATAGAAAACAATCAATTATTAATTTTATGTTATTAGCTTTATTTATAGTCGAACTGTATTGTTTGTAAATTGAATGAAAACTATTTTAATCTTCGATGGAGTATGAAGATTTGAACTCGAGACCAACCAAACATGTTCATTGAATTTTAAAACAAACAATCTTATGAACAATTTAATTTTGATGTGTTATTTAAACTCTTGACAAATTTTGAAATTTCCTGGTTAAATACTGTTTTTGTATTAAATATTTAAGTAAAATAAAGATTTAATGATTACAAGTGTTAAATAATTATAAACAGCAGCATCCGCGAAAATGTGTTTCAAAATAAAAAGTTCTAGTCATCGCGAAAATGCGTTTCGTGGCCTGGTTTCTGAGACAAATAAAAAATTACATTTACTCAAATGCAAATCAAATAAGCAAAAGTGCTATATTCGGCTAAGACGAATCTTATATGCCCTTCACCAATAACCATGGACTCAAATCTGATGGCTTCCTGGGGGCTTCCGACAGACGGACAGACTTTCCTATCTATAAGGACCCAGAATATTTATATTAATATTGTGGAAATTACACACGCAATGAGAAACCATTTTTGGTAAAGGGTATAAAAATACAGCGTGCACGTGTTACAAGGCAGCTTAGTCTTTTCGAGGCTAGATTTAGCCGTTTGCTTTGTCCTTTAGCCTCGAAATTTATGTTTTAGCCTTTTTTGTTTTTAATTTAGCCTCAAGAGGCTACATTTTTTCTTCACCTAAAAATTTATTTCTAGTTTTCATATCTTAATTGAAAAGTTTACACTAACTTTTGCAATAAATGAATATTTATTGTTAAACTGGACACTTTTTTCTGTAAAATCGTACCACAATTATTTTCATTATGCACTGCATAAAATAAGCTGTGAGCCACTGTAATTAAAACTATTTACGTTTGCTTTTTTCATTGTCTAGAATAAATTTTATGAGCATCTATTATATAAAGCGTATCTTTTCCATATTGTATGGACATTTTTCTTCAAGATGTGCTCGTATAAAAAATATTATGGTACTGACCATAGTTATAATGGTGTGTTCGCAAAATATTTAAATAAAAAACAAAAGAAAGTGATATTCTCCAAAAAGGCCCAAAAGGATAAATTACATACTTATAAATTATACAAAAGGGAATTAAAAAAAACGGGTCATGAAAAGAGGCAAAAGCGTTAAATTGCCACTAGTATTACAACGGTAACGCTGTATAGAAACTCACCACTAAGCCCATTGCAATTTGCTAACTGCACTAACAGTGCTGACAAGTCGAGCTTAAAATTTGTTTTTAAATTCGCTTATTTCAGCAAATTCAAATACTAACGGAAAATAATTATCATTATTGGAAATTTGAATATTGATACAAATACTGTTCTTTTTCTCAAAGAATTTTGCAAAAAAAATCACTTCAACTAAAAATAGTTTTAATAAATTCTAATTTTCATTAAAATACCATGACCAACACCATAGCCCACACCATTCCTTAGGATCTTCCTGATTCATTACAATATTAAACATATTTTTCTAAATTTAACATAAAACATTAAATAGATTAAATAAAACCAAATAAACAATCTTATACAAAACACAATGGTGCGTAGATTTCATTGAATAAAAATACTTACATAAATAAACATACATAAAATAAAAGAAATTCGAGAAATTGTTGTGTTACATTAAATAAAAATAAAAAAAATAAATGCAAAAGAAAAAAGTAGTTTAATTACAAAAGAGCAACTAGGAATTTTAAAAAGATCATCAAAAATAGACTGCCCGTGTCAAAAAACAAAGAAAATAAAACGAGAAAAGTCCCCAGAGAGCAGTAATAATAAAAACTAAATAAATAAATACATGTATGTAAAGATATATTGAATTATTTTCATAAATTATGAAAAGTATTTAAGAACATTTTGTATAAAACTAAAGAAAACAAGAAAAAAATTTATGAAATTTATGATTTTTATAATTTATGGTGCATTATAATAATTACTGATATTGATATAATAAATTTCAAAAACCAGTCAAAATATTATAACAAATGATTTAAAATAAAAATCATTGTTAAAATCACATGTTGAATTGTATAATTAAAAATTAATTTTAAAGAATAAATAAAATAAGCCCTTCTTAGCATGTACTAACAAAAATATTTAGTTAAAACAAGGAAAGGACGAACCTATGACACAAATCCTTTTTTAACAACCTTCTCTTCTAGACTTAGTTGCCAATTATTCGTATAAATTTAATTATCTATTTAATTTAACGAAACTAATTTTAAACAAATATTAAACGTTTTTTCCTTCTCAACTTGTTTTAGCTTTCCTTGTAACTTTTACTTTATATACATATATTTAAAAAAAATGAAAAATAATTAAGAAAAGTTTTAAAAATTTAAATAAACAACTGCCAAAACTTTAAAAGTTTTAATGTCAGTTTGCAATTTTGTTTTTCTAATATAATTGTTTTAAAATTTTAGTTTCGTTTATTGTGTAATAATAAAATTACTGTAAAATAGTTGAACTAAAATAAATGAAATAAAGAAATAGAAATGTTGTTAAAATTAACTTTGATTTATAAAATATGTTTATTATTATTTTTTAATTTAAAGCCGAGCTTATGTAATAATATACTAATATAAATAAAATGAAAGAAACCTAACAGTTATAAAATAATAATTACTTTTCTTGTTTATTTGTGTGTAAAAATAAATATATAATTAAAGAAGCTTTATTATATATAAGCTGAGTATAAAAAATTAATATACTTGTATAAATCTAAAAAATATGCCACAATTTGAACACAATTTGTTTTTGTTAAAGAAATTCAGTTTAAAATGTGAAGTGTCCTTTACTTCAACGGTCTATTGTCTTACGCAATTGTAATGCAAATTTGCAGTACAGCTCATTTCTTAAAAAAACTCAGGTTTAAGGTGAATTTATATAGGTGGCGTTGTTACTAAAACAATTACAACATTACAATAACAACTGACATCTCAGCCCCTATGTCAACATATACAAATTTTGACATACTAGCCTCTAATTTGCGCCTTGGTCAGGTCATAGAGCTTTTATACTCCTACGGTGGAAGTACATAACACGCATTAATGCGCGATCAAAGAAGTTAAAATAGTTTTTTTTTCATAGAACAAATTATATAAAAACATTTTATCGCATTTGTCGCAGGAAGTTGGTTAACTTTGAAATTATTAGCACGTTGTGTATTTTTGACAACTAATCCAACTAATCAGCTGAAAAGCTAGAGGGAAAAAGTCATTGAAGAGGTTAAAAAACATACAAAATTTTATAAAAATTTAAATATTTCCAATATATATATTTTACAATGTACAAATAAGTAATGAAATAAAAAAACACCTGCCAGAAAATGCTTTTATAAAGCGCGTTGCGTAACTTGCCGTCTTTCATGCGCTAAAGCTTTTAAACGCACGACACTCGTCGACGAATTAACGCGTGTTATGTACTTCTAGCTGAAAAAATATCTGGCAGCACTCGCTTTAACTGTAAAAAGTTCTATATTCCTTTGAGAACATTAATTAAAGCATTATAACTGTATTATTTATTCAAGGCATTTTAGCCCTTTTTGTGCTAGATTTAGCACTTCTTTCCTCAGTTAGCACTAAAAGTAAAATTACTATGTGCCAGGGTGGCTCTATACAGGTGGCCTCGGTAGCTCAGCTGCTGTCTAGTGTTTTTTCTCCTTTTTCGTATTTTTATATGCCAAATTTTTGTTTATTTCTTACAATAAACTCGTTCGTAAGCAATGGCGCGGGAGTATGGCTAAATCTTCTTTTACAAATCAAAGTTAAACATGATTGAAAAATAGTTATAAAAACGCGTAAGAAATAGAAATTCGCTGCTCGTAATTTGAACGACCCTCTGATAACACGCATTTTTCGGTACATTTTTGACATCCGACGAAGACATTTTTCAAGGTAAATTCAACCCAAGAAGTGGCTATTCACATATTACGTAACGCCATTTTCGGAGTTTTTATATGTATTCATCAGTAACAAACGAATTATTTGAGGTTGAAGTATTTTTGTTTGAATCCTTATTTCTTGTTGAGGTTGTAATAAAATAAGCCCTCATTTATAAAAATCTGTTAGGTATTAGTAAAGTTGTTTTTAAATCATTTGAAATTTGCGAATGTTACAACCTTGAAAAGTTTTCCACACGCAAAATATAATTTGAAAATATAACATCTGATCTATTTATTTGTCAAGTTTCAAATAAATTTGACCAGTAATTTAGAAGCACCTCGGCATGAATACTGATGGGGTAGTAATGCGGCTTCAACGCTGTTTTATTCTGCTGTGTACAATGCGGAGTTAGTTAACGTTAGTTTTTCTTTTGATACATAATCCAAATAGAACACAAAAAGTACTTCCATTATAAATAATTAATCTGAAAAGCGGTAGTTTCTAATATCCTTCCTTTTTCCCACATATTTCATGGAACTTACATCAACAAAATTATACTCAAAAAAGATTATTTTTCGTATACATAAAAGATTATAAATAAAATAAAAGATTTTGTTCTTAATATTCTGTTTGATGAAGATTATGTAGACATTTTTAAAAAAAACTGCACGAAAACAAACCAAAGTTAAAAAAAATATTGAATTCGAAAAAAAAATCAATATATTGCAATTCAAAATATCGACGGTATATCGATGTATTTTTTGCCCATCCCTAATATGTATGCACAGAGAGCCTATAACTTTTTAACTGAAAAAATATGTTTTTCTAATTTGGAACGACTTTCCGTCATCCCACGTCGAATTTGGTTGATAAACAGACCGGTTTCGGTTATGTTCCATCTTCAGTGTTCTATTGAATATTAATTTATAAATATGTAAAATAAAAATATATATAAAAATTATTATTTTTCAAATTAAATTATTTATTTTTATTATTAAATTAGTGATTTTTTTGGGTAATAAAAAATTTTTATTTATTTTCATTTTAAAAAGTGACCGAAGATTGCTATGTTTTAGTATTTTCAAATGAATTTTATACATATTCGAAACAAACATGTAACCCATACGCGTCGTTGGAAAAGCTTTAAGCCGTAGACGCAACTCAATCGCTCTTGTGTTTTGATATTAACTCTCGTCGTTCTCATTGAGTGATTAATATTTGAATGAATGTTGTTTTCTTTGTGTGCAACCAAACAAATGAATTTTATCTCGCTGCCCTCTAGTATACAGTATAATTCGCTTATACGGCTAACTTAAGGTTTACACGCAGCGTTGCCATATATTTAAAAAAAATAACATATCTGAAAAAAAAACTTTTTTTGCCCAAAAAACCTTTTTTGTCTACAAAAGTGCCAAAACTTTAAAAGAAAACACAGAAAAGTGTATTTGGAACTCATTTTAAGGAATGTATGAAAACGGCATAGTTGTAGAGGGAGTAAACACAATTAAACACTGTTGCAGTAATAAGGGACTGAGAAAATATTTAATCGTATCATTGCATAAATAATCACTTAATATTTTCATCCGATATACTATACTGCAAATTTTAAATTATGTACATATTTATAAAAAACTTGAAAAAACTTTATATAAAATTAAAACTTTTTGGCATCTCAAAACAACTTGCAAAAAAAGGGAAAACTTGACAAATGGCAACGCTGTCTACACGTAACATAATATGTAAGATGAGATTGTCAAATTCAATCGCAGAGAAAATTATGTTACGTGTGGACTTCAAATTAGTGTTATCTCAATGTTATAAGAGTTTTTATGATAGTGTTGTTATAAGAAATCTTATAACAACGATCTTATGAGATAAAACTGTCAAAAAACACATGTACATACATGAAAATAAAAGAGTTTGCATGTGTGAGTGCTTATTAAAATGAATGAAAAGCTATATTTTTGATAAAACTTCTGTGTTAAATAACTGAATAACGGCCCTTTCGACAATGTACGATTGAAAGTTAACATAGAGTTCAACGGCAAATTCGGCATACAAAACTTGCCGTTAAAGTTGACGTTAACGCTTAATCATACATTGTGAAAAGAACCGTAAGTGTGGTTAATTGATTTATAAATTAAAATTTGTGTGAAAAATTTAAATTGAAATAGCTAATTATATAAAAGTAGTGCATGTTAACTCGATGACCATTTGCATAAAATGAAATCTTATAGGAAAAGTAAAATTACGTCTTCCCCTAGTATTTTGCGTTTTTTATTCAGCCGACGTATTCCCCTCATGTTATCTCAAAGTTAATGTATTGTGAAGACATTGTGTAATGTACTAAATAAATATGTTGCAGGTACTTTAATCATAGATGACAGAAAAGTGAACATTTTGGGATATATCGGAAATTCTACTATAAGCTGTGTGGCTTACCGTACAAATAAAATTCTCTGCAGAAGGCTACACGACTATTTTTCCGTGTAGAAGTAAAAGTAAAATTCTAAACGTAAAATTCCGGCAGGTCAGAGCCGCGCTATAGTCGCACAACGGTCACGCTTTTCTTATTTACAAATAACATTTGTAACATGTTGCCATATAATTTTTTTGCTGTAACTTACTAGCACGGAATTTACACCTTTTCAGCTTGCCTTTAAAGGCATACCTTTTTAGTTTGATGGTGAGAGGTGTTGCGAAGCTTACGGGGTAAGAAAAAAGGCACGAATTAAAACTTGAAAGATTTTTTAATATTTCTCTTTGATATTTTCGTACTCTCAGCATAAAGCATGTGTATAAATGTGGCTGACTTTTCGTAGGGGTTTTAAAAGAAAATTGTCAAAAAAGGGGAAGCTAAAAAGGCATAGTGTGAAAAGCTACTAACTCACGAGAAGAATTTTATATTAACGATAATACATAAATATATAAATACACTTTGATTCAAACATTATCGAACCCAATTGTAAGTAGTACTGTCCGACCGAACGCACTTTTTTATAACCGGGAGCATGTTGTACTTTTTGATAATATTTTATAGGACTACAGTTTTGGGTATTTTTGATGATATATGGGTCAATTTCAATCAAAACGTACACAAAGCGTACTTGTTGTTTAATTTTTAAATTTTCTTAAATTTGCCCGACATACTATTCGATTTACGAGAGTATTTGTATGTATCTTGTTCTTCTTTTGTCAATCAATACAATAAATATTACAAGTCGATACAAATTACACTAGGTGTTCATAAACAAATAAACAAAAAGTGTATTTGATACAATAAAGGCGATACAAGTTGTGAATTAAGCAAATATGAGATATGGTAGACCACGGAGGCTATCACTGCACTTGTCGATAATTATAATAGCACAATAGCACAAGAAAATCCATAGACTTTTGGATTAATTTAGAAAAGGACTTTTTTAAAAAATTTCGATAAAGATATCTCTCGATACTGATTTGCTTGTTATGCATAAATCAGTACTGTAAACAAAAAACAGTGCATGTACTGATAAAAACAGTACGACTGGCAACCCTACTTTTACCCTACGTTTATACCTGATACATTTTTTTCATGACAAATGTCAAACGTTATATTGAAAAATTACCTGTTTTATGTTAGCTGTTTTTCTTATATGGAAATTGACATTTATCATGATAAAAATATATCGGGTATGGACGTAGGGTTAGAATCTGCAAAAATCAATATATTTGGTTTTTTACGTTTTTTTGTTAAATATATTACGTAATGCTATTTTTGGAGTTTTTGCAGAATGCAGTTATATTCAAACAGCAGTGTTAAATTTTCAAGCTAAAATACAAAAAAGATTCATAAAAAAGAAAAGCTATAAAATTTATAAAATCCGTGATAATATACATAAAACATAATTTTTCATATCACCCATAATTCATTCGCAACAATTTTTTTATGTTTGACTATTATGAATATGAGATCATGTTACTAGAGAAAAGTCCACCGATTTTATCCTTATATACGTTTACAACCATTAAAAATAAAGAAGAAAAGATCTCATATATTTAAGTAAAAAATTTGAGCTTACACTGAAAGTATTTATACCATATAGTTCCTGAACATTTATGGCGTTTTCTTTTCTAAAACAAAACTGTATTATAAGTGTTACATGTGATTGGGCAAAATTTTTAAATGTGCCCCTGATTTTTAAGAAATGTTGCATATTTGACGTTTGCAAAAGAACACCAGAAGTGCGATTCTGTATTCAATTTTAACAATAGTTGTCATTGTTAAGAAATTTAACAAGCAAATTGTCGATTTTGCTACTCTGTAACATTTTTAACAATATTTTCTGTTGTTTAACTAACGACAATAATTTTGCTGTTGCTAACGAATATACAACGGGTCAGCTGTTTAGCCGTAGCACGTACTTAATGCCAACAATTAAAGTTAATTTTCTATAAAAATATACAAATATATAAACCACTTACGTTTAAATGACAATATTTGTATTACTTAAACATTAAATTCAATGTTGTTCATTTCACCAAACAATTGTTTATACTCTCTATTTAATTTCTTTTTATACCTCTATTTAGTAGTTAATACGAGAGCGACGAGTGTGCATGCCCTCTAGTCAGCCAAGAACCATATGTCTCTATGTCAACACTCTTTTCTCTAGCGACAATTGCGCTAGTTAAAATGTCGACAACTTTCCTTTTATGCGCGAGTAGAGATATTGTCAACGAAAGCGTCAATAGTTTGTTTTCTTTTTTTATTATTATGTGCAGTCAATAGCAGAGTTGCAATTGATATTTTTTTAAACGGAATTTATTTTTTTTAATGAATTGAAAATTTTTTCAATTCGAATAAAATTTTTTAATTTCAATTGATATATTTTAAGCTACAACCAGAAAAGGTATATAAATTTTAAAAATATTTTGGCCTAAATAATTTAAAAATAATTTATTTAATTTTTTATATAAAAAATAATAATAAAAATATA
This sequence comes from Panzeria rudis, assembly GCA_956483635.1. Lineage (NCBI taxonomy): Eukaryota > Metazoa > Arthropoda > Insecta > Diptera > Tachinidae > Panzeria > Panzeria rudis. The sequence continues at coordinate 110,668,333 of OY101449.1, forward strand.
TATATATGTGTTTAAGTATATTGCCCCAACCCTTATAAAATTGTAGACGGGGGTCACTAAAATGTACTAGTGTATCTTTGGTTCAAATGTCTCCATTTGGTCGCAAAAGAACTACATCGTCCATAGTGCTAGCCTATTGGTAGATTTTCAATGACAATCCTATGTTATATGTCCAATATGCGATTACGTTGGCTGGGGTATACCCGGTCAGTAGTAGTATTGACAATGTCACTAGTAAATCATTACAATTTCACTATCGGCATCGAGCGAGGAAATATCAATATTGTAGACTAGAGCCCCAAAAATTTACTAGTGAATCTTTGGTGCCAATGTCTCCATGTGTTCCCAAAAGAACTACTTAGTCAGTAGTGCTTTAGTCTACTAGTGGATTTTAAATGACAAGCTAATGTTATATGTTAATAGATGATTACATTGACTGGGGTACACCTGTAGCGCGATACTGTAACTTTTATTACGATAATCGTATCGTTAAAATAAATATAACGAAAATTTATCGAATTTGTTATTCAGTAACATTTATAACGATATTCGCTGTCGGTTAAGTAGCGATAATAATTTTTCTGCTGTTAATGCATAGACAAGAGTCAGCTGTGCAGCCGTAGCACGTACTTTATACCAGCAATTGTTCTACAAAATTATTAAAACATATAAACACTTTTATGTATAAATAACAATATAAATAACAATAACAATGCGAAGTATTTTTGGGCAGCCATGAATTAAATCATGCCTGCTCAAAAATACTTTCAGCTGTATTGCTAAGAGTACAGTAACACGATAAAGTAAACGCAAAGATTTTCATTAAAATTTTATCACAAGAAATTATATTGGTCATAAAAATGCATAGTAAAGAGGTTCACACTGAATTTACTATTTCTTTACTTGGTAAAATACAGAAATTTTCAATACATTTTGCCATAATCCCCTTTGTTTTTCCAAAAATATATTTTTATTTCTAATAAAAAGCACTTTCTTTTCCATATCATTTATTTTACACACTGTATATGACAAAATACCAACGCAGCTGCTATACATGTACACTCGTCGCTCTCTCATTAACGACTAAATAGAGAGTATAAAAAGAAATTAAATAGAGAGTATAAACAATTGTGTGGTGAAATGAACAACTTTGACTTAATTTAACAATTATTTCTCAAAAATAACGAAATTAATGAAAAAAAATTTTGTACACTGTTTGGCAATTAAAATTTCACTTATTATCCTCTTTGCGCTTTTCGTTTATTTTAATAGAGATGCCATATGATGTCAGATCTAAGCTATGTTGTTAACTAGAAGTCACAGAATAGTAAAATCGTTAGTGCAAACAACTTAAGAAGTTGACAATATAACAACTGTTGTTATTGTTAAAAGTTACAGAATCTCACTACAGTTTATATATTTTAGAAACAATAACAAAACCAGCTGTTAATGTAATGCTGCACTAATGCCCCTTTAATTAAAATGAGTGTTGAACATGTAAAAAAAAATTTTTTTTCTTTTTAAGGGCAAGAAAAGAACGCGTTATATTTTTAAAATAACACATATTTTTCAGAAAAGAACATTAAGAAATGTAAAAGGCAGAATAAATGCAGCATATTACTTAGAAAAGAAAACGCCATTAGATTTACGCGTTAAAAAGTATTTTAAAATTTATTTTATTTAAAATACTCACTGTTATTAATATACTATTCAGTTTAAATTATATACATACATATATGTTGTCAAACTAGTTTAATAAAATCAGGTTGATCAAGTATTGAAATTTTCTTATATCTCCTCTATTATGTAGTGCCTATACCGGATAAGATTTATCATGATAAATGTTAAACTTCGTATTTGCAATTTTTTTCATATGACGTTTGACAGTTATCATGGTGAAATATAAGCAGTTACAGACATCACATTACGGAAATGTAGCTATTTTTATTAAGTAATTTAAAATCTGACAAAAAAATTAAATTACAACTAGAATTTTTGTTTTTAAAACCAGGTTTTAAAAATAAAAAGTTCTCCATTAGTTTTCTATTTTCAAACACACTTCAATTGTGGCATAATTTAGTTTGATTTTCGAATATACTTAAACAAACCAAAGCTTTAGGTTTTTATAAACAAAAACTAAGATACAATTTTTTTGTCGAAAAAATATGGCGCCTTTAACCAAAGGTTGGAAATAAAACTACATAAAATGAAAGAAAAAAAATAAAAGAACAAACAATTTATTTTTTGACTTGAAAATTTGGTATCTTAATTTTTAGTTCAATAAAACCCACCTCCTCTATAAGAAATATGTTGAGTTATTAATTAACAAACAAAATAACAATATTCCTAATTTATCTTTAATAAAAAATATAATAATTTTACAAAAATAAAAGCATAATAATAATGACAGTAAAGTTTTAGAAATATGAAAAAATAAATTAGCAAAAGCATAATAAAATATGTAAGTAAATAATACAATAAAAAAAGACCATAGTTAATTAACTATTATTTTAGTTTTAGTTAAAATGTTTGCCTGTTTTTATGTAAAGGTAAAATCAGTTTATTAAGTTAACTACCAGTTGTTTTAACAACGAACCAGTGAAACATCAGAATTAACATACTATGTATGTAAACAGGCGTATGCATTTTACCAAAGTGTATCTAACAGGTGGGATCACTAGGTCAGCTGACTCACCTGATTAAACGTCAAACTTAGTACTGCTGATGGATGAGATGCTCATGATATCACCACTACCTTCATACTATGAAACACCATATACAGAATTCAATAGATATCTGCAGTAGGGATGGGCAAGTGAAAAATATATATCGATTGTATCGATATCGATATATTTTTAAATATCGATCGGCATCAATATATCTAAATATCGATATTTTTCAACAATGATAATTTTTTAAATAAAACAAAAAAGTACCTTTCTTATAAATACTTAAGCTGGAAAGAGCTAATTTCCAAGATCCTTACTGTTCCACCAATATTTCATGGAACATACATCAACAAAGTTACACTCAAAGAATGATAATTTTTCGAATAGATAAAATATTATATATAAAACAAAAGATTTTGTTAGTAATATTCTATTTGATGAAGACTGTGCCGAAATGTTTTTAAAAATTGCACAAAAAACAAAACCAAAGCTAAAAAATATCGAATTTGATACTGTCGATATATTTGAAAAAAAATATCGAAATTAAAAATATTGACGATATATTTTTAAGAAAATATCGATATTTTTTGCCCATCCCTAATCTGCAGTGATAATACCACCCGTCGTACAACGTTTTTTGGCAACTGTCAAGATAGTTTTACAACAAATTTTCTATAGTTTTAGTAATGCCCGTACCTGGTAAATTAGCATTGCATTTTATAAGCAAAGCATATATAACAGGTACTGGCAGTTCAAATACTACATTTATACCCACGTGTTATTTGCAAATAAAAACGTAGTGCTACCAAGTATTTTTTTTATTGTAACTTTTTAAATCATTGATTATTCATCTATTTGTGAATATATTTATCTATTTATTAATTTTTATTAACAAACATATGTAAAGGTGGCATCCCAAACTTCTTATTTGCAAATAGCACGTTAATCAGCAATTGTTTTCGTGAGTTAGTAAGTTACAATAAAAAACAATACTTGGTAGCACTACGTTTTTATTTGCAAATAACACGTGCGTATAAATGTAGTATAAAACAGGGTTTAAAAAAATGCTATGTGAAAATTCCTGCTGCTATTGCTGATAGGTTCCACAGAAAATACAATATCAGCAGCAATAGCAATATGCCAAGTGTTATAGCAATCACTATACTGTTATAGTTTGTTATAACCATTTTCAACAACATGCTAATAGCAAAACAAAATATAATAAAGTGTATTTTTCAAACAGCAGCAGCAAAAGCAAACTATTTGCGATATTGCTTTTGTTATTATGTGCTGTTGAAAATTACAACAGCATAACAATAGCAAATGATTTTTGTCACATTGATTGCTGTTGTTAATTGTTTATTCCTTTAGCTTTGACGATAAAACGAAACTGTTGGGGTCTATTTTCGATGGTTGCAAGTCAATGCTGGACGAATTCTAAAGTACGAGTGTAAAACTTTGCAAAAAAAAATTTTATTTCAATAACGTCAAAGTTTCGGAAATAGTAGCAAAAAATTTAAGAAATTCCCAATACATTATAATCATGAGAAGAAATGCCAAAATTGGTTAAAAATTATAAAAAATTTGCAAATTTGCGTTGCAACCTTTTTGTGTTCTTTCCGAGGCATTTGCTTTTTACAGTTTTAGCCACTTTTAATAAATTTTAGAGCTTGGTTTCAATTTTGGGGTTTCTCGCGAACTTTTGCAATGTTCGCGATAAAGTTTTTTTTGGGTATTCAACGTCTTTAAAGTGTTAATGATTTTTAATCAATATTAGATATTGCTATCATGTCGTTCTCAGCAATTTTTCGCGAATTTTCGCCAATTTTGCAATTTTTTCCAAATTTTTTTCATTCCTTATAGTTTTAGAGCTTTTCAATCGATATTATGGCTTCTTTAAATTTTTGCAATTTTTCGCAAATTTACGCCATAGACCTGATTTTTATAAAGTTTTTGGATTTCACCCATTTTTGGGAATTTTGAACCACTTTGCAATCATTTCACTTTTAACAAAATTTTGCAAATTTTAATAAATTTTACAATTTCTTTAAAATTTTCTGCATTCCTTGCCGTGTTAGCTGTAAGATTGTTTCTCATGTTGCATTTTTTGCAATGTTTCGCGATTTTCATAAATTTCGTGTTTTGTCTCCTTTTTATAGTTTTAGTGATTTGTAAGACTTTTTCTGATTTTTGCAAAATTATTTCATTTGCACAACAAATCATATCTTGCAAAACTCTTGACTTTTAATATAGAAAATAGTTAAAAACATTTAAAATAAAAATACATATGTAAGTACATATGTACTTACATATATTTGTACATAAAATTTGTTTTGAGAAACATCCTAAGGCTCTTATAAAACGGTTGCTATGCTACGAATGTAATTGCTATTGCTACTGCTATTATATTTTTCAACAGCAACAGCAAACAACAGCACAAATAAATTAAAATATAAACAATTAATTTTTGTGGCAACAAATGCTTTTAGTTTTTTACATTTGCTTTTGATATGCTATATTTATTTTCAATAGCACAGTATAAGCGATAGTATTGTAAATAAAAGTTTAAACATTTATAGTGTAGTATAGCACAATTTCCGTACTTTAGCTACTTCGCAGCTAGCATTTCGAACACTGGTATAAAACAATAGAAATTTTGTTGATAGTTTGAAGGTAGTGGTGATAATTACTACGTTTATACGCAGGGCTTATTTGCAAATAAAAACGTAAGATGGTGCCAAATACTTTTTTATTGTCATATATTAAATCACTGAATATTTATCTATTTATTAATATATACATATAAGTATATCTATTTATTCTTTTATATTAACAAACATGTGTAAACGTGGCATCTCAAACTTCTTATCACAGCGTCTTCACGAGACATTAACTTTGAGATAACATGAGAGAAAACGTCGGCAGAATACTAAAAACAAAATGTCGAATTTTCTCTTAATCTTATACTAGGGGAAGACGTAATTTTCCTTTTCGTATAAGATTTCATTTTATGCAAATGCTCATCGAGTTAACATGCACTACTTTTGCATAATTAGTTATTTTATTTTTAATTTTTCACACAAATTTTAATTTATAAATCAATTAAACACATTTATTCATTTATTTAACACAGAAATTTTATCAAAAACATTGCTTTTCATTTATTTTAATAAACACTCACACATACACACTATTTTATTTTCATGTACATGTGTTTGTTGACAGTTCATCTCATAAGATTGTTGTAATAAGAATTCTTATAACAACGCTCTCATAAAAATTTTTATAACATTGAGATAACACTAATTTGAAGTCTACACGTAACATAATTCTCTCTGCGATTGAATTTGGCAATCTCATCTTACATATTATGTTACGTGTAGACCTCAAGTATTTGCAAATAGTGCGTTAATCAGCAATTGTTTTCGTGCGTTAGTAAGTTACAATAAAATACATAAGTGGCAGCACTATGGTTTTATTTGCAAATAAGTCGTGCGTATAAACGTACTAAATATCACCACTACCTTGATATCACCGTGATATCATCCCCATTTCATCAACACTACTAAGTTTGACGTTTAATCAGGTTAGTCAGCTGACCTAGTGCTCCCACTTGTTACCCTACGTCTTCACGAGCCATTCACCCCTATCGTGAATACTTTTTCCCTCGAAATGTTTTCCCTTTACCTTCTTTTGCGATCGTGAATTCGAAAAATTCCCTTATCATGAATGATTTCTTCACGTGGATTTTTTCCCTTTTCCCCTATTTTTGTTCACTTTATTTTAGCCGGCGAACTGGATAAATACATCATATAATTGCTATTTTATCCTTCTAATTACGAAAAGATAATTCCAATTCTTAGCATTGTATTTTTTTAATTTTAAACAAAAATTTCTTTGATTTTTAATTTATTTTATGAAGCTTCTTTCCTTTTTACATTCACTGAGAACTGCTAGCGGGAAAAATGTTCACGGGAACTTCAATTTTCCCTCGAAGGGAAAATGAAAGTTTCATGGGAACATAAATTTCACTTGTTATTCGCGATAGGGGTGATTGACTTGAACATGACATGAACATGACGCCGGCAGAGCAACTGTAAAAAATTCATCAACTTCTTTGTTGTGGTGAATACGTACGATATCCATGTTCTGCCTTATCAATGTATTTTGTGGTAATGCAATAGAGATGGAATATTTACCAATTTTATTGTCTCTTTTCTTTCTATTGAAAATGGTTGGTGACGGCGAACATTGATGATCAGACATATGTTTGGGCATCGATGTCAGAACATGGACGAAACATGGACTTTAGCGGTCTACATTAGCCATACATATGCCATGTCGGACATGATGTTCATACCAAGTTCATGGCTAGTGTAGACCCCCAGTTAGATGCATCTTGTTTACTAGGTGAAAACACGGCGGCAACAAATAATACAATACAAAAACAAGTGGAGGCTCTTGCCTGTGTCTGTAGAAAGTGATGTGCAGTCGTAATTTAGCCACAGAATATGGAACAGAATACTCACTTTTGGCAGCTAAAAATGTCTATTATCACCTGCCTTTTCTGTTCATCGAGTCGATCTCAAAACGCTCGATTTAGAGAAATTAAATCCACTAATAGCAACATTTTTGCAGATTTTTTTGCAGTTTCATATTTATTAGAGCTTCAATTATCATATCTGAAATTAATTTAATATATAGAATTTAAAATACATTAATGGAGGCATTATTTATTTTTGGAAAACGAGAAATTTACTCGGATTCGGTTTACAGAACAGGGTCGCATGTGTTATGTACATAGTTTTACATGCAAATGTTCTTACTAAGATAATATGATATTAGAAACCACATTAGAAAAAAGGAATTGCTTTCTCTTTCATACAATCTTCGTAATGTTGTTGTTAAGTGACGGGTATAGTTAGTAGTCTATGATTTAGCTCTGGGTGGAGGAACTCCACGATCGCGTCGTCGTATTTACTTCTTAAATGCAACCAGACATTTTGTTGTTATTTTGGCTTCGAGAATTTTGCGGCTCTATCGCATTGTTCAGTGTTTTATCCCTTGAATAACCGTAGTCAATTACGGTTCTTTGGAGGAATTTCATTGGTCATATGTAATCATATGTTTTGTTATATGTACATATGTATGTGATTTGTGTGAGAAGAAATTTTTATTTTTGTAATAACTGGATGGTAATTAGAAGATTGAAGGTATAACTACACTGGATGAAAGAATTTTAAAATGATTTTTTGAACATCGGATATTGGTGAAGAGCACGTAAAAGAAACTGAGAAAAATACCCTGGTGGAGGCCAAACAAATCTCTGCGAAGGCATAGGTCGACTGGAGCTTCTGGAGGACTTTCCCATTATACTCATAGATAATACCCTATTTTTGGATTGCTGTTGCTGAAGACCATTTATACTGTAGAAGTTATATCAACGGTTCCTGTTTCCTCTGCGAAGGCCTGGGTTGCAGGTGGCTTTTGGTGGGCGCTCCTACACATGATATTGTATACCCTGCCAATTTTTTAGCATTTCGAAACGACATTAATATTTTACCAAGCCCAAAAAAAAGTGATGTGCAGACATTAATATTTTTCCAAGCCCAAAAAAAAAGTGATGTGCAGACTCTCAATTTTACATGCAATCGTGCATTAGAAACTTTTTCAACATCAACACAAGTACACTGTGTGTGAGACTTGCAGGCTATCTATTTACCCTGCAGACAATATTGGACCACGTGGTCCATTTTGCCTGAAATATACTAGCTACAACATGGTCATATGTAATGCAATAATGGACCATGTTATTTGTAAAGAAGAGTTTGTAGTTAACCGAAAAGTATTCGGCTTTTAGCGACTGCATATAGTTATCTATCGAATAGTGACATGGAGTAGTTTTAAGACTAGTACTCCAATGTAATGCAGTCATGGACCATGTCATTTGCAAACAAAAATTTGTAGTCAAGCGACAAGTGTGACATAGACTAGCTTTGACAGTTCTCCGATGTATGTATGTCCAGCCCTAGGACGACGTAATGTAATGCAGGGATATCTTGCCAAGTGAAAGACTTGTCAAGAACGATTTAGAGTTAGTTACATGATTTTAAGCTTTCTTCACCTGAGAAATTGTACAATCAAGAGGGATTGACAACCACGTAGCAGCTGATTATTTTTTGCTCTTATTGCTTAAACCGCATTCATGGCAATCTCTATATAAAAAGAAAATTGTATGGAGTTTAACATATATGCGGTCCAAGTGAATTGGCTACGGCAAATTGAATGCGCCACTGACATCACCTTGTATGAGTTCACTTTGCGTACAATAAGTCTTTTCTGGTATGATGGACAACACGCTATCTTCCACTCCTTTGTAGCTTACATTTTTAGGGTTTGTTGTATTCTTTCCGATATGATTCCATCCTCCCACCTTATCACAGATATGATAAGGTCTTCGATGTAACCATACATACATATATTGAGATAAATATGTTTTTAAGTTGTTCGAGAAATTCTTATTACTCAGTTGTTCTTGTTATGCAGCAAGGCGAATTAACACGTGGCATATCATAACGTCCAGTGACATAATGGCCATGGGCATTATGTCACTCCAAAAAGTGTCATAACGTTCATGGACATTATGACAGTTTTGAAAGTGTCATAATGTCCATGGACGTTATGACATTACTATTATGACACTTTGAAATGTGTTATAATGTCCACATATATAGAAATATAAAACAAATTCAAATATACATACACATTTTTGAATATTCACTTTTTACTTCTGCAATCAGTGTCAGGTAGGTAATAAGATCAATTGACTTTATTGCATTTTAATAAATTTTACTTCTATTACTAAAGACTCTCTGTGCGTAACTGGACTTTGGCAGGCAGGGCTTAAGGATTTTTTCCTCTTGTCATATCAATGGACATTATGTCACTGGACATTATGACATGACACTAATTAACAAGCATGTGGCGCTATTATGGCAGCTGCAAATTTTACACTTGTTTTGTTTGGACCGCATGCATGTCAAACTCCATATAAGAAAAATTGTAAATAATTTTTGTTTAATTTTTTTACATGTAGTTTAACATGTATGCGGTTGTCCAAACGAATTGACTACGATGAATTGAGTTCGCCACTCATATCACCTTGCTATGTAGCAAAGCATTTTAATCACAGGTACCACCATTACTGCAACATATACAATACCGAAAAACACATGCACCAGAAATATGTCAAATCTATTGTCTGTGTGTCGCATACATTCATATACTCTCTCAAATTTATTAACCAGTGCACGTTGTTCATAGAAACACACCAGAGATGTATCAAAATCTATTGTCTGTGTGACGCTCACATTCTCAAAGTCAGCTGATCTTATGTTGGTACCTGTTTAATTTACCTTGCTATGTAGTATGTGTTACTCGGTATAATAGTGTAAGTGTAGTTATGGCACAAATGATGATAGTTCGGCGTTTAATAATAACGTACTTTTGAAATTGCAGTGATCCCCTACTGTTTTTAAGCTCAAGCGCTATTGAGCCATTTCGACCATAAATAATTCGTAACAAACTGATCATACAGTTTTGACTTTAAGATTGTGTATTGTGTTGCCTGGTTCCATATACTAAAAGTATTAACATTCCTAGCGGACTTGTAACGATTGCTTTCATTTTGTATGATTAATTTGATCTGAGTTTAAAACGTTTTTTAATAACATATTTTATATGTAAATTTTTTTTAATATTTTATTTTTCATACACATTCATATATAAAATGTATAATTATAAATATTGAAATAAGTTTACTGATATTATAAGTAAAATTTAGATAAATACGTTAACATTTAAATTAAAAACTAACGAAACATTTTATAAAATCAGAAAGAAAAAAACAAAAAATTGTTACTACGGGTAAACACAAAAAAATTTAGTATATAAATATTAAATAACATACAACTAATGACAGGCTAAATAAATATATACATAAATATTATTTATAAAAAAAGAAATAAATATCATTAATTGAAAATCATGAAATTAAATCAAAGGTTAATCATTATGACTTCAAAACAAAAAAATTCCACATGTCTTCACGTAAATGCAAAAATACTTAAGCATCGTAATTGAAATTTAATATAGATTTTTCTTAAAGAAAAACTATTTTAAATATTGATTATAGAAAAAAAACATAAAATAAAGAAATATACATTAAACTGGTAATTGCTTAAATTGTTAAACATTTAAATTTAAATGACAAAATCCACACAACAAATTAAAAACAACAGGGCACAGCGCTTCATTATTATAATTATTATTTTTTAACAAAAAAAAATATATATTCTTAAACACAGCATAATTATACTCCTGTATTATATTTATAATTAATATTATTACCTTTTAATCATAAACTTTATCAAAATTATATATTTACATTTCTTATTATCGAAATAAAAAGAAAATATTAATTATAAATTTTGAACCCAGAAAGTGTTCATTAAAAATACTTAACAAAACCAAAAAATATAAAGTAATAGTTTGTTCCTTTTTTTATTTAATCAAATTTTGTTGTTTAGGGTCTTCTAATTTATATTGTGGAGTTTATTTTTCTATTTTTAAATTAAAAATTTTTTTTATTTGTTGCGGACTAAGCATGTCCTCAAGAACACAATAATTAAAACTTTTTTTAAAATAAAATTGGGAGAATATCTCAAACAATAAATTTGTTAAATATTATTAACTAATTTAACCTTCAAAGTTCATTTCATCATATCTATGTTACTAAATTTGGGATGTCTCAACAATTTGCCACATATTTTGGGCAAATAAAATATAGTGGCCCATAATTAAAGTCAAACGCTAAAGTCGGTTTGTTTTAGAAACCATTGTAAATTGATAAACAGTTGTGATGTTAAGATTACAAATCCAATGACCTGTGTGTATTTTGTTGCTGGGTACCATAGTGATATAAGTATACAAGGTGGTCCTTGGTGTAAAAAGTCTACAAGGTAGCAGCGATAGGGTAGCTGATTATTATTGTTCCGATAGTGTTGTGTATACCGCATGTCAAACTGTTTCTGTTTACAATTGTATCGTGTAGTTTACGCATTGCTGTTTTTTAAGGTGAAGGTACATAGCATGCGTTAAATACGCTAATGCGTTACAGACTTCTGCCAAAAAAGTTGAAATAGTGTGTTTCCATAAGGCAAGATACAAACAGAACTTTGAGACGCACGTAACTCACAAAAAGTTGAACATTCTTCAACTTTCACGCGTCGTATACAAAATGACAGGTAGTGCTGCCAGATTCATATGCTAAAATGTTTGTTTAATGGAAATAAATTATTAGAAATTAATTTTTTTTATTAAAAAATTGATGAAAACTGCATTAAATATATCAAGAAAAATAAAACTTAAAGGCAAGACAAAATATAGCCGGCAAAGACTTGAAATTGTATAAGCAGAAGAGCATCAAAAGCGTGGTGTGTAGCTTTCCATTCTTAAAGCGTTAGAAGTTCGAAAAGTAAGAAAAGCGTTGCCGCGTAACACGTGGTATGTACCTCCACCTTTATTATTATGTTTTTGTTTTATTGTAGTCAGGGCGAATTCATAACAGGTGGCGTTATCAGCACAGCTGATTGTTCAAGAAACTGCCAAACTTTCCTTATACATTTTTTTTTATTTAAATAAATTGAAAACATTTTACTGAATACAATGGTGTAAACTTGTTGTTGATAATTTTTATATAAATATTAATCTATTCAATACACTTTTATTTCATACTAGATGTGCCCGACCGCTTCGCGCTTAAAGTTCGCTTTATGACTATAAGGTGTCTGTCTGTAAAATATAATAATATAACGTTCTTTATATATTGTTTAAAGTGCAAAATAAACAGTGCTACCAACGTAAAAAAAAACAAAAACATCTTTCTAATTTCCAACAACATTTATATTAGTAAAATAGGGTATAGTCTCGTTTTTTTTCTATTTTAACTTAGAAATGAGATATTTTATCGCGGTAAAAAGTACCAGAAGTTTGAATCAGGACTCTAAAGTACCTAAAGTACAAAATTTCATGAAAATCCATTCAGTGGTTTTTGCGTAAAGCGTGTTCGGACAGACACACAGAGAGACAGACAAAAATTCCAAAATTTGGTGTTTTGTTCTCTACATCGATTATTGCTTACGCCACCATAAAAATTTCAAAAAATATTTCATGTACAGACACGCCCCTTTTACAGTTTTATTATATGTATAGATGTTTTGAAAAAGTCGTATTAGTATACAATCCCTGAGAGTATTTGTATGTATATTGTTCTTCTTTTTTCCATCAATGCAGTCAAGGTGTATCTAACAGGTGGGATCACTAGGTCAGCTAATTCACCTGATTAGACGCCAAACTTAGTCTCTTTCCTTCTGTGTGGTGTGTGACATTTACTTCAAGAGATATCTGACCTGATAATACCACCCGTTTTTTGACAACTGTTAAGGTACTTTTACAACAAATATTCTATTGTTTTAATAATGCCCGTACCTGTTAAATGAGCCTTAAATACAATATTACAATCCGATACAAAGACAGGGCAATTTTTCATGCGTAACTTTTAATTCAGGCACGAGAAAGACAGAGAAAGCAACACAGTTTGTCTCCATATTTCTCCCAGCTGAATTAAAAGTTGCGCAACAAAAATTGGCCTGTGTGAACCCCGTCAAATTACATTAGGTGTTCACAAAGAAATAAATAAAAAGTCAAATTACATTAGGTGTTCACAAGGAAATAAACAAAAAGTGTATTTGATACAAGAAAGGCGATACAAATTGTTGTGAATTAAGCAAATATAAACATTTTGAGAAAAATATATACAAATGATGGCGATTTCGTACCAGATGGCCTCGACTGCTCAGTTGACATCGAATTCGCCCCTATTTGGACTGTCGCAGCTTGTTGATATATATATATACTTTTACGACTCTTTCCTCAATTTATGATTAATACTATGTTTCCACTGGCTTGGCTTTGAATAAAACATGCAGTTTTATACATGTTTTTCTATATAAAACTACACTTTTTATTCAAAACCAAGCCGGTGGAAACATACTATAAAAGCTAACGTGGACTTTAACAAGTTTTGAATGCCGACCTTGCCTTTAAGGCCCACGATAACTTTTAATCGTATACTGTGAAATGGGCCGTTAGTTGTTTGAATAAACTCAGCTGTTCTTTACCGGATCAAACGTCAAACGTCAGTACTTTAAAATTTTTTCAGAGTAATAAATACCAAAAACACCAACTTCTTACATAAAACAAAAACAGTGCTTATGTCGCCGGAGAATTCGTCTTGAAAAGTTTATACTGTCAAAAACAGCACACCAAGGTGAATTTACGCATTTACGCGAAGAAATATGTGGAAATAAAGTATGTAAAAAATATTTGTGAAAATAAATTTAAAATTGATATTGCATACCGTTATTACGTTACACTTTTACCTTTTTTGACTATTAATGATGCTGCCTGAGTTTTTTTAAGCAACAACAAATTGTAACGGTTCAAATCAAGCGAGTCCATACAATGTAATGTTGGTGGCGAATTAAATTCGCCGTAGTCAATTCGTTTGGAGCGCATACAAGTTAGACTTCATATAAAACAATGTTATTTAAAATTTTTTTTGGATGTATTTTGTCTATTCATCTTGAGTTCAAATAGAGGCGAATTTGTAGTCATCTGAGCTGTTGAGATCTGTAACCATGTTCCGTAACTAATGTGAAAACTTTTCAATGCGAGTAAATTGTTATCATCCTGTGGAACACAGGGTGAGTTTATAAAAAAACTTAAATTTTATTTTTTTATTTTAATGTATACAGTTTTGCAAAAAACGTGCTGGCTTATATAATTATCATTCTCGATGGGAAAACTTCTCACAAATTATAGAACATGGGCACTGGTACACGTTCGTTCTATTTGTTTACAAACTGCTTGAAGTTCCCGTTATGAAAATACACAGTGCTACCAACGCGCTGGTAACGTTATAACCTTTGAAAACAATAAAAAAAAGTTTTTCCTAATGTCCAGTATAGTGTTGTAAGAAGCAGCTACTTTTGACTACTCAGTACTACTCGATAATTTTAACGGGTGTTTTATTTCAAAACAAAATTGTTTGATGGGTTAAAATTTACTTTTATTGAAACATGTATGAACGACTAGGGTCTTTAAAATTCTTTAAATATTTTATTATATTAATTGTCAAGGCTTGGACTTTCATGCATGTTTTCATGTTTTATTCTTTATGTTTTATTCTTCTATTTTTTTATTTCTTGATATAAAACTTTTTAATGTACAACAGCCAATTTTTATTATGAAACAATGGAAAAACACAAAAGACAAGACATCAAACAAAATCCAAACTGAAGTTTTTGCTAGAAATAATAAAACTAAAAATTAAATTATAAATAAACAACATATGTACTACTTACTACACTATACCACAGTGAAAAACATGAGAAATATTAACTTTAACATTCATTACATTATATCTATACAAATTCTAAAAAAAAAACAAACCATAAAGAAAAAAACTTGTAATATACATACATTAGAAAATTTAAATAATAAAACCGTTAAAAATCCTGATTATTAAATAGGACCCATAAAAAAATAAAATAAAAATATTAAATAAAAGACATTAAGAAAATAAAATTTTTGAAATAGCAATTTATTGTATAAGTTATATATATAATTGTAAAGCAAATTATACACAAACTAAACAAAATAAAATCAATTTGATAAAGGAAAATTAAAGAAAAATAAAGAACACACCTTGTATAAAAAACAAAACCTTCTTTATATAAATCTATTTTGTCTGCCCGCAAAAATTTTACAAAAACAACACGAAAAGTCAGCAGAATAAAAAATCATTAAAACAACAAATAAAAAACAAACATTAAAAAACCAATGTTGCACTTAAAAGAAAAAATTTAAACTTTTAAATAAAAGAAATAAATTGAAAAGTTAAGCAAAGCAAAGAAATTTTTCCCCCTCTTTGGTGTGGTTAGTATAGATTTATAAAGTAACAAAAAAAATCAACAACAGAGAAAACAATAACAAAAATTCGGTATACATACAACAACAACAAACAAACTTTTTTCAGAGTCAACAAAACAAAAGCGAAAAAAAACTCCATTTTAAAACATTTTCATTTTCACCTTCACCAGCCATCAATAACAACAAGAAAACAACCGTTAACGCTTTGTTGAAAAATACAACAAAATGATAACAAAAATCGTTAAATAAAAAAGCGCTAATTCTTAAAATTAATTTCATGACATTTAAGAACAAAGAAATAATAAAATTAAAATCACAATTTACCAAAAGAAAACAACAAAAAAGAAAAAAAAAACAATTGATTGATTGCCTAATTCTAATATTATACATTAATTTAAAGAAAAAAAAACTATATTATTTAATTTAAAAAAAAAACTACAAAAATTAAGTTATAATTAATAATTTAAAAAAATAAAATAAAATGTTATTATACTTATTATTAAAAATGATAAAAATGAAAATAAATTAAATAAAAAATTTTATTTAGATTAAAAAAATTTAATTGCGTTTTATTTTGTTCCTTGAAGAAGTAAAAAGTTTTACACTCAGAGAAAAATCAATAAAACCATATTGATTCAATAAGAAACATTAACGAAAGTCTATTCATGTTGAAAATTTTTATTTCAATATTGAACCATATTTATTCAAAGTAGAAAATGATTGATTTAGTGAATTTCAATAAATCTTTTCTTTTGAATTGAAAATTATTGAATTAATATGAATAGTTTTTATTTTTAAATTGCGTATATCTAAAAATAAACTTATCCAAAGCTATTTAATTAGTTTGGCTTAAGTTCATTTTTAATTTAATCTTCCGATCAAATTATTTTTATTTAAGAAAGATATTCTAAAGCATGTAAATATTGAACATTCTAAGAAAACTTTGGCTGTACGGAAGGTTGAACTGACAGCTGTTTCGTGACCACCAAGTCTACTAATCAGAGTCCTTTACCCACACTACCACTGACAGTGGCAACAACACTGTAGCGAAAATCCTAATAATATTAGTAATCTCAATCAGCAGACTGTCGCCATCTTGTGGTGAGTCGCACATTATTGAACTTTTTCTAAATGTTCGGAACTTCGCTAACTGTCTTCTCTTAGCATGTTCAACTATTTTAAGCTTTTTCCATTTCGGTCTTCATATTCAATTCATAACTCAATTGTAAAAATGAATTTTTCAGAAGTACCGAAATACTTTATTTTTAACACTACACTCACAATATTATGACAATAACGGAATGTAAAAATTAATTACAATGTACGAAAAACTAGAAATGTCAAAAACTCCGTGACCAAACAATTGTCTGAACATTAATTTTTGTTTCAGTTGACGGAAAAAATTCTCCACTTATTGTTATAACATGCCTGTAATAGACAATAAATGCCAAAATTCCGTGTACTTTTCTTTTGGAACAGATTTTGTGTAGGTTAACGAATACACCCCGAGCTTTTTTGATGTGCTTGCATACATATATCTTCCGTAGATCCGGCATTTTTATTTATTTTACATCCAATGTAAGTAAACTTTTGCCCATCTTTATGCTACCGTCGATTATAACTCGTCTAGACTTGCGTAGTTTCGCTCAAATAAATACAGTAAATTTTATTTGTTTACTTTTTCTCATAAAAAAGTAATGTTTTGTTAGACGAATAAATGGTAGCCCTTTTCATGGCGCACTCTATTTGCTTGTAAATAGAAGAAATAAATTTTAGTTAAAGCTCTTATTTTGCATACAAAAACAATTATATAGTAAGAGCTTAATACAAATAGATAAAATAAAGTTGTTTAATTCAAATAACCATAGATTTCTATTTTGTGATGTGAAAGTGATGTTAATTTAACAATTAATTGTTAAGACGAATGCAATTTTGAAATTGGCTGTTTTTGGCGTCAGTGACGTCACAATTCGTCTTATATAAAGCAACAAAAAAAAAAGAGATATATGTTACGTCTTTTACAAAAAGGCAATGACATTCGCGATATATATAATCGCATCGTGATTATGTAAGTATCTATAATCTCAACTTTTTTTAAAATTTAAGAATAATGACGTCATATTTGCAAAATTATATCAGCTGAAGACACATGGTTTTGCACGCGTCATCTTACTATAAAAAGAATCAGCTGTACACAATTTTATTAAAAATGTTTTTTAAGCCAATCCGCCTATATTTAGTCTAAAAATAAAATCCTGCATGTTCTGTAAATCGAGTCGATTTGAAAACGTTTGATTCAGAGAAATTAAATCCACTAAAAGCAAAATTTTTTCAGTCTTTTTTGCAGTTTCATATTTTTTAGAGCTTATAATTTAAAATACACCAATACATTATATACTTTATACGAGAAATTTACTTGGATTCGGTTTACAGAACCGGACCGATTATCTCAACAATTACATCCTATCTTGATTTAATCACCACTTTAGGTACCCAATGCACTATGCTGCGTATGACTAATATTTTTTTAGTATCTAGTGACTGAAAGCTCATACGCCACCTATTTCCGTTTTAAAGTTTGGTAGCATATCAAAATATTTTTAATCAACTATGGCAGCCCCTAACTTGCGGCCTACACCTAACATGAAATTACTAACTTTAACACTAGCTTCATGTTAATGTTATGTGTAGACCGCTCATGTTAATGTGTTTTTTCAAGTTCTGACATGGCTGTTAGAGCATCTGTTTGAACAACGCTGTCATAACTTCAAGTTATAGCATCATTTCATGTCAGGTGTAGATCGAGGATTTTTTTTTATTATTTTCGCCGCTTTTATTTTTGTTCTAGCTCGAATGTCAAATGCTTTGTTGGTATATTTTTCAGTAAATTTTTTTACAACAAAAGAGGGTATTTTTCAAAGCGAATTAAGGCGAGTCTACCTGTAATAAATTTGCCTTGGTGTAGACATAGAGTAAAGGAAAGATTAAGGCGAATCACACGAATTCGCTTTTTATTACCTGCTTACATCAGGGCGAATCCCTACAAGGTGATGTCAGTGTCGAATTCGCCGTATTCAATTTGCTTGGACCGCATATATGCTAAACTTCATATTAAAATAAATTCAGTAAAGTGCGACTTTGGCTGGCACACGAAGGGTTCCGTACGAGTACACGTATATCCCTTTTCGTTTTGCTTTTTCGTTTAATTTTATTATTTTTTTTTTTTTGGTTTTGACGCTTTTTCCATATTGGTGATTTTTTTTTTTTTTTTGCGATTTTTCATTTTTTGCAATTTCTTGCCGATGTTTTTGTTTTTGGCGGTTTTTTTGGTTTTGACGTTTTGTTAGCGTTTTTTTCGCTTTTTGACGATATTTTTAGCTTTAGCGATTTATTTTAGTTTTGTTATTTTAGCTTTTTTCAGTTTTGTCGGTTTTTTCGGTTTTGGGATTTTTGCTGGTGTTTTTTTTTTGGTTTTAGCGTTTTTTCACATTTTTTCGTTTTGGAGATTTTGTCAGTTTTTGGTGTTTTATTAGTTTTGTCGGTTTGGCGCTTTTTTCGTTTTGGTGTTTTTTTTCGTTATTTGACGATATTTTTAGTTTTAGCGATTTTTTTTAGGTTTTTGGCATTTTTTTAATATTTTTTTGGCGATCTCTTTAGTTTTAGATTTTTTTAATTTTAGAGTTTTTTTTTATTTCAAGAGTTTGCCTCTTACGGTTTCCAAAATACAGCAAATTGTCTAAATTACATAGTTAAATATACGTTACTGATAGAACACCCTTTAATTTTTATTGTTTTAAATATCAGTGTTAATGTAGTCTATTTTACAGACTATGTACACCAATTAACACTAACTTTGAAAATTTAAAGTGTCTACATATGTGCTCGCTTTATAACACCCTTTAATTTTTAACTTTCATATATTTGTCGTTGTAGCAGCCCGTTTTACACATTCTGTGAAAATTTCAGTTCCATACCTCTTACGGTTTCCCAGAAAAAAGCCTGTGACAGACAGACGGGCAGCGTAGCGAAACCAATAGGTTTCCTTTACACTTTTGGTGTACGGAACCTTAAAAATGTACACAAAAATTGGTTAAATTTTTTTTATATGGAGTTTGCATTGTACACGGTGCAAACAATACGAGGAAAAAATAGTCACCTGCCGTAGTAACGCCACCTGGTTGTTAATTCGTTTTTTTGGGGTGGGAACTTTTAACTGAAACATACTATTTTGCAAAATGTCTATTAGAAACTCAATAGAAATGAGGCATATCCAAATTGATTAATAGGCTAAGGTTCGTAACGTTATATTTCGAAAGAATCAGGCATGCGCACAGAAAAAAAAGGAATGTAAAATCAACATGCCGCAATTTTGATTGGAAATCATATTAAATTTACAAGAAATAATTTGTCGTTTGAGTGTGTTAGTGTTTATTTGCTTTGTTCATCAGGGTTGTCAGATTTTTTCCGAATTTTTTGCCAAATTGGGTTTAAAAGTCGTCAAAAGTCGCCAAAATCAATTTTATGTAGTTTTTTTTAATATATATTTGATAATAAATTTGTTTTTATATAATACTTTTTCAATAGAAATTTTTATAAAATCATAGTATAAAAATTTAGCAGAAAAAAGAAATAAAATCGCCAAAAATTATTTCTTGCAAATTTTTCTAATCCAAATTCAAAACCCATTAATGAATAGTTTTGATGAGATTTATTTTCGAAAATACTCTTTAAACAAAGTAATTTTCCTGAATTATAAAAATTTTTAAATTCAATTTTGTTAAAAAATAGCCATAAAAATCGCCAACAAATTTATTTATAGCCAGAAAAACCGCCATGTTGCGAAATCAAACATTTAGACGCCAAGCAAGTTGAAAAATCGCCACGTTTGGCGAGAAATCGCCATATCAGACAACCCTGTTGTTCATTGCTACAATGCAACTGTTCTGCTTAGTTGTGTGTGTGACTTGTTGTTGTTTATTCTTATATGTGTGCCTATGTAGACGGCAAAAACGAATTACCAGCGAAAATTTACTGCTGCTGATTTAAAATTACCATTGTTTCATATTAATTTTAAACGGAAAATAATTAATCTAACCTTAAATCTCTTTGATTTAAAAATTTTCACTGTTAAAACAATTTTGTTATAAACGTTACATTTCATTTTCAATCGACATGATTATAATTTTAATTTCAAATAAATTTTATGTTAAATAATCATTTAAATCATGTTGAATTAAAATGAAATTCATTTTACATACGATGGTTATTTATTTAGTGTATAGGTAAAGTAAAGTTTGAACCTGTTGTGTCTGCAGTTGTTAGCGCTATCATGCAGGTGGCAGGTGGCACGAGTTCAAATCTTGGCTGGGGCAGCCAGCTACAACACAAAGTTTTCTGATGACTATCATGTAAGTATAATAATTAATAGAATTGCTAGCTACATTAAAGTCATATTGTTTCAGCTTGATATAACTTTAATTCAACATGATTCTTCGTGTTGTTCCAATATCAAATTCAAGTTGTTTCAACCCGAAATTACTTTGATTCAATACGATTTTTCGTATTATTTCAGTATCAACTTCATTTTGATTTAACTGTACTGGAATATTAAATCCACATGAAATATAGTTAATTCAAAATGATAAATTTTCTTTCATGATTATTGTAAACCATGTTGATTTAACATGAAACACCTATGAAGCAAAATCACTACCGAAAAATGTTAAATTAACCTACTTTCGCGGTACGTTTCTATCATCAGTGTTCATGTGTATTTTGCTTATCACCACTTGTGACGTTGCTCTGTTGAAGCTGATTTCAAGAAAAGGTACGAATATCGCGCTCCTCCCCGCATTTTATCCGCGCCTGGTTACCCATCTTTTTGCGGTAAAAGCGTTAAAATGTTTCACAAAAATGTCTGCTCTATCAGGAGCAGTCGTCAGAACGCTGTTATTAATTTTGATTTTGTTGTACATTACACTGTACAGCGTTAGTAAGTAAAACAGTTACGAAGAGTCTGTAAAAAAACTGCCGAAAAAAAAGAAAAATTCCAAGTGAATAAAATGTTCACCATCATTTTTTATTTTATTTTATTTTTACTTCTTTATTTATTAAAAACGTTCACTATAAAGTTATTTTATTTGTATTTATTCCTCTTAATATTTTGCTGTCATTAAAACATATTTTATAGATTGTATATAATTGTTGGATATTAAGAGCCATATTTATAACAAAAACTTGGCACGAGGTTGGCATAAAAGAAGAAATTGAACTGTAGCTGAATAAGTTTTTCCAAACAATTTGACATTATAAATCGCGGCAAAGTATAGTTATCAGTCACCATTATATCCTTCACTGATATTTAATGTCAAATTACTACATGGAAAAAGTCGTCAAGACCCAGTTTAATTTCATCACTTGTGCTAAATTCGTGGAAAGTTTTTGTTATGCATGCGGGCCCGTAAATAATTTATGTTTGAAATGTATATTTTATAAAATTTTAAAGAAACTTTTAATTATATATTTTTTCGAAAAAAGTAATTATATTTTCAGTTAATCTTTGAAGTAATAAAAATTAAAATATCTGTGTGGTTTTCTTGAATAACAGCGTAAGTTGATTTAAGTAGATTTTTACTTATTAATGCTAAATAGCTCTCTTTTTAACGCTCTTTTCATAAGGGTAAACATTTTCGGAATATCATGGACCAGTCCCGATCTTTTGTTTTTTTTTTTGTTCACAACAACCTAACTTCTATACATATTGATGAAATAAATTTTCAGCAATAACGACTTGATTATTTCAATACACAAACAGAGATACGTTGTTATTATTTGAACATATTTTGATTTTTTTTTTAATTTTATGTTCTTTTTAACGTGAATCTTTGCTAAGACCTCATTCTTACGTTATTTCTGCTTGAAATGGTTACAAAAAGTTCTTTTGACATACATATTTGTATATATTTACGAAAGTCCCAGTGAAATGCGCATAGGAACTAGCTAATACCCCTTAGTAATCAATGTCAATGTGTTTTTATAAACAATTAATCAAGGTAGATCTATAAGGTATACTTATCGGCGAATTGATACAACAAAGCAACTTTTTTGGGAATTGTGGTGTCAAAAAATGTATGAGAAAAACTCAAGCGAATATTAAAATGTGAGTGGATTTGTAAAATACACTACGATTTGACAGCAAAATTACCGAACATATGGGATGATGCACAGACGTTATATATCGACCTTGCAATTAATATTCTACTGAATAAGTAAAATATTAATTTTGGAAAATAGTGCGATTATAAATTTTAAAAACATAAATTTTATCACTTCCCAAAAAAAAATCACGAAGTTAAAAGAAAAGTTCGAAATATTTCATGCCGTAGACATAATTTCAGAGAAATTTCGTTTAAGCCCTACTGCAAGGCGAATCCATAGAAGGTGATGTCGGTGGCGAATACAATTCGCCGTATTTAATTAGCTTGGATCGCATACATGTTAAACTTTATATACAAAAAATTTAAGCAAAACTTGTACTAAATCAACAAATTAACTGCCTGTTCAACGATGTAGAATGAAGATGTTCATGCGCATTCTAAGCGAAAGAGCACTGATTTGCGTTCATGAACAAAGTCGTTTCTATACGAACGATGACTCGAGCGACAAGTAGAAAGAAAACGTAAGTGGTTTTATACGACATCCGATTCAACAATGTCGAAGCAATACGAACGTAATGTCAAAATCCCTCACTTACTGTGTTGCTTGCGACTGGTAAAAAATATTGCATAAAAGTCCATTAAATTCTTCGAACTCTATTATTTTTTTATTACATACTTTTAATTTTTTTTTTATTACTTACATAGCTTCTTCACGAGCCATTGGTTTGTCTTGACAAAAGTCAAAGTCGATATGAAAAAATAGCACTAACATTTTACTAATGTTTTTATGTGTGAGTTTTGACAAATGTTAGAACAAAATTATGTCTCGTGAAGACGGGATGTAATGTACGTACTCATGATTCACACATTCAAAACTTCTGTTTTCTTTACTGTGTAATACCCATCAATCAAGGTAGTCGCACCTGTACAACAAAACTAGAATTTGTATTAGAAAATTATAGAAATGTTCTGTACAACTGCGAGTACCTTACCATTGGCTCTCTTGTCGTTATGTTTGGTTGTATTTTTCTTGTCAAATAAATTGGAAATTTACAATATGGCATTATTGCACAGAAAAAAAATTTGTAAATACAATTAATTTTTTTTGTTATATCAATTAAATAACTAATTGATTTTGAACCTACAACGTTTTTTGTAAATACAATTACGAAATTGTAAGTTAAAGGAAAATCAGAAAAAATGTTTTAAAAATTTTTTTGTTGATTTAAAATTTATTTCAATTAATATTATTGTTATATCAACAATGTGAATTGTTGATTTTCCGAACAAATTTTAACTATCATAATTGTTGTATTAATAATATTTTTTTATACAATCACAATCGTCGAAGCGACTTTTTGCTTGTCTGCAAAAAACACTAAATGTCTTTAGGCGGGATCGAACCGGCGACATCTGGTCTAATAGACTAACGTTCTTACCTCTCAGCTACAGAGCAATTCGTTATTAAATACGCAAATAATGAATACACACAAAACGTGATTTGCTTTGTTTCATTTACGTGTGTGCATTCATTTGTTATATCGACTATGATGATTGTTCATTTTTTTCACAATACATAACAAAGAATTTGGTTAGTTCAGTTTTTAAAAAAAAAATTCTGTGTTTGTTGTATCAACAACTCAATTTGTTATATTAACAAAATATATATTTGAATTAAATTATATATTGACAATTGAAATTGTTAGTTGCAGTTTGATGATATTTTTTTCTGTGTAAAATTTCTGTAAAATTTTAATACTTAAGATAGAAACATTGACACACTTAACTGCAAGCAAACGAAAGCTATCGATATTGTTGAACCGAAATTGTCTAGATTTCGAGAGTGCCTTTCGATCCTTCGACATCGTTGAACAGGCAGTAAGTTGTGAACAAAAACTCAGCCTAACACCGGGTCTTGACGGGACATAAGTTTAGAAATTTTTGTGTTTGCAATTGTCAAATGTTACAGCCCAATTATGAATAACAACTCTCCGAGAGTTTTTTCCCTACTCCCCTATTCTAAATAAAATCTTCCCGAGAACATTTTCTCTTTGCACATTCCTCCTATTACATATTACAATCTCCCCGGGTAAAAACTCCCAATGGCGAAAATTCGCAATAACTTGCTAATAGCGGCATAATAGTAAATAGCATTGTTTAAAAATCGCAAAAACTGTAAGGAAGCTGAAAACTTGCAAAAAGTCACTTTTATCGCGAAGCAAACCCTAAAATTTATTGGAAATCATCAAATCTGTTATTTAAAAAAACTTTGAAAGAACGCGAAAAAAATCGCCAGTTCAACAAAATTGCTAACTGCATTGAAGTAATCACTAACACTGTAAAGAATAACAAAACCTCACTAAATTAGATAGATCGTGAAAATGACGATAACTCAAAAAAAGAAAACCATTTGCATCAAACATTGAACTGAAATGCAAAAAATCACAACATTTTTAATCCTTCAAGAAGATACACAATTTTGTACTTGCAAAAAATTATACTTTATAGAATTTAGCAAAACTAAGTGCAAATACATAAGTATGTGTGGGCTATGAAGAAATAGCTAAGATATTTTAGCAGAGTTTTGTGTTTAATACAAGTGGTTTTGCGAAAGTAGAAATGCAAAAGGTCAAACCTTTCTATAAAACACAACAGCGATTTTGTATCTTTTGTTGTAGTTATCACACTCATAAAAACATTTCCGAACTCTGCTTTTTATTTGCATTTTCGCATGACAGTTTACGTCTCCGCTATTGACTTTTTTATTCTTAATAATAATTTTAAGATTTATGTGAAATAATTTTCAATATTTATAATTTGTTTCACAATATTTTTTGAAGTATAAAATATATTAGCGGTATTCGATGATTGGTACGTTTTGTAAAGCAACTGTTTGCAATTGCAACGCTTTTATCACTATTCGTGAGCGCTTCTTTTACTCACTTTGAAACACTAAATAAAAATTTACACATACACTTAAATACACACATGCACATGCACTTCTGTGGCTACGTCCAGATTCCAAGGACATTTTATTGTCCCGTGTATCCAATTTTTGTGTTTATTTTTTTAATTTTCATTAATACTGTTTTAACAAATTCTTTAATTTTTGTAGATAAATTTTATTTAATTTTATTTCAGTTGTCAAAATGTGAATTGCGAAAATTTTGGTATTCCAAAATATTGTTGTAGATTACTGAATGGGAGTGAATTACCTTCAATTTGATGTATAACACATTTAGTAATCTCCTTTGGTATGACCACAACTAAAATTATTCCTTCCCAGAATCCCAAAAAGGGGAAACATATTTCACTTTTGTCACAAAAACTAAAACATATTTGGCAAATATGTCCCAAATTAAAAACATATTTGGGAAATATGTATCTAATGACGTAAGGCTTTAAGTCAAAAACATATTTAACTTGGCGTATTTATCTTCACTCACTTCTTAAAATCGGCAATTTATATCCGTAATTTTATCAAACAGATATCTCTCCATGCATAGTTACCTGTAGTGTAAAAATATTTGAAAACTTGTAGGTTTCGATTGCAGGCTAAGACTGAGCCCACATCAACAAAAGACTAAACGTTTTTGTCTTTCAAGTCAAATACACCTGTTTGATGCTAACACACACCAAAAAAATTGAGTTTTCAAGTTTTGTCTTAAAAGACAACAGGTAATCAGACAGCAATGCTTTTTGTATTTTTTCGTTTTGTTTTTACTTGTCTTAATTGGTGTGGGTTACATCATAAGAAAGCACGCCATTGTGTGCAACGAGGTTCGTTTCAGTCTGTTTTGTCTGTGTGTGGGTATGTTGTATCAAACCACATGTATTTTCTGCAACCAGTGCACATTTGCCCAGTAAGTCAAAGAGACAATATTGCGGTTGTTTTGTTTGGTGTGGGTTGTCTTATAAAAACTAATGTACTGCTGTCGTATTAGTAAAAATAAATCAGCCTAAGGTTAGATCAACGGCTATGTTAAAATATCTAATGGGTAATTTATATATATTAAAACTATGGGCATTAGTGATTTAATTTCACTAATTTTCTGTCAAATTTCATTACATTTTCAAATGGTTTTAAGCAGTTTTCAGTCTTCCAAATAATCCATTTCATTCAGACGATGTCAGCTAATTTTAAGTTTGTTATTATTTTTATTTATGTATGTTCTACATACCTAATTATGTGTGTATGTATATAAATTAATAGTTATTTACGGTAGTTGTTATTGTGTATATGAAGATTTATGTATAATTGCTAATTACTGCTGCTTTTTATCCATTTTTTTAACCTTGTTTAATATCTAATTTAATATATTTGTATGTATGAATTAATTAATTTACTTTTTTCGCTTTTGGAGTTAAAAATTTCTAACTTAAATTTGCATTTTATAATATTATAAAAACAAAACAAAACAAATATTACGAGTCTTGAAATTTTATAAGACTTTTGGTTTAAATTAATTGTTTATATTGTATGTGTGTGTGTGTGTGTGTGTGTGTGTATTAGAATATAATTTTCACTCTTGTACATTCGATTGTGATGTCAATTCGTTTGTTGGGGAATGATTGGTATTGGAATCGTTATTTAAAAATTTTGGCGCTTGTAATAAATCGGTGTATTGTAGTAAAGCTTCTCTCAAAGATCGTGATACTTCGGGCGATGTAGTTGTAGTACAATCGACTAAATATGGATAGAGACCAATTAATTGATCCCAAGCTGGTTTATTAACTATGACAATATATAAGAAAATTTTGTGTAAATAAAATGATTATGTTAAAGAGTTTATTAGTTTTACCTTTAGATGCTGGTGCCTTTTTCATTGAGATTACTAAAGTAGCGATGGCTTTCAAAACGAACGATATTTCCGATAAACGAAATCTGATTTATTTTGAATATTAAAAAAAGTTGAAGAAGTAGCTACAAAGCTGAAAACAAAATCTCACCTTGGTAAGGGACATTTCCCACTTTGTCTTTCGTCATCATTAAATCGTTTTAGGACCTCTTGGAAACGATGCAACAATGCGGTGACTGCTAAACGGCCAGCAAAATCTTTGCCACCACTACCCGTACCAGCAACAGCATTAGCAATATTGGCATTTAAAGCTTGAACTGCTGAGCTCGTTGCCAATGAAGATGAAGAACGATTGTTATTGCAATTATCATCCAAAAGGGAAAATTGCAATAAGGTTTCAAAACAAGTTTTTGCGAAAATTTCCCTTAATTTCCAATCGGATTCATAGCATATATTCGTATCGGAAGCGGAATGTATGGAGCCTTTATTCAGCAAAACCACAATTTGCATAATGAATTGATGGGGCATTTCATGGGCATAAGGCAAAACTTCATCACGTAACAGTTCGATAACTTGGCAATCGATAGTTTCATCCAAGACAATCTCCTCAAGGCCACGATCCTCAATGGTACAAACACTTAATATAAAATAGAAGCAAAAGTAGCTCGTTAAAAATAACTTTTGTTTTATTTTTTAACACAAACTACCTTTGAGGGAATAAAAATTTATCCAAAGTATCAGCCAAGTCATCCCACATGCCACTAAAATGATTTGGTTTCGCTCGGGCCACTTTTAAGCCGGTATGTAAAACTGTTATTAAACTTGAGATCGCCAGTTTCCAAGTACTAGAAGCCAAACATTTATATTTCATAGCCAAAGGTGTGCGCAGAGCCTTTAAAAACAAAATAATATAAAAAATTTTCATTATTTAAGAGTAAATTTCCCAACTAAATGATGAAACAGAACTGGATCTTGACGAGTTTTTCCATACAAATTGACATTAGTCATACGCCGTAAAAAGAAGTCATGAGCATAGCTGCCAGATTTGACGATTTATCGTCATTTTGATGATTTTTGGGCGTAAATTTGACAATTTTTAAAAATTAAAAGTTGACAAAATTTATTTATTGACAATATGCATTTATCGTCTTTTTCAATCAATTCTAACGCAACTTTTTTCGTCCAACGTCTTGAACAACTGCCATATTACAATCTCTTTAACAATTAATACGTTCTAGAAGAGTACACGCATCAAAGTCGTTCATCAAGCATGCTAAAAGATAAAAAATTTTGGATTTTCCATGCGGAATCATTGGTTTCACACAAGCAAAGAAATTTTCACTTAAACTAATAAATTGCTTGACGGTTATTATGTTTTTCCTAAGCATGATATGAAACATTTAAATTTTGGGAAACGACTATCAGAAACGAAAATGAGATATTCTTCATAGTCCTTTATTTCCTACCTTGTCCAAATTTATTCAAATTCTTAAATCACAGTCTACATGTGCAATTTCTGTTGCAGCTTTTTTAGTGAGAGAGAGTGAAATAGGACTAGATATGGTATATATTTCTATTTCTACACTCTGCCACAAATTCAAGAATTGTTGCAACAAAAATTGCATATGTAGACGGGGACTAAGCAAATATAGACATCCGACATGGTGATTAAAAGTACACGGTTATCTTAGCCCACACAAATACAATTTTTTCAAATCATTAATTTCTGAAAATATCTCAAATTAAATTAATATATATCGACACCTGAAACGCAAAAGGCCCTTACTTTCTCATAAATTTACAGGAGAAGCAATAAATATGCTAAATTATGTGATTGGCCAGGTAGTTTTCCTTTTAGATTTTCTTAATTATATCGCTATTTTTGTTCGGGAAAGTCTGATTTTAAAAGTAGTTATGTATGTATGTGAAATACGTCGGAATTTATCAGAAAGCCGATTAGAATTTTTTGTTAGTTAGGGACTTTTATGTTTTATTTTATTATATATTGTTTAAAAAAATTATATATTTTATAACGATTTTTTGACGATTTCGAATAATCATTTTGACGATTTAGATGATTTTTTGCTAAAATTTGACAATTGATGAAATAGAATCTACATATTTTATTTTGAGACCGTTTTTTCTCATGCTCTCAGTTTCAGTTGCTCATTCTCTCAACAATGTTGCCGTGTCTTAATAACATTTCATATATTTTTCATACGAAAAATAAAAACAAAAGAAAATAAACAATAATATGAGAGCATTTTGAAGCTACTGCCGTCGATTTAGTTTCGGGCCTCTTTATTTGACAGTGTTTTTGCCTGAAGTTGAAGACTTAATGATGAAACAGAATAAGTATTCAACATCAGGCAAAAAACGCTGGCAAATAAACAGGCCCGAAACTAAATCGACGGCAGTAGCTTCAAAATGCTTTCATATTATTCTTTAATTTCTTTTGCTTTTATTTTTCGTATGAAAAATATATGAAATTTTATTCAAACACGGCAGCATTGTTGAGATAATGAGTGGCTAAAACTGAGAGCATGAGAAAAAACGTTCTCATAATAAAATAGATTCTATCGTCTAGCCCCTGTGCTGTTTCATCATTTACTGCCTATTCGCCGATGGTGAAGGACTTCTTTCTTTCGCACAATTACATTTAGAGCAAAAACAATTTCAAACATTTTGTTTTAAATGTAATTGTCCGAAAGATAGAACTCCTTCGGCATTGGCGAACAGGCAGTTAATTCTGTTTAGTCATTAAAGCAAGGTATTGTGTTCAACATTTCACGTGAAAGGCTGTCAAAACACATATAAAAAAATTGCCATGAATTATTCATGAAAAAATGTTGCTTAAATAGTACTCTATTTTTCTTAAGGAAAACATATGAAATGTATTGGCAACATTTTAAGTTTTCATGCGAAATAATATGAGTGGCACTTTTTTCGCTTGGAATTTACAACAAACACATGAAGATTATAACAAACGTGCATGACAAATTTTTCTCATGAAATAATCAATGTTGCCCAACATTTTTCTCAAATTTGAACACAGTACCAGGCTTAAAGCTCCCCGTACCTTAATAATTTCATGCAAAATATGTTCTTGCATCACTGACTCTTCCATGGCCGTCGATTGATACAATTTTACACATATACTTATGGACTTTTCACCAAATGGTATATAATTCAAGCTTACAACTTCTACCGAACTATTGTTACCATAATGATTCGTTGTTTTGGCATATTTATGCTGTTCGGCCACCTGTAATGCTGGCGGCGTGCAGGCAAATTTACTAAAGACCAACAATTGACGGAATATAGCAGGAATCATATGACTTAAATTTGAATCTTCTTTTGTGGCTTCCTAATAAAAAATTCAATAATTAGATAAGAAAAATAAATAAATAGAAATAAAAGTTTGACTTACCTTTTGTATCAATTCCATACATTCTAGGATACTATCGTGTAATGGGGTTAATAATGAGTCCGATACCGAAGACATTATATAAGGAACTGCTTCTGTTTGTACGGGTATACAAACGGCATTGGTTAAGACTGTACAAAATTTGTCAAAATCATTTGTTTTAAATCTGAAAAATAGAAAAATTGTACGAAGGACAGTTCACTAAACTATTTTAGGATATTCTATAAGAATTTATATTTTTCGAAAAGAGATTTGGAAAAGGGCTTTCAAAAAAGAGATCAAAGCTATTTGTAACTTGCATTTGTATGTACAGTAGTAACTCGATTCTTGCACACCTCAATACTTTCGCATCCTCGATTGTTGCGTCGGCCTAAAATTTTACATTACAACTTTGTAGTTGCAACATTGCAAAACAAATCTTGGCGCTGTACTTGCAATATATGTGAATTTTTAAAATCTTTTTACTGCATTATGGGTTTTACATTACTTACTTTTGGTTTTTAATAACTGTAAAATACGTAAATTTTGCGCTTGTTTGTTTTGTGTAAACAATGAAAAATACCAATACTCTAGAACAAAATTTGCTCAAAGTTTCCAATTTTTTCCACTTCTCAGAAAATTAATAAAATTTATTTTAATGCACAAATAAATATATAAAAATGTATTAAATCGTGAATTTTATTAATAAATTGGAATTACAGTGAATAAATGTTGTTTTATTGCTATGAAATAAAAGTATTCGCTACTTGCGACATCCTCGAAACGTACACAAAGCCTGGTTTTCATTATGAGAGATAATCGAGTTTCTACTGTGTGTATGTTTTTTAAGAACGTACTGATCAGCGTTGTCATATCGTACGCGTTTTTACGATATGACAAAACGGAAATATCCAGTGTCGTCATATAGTAAGTTTTTTACGATATGACAACACTGAGATATCAGTACACGGTGTATGGATATCTCAGTGTTGTTACATCGTAAAAAACTTACGATATGACGACGCTGTATGACTATTTCCGTTTTCTCATATCGTAAAAACGCGTACGATATGACAACGGTGGTACTGATAGCTCGTTACCAACTAGTGGCGCTACACAGGAACCTTTACACCGCCACAATTTTCAGATTGCTTCGGGTTAAAGGTTTGTTTATCTACTGCCTATTGCAGATTACTCCTTTCCTGCTCCATCGACCTATAAAATATTAGGTGTTCGGCTTATCTCTTATATATGTTTCCATCGATCCTATAAGGAGCATAGGTCCTCAATAAACTGGTTGAACATATTCCTATATTGTGCCAATGCTTTCACTTCGCTCCAGCTTTTTCCTAAGCGAGCTATTTCTGCATCAATTTGTCTTCTCAATGTATGGGCTGGGCCGATCCCGCCTTCGACTGCCTTGTGGATTACATTCTATAGCATTAGCTGTGATATCGTTCTGCGGCCTTCTAAGGGTGTGACCAATCCACTTTTATTTATGCCTTTTTATTTCTATTGATACTGGCTGCTGATTCGATTGCTTCCAAAATTTACTGTTAGATATTAGCCGAGGGTGCTGTGGACTGAAGTGATTAGTGCGTTGACCACCAACTCTGAGATCTTGAGTTTGAGACTAGTCTCAGGCATTTTTGTGATGTGCATTGGTGTGGCATTGTGTTGATTGTTGATGGATTGTGAAAGTGATGAAGGATAGCACTGATGAATTAGCAGTACCAGCAGCGATTAATACTGACATTGTAGCAGAATCGTCGGCGAATTTATATAACCAATAAAATGGCTACATAGTTTAAACAAATTAATGCTTCTACTTGACACCAGAGGCGCTGCAACACTGATCTACAAAATTTAATTTAAAAAAAACGCGCAATAGGAGAGTTGTAAATGAATTAAATTTTCTATCTATCTCACTTCGCCACCTGTTCTCTCTACACTATCATTTTCTTAAAGAAGGTAGCACATTAATTAATTAACTGGTTGACACTAATTGCCGCAATAAAAATAACTTTGGCCAGATGATTCGCATTATTCGTCTAAGACATTGGTTTCTAAACACTTTTATCTTCTGTATGTCTCGTGTGCCAGCATTCCAAGTTTCACAACCGTAAAGAAGAGTGGATTTCACATTCGCATTGAAGATATTTAGATAGATTCGTGCGCTGAGAGTGAGAGAGAGAGAGAGAGAGAGAGAGAGAAGACGAGCTCCAAATTCGCCTCAATCGACCAGAAATTTGTCGGGATTTTTGAGTGCGGTGTCAATATCTTGAACTAAGCCGCCGTTTTTTAATTTCTGCCTCCAAGATAACAAAACAGGTTCACATCTTCTATTTGTTTGTTATTTCTTGTGACTAAGTCTTGTCTCGAAGTATTGACGCGAAGGGCTTTTGTTTTCGAAATATTAATTTTTAAGTCTACTTCTTCAGTTGCCGTTGTTATAATTTGCTTAGAGATCTGAGAAACTGTGCACTAAAAGCAGACATCGTGGGCGTAATCAAAGTAATTTTAGCGATTTTGAAGTTCCCATAAGACATTTTAAGTTTTGAATGATTTCGGATGATTGAATAGAGGAAGATTTATAGTAGTACATATTTTACAGTTGTATTGGAAAAATTTGTGTCTTTACCTTATACTGCCCCTTCTGGGCTACCCCAGGGTATATTGGGCCCTTTGTTGTTTTTAATTTTTGTTGATGATATAGGGAATTTTATTTCGGGCTCACATTTTTTGTTATATGCCGATGACCTTAAAGTTTTTAGGGAAATTAGTTTTGAGGGTGATGCCCATATTTCGCAAAATTGTATCGATGAAGTGTCAAATTGATGTTCTCTTAATAATTTACCGTTAAATATTAATAATGTTGCCAAATGACCTTTGTAGTAGGGATGGGCAAAAAATATCGATATATCGATATTTTCTTCAAAATATATCGATATATATATATATATATATATATATATATATATATATATATATATATATATATATATATATATATATATATATATATATATATATATATATATATATATATATATATATATATATATATATATATATATATATATATATATATATATATATATATATATATATATATATATATATATATATATATATATATATATATATATATATATATATATATATATATATATATATATATATATATATATATATATATATATATATATATATATATATATATATATATATATATATATATATATATATATATATATATATATATATATATATATATATATCGTCGATATTTTTAATACCGATATATCGATATTTTTCCAAATATATCGACAGTATCAAATTCGATATTTTTTAGCTTTAGTTTTGTTTTTCGTGCAATTTTTAAAAACATTTCGGCACAGTCTTCGTCTAATAGACTATTACTAACAAAATCTTTTGTTTTATTTATATTTTGTCTATTCGAAAAATTATTATTCTTTGAGTGTAATTTTGTTGATGTATGTTCCATGAAATATTGATGGAAGCATAAGGATCTTGGAAATTAACTCTTTCCAGCTTAATTATTTATAAGAAAGGTACTTTTTTTGTTTTATTTAAAAAAATTGGGGACTACGTATGAATTATCGTTGTTGAAAAAACATCGATATTTCGATATACATATCGATATTTATTATTCGATATATATCGATGCCGATCGATATTTAAAAATCGATATTGAAAAAACATCGATATTTCGATATACATATCGATATTTTTTATTCGATATATATCGATGCCGATCGATATATAAAAATATTTCGATATCGATATATACGATATATTTTTTTTCACTTGGCCATCTCTATTTTGTAGGTCTAATTTGCTTAATCATAGGGTTTTCCAACATAAGTTGTGTGATGAAAATTTGAAAGCTGTCACTCAAATGTTAGATCTTGGCATTGTACTTGATAGTGAATTAAATTTTAAGTCCCATCTTGATTATTTAATCCCAAAAGCGTATTCCGCGTGTTCTTTTATTAGAAGGAAGTGCAAGGAATTTTTAGATCCTTTGACCTGGAAAATGTTATATACTTACGGTGACCAAACGTACGCTATTATAGTGAACAGTGCACTATTTTAGCCTCTTGTCCACCATTTTTTTTTTGTGTACGCTATTTGTATATTTTTTTAATACATGTCCCTTATGTACATTATTTTTTCTCACAAATGTTCACTTTTTTCATTACTTCCAACATATTTAGCAAACAATTTGAAATCAGCTAAATTAAAGAAAAACTCTGGAAACCCAAAGCGTTTGATATTCATTCTATCGTGAATACTTTTTCCGTCGAAATGAAGAGGGTGTTGAGTTTTCTCTTTCCCTTCTTGTGCTATCGTGAATAAAAATTCGAAAAATTCCCCTTATCATGAATGATCTTTTTCACGTGGATTTCTTCCCTTTTCCCCTGTTTTTCTTCAGTTTATTTTAGCAGGCGAACTGGATAAATACATCATGTAATTTCTATTTTATCCTTTCAATTAATTATTAAAGCTTATAAATATTTATTTTCAGGACAAATTCAGTAAATAGTGTTCATTTATCTTAATACTAACAAATTTATATTAATATTAATTAATTGCAACAGTTTAGTTGAAAATTAAGAAGACACATCACGTAAATTTCTACCCCCATACATTAAAACAAAATTTTCATATAAATTTTCTTTTAGTGTACACTTTAAGCACACATTATTTTTTATGAATATGGATGTTAAAGTCTAACCATTTACATGATATGCCCTTTTTCCACTATTCATTATTGCTGACTTTCATTTTCACAAGAAATGGCATGAATCCGTTTAAAACAGTGCTGGCCCTCGAGAGAAATTAGTTTTTAATTTAGTATTAGTACTTATGAGTATGTGTTAGTAGTATTCCACTGTGTGCCTATTAAAAAGAAAAACAACAACGTAAAACAACAACAAACTCTCATACAACTGAATGAAGTTGTTATTTAATTTTTACTCTTTAGTGAGTACATTTTTCATTCGGCTGTATACATATACGAGCCGAATAATGTTCGGAGCTCTGGTGCCAGTATGAGCGACTATGGTTTAAAACATTTATCACAAAATTTCCCGCAGAGTATGCACTCGTTTCGGGATATAAACTTATATGTACTCGGCAAATCACTGTCACCTAAAGCGACCAGTTTTCAGTTGAAGGACTTAAGCAAATAGTAAATCAATTATTTTAAGCTCTCGTCTATTTAAGTCTTAAAATTTCAGCAACATAATTTTTGTTGAGTCCACTCTTTTAAGATACTAGCGACGGGAGTAGAACTCCATTCCAACAAAGTTGGAACACATGAACAAAGTTTTGTGGTGATGGAATCACAGGCTATATGGCCGGTGGATGGAATATCAAATGATTTTTCCGCGTCTGTAGGGAATCATTCATTGCGTCCAACATACTATATAAAAAAACACAGTTTTATTCACTGTTGAGACAATTTAATTTAACACCAAAGCTTATTTGATTAAATTATTCAAGCTGCTTGCAATTTATCGGATAGTCCAAGGGATTGGATGCATCTAGCAAACCTGGACGAACAATTTGATTTTGTTTAGACTCCTTATGGAATGAAAAGATAATTCCAATTCTTAGCACTGTATTTTTTTCATTTTAAACAAAAATTTCTCTGCTTTTTAATTTATTTTATTGCGCTTCTTTCCTTTTTTTACATTCACTGAGAACTGATACCGGGAAAAATGTTCACGGAAACTTCAGGATAGCAATTGTCCCTCAATTGCTATTCGCGATAGAGGTGATTATTACATTCAACAGAGCCACCTGACAAGTGGTGATAAGCAAATTACACGTGAGCACTGACGATGGAAGTGTAGCGGCTTCCGAATGTGGCGCTACTCTGTTCTGCTGTGTACGTTAAAAAATTAAGTTGATGTTAAATTTTTCCCTTGTTCCTGGGAATAATAATCATGCCCAATTTTTTCTGAATATAACGTTACTAACTTTAGCCTAATAATCAATTAGTTTTGTTATGTTTTTTAATACATAAAATGTGTACACTATTTTTCCATGGAATTAATGGTCACCGTATATATCTGCTTTTGTTCGCTCCAAATTAGAATCTTGTTCCTTTGTGTGGAGCCCCTTCTATGCTGTCCATGTAAATAGAATTGCGAGAATTCAGAAAACATTTGTTAAATTCTCTCTTCGTGGTAATCGGGTAAATTTATCGTTACATTCATATAATGCTCGTTGCCTGCTTTTAGGCTTAAAGCCACTTTACTTGAGAAGAACTCTTCATTCTTTTATGTTTGTTTTTAATTCAATCAATGGCATCATTGACTATGAATATCTATTTAATCTGATTTGCTTTTGTATGCCTTTTAGATCTCTGAGGTCTTATAATATATTCTTTGTACCTACACATAGTACTAATTACATTACTATGAATGAGCCCATGTTACGAACTTTAAGTATTTTAAATAAGGTAAATAATATTGTTAATTTAGATTTTTCTTTATCTCAGGATAAATACAAATTATGTCTACATAGAGAATAAGGATTTATTGGATGTATTATTAGACTAAAATTATATATTGCTAGCGTGTAAGGATACTGTAATCCAAGAAAGGAACAGAAAAACCAAACAGCGAAGCTTTAGAGGGTTAAAATATTCCACAAAAATTTTCCTCGTGGTGTTTTACATAAAACAGCTGAACACATCTTATACCTTAAACGAATATATTACAATATTTTCTATTCCGATTCACTATAACAATGCGCAAAAGGGGAGCATTTTAACTCCCCCTCAAATCATACACGTATATATACACATGTTTTTTGGTGCTCTCTAGCAGAATCAGTCGTTAGAATCTAGTTTAATGTAATAACTTATACACATACCTTTTTTGTATTTGCTGAAATATGGCTGGAAAAATTT
The DNA here is from genome assembly GCA_956483635.1 of Panzeria rudis. Taxonomy (NCBI): domain Eukaryota; kingdom Metazoa; phylum Arthropoda; class Insecta; order Diptera; family Tachinidae; genus Panzeria; species Panzeria rudis. The sequence continues at coordinate 110,706,366 of OY101449.1, forward strand.
GCATTAATGCTGTTAAATAAGCCTGACTGGGTATATAGAATTCTTCTTGTGTAGAATCTTGACTTTTCGCTGACATTTTTGTGCTCTCCGTGCCAATGTTAAGCCAAATTTTCCAGGCAATCTAATAAAATACATAAATGTACACACAATAATATACGACAATATACAAATATGTAGTTCGAAAAGTTTCATTTACATTCCAAATTTCTTCACTTTTCAATTTAGCTTTATCATCTGCTTTACTACACTGTTTGTTATCTGAATTATGATACATAATTTCTTGCAAGGATTTCAATGCGGCCAAAGAAACTTCACCATTTTTGCTTAAAGCAGCATTTTGTATGAATTCCAATATTAAAGACCAAGCTCGATCGAAATCTCCCAGCATTTGTATTAAATCACGTTTTGTGTTAAAAACCTATACAAGTATTATTAATGTAAAATTATTATTTAATAAAAGAAAAAGAGGGAACGTACCCTGCAAACACCCGATAAAGTTAAAACTTGAGTTTCGGCCCACTGCTTTTGGGCTGTATTACGGGAATGATGAATTAAAATATTGCCACTGGCATCAACTTTCTCATTACTAGCTGAGCTAGAGAGAGCTCTGACATTGTCCAGCAATGGAAATAGAACTTGCCAAACTAAAGCCTGCCAGGTGGGCGGGTTTAAGAGACTACCATGGGCCGAAATAGTAGAGAATAAAGTTTGACCCGCAGATTTGCGTACAGCGGGGCGAGAATCAACACAAAGTTCACCTGTAACAATAAAAATATTTTTAAAAAATTCTAAAATTTTATGATCAACAATAAAAATTACCCAATTTGGCATATAAACACATCCATAATTTGTCAAATTGTGGCATTTTAACAGTACCAGGAAAATCTGGCAATATGGTAGAATCATCGACCTGTGTAGACATTAGTTTGTCTTGATTTTGATTGAAAAAATCAGATATATTCCACTAGAGAAAAAAGAAAATAAAAAGCACAAATTAATTTAGGAAGCTGCTTAAAATAACTACCAGCTCACCATTAATCCTATGGCTGTTAAAGAAATATTTAGTTCCTGCGTTTGAGAACCAAACTTGGCAGCCGTGCTGATGCACAGGGGCAAACAACGCCAGGGCATAACGGTCAAAAAATCTGTTATAACCAATTGTAAACATTGAAATGCAGTCCGTATCAAGGGTTCACCATGATGTTCATTTACAGCGCCTATTATTTCTATAATAGCTGGCCAACCAAAGGATAAAATTTCACCAGCTCCATTTAAAATTTGTAAAACACAATCTAATTGTCTTTGGCGTACATCAGCATGGGGAACAGTAGATAACTCGGACAGAGGGCTTAAAAGCATGGTTTGCAAATTCTAATGGCATAAAAGAAAACTAATGAAATCAATTTTTAAAATTAATAAAGAAAAAGTTTATACCAACCATATTTTCCTTCAAGGGTTGGCTGTGTTTGTATTGTAGAGCAGATTTTACCAAATATGTTATGGCCTCCACACCCCATTCTCGCATACGTATATGTCGATGTTGACATACTTCCAATAGATGATTGGTTAAAGGACGCCATAAAACCTCGATACGGAGCATATTAACTAAACCTGTTTCCAACAGTTTAGCCACAGCAAAAAGTGAGGGTTCCTATATAATTTTTTTTTATTTTATACATATGTACGTCTAATGCATCAAAAACTAAAATACTCACTCTATTTGCATAAGCCAATTCCATTGCCTCATGCGATAATTTACACAGAGCATCGATTAAATGGTGCAATGCTACGTCATCTAAATACTGGCTGGATTCGAAAAGTTGACTTAACATTTGCGATAATACTGGTAAGTCAGCCATAACAGCTGTTTGTATGCCCACATTGGCCTCTACAGCAGGCTTGGGAAATGCTTGTAGACTACCACCCGTTGAGGGTTTCAAACCCAATATCCACACTAAATGCTGTAAAGTTTGCAAAACAATATGCCATGATGTGCCCAAAATACTGCCATTACTATGAGCCAAAAACAAGATTGCACGCATGCATTGTAAATTTTTGGTAGTCAACATAACGGGCGCCTGCATTACACTATGGGGCAAAGTTGCACTTGGCAGGGGTGTACCCACCGCAACAATTTGCTGGCGAAAATCACTAGAATCTTGACAAGAGCTCATGAATTGATTATTTAAATCTTGACTATTCGAACGGGTGTGACAACGAAAGTCTACATCCATGTGTGGATTGTTGGCAAATATGGACATGGCATAGTGGGGCGGAAATGAAGCACGACATATGGCCATAATAAAAGCATCACGAGGATTAAGTAAATCCATAATGCCACATAGCGCGGCATAATTTTGCATGGCTTTCAAAATATTATCGGTGGTAGCTTCGTCGATGGAGGCATCAACTAGGGGAACAAAGGCTGATAATAAACCAGACCAGCTGGAATTTATAAGCTGCAGACACAAAGGTTTATGTTCCTCCTCCGTTATAACAGCCATATTGTGTGTGGGATGCTTTAAATAATAAAGAGATACATTATATTAAAGGTTGTTGTACTTCACTACCAGCATTAAATAAGAAGTCAGTTAAATGTTATACGCATCAGTATACTTCAACCAAAAACATATTATTTGTTCATTGGCCATACAACAAGCATAATAAAATGTTATTTGTTCATTATCAACGTTTGATTAACTTTAGTGGAAGTATATATGTAGGTAATATTTCCATGAACCATAGGTTTTTTACTATAGGATTGTCCAAGCAAAAGCCGCATATTCCAATCACGTTTCGTGAAATTATTCCCATACGAATTATACTGCTCTCCGAGCCTCATGTGACTCATGAACGTGGTCGTGTAATCCAATGGCACGTTTTCTGAGTCATATGTGGTTCATCGGACAAGTAACGTGTTAAAATTGCGATTTTAAAGTGCGCATCATTATTCCAGACGCCAACCTATCACATTTTCCAACCAATATTATTGCCATGTGCATAAAACATAAAATCCCCAGAAAAAGTAGTAAGGCCAAAACTAAAAATATTTTAAATATTCTGAGATGGCTACTATGGTTTCAAAAAACATAGATCATTGATAAGAACCTCATTTCGAACATTATTTCGAAGACAACTAAAATTGGTTGTGAATCATAATACAAAAAAAAAACAGTAGAGTTGTAACATTGTCAACTCAGCTTAGTTGAGTTGTGAATCATAATTGAGACCGGCCTTAATTAAGCAAATGGAAATTTTAATGACTTTTCAATACGATAATTTATACACCTTATTTAGTCCAGTTCCACATTCCGAAAGAAAACGTGAGTGCCCGGCATTAGTTTAAATCAGGGACGGCAAAATTGGTACAATTGTACCATTTTTGGTACAAACCGGACTTTCAAAGTACAATGGCACATTAATGGTTTATTTAGTACAATGAACAATTTTTCCTCCTTAATGTGGGCATGAAATAAGGCCCAATTAAAAAAATTAAATAAAGCCCAATAAAATTTAAAATTTTTTATTTGGGTCCTTGGGGGTTACTCTGTAATTCGAATCGAAAGGAAATGCTTTCGAATTGCTACGTAAATAGCATACAAATTCGAACAGTTTTCTTTTCGAATCGAATTACAGAGTAACCCCCTTATTTAATTATTTTGTGGCTTATTTCATTTCGTGACTTATTTATTTTCATAATGAAATAACACCCAAATGAAGAAAAGCACAGAAAAGAATTGTTTGAACCTTATTTCATATCAGATAAATTTGTGCCTTATTTCATTTTATTTGGCCTTTGTTTCTCTTTCATAAAAATTTAATTTTCACTGAGTAAAGAGTTTCCTACGTTGCCAGTCTCTGGCTGAGATTAAGGATTATTTCCTTTGGGTATTTTGAATAATGTGTTCGCTGAGTAAAGATTTCCTGCATAGCTGAATGAAGTGTTTTCTCCTCCGACTGGCGTAAGCATTTTCTGTTTTAGATGTATAATTCAGGCTAGGCGAACATCTTCATTCGCCGAAGCCACTATTGGACACTCCTAGAGGAAAAACCGCTAAAGCGCAGCCGGAGGCCGGCAATGCAGAAAAATCTTTACTCAGCGAAGCCACTTTTCGACATACCTAGAGGAGAAGATCTTTAAACCCGTCCGGAGGCATGTCATAGAGTTCAATTCCGTTCGAAAATGGAATTTAATCCACCCCGTTTTTGTAGCAAACGGTGTCTGAAAAAGAAAACTAAAATACGGAAATGTGTCAGGTGTGCCCAGATTGTTGTCGACGACGGCATGCTGGCGCATGCTCCGGCTCGGATTCGCCATCTTGGGGTGGATTAAATTCCGGTGTCGAGCGGAATTGAACTCTGTGCAGGACTTGTCAGTCCTGCATGATTTAATTAATTCGATTAAGTTTAATGTTGGCAAATAAGGTTTAAAGCTATTGCTGAACCGAACTGTATTGAGAATATATCGTTCTAACTTAAAGTAGTCATTCGAATAAGAATTATTCGAATATTGGAAAATTTTTTTTCAGTTTTGTTCGAACGAGCAAAATTTTTCAATTTAGAATAAAAAATTATTCAAACAGTTTTTGCCGAATATTCGAACAACTTTTTTAAACTACTTAGTTTACATTTACGAATGTAAAAGATCGTTTTAAATTAATTACTTTTTAGGGTTCCGTACACCAAAAGTGAAAAAAACGTTAAAAAAACACCAAAACCAAAAAATCGCCAAAACTAAAAAGATCGAAAGAAAACAAAAAAAATTTAAGAAAAAAAACGAAAAAATCACGAAAATTAAAAAAGCACCAAAACCGAAAAAATCGCCAAAAATAACGAAAAGTACTTAAAAAATAAAATTGAACAAAAAAGCACAACGAAAAAACTGCCAAAATGAAAAAAGGGACAAAAACGAAAAGGGTTATACATATGTGTATTCGTACGGAACCCTCCGTGTGCGAGCCAAAGTCGCACTTTACTTAATTTATTTAAGTTGTTAACAATAGGATGTGTTCGCTTAGTAAGCAAATTACACCAAATTATAAATTGTTGTGTTGGGGATTGTTAAGATTAGAGATTGGCGCGTGTATGCAGGTAGGAGTTTGGCTGAAGATGGAATGTCTGTTAACGCCTTTAAAAAGTCTCAACTATCCTATAGGGAAGAGAACCTGTCACAAGACAAGTTACGTGACTGGTTCGCAAAGGTCTAGCAACCGGTTCAAGTTCCGGAACTTTATATGAAAGGGACCGGTACCTTTTACATGACGTTGTCGTTGGAAGAGGTCTATTGACATAATTAGGATACTCCGCTAGACCCAAACTTAAGGTACTTGTCCTGTGTTGGTTTCTTTAATAGTAATTAACAAATATTTTTGATTTGGAAAAAATCTGCATGTACAGTGAAGGTATTTTGTTAAAATTTTTGTTATAATTTTGTGATATGATCTCTTTTCACCAGTCACGACTCAGGAACATTTTGTACCATTCCCATTTTCACCAGTACGTTCAAGACAATTGGTACAACATTTACCGCAGGGTAGTGATAGAATATATTAAAAATCGTGGTTTTAAAGCGGTTATTCGAGATCAAATTTTTATTCGTTATTCGTTCGAATATTCGAATAAAAGTTTTAAGTTATTCGGCTGTTCGAACAAGAAAAAATTTTGAAATTTTATTCGAACGATTATAAAACCCGAATAATTGACAACACTATTCGAACTGCCTATAAGTAGTACATATATCTATATTAATGAGTTGTTTTCGTTTCATTCTTCACCTTCTATGCGAGCGTAGGGCAGGAATATTTGGCTCTAACACCCTGCCGGACTTAGATAGTCTAGCAAATGTAGGTCTAGTCAATACACATATCCTCTTACTTAGAACAGACAGGATAGTTCGACATAGCAGTATAGCAATAATAATCACGCTTATCTACTCCCGGATATCACATGTGAGTCAATTCTTAAGTTGTGACTGTCCTCTCAACATAACTTATAGATGTTACTTCGCCGATCATTATATTATATTCTATAATAATGCTATAAATATGCATTAGTATAGAATAGTTTCACTGAATCGTTGATCATTTTTATATTCGTGTGAAGAGAGTGGATAATTGCTGTCAGGTGTAATTCATAGCTAATTTGAAATACTAATTTTCTAATCGAAAAAAACTTTTGAGAGATAATAAAAACAGTTCAGCAAGCATATAATATATTATCTGTTGCTTAACTTACCGCTTCTGGTGTACGTTGTATAACGGCGCCTATAGACCGTGTTATGTCCAAAAGAATGGCATATGCAACAGAAATTCCATAACTTTCTGGTATATTAGGGGCTTCCAATTTATCCAACATTTCCAAACTGAAATGTAAAATTAAAATGTACGCAAATTTAATAAATAATAACTAAAAATATACTAATTGAATAAATACTTACTATACAGCTTTTGATAGACCTGGAGCAAATGTGGCTACCAACGGCATGTAGGCACCACGAAATACAAAACCACATTGATTGTTTGAATTATGAGCAGTTAAAGAATTCAATTGCAGTGCACCATTCGGTTGGCTATTTAATACTGGATATAGAACAAACACATTTAAAAGAAAATAATAGAAAAACCCAGCTCGAGTCTACTCCACTTACATGCTGCCGAATTAATTAACGAATAACGCACATAAATACCCATTGAATTAATCATGTCTTGAACAATATTTGTTGCATGATTTTTACAGTCGTACGATTTACAAAAGAACGCCACCAATGATGGTTTTGTAGCCAATTTATGTATGACTTCAAGAGCTAAAGCCCGCTGCCAATGTGGCTTGTCGGGATCGAGAAATTTGATTATCAATGATAGAAATATTTCACATTCTGTCACCAGTATTGTATGATATTTTTGTATCAATATTGCCACCAGCCTTAATAGACGCATACTAATAGGAAAGTATGGCTTATCGTTTGTTGTGTTAGCATTGCCGTTTGTATTTTGCGTGAGCAATGATCGATGTTTGACATTGGGCGAGAAGAGTTTGATGACCAAAGCACAGACACGTTCTTTGAGTAGCAGGCGAAATTCACGATTTTCATGAAATACGGCACTGAAATTTGTAAGAACTGCTTCTAATAACTCCAAGCCAAAAGTACGAGTCATTTCATTCATGCCCACCAGCCACAATGGTGGATCGGCATTGACCAAATGAACCAGATCCTACAAAAGAAAGTAAGGAAAAGAGAAGAGGACAATTCGAGAATAATTGACAATATTTTTGATTATTAGAATTATATATAAATACAAAGATTATTTAAAATATAAAACAGCTTTCAATAACGAGTGATCGAATGAGTACAAATGTGCAGTTCCGTAACAAAAACTAACGTTTCCATCATAAATTCTTTAATGTAAATCGACAGTTCATTTTTACCACAGACATTTAAAGAATGTTATATCTTATATGTATATGGAAAGGATAAATTACCTTACATAAGCACAAATCTATTGGTGTATTCGTACTTTTAATTAATTGCCGTTGATGACGGTTAGGACTTGACAAAAATAGGAAATGTTACATATTGATATGAGATCGTTTTAAAAATGTTTCATCTTGTTAATAGATCTTTTAAATTTTAAAAATTGTAACAATTTGGCATAAAGCTCCAAAGTTATTATTTAGACTAAATTTGATAACCTACAGTGTTGCCGGGAGCTTAAAAAAAAGTAAAATCAACTTTTCAAAAAAGTTAGAAAAAGTTACATCAACAAAAGAAATGATACAAAAAAGCCCAGAAGTTTTTGTTTATACTTAGAATACTTATCAACTATGTAGAGTAATTTACAATTTTAAAACGTTCCCTCGACAATTGTTTTTCGCCAGCTGAGCAAGTTCTGCCAGCTATTTTGCTCAACTTACTATTAATTATCGCTGGTCTAAAAAATGTCTTGCACTAAAAACTATGCTTTTAAAAAAATTTAATACTACATCATTATTAAAAAAGTGGGCAGTGCCACTCCTATGCAAAGTAAATATTCTTTATCAACAACTTCTACTAAACCGATTCGTATGAAACTTTGCATACACATTTAATGCCTGGCTCACGATATCGACAACTCGAGTTCGTTCTCATATTTATATTGAAAACAAAAACAAATTTAATTTTTTTATTGTTGTTCTCAATATAAATATGAGAACGAGCTCGACTTGCCGACATCGTGAGACATGCAGTTAGTTATTGTTACAATACAACATATTGGTTTAAAAAGTGGGCAGTGCCACGCCCATGCAAAGTAAATATTATTTATCAACAACTTCTACTTAACCGATTCTTATGAAACTTCGCACACAATTAGTTCTCGTGAAAGTACATTATTATGATAAGTCGGCTTTTTTTGCAAGAATTATGTAAATAGGCATATAAACATTTTAAAAAGCCAAAATACGCAAGGAAAATAGTAAAATATGCCACACAAATTAGAAAAATTCATAAAATATGCCACTAAGTGTGAAATATGCAAAAATATGATGTAAGAGGTAAAATATGCACTAACAAATCGATGCCAAAATTCTTAAAAAGTTCTGAAACTTATAAATATCTCATTTGTGCCTACATACATCGCACAAGAAAAAAAACATGAAATTACATATTTGCGGTTTCCCTGTTGATTGCCGTAAAAAAATTGTTTTGTCAAAGTGCTCAATTATTAAAACAATAAAGTACTGATAAGAAATTTTTAAATAATAAAGTCTACACATAAACATAAGACCATTAAAACCTTTTTATCTTAAAAATAGAACAAATAAGGGGATTTTTTTTAGTTCACCTGAAACAAAAAGAAAGCATCCGAAGCAAAAGCGGTCATTTCATGGGGAGAACCTTGAATATTGGAACCATTACCGCCACATATTACACTATTGTCACTAACATCAATCTCAACAATATTACCAGATGCATCTTTCTGTTGAATCGATGTTAAAGAATCTTTTTCCAAATACACACGTTCAAAAACCAACGATACCAATTGGCGTATAGTTGCCCCAGCGGTATTTACAATTGTTGAATTCTTCGTATAATGTAGACGGAAACAAAGAACCAGCGATTTAGCTAAAGTATCACCATGTACTATAGTATTGGTTGTCAACAGCAAAGTGACTGTTTGTAAAACTTTAACTTCTTCTATGTTGTGTTCCATTAACATCCACAAAGCGTCGGTAATGTAACGTGCACCTTTTTGATCGACCACCTGCTGGGTGATGAGACGTTGCATCATTCCCAAACAAAACTAGAACAAAAAAAAAGAAAAAATAAAAAATTTATATGATTTTGTATATTTCTTTTTTTAGAAACTTACTTTTATAATCTTTAAATCTTTTGTTTCACATCCTTGTACCAGAGGATATAATATTTGATTGACAGTATAGTATACTGATTGCTGCTGATTTGAGCCAGCCGAGCATAATTTTGAAATTGCTTCTTCACAGGACTAAAAAGACACACACATAAGTATATAAGAAAAAAAAAACATAAAACAAACATAAATTACTATGCTAATATCTCAAGGCAAAAATATGTACTAACTAAATTACACACAATAAAAAATCAATTATGTATGATTTGATCTCAAGTGGATTATAATGGTTAAGATATTGTTGACAATGCCAAGAAATTGCAAGCTATTCGTTAAGACAATTTCATATCTTGGCTATTTATTAAATCAAAACACGTCTCTCGTTCGCTAATTATCGTAGAATCAGTTGAGGTTTATTGTCCGTTTTTAGGTCTCTGTTAGGTTATCAGGTCGCTGGTGAAAATTATAAAGAAAGGGTTCCAGCCCACTTGGGTCCAATAATAATGGTCCCTTTGTGATAAGGTTAGGTTAGGTTATCATAGGTCTCTGTTGATCAAAGGCGACCCTACTGTTTTCACAGCGCTCCCTGCCTGTCCGCCTGTCTGTCACAGACTTCTATCTCGAGAACCGTTAGAGTTACAGATCTGAAATTTTCATAGGATGTGTATACATAACTGTAACACTAAGTCACAATTTGAACATTTTACAGGAGACCTCGAAGCCATGTGGAAAATCACAAATACTTTAATATCTATAGTATTAATAATTTGCCTTACCCTGAATATTTTATATAGCCCTGTTAATTTTTATATTGAAGATATCCTTAATAAAATTACGTATACCGTTACTTATTCAAGAGTACTTGGTGTTCTTTTGCTCTCATGATGGTTAATAGTTTTCGAAAATCGAGTTTTCATCAGATCTCGACGTTTTGAGATCATGGGAGTCTATTCTGACTATTTTTACGATGATGGCCATGTGGATGTATGTATGTGTGTGTGATGGTGTGTGTGTATGTAAATCTCTCATAACTTAAGAACGGCCAATCTAAAGACATATTCTTCACTTGGATAATGAACGGATTCGGTTTGGTAGATTTCAGCAATTTTCGAAAATAAAAATTTTCGAAAATAAAAATTCCGAAAAAAAATGTTTTTCAAATAAATTTTAAAATGATGACACATCGCAACGTTTAGATCTTCTAAAGCTCCGAAATCCCAGCACAAGAGATAGATATAGCCTAAAACTGCGGTCATTAACCCCGAATATAACAGCATCGAGCAAAATTGATGAAAAATGGTCTGCCATAAAAGAGGCCTATCTCAGCGCTGGTCGTGAAATATTAGGCATGGTGAGAAAGGAAAGAAAAGATTGGATGACCAACTCCACGTGGGATGCTATAGAGAAACGCCGTAAAACAAAAAAGCAGACATAAACAGAGCAAAGACCCGTTCCTCAAAAGTACTGGCACAAACAGAATATGAAGCACTAAATATGATTGTGAAACGTAAATGTAGACACGATAAAAGAGCGTGGATTAACTCCGTAGCAGCGGAAGCTGAAACGGCTGGGTCCTGTGGTAATTTCAAACTACTTTATGAGTGCAACAAACGTCTCTCATCGCGGCAAATGTCGAGAAGTGTTCCAATTAAAGCGAAGGATGGCAAAATCCTCACTTCTGATTCAGACCAACTATCTCGCTGGTTTGAACATTTTGCTGAACTTTTTCATGTGCCCATTGATATGAATACCACCCCTGAGTCCGGCCCAGAGTTAGCAGTACCCCAAATAACCCGTGTCAACTCTCAATGCCCTAATATTGATGAGATTGAGGCAGCTATCAAAAGCATGAAATGTGGCAAAACAGCTGGAATTGACAACCTTCACGCAGAACTCTTCAAAGCGGACTCTAAACAGTCTGCCCACATTTTATATGACCTTTTTCGTAAAGTTTGGGATAATGAAGTTTTTCCCCACGACTGGGTGCAAGGTATTATAGTGAAAATACCTAAAAAAGGTTCACTCAGCGACTGCAATAACTGGAGGCATTACAATCCTATGTAGCGCTCTTAAAATCTTCTGCAGGATTATTCTGAACCGAATAGAGAAGAAGATTGATGAGACTCTTCGACGACAACAAGCTGGTTTCCGAAACCGAAAATCGTGTATTGATTACATCGCTACTCTGCGTACTCCTATAGTCATGGAGTAAATAAACGAAATGCAGGAATCTCTCCACCTTGTCTTCATTGATTTCGAAAGAGCTTTCGACAAAATAAAACACTAAAACATATGGGAGGCATTAAGCAGAAAGGGTGTTCCCGAGAAGATTCGTAACCTAATAAAGGCGCAATACCAGAGGTTTGAAAGCCGAGTGAGACATGGCAATCAACTTTCTCCCCCCATATCTATAAAGTCGGGTGTAAGACTGTATTTTATCTCCCCTACTATTTCCCATTGTTATCGATGAAATTTTGATCTCTGCAATTGACAGCGATCCCCAGCGTGGTATACTATGGCGGCAACTTCGTATGGAACATCTGAATGACTTTGTTTATGCTGATGATATTGTTTTGTTATCCAAACGATACTCTGATATACAAACCAAAATAAACGATATCGACAGAACCGCTGGGCGTTACGGTCTAAATATTAATACAAACAAGACTAAATCGATGCGTATAAATGCTGCTCATTCCCAACCCTTCACCTTAAACGACCAAAACATCGATTTTTTTTTATAATTATTATTAGTATTAAAAATACTTTTACAATATTTATCTGTACATGATTTAAACTTCCTATCATTATAAATCAACACTAAATCTTACAAAATTAATACATTTTTTTCTAAATACATTCTCGTTATTTTCATTTTTCATATTATTTGGTAGTGTATTATACAGTTGTAAGCCCTTGTAAAACAGTGATCTCTGCATCTGCGTTGACATAGCCCTGTTTAATCGAAAATCGTTCACATTTCTTAGTCCGTACGGTTGGCTTTCTCCTACATATCTTATTTGTTCACAAAGGTATTTGGGTGCGTCGCCTTGTTTCATATTTTTAATAAATCTTAGCGTATTGAATTTAAGTCTCTGTTTCACATTTAACCATTTCAGGATATTCAGCATTGTATTTATTTCAGTATATCTATCACATTTTAATATTATTCTCATAGCTTTATTTTGAAGTTTCTGCAATCTTGCTAATTGGAGTGTGTTGCTACATGTATATAAAATAGTAGACCCGTACTCGAAGTGTGGTTTTATTATGGTATTATATATATTTATCGCTGTAGTTTTTGATATTTTGTTTCTGATTCTTCCAAGAAAGCTGATTTTGTTACCGATTTTTTTGCATATGTGCTCAATGTGTTCATTAAATTTTAGTTTCTTATCAATTATAAACCCGAGATATTTTATATGCTCGACTTTTTCAATTACCGAGTTATTTATTTCAAATGTTTCGTTCGAATTGATGTTAATTTCTATTATCTTCGTTTTGTTTTCATTAAGTTTAAGTTCATTCATTTTTAACCAATTATTTATTTTATCTATATTATAAGTTATAATTTCTCGACATTCTTCTTCCTTGTCTGCAATGGTATATATTAAGGTATCATCTGCGTATAGAGCTATGTTACATCTTTCTAATATATTTGGCAAGTCATTAATATAAATAATAAAAAGCAGCGCGCCTAGTATTGAGCCTTGTGGAACTCCAAAGTCATTCATTACTTCCTCCGATACTGAATTATTTACCTTAGTTGTCTGTGTTCTGTTGTCCATATACGATTTGAACCCATTCAGCTCTTTTGCTCTTATTCCATACATATATAGCTTTTCTAGCATTAATTCCCTATCAATGGTTTCAAATGCTCTTTTGACATCAAGAAAAATCGCAATCAATTTCTTATCATTTCCTATCTCTTTCCATTTACTAATGACATAGTTAACGGTCGTTTCACAAGAGTGTTTTTTACAGAATCCTGATTGATATTTGGATAGTATATTATGTTCCTCTATATATGTCTCCAATTGTATTTTTACAACTGTTTCCAGTATCTTTTCACAAGTTTTTAAGGTGTTAATAGGCCGATATTCTTCGCATTTCTTTGTGTTTGCAATTTTTCTAATTGGCGTTACCATTGTTTTTTTCCAATTGTCCGGAAAACAGCCAGTCTGCAATGATGTATTTACTATTTTTAATAATACGCTGCCAATTGCGTTCCAGTTGTCCAATATGATCTTATTTGATATTTTATCGTAATCAGTTTTATTTTTCATTTGTTTCACTAGGTTATATTAAGGAATTCTGCTACCTAGGTAGTCAGATTTCACCAGATGGAGGCGCACGAATTGAGATACCTCATAGAATAAAAAAGGGTAAAATGGTGTGTTTTTTAAAGCAATGTCCTATCTGTGCTATTGTATGGATGTGAGACTTGGCTAACCTTCACTGAAATTGATAGCAAACTACAAGCTTTTATTAATAGATCACTGCGTTATATACTACGAATCTGGTGGCCTGACAACTGGATTTCAAACGTTGAGTTGTACAGGAGATGGAATGCACAACCTATACTATATAAAATTCGGCAAAGGAAGTGGAAATGGATTAGCCATGTCCTACGCAAACCAGCTATTGACATCTGCAGATAAGCATTTGATTGGAACCATCAAGGAAGTAGAAGGCGTGGTAGACCGCGAGGTAGCTGGAGACGTTGTCTAGAAGATGAGATTAGTCTACATCCAGGAAATTTATCATGGAATAGGGTAAAAACCGTTAGCTCAAATCGAAATGATGGGAATAATTTTGTACTGGCACTATGCGCCCACGATAAGGCGTAAAAGCAATTAATAATAATAATAATAAATGATAGAATCCAAGATCAGATAATCAGCTTTAAAGATAAAAAAAAAACAGCGTCGATGCTGAAATTTTTATTAAGATCGATTGATTCGTTCGAGAGATATCGTTGACGAAAAATTGTGAAAAAGAACTTTATTTTAATAACTCCTAAAGTTCTTGTCAAATCGATTTCCAAGATTCCTTTACCTTTTTGGATTTGAAAAACTGTGTCGAATACCATAAACTTGGTCTTAATCGGTTAAGGGGTTTGAGAGATATCGAACCTTTTTTTAATACTCCAAAATCTATAGATTTTTCAGCGCTTTGAGTCTGAAATTAGCAGAAAGTTCCAGGGATGGCCTTCAAGGTCAACCGCGTCCTATATTTTTTTATAATGTTTAAGCCACCGTTCCTATCGAATCCAATATCTAGTCAGCTCTAAAACTTAAAATACATACATTGTTTCGAAGTTAATTAAAATAAAACCAGTATTTCGAGGAATACAGTGGTCGAATTTTTTCAAAGGTTTGCATTTTTATGTTTATTTCTTTGGAACATATCTAGACTACCAACACTGATGGAAATTAGGAAAAAAAATATTTATTATGAAACATAGAGAGAGAGAGAGAGAGAGAGAGAGAAGAAGCCAATCAATCTAGCGGCGAAAAATAAAAAAAATTATTGAATTAAAAAAATGTAACGCAGCATCAAAGCGGACAAATCAGTGTATTTAAAAATAAAATTTATTTATCAATATGTTACCTGGTTCAGAAAATATGGCCATTTAAACATTGAGAAATAATTGGGTTGTAATTCTTTATTGGTTTTTATGTCAAATCTGTTGGCGTATTGAATCGGTAATGGTTAGGGTATTCATTAATTACTATCCGGTTAACTGATGGGTTGATTTAAAATTGCCTATTTTCGATTAACGGTTAAACCGGTTAATTTCAGTCGATTAAGTGACGTAAAAAATTTTTTCATATTTTATAGTATTTTAACGTATTTTTGTGTGTTTCATTATTTCTTTCGTCTCATATACAAAAGGTATGAAAAGGTAGAAATTATTTTTCATACAAACAAAGATGTGTGTTGAGTGATCTGAACTTAGGCAAAACTTAAAAATCTTTGGACGTGGCTATAAAAGAGTTTATTAAAGACTCTGCAACTCTAACTTGAGGGAATTAATTTTTTGTTTAATAATTTATTAAAAGAAAATAATACTGTTGTCAACGATTTAATTAAAAATCTAAGGATTTGATTTAATGAGAGACGAATTCAATTATTTTATACCTCACTGAGGAATATTTCCGTCTAGCAACAGTCTTTCAATATACAGTACAAAAACGGAAACTAAGGAATTTGGAAATAAACTTTTATGCAGAATGTTCGTCGCTGATCTCTGACAGTGTGAGTCAGATGATGACCTGCAACAGAAGAAACTATTGAGTAATACAATAAATGCTTTAACAGATTAACCGAAACAATTAAAAGTGTTAAGAGGTTGAAAAAAAATTAAACAGGACTCTAATGGCATAATGGAAGATTTTATATGTTTAGAGAAATCCAGGAAGACGACTGAGAAACTGGATATTCTGCATTATGAATTGCTTTCGATTTCTTCAACATCTACGATAAGTGAAAGCATTGTTCCAAGTAAAGTTTTATCAATATTAACACGTTGACTGCCAACTACGAGATAACTCTGAAATTTTATTATTTCGACTTTTTAGATCAATATTTGAATTAATGTAAATTCAAACTATTTTTATTAAGAGTGGAGTGTTGGAATATTTAAATCAGATTAGCAGAACGGATCAGTACTACTGATTTCGATAACTCGTAGATTGTGCTCTTTTCTAGAACAACAACTACGAGTTATCTCGTGCTTTGTATACATTCCATTTTTGTGCAGCTACGATTAATCGCAGAATGTATCAGTGCTAATATCGGTAATGGCTTCTGGGAAAAGAACAAAAAGTCAATGCTGACTTGCATGAACAGAAAATTTATTAATAACCGAACAAAACAAATTTCCGTTACAGAAGCCAACTACGAGATAATTCGTAAACCTTTTTTACACATTTTTATGATTTTTCATGATAACTATGCACTAGAACTAGAGTTTTTAACAATATAATGTGATTTAATCAAATTGCTATTTTAGGCCAGATTTCTGAAAACTGCCGTAGCAGTCAACGTGTTAAAGAAGAGAATCTCCTAAATCCTAAACTTATAAACCAAATTATTTTTGTGAAAGATTGTTTTCTCACAAACTTGGTAATTTTTTAATGAATACATATATTTATTTTTTTTTCGTGTTATTGTTTTTTTGTAATAAACTCAAAATAATAAGCAATTTATAAATTTTTTTTTTTTTTTAAATTACTTGATTTATGAAAAACTTTATTAATCGGTTAGCCGGTTAATACCGAAATTAACCGATTATCAACCGATTAAGCCAAAAACTCGGTTAACCGATTAGAGCAGAAGCCCTATTAAATGAATACCCTAGTAATGATGGCCGTTTTGATTAGGAAAGTAACGATACGCCGTTTTGCCGATCCGATACCGATATTTAAAAATAAATATTGCCGATACCGATTCCGATACCGATACGAATATTGAAATTGAGTTCAAATTTAGATTAACAAAACTCAAGAAGGGCAATTTTCTTATTATACAAAATTACAGTGTACGAAATTATTAATATTTAAAATTAATATTAACCCAGTATAAAAAGTTGGAAGTAATTTTTAAGGAACTACATTTTGATTGCTTCCAAAGAATCTATATTAAAAATATGCAGATAATTAGTAGAAAAGCAAGTAAAAGATTGTAATTCCTTTATAATTAAAAAAATACTCGACATGCTTTTTAAGAAATCGATTTTTTAAAGGACATTTATAAACTAATATTTTTCTAAATAGCTTAATAGCTTAATTACTCGCTGTTACAAAATGGCATGTTTTTGTTTACTCGTGAAAAACGACTTATTGAAGCATGTAAGTCTAGTTGAGTAGATCGTTTTGCCATTTTAAAAATTGCAATACACCCTCAAAATCGAAAGTTATCGATAAAAAAACATTTTTAGGGACTTCAGGAACAAAAACATTTTTCACTGTTGTTTCTGCATCGATTTAAAATTTTTAAGCAGTGTCGAATAGAGGAGGACTTAAGCTTTCCGTGCATATTAAAAAGATTTTGTTTTGACTTATATTTCATGGAAATATCGTCCAAAGAAAAATTTAATTTTTTATTTTATTCCGATTTTTTAAAATTTTACGTATTTTTTTGCAACAATTTGCTTGAAAACATACTCTTTTTTGTATATTGTATATTAATATAAATTTTATGGCGATTACAATAAGTCTTGTCTTTTTTTTTTTGCTGGGAATAAGATTTAAAAAACTACGAATTGAATTTTAATTCATGGTAAAAGTAACAAAAAATAAATTATTTTTTTAACAAGTAACAGCGAAAATATTATTAATTTTTAAAATTGATATTAATAAGATTTAAAAAATAACGAAATGAATTTAGTTCATGGTAAAATTAACAAAAAAATAAATAATTTGTTAAAAAAAACTGAAAAAAATATTAAAAGTATCGTCGCATCGACAGTAAAATATCGCCGATACCGATGTATCGAAAAATCTGAAGTATCGCCGATATATCGGTATCGGTTACAGCCCTAGTTTTTACGTACAAATATTGTTGATATACGTGTCACATTTTAAGGGCCATTATTACAACTTGACAAAAGCTAAAAGCAGGCTTTTATCGGACGGGTAAACAGTTTATCATTATTACAAATTTACTTTAACATATGACTCTAACTTATCGCTCACTTTCATTTAAAGTAAAGTTTTAATAAAGGTAAACCTTTTATTCGTCCGACAAAATCCTGCCTTTAGCTATTGCCTAGTTGTAATAATGGGCCTAAAAGTTACATATTATCCCGTAACTCTGGAACCAAGAAAGGGTGCCGAAATATTTACCTTTATCGGGAATAAGAGGTGAACAAATAGTGAAAAAAACTAGCAAAATAGTACACCAACACAACAACAACATAAAATTGGCGATCACAATTTTAGAGAAAGGGAACACAGGTTTAAGTCGGAAAGGGAACACATTTCACGTAAACTTCTGTTCCCCATAAGGGTGATTTTTGTATATTTTTTTGCTACAATATGTACCTATTATGTATATTGTAAAATCAATTGTTGGTGAACTCTATTTAAGCCAATATGTACCTATATTGTGTTTGATTTTTGATGTATTTTCCATTAACTATATGCATTTGTTTCTAATCAGGATTAATGCGGCGGGGTAACATTTGAGTAATTAACACATTTGACGTGGTGGTGGACCATATAACTTGGGAAAAAATTTAACTGGTGGAGTACCACAAAAACTATATTAAAATTTTTCAAAAGTAATACCATCAAGTCTGTTGGAATTCTTCAACATACAGACATACGAGTACATATGCGTAATAAATAAATTCGGCAGAACATTTCTAGCTCATTATGTTCACCTTTTAATTCGGTGAGTCACAAAATAAATTTAACAACCCCAAAATTGAGAACAAGGCAACTCCTCTTCACACGAAACAACACTACAAAGGTAGAAAAAAACCCCCATAAAAACTAAGTGATTTATTTCAATTTGGGTGCAGCATTCGCTGCTTTCAGACAAACTTACACAAATCTATATTAAACTGATTTAGCTATTACCTCCTTAATTTGTGGATATTTTTTCTTGGTTTCCAGTGACAGCGTTTTGAAATCAGACTGTAAAGCTTCAACAAATTTTTGAACAGATTCCGCACTGCCCGTCGTAGCAGCACCCGCTGCTGCTACCGAACGTACAAATGACATTTTTTCCTTCTATTCTTTTTTTCCCCTAGACCAATCTTTTCGAAATTTTAAGTATGCGAATTTCGCTTTTTATTTGTTATATTTTCACTTTATTTCATACGTATCGCATGATTCACTATTTCAAATGTATGAAAAACTTAAAATAATTATTTTTTAAACAGTTTTAAGTATTTAAATTTATGAACTTTTTCGACTTGCTAAAATATTTACGTATGAAAAAATTGCTTCTTCTTTCTTATTGGGTTTTTTCTTATTATTGACAGCTGACGTAGTCTCTTCAAAACAAGAGCATATTTGGCCGTTGCTACATTAGTGAGGGCCAGGGATGGCAAAATTTGTAAAATTGTACCATTTTTGGTACAAATCGGTCTTTAATAGTACAATGGTAAACCAATGAATTATTTGGTACAATGGTACACCAATGTATTATTTAGTACAATTAATAAATTTTAGATTTCAGCGAAAATTTCTTGCTTGCAGTTCTTTTATTGTGATAAAATATTAAAAGTGTACTTAAAGTGATCCGATAAGGGTAGTTCACAAAACGTAGTAGCTGCAATTTAAAGCTCTTGATTGCTAATTTTTATAGATTTATTTCCATTGTAGTAAGGGCGAATGTTTCTGAACTTTATTGAGAATATATCCTTCTACCTTCCGATTCGATTAAAAATCCGTCTGAAGAGTGATGTATTTTCCATACATCTGGTTTCAAAAATCAATTTTGGTACAATTAGGATCCAAAAAGTACAATTTACACAATTGGACAATTTTAAAATCTCAATTGCCATCCCTGGTGGGGGCGAAAAGGTTAACCCTAAAAGGGCTAAAAAATATCATTATACAAAATAGTGTTTACCGACATTCCTCCGAATAAAAATAAAATTATCCTATGTGATAGAAAACTTAATGCTAAGAAAAAAAGAGAACAAATCAAGAATTCCAACACTGTTAAAAATTAAAAAAATAACAAAAACACGAGTCCTTTTTAACCAAAAAAAATTTGGTGCAATATTTCGGCGCTCTCACTTGATTCGGGAGTTACGGGGTTCAAAACATTTATTTTTAATTGGTCACAACTCCTATAAACTGCAACGGCTATAATTTTAAAGTGTTCTCCATCAACCTATTGCGAGCCAAATTGAGTTTGAAAAATATTTAATCAGAATTTTTATGTAAAATACCGTTATCTCACAAACTTACCAATTAAGCGCTACTTAAGCATGTATGTATATCGTTTTATAGAGAACATTCCAAGCTTTCATTTGGTGTATATTTTAAATCTGTCACTTATGAAATGGGAAAGCTATGTAACTTCAAATGGGTTTTTAACTAGCGACCCTTAGTTTCCGAGTTAAGTTCCTCTGAAGTTCCAGTACAAAATTGTGATTATATATACATATATAAAAATTAAATAAAAATGTACCATATATGGTATATTATGTCGAATAGTGGCTTCGCTGAGTAAAGATTTTCTGCCTAGCTGGCCTTTGGCTAGGCTTAAGAACTTTCTCTTCTATGTACGCCGAATAATGGCTTTGCTGAGTAAAGATTTTCTGCCTAGCCGGCCTTGGGCCGAGTTTAAGGTTTTTCTCTTATGTGTATGAATGGCTTCGCTGAGTGAAGATGTTGTACCTAGCCGGCCTCCGGCCGGGCTTAAGAATTTTATTTTCATTTTTTTATTTCTATTTCTGCTTGGCCAGAAATCTTGCATAAATTTTAGCGTCTCCTGAAAGATGTTCTCATTTTAGAAGTCACATAACATCCATATTTCATAAGTGGATGCTTTCAAATATACACCAAATGAAAGTCCCCTATAAAAGTACTGTTATATCAGACAGTTTTTGTGAAAAGTTTCTATACCAGTAGAAAGGTATCTTAGAGCACTTTAAAATTATACTCATATGGTTTATATCCAACCTGCTAATTAAAAATAAAAGTTTTGAACACCGTAACTCCGGAACCAATAGAGAGCGCCGAAAAAAATTTACTAAAATATTTAGGTTTAAAATGACTATTAGCTCATGTTTTTATTTTTTTAATTTTCAACAGTGTTGGTGTTCTTGACTTAAGCCAACAAAAATCAAATACAAAAATTCTCGGAAACGCAGAAAAAAGTATAAAGTGCCACGCCCATGCAATATAAAACTCATTTTTGAACTACTTCTACTAGTCATTTTAAAAAGCTCCAACCAAAGCAGATGAAACAACGTAGCCTCAAACTAACTATATATGTATACAACAAAAACTTTTATTTTGGTTGTATATGGAGGTTGCCAGAGCTGTAAAAAATTGCAATCAATTTTGATTGAGATCAAAATGATTTCAAAGAAATTGATTTCAATCTCTGATTTCAAAATGATTTCAGATTTCAAAATGAAATCATGTCAAGATTGCAATCTTTTGTGATTGCAATCATTTTGAAATCATCTTTTTTAAATCATTGATTGCAATCAATTTGATTGCGTAAGTCCAACAAAATTTTATAAAAAACGTACCAAAACGTATGTAGGTTAGTGAGCCATTTCAGTTTTTTTTTTGTTAATTATAAGAGTAAGCTTTATTTGTACAAAAATGAGTATCATTTGAAGAGAACGATGATTTTGATTCTGATTTCATTTTGATTGCCATCACTGGATTTGATTGCAATCAATTAATATAGAAATTAATTTAAAAATAATTTATTGCAATCATTTTTATTGAAATGATTTCATGATTTCAAATTGAAATCATGAAATCAAATTTACGATTTTGATTGCAATCAAAAACTAGCAATCATTAACATGAAATAATGTGATTGCAATCAAATTGATTGCAATCTTTCACAGCTCTGGAGGTTGATTATAAGGAAACCCAAGAATGAATTGTAAAAATTCGCTAAGGAAAAAAAAATCAAAAAATACTCCGGATCATGCTCAGTATTTTATATGAATGTGAAAGTTTTTAAACTAATTGCGTTTTCTTTTGCAGAAAAATTATAAAATTGTTACCCTTTTCAGTAAAAATTTGCATCTTTGATATAGTTAGTTATGATCTTTGATATAGTTAGTTAGAAGATATTGTATTACAACTTAATAAATTTTTGTCTTAAAAGAACGTTAAGTTGGAACCTTTTCATAGAAAGTTAAAATAATTTAAATTTTTTTTAGAAAAAAAAAACGCCATAAGCTAAAGTAAATTTAATTCAAATTTTGCAAGATCGACTAAGTCCAGTTATTACGACAGCCTAATTTTTTACGTTGGAGGTTCTATAATTGCAACAATTGACAGAAAAAAGGTTCTATTTGTGTGACTTTTATTTTTTCTTCGCTTGTTTTTCTCATCCGACAACAGCAATGACACAACAATGCTATGAGAATTCCGAACAATTTTATTCCGCAAGTAATACAGAACTGCCTGATAGTATTTTTTCATTGAATTTTTAGGTGCGGTTATCATGAAAAGTCAGTTTCCGCGACGGGTGTAGCTTTTAATCAGTTGCGAAAATCGAGCGTGCACTATATTTTGGCTGTGAATATTTGCAATTTTGTTTAAAAACGAATTTTCTAGGTAACAACATAATAAAATCAGAAATATTTTATGTATGGGGAAGAAATCAAATATCGAATGTATAAACAAAATTTTATTTAAAGCGGCCCATCCACTTGCAATATAATTGTGCAATTTTTCCTATTGTACAATACTATCGCCCTTGTGTATGTCATATTCGAAGGTGGCATAATCAGCCATGTCACAGAATACCATTCCTATCCGAAGTGGTTTCAATTCCGTAAGTTGCTTCTGCAGAAAACGAAAAACGAAAATTTTCTTCGTAATCAAACCACTTTTAAATTTCAAAGTGGAATTGAAAAACATTTTTCTACTGACTTTATTTGCAGTACATACTAAAAAACGTGCATACTTTTCGGAGCGTTAAATAAATATTTGGTCATGAGTTTTCCATGTTAATAAAAAGCTCAATGTGAGCTTTACATCTAAAAAAAAGGGTAAAAAACGCCTCAAGGTATAAAAACTTTATTATTGTAAAAACGAAATAAAAAATAAACGGAATCTAAAACACCAAAAATGTACTTTTTCGGAATGACAACTACGGAATCAAAACCAATCCGAACGGAATCTGTGACCTTAAACTTAATTCAAATATTATAGATAGCATTTCCTTTGATTAAATCAAGTGATCTTTAGTCATTTTTTTTCTGGTACGTTAATTAATCTTTGTGCTCACCTTGTATTAATTAATTCAACGTAATCTAAATGTGCATATTAAAGTTTTATTACTTTACTGTTTTCCTTATATGATTTTTCTTAAAACAACACATAACTCATTTTAAATCTTACAGTTGAATTTAAAAGTTTAAAATAATGTTCAACTCTTGTGATAAAAATCATAAACAATTTTTATTTTATATTGTTTCGAAAAGAAAAGTAAATAAAAATGACTTAAATTAAAAAAAAAGTCTAGATGGATAAATATAATTTTTTAATCATGAGCGTTTGTTTTTTTGATAAGAAAATCCTAAGAAAAGTTAGCTTTAAATGTATTAAAATATGGTATCTGCTGATAAGTACACCGTATGAATGCGTTTTGATTTGAATATGAAAATTAATTTAAATTACTCTTCATAATTTTCAGAAGTGCATTAAAACCATTTTTTTTTTTGCTTCTAAATTAAAAGTACAAAATGTGATCAGCGAGTAGGAAACTTGACCTCAAATCCGAAGAACGTGAGTTCGTATCCCATTTACAAATTTTGTCTCTTAAAATGTCTAAAGTAGCACACCCACTTGCAATAATATAATTGTGCAATTTTTCATATTGTACAATAATATCGCCAATGTGTAAATTAAAAGACTTTTGATTTTTATTGTACAATCAAGAAAATTGTGTAATGTGTTGGCAACATTGTTCAGTATTAAGTTCACTTTTTCCTTGTCAGGAATATTGAGCAATATTTTGTTTGTAAGTATTGTGCTATTTATGGGTCAAAACGACAATAATATGCACAATAACATATGCATTAATATTGCATAATGGATTGGCCGGGCCGCTTAACAAAAATCTTTTCTTCCTGGGAAAAATCAGCAACGATTTTTTTGCCCATTTTGTATGAACCTACTTTTCTCGGCAATGTTCTGTCTCTTAAAGAGTCTACTTTCATGTTTTCTGTAGCTTACGTTATTTTCGCAGTCACATTTCAAAGTAACCTGCTAAAAATGTGGACGACAAAATTAACATAACTGACAGAAAAATTCTATATGTAGAATTAACCTAAAACTGGTCAATAAAGTGGCCCATACATTGTACAATATTATTTACTATGTATGTTAGTTATTGTACATATTAGTACATATTATTTTCGTTTTAACCTATACTATGCAGTAAGTGCCCCAATAGTTTCAAATAAAATATGGTTATTTCGAACTTATTTCCTTGTGAATCCAAATGTATTATTAGGCTAAGGTTCGTAACGGTATATTCAGAAAGAATCAAACAATGTTAATATTCCAGGAAATAAGGAAAAATCAACATTAACTTAATTGTCCAACGTACGCAGCAGCGCTACTTTCGGAAGTCGCTACACTTCCATCATCAGTGCTCATGTGTATTTTGCTTATCAACACTTGTCAGGTGGCAGAGCCACCTTTTCCTTGTTCCTTGACATGTTAATCATTCCTGATTCTTTCTGAATATAACGTTACGAATCTTAGCCTAATAATAAATTTGGATTCACAAGAAAATATGGTGCAATTTTTCTCGCAGTGGAAAAGTAAACAGAATACTGAGCATGTTGCCAACAGGTTATAAAATTTTCTGCATTGTGCAATTATAATCAAAAGCTTTTTGATTTTTGCCTATGTATTGTGCCACCTCCTAATATGACCTATACCTTGGCGATATTGCACAATATGAAAAATGGCGGTCTTCAATATTCACAATACGCAGCTTAGTTGCATGCATAGTCTTACAAAAAATTAAATTACATGCAACAAAGTTACGTTGTGTAAATATGGAACTTTAAAGTAAAAAATTCCGTACAAATTGTACAAAGTAAAAAAACTTCCCCTATAAAATTTTTTGTGGGTTACGTTATTTTAGCGGTTGTGGCTCGAGTAGGATAAAGTTCTGCTTTCTGAATATAACGTTACAAACTTTAGCCTAAAATAATCTCTATATATTCATTTTGTGCAATTATTTAAATCCTTCTGACACTGCATTTTTTGCTATAGGATTGAAAGAAAGAAATAACATATGATAGAAGGAAACAACTAGGGATGTAACGAATACCGATACCGATATATCGGCGATATTTCAGATTTTCCGATACATCGGTATCGGCGATATTTTACTGTCGATACGACGATACTTTTAAACATTTTTTCAGAGTTTTTTCTGACAAATTATTTATTTTTTGTTAATTTTACCATGAACTAAACTCATTTCGTTATTTTTTAAATCTTATTAATATCAATTTTAAAAATTAATAATATTTTATACTATTATTTTGTAAAAAAATTATTTATTTTTTGTTAATTTTACCATGAATTCAAATTCAATTCGTTGTTTTTTAAATCTTATTCCAGCAAAAAAAGACACTCCAAAGATGTCATGAAAATGTAGAATTCGCGATCCGGAAGTATTGCAAATTTGGATCATTTCTAATTAGTTTTACATATCCTTGCCATTGCAAGAAGTTCTGTTTTTCGATTACCAATCACCGAATTGGAAGCGATGCTCGGACAAATTTCCTTTTCGGTGTTCTATAATGATTTTTCCTCACGAAAAAGGATAAAAAATTACCCATTTTCACAATTTTTTTAATGCGAGTATGGCGAAAATTTTTTAAAATTATAAAGGAATTAAAATTTTTTCTGCTAAAAAAAATTTTTGTTTGAAAATAGTATATTCAAGTGCATATTTCTTTGTTCTGTTTCACTAACATTTTGTGCCCAGAAAAATAATATGTTCCTGTACTTTTTTTGAAAAAAAAAAATTTAAAAAAGTTATTTTATTCACTTTTTTCAGTATAACTTGTAGGAACTCCAAATTTTTCATTACCATTATTTGGCAAAACAGCAACAAACAATAAAAAATAGTAAATATTAAAATCAGCAACATAAGAAGTGGAACAATAACAAAGAAAGCAAAAAAATGCAATAAAAATATAGCCTAACTCGTAAAAACTTTTAAGGTAGAAATTAGTTTTTCTGGGCTGTTTAGGGTGCCCATATACATTCAGATTGTATTGACATGTTCACAAAAGTTGTTCAGCTTTACCGTAGCTACAACTTTGCCAAATATTGTTAATAAAAAATTACGAGTCCCTGTAAGTTATTCTGGAAAGTGAAAAAAAATGTTTTTCCTTAATTTTTCAAAAAAGGTACACGAAAAAATTATTTTTTGGCATAAAATGGTAATAAATCGGTTTAGCGAACTCTTAGCTACATTATTGCCATATATAGTTAAGCGGTATCACCGAGTTTGAATTTTCTGTTGGCCAAAAGTTGATGACACCTTTTTTTTTGAGGGCCCGCTGATTTTCCAAAACTTTGGAGGTCCATAAAACGAAATTGGTCACCAAATTCGCCAAGCTAAGTATAGGGTTTTACTACACCGTGGTAGTACAATCGAATCTATACTGTCACGTCCGTGTGTTTTTTGGACTGTTGCACTGTGTTATCTGCATATTTTTAATAAAGATTTTTTGGAAGCAAAGAAAATGTAGCTCTTAAAAAATACTCGCAATTTTTTATACTGGGTTAATAACAATTTTAAATATTAATAATCTCTTACACTGTAATTTTGTATAATAAAAAAATTGCACTTGAGTTTTGTTAATCTAAACTTTAACTCAATTTTAATATTCGTATCGGTATCGGAATCGGTATCGGCGATATTTATTTTTAAGTATCGGTATCGGTATCGGATCGGCAAAACGGCGTATCGTTACATCCCTAGAAACAACTATACAAAATGTAAACAAAACGTAATGGCTTCTTTAAGAGCTGCCTACTTTTTATTTATAATAAAACGGCAAAAGAAAAAAAAGTTGAAAAAAACGAGGCGCTAAGTCACTGAATTCGTGAATAAAGCGATAACTTGGCAACACTTTAATGTTTCAAGCATGAAACGTCAATTTTAAGTTGAACATTTTTACATATTTTTTGGGGCCCCCTTTTTTATCGATAACACTAGTAAAAGCTTTGACAATTTGGTATTTATCTTAATATAGCTGAACTCTTTGCACCTGGTAAAATTTCCTATTATATTATATTTGCACTGTTCTCCAAAACTTGAAAAATGAAGAAAAATGTAGTGTCATAAGGGCTTTAAGAAACTTCGGATAATTTTGAAGCCCTGTCTGTGTAAAATTGATAAGCGACGCTGGCAGCACTGCTGTATACATTACAGTGCTGCCGACTTTTGTGTAATTATCAAAAAAATGGGAAAAATTTAATTTGATTTCTACTATTTTTTAATAATAATATGTTCGTGTAATTATTGTGTAATTTCTTTCATCTCAAAATAATTTAAGTGTTTCTTGTAATGAAAATTTTAGAAAAATGCGAAGCATATTTGATTCCTATATAACACTGCATTACTTTAAGTGACGTAGATGGAGTTGATAATTTTCAAAGTTTAATTATCGGTTTAGTTTTTTTTGAGAATGTGCAGAGAAATACTTGAACATTCCCGTGAAAAATATTTTTAGTTCACCGAATATAAAATTTACTGTACTGTTAAAAACATCAAAAGTTTCCGGTTCCTTATAGTTATAGTTGAAGTATCTAGATAATATTGGTAATCATAAGCCATTGATTCTAACGAACATATAAAGATTGTTAAAAGATCGTAATAATTTGCATCTTGTCACCAATTTCAAACAGACTTTTGTATTTTTCATTAATTGTGAACGTTACTATGATATGCAAAATAACAGTATTAAAGTCGTTTGAAATCTTGCAAATCGAGAGCAATAATTAGCGACATCTAATGAAATAATTTTTCGTATAAGTTCAACCATGTATCCTAATATCAACCGCTTTAACCTACGTCTATACCTGATATATTTTTATCATGACAAAAGTCAAACTTTATATTAAAAAATAATTTTTTTTATGTTAGCTGTTTCTTAGATAAGGAATTTGACATTTGTCATGATAAAAATATATCAGGTATAGACGTAGGGCTAGAAACATTATCAGCAACCACTTTAAGCTGAAAGTCCATAACATGCGTTTCACGCGTTATGAGCGTCTGCCAAAAAAGTAGTATCAGTGTAATTGTATGTGACAAGCTGTATAGCACAAAGGTTCACTTTCTACTTTTGTATGCGCCATAAAAAATGCCAGCTGTTTTTGATAGCTAGGGCTGACAAATTATATTCTATTTTCAATTTTATCGATAAATATGTTTGTGTCGTAGATTAGTTTTTTCTATGTTTATTACTAAAAAAGTTTTTAATAAAAAAAAACGTTCATAACATATTCAAGAATAAAATGCATGAAAATTATTTTTTGCCGCAATTTTTTCATGAACAAAATTTGCATTGCAGTTATCGACTACTTTTACGTAATGTATCTCATCTCTGTTATTTTTATTAATTTTGTCAATTTATTACGCAAGTGCAATTTACGCATAAGGTCAGTGAATGCAATGGATGCATAGCTCAATGAATGGATGAATAAACTTAGTGGATTCCACAAACTATTTTTCAATCTGAATTTCACACTTCATTTTTGCAAGAATTATTTTTAATTTACAAACAAATTTACACTACAGCTGATCAAAACAAAAAAACTTGGCGCACAAAACTCGTTGCATATAGCTTGAATTTAGAAACGCGTTGAATGTATGAAACGTGCAACGCACGATACGCATGGTATGGACTTTCAGCTTTACATTTGCCAAAGGAGACATCCCCTACGAAAGTCAAAATAAATAAAAATATGTTTTCTTAAAAATCTTAATCATGTATATTATAAAACACGCACTTCAATTCTTTGATATCGATTGCTCACTTTAGGTGGCCCGACGCCGACACATTCTAAAATACACACGAAGAGATATCGTTTGCAGTAATCGAGTATTTGTCATCCCAGACAACCAGATGGCATCGCTACGGCAACAGATTTAAACAAATCCTTGTATAAATTTTCTTTATATCTAATATATAAAATTATCTTCATATCTAATATGGAGTTTGACAGCGACTGACACCAAAAATGCCTGTACTATTCTATTTGTTTCTCTAGCGGTGCCACTATGTAAAATAAATACGCCTTTATAACTAGTATGTGGTTAGAAGTATACTAGTTGCTTTTTACTTCAAACTAGTTGCCTATCTATCCTTTTTTCATATATTGAACTATGGATTTAAGCATTAGGTTGTTATAGGAGACCAATAAGTTCATTATGCTAGTTGAATTACTAGTTACTGTAAACTAGTGCGATTACTAGTTTTTTTATTTACAGCTATTTAACTCTTAAAAAACGTTCGCTCAACCTGGGTACGAACACCCATATTTCAAGGCAAGTTTCGTATTGGGACTGTCATATTACTGGTTTTAACGATACTAGTAAAAAAGGACAAAAATATATTTGAAATAAAAATAATATAAATTAAAAAATTTTTTTTTTAGATATTGACATATTCTGCAGGTCTAAGTACATAAAACAAGTTTTTACATACTGTTTTATGTACCTACACCTGAAAATATGTCAATTTATAAAAAAGTTATTTAAATTAATTTATTTTATTTCAATATATTTTTGTCCTTTTTGACTAGTAGCATTACTTGTCTCGCTACAAAAAGTAATATGACTATCCCAAAACGTAACTAGCTATAAATTCATCTGCAGGGTAAGTCATAGAAATATATTCACAGGAAAAGATTTGAAATTTATTCTGCCAAATTAGATATGTGTCAAGAACTTTAGAATGAGTAAAGATGCGTTCAAATACATCGTTATGCTAAATCAAGTAAAATCAACATAATTTCATCTAATCATCATGAGTTTGGGTACAGTAGACGCTCTTAAATTAAAACCACTTTGTTCCTGGGGTACCTCTAATTTTCGAGAAGTTCGAATTTTCGAAGGTTTTTTTAAAATAAAAAGCAACATAAAAGAACACTTCTGTATGTACATACATTTGAAATTTCACTTTAAAATTTCACACTGTTATGAACAAAAAAGCATGGACAATAAAAATTACATAAGTAACCTGGGACTCCCATTTTTTACTATGTGGGAGGGAGCCAAATAAAAGCAATGAAGTAAATTTTTCAGTGTTAAAAACAAACAAAAAATAAAACGCACACAAAGAAAAATTTTCAGTGTTAAAAATTAGAACTGATGGTTATAATTTCAGAGCATGCAATGTATTCTAACTTCCGAAGGATTAAAGTTTCCCAGAGTGCCAATCTACGAGCGGCTACATTATTAGGGGTTTTTATATAAAGTTTGACAAATATAGCAGGAACATACAATGATCGGCTATCGGTCTTGCACAGACTTTATTATTGGGCCTTGGTTGCTGTACTATATTATGCGCAAGGCGACGATTTATCGATAATCACTAGCATCTACTACAGAATTACAAAACATAATTCCGAAGCGTAGTTCTTGTCAACGAGTATTTTAGAATAGCCATGTATATATTTACTTGGTTTTTTTTTCTGTAATTTGTAAAATATTGGGGTATTTTCAAGATCTGACTGTGTAAAATTGAATATCGACTCCGGTAACACTGATACACTATTCAAGTGCTTTTTAAAATTAAACATTGACAGCCCTGACTATTAATTTAGTAAAAAGGGGCAATGAAAATTTTATTTAACTCCAGTTTGCGAAAGGTATTTGTGATAGACGGTGAGGTGAACTAAAATTAGATACTAATTGTGCGTGCGTGTGAGTGAATAATAACTTTTCGTTTATGAAAAATTGTTAATTTTGCTGAAAGAACAACTTAATTAACAATTATTTAATTAATACAACACCACTTGCAAATGAACAAATCAATATTGTGCATTTCATAAGAAAATTAAGCTCAAGACAAGAAATAAAAATGTATTAAACAAGTGATACAAGTTTAGCAAAAGCAAAAAGGAAATGGATGAAAAAGGAATGTCTACAAACATACATCCATATGTACTATGTACATACTAAAAATGTTTGTATGTAAATAAGTAAAATACACAATAGTTCGGGAACCTTTAAAAAAATTATATATGAATGTTAATTGATTAATATGTAGGTACGAAATAATAAAAAAATATATATTAAAGTGCTAACAGAAACCATAAATTGTATATTTGTAAATAACGATATGTATTGTTCTTTTTTTTTTTCTTCAAAAAGTTCATTTTATATGATTTTAGCGTTGCTGACAAAATTGATAAAAAATGTGTATGGGGAGCAAATTTTTTTTCTCAAATCTCCCTCTTAGTAACCCACAAAAAAAACGGGTTATCATATGAACCATTTGTGGTGATTTTATTTTGTTGATAAAATGCTAAGTACCTCTTTGCTTTTTTTCTGTATTAATAATAAATTAAGGTTTGATTTACGCACTTTTTTCTTTCAAGAACCAAATAAGCAGAAAATTTACTAAAATTCAACCTTAAACATAAGTACATATGTATATGTAGACGATCTTAGAGAAAGGAGAAAACAAAAAAAGATTAAACAGAAATATCAAATTTGCAGTTTTCAAATTAGATTTAGTTTTCTTGTTTTTTTTTGTCTAATGTTTGCCTTGAGTATTTCTTAAGTTGTTGAAAGTACTGTGTGTTTTTTCATTGTTGTTTTTCGTTTATTCGTCTGTTTATTTAATATCGGATTGTGTCGGTGACGAATACCGACCGACAAGCAATTTTTTATGTTTGACCGTGGTCCAGCAGCTAACGTCATTAAAAATAAATAAAAGTAACAACAAATTAAATAATTGCAACATTTCTACAAGTAGCCGCTAATAAATCTTGATTTTGTTCTCCATCCTTTTCCTACAACAGGTGAGTTTTGCTTTTCATGCTCTACTTTACATGTTAATTTAAAATATTTTTGATTCTTTAAATTTCTTGTTACGTTTATGTTGTAAGTACTGATGACAAATTCGTGAATAATTAATTTTTTCATTGATATTCTTAGTTTTTCATAACTTTTTGTTTTTGTCGTTGTTATTATCTTTTGTTTATTTTAGCAACTATTTTTTTGATTGGCTGTTCAACTCGCAAATTGAAGGGTTTTCTTTCACAAACTATCATTATACAGTGGCACGTAAAAGTTTACATCAGAGAAATAAGCCGGGGAAAAATAATCGCCGGCGGCGGCTGGGCAGATTTTGGGTCGGCGGCGACGTGCCGCTGGAATTTTCAACAACTCAACTATTTATAGAGATATTTTGGGAAAAAAAGGTAGTAAAAAAGAAAGTTGCGAAAAAAAAGTACGCAAAAGGTTGTAAAAAAGGAAATTGCAAAAAAGTACGCAAATTCGCAGCCCTATCGTGGACAAATTTAAACGAATTTGGCGGCTGCTTTTGAGCCGATGTAGTAGGCCTCGGGGCGACAGGTAAAAAATCGGCGGCACGCCGTCAGCTCGAAATCGACTGGCTTCTTTCTCCGGTCTACAAAGGCGCTATTCACATACTACGTAATGCTCCGGGGGGAAATTTAAGAGTTGTTATGAATTAGATAATTTATACCGAAAATTTTGTAAAAAGTGTTCCAAGGGGGAGGCGTATAAAAAGGCTGAAAATAGCGTAACTCAATATGTGATTAGCCCCATACCCGAAGGAAAAATTAGCTTAATATTATGTATATTTACTTTTAAATAATTTACTTGTTAGAACTAATTTTTTGTTATTGAAATCATCATTGACTTCACGCTTGTCGAACTATCCTCCTGGGCCAGCAAAAAAGGACTCGAGGTCAACCCAGAGAAAACTGAGTAAGTCGTCTTAGCCAGGAGATACAAAATAGACAGCTTTGTGCTACCTAGGATTGTTGGAGTGAAGCTGAGGCTAGCAGAGGAGGCTAAATAATTGGGTATTTTCCTGGATAGTAAGCTTTAATGGGAAAGGAACACGAAGGAAAGGCTTAAGACAGGGCTCACTGCGTAGGGGCTATTCACATATTACGTAACGCTCCAAGGGAGGGGGACTTAAAGATTTGTTACGAATTAGATAAGTTATACTGAAAATTTAGAAAAAAGCGTTATGAAGGTTTGTGGGGAGGGGTATAACAACTCTGAAAATAGCGTTACGTAATATGTGAATAGCGCCCTACTACGAATACAGAAACTCCATCGGAGGGAACTGGGGTCTGCAACCTAAAGTGGATTTACACATCTGTTGTCAGGCCGAATATTTCCTATGGTTGCATTGAGCAAGGAGAATCATACGAGACTACTCTCTAAGGTCCATTACAGGCGCTGGGCATTACAGGTGCCCAGAAGAGCACACCTCAGGCTTCCTCGGACGTCATTCTTCACCTACTTCCCATAGAGGACTAGTGGCGAGAATGGCGGCAAGGGTCTTAGGGCTCGTTTCTCTTAAGGCTCGTTTCCGCATACACCGTAATCGTCTACGAAAACGAAATTCGATACATTAGCAACGAAAAAAGTTCAATTTAGAGCTTTTTTTCGTTGTAATGTATGGAATTTGGTTTTCATCGACAATTACGGTGGGAATAGGTACGAGCGCTGGTGTCTATATGTTAGGAACGGACGGGAATGGTCTTTCAGACTACCGAATGAATGTAGAATTTTCTAAGCTGATTGGTGGACAGAAATGTGACTGAAAGAGGTAACCTTCTACGTTGACAGTCACAGTGTCAAATCGAAACTAGTTAGTGGCTGTAGGAAAGCCCTCAACTTACTTATGTCGGACTATGTTGGCTTCTAGGTCACTAGAAATCAAACTACCGATGATGGTAAGAATATTTTCGGCGTTAAATGAGGAAGTGAGTGACAGATCGATTAAATTACCTTTGCGTCATTACTATAGCGAACTCGGTAATAGGGTAATGGATAGGGCCAACCGGTCATGGAGGAAGTAGAGAGGATTGTTGAGTCTCGAGGTGATGTGGCAAAAACTTGACTTAAAAAAATTCAAACTGCTACTGGATATGAATAGGAAGATTCTAGGAGTCTTGAATGGCGTGTTGACTAATCACTGCTCGGTCAGAGCGAGGAGCAGCATTTGGGAAACTGACAACCCTTATTTCTGTAGGATGTGCAAGTATGAAGAGGAGATAAAAACCATTGAGCATATTGTCCGTCAGTGCCCAAGGCTGCAACGCCATAGCCTTAGATGGCTGAGCAGACGTTTCCATGAGAGTGTAGTGATACCGTGAAGTGCAAACTGGAAGACATCAGAGGCTTTATCATAGGAATTAACCTGTATGTTTAATTTGTCATCTCTATTCTAAAACCCTAGAAGTCCGCTACCCAAGGGGACTTTATCGTTCCATTTCCATCCTATCACCCGTAGCAAAGACATGGTTTCAGGGAAGTCCATAGCATCTGGATGGCTTTGAATTTGATAGCTATCCAGATGGCTAATGGCCTTAATCGGCACTGGACCTCACTCGCTGCTGGTTAATGATATGAGCGCCTCCCTTTCCAGCGATATCAAAGTCTGGACTGCCAACTATCTCAATTTGTGGAGTTCAGAGACCAAAAGTTACCGCAAGAAAAAAATGGGTGTGCCACAAGAAGGAGTACTGTCGCCTATACTCTTTAATATTTATCTTGTCAAAACTCCCACTCCTCCTTAGGAAGTCCCCCTGGCGCCTATCATATCATCTCTGATATAAGGGCCAACATAACAATACTTGGCCAACATAACAATACTTGGCCAACATTATACACTTCCTGAAAGAACGTTGCTGAAAATCGTCGGTGACACTTTCCACTTCTTGAAGTAAGGATGCAATTAGTCATTCGTGTCGAGGACACACGTATATGTACGGTCAGAAACCCTAAAATCCTAGGTGCAGTTTCTGACAGCCTCCTTCACTTCTAACCGCATGCTACCTACATATATAAAACAAAAATTAAAATTCCGGAAAAAAGTCCTGAAACCTCTCTCAGGCACCTCCTAAATTACGCTGCCCCAACATCGACCTCGTTTCTCAGTGACGCCCAATAGCAAACGGCACAAAACAATTTTCAACAGGATGTGTAAAATTCACCAACATTGACCACCTTCATGAGGAGACTTTAATGCTACCCGTGAGGCAGCATAATATACTGCTAATGAAGCATGTCACCGGCCAAACCACCCTAATCATCTATTTGTGATGCAGGGGCCTCTGCCGCCCCATAGACCTATGGCTAAGGCCCACTGATGTCGCAAGATTTCTCCGGCTTCAAACTCCACTCGATGACACACTGTCTTAACACTAATCACAAATTTATAATACTTTCAGGAAAGAATCATCGACAACAACAGAGCACCAAAGCAATACTCTCGAATTTAATCTTACTTCACACCCTCATAAGTATGAAGTGAGCTCTCGGTAACTCGGATCATTGCACCGTTTCCGCCTCCCTTTCGCTATTAAGATTCGCAACGCCTCACAAACAGCTACGAATCGCTTAAAATATATCTACGTAAAGGTTTGTTGTGCTGGTCTCAACGACTTTATTGAGCATTTTATGAAATCTTTCACTCCCTCAAAGCAAATACTGACTAAAACCAGAACAAAGACTCGGTTTAATCAGTCTTGCAAAAATGCAGTCAGATAGAGAAAGCCTTCAGTGTCTGGCATAGCAACAAAATCGCAGAGTACTAAGACGTGAAAAAGCTTTTTAAGAGCAGTATGTGCGTGCTAAAATGCTGGGTAGTAAGAGCTTTTTGGTGATTCGTTGAAAGAATAATGCTAGTTCATCAATTCTGACTCTTTTGAAGGATGACCAAATAATCACTGACCCGGTTGATAAAGCTGACCTTCTAGGAAGTAATTCTCACTTTCCGAAAAGCAATCAACGTCTGCTCACGCTCTAAAGAGTATATTATCAACGTAAATAAGTCTCCTGAGCCGAATGGCATACCAATGCTGGTCTTAAAGCAGCGCTCTTTAACGCTAGCTCGACCATTGGCAACCCTTTGTACCATGCGGGTGAATTTCAAGTTGATAAATTTTAAGGTTGCTAATGTAACGCCTATTCCCGACGCTTTATCGGTGACTTACTTGCCTTTATTTCGGAAATGGGGTGCCATACATCATTTCTGCGAAAGTAAAGTGGTGGCACTAGATAATTCCAAGGCGTTCGATAGAGTATAACATGGTGCAATTTTGTCAAAACTTGTTGCTCATGGTGTCGGTGATGACTACTATCGATTTATATCGAACTTTCTCAGGGATCGCACAATGCGAGTTGTTGTAGGTGGGTCTGTTCAAAAGAGTTAGACATTAATTCAAAGCTACTGCAAGGTTCTATTCTTTCTTCTACCCTACTTCTTATATTTCTTAATGACCCTTTTTATTAGATTTCCAAATATACACACTCTTACATATAACAGCAGCAAATTCATTCAGATTTTAATGCACGTAAGAGCCAATATTGAATGCTTACGCACAGGCGTATGACCGCAAATGGAGTTTCATCATGGATGGTATAACTCTTAAGGAATCAGAAGCTCTTGATGTTCTTGACATGAAAATCCAGTGTGATCTTTGATGGACTGATAAAATTTTTCAAGTCTAAAAAGAAACATGCAAGTGCCTCGATTACTTAAGACGGTGTAAGAGTTACTTCGCTCCATCTGATCTGCTTAATATTTTTACCACCTATATCCGACCAAAAACGGAATACAACTCTCATGTATGTATGTGTCGGTGCTTCAAATTTATTTTGAAATTACTCGATCTCGTATATGAAAGGGCGATGAAGCTTATCGGTGAGAGTAGGGTAGCCAACTCTATTAGCTCACTGGAGCTTCAACGGCATACGGGGTGTGTTTCACTGCTCTATCGTTACTACAACGGAATGTGTTCTAATGAAGTCAGGGAACTTGTTCCCGTAACCTGATCTTTTTTGCAAACCAAACGTACTTTAGTAAGATCACATCCATATGTGCTCGATTCGCCAGTGAACCGCACTATGAATTTCCGAGAAAATTCACGCTTTAGCAGAAAATTACATACATACATATTGGGTGTTTTTTATTGAGGTATAGAACTTTAAGTTGGCATCACTTTTTTAACTGGCGGCCATTTTGTCAGCTTTCAAGTGATTAATATTTAGTTTGGTTTGCCATTTCATCATGAACAGGTTGACAAAAGAACAACGCCTGCAAATCGTGCAAATTTATTTCGAAAATAATGGCTCAGTTCGCGAAGTTTACCGCAAGCTCCGTCCATATGGTCGACATAATCGTCCATCAGAGCAATTAATTCGGTTAACCATGGATCGTTTTCGCACTACGTTTACTCTATGTGATAATACGCATCCGCAGAGACGTCGAACAGTGCGCACCGAAGAAACAATTGCCGCTGTAGAGCAAAGTGTTGAAGAGGACCCGAATGAATCGATTCGCCACCGTGCACAGCAATTGGAGCTTTGTCCATCAAATTGAAAATTGGACCTGTAGAATTGGCTTTATTCGAGCCAGCCGCGGCGGCCACATGCCCGAAATCATATTTAAACATTAATGGCATAAAATTATCCTTCCAATAAAGCCAAATTGATGGACATTAAAACGATTTTCTTGTGTTTTATTTCAATTCGCAGTTCTATACCTCTAAAAAAAACACCCTGTATATAGAATAAACTCCTCGCAGAGGTCTTTACTGACACTTTCAATGTGGCAAAATTGACTACACTAGTGGATAGTGTTATTGATAAAACTCGGCTCCTGCTAAAATGCTTGGTTTTTCTGCAGACAAGCCGAAAAGGCTTGTCTTGAGAAAAAATGGCATTGGTTGAAATCAGAACTGTAAAACTCCTTCCCGCCCCATCCGAACTCAAAAAACTTATCTCCAAAGTAAAAATATACATGTTATTGGGTGTATCGAAGCAGACCATTACTGTCTGGTCCAATTTTGACCCGCGTTCATGCCTCAATGATTATTGCCACGGAAAACGATTAGATTGTCCTACCACGCAGTCACTCAAACATGCACCTGTCGACATACCAGTTGACTGGTAATATTCAACTTCTACTCTCATCACTGAGACGAGTTCCCGGACAGTGATTCTCTTTATTCAAGATTTTTATCTTAGCCAGATATTATCTGAAGTCTCTGCGTCCTGTCACTAACAATTTTTAGGTCGGTTTCTGAGACAAAACTCAGATCCCCATGTACTCAAGTGATCCACATCAATTCGGAGATTAACTTCAAAAGTTCTGAGCTATACTAGACCTCGTTGGCCGTCTCTATCTTTTCAGCTTTAACGGACTCCTATCCGGGTTGATCTTTTCTTTCAGTTTCTTACTTTTATGCACATCGATTACGAACCGTCATCATGTGACCTATATGAGTTAGGAAACTTTCCCTTCCGGAGTCGTGATCTCGCTTTCATACTATTAAAGCCCTTATGGCACTACATTTTTTCTTTATATTTCAAGTTTTGGAGAACAATGCAAATAGAATATAATAGGAAATTTTTCCAGGTGCAAAGAGTTCAGCTATATTAAGATAAATACCTAATTGTCAAAGCTTTTACTAATGTTATCGATAAAAAAAATGGGGGCCTGTCAAGAAAAATGTAAAAATGTTCAACTTAAAATTGACATTTCAAGCTTGAAACATTAAAGTGTTGCCAAGTTAGCGGTTTATTCACGAATTTAGCGACTAAGCGCCTCTTTTTTTCAACTTTTTTTTCTTTTGTCGTTTTATTATAAATAAAAAGTAGGCAGCACTTAAAGAAGCCATTACGATTTGTTTACATATTGTATAGTTGTTTCTTTCTATCATTTGATATTTCTTTCTTTCAATCCTATAGCAAAACAATGCAAGAAAAATGTGGTGTCATAAGGGCTTAACTGGGATTAACCTCTTCACATCTTGCGGTACATCGATACCCATCCCGTTTTCTTAACCGATTTCTTTTTTTTGAAATTTCTGTGTTCTGTCATTAACTATCTTTATGACGGCCCCACTTTCGTCAGAGTCTTTGGCGCCGGAGTCATTACTGAATGAAGTAGTAGACGTTGCTTTCCATCTTTCTCCTTTCAGTCAAAAAAGAGTCCTCTGCGTGATCTGTATCGATTCCAAATCGTTGTCACAGGACATATTATTGTGGATCGGCTAACAAACCGTGAAAGTTTTCCAACAGGCTGCATGGCAACCGAACCACGACTCTCCCCCCTTTCTACTGGAGTTCTAACCCCGATCGTCTATCACTAACTGGAGTTGGCTCAGGGGTTAAGGATTTCACTCCGTTTTGTTAACTCGAGTCATTCTTCCAGTCACAGTTTGCAAACAGCATCTTTCTGGATTTTTACTTCTGTCGGGATATTTT
Organism: Panzeria rudis; assembly: GCA_956483635.1. Taxonomy (NCBI): domain Eukaryota; kingdom Metazoa; phylum Arthropoda; class Insecta; order Diptera; family Tachinidae; genus Panzeria; species Panzeria rudis. The sequence continues at coordinate 110,745,914 of OY101449.1, forward strand.
AAGATACTGTTAATATCACTGACGATCCTTCGGTCGGTTCCTCGTTTCGTCTTAGTTTCTCATGTATAAACGTGTCTGCACCATTTCCGAGCCGTCGGCGCTAGAGTAATTCCTATAATAGGTTTCTTGTCCATCTCCCCTTTCACTCAGAAAATCATTCCTATCTCGGTTTCTCTTACGTTTCAGCTCCTCACGTTTATGCATGATCTGCATAGACATCGAGTCATCGACGTATTATGTCTCGGCTAACAACGCGTAAAGGCTGTCCGCCAGGAAGCACCCGATCTCTTCCGTGGTCATGATATCGATCGTCTATCACTAACTGGAGTTGACTCGTGGATTGATGTTTTCACCTCCTGCGGTACATCGTGTTAACTCAAGTCATTTGTTGTACGACTTGTTTCGCCTGCAATCCTAGCCAGTCATAAACCTATAAGAAGCCAGGATTCCAGTTGCCAGCACGAAGAGGTATAAATTGTAATACTAAGAATCTCAGGTAGTATTATACTGAGCATTAGCCAGCTGATAACCTGTCTACAACATGATAACATCTAATAATAAAACACTAAGTAAAATTGTTTTAAATAATTCTAATCAGCTAATTTTTTTGTGATATGTATGTACTTTACCCTTCATTAATACTATTGATATGCATTTTTTGTGGGAGGAAAAAAGATCACGTATTAAAATATAGTCATATATTTCATATGAAAAACTACTTGCATATCCCAGCGAAATGTATAGTTAACTTTTATGAAAAAAGCGTCCTAATATCAGCATATTGTTCGTGTTTGATAGTAAACTGTTTAAAAAGTGTCAATTCTTCATGCGACTAAAGTGCAACTGAAACTTTTTGCTGGGACATTTAGTTTAATTTTTATCTTTTGCGTTTCATTTTAAAAGCTTCAGTTTTCACATAAATATTATATTATTAATTAACTTAAAATGTAATTATCTGTGTTCATTCTATTATTTCTGCTTTTTATAAGCTCATTTCATTTCAGTTAAAGTTTCAAATTGTTTTTTATAAAAAAAAAAATTTTATGTTGCACTGCAGTCAAAGTGGCATGTGCATGAAAAACGCAGTACATATGGGATTTTAAGCACATTCATTTGAAATAAGAAAAAAATATCACATATATTTTATTAACTTATTGCATTTCATACATTTCGAACTGTTGCTCTTTTTCTCGATTATTTTGAGCATTTGATATTTATTTCAAGGTTGTTTATTAAATCGACATAAAATTAATAAATAATGAATATGTAAGAGACGGTATTTGTAAGTTTATGAATTAATTCTTTTTTAGATTTAAAGAAAATTTGTTTAGCTTTCTTCAAAGTATATCGAATGAGTTTCATTTGCAGTCTTGTAAAGTATCACGCCCTTACCGTTGCACCGCTTTAATATTGCTTACAGACGTTTAGGAAGTCAATCATGCAGTTAGTTCTGGTTGTGTCCGCAAAATTTAGTATGTTTGGTTGGTTTACGTGGCTGCCTACTACTACACACAAGCATTCAAGTAGAATCAATAAGATTCCGTTTAGACAGACCACTCCACTCGTCAGTGGCACCTATGTAGGTTCGACACCAGATCTCGGATGCAGTAGTAGATACTGGATAGCTCCGAAAGCTCGTCTAGTATGCTATTGCCCAAGAATTTGTGTCTCAGAGGTGCAAGGCCGAGCATTCACAAATAAAATGGAAGACTGTTTCTTCTTTACTTTTATCCCGCCAACTACGGTAGAACGCATTGTAGGAAGGGACTATCCGATTGCCCAATGCTCCGTCACTACTGCGACGACCCTCGAGGTGTTCCTACGGTTTCTGTTAATTAGTTGTGTTGTGCGCTTATCGTTGTTACAATGCCACATTTTCCCACCTACTTTACATGTGCTCAACTTGCGCCACCTATCTTCAGCTTTCTGCCGCTAATACTTGAGAATGCAATTTCTAATAGTGTCAAACGGTATGGTTATCGATTCAGCAGAGGAGGCGTCCATAGCATAACCAGCCCTGGTCAGCTCATCTGACTGTTCGTTGCCAGGGAAGTTGCTATGTGCGAGAACCCAGATGAGGGTAGCGTCAGTCTGATCACCTAAACTGAATAACACGTCCTTGCACTGTCTAACTAAAGTAGAAAAAGTAGTATATGACCTTAGAGACAGAAGTGCCGCCCGGCTGTCAACGAAGATGCCGACTCTTCCTTGGACACTCTCTGTCAATCAACACCCTTCTCGCTTCCCTTCTAGCCAATATTTCAGCCTGAAATACACTAGCTTCATCAGGCAGTCGGAAGGAGAGTCGTGTTCCAAGGTCCATCGAGAAGACTCCAGAGTCCACACTGCAGATCATTTTTGATCTAGCTGTCAAAGTCTAGATGAGGTACCATGTAATTGGAGGGCTTCCTCAATGCCGGTGGTAACTGATCTAGGATTCTGGCATGGCCATAGGTCCTTGATCTCCACCTCCCAGATGCCGCTAATTTAGTCAGACTTAGCCAGAAAGAGACAACAAGTGCAGTTTATGATCGTGTACTTGCTTGGACGTCTTTCATAAGAACCAAATAGTCACCCTCATTATCAACCGACGAAGAGAACTTACCACATATAGAAGCGAACAGATAAAAAAACGAAAAGTAACATTTCGAAAGAATCCAAAGAACTTCAATGATTTCAATTATTTCGAAAGAATGCTTAATTGTGATGACGATGGGGCGACTAGTTTTTCTTTTCTTTTTTTGTTTATTAAAAATCATTATAAGTACAAGTAATACTAGAAGTCTCTTAGAGCACCTCAAACAATATAAATAATCAGTCTTATTAAATTTTAGTGAGCTTAATATAAGGAAAAAAACAAATTCCAAAAAAAAAACTATTAGACTAGTTAGTAGACCTAGCGAAGCATTGCTCATTAAATCAACTTTCTCTCTTTGTGATGTTGGTTTCAAACAAAGCCACCACGTGTACTTCGGAAGGAAACGACCTCAACCTATAACTTTCATGGAATAATCCTTCACCTTGGTGCTAAGACGACAGTTAAACTGACCTTTCTCAGTAATCGCCCACAAAGCCCTATATGATGCAGCTTCTGTTGCATTAGCAACAGCGCAGAAATGGATGGTTTTGGTTGGTCGAAGTCCGACTACTTAGTAGACGTAGCCGAGCATTAGTCATTAAACCAAGATGCTTTTCCAACGATTTTGGTTTCGAACACAGCCACCTCGCGTATTCTCGAAGGAGACAAGCTCAACCTATAATCGTTCACGAAATAATTCTTCACCTTGGGGGTGAGACGAAGCTCGAAAATATACCAATTCCATTAGTAGCATACAGTGGCAAGGTGTCGAAAGCAAATCCCGAAAGGCTATCTTACTATCGACTTTAAGTCATAGCGGTGACCTTAGGCAGCGCTTCACCTACAACTAAACTACTGTAAGTAAGCCCAGTTCAGCTAAAAGTCAACGTCTAGCAAATCTGAATTACCCTTTTTCCCACAAAGCACAGCACCAAGGTCTGGGTATAAATGACCAAGATACAAGAACTATGCTGCCTTGGGGAGTAATAAGATATATAAACAATCAAAAAAATATATATCTGGTTGACAACGCACTTCAGGTGTCTTCAGTTTCACTGAAACCTGAACACAGTGTCCAAGTAAACTAAAACCCAAATTCATAACCTTTACTTAACTAATGCAGATGGTTTAACCAATTATATTTCTATTAAATATAATTGGTTAAACTGTTGTTATTAGTTAACTACAGACTGCGATTTTGACCCTAAGACATTTTCAAAAGTGTCATAATGTCCAATGATTTTGGTGCGTCATAAAATTCATAGCTGCAAATTTCAGTTCTTCGTCAAACCTTCAATTTAAGTTTTATTATCGTTAATAGAAAAACAAACCTGAAATAAAAAGAATAACTTATTATAATTAAAAAGCTGCGCAATAGCTCAAGCGAATAACCTGTTCTCTTTTACTTTTCTCATAAAAATGATTAAAATTTTTGCCTCATGACTTTTATCTTCTATTTTAATTTGAATATTACTGGCGATTTTAATATTTTTCTAACATTACACAGAAAAAACATTAATTCGTATTCTATTACTAAATACATAAATTCAAATATTATTTTACGGAAATAGGACCTACCACAGAATTCGTAAAATTAAAAACTCAAATTCGTAAATATATTTAATGAGAAAAAAAAAACACATAACATTTATTTCTATTAAAATATTATATTGGAATATTTGAAAATAAAAATAAAAAATAATAATAAAATTTAAAAACAAATTCAAACGCATGTGTGTTAAAAAAACATACCCAGTAAAAAAAATTGGAAGTCCTTTTTGAGGAACTACATTTTCATTGCTTCCAAAGAATCGATATTCAAAAATGCAGATATTAGTAGAAAAGCAAATCAAAATTTATTTTAGTTACACACAAATTTGTAATTTCCTTATAGTTTTAAAAAATTCCCACCATACTTTTTAAAAATTCGATTTTTTTAAGAAATTTATGAACTAGTTTTCGTCTAAAAATTAACATTTATTTACTGAAATTTACATAAAAACACCGTTTTGCGTTTAAATTCGTATAAAAAGAAACAAGTTGCGAAAATGTGTAACTTTGTACTCTTTTTCCTAGAGAAAATTATTAATCTAGAACGCCAAATAGGAAATATTTTTTGACTTCGCTTCCAATTCGGTGATTAGGAATCGAAAAAGAGAACTTCTTGCAATGACAACCCTATGTAAAAATCATTAGATATGATCCAAATTTGCACTACTTCCGGATCGCAAACTCTACATTTTCATGACTTCTTTGGGGTGTCTTTTTTTACTGGGTATGTAAAGAAATGTAGATATGTACTTATTTTTAACACGTGTATATTTTAAAACAATATAGTAATTGAATCGATATGTGTAGTACGTCGTACAATAAAGTTAATAATAACTACACCACTTAATCGCATTAATAGATATAAACGATTTTGTTTGTTCCTTTGAGATCATTTACCAAAACAAATATTAGGTTGGTGTCAACAATGACAACAATAAAGCCCCATTATTATAATAGACAACTACAATGCTGAATCATGTCTAGAGATCGCATGAATTTTTTAGAGGTGATTTTTTTAAACTTGGAATATTATTATTGTTTTTTTTTTTTTTTGGTTAAGTCGAGGCGAGTCCGTATAAGGTAATGTCAGTGGTGAACTCAATTTGCCAGATTTTTTCTGAGTATAACATTACGAACCTTAGCCTAATAATCAATTTGTATTCACATGCAAATAAAGTTCAAAATAATCATATTAAATAAACAATTATGTAGCTAGTAGTGTAAGCTTTTCACATGTTTACATGTTCATATACAGCCCAATTATGAATAACAATTCCCCGGGAGTTTTTTTCCTATTCCCTGTTCCCATATTCTAAATAAAATCTCCTCAGGAAAATGTTCCCTTTTCCCATTCCTCCTATTCTAAATTACAATTTCCCCGGGAAAAAACTCCCAGGGAAAAAAGCAAGGCGATTTCATACTAGGTGGCCGCAAGAGCCCAGCTGTTTATGTAAATGTTTACACATTTGGCCTGTCAGCAGTGTTAATGTATGAGCTTTTTCGACAGACCAAATCTATTTATAAATTTATTTAAATTTATGGATGAATTATAGGGAAGAATGTAGGCTACAACCCAGCAAAAAATAATCGAAATTTTGGAAGCAGTGCAAACTTTTCCTGTTATACAAATGCTATTCATAGTAGCGACAAAGGTATTGCCTGAATATAAGCAATAATGTATGGCAAGAAATGCTTAAGCTTCATATATTTTTCTTTTCGTCCACTTAAAAATTTTTTTTCCACATTCACTTACAGTGGTGCGTTCAAAGAAGCGCTACTGCAAGGCAGAGATTATGAAAATATGCATTTTACGAAGAATGACGATGAGTTACGATCTTAAAACGACAAAACAATAATATGATTTTATTATATACCCAATGCGCTGAAATAAGCGTTTAACAAGAAATACTCCAAAGTGGGACAGCGCGAACAAATATCATGCAATACGTAAAAATGTTTGTAAGCTACACCAACAAAACTTGCCTTTAAAAACCTGCTTATAGCGAAGCAGTAGTTTTTGCTGGGAAGGTGTGTGAGAAGTTAGGCAGATATTGTGAACACAGTGGGCGATATATGTTGTTATATAAGACCAATTTTACACATAAAATTCTTTAGTCATCGGACAGCGTATATCTTCCAAATTAATAGTCTGATAAACAAAAAATGTATGGATGAATTATAGGAAAGGATGAAAGGTTTAAGGTCTGTAAAAAATTTTTAACACATTGGGCGTTATATGTTGTTGTAAAATACCAATTTACCAATAAAATTCTTAAGTCTTCGGAAAACCCATATCTTCAAAACTAATAGTCTGATCTACAAAAGTGTATTGATAAGTTATAGGCAAGGATGTAGGCTATAAATTCTGTAAAAATTATAGAGTTATTTCTAACACTGTGGGCTCTATATTTTGCTATAAAAGACCAATTTTACTGATAAAATTCTGTAGTCGTCGGAAATCTCATTCTTCCAAAAAAAATTTATGTATGGATGATGGCTTTAAGGTCCGTAAGGGGCGATATATGTTGTTGTATAACACCAATTTTACCAATAAAATTCTTAAGTTTTCGAAAAACCCATATCTTCCAAACTAATAGTCTGATCCACAAAAATGTATAGATAAGTTATTGCCAAGGATGTGGGCTATAAATTCTGTAAAAATTAGACAGCTATTTTTAACAATGTCAACACTATATTTTGTTATATAAGACCAATTTTACCGATTAAACACTTTAGTCTTCGGAAAGCTTTTATCTTCCATACTACACTCTAAAACACTTTTGTTGAAAATTAGGTTGCTAATAGTGGTCAACACTTTATAGACTACTTTCAACCTAAAATTACACCAACTATATTTTCTAAACCTTTTATTGATTTTTGAGCAGCATATGTTTAATTTTGAACAAAATATGTTTATTAATCATTTTACGCAATTTGTATTTATTTTTTCCCCTTCTGACTAAATAAGTTTAATTTTAAAATTTGTTGCCTTTAATAAAAATGCATAAAATACATGTGTTTAATTACATTTCTTATAACTGAAAATATCAGAAAAAAATAAACTAAACCTAATTTTCAATAATGGTTTTTTAAAGTATATTTTTATAAACTATTTAAATATGTATGTATGTAAATATCTTATGCTACGTACACACTATGCCATTTTATAACATCGCAAGCAAACATGATGTGTGTTTTTCGGTGAGTGGCAAACTGTTTGTGCGTCTAAAGCGTACGGTTGTTGCAATAATGCGACAATATTGCAGTCCCAAAAACAAAATGACAGCATGTTGTCATTTTGTCGCATTGAGTTGTTAATTTGAAATATGACGCCACAAAATGACTACAAAAGAAATGTCCAATGTGTACGAAGCATTATTCGTTAGTAAGTTACTAAAATGAAATACACATATTGTTGACTTTTAAAAAAAGTGTCACAAGTAGATTATGTGCCTAACTTTCTAAAAGACGTCACGAAAGTGAAATGTACTATATAGGAAACAAAACAAAATTACTCAAATTCTATAAATTTTGTTTTTGTTCTTCATACAAACTCTTCACTGAACAAACACATACAAAATTCGGGCTGTGCTTTCCTTTTGATAATTTTTGGAATTTGAATGGAAATCAAAAACAAATTTATAAATTTTTAATTATTTGGTTTCTTGCATATTTACATAAATTTCACTTTCGTGATGTGTTTTAGACAATAATCCCAACATACCAAATTGAAAATAAATTGAAAAAATCTATCGTAACAATTGTAGAAAAATCAAAACGGAACCCTCTTGAAAATATTATAAGTGCATGCTTACTATAAGCTTATTCTTGCAATTGTAGAATAAGCTTATGAAAATAATATTATATTAACTTTTGTATAGAAAACCTAACTTGTCTTAATATTTTTATAAGCTTTGAAGCATAAAATTCACAAATAATATATTTTTTAATGTTGAAAAAGAAAATTCTTATTATTTACTTCAATTTAATTCGATTTCATTTATTTATTACATACATATTTATGTCTTTTATGTTGTAATTTACAAAATTACACGTGCACCCAACTTGCAATTCAAAACTAGATGTAAATGCCGCAGTAGAATCTATTGAAAAAGATAAGTCTTTTCCAATCGTTATATTGTTCTCTTGAACATATGTATGACGTTTATAAGCATACTTTAGAAACAGTTGTGTATAATAATAGTTTCTCAAGCATTGTTAAAAACTGCTTGCGAAATCACATTTTATAAACATTATTATAAGCGAAGTTAAGAAAAGCTTCAGGCCCACTATTTATATAAGTTTATTCTCAAGTAGTATTGGATTTTGATTACTGTATGGTATGTTGGGATGTCATTAAAAGATAAACAATTTAATTCTAAAAAGAAAAACAAACATTTATGCAGAACACATACATATGTAATATTGGGTGTTTTTTATTTATTGAGGTATAGAACTTTAAGTTGGCATCACTTTTTTAACTGGCGGAAATTTTGTCAGCTGTCAAGTGATTAATATTTAGTTTGGTTTGCCATTTCATCATAAACAGGTTGACAAAAGCACAACGCTTGCAAATCGTGAAAATTTATTTCGAAAATAATGGTTCAGTTCGCTGATTTTCATCGCAAAATTTTGTTCAGTGATGAGGCTCATTTTTGGTTGAATGGCTACGTCAACAAGCAAAATTGCCGCATTTGGAGTGAAGAGAATCCACATGAGACCCTTGAGACGCCATTACATCCACAAAAACTGACTGTTTGGTGTGCTCTATGGGCTGGTGGAGTCATTGGGCCATACTTCTTCCGAAATAATGCTGGAGAGTCAGTTACCGTTAATGGAGACCGCTATAGAGCCATGATAACCGACTATTTTGTTCCCGAATTGGATGGCATGAATGTGGATGAGTTGTGGTTCCAACAAGACGGCGCTACATGCCACACAGCGCACGTCACAATCGATTTATTGAAGGAAACATTCGATGAGCGCATAATTTCGCGGAATTGGCCACCAAGATCGTGTGATTTGACACCATTGGATTATTTTCTTTGGGGATATGTGAAGTCGCTCGTCTACGCCAACAAACCAGAAACGTTAGGGGACTTGGAAGCCAACATTCGTGGCGTTATTGCCAACATACGGCCCCATATGCTCGAAAAAGTGGTTGAAAATTGGACCTGTAGAATTGGCTTTATTCGAGCCAGCCGCGGCGGCCACATGCCCGAAATCATATTTAAACATTAATGGCATAAAATTATCCTTCCAATAAAGCCAAATTGATGGACATTAAAACGATTTTCTTGTGTTTTATTTCAATTCGAAGTTCTATACCTCTAAAAAAAACACCCGTTACATTAAAGCGACTCACAGACAAAAAAAAAATTTGTTGAGAGGGTCATATTAAAGATCGGTATTTTTAATGAGGTTTCCCAAAACATTTGCGGGGTCTAGCGATGACTGACTGCCCGTGAGCTGAACCGTGTCTAAAAGAGTTTTTTGAGTCTCCTGTAAAATTATTTCAAGGTAACTTAGGGCTTTTATGAAGTCATGTGGCGATATATGTTTGTACGTCTATGAATTATTTAAAACTGAAATGAAGGCTAAGTGCTGTGGAAAATTTTTGCCACTTGAAAAAATGTACGTATACATATGGGGCATTCCATGCCAAATCAGACAATGTTTTGACGCGACCCCCTTTCAATTTCGCAAATTTTTTTATATATTTTAGCACGTATTAAACGGTGCAATGCAATAAAGCCATGTGCAATAAGGCCATATGGTGTTATTTCTCAATGATTCTAAATGCTATTGAGCAATAACGCCATACGCAAAAAGTGTACTTATGGGATATAGAGCCATTTTTCCATTAAATATTTCGTATTTTATCCTCTTGGTTTATCGAATAGCGGCTTCGTTGCGTAAAGGATTTTTGCATAGCGGCTTTGCATATGCCTTGAAAGTTGAAAGTTGAAAAAATTAAATTTTAAGACGTTTTTTTATTTAATTAATAACACCGGCAAACAAAAAAAGTAGTCTGTATATATGACCAGATATATCCCCCTATATATCAATTTTTATTATTGGTCTATAATTAGTTAAATTTTTTTGCTCAAAAATTTTAAAAATTCATTATCCTATCCTACTCTATATGGCAAATTACCCCACCGATTTTCAAAAACAAATTATGGGACCAAACTGCAAGCAAACCTTTTGAAACAAAAGAATAATTTAAAAAATCGGTTCATTAATGGAGGAGTTATGCGATAATCAATATTTGTGTGAGAAGGGGGGGGGGGGGCGATGGCCCGTCCGATTTTCGAAAAAAAGACCAAACTGCAGGCAAAGCCTTTCGAACAAAAAAAGAATTTCCCCCGATTTTCGAAAGTTTGTGGAACCAACCTGCAAGCAAGGCCTTTCAAACAATAAAAGAATTCTGAAAATCGGTCCATAAATGGAGGAGTAATGCGATTATCAATATTTTGGGGAGGGGGGGGGGGAATTTCCCGCCCGATTTTCGAAAAAAAATTTATGAGACCAATCTGCAAGCAAGCCCTTTCAAACAAAAAAATAATTTTGAAAATGCATTAAAAAATGACAAAGTTATGCGTGTACAAACTTAAAAAAAAGTAATAAAAAAACATTCACACGAATTGATAACCTCCTTATTTTTTGAAGTCGGTTAAAAAGATGAAAATTGGTGTGTACATTGTGTTTAATACGTGCCAAAACCTATCCCAAATGAGCGAAGTCGAAGATAGATGGTCGGGCCAAAAACTGTTCGATTTGGCATGGAATGTCCCATATATAATATTTATGTATGTGTATCGATTACCAGTTTATTCGTTTAAGAGAAAAATTTGATAATAAAATTATGTTTAAAATAAAACAGCCATAAGGTATATTAATTAATATGATTATTTCAAACGTATTTGCTTGTGAAACCAAATTGATTATTAGGCTAAGGTTCATAAAGTTTAATTTAGAAAGAATTGGGCGTGATTAATATTCCAAGGAACGAGGGAAAAATTAACATCAACTTAATCTTTCAACGTACACAGCAGAACAGAGTAGCGCCACTTTCGGAAGCCGCTACACTTCCATCGTCAGTGCTCACGTGTATTTGCTTGTCACCACTTGTCAGGTGGCTCTGTTGAATGTGATTTTAATTCTAATGTGATGTTAATTTTTCCCTTGTTCCTTGGAATATTAATCATGCCCAATTCTTTCTGAATATAACCTTACGAACCTTAGCCTAATAATCAATTTAGATTCACAAAGCAAATACGTTCGAAATAATCATATCAATAAACAATTAGCTACTGGCTTGAGCTTTTCACATGTTCATATATACTTAAGTATAAAATCAAACCAAAAAAGTTTGTCTTGAGTAGAACAAAAACTCAGAAAAATCGGAATGAAGAAAAATAAATCAACGGCAACACTGGGAAACTGTAGTTTAATATCAACTTAAGTGATTTAATTCTCGTATTGAATTTTCACGAAAAAGTTGTATATATAAGAATTGAAATCACATTCAACAGAGCCACCTGACAAGTGGTGTTAAGCAAAATACACTTGCGCACTGTCGATCGAAGTGTAACGGCTTCCGAAAGTGGCGCTACTCTGTTCTGCTGTATACGTTGAAAAATTAAGTTGATGTTAATTTTTCCCTTGTTCCTTGGAATATTAATCATGCCCAATTCTTTCTGAATGTAACGTTACGAACCTTAGCCTAATAATCAATTTGGATCCACAAGGTATTTATCAGGTTGATCGACTGGTAACAGATTAAAAAACGTTTCTTTGAATAAATTTAAAGCATTCGGGTTTTTAAGAGTGTCGATCATTCCGTTGCTTTATTAGTGGAATAACTTTTTTTCACAAAAAACTATTATTTTCAGCTGTGCCTTAAAATAAGATTAACTTTATAAAATAAAGTGTAACAACTCTAGTACTAAAATTAAAGTCATGCATGAGCGTGCGTGAACGTGAGCATGCATGATCGTGGTTGAAAAGCTACTCACGATCCGATCTGTTGTAGTTAAAAGTAAGTGTAGCCATGGTAGAATAATATAACAGGTAGCCGCATAACTAATCCAAATGTAAACTTTGGGATAGAAACTGTCAAACATTAATAGAGAGAGTATGTGTGTGTTTGTATAACAGTATTGTGTGTGCAACGTAGTTATTTCACATATACACAACATTTGATAGTTCGTATCATGAAAAAAGCAAATAAAAAAATAATCAGCTGGCGTTCCAGGGCTACCTTGTATATTATTCTACCATGAGTATAGCAAGTGTGTTTCTTTTTTATGTGTTCAGATTTTTTTAAGCTGCTAAATTTGCTTCCTTCACAAGGAAATACATACATGTATGTACTATTTTTTATATAAGCACGTCTTATGAAGAGACAATTATATTTAGCACAAACATTGAAATAACAATTTAAAAAAATAAATGAAAAATTAAATCTATACAATTATGTATTCTGACTTTATTATTCCATTTAATATTTGTTTTATCATTATGCACAAAAGGCGGAAATAATATCTGTTCGGGGAAGCCCTTTTAAATAGATTCATTCATTCCATTCGTTAACGTTAAAATGTATGTATGAATTTATTTTCTATTTACTTTGTTGACCATGTAACTTGATCATTTTGTAGTCTAGTCTGGACTTTTTTGCTTTAACATCCCAGTTGCCCAGATTGCCTTGCACGACATTGTCATCTACGATTCTTGCACGAACTGTCCTCTGTCGATTGGTTTTCTACTCGACAGTGTAAAGGAAATCGTCGTTCACGACAATCTGAGCGTCAAATTCCTGCAAGTTGTCCTCTAGTCAACAGTCTTTCGTTTTATCCTTAATCCAACTTTGTTGAGGACAATATGAGCGACAATGTCTTACATTTTGTTCCCATTAATATTGTGGCGGACAAGATGAGTGACAATGTCTTAATTGCTGTCTTCAATCCACCTTTGTTGAGGACAATATGAGCGACAATGTCTTAGATTTTGTCCCCATTAACATTGTGGAGGACAAGATGAGCGACAATATCTTAATTGTTATCCTCAAACCAACTTTGTTGAGGACAATATGTGCGACAATGTCTAACATTTTGTCCCCATTAACATTGTGGAGGGCAAGATGAGTGACAATGTCATAATTGTTGTCCTCAATCCAACTTCGTTGTGGACAATATGAGCGACAATGTCTTACATTTTGTCTTCAATCAAGCAAATGAATATGTTGGCCTCTTGTTGTCTATATTTTAAGTGGTGCAGCAGCAGGGTGGTAAGCGCGAAAACTTATAAACATGCAGCCTCAATTCGAATCTCAGCTAGTTCAGTCAATAATTTAAATGAAACCGGAAAACAGATAAGCAAAAATATTCAATAATTAAGTAGGTGACATTGTAGCTATATAATCGTTGACGACAAGGTAAACGACATTGTAGCCTATGTAATCATTGACGACATAATAGGTGACTTTTTTGTTTATATAATCATTGACGACAACATATACGACAATGTCGCCCACGGAATCATCTTGTGTTATGTGAACGACAATCTGAGCGACAATTGTCGCTCATTAAATCATGCACGATTTTCACGACACTTGTTCGAAAAGTTCATCAATGATTTGTTCCGGCTGTCCGACATATGTCGTCGAGGATTTAACATTGTCGTGCACCCGTCATTGATGATGTCTTAAAGACGTGGCCACTGGGATATTAATAATATGAATACATATGTATGAATTTATACTGCAAGCAACTCTACTATGTATATAGGGTTGCCAGGTAGGCTGGACTTGGCTGGATTGTCCAGCTTTTTGATTATTGTCCAGTTTCAAGCTAAAATTAAATTTGTCCAGCTAAATGGAAATTTTAGAAAAAATTTCCATATTATATATTACTTTAAATTTTTAATTACACTTATTAGTTAGTATACAACATGAACTTTTTTCAAAAGTGTCATCATTTTTATTTTCTCTTTGAACTGGTAAAATTTAAGTTTAATCAAATGAGTATTATTTTATGTAAATCCCACGAACTTTAAAGAAAGTATTGAAAATTGTTGACAACAATTGAGGATGAATCCGATACCGATAAATTGGTGATACTTCGGAATTGCGGATATATCGGTATCAGCGAATATATCGAAATCCCTAAAATTCGTGACTGACTTGGTTTTGGCTCTTAATGAAGGATTTGACGGTTTGGTAATGAATCCTATTGTGTATCTACAATGCTTGATCCTCGGTATAAAGAACGAATATTTCAATTGCAGTCTATTTAGGGTTGCCAGATTCAAGTAGCACTTTAGCTGACATTCGATTAAAATCAGCTTGATTTTCAAAAGATAACTTGACACACTAAAATATTTATGTAATATGAAGTTTACTTAACAGTGTAAATAAAAAATATTACAAACATAACATAAATAATATAAAAACATATAATATAAGAACCTATCAAAAGACAGGTCGCGTGACTGGCTCGCAAGGACTAACAGCCGATATTTTACATTGCGTTGTATTTGGAGGAGATCAATCGACATAATTGAGACACTCAGTGACAGGTTCCACTTTAAACAAATATTTTTGGTTTGGAGAACATCTGCTTGTACAGTGGGCGTATTTTGCTAACATTTTTGATCTAGATTTGTGATATTGGTGTCTCTTCACCGGCCACGACTCAGGAACATTTTGTACCATTCCAATTTTCTCCAGTCATAGGAGAAGTACGTTCAAAACGATTGGTGCAACATTTACCGCAGGATAATAACCCTGCGGGATGAAGGATTGTTAGCAAGTTCCTATGCGCATTTCCCTGGGGCAAATTTTTTTTATTTTTTTATATAAACAAACACAACCCGCGAAGCGATTAGCTTGTCTGCGGAAAACAGCCAGGGTCTATGGCGGGAATCGAACCCACGACCTCTGGACTGACAAGCTAGCATCGCTACCGCTCCGCTACAGGAGCACATCGTTAGGGAAACTCTACCCAAAAATCTCATAGAAATTCAAAATAATATGAAAGTCAAAACATGAGCTCTATAATCAATCGTGTTTTTATTTTCTTACTTTAAGATTTACAGCAGTGGATCCAGCTTGAGCTTTTGGCGGGGAGCTTTTAACTGACACACTAGTTTGCAAAATTTCTTTTAGAAACTCAATAGAAATGAGGTATATTTTTTCGTTTTGGAGTGGAAATATCCCACTTTTCTTCCCCTGTATCCACGCCTGACCATTTACTATATTGGCTGGGTTTTTTTGGACTCTATATCTAGTTGTAAGAGATCATTGAAAATAGATGTAGAAACAACAAGAGCTAAATATTGTTCTCGCAAACAATAATTAGTACTGTCAATAAAAATACATTTGAACAATTTATGACTGATGACCGAGAACAACATTGTTTTAAGTTGTAAGCAGTTTTGGTAATTGTACACTTGACTAAAAATGTATGATATATTTTTTCATAAAATTTTTTAAATTATTTCTTTTTATCTGTCAGAAATATCATTTCAGCTTGACAAATTACATTTGAGCTTGTAACTTGACAGCAGCTAAAATATATTGACAATCAAGCTCATTCAAGCCCGTCTGGCAAGCCTAAGTCTACTACATACTTCTATATTAAAAAATCGTCTTATTGAATTATGTACTTGGCCTTGATGTAGCTCTATATTCCCGAACTATAGCAAACCCCTGCACCTCCCACTTATTCTGGTAATTCTATCGGATTGTTTTATAAAAATTTATATTAAAAAATGTATTATATAAAAACAAGTTTATTATCAAATATATATTAAGAAAAACTATATAAAATTGATTTTGGCGACTTTTGGCGATTTTTAAAATCAAGTTGGTGAAATAGGTCGGAAAAAAAATCTGACAACCCTGCTTTTAACTAATTTTGGGTTCTCAGATAATGAAGAACTACTTTGTAATGAGTTCTTGTACTATAAAGTTTTTTTTTAATGATATTGGTAGTGCTGATAAATTTCGATTTATTCTTTATGTGTGCAAATATTGTCAAATGTGAATATACTTACTTACATATGTACAACGAAATGTAAACATATCGATGGTGCTGCGTTAAAAGCGCCAATCTGATATATATGTAAAATGGTGGGAGATTGGCCCTATAAAGCAAATGTCCTGGTTTTTTTCCTCTGCTGGCCTCTTTTTAGAAATTAATGCTGACTTTAGACGACATGTATTTTACATCTGACTTGTCAAATTTCCCACTGCAAAAGTGATACATGCCGTGTGAAACATATGAAACATTGTCAGATGACATTTACAGAGGCAAAGTCAGATGAAAAATTTTCAATTAGAGCGTGTTCTATTTTCATCTGACAAGGCATCTGACATCAGCTGTATTAAATTATCAAAAGTGTGGTTTGGCTGAAAAAAACATTAAAAAGCAAAGTGCGATTTATATATTTACGAAAATTGGAAAAAACTCAGCTGTTGTGCACATTCAGAGGTTATGTCAGATTAATTGCACATGTATGTGTGAAAGCAAATATTATAAACCGTATGTAAATTGACAATTTTGACAAACATGCGAAGTTACATATTTCTCACACACCTAACAAGCCATATGTAAAAAACATGTCGTCTAAAGTCAGCATAAGCGATAAAACCTTAATTTTATGACATCCCCGATTAGGCTTGCCAGACGTACTGTTTTCAGCAGTACGCGTACTTTTTTTTATTCAATGTACTGCTTTTTGCATTAACTGTACTGTTTTCTGCATTAGCTCTCTAGGGCAACTTTTCATGTTCTTGTACTTTATTTTTACTACAAATAAAATTTTTGGTCTGTCATAGACATAAATTATCACATTTATAGACCGTATATGGAATAATTTTTTATTCCTATATAATATTTACCTTGAATCTTAAGATGTTTTGCTTAAAATGCAACTGTGTACTTTATTTTTCTTTCATTTGTACCTCTTTTATTTACACCATGTACTTTTTTCGCTAGCTCCATATCTGGCTACCCTATCCCCGATAATTTAAGCTGCAGTTTTCTACTCTAGGAAATCGCATATATTATATATTTAAATGATAGGACCTTTATAGTACGTTTCCATTATGAGCAAAACAGGCCGTTTTGAGCAAAATATGTCGAAACGTTTCCATTATGCTGTAAGTGTTTTTAAGTACGAATTTTCGTAATAAGTTAGACATTTTTATTGTTTTGTTTACATTCTGCTTCGAAATAAAAATGCGCGCCATATTTCCTTCCTTATGTGGCCGCCGAACAGTGTCACTTTTTTCGCATTTGTCAATCACAGTAAATAGATGACCCAAAGTTGCATTTGTAATCATAGAGGCAACGCAGTGTTGCATAGACAAATTTCGACATAATTTGAAGCAAAACACGCTGTTTGAGGTGTTTTTCTCACATGACAATTGTATGGGAAAACATGTAGGAAAACACGTATTTTGCGCAGAACATGTATTTTGGCCAAAAACACCTAACGCACTATTAGTTAGGAAAAAAATGTGTTTAGTTTTAAGAACCCCCCAAGGTTTTTCCTATAAATTCATTGACCTAAATACTATTTTGATTTCTGTGTTGTTTTTTTTTTCTACGTTTATTACTTTTAATGTTTCTGTTCAAGTAGATTTCAAGTGGAACAAAAAGCGCCGACAACAGCAACTTCATCATCAATAACAGCTTGAATATTTAAGTTGAATAGTTTAATAAAACGGTCATTCAACTGCACTAATAAAATTCATTCATACAAAATTCGCTGTATTGTAAATACGATTTTTTATTTTTTTGCAAAACTATTTATAATTATGATAACATCGCACAGTGCAGATGATCGTAAAATATACGCTTATAAATATAGTATAAATTACTAGCCGGCCCGGTGAGGTTCGCCACACCCATCCCAATGAAATAAATTAAAGAAATGTACCATATTGAAAAAACGGAGTTCTCGAAAACACTGAAAGAACCTCCATAGCGAGGTTTATTAATTTGATTTAGGTTACACTGAGAATGAATTGCGATTTTAAACAAAATCCTATATTTTCACAACAATGGAGTAGTGAAACTCGCCGGATGCGGCTAAGATAATTACAAATTACTATATATCGTAGGTGTAAGTCTAATCTCCTCCTATACCACGATGCTTTTGTTGAAAATCGCAATTTGTTCTCAGTTTAACCTACACAAAATTTAGAGTCTCGTTTTGGTGGTTCTTCATATATAGGAAAATTGATAATTGCTTTGTATGGCGGTCCCACATTAATGATAGAGAGCCTCACTATTGTAGCTCTGCAGATATAGGAAAATTATTTTATTCTAAGAGTGACCCATATAAAATTTCGAGAGTCTCATTAATGTAGTTGTGCAGATATAAGGAAATTAAAAATGGATGTGTATGGGGAGTACCCTTCTCCCTCAAAAGCTTAAAAAATAAATGAACCTATTTGAATTTTCTAATCGTCATTGAGACAGTTCCGAAATTTCAGCATAACAAACGGTAGCAAAGTACTATTGTAAGTACTTTTTGACACTTCTGAGGTGAATGAAAAATTTCACTAGATAAATTTTTGACAAGCATCAAATTAGAAGCATGGTATCATAAAATAAGGTAAAATCATCGATTTTTACGGCTCACTGTGTTGCGGCTAGTGGAAAAGTAACTTTTTTCCGATTATTTTTTTTCAGTGTTTTTAATGATGCAATTTTGTCACAGACATTCCAAGTAAACAAAAAACACATAAAGCTTATTTTTATGTTGGCCTGTTGATTTTTAATTGATTTTAGAAGTCAAATATACAAAATTTTCACGAAAAGAGGGAATTTCAGGGCTGTATTCAAAATGATCTCATTTGATTTTGGTGACAGATATTTTGATTCGGAAAAAAAATCTGCCTTCGGACAAGTATCTTCTGTAAAAAAAGGAATGTTGTGTGAGACATTTTCACATGCACCTTTTTTAGAGCGAAAACCCGACTAAAGTTCCAAACCACTACAGAAATGTTACATAATTTGTTTTCAACGAACTGTGAAAAAATCAGCTGCCCATACCTGCCCTCCTGGGAGTTATAGCGATTTTAGTATATCACTCTCAGTATTTATGCCATAGAAATAGAACGGAAATTCTCGGAATCACTTATTGAATAATTTAATCATATTGGTTTTCGGGTGACTTTCCGTCATCCCACGTCAAATTTTTATTATTTTCAGACCGGTTTCGGCTAATCGCCATCTTCAGTGTTTTCTTTTTTGTCACTAATTAGTCCGCATGTGTGTCCGTCTTTATATAGTGTTTTCTTTTAGCTTGTGGTTTATGGAAACCCTACTGAACATTGCTTATCAAATCACTGTGCGCAAGGCAGGGGAAACAAAGAGAACTAAGCTCAGTGAAGATGAGAAGATTATTAGAGATCAAAGAAAAAAGGAAGTTCAACAAAATCTGAAAGATCAGCTCCAAATAACTGTTGATGTTGTGAAACAAGGAAGTGGAACAACTAATGATGGTAACACAGCAAGGAAATTCTTTAGTGATCCTGAGAAAACCGCTCTGGCCACAGGAGTAGATACCGAACTTATTAGAAGGTTTTCTAGTATTCTTCAAGCTATAACTTCTGGATATAAGATAGACTGCGATAAGTTCTCGAAGTACGGAAAAGAAACTGCTGGTCTCTATGTAAAGAAATATTCGTGGCATTATATGCCACCAACTGTCCACAAGGTTCTTATTCATGGAGCTGAAATAATTCGTTCATTTTTTGTCCCCATTGGCCAACTATCAGAAGAAGCATTGGAAGCAGGAAACAAGGACTTCAGAAACACATGGCTTTACCATGCGAGGAAAACATCAAGAAAAGACAATTGTGAAGACATATTACATTATCTACTCGCCAATTCTGATCCCGCAATCACAAGTAGGAGAATACTGAAGGAGAAGAAACACCTGGAATTATCAGAGGAAGCAATGAACTTATTGGTAAATGACTGATAATTTGTAATTTTTCTGTAGAATGCAATAAAATATGCCTGTGTTATAAAATAGTATCTTCAAAGTTTTTTTTTTATTCTACATCTATTCTAGCACTCCACAAAAATGAGCATAACTCTCTTAAAACTGAAGCTATTGACTTCAAACCGGTATCAAATTAAAGCTTTTATTGCCACCTTTCAAATAAGAAATGAAATAGATTTTGGTTTTATATAAAATTTCAGAGTTTTTCAACAAATATCGAAAAATCATGAAAATTTGACGTTTATAATTCTTGTTCGGACCACCCTATAATTTATTTTAAAAACTAATCATAGGGTATTTATCAGAAATAAAAGAAGAATTAAAATAATTTTTTTTTTAAATTTTTCGAACAATTTTTTTTTTATTTTTGACTTTTGTTGAAAATTTTTTTCGGTGTAAATTTTTTTTCACTCATTCTGTTTGGGATTTCATTCTGACCAATCTGTAGAAGTTTCTGATCGATACAATTAAAATTACAGTTTAGGCAATATGATTTCCTAAAAATTCCGGTTTCGCAACACTGTGCGGCTCTTAAATGTAAGCACACTGTGAAAAATGCATTGTTTGTTTTAATTTGCGAAAAATTTTACATCATATTATACAATTTTTCGCTGCAGCAGAGAATTTTATTTTGTATGTATAAAAATGCTCTTTTAAAAATTTGCTGATAGCCGGCGGCTTGTAGTCAAATTTTTCGACTCGCCGCCGCAAAATTTTAGATTGTCAAAAAAGATATAATTTCACACAGCAGAAACATGATTTTTTTTACAGGTGTCAAAACTTTATATTGTCAAAAAAGATATCATTTGGCACAGCAGAAACATGAAAAAATTTCCCCACAGCCAAATATATTTTTAACATAGTACTTTTCTACCGTTTGACACACGCCCAAAATAAAAACAATTTTGTAATGTCCAAAAAGAAAACTTTTTCAATAAAGTGAGATATATATGTATATAAGTTTTTAGACATATGTCTACCAAATTTTCTTTTTGCTGCTTAGAAATTCGCATATTTTTCTAAAATTATAAAAGCAAAATAATTTAATAATGAAAAAAATCACTTAAGAATAAAATATTTACATTTTCTGTGTTGTTATTTATTGGATTTTGCATTTGGAATATATATTTTATTTTTAAAATTTTATCTCACCGTGGAAAGAGATTTAGCTCCAACGATGAAATTATTGACCAAACAAATGCCTATTTTAAGGACCTCGAAAAATCCTATTTTTTGGAAGGGATACAAAAACTGGAGAAACGTTGGACTAAGTGTATTGACTTAAAAGGAGAATATGTTGAAAAATAACTTTTTGTTTTGCAAAAAAAACTGTGTTTCATTCAAAAAGTCACTGACTTATTGATCCGCCCTCGTACATTCGTAACACAAATTGAGAGAGTAAAGTGTCAATTCATGACTGAAGCTGTAAACACTTAGACGACAGCAGGCTACACAGCTACACAACTAGAAATGCTGTTGGCTTCAATTATTTCAATTATTTGGACGCGGCAGCTACATCGTAAACAGCTGACATTTAAGTTTGACGTTTCAACTGTTTGCTGTAGATGTCTAGATTTCAGTTGTGCCACTATCAAATATAAAAATAAAATCGCTTATTCAAAACATATGTACTTACATATCTCGAAAAAATTTAAAAACAAATCAATTTATTTGTATATAGCTCTATTGTTATTGCATTTTTAATATATGTATACTTGAATTTTGTGATGTTCTTTTCTGTTAAAGAAAATAATATATTGACTTAAGTCAAGAATACCAAAATCGTTGAAAATTAAATAAATTTCATTGGGTAAGAGGTTTTTTTGGGCTAGCAATTTTAGTGTAATTTTTTCGGTGCTCACTCTTGGCTCCGGAGTTACGCGATTCAAAACTTTTATTTTTAATAGGTTATAAGTCCTAGAATATAGAACACATATAAACGATATTGGTATCATAATTGGTATAAATTTTGAAAATCTTTTAACCCATTGCGAGTGAAATGCAATTTTAAAATTTTATCTGAGTTTTCATGTAAAAATACCATTATCTTAAAAGTGCCCGATGCTACGATACTTAAACTTGTATACAGTTTTATAGGGAACCTTCCAAGCTTTCATTTGGTATATACTTGATAGCAGTTATCGATGAAATACGTGAGCTTTGGCTCTTTGAAAATGAGTTTATGAGCTAATTTATTTTTGAAATCTTATTTTCAAAGCTCCATATCTCACGTATTTATCGATAACGGCTATCAAGTATATACCAAATGAAAGCTAGGAAGGCTCTCTATAAAACCGTGTACAAGCTTAAGTATCGTCGAATCGGGCACTTCTTAAGATAATGGTATTTTTACATGAAAACTCAGATAATAAATTAAAAATAAAATAAAAGATTTTAAAAATGTATGTACCAATAGAAAGGCATTTTAGAGCACTTTGAAATGATACCAATATCGTTTAAATGTGTTCTATATTCTACGGGTTATAACCAATTAAAAATAAAAGTTTTGAAACCCTTTACTCCGGAGCCAGGAGAGAGCGCCGAAAAAAATGACACAACCATTTTTATTTTTGAAAGGGCTATTACCTTATGTGTTTTTTTTATTTTCAACAATTTACATATTCTTTAGTTTGAAAAAAATTTAAGCGCTAATTTATTTCACATTTCTCATTATGTTGGCAGCACTAATCTGTTTATTGTCGCCAATCAAAATAGAAATTAGGCTAAGCTGGCGACAGCTACGCGGTGGTCGTGTAGTCGTGTAGCTGTGAAGTCATCAAAATAATCGTTTTCATATAAACGTGTGTATTTTAATTTTGACAGATTGTACTCGGTAGCTTCTTGTCGTCTAAGTGTTTATAGCTTGAGTATTTATACATTTTTACTGCACAAATTTTTGCTAGTAAAATTTATTAAAACGAAAAACATATGATTCAAAACGTAAACAAACAAAAGTAAGCAAAAAAAAGTATAAAATTTAAAAAAACAATTAGCGAAAAAAAGAAAAATTTAAATAAAACTGGAAAAAAATTAAAAGTGAATAATTATTATGAAATTCTTCGCTTTTTAATTCAAGCATATAAAAGAAAAAAAATTTTAGACACTACTTGTTTTGTTTTGTTTGTATACTTTAATTTTTTTCGTGTTGTGAAAGTGCTAATTACTTGGCCACTTAGTACTGCACTTGTTTTTAATGCAAACAATAGCAAAAACAAATGATCATGTACTTTTGAATAAATTTAATCAGACACTATGTAGAAAAATCAAATAAAATATTAAAAAATAAAAAAGATTGCATAATATTTTCTTAAAATTTTCGTGTTATAAAAAGTATGTATTGTATCGAGTAGTAATAAGAAAAAGAGTTGAGTAGTCAAAAGTGTAAAGGTTTTTCAGCACTACATTTATTTGCCATCACCTGTTTTCTTAATTTTACGAATTTTTAAAATTTGTCCGTTCGCGTATTATTTTAGGCATCACCTTTTTTGAGAGTAAATTTTTCAGTGTACTCAGTAGAAAATTTGTTGTACAAATGATGGTATGACCATTTCATCGCTTTGCACTAAGTTTCCGCTTTAAGCGAGTAAGGTCAGCTGTTCTAGTGAGTTTACCTATTAGATACGCCTTGCTGTAAAAGTAAACAAACTATGGCCGCTACAACAACAAATAATTGAAATTCACTACAGGGATCCAATTCTAATTTTGTTTAAAAGTGAAAATGAAAAATAAATTATCACTTCATTGAAAATGCGATTCTAGTTTTAGGTTTTATGAAAACTATCTATCAAATTTTTCTCATATGATAATTTTTTTTCATCATGCAAAAGTTGGCGAAAAAAATGATGCCAACTTTTAATGACTTTTATTAACTTTTGCAAAAATCGTTTTCTATAAAGTAAAAAAATGCCTCACTGTATTATTTATAATAATTGTTACAACACTGAAATAAGCAAGAAATCAGATAAATAAGATAAAGAAGAATAACATAGTTTCCACCAACTTTAAATTACGTAGATTTTTAGCTAAATTACTTTGAAGTGTTTCTACCGAGCTTGTGCGCTGCGCACCAGCTGTAATTGAATTTTTTCCATATATACGGCCATGTCACAGAGTTCAATTCCGTTCGGAAATGGAATTCAATCAACCCTAATATGTCAAGCCCTAGCTGGAGCATACCGCACCATAATAGCGCCGCCAACAGTCTGGACACACCTGACAAATTTGCGTATTTTAGTTTTCTTTCTTAGACACCAGCTGCTACAAAAATGGGGTAGGTTGAATTCCGTTTCCGAACGGAATTGAACTCTGTGACATGGCCGATAGTTTGACATTTAAAATTAATTAAATATTATTTAATGTAATTTTTTCGAAATTGTCAATCACAATTGATGGATGACCCAGGGATGGAGTTTGTAATTTTAAAAGCAACGGTGGGTTGTATAGATAAATCCAGTTCAAAAAATAGTGGTTTCGATATAATTTAAAATAGATCACCTACTTTAAGGTAATTTGGTCGTATGCAAAATGTATGGTAAATCATGTATAAATCAACATGATTTACTCAAATCACCATGATTTGTCAAAATCATGGGAGTGGAAACATACTCAGATCAATCACAAAAAAAAAATCCGTGAGAGTTTTTTCACTTTTCCCTTTTCTCCTATTATGAATAAAAATTCCGTCGGAAAAAATTCGATGGAGGAAAAATGTAGCTATTCTCAATGCATTTGAACTTCATTTTTCCCCCGGAACTTTTCACTTGCAAAACAGAATACCACAAATAAAGCACAAACACAACATTTTTTAAACTTTAATCGATCCATTGCTTTTGGTTTCCATAAATGCAGCAAAGAGTAACTTGCACGATTTTTTTTTCTTCTACAGCACCAATATCCTTCACAAATGCTTATACAGCATGTTATTACTTTTATATTCACTTTTTTTTTATTAATTTTACTTAAAATTTAATTAAAACATCAATTGTATTTATTTTTGGATACAAAACACTGAATAAATAAATGTCAACAGGCAAAACAGCCGCCATTGTTATTCAATGATGCCACTGTTTCATATTTTTGTTCCCGAAAAGTTTATGAATGGAGGAATTTTTTCTCGAGAAAAGTATTTTCCGGGGGAAAGATATTCCTAGGGAATATTCATGATTGGGCTGACTATTATTAAGTTATTTGCTATAGATTTGTGTAACAATTACGAGTAGTACATAAAACCATAAATTTTAGAAAAGTAAAGTTAATATTTAAAAACAATCTAATGGATGAAAAAAATATATTGCAAAGCTTCAGAAGAAAACAAAAAGCGACAAATTTTTCATAATGACAATCAGAATCGCTCTAAATGAAAAATGAAATTAAAATGACAAATTTTTGATCACTTCATTTTTATCATAAATTCAAAATCGAGCCCCAGGTCCTTTTGGAAAAAGTTTTTTTTTTTCAAAAATATATGTACTTATTATGAAATCTACTTTTTCTAAAAAGTACTTCTTGTAGCATGTACTTTTCTAAAATAATACTTATTAAGAAGATAATTTTTTAATATGTATTTTTTGAAAATGTTCTTCTTGAAAAGGTAATTTTTTGAAAAGTTACTTTTTTCAAAAAGGTCCTTTTATTGAAAATAATATTATTGAAAATTACTTTTCTTTAAAGTGTATTTTATATTAAAAGGTCCTTTTTGGAAAATGTACTTCCATTTAAAAAAGTACTTTTTTGAAAAAGTACTTATTTAAGAGAACTATTGTGTAGAGTTACCGACATGCATATATTTTAAACGGATTTTTATGTTGAACTAGTATTTTATACTTTGGTGTTTTTTTTTGGAAAGTTCGATCTTGTTAAGAATAAGTTTTGGCGAATGTTCGAATATTTTGTTGTTATTTTTAGATTTTCTTGTGTATTTCCGTTTTTGTTCTTTTTTATGTTTGTAGTGTGCTACTCTATCTGTCAGTGCTTAAATGTTCGCTCTGTTTCACTACATGTGAAGGTTGTAGTAATTTAATTAAAAATATATGTAATTGGTAATAGTAGTACGAGTATAACATTAAATAAATAAAAATAAAGATAACAGCATTTAACATGCAGTTCGATCACACAATTTGTTCAAAAGTAAAAAAGTGACTAAACTTTTTAACACTCAAAGCTAAAGAAGCAATTGCAATACAAAAATTTCTACAAATTTCTAACCCCTGATTTTGGCAGAGGGCATTGAAAAAAGTATACGTACGGTGACTTATAGCAATAATTGTTAATAAGTACGAAATTAACCCTTAAACACATCATAAATTTTGAATGATTTCTCTCGTTCAAGTTGAGCTTGGAGTTTTGGTGGCTTTGAAAACTTATAGTAGAATTTCATGACATGTAGGACACTTTAGTTCGCTACCTTACCGTTGAAGGGGAGTTATTTACACCTTCTTTAAGAAAAGGGGGCGCAAAGGCCCATACAGTGAAGCGTTAGAGGATAAAAATGTTCTACACAAATTTTCCCCGTAATGCAAAGATTACAATTACTGCCTATGCCGATTAACTATAAAAACCCAGTAAAAAATACCTTCCAAACAAGTCATGAAAATGTCGAATTTGCGATCCGTAAGTAGTGCAAATTTAGATAGTTTCTAATGACTTTTACATAGGCCTGTTATTGCAAGAAGTTCTATTTTTTTACTCCTATTCACCGAATTGTAAGCGATGTCAAGAAATATTTCGATTTTGGCATTCTAAAATGATATTTTCCTCTGGGGAAAAGGGTAAAAAGTGGGCCATTCTTGCAACTCGTTCCTTTCTATGCAAATTTAAAAGCAAAACGGTGTTTTCATGTAAATTTTAATAAACTACTAATTTTTAGTTGAAAAATAGTTCATAATTTTTTTTTTAAAAAACATCGTCAATATTTCCTAAAACTATAACGGAATTACAAATTTTTGTATGACTTAAATACATTTCTGTGTGCTTTTCTAATAATTATTATTTTTACTGGGAATGGGCAAAACGGAGGGGAACCTTAACTCCGCCTAAAATGAATCCAAGATGTAAACTTTTAACACGCCGATACACACTATTTTTATACGCACACTATTTAGAAATAAAATTTACTTGCAAATAGTTAACTCACTGTTTATATGGCATAGCAAAAATACAAAAACTTGGTAGCACGTCTATAGAAGTCTTCTGTGTGCTTACAAAAAAATAGTGTTAAAATGTATTATTAACAAATAATTATGTCTTTTAACTGTCATCATTTTCTTCTATCAATGTTTTTTGCACACTATTTATCTATATATTATGTTTTATTAGTAAACATATGTAAACGTGGCAACGCCAAACGTTTTATACGCAAAAAGCTCGTTAAGGTCCAGGCCACACTGGCGTTTTTAAAACGTTTCAGTTTTTTTTAACTAAATGTGAAAGTTTTAAAACTTAAAAATTTAATACAAAAAAGCTGAAACGTGCGTTTTAAAAACGCCAGTGTGGCCTCAGCTTAAACGTGAATAGTTTTCGTGAGTTATAAGTCGCGATAAAAAAAATGATATGGCAACAACTTACAGTTTTATTTGCAAACAATAGTATGTTTCCACCAACTTTAAATTATGTAGATTTCGAATTGTTTCCACCGAGCTTGTGAGTGATTTGGTGTCCGAATTTTCGTAGTCAAATGATGCACTTACTTTATAAGGTGTGCGAAGCAGCTGTAATTGAATTTTTTTCCGTATATAGTTTGACATTTAAAATTAATTAAATATTTTTTCATGTAATTTTTTCGAAATTTTCAATCACAATTGATGGATGAGCCAGGGATGGAGTTTGCAGTTTTAAAAGCAACGCAGGGTTGCATAGATAAATATAGTTCGAAAAAGAGTATTTTCGACATAATTTAAAATAAATCACCTACTTTGAGGTAATTTGGTCGTATGCAAAATGTATGGTAAATCATGTATAAATCAGCATAATTTGTTCAAATCACCATGATTTGTCGAAATCATGCCGGTGGAAACATACTATATATAAGTCGTGCGTATAAACGTAGTAACATGCTACATATATATATATATATATATATATATATATATATATATATATATATATATATATATATATATATATATATATATATATATATATATATATATATATATATATATATATATATATATATATATATATATATATATATATATATATATATATATATATATATATATATATATATATATATATATATATATATATATATATATATATATATATATATATATATATATATATATATATATATATATATATATATATATATATATATTAATTTTTTTTTGATGCCCTCTACCAGAATCAGTCTTTATAACTTAATGATCCAGTAATAAACATTTGAATTTTTTTCCATTTTTGATTTTTTATGAACTCTTAAAAAATAAAAATAAATTCAATTATACAACACATAATTCTTGGAAAAAGCCGTCTACAAAATAGGCGTGGCACTGCCCATAATTTTTATCATAATGCTGTACTTTCACGAGAACTAATTGTGTACGAAGTTTCATAAGAATCTGTTAAGTAGAAGTAGTTTAAAGTAATCCCCCTTATTCCGTAACTATTTGTCGACGTCACGTCAAGACAATACCAAAAACACATCAAAAAAAAAAAATATATATATATATATATAGTGTTACTCCTTGCCATTTTTCTTGTTGCATAGTGTTATTTCAAAAGATTCTCATTGATGAAAATGTCATTCATATTGCTTGCTGTAGTGTGTCGCCTTCTATTTGCAATTTTTTTTTTAATTTTTATAATGAGTTCTGTCTGATGCAACAAAAACAAAGAAAACTTTGTGTATTTTATCGTGTCTAACATATCGTCAATTACTGTCGCGGTTGTAACATTTTACTTTAAATAATTTAACATGAGTTCATTATGTTTATATATTTATGGCAACAGTTAAAAATGGTTTTAGTTTTCAAAAGTGTAAAACAATAAATAAACACAGTTATCGGAAGTGTGAAATTCTTTGAAGCAGAACAGGCCATCCATTAGGTTTTACATACATACATATTATTTTTTAAACGTTCTATAGAAGTTTTGCTTAAAATAAAAATAAACTGCAATGCCTTTAATTTACTTCCTTAAAAAAGAATATGAAATTTGAATTGTTTTTGCGCTAAAGCAATCAAAGCAATAGGTCTATTATTCCGTGGCGGCAAATTGTATACTAGCCAAGAGGACTGCTGGACTCCCCGACAAAAAAGTATTGATGTATATCTTCATGTTACTTGAGGTATACACGTAACATAATATGTGAGATGAGATTGTCAAATTCAATCGCAGAGAATTATGTTACGTGTAGACTTCAAATTAGTGTTATCTCAATGTTATAAAAATTTGTATGAGAGCGTTGTTATGAGAATTCTTATAACAACAATCTTATAAGATGAACTGTCAAAAAACACATGTACATGAAAATAAAATAGTGTGTATGTGTGAGTGTTTATTAAAATAAATCAAGGTAGATTGAACAGGTACCACTACAAGAACAGCTGTTCTTGTAAATTTGAGAATGTGTGCGTCACACAGACAATAGATTTTGACAAATGTCTGGGAGTTTTCTATCAGCAACGGGCATGAGTTAGTAAATTTGAGAGAGCTTATGAATGTGTGCGACTCACAGATAATGGATTTGACATATTTCTGGGGTATTTCTACTAACAAATTACATGTGTTTTTTGGTGTTGTATTTGTTTTAGTTATAGTGGTACCTGTAATGAATATGCCTTGAAATAAACGAAAAGCGATGTTTTTGATCAAATTTCTCTGTTAAATAAATGAATAAATATGTTTAATTGATTTATAAATTAAAATTTGTGTAAAAAATTAAAAATAAAATAACTAATTATGCAAAAGTAGTGCATGTTAACTCGATGAGCATTTGCATAAAATGAAATCTTATAGGAAAAGGAAAATTACGTCTTCCCCTAGTATAAGATTAAGAGAAAAATCGACATTTTGTTTTTATTATTCTGCCGACGTTTTCTCTCATGTTATATCAAAGTTAATGTCTCGTGAAGACGCTGTGTTACACAATCGAAAGGAGGGTAAACAGTGCGTCGTTTCTGTAACTAATGTGAGAGTATCTCGCATCGAAAAATGTATTACCATTCTGTGAAAAACAGGATGAGTGAGAAAAAAATTAATACTTTTGCATTTTTATTAGGTTTGCAGGATGATTCATATAATAATTCAACTAATATTCTATGGATCGTCTTACAAAAAATCGGTTGACAAGTATAATTATTAATTTTTTCTCGATGAAAGAACTTCTCACAAGTTACAGAAACGAGACACAGGTTACATCCCCTGCGAAAATTAATAAAATAAACGTAATTTCTATTGTGTTGCTAAAAGAAATTTATAAGAATTGCATGTTTCATTTAAAATTCTCAATCTTGAAAGCTTAAGTTGGAACGTCGCCTGAGCGTTACCATGGCGGTCTTCGACGACGCCAACCATGTTTTTGAAGCTATGAAACCATTCACACAACTTTAGAATATGTTATAAACTCTAGCATAGAAAATCTCGAAGTTATGTTTCGTTCGCCAACGGTAATTCTACCATAGTTGATATACTGTTATAAGGCAAGCCTAGAAGCTAGGTATATTGCCACTGAGTGGAGAGAGGTGATCATCGTACTCATTTCAAAAGCAGGATAATTAAATCATGTTATCGCGAAGGACCATTTAGTTTGACATCGTTTTAGTTCAAAACACTGGAAAGACTGCTTGATATACACATCAGGGGACTTCTGTCGTTAGACAACTTTTGCGTGAAGCAACACGCCTACCTAATTGGAAGGTTTATGAAGTCCTTTTTGGATATTGGAAGGTATGGCGTCCTTTTTGGATATAGAAGGCGCGTTTAATAATATGAATATATCCTCGATAATCGGTGCTCTTTGTGAAATTGAGGTTTGCCATATAATCAAAAACTTTACAAGGAACATACTCAAAAGCAGGACTATAATTTCCAGTCTGGATATGAGTGCAATGAGGAAGATGGCGACAAGAGGCACTTGCAGGGTGGAGTTTTGTCTTTACTCTTAGGCTGAACCCACACCGAATAAGACAAAACTGTCTTTTATGACTTATACGACAACAGAACATTAGTTCTTATGAGACGACACACACAAAATTTTTTTTGACGGGCGGTATAATCATACGAGTGTGTTTGACGTATAAGACAAAAACGTTTTGTCGTATTTGGTGTGTTTTCAGGCTTATGGAACCTTGTCGTAAATAAAATCCTCTTCAAACTGAATGGAAATAACAGAAAAGTAGTAGCGCTTATGAAATTTATTTGACGTGTCATTATTTTATTTTAAATGAATTCTTTAGAGGCAAATTTCCGCTATTTCATTAGTGAACTCATGTCAAGGAAAATGGGCTGGGAATCAATGCTTTTGATACTTTTTACCAAACCACCATGTTCGGGCGGTATTACTCTGGAATTCTCGAAAGAGGCTAAATAAATCGACATAATTCAGGACTCCAAAGTCTCGTGAAAACGCAGTTCGG
The DNA here is from genome assembly GCA_956483635.1 of Panzeria rudis. Taxonomy (NCBI): domain Eukaryota; kingdom Metazoa; phylum Arthropoda; class Insecta; order Diptera; family Tachinidae; genus Panzeria; species Panzeria rudis. Next base: position 110,777,654 of record OY101449.1, read on the forward strand.
AGGACAGTTCGAAGAAAAAGTAAAAGAACCTCTGGGAGAATGGGAGGCCTGAGCTGAATGTATACGGCCTGCATTGAATCTATACGGCAGTGATCCGACCCATGCTCATCTACAGATCGCTTGACTAGTGGAGGAACAAGAGTAGACAGTGGACAAAAGTACATATCTATCTACGCCAGCCAAGGTGCAAAGCATAGCGTGTCTTGCAGTTCCTGGTGCAATGAGATGGAGAAGTACCACGAAGGTCTTCTAGAAGTGTCCATTTGATCGAATTTACTATTTTAAATTGTGCATTTTCTATGTCTCCGTCAGATTCCACCCGCTATAGTTCCTTCATTGAGAAACAATTGAACATACCCAGGAGCTTTCTATGAGTGTGGAGCAGGTCTTCTTGAACTGTGCCTTATCTCGAATTTATTATTTTAAATTGCTCATTTTCTATGTCTCTGTCAGATTTCACTCGCTGTAGCTCCTTCCCTGAGAAAAAATTATACATACTTACTCCAGTTTATTATTTTACTGCCCAAGTGGAGCAGTACCGCGCAGGTCTTCTAGAAGTGCCCATTTTACCTGATTTATTATTTTAAATTCCAATTTTCTATGTCTCTGTCAAATTCCACCACCTCAGGCCAGTCTAGAGACAATGCTTTACTTCACTTCCCTTGATGTTTATAACAAAGACTCAGAGAGTTAGCCGTCTTAAAGCATGGCCGTAGCAGGAGGCAAGTCCTGGGTAGACAAACAAACTACATGACTCCTGTCCTGAACTTTGACAAACCCTTGTCAGTCGAGATCCCGAACAGAGGCGACTGGAAGCGAAATAATGTAACTCGAGATAATGCAGTTTTGGCCTTTACGGACGATTGTACTGGATCGGGGGTATTCTCTGAAGATCTTGACCTTTCGGTCTCGCTCAGCTTAACCGACACCTCTACCCTGTTTGACATTCATGGCAATGAAATGGCTGATGAACGGGTAAGAGTAGGCTCGGCCTTAGATGTTACAGACTCTCAAGGAATATTGATATTCCTTTACTTGAGCTGTTAAATTAGATTAAAAAGTGGGCGCTAAGGAAGATGGCACTCACTTGCCGAATATCCCAGACATTTTGGCTCTCGTTTATTTATTTTTTTAAGAGAAGTAACGCACTCAGGCAGTTAATGCCTAACAGTTTAGAGAGAAAAGATGGTAGTGGGAGAGAGATAGGCAGCTTAATTCCTTTACAACTCTGCTATTGCGCGTTTTTTATTTATTAGAGCAGTGTTGCAACGCCCCTGGAGTCAAGTAGGGGCATTTTTTAAGCTGCATAGCCATTTTTTTGCTACAATATCGATGAAGGAGCTTGCTGTAATGAAAATTGGTATAGATCAGTACCAATGGCTGCCGGTACCGTTCAGTGACCAGTGCCATGCCTTCGGCACTTGAACAATCCAACAACAATTAACACATTAGTGCACATCAGAAAAATTTTTGATGTTAGATAATGACTTGCGTGACACAGAAATCGAACCCACGTTCACAGGCATCATTTGGTTTGTAGTCAACACGCTAACGACTTCAACCAACATCATCCTCCTAAAACTTGGAAGAAGGTCGCTTGCACTCCTGGTTGCAATTATTACGGGTCACTGTACGATCGGCTATATGTCGGAACTTCGGAGCTTCGACTTAGAAGAAGATAGGTTCAGTCCAACATCTTCTCTGTGACTGCCAGGTTCTGCAGTCACAGAGAAGAGATCCTGCACTGTTTCAGGAATGCACCCCTTCCTGGCTGTTAGGCTTCGTGAAAAATTCTGAAGCTGAGTTTCATGAACTTCTTCGGAGTATGTAGGTTGTAGATAGTACTCTGATCTGACTATACTCTCTACGAATTTTACATACATACAGATTTATTACCATTATTTTTGCGATCGATCCAATTGTGCGTAACTTAGGTTAGGTTCGAAAGGGCAGTGTTTTAGCCATTGGCGTAGCTAAAAATTTTTCTGGGGGGTCGGGGCTGGGTGTCTAAAGCTCACATTAGTCCCAACAGTTCGCTTATATTATCAAAATTACTCTAATATTTTTAATTTCTAGGGGGGTTAGAGCGTTTCTGGGGATGGCTTACCCCTCCCTCCCAAAGAGCTTAGCTAAGCCAATTGTTGTAACATACATCCACTCGGTGACCCAATTGGATCCATTGTGACTCCCTTCTATAAATATCCGTGGATATATCAACCTCCTTTGTATCCAGAAAACCCTATTACCTGCTATTAAGCTGCTTAATTCCCATGATAAAGCCTATATATCCGCTAGTTTACACCTCGCGATATTACTAATGCTCTCATGGAAACATCTGCTCAGCGATTTAAGCCTATATCGTTGCAGCCTCGGGCAATGACAGATAACATGCTTAATGGCTTCTCTTCATCCTCTTTGCACATCCTACAGAAATCGGGAGTATCAGTTTCCCAAATACTGGAACTCACTCTTACCGAGCAGTGACCAGTCAACGCTCCTGTCAAGACTCCTATCTTCCTAGATTATATTAGAATAGAATAAGGGAGAGATCTGGTCCAAAGACCGGTACTGCGACACCCAGTGGATCTTTTGTGCCATAGATCTATAAATTAAATCAAGCTCTGTATGACTCCTTATGAAAGTCCGCACAGAAGTTAGAGAAGCCCGCCTAATATTATCCGAACACAGAAACTCCGAATGAAAAACACGCCTTCTACTATTACATCAGAGAATACATTTACAGGAAATGTGTGCCGTTGTCTCATACTCTTCCAAGCATAAACGACACAAGGGTGAACAAACTTGGTTACTTTTCCATAGAGGATAGTTCAGTCCAAACTGGCCAGGGAGAAAACCAGTAACAAGCTGTAAATCATTCCTGTTGAAGTTCAGAATGCCACTGCATGAAAATGGCATCAATGCTTTGGCTTGCCTTAAACTAGAAGATGCCAGCCACACCTCCTTTGCAGTCGAAATGTATCTTCCTAAGTCAAGATTTGGCCAGATAGCCCTCAAGACTACAATTTTCTCTACTTTCCCAGCAACGGTTGGGCCGTTTACTGAGTTTCCTATAGTAGTGATCATCGGTAATTTAACCGATCTGTTGCTCACTTCCTCATCTAACGCCGAACGCAAGTTGAGGGCTCTCCCACAGTCACTAGCTAGTTCCGATTTGGCACTGTGTCCCTCCAAAGCTTTTAGCGGCGCCTGACTCGTAGAAGGTTACCTTCTCGCCTTCAGTCAGGATCGCTAGGATCTCAGGTTGGAAAACGCTACATTCACTCGGTAGCCTAAAAGACTTACGAATGTCCGTCCCCTAAATATAGACTTAAGAGAATTTACACTTGATGATTTTCCAGGAAGTCTTCAGCTTGCTTTCGTCGCAAACATATTTTTACTAATTTAAAAGAAAGAATTTATTATATTTTATTCTTGATAATTGCTATTAAATGTAATTACCAGTATACTTTGCTTACCACAAACATTTCTTTTTACTTTCTTATCGTTTCAGGCGTTAAAACTTGAAATGTTTGTATTTAAACAAAATACAACGGAAAAAACACTATTAAAAAGATATTATTGAAACAAAAGATGACTAAAATCGAAGCTGTTAAGCATGCGCAGCTTTTGGAATCTATATACTCGCGGAAATAACCGCTTACTACACAAACAAATGTATACTGATGGAGATTTGCCACTTTTTTTTTAAAGAGAGCATTAGAGAATAAGATTTATTTATAAATTATTTATACAAACATAAGCTTTGTAAAAGTAGCAACAAAATACGGGAAAGAAGAAGAAGAAGCAAAATACGAGGCGACAGCGACAGATTAAACGGCGAGAACCATGTATGAGAAAAGACGACTTTACAACAACTAGTCATCATTTATTTAAAATTTAAAAACATTCCTGTTTTTTTTTTTGTTTAAGCTAAATATTTTTATGAACCTACATACATATATATGTAGATACATACTCGTACATACTTACACATGTTTGTATGAATGTAATACATCAAAAAGAAGGCAAATTTTGTTTATGCCAGACACAAAAAGACCAGTCAGTGAATTGAGACCAGCTCTAACCAGAAACAAGTAGAAGACAGCTAAAGACTCGAAAAAAATATAACAACTAACAAATAAACAAAAACAAAAGAAAAAAACAGAAAAATAGAGAATACTTGAATCTCTTTTCATCTCTAATACAGAAACCTGCGTTTTAAACCAAAATTATTTCATCAAAAAATTTCATTATTGATAAAAATCCAAACCACCAACAAACAACTCGAACGAAAGAAAGATCAGTTTACAAAATAATACTCTTCTATCAACATCATTAACAACGATTGTCATGGCTAGCAGTATGCATAATACACGTTTATTAAGATTTTTAATTGTTTTAACAATTGTCGTTTTAACCATCTTCATCTATACCTCATATTCCTCCACACAAACGTTGGCACCTCCGCCGATGCGCAGTGCCTCATTGCTCGCCTATTCCTTATTAAATAATCGTAGTACAGCAAATGAACTCAATACCAGTGCAGCTAATTCCGATGCCAATAAAATACCAAACAGGAATACAATAGATGCCGCCCATAAATCATTTACATATCATGCCAATTTACCTCATTCCTCGCTGGGTGGTTTGCATGGCAATGAAATGGTGTTTATTAAAAAGTTGATACATCATCGAGAGCCAACTATAGATGTTAATGCTATAGATGACGATGGTGGCGGTGGTAACAATGGAATTGATGTAGGTTTGGAGGGGCAGGGCTTGGATGACCGACCCTTGAGTAATGCTGGTGGTGAAGAGAACGCCGTCGATGAAATGGCTTTGGAACGTTTTAATAACAATAATAACGATTTAATGCAAGAGGAACAATACGTCCAAGCGGTTGATAATACGTTGGGTAAGTAAAACATTAATTAAATGAATAATTATATTCAGGGGAAGGGATAACACCCCCTCCACCCTAAACGAATGAAGTAATCCTCATTTCTATTGAGTTTGTAAAATAAACATCGCATATACACTAAACCAAAAAGGTACATAAATTCAAGGAAAATGTTCATTGTTTCAACGAATTGTTCATTAATTTTGACCTAGTGCACTAACTAGTACGTTATATTTAATTTAGTTAAAGAATAACAACAACGAATCCTTTCAATGGACCGTTATACATTGAATTTCAATGAATATTTTCATTCAAACAACGTATGCGTACATCGAATCAACTTATTTTTGCAAAATTTAATTAATGCAAATATTAATTCAGAAAGAGCTAGACATACTCAATATGCAAGGAAACAAAGAAAAAATAAGCATCAATTAAACTTTCGACGTACGCAGCAGAACATAACAACCTTGTTTTCGGAAGCTGCCACACTCCCATCGTCAGTGCTCATTAGGGGGGAATAGTGTTATTTGGAGATCCTTGGTAACAAGATTTGGATACACTACCAAAAATCAGGGGGGACGAGGGTAAATGGCTCCTCATCGGGATAAAACAGGGGACAACGAGACAAAATCCACAAAAAGCTTCAAAACTGTCCCTCAGTCGCTTCCTGAGGCGTAAAATGTAAGACTGACCTCCACTAATATTCCCCCCCCCCCCCCACACACATTTTTTATAAACATACCAATACCCTATCGGCTTCCATAGTAAATAATATATTTTATAAAATTAGCTCCCACCGACCTAACTAGCCCCAGAGTGTCCCTAGATGAGTAAAATATATGACCGGGCCCAAACAGTTTTCTTAGAACATATCTAGCCTTCATCTTCAATCATGAGGGTCGTGTCCAAACCAAATTGTTAAATTTGTATAATATTTTGATATATGTATATACAGGTGTTTGTTTTACGATTATGGTTGTTGCGCTTCGTAAATTAAGGCCGCTATTATGATTCACAACTCAACTAGGTTGAGTTGTCAATGTTACGACCCAACTGAACCATTTTTTGTATTATGATTCACAACTAATTTTAGCTATCTTCGAAAACTTTCGAAAATGTTTCGAAAAAAATTATAAAAATCAAACAATTTTGTATGGGGACGACCCTAATGATTGAAGATGGAGGCTAGATATATTCTAAAAAAAAATTTTAAGAAAAATATTGGGGGTCGGTCATACATTTGACTCCTCTAGGGACACTCTGGGTCTATGGGAGCCCCATTAAGGAGGATCGATAGGGCATTGGTATGTTCATACAAAATGTAGGGTGGGAAATATTAGTGGGGGACGGTCTTATGTTTTACCCCTGTAGGAGCGACTCGGGGACAGTCGTGAAGCTTTTTGTGGATTTTGTGTCGTTTTCCCCTATTTCTGACCCCGATGAGGAAGGAGCCATTTACCCCCATCCCACCCACTTAATTTTTTGGCTCATGCATTTTTTTTCCAAACCTTACAAGTTATGGGATTCTAGCGTATCGAAATCAAAAAGTCGTGCACTATTCCACCCCTAGTGCTCATGTGTATGTCTGATTATCTTGTTAGGAGATTCGGTTGAATTCATATTTATACAAACTTCATAATAAATTTAAATACGAGAATTGCATCACTATTAAAGCGGCCTTCAGACTATTAGATTTAGTATTAATACTTGTCAAAAACTCAAATCTTAAGTAAAAAGCCAACAGTGTGAAAACAAATTGTTATGATTTGTCAAATAATACATAAAGAAATTTGACAGTATTCGTCATTTTTAGGAAATTTTCTAAACAATCGCATTTTTCATTTTATCAGGGTTGTCTTTTGCACAAATAAACATAGGAATAACAAAAACAGTTGTGTATTTGTTTGCCAGCATAAATAAAGAAAAAGAAGAACGAACAAATTTGCTTTATTGCAAATTATTCATGTTACGTTTTATTTGGAATGTCATAGTGTAGAAACAAAATGCAATGGGAAAAGTTTCTTTAAGACTTTGACAGTCAGACTGATTTTGATTTGATGTTCCTCTTACAAAATCTAATAAAAATCTCAAAGCTTGTATTAAAATGTGAAAGCGCATTAAATAGATATTTATCACAACAAATCCCAATCTTACCGTAGGTTTTTTGTTCTATTTAAAGATATTTTGATTGCTTTTTGAATATATGATTTGGTGCAGTGCCACAGAAAACTACAAAACGGATCTCCCGATTTCCATCTTCCTACATGGAAGTTGAAAATTGTTTCATAGTTCAGGGGCATGTGTACCAACATAATAAAAAACATTCACAATCGAACTGTACAAAACCCCGAAATTTAAAAATTGGCGTTTTTTCTGAACACACCTCGTATATTATATAGGGGATTCTTCAAAATTTTGTACTGGTAAGCATTCGAAAATCACTACTTGGCAGCACTTCTTTTCATAAATTGTTTCTTTAAGGTGGATTTAGACTATCTGTGTTTTATATCTGACTTGTCAGTTTTGAGACCCACATGTAACTTTGCATGTATATCAAAATTGTCAATTTACAGATGATTTTTAATGTTTGCTTTCACACGTACATGTATAATAGCATCTGACATAACCTCTAAGTGACGCCAACACATACTTGTTAACTCAAAACAGCTGATGTCAGATGAAAATAGAACACGCTCTAATTGAAAATTTTGTCGCCTGACTTTAGTTCTGTAAACTTCAGATGGCAATGTTTCAAAAGGTTCACACGACATGTATAGCTTTTGCAGTGGGAAATTTGACAAGTCAGATGTAAAACACAGATAGTATAAAACCACCTTTATGGAAACAAATGACAGTGCTGTCGCAATTGCTGTAACTATGGCATAATTTTATTTACTGTTGCAATAACTTGCAAATCTTGTAAGGACAAATTTCACCTTTATGTAGATGCTTATTCAGTAAAAGTGAAAAATTTGTAAAACTTCCGATTAGCCGATATAAACAAAATATATATTTACGTAATTTATCATATTTGTTATTTCTTGCTTAGCATAAATCCAAACAATAAATTTAAGAAAATTTCAAAACTGAATTTAAACCTAAAAATGTTGCCAAGATGTTGTCTCTGGCAAGCCTACAGCTGAAGAAAATATGTTAGCAAATTAGCGAACTAAAATTTTTCGACAATGTAATAACCGATGGAAACCAGTAATATGCTTTAAAAATTTGTTTTATGCGCATTAAATATTCAATGAAAACTTAAAAATATGCTCTTTAAAATATACATATTTAATTTGAAATTAAATTAAATATCTTTAGATTAATAATATTTACATGTAAAATAAGATATAAATAAAGGAAGTGACCATAATGATTGAACTGATATGTATTCCTTTAAGTCAGTTGTTTTTCGTTTACAATTCTAACGTTATCGTTCGTTCGATATCGTGGGCAGACCATAAATATAATAGGAAACTGTTAAGTTAAAAATTGTTAAGTTTTAGTTTTCTACTTGAATACTTTTTTTTCTTCATAAAACAGAGGACGTCCTTAATGGATTTGCAAGTTTTTAAATAACCTTTTTCCAAAAAAATTTAATTATTTTGGCTTGAGTTTTAATTTAATTTTTCAATTAAATTATATTTTCATTTAGAGAAAAATGTGAAGCATGTAGACAAAGAAAATTTGACTGCGCGGATGGTTGAACTTACATGTTTCGAGGCCTCCCGGTCTACTCATCAGCGTTCGTTACCTCTTAGACCACTCGAGCAAAGTCAGTAGTTTCCAGTCAAGTAGTTGTATATAATTCACTTTTAATTAATTCATGCTGTCACTCAAGACATAAAGAAAAATAGTGAATATCAAGAACTGTCAAATTAAAAAGCTGAAAATAAAACAACTCTAAGAGTGGATTTTTAATAAAGAGTTTAATCTTAGTTTCAAACTATAATCAATTAATCCGAAAATAAATTTAATTGAGTACTAATTGTGTTTGCCCTATGTTCCTTATAGGAACCAAAGGAATCTTTATATATAATGGTGTTTGCCGTTTTAAGTGGAAGCTTAAACCTCTCAAAATTGTCATACTGAATAATAAAATATGGCATCTCCGATCAGTTGGCTTTACACATAAAAAGAAACAATAGCAAAATTTAAGAAGTAATTATTATGTGCTGTGTAATAAAAGTATAAACGCGTTTACAACAGAAAAATAGTACTTATATCATGTTATTAATATTTTGTCAATAATAAAAAAAAATACAATCGAATCTGTTTGTTGACATATGTACTTATTTAATGTAAGCTTAAACCGCCAACGTTTGCCGCTTAAGTTGGCAAATAAAAGCAATTCATTATCATCTTAAAAACTGAAAGCAAAGATTAAAGATTACTAAATCTCTAATTTCGAAACCCTCTCTAAGAGTGATAGCATGAATTGACTAAAGATAAATTGTATTCAACTACTTGACTGGAAACTACCGACTTTGGTCGAGTGGTCTAAGCGGTAAAGAGTTTTGATAAGTAGACCGGGAGGTCTCAAAACATGCAAGTTCAACCCTCCGCGCAGTCAAATTTTCTTTGTCTACATGCTTCACTTTTTTCACTAAATAAAAATATAATTTAATGGAAAAATTAAATTAAAACCGAACCCAAGTCAAAATACAGTAAAAACTTGATAATCCGGATAATTGATTGCAGCCCCTAATCCGGATTATCAAATTATCCGGACTACCGAATAATAATTTTAAAACATTTTTCTTGTATTACAACTTCTATTAAACCCCATATCCACAATTTTAACTTTATCTGAAAGAGATAAAGTTTTGTGTGATCTCTTTACTAAAGGCATCTTGTACAAATGCTGAACTTCAAAAGACAAATCAGGAAAAGAAATAATAAAAACCAAAAAAAATTTTTACATATTATTTTCTATGTTTTAGAAAAATACATGGAATTCCGTAGCAAAATAGTTTGTTTTTGCATCAAAAAAGGATACAAAATCATGTTTTCGTAGTAACAATTAATAGAAATTAACATACATAAAAGTTTGTATGCAATACGGATTATAAAGTTGTAATCCATCCGGATTATAGAGTACACATTGTAATGAAAAATGATGTCCGAATTACCAAAAAATCCAGACTAGCAAGGTCCGGACTATCAAGCTTTTACTGTAATTGAATTTCTTTGGACTTAACCCATACAGTTCGCCCAAAATTCATACCTTAATTGTTAATAATATTTTTCTTTCTGAAGGAATAGAAAGATATATGGGCATGGCACACACTCCGATCGGAATGGTTTTAATTCCGTACTTTCATTCCGATGGTTTTTGTTTTGCAGTCTTCTCATGCCGTTTATTTTGTATTTGGATTTTGTAATGATAAAGTTGTTATACATTGAGGCGTTTGTTTACTCTTGTTTTTACAAGCAAATCTCACATTAAACTTTTTATTGGAAATGTGCAAATGTCGTGAATTTTTCGTGTCAGGCGTGGTTCACGTGGGCGTGATTTAAAAATTGTTGCTATAAATAATAATTTACAACAACAATGTTCTGGTAATTCCGAACATTTTCATTCCTCATGGAATACAGAACATACTCGATAATGGCTGACTTCCAAAACGTATCAATACAAAGTTTGTATACAGTTCTGCTGCGGTATTTGGATCGGGTACAGATGTAAAGTAGCTCAACATTGCATCAACTTTGAAAGCGATGCACTGATTGATTGCTTTTTTGCCACGTTTCTAATGCTTGTCGATGACGTGTTGAAAAGCCATGCATTGTCAATGTTTTGTACTACGACGTTATGAATCATTATACCTTGCTCGAATACAAAGCAATTGATGTTTTGGAAGTCAGCCTATGTTATATTAGAATCCATTGAATGAGAAATTATAAGATATACCCTCCCATATTTCTATTAATTAAATTGGTAAGGTTAAAAATAAAAAATAAACCCAAAATGTATCATCAAAACAGGAATTACTCATGTATATTATTTTATTGGGGCAAAAACTCATTTTCATGCGAACACTAAAAAATTCATAAAACTTTAAACGTTCGATTTTGAGTTTTCTGGAATATAAAAAATATGTATCGTGAAAGCTTAAGCTTTTTTCGTGCGTGAGCGTGTGTGATAAAATAAATATTAATCGTGAGCGTGCGTATCCTGAGAGCCTTAAAATTTGCTGTGCGTGAGCGTGCGTGGAAAAAATTTGTTTTCCGTGATCGTTAGCGAAAACTCACTCACGCGCACTTCTCTACTTTTTATTAACATGAAAGCTTATTGCCAAATATTTATTTGACGCTCCTAAAAGTATGCACTTTTTTATTTACAGCAAATGAAGTTAGAAGAAAAGTCTGCCGATTCTTTCTTGAAACTTAAAAGTGGTTTGACTAAGAAGAAAAAATGGCGTTTTTTGTTTTCGGAAGAAGCAACTTACGGAATTGAAACCACTTTCGAACGGAATGGTATTCTGTGACATAGCTGATAAAATCAAATATGACTTAATACTCTTTTTTGATATGTCGGGCTCGACCGACTAAAAATCCGGAACCGCCTTTGCATTACTTCGGGGTGGTTTCCTATAGTCACATACAGACATAAATGCCATCTTCTTCGTAGCCTTCGATTTCTCTTTGCTTTTCAGATCAGCGGATGCAATTGAAAAAAGGGTGTTCCGCGTCATCCATGGACAAGGAAAATGGCCTGTTGCACTCCCATATTTTTGTTTGCGCTCCTCTTTACCTTTGCCTTATCTCCGCAGATCTCGCCTGTTCGGTAGTGATCCTCCTATGTTTGCCATTAAGCAACTCAATTGCGCAGTAATTTTACCAGCCTTATTCGCAGCGTAACGTAACTGGTCCGAATATGTCAATTTTAAGACAAGTTTTATACCCAAATAGCTCACAGCTGTCCTGCTGACTATTATTTCCTTGTCGACCATTATATGGCTCTATTCGCCACATCAAATACACAAACCCTTTCCTGTCCAGACTATTCAATTTGAAATTAAATGATAAAGATTTACGGTTGTAAGCAAAAAATAATTTTGTTCATCTTTAGATATCAAACTAGTTACCAAACTATTTAAGACTAACAAATCTTTGTTAAGAAATCGTATACAAAATACTACTTTAATTATATTATGGTTTAATAATAAAAAAAAACATTTTTAACACTACCGTGTTCACCATCATGTACTACAATGTATCTGTGGCAGCAATCCAACAGTTCCTCCAGGATGTCTATGTAGAAGAAAACATCATCAACTGGATTATCACCATGTTTAAGGCAAGAAACCTCACTGCAAAACTAGGCAATAGCGAAAAGTAAAAATGGGCATGCAGGGGAACACCACAGAGTGGGGTGATCTCACCTCTGCTTTGGATTCTCGTTGTTAACGCAATTCTTCTCAGATTAGACGCTGCAATAGTCAAGGTTGTGGCTTATGAGAACGATGTGGTAATAATGGTATCAGGGATGTTCACGGACGTGATAAACGATATCATATCCAACGCCTTGGGTACACTCAGAAAATGGGCTACAGACTGTGGTCTAGGAGTGAACCCAAGCAAAACGGAACTGGTACTATTTACTACAAAGACCAAAGTTCAGAGCTTTAGACTCCCTCGGCTGCAGAATCAGGTACTGTCCCTATCGGACAATGCAAAATATCTAGGATTTGTTATCCTGGACCCTAAAGTATCGTAAAAATTAAATGTGCAACACAGGGTCAAATAGGCAACAGTTACCTATTACTCCTGTCGGAGGATTTTTGGTTCCAAATAGGGCCTAAGCCCCAACATACTTAAATGGATGTACACAGCAATTGTACGCACCATATTGAATTACGGATCGGTAGTATCGTGGTCCGCCACAAGTAAGAAATATGTGGTAGACCAACTATACAGGATACAGAGATCTGCTTGCATCGGGATTACTGGATATTTACGTACTAGTCCTTCAGAGGCTCTGAATACTATACTAAACTTAATTCCGATCGACCTTCATATATTGGCTACATTCTCGAGCAGTGCGGCAAGACTAGCGGCATCTGGGAGATGGAGATCAAGGACCTATGTCCATGGCAGAATCCTAGATCAGTTACCACCAACACTGAGGCAGCCCTCCGATTACATGGTACCTCATCTAGACTTTGACAGCACGTTCAGAGTCCTTATTTCATCCAGACGGGAGTGGAAGGTAGGTAACATAGAGAGACTTCAACATTAGGGCTCGTCGCAGTAGCGACGGGGCAATGGGCAATCGGCAGACATGCTAGCAGGTTAGGCCATTCCTACAATGCGTTCTGCCGTAGTTGCCGGGATCAAGCTAAAGAAGAAACAGTCTTCTGCTTTCTTTGCGAGTGCCCGGCCTTGCACCTCTCGAAATAGAATTTCTTGGGCAATAGCATACTAGACGAACTTTCAGAGCTATTAGAGACCAGTCTGAGTGATCTGATCAGCTAGCTCATGCGACCGGTTGGATCTAATATCTACTACCGAATCCGAGATCTGGGTTCGGACCTACATAGGTTGACACTGACGAGTGGAGTTGTCTGTCAAAACATAATCTTATTGATTCTGCTGGAATGATCAGGCAGCCACGTAAACCAACCAACCAGCCAACAAACCGTAATCATTAAACACTTTATAGATTATGATCAATGACTTGTAAAGCTGTTTTAAGTTTTTTTTTGCGAACGGGCGTTATAGTTTATATGGAATAAAACACGTTATTTTCTAACAAATTGTTTCTAAATTAATTTTATTTAATTTAAATTATTAAGTACAGCGATCAATACTTAATTTTTATTAACAGACAAATGTTCTACAGCAAGGAATCTCGAGGAAACACCTTTTGTTTTCTTCTATGTACTACCTTGGTTTTCGATCGTGCTGCCGGATTCATTATTTTCAAGAGTAGACAGTCCTGGCGGAGCTGCCACAGATTTATGAAAATATAAACTATTTTCTGCGATGTTTTTCTTATCGGTGTGATTAAATGCAATTTTCATGAAAAACTACAGTATTGAAATGTGTATTAGCAAACAATTATTTAAATATTAATTTACTCTTAAAATTAAAAACAAAAAACAATTTTTAAATATATTTCAGGAAATATCAACAATTCAGTGACATCCGTAGCCAACAATGGTGCTGGTGGGCTGGCGTCATCCGACACCAATCAGCAATTAAAACAGCAGAATCAGCAACAGACATCTGAACAGCTGCAACAGCAACAAGAACAACAAATTGTCGCTGATGCAAACAACAATAACAATCTTAATAAAATAGCCGAATCTGATGTTTTAATACCGACATCAAATCTACAAAAATTTATAGAAAGTGCTGATAAGATATTAAAAAATATCACTGTTCAACAGCAGCAACAGCCGTCGTCGGTGGCACACGCAGACAATATTAATAAATGTAAGTACATACATACATTAATAAATACGTACATGCTTATGTACATACCGAGGGCTTATATTCAAATAGTACTATCTGCAAAAGCCCAATTTTACAGGAGAGAGAAAAAACAGTTTTTTTTCGTTTACTCTAAGCAGCGATGCCATTTTTAGCCTTTTTTACGATATGACAAAAACAATATGACATACTGTGTTGTTATATCGTAAGTTTTTTTAAGATATGACAACACTAAGATAGCTTTACACGGTGTTGTCATATCGCAGTGTTGTCATATCGTAAAAAACGTATGATATGACAACACAGTATGTCATATTGTTTCTTGTCATATCATAAAAAAAGGCTGAAAATTGCATCGCTGACTCTAAGAGTAATAACCAGCGATGCGATATGATAAAAAACGATATGACATACTGTGTTGCTATATCGTAAGTTTTTTTTTTGAGATATGACAACACTAAGATAGCCGTACACGGTGTAAAAAACTTACGATATGACAACACAGTATGTCATATCGTTTTTTGTCATATCGTAAAAAAGGCTAAAAATGGCATCGCTGGTAATAACTAAACTTTATTTTACAATGTTATATTAATTTTTTTCCAATTCCTGATATTTGCGATTGTATATTTTTGATAGCACTTCTTACAAATTGAATTTTCATCGAATCGAACATTGAAATAAGCAGGTAGCACTATTTGAACAGGATAAAAAACTTTATAACTACCACAGAGTTACTCCTAGAGGGATGTAAGAAATGTAAGACCGGTCCCTAATACTTTTTTTTTCCCAACATTTTATCTACCCCCTATCACCATTCCTTAAGTGGGCTCCTTTAGGGGTTATATGTATGAACGACGTTCATTAGTTTTTTTCCAGCATTTCCTCAATATATACTTGCCTTCTATCTCCAACCCTTAGGGGTGCTCCCATACAAATAATGTGGTTTATTGAAATTATCCAATTTGGCCCCATCAGCGCTTAGCATGCTCCTAGACTCCCATTATTTTTCTAGCGTCAACAATTTTTTTGACACAGCTATACCGTATCTAAATACCTTAAGGGTGCTACCATACAAAATTTACAATACAGAATAGAAATAGATAGAAGAAAAAGTCCCATAACTGCCTAGGAGTTCCCCCTGCGGGTGTTAAATGTATGACTGACCTCCATTGGCTTTTTTGTTCAGAACATTTTCTCAAAACATACTTGCCACTTATCACCATCCCTTAGCGGACTCTCATAGAAAAAAATTACGTTTTGTATGGGAGCCCCCTTAAAGAATGGAAATATAGGTTAGGTACGGTACGCTACATTTACACATGAAAGTACTTTCATGAAATTTTTGTATGCGTATTATAAATAAAAATTGCAATGAAATAGACAACTTTCTTGAAAATTTCTCGTTCGTTTACACAGGAAAGTGAAAGTTCATTTTAAAACTATCGCCGAAGCGAAAAGTTGCAAATATGTCTATACTTATGGAATTAGAACTACAGTTACCAAGAATATCGCACACGCAATTTTATGGGGCAATAGTCGGAAATAATTATTACTGCAAATTTTTTAATGAGATTATTCGGGTATGTTCTGTATTTCATGTAGAATTAAAATGTGCGGAATTATCAAAACATTATTGCTATAAATATTAATTTGCAACAACAATGCTTTGATAATTCCGCACATTTTAATTCTACAAGAAATACAGAACATATCCGATTATTATAAAGCACATCAATTGTCTTCTTTGTGTGTATATAAAGAAAAATATTATAACTCTTTTCATACATGTACAAAATAAGTTAAATTTATTCATTTTATTTTCTCACAATCCTTCAAATTTGTATAAATCTTTGTAGTGGGCGTGGGCAACACTGTCTACCCCTTTGTCATTTACTCAGTGTTTACACTAGACAATGCTGTCTTGACAATAATAATTTTTCAATAACAGTACGTTTACAACTGACAATGCTGTCTTGACAATAAATAATACGTATTAGTTGTCAAAAAAGCTGATAATTGTGTTCGTGACATAGGCGTCCAGACAATAATTATGACAATCAATTTTAAATTCCAGAAATTGCATGTTTTGCGCGAGCTTTGCAAGTTAAAACTTAAAAAAAGTATAGAAAATATCAAAATTATAAATATTATAATCTTTTCTTTTTGAATATTTCTTTTTTATTCACAAGAACTCAAATTATTGTCGGCATACATCAAATAATTGTACGATTTACTGCCTTCAAAATATTCAAGACAGTAGTGGAGACAATTGAAAAAGTGTGAATGTATTAGTGAAAAACTGTAATTGTCAAGACAGCATTGTCTAGTGTAAACGCTGAGCAATACATACACACTTTTTGAATTGTCTTCACTACTGCCTTGAATATTTTGAAGACAGTAAATCGGTCAATCATTTGACGTATGCCGACAATAATTTGAATTTTTTTGAATAAAAAGAAATATTCAAAAAGAAAAGCTTATAGTATTTATAATTTTGATATTTTCTTCATTTTTTTTTTTTGAAGTTTTAACTTACAAAGCTCGCGCAAAACACGGAATTTCTGGAATTTAAAATCAATTGTCATAATTATTGTCTGGACGCTTGCGTCACGAACACAATTAACAGCGTTTTTGACAACTAATACTTATTTGATTTAGTATTCAATAGAACACTGAAGATGGCACATAGCCGAAACCGGTCTGTTCACAAACCAAATTTGACGTGGGATGACGGAAAATCGTTCCAAATTCAAAAAAATCCCGTCGGAAGAAAAACACAACACTCAACTAATACCTATTATTTATTGTCAAGACAGCATTGTCACTTGTAAACGTACTGTTAACTTTCAGAAAGTATCAAAAAATTGTTTTCTTAAAAAAATCGTTGAAAGCTGAGTGGAAAGTAAAATAAGTTTGAGTGTGTTAGTGAAAAAGAGAGTGTATTGCGACTTTCTTGCATTTAATTTCATGTGTAAATGCTAAGTTAGAAAAAATTTTGGGAAAGAAAAATTAAGTGGTGTCAGGCATACATTTAACCCTTACAGTATACTCCTCCTAGGCGCTGCAGTGGCAAAATTTAGTGCAGATAGCTCCTTTTTTTACTGACGAAACAACGTGGTTGTTAGATAGAACAATAAAAAAAACTGATGAACAAAAACTTTTAAGAAATATTTTTTTCTAATTAAAATGACAGATGACAATTCAGTCAGAGAACACGTTGCTATAATAAACAAATTTTCGAGAAAATTGTAGATAGCACTATTTGAATACAAGCCCTCGATATACAGATTATTATGTTTACATAGTATTTATTTTTTATGATGAACATTCCGACATAGTACGAGGGTTGCTATTTATGTTGTGCGCCTTAACAACTCTGATATATCTACTTTGTTAGATATTTCCACTTTGTTTTACTCTTGCTAATTTTTATCTTTAATAATATGTGCAGTCTTGCGAAGAACTAATAATGAAAAAATGTTAGATCCTAAAAAACGAGTATAATAAAATAAAGTAACAAAAAAAACCCTTTTAATTTATTTAAATATTTATTTTAAAACAATTGTTTAAGTTAAAGCAAAGCTTTTCCGATACAAAGCTCCGTCTATCAAATAACGATCTCTTTATATCGAAAAATAGTAGAGTTTCGGAACTCCCGATGTTTTCCTATTCCTGCATTTCGATGTTTTCCTATACCCTGCATATCATTATTAACCTTGCCCCGTTTCTTTAACTTGTGAGAAGTTCTCACATCGAGAAAAAATTAATAATTATATTTGTCATGCGATCTTTTGTAGGACGATTCATAGAATATTATTTGAATTATTTTATGAATCACCCTCATTCTGTTTTTCACAGAATGATAATAAAATTTCCGACGCGAGAAATTTTCACATTAGTTACAGAAACTAGGCACTGTGCCTATGTTCTGTACGTTGTGAGAAGTTTTCTCATCGAGAAAATTTTAATTATATTATTCATTCCGTTTTTTGCAGGGTGATTTATAAAATAATCAAACTGGTTATCAGCGTTGCCAGTGAATTTTTTTTTTCCTACCAAATTTTCCTCAAAAAAAAACTACCAAAATCGTTTAAAACCTACCAATTTCTTGAATTTTTTTTTACGCTTTTTAAACTAAAGTTTTTTTGTAACTAAAACTTCTAAATTTTTACGCTTGGCAGTGAAATTTTTCAAAAGAATGTGGTTACATTCGTAAATGAAATAATTGGGTAATAATCAAAGTTCCGCGTTCGAAAACCAGCATTTTGCAATACTTTTCTTCGTCAAAAGTTTATTTACGTAAACAATTGCCAGTGCTGCCGCAGATCGCTGCAACTACTGCAACATTTTTATAACTGTTGCAATAGTTTGCAGACCGGTTACACAAATTTACTGCATTTACGAATTCACCCGGTATTTTTGAAATAATGAGATTATTATTTTTTTTTAAGAACGAACACAACCCGCGAAGCGATTTAGCTTGATTGCCGAAAACAGCCAGTGTATATGGCGGGAATCGAACCCACGACCTTTGGACTGATAGGATAGCATCGCTGCCATTCAGCCGCAGCGGCAATTATTTTATATGTAGACCAGTGATGTTATATACTTTTTTGAAAAATCTTTACGCATCCCAAAAAATCCTTATTTTTCCCTACACCTTCAAAAAAAATTTCCCTACATAAATCCCTACAACTTTTAAATAATAATAATAATAATAATAATAATAATAATAATAATAATAATAATAATAATAATAATAATATATCAATGCAAATTAAAACCCCGTGTTTAATGTATGTAAAATTTATTTGTTATAGTTGTTGTACATAATTTTTCTTGGAAAGATCAGGTCCCTTTTCATCAGGATCATCACATATAAAGATATATTGCCTTAATTCATAAAAAACATTTCTGACTTGTAACAGATTAATAAAACAAAGTTTCATACAAAAATTTGTTTTATAAGCCTGTTATTAATCAAAAAGTTTTTATGAATTAGGTTGTTACACTTTTATATAAACTACACCCTTTTACAAATTTTATTTTTGGAATGTTTAAAATATTCTGGTTAATCCTTTATGAAATTTATTTGACATATTGACATAATTTTATTTTAAATGAAATTTATTTGCTGGTGCTTAAGCATTGTCTATATGCAGCATTTCATTGGTGCTTTACCAAATCGTCAGTAGACTTCAAACACAATTTTGAACAGTTACAAATTCTTTATCTTATGTACAGACTTTCAAAAACCATTTGAGAATTCACAAATATGTAAATGATTTTCAAAAATAAGCAAAGTAGGCTTTGAAAATTATACAAAACCCAGCAAATAATTTTTTATTCGATATGAATCTATTTTATTTTTCTACAAAATAACCCAGCAAAAATTATTTGCTGGGTTTTGTATAATTTTCAAAGCCTACTTTGCTTATTTTTGAAAAATATTTGTGAATTCTCAAATGGTTTTTGAAAGTCTGTACACAAGATAAAGGGTGTGTAACTGTTCAAAATTGTGTTTGAAGTCTACTGACGATTTGGTAAAGCACCAATGAAATGCTGCATATAGGCAATGCTTAAGCACCAGCAAATAAATTTCATTTATTCTTATTAATCTTTTAGGGTAATTAGGATTTGCTAACATTAATTTTTTATTTCGGCCTGTGACCAGATAACGGTACATTTGTGTTTTTCGATGTATACTTCTCTTTAAAGCGCCATCCAGAGTCATGTGCTTGATCGATTAAAAGGAGTCATAAATCTACTACATTGCCCGTCGGATACTGGTTAATTGACCTTGATCGGAAAAACAATTACTGAGTTATAGTGAATCAAATTTAAACTTTTATAAAATTTTTAACTTTTTCGCCAATTGTTGTCATTTCGGAAGCTGTTTTGTGCCACAAATGATACCGAAATCGGACCAAATCTAAAAATGCTATAGTAAAAAAAAAACGAAAAACTAACAATTTGAAAAATCCCTACGGTTATTTTTTTTTAGACGAAAATACCTACGAACAGGGACTTTTCGCTACGTGTAACATCACTGAGGTAGACCCTTACGAGGGTAAAATTTTATCTTCAATATTTTAATTTTTTCTAGAAAAGAAAACGCAAATTAACTAAAGTGAATTTAATAAAAATTTTATAAGATCGAAAAAAAAATTGTATTTAATTCATGTGAATTGTTACTGGCTGTATTGAAAACGTGTTTTAAATATGGATCAATATATTCTCAAACCTACCAAAAATAGATTTAGCCTACCATCCTACCAAACAAGAAATTTCTTACCAAATTTGGTAGGAAACTACCAACAACGTCAACGCTGCTGGTTACATTAAAATAAACAAAGAAAATTGAAAATTTTTCTTACTCACCCTGTGCTCCACAGGATGATAACAATTTAAGCAGTTTTTAGACTATTATATAAGCTGTTCGACTTCTGCACAAAATGCTACCCTGACATAATGTGTTGTTATTGCTTTTTTGAAACTTTCCATAAACTCATTAGATCAGGGTTGCATTTTCTACAGAAGTCGAACGGGTTGTGAGATAGTGTAAAACAGCTATTACTGGCACTGACAAGTTCAAATATTAGTTACAGAACATGGGTACCGATCGGTTAATAATGAGATGCAGGGTTTGCAAGTGTAACATGTTTTACCGCGAAATTTTTCGTGATTTCTTAAACAATGAGGCAATGGTAGGGCTACCTAAGAAAATTGCAAGTAATTTTATTAGTAAGCTGAGGAGACGACAGGGTGCAGGAAAACCCCTTTATACTGGTGGAATGAGAATATTGCTAAACTCAGAAGGGAGTGCACAAGGTCTAGGCTCTGAGATCAAATACGAAGGGCATATATGTATGTAGGGGGATCTCAGAATCTCGTGTGCTTCGAAATTTTTTGAGCGGCTCTTAGACCTAGTGCATTCCCTTTAGAAGGGCATGATTTTTTGGTATATGTGACGACCTAGACAATAATCCTTTTGTATTAGCTTGTACGATCGTCATGAAGAGGCTGAAGTCATTCAATATAGTAACGGCAGCAGTCTTATTACGGTGGTCGTAGTCGTGACTAAATCGATAAAATGTGGCATCACTTGCTATATGTTTTACATTGAAGTCGTTTACTTTTAACTACGAGTACGACAACCGTAATGAGGGTCATTGTCTCGCACATCTTTCCGCCACAAAAGAGAAAAATTTGGAATAGGACGTTCCGGGACGCTAGTGGACATTAATAGTAATTTAAACGATTTGATTTTTTGTGGTTTAACTATATCACACAAGCAACAATGATGTTTGAAGATGTTACAATTAGATGACGTAATCAAACGAACACTACATTCTGATATTTGCGCATCTTCGATACTTTGAAAGAAGCACATAGTGTGTTCAAGATTAACCGGTCATACAATCGACACTCGTGTTGAGGATAAGACGAAGTCAACCAGCATATCTATACCCATGGAACAGAATGCCTTATGGCGAGCATCACCTCTTTAATCCTCTCACAGGGAGCTCATATGTGGGCCTACCGGTTCCCGTGGTACCGATATATATATATATATATATATATATATATATATATATATATATATATATACCTTCTTTGGGAAAGGGATAGTGTAGAGAGAACAGGTGGTGAAGTGGGAGGTAGATAGAAAGCTTAATTCATTTACAACCCTGCTATTGTTTTTTGTAGAGCAGTGTTGCAAGCCCCTCTGGTTTCAAGTAGAGGCATTGAGTTGTTTAAGCTGTCCAACAACAACCAACAGTCCAACAACAACCAACAGAATAACACTCCAATGCACATGAAAAAAATGCATGATGTTGTTGGCTTGTCTGAAATTAGTCTTGAACTCAAGACCTCAGGGTTTGTAGTCAAACGCACTAACTACTCAGCCAACAGCACCCTCTAAACTTTCTATCGGCTTTGGTTTTCGGTGAGACCTTAGGTGCCTGTTCACCTGCTACCAGGCTCACGCATATGTACTTACATGTACGCCCGTTGCTCCGTCATTTCAGAGATTGGGTAGTAACACATACATTTTATGGGTAATTGAATAAAGGCAATCTCTGGTAAAACCAATGACCCTTTTCCCCAGGAAGCACAGCACCAAGGTGTGATTAGTCACCAAGATGCAGAACCGCGCGCCCCGGGAGATGACAGTATTATCTGAAAAAAAAGAACTAGCAAGTGGGACATCGCGAACAAAACTCATGCCTTTTGGAAACGCGTTTCGAAGCAGGAAACGATTACAGTCTTTCTTTGGACGAAGCAGCAGTTTTTGCTAGAAGGTTACTCAAAATCGATGACAACTCTCCTTACACATATAGATACTGTGAATTCAACAAAAATGAGAGGACACCATTTTTGCATTTCAACACACTTGAGAGACTATCATTTTTCCACTAGAAAATGGACTAAATCGTAACTTTTTTTCCACGCAGAAACACTTTTTAGTTTTATTTAATTTTTTTATTTGTTTTGATATAAATTTTATATATCTTCTTGCTGTAATTTTAAAATATTTTTTATTTTTGTTGACATTTGTGTGTTGAAATTTATCAAAGTTTTCAACCCTATTTTTCATTGAATAGTATTGTTTTTTGTTCCTATTTGGGATACAAATTTTTGGTACCAAATAAAAAAATTTTTAGCAAATCAATATTTTTTGAGCTCGAATGTATTAAAAAGCATTCTAAATTCATATTTTCATTAATTAATACAACAATAACTGCATAAACTTCTAAAAATTCATGTATAAAAATTATAAATAGTTTAGAATACTTTTTGTTACAACCAAGTGCGGCTTTAGTGCTGTGGGAAAAATTTTATTTTAAACCAATATTAATACAAAATTTTCTACTAATACATCCTTAGACTTAGGTTTTTGACAGCTCACTTAGGTTTTTGAAGTTTCTGTTTGGCCTCTATGTACCCTATGTTCAATACTTTTTTGCAATAGCTGAATAAACAACATGGTCGCATTTTCGATTCTCGACACTCCTGACGGAAATTCCCGCGAATTGGGAAGTAAAAAATTTCTTTATTTTCCGGCGATTTTTTTTTCGGCAATAAAACCCTAATCGAAAACGGATGATGATAACTGAATAAATTTTCAAAGTCTTATATTTCTGTCGTAAAGCAGCTCTGGGCGAGTCAACATCAAGCGTCGTTGGCAATTACTTCGTAAATGCAACCAGGCCACTGTACGTTTATTGGCTTTCGAGAGTTTTGCGTCTCACTTCCGCATGTGATTAGCGGTTGGCGTCAGTTAACGGTCCCTAGTTACTGTTTCGTATCGTGTGGTTCAAGGTGAATTAATTTTATCAGGTGGTGTTGATTCTAAAACAACTACAACATTACAATAACATTCGACATCTCAGCCCCTTTGTCAACGTATACAAATTTTGACATACGAGCATCTAATTTGCGGAACAAAAGTAGAACAGCTGTGTTTATAATATCACCTGTATAAATCCACCTTGGTTTGGTTGTTAGCCGCATGCAAAAACATTGAAATAAATACATATTGATGGTTGGAGAACCAAACAAAAACTCAACTGTAACTGGGGGTCTACATTAGCCATGAAGTTGGTATGAACATCATGTCGGACATCGCATATGGCTAATGTAGACCGCTCATGTCCATGTTTCGTCCATGCTCTGCCATCGATGCCCGAACATATGGCTGAGCATCAATGTTCGCCATGAGATTCGCTGTCAACAACCATTTTTAATAGAAAGAAAAGAGACAGAAAGAAATTGTTAAATATTCCATTTCTATTGCACTACCACCAAATACATTAATAAGGCAGAACATGGACATCGCACGTATTCACCACAACAAAGAAGTTGATGAATTTTTGGCAGTTGCTCTGCCGGCGTCATGTTCATGTTTTGTTCAAGTCGATGGCTGGTGAAGACGTAGGGTAAGGAAACAGGGAGTGGATTTTGGGAGTTCCGGCTGCGTGTACGACAGTATACGTCGTTTGGAATCATCTAGGAAAAGACTCGTTTCAGAAATTGTTGGCGGTGTTATAAGCTAAGGTTCAGCCAAGTAATCCTCCCATCTCTTGTATAGCAGGGGGCCACGAAGCAATTTAAATCATCAAAAAGTCTTATATTTGACGCTATAAGATAAATAGATAAGAAAAATAGATGTGAGCGTGGCAACATTTCGTCTACCTTCCATTGTACTCTAAAATTGATATGGAAAAATTTTGTATTAGCATATTTAATGCTAATTCGAAAAATTTTTAATTTTCTGGAATCCAAGAATACATATACCGAGGTATTTATCCTCTTTCGAGAGTTTCTGAGTAATACTATCCACACGTGGTGGTGTGAATTTCGGAATTTTTTATGATTTTGTAAAAATCACTAATTCGGTCTTTTTAGAATTTACTCCCAGACCGTTTTCTTTGGCCTACCCAAGTAGTTTTGTAAGCGTCGATTCCATGAGTTCACTAATCGTTGGCAGAAATTTACCTTTGTTAAGAAGAATGACATCATCTGCTACTGCGTAACACTTTTTGGATAGTGCGCGACCTCCTTTAAAGAGATATTCGCAGCCAACTCTGAGGAGATTTCGCTTTAACGCATTCGTTAGCACTTCCCTTTAATGTAAAAGAGGCCCCTATAGAAGTAGAAGGGCAGTAAGGGGCTATTAAAATATTACGTAACACTACAGGGGGGATGCGATAATTCATACGGAAAATTTTGTAAAAATCGTTAGGAGAGGGTATAAAAACTCCGAAAATAGCGTTACGTAATATATGAATATTCTCTAATCTACATTCTCTAACCCGGCGATAGTGATCGTTGTCGATTTGACAAGAAAAGCGTTTCATCTGGTGCTTTACCGTATTTTTTATGTCTGTGTTTTGTACAACCTTCGAGTAGCTTAATGATAGCTACTTACAAAAGCGGTGCACTTGAATCAGTTTTGTTTTAAACGCAGTCGTGCTAACGTCGCTGTCAATGGAACAGTTTGAAAATCATAGTGTGTTTATCTTAGTGGAAATAAATAAGTAAAGTATTGTGTGTTCTTATTGTTACCTCACATTTATAAACTGACATTTATAAACCGATTTGGAAATTTTTGTTTCTATATGATTGATACCGCGTGCACTATTCAATTGATTACATTTTTATTCGATATCCGGCTCAAAAATGTGAGTGTTCTGAGGTAACATTAAGAAGAATACACAACATGACAGCTTTTCAATGTTTAAACGAAAATTTAATAAAAGTTATCTAATTTTCCTAGCTAATGATGGTATTTTAATTATCTTTTAAGCTTCCGATAAAGCGGAATTACCACAAACCAAAAATGTATTGGAAGAGAGCGAAAACGATGAAGCTTTACCACCTTCCGTTATAATGACAATTAAAGGAGCTGGTGGTGAGTCTACGAATGGAAAAAATAATAAAGAAGAATCCAAAAAATCATCGGCATCAGGCGCAGCATCACCCAATGTCCCAAAAGTTACGCCCACTGCAAAGAAAGTACCCAAGATGTCAAGCGATCCTACACAGGGCATACCAACAAAACAAATTTATGAATCGGGACACATGAATGAAGAAATCGACATAAATCAAATATGTCCCAATAAAGGTGACAAACTAAAACTACTTATACTCATAACATCAGCTCAGACTCATACTGAGGCAAGACTGGCTATAAGACAAACATGGGGTCATTTTGGCACACGAAGAGATGTTTCCACTGCTTTTATTTTAGGACGCACTACAAATGCCACCATCAGTACGGCATTGACACAAGAAAATATGATTTATGGTGATTTAATAAGAGGCCATTTTATTGATTCCTACAACAATTTGACATTAAAAACGTTATCCTCTCTGGAATGGGTCGATAAAAATTGTCCCAAAGCCAAGTACATTTTGAAAACAGACGACGATATGTTCATTAATGTACAAAAACTCTTACAATTTCTTGATGCTCATGCAAAAGACAAACGAGTCATTTATGGTAGACTAGCTAAAAAATGGAAACCCATACGCAATAAGAAATCAAAATATTACATATCGACGGGACAGTTTGGTGCTGCCGTCTTTCCACCCTTTACCACGGGTCCAGCGTATGTCATGACTACTGATATTGTACACGATTTATATGAAAGTTCTCTAGATCAACTCTACTTAAAACTAGAGGATGTCTTTACAACGGGCATTGTGGCTCAAAAACTGAACATTAAACGAGTGCATGATAATATGTTCTTAAATCGGCGTATTGCTTTCAATCCCTGCAACATTCGGAAAGCAATTTCAGTCCATATGATAAAACCAAATGAACAATTTGATTTGTGGAAAAAACTACTGGATCAGACAACAAAATGTAAATAGTATTTTACTTTTAGAATATTTTAAGTAAAAGACAAAATCATACTCAATTTATTTATACATAGATACGATTATTAATTACACAAACATACCGTCTGTTTCTGTACATGTACGAAGTTACCGAAACTTAACCGAAAGTTTTTTTTTTCAATACAAAAATTATATTCCAAAAAAACTTTTGTAGTAACTTCGTGCGGGTACGGGAAAAGACTGATGCATACTTACTTACTATACAAATTTATCAGAGAATTAAAATCAGTTAAGAATACAAAAGTGAAACTTTAGTTAATTTTGAAACTCATAATTGTGTATATTTTTTAAGCCATTTAATGTATAATTAATTAATTAATTAGTGCAGTAAAAAGAATTAGTTTTAAAACTAAACTAAACTTTTAAGAAATAAAACTCAACTATAAACTTTAAATGTACTCGTAATTGAAACTAATATTATTTTATTTAGTTAGTAAAACGTTTGAAAAGAAATAGTGAAAACTAAAGAATTTTCATGATACACACACAGGTACATAATGTATTTTTTATATTACTATGTATTTAATTTTTAGTTTTATTGTTGCAAAAATCAATAAGAAAAATAAAAGATTAAAATATATGTATATACATGATATTAATGTTTGGATATATAAAAGATAACTCGTACATACTTCTGTGAAAGATTATTTTTAATTATACACCATTATCGCGAATAACTCACTATTCCCATGAACAAATTCCCAAATTTTCTGCTTTACTATCGTGAATGTCTCGCTTAACCATTGTCGTAGATAGGTCTTTTTATGAGGGCAATTAAACCAACCCCCCCCCCCCATTTACTGAAATATTTAAAAAATTTGTAACATAGCAGCAAACAATTTTTTCCGATTTTGGTCCGAAGTCGGTCAGAAAGTCTGCACAAGATGCCGAATTCGTGTCCGATGTCGGTCAGAAAACTTACCGAAAATCATATGAGTGGTTGACAAGAAAGCGGATCTCTTTTTCAACAAGAACGTTGTTTTCTAAAACAAAATGAAACAAAAAATTTTGATGAAGATGATTCAAATTTTTGTTGTATTACGAAGAGAAAAGTTCGGCAATTATGAATGAAAAATGAAATTTGACAAATATCCACCACGACCACGCTGACAGATGTCGATTCTGTGAAAATTCTAAAAATCATGTCGAAATGTTAAGACAATTCTGTACGAATTGCGACAAATTGTCTAGGGAAATTCTGAAGGAATTTTCGAGATGTCTGAACAATATAGGAAAAATATCTGACAAAACTTCAGAAATTTTTCCGATTTATCTTATACTTTTTACATCCTCTCATATTAATGTCGGAGAAAAGTCGGAGCTAAAATTAGAAATTTATCAGATATGTGGTTTGAAATTTTCCACGCATTGTTCTTCTGCTTATGGCAGATCAGCAGAAAACATTTACCCATATTTTATAAGTTTAAAAACTCAAATAAGGGGTTTTTCAACAAGAACGTTGTTTTCTAAAACAAAATGAAACAAAAAATTTAGATGAAGATGATTCAAATTTTTATTGTATTACGAAGAGAAAAGTTCGGCAATTATGAATGAAAAATGAAATTGGTAAATATCCACCACGACCACGCTGACAGATGTCGATTCTTTCATCAAAGTTTTTAGTCACTTTTTGGCAAAATGGCGTTCGTATATCGTTAATCACATCACGGATTTTGAGTTCTAAGGCTGCAATCGATTCGTCCCTAACATAGCCCAACAAAAAATAATCCAGTAGTGTTAAATCACATGCGATCGGGAAATTTGGTTTGTAATAACTTGATCGTTTCATTGGCTGTGTGACATGTGGCACCGTCCTGTTGAAAGCACATGTCAGTGATATCCACGTCATCAATAGTAGGCCAAAATTGAGTTGTTAACATCTCGCGATAGCGTGATCCATTGACCGTTACCGCATTTCCAGCCACATCTTCGAAAAAACGGCCCAATCACGCCTCCAGACCACATAGCGCACCATACCGTAACACGTTAAGCATGCAAACGCTTCTCAATAATCGGTCTAGGATTTTCAGCTTAATAGCGGTCTCAGGAGTACGATTATGTTGTCCGAAAATATCACGAATTTTACGAAATGTAACTTTAACAGAACTACCATTTTCATAGTGGATTTTAATTATTTTAATGCGATTTTCGAGCGAAATTGAATTCATTCAGGTATGTGATGAAAATGGATTTTGAAAACGAAGCACTTTTGAAAGTCCCTTTTAACGCACTTTTCATCAAATTTTTATAATTTTTGTGATACAACTCTTTTATAATAAAGAAATATTGAGTTATGAATTTTTAGTCGAACGAATGGTTTTTATGCAAAGTTATTAAATTAGTTTGGCTTAAGTTCATTTTTAATTTAATCTTTCGATCAAATTATTTTTTATTTAAGAAAGAAATTCTAAAGCATGTAAATATTGAACATTCAAAGAAAAATTTGGCTGTACGGAAGGTTGAACTGACAGCTGTTTCGTGACCACCAAGTCTACTCATCAGAGTCCTTTACCCACACTACCACTGACAGTGGCAACAACACTGTAACGAAAATCCTACTAATATTAGTAAGCTCAATTAACACACTGTCGCCATCTTGTGGCGAGTCGCACCTTATTGAACTTTGTCTAAATGTTCGGAACATCACTAACTGTCTTTTCTTAGCATGTTCAACTATTTTAAGCTTTTTCCATTTCAGTCTTACCAGCGTGGAATATCGTCGATATTCTCAATGCTGGGATTTTATTGAATGTTTATTTTGCCCAAGTTGAACATGCTAAGAAAAGACAGTTAGTGAAGTTCTGAACATTTAGACAAAGTTCAATAAGGTGCGACTCGCCACAAGATGGCGACAGTCTGTTAATTGACCTTACTAATATTAGTAGGATTTTCGCTACAGTGTTGTTGCCACTGTCAGTGGTAGTGTGGGTAAAGGACTCTGATGAGTAGACTTGGTGGTCACGAAACAGCTGTCACTTCAACCTTCCGTACAGCCAAATTTTTCTTTGAATCTTCAATATTTACATGCTTTAGAATTTCTTTCTTAAATAAAAAATAATTTTATCGAAAGATTAAATTAAAAATGAACTTAAGCCAAACTAATTTAATAACTTTGCATAAAGAAATATTTTTATAAAATTGTTTTTAATAAAGAAATATAATTAAAAAACACCTTTCAAAATTGCTTCGTTTTCGGAATCGATTTCCATCACATACCTGATTGTAACAATTGCCAGAAGTCTCAACCCGTCGACCAGGACATTTATAATACATATAGCAAACGATCGTACCACAACACCTTATATCTGTGGTCACAACCCTTAACCGCTTGAGTCGTTTTCAAAATTTTTCGGGAGAGTGTCGAAAAACTCGCATCCACCCAGTCGTCAGTTTGTCTTTCCTTAACTTATTTATAGATAATTGTCGTCTTAAGAAAGTTACAAACTTAAAAAATTGGCAGCGAGTTGATTTATCACACCAAAAATTTAATTTTGTCTAACTCGACTTAATCTTAAGAAGTAATCATATAAAAAGGAACCCCACAAATTTTTATTTTCATACATGTATCAACCATACATTTTAAATTTATGTCCAACAATTAAACAATAGATAGAAAATTTAACATGTAATTCATACATAAAAAACAAAAAACAAAGATACAAAATTCATTTAAAATTACAAGGGGCGACAATAGACACATGGGCTGGCGAAGCCAACTGTGTTTATTTCATAGAGTAGTTGAACGACATAAGCTCCAGGCAACAAATGCTGATAAAATTTATTCATGTAAATAGCGTTATAACAGAAAGTTCAACTTCTGTTCATAACAAACATCAGCAGAAATTAAATTTTTGTCTGCATTGACCTGTATCAAAAAATAAAATAATGCGAGTCCGATCATAGGGGAGATGTGTAAACATCTAGTTTTTTGTTTTCCTTATTTTGCTTTGTTTTAGTAAATTTCTTATTAAAAGTGCAAAAAATCTTTTTAAAAGTTATTAAAATTAAATGTTTTTGTATTCATTTTATTTATTTGTTTTTATTTGCCTATGATAACATAATCTACGCCAGTTAGTGAAAATTAGAAGCTACTACTACACTACTACTATTGCGCACTAGATGGTGTTAGTGTATTCTTTTTGTTGTCCGTATGATTACACTAATACACTCATACACAGAGCTCACACCGCGTTATTACAATCTTACTCAAAATTTTTGATTGTATTGTGAAAAAGATTTTTACCCCCTAGCGTATAAATATTTACACATCAAAACCAGGACAATTTAAGAGTGGACCAGGACACCAGGAGTAATTGTCTAAAACCAGGACAATCCTGGAACACCAGGACGTATGACAGCCCTAATCTACTACGAATACGTCAAAAACTAAATGTCAAAACTATCATGTTGTTGGTGCTGCCACAATTGAAAAACAAAGTTCTTGTTGATAATCCCTTTATTTGTGCATATAACCTCAAGAGATAAATGAGAATTATTACGAAAACTAAAATCAGACAATGTGTAGAAGTGATTGCTAAAAGTCGTAAGACGTAGATCGGAATATGTGCAGACTATTCTGTTAAATGTATTAAAGGAAATTAAATTGCCTTTGGATAATGTACAGACTATAGTCTGATATTAATCGGATAATATTTCAGAAAATGTGCAAAAACGTCGTACCAGAAAACAGTCGACTACTCTGGCAAATGTGTAGGGGAGAATTTTAGAAAACTCGTGTAAAGTCTCAGATTTTTTCTGACGTTGGACATGTCGGTACAAAATGTTTCACATATAAATAGGTCTGTTGAATTACTGACAGTTGTTACTAGTTGTTACTGGAAAGCAGCGATGCCAGAATGAAGATTTTACCTTAATTTTGAAGATTTTTTATTCAATATAAGATTTGAAGATTTTTTTCCAAAATGAAGATTTAGTTGCTTAACACTTATTATTGCCACACGGTTTCTTTAAATTTATTAAATTAATGCACCTATATACATATGTCAGCTAAACGTTAGCTCAATAAAAAAAATAAAGCACTTTATAGAATTTCCATTTGCTAATTTATAAAGTATACTTATTATCATGGCGTTTTTAGTACAATAAAGATACCTAAAAAGTCTAATAAAACGTTTTTCAAATTTAATTGATGACACTGTGGCTCAAAATTTAGATGACGAATTCAGAGAGCTCCACCACATATTAATAAATATTTTCCAAATTTAGAAAACGTTACTGCGGAACACTTGGCACACAATCTCAAAATTACTAGAGCAGATAGTGAGCTAGGTAGTGTTTCCAAAGCTGTAGAAATATTCATTTAACTTAATATGTCTCCTTAATTAATCTGTAAACGTTGAACGGATATGTTCAAAAGTAAATTTAGGCCCCTATTATGACCCCTATTATGATTCACAACTAAATTGATAGTTGAGTCGTAGTTGTCAAATTCTTATTATGGAATACAACTTCATCAAAGCAGTTCTCAGTTTTTTATCAGTTGTGTTTTGGTTTTTATTTCGACTACTGTGTTACTTTTAATTACTTTTAAAATGGTACTTTCAGGCGCCAATCTATCCCATTTGTCAACCCATATTGTTGCCATATCCATAAAATATATAATCTCAAGAAAAAATAGTGAGGCCAAAACTAAAAATATTTTTTTTTCGGTTATATGTATTTATTTATTGTATCTTCAATAAAACTCTTCAATTAACTCTAAAATTTTAATTTTTAAGTCCACCCAGTGCCAGACAAAAATATTTGTTTCAGCGGTTGGTTGTTTACGGCTCTCGTGTTCGGCTGAGAGCAAGAGTGTCCCTCCTTCTCAGCCGAGTGTGGCCTCTAAAGTTAATGATGTTTCGGGCTAGGGGATTTCGGTGCAACTCAAGTATTTTTATGTAGCTTGTCACTTGTTTAGAAAACACTGTCTTAACCGGCGTCACATCTAAGTCTTTATGAATTCGCTTGTTTCTGACATACCATGGGGCTGCTGTAATCGTACGGAGTATTTTATTTTGTTGCCTTTGAATTTTTTCTACATTTGATGCCGAGGCAGTGCCCCATAACTGGATTCCGTAGGACCATATTGGACCATGGAGTTGTATAGAAGAAGTTTACAATCTAGGCTTAGAGTAGAGTTCCTTCCAATGAGCCAATTCATTTGAGCTGCTTTTTTTTAGTTTCATTTGGGTTACCTTTGCATTTATGTGTGACTTCCATGTTAGACGACGATGAAGATGAACACCGAGATATTTTACTTCAGTGTGTTGAGGTATAGTTTGGTTATTTATTTGTATAGGTGGGCAGGTTTCTTTGCACAATGTAAAAGTAATGTGTAGACATTTTTGTTCGTTAATTTTTATCCGCCATTGTTTTAGCCATTGTTCCAACTGGGATATATAATCTAGCAAATTGCGGGTGACTTCTTGATGCCTTTTGTGAACACTTAGAAAAGCTGTATCGTCAGCGAATGTTGATATGTGTATGTTACTGCTTACCGGCAAGTCAGAGGAATATATCAGATATAATACAGGACCGATGATGCTGCCTTGAGGAACTCCGGCTTCAATGGGTTGCGCAGGGCTTTGAAACTAAAAATATCTAAAATATTTTGTGATGGCTACTATGGTTTCAAAAAACACATAGTATAGATAAGAAACTTTTTTCGAAAATTTTTTCGAAGACAACTAAAATTAGTTGTGAATCATAATAAAAAAAAATTGTTCAGTTGGGTCGTAGCATTGACAACTTAACCTAGTTGAGTTGTGAATCTTAATAGGGGCCTTAAATAAAAGGAAATACAGAAAAAAATTAGACAAAACCACATTGGACGGTATTTTATATACTCAAGATTAACAAATACAATCCCAATAAGTAATTTAAATAAAAAATACGCACTCTTCTGCACAAAAATATGAGTAATGTGGTTTTTGTTATAAAGCTAATTCAAATTGAATATTGTATTGTTTATTTTGTAAAATCATAAAAATTTTCCAAACATTTTGTTGTTTTAAAATTTTAAAACTTAAAGCTTTGATATTGAAATGTATGGCAAAATTTGTATAATTTTACAAAATAAACAATAAAACATTCAGTTGAATCGGCTAACTATTTTATAAAATGGTGTTAAGAGAAGTCAGAAATTTTATACTTTTGGTACTAGAAATTTGTTTCTGCGCTGCAGTTTCACGAAGATTTTGAAGAAGCGTCAATAAAAAAAAATTGTAACAAAATTTAAAATCGTATGGTTTTTGGAATTTTCTACTTCAAATAAGCAGCAAAACTAGTTGCAAAACACTAGAATTTATCCAAAAATTTCTCTAGGATGCAAAGCTATGATGGTACCTAGCAAGGAAATGAACATATAAAACCAATTTTTGATTTCATGTGGCTTACCGAGTTATTGCACTAAAGCATTCAAATGTACAATGTAACTTACTTACATAAATAATACGATGGCGGAGACAGATACACATTACAAAGTTGTAACATCCCTCTTTTTTGGTCGAGTGTTAAAATATAATATTTTTATCAAAATTTTTTTGGAAAATTAGTATTTGAAAACTATTTTTAGACCGAGCAAAAAGATAGCACACAAATGATTGATGAACTGAAATCAAAGTAGTTTTATTTTTGATCATTCATCAACGATTTTAACACGCGGTTGTCAGATAGAGCAGTCTGAGAATATTAAATTCGGTCCTTTACTTCTTGTTATGCAATGACAATTCTCTGCCCTTAGAAAATTTTTGTCTTTTATATTGTTGCAAATGGCTTTTTGAAACGGTCAATATATTAATTGTATCATCTCACAATCAGTTTCTTGTTCAAGTAACAAAATTTTCAGTTGTTGAGAAATGCCCTTCGCCCTCGACAGAAGTTGCCCGGATATTTTAGAGGGCGTTGTATAAATTCTCTATATTTTTGGTCCTTTTTCCGCTATCTTCAAATAATTTCAGCTGCTTTGTTATTACCAGCGTTTGCTTCCTGAAAAATCTTCTCTTTCAAAACAAATATGTATGTCATCTGAAGTAATAATAATCACACCTATCTCGAATAACAAGTGAAATTTATGTTCTATGAAATTTTCATTTCCCTTCAAGGGAAAATTTATATCGTGAAGTTCTCGTGAACATTTCAGCTATCAATTTAGTTGTGAATCATAATAGGGGCCATAATTGACATCTCAACCAAGTTGAGTTGTGAATCAATATAGTTCATGTGTGATAGAAAGGTGTTGCAAGGTGTTGAAAAATTTCAAACAAAAAATGCATACAATTTTACACATGAATGGTAGTGTTTTAAAAAAATTGTATTTCATATTTTATAATTTTCTTTCAAATTTTGATGTTTAAAATCAATTAAAATGTAGAAAATAAATTAAAAAAACGTGTTTATGAAAAATAAAAGTGTAAGAGACATCGCAATGTAATACGTGCCGATTTTAAAATTAACTTTTCGGGAAAAGTTAAAGAAATTTTAACCGTTATGAGATATAAGCTGTTCAAAGTATGAGGTAGTATTTAAATACAAAATACGGGATAGAAAAATATGCAAGCTCGCTTTGAATTGCCCAATGATGTATTTATCCATTTCATTTCATTTCATTTATTCATCCAAAATAGAAAAAACCTAGCTTAATGGCCATAATCGGTTTCACTTATACTACTACAAAGATGTACATCAATTATCACTAAAGTGTAATATGTATGTAAAAAATAAAAAAATAACGATATTATGTAATAAATAATTTGTAACAATATTAAAATCTATATAAGAAAAATAAATTTAAAAATATTAAGTATCGAATAAAATAGATAACATTATAAATAATAAGAAATTAAAAATTCAACAGAATATTAAACAACTATAAGTTTACTAATATTGAGACCTGGGGCCCGTCTCTCAAAAATAAAAAATAAAAAATTACAAATCCACAAGCAAAATACACACAAAACAACAATAAAATTTGTAAAAGTGTTGTTGTCCTGTGTGTATTCCACCCGTAGACCTGCAACTTCCATTCCCGAGAAACGGGCCCCTGATACTCAACGTAGTGAAACACTACAAGGAAGAGCTACTCAGTCGTATCTCCTGAAATAGTTTCCTCTTGTAAGTGTTAACAGAACAGCTAAATGCCCTTAAAACAACCGGCAATTCGTTATAATCCCTTGCTACTCTTACATAAAATGATCGCTCTAATAAGGTTGTTAGCCTAGGAATCCTCAATTGTCTATTTCTATGCGACCTACCAAACTCGAAGAACTCTGTTAGGTACAAAGGCACTTGTAATTTAATAACTTTGTAAAAGTGTAGTAGGTTCCTATACTTAAGAAAATCAGCAAAACACAATCCTAAGAATTTTCGCACATAAGGTGATACATGTTGTCGCAATCTAAGAGAATATAGATATCTAATAACTCTATTTAATGTTAATTTAACTTTTCTGAGCACATACCCATACGTTCCAGAATACACTTCTAAAGTATATAATAACAATGGCATTATCGTTGCATGTACAATCTGCTTCTTAATGTAAAAAGGCAATACTAAGTCCAAACTGTATAACCGGCGCAATATAAAGTTAACCTTCGATACTACCGAATTAATGTGACTTTCAAAATTCAACTTTACATCAATAATGAGGCCCAGGCATCTAATTTTTTCAACAAATTCAATGGAAACACCGTTCAACACAATAGTGTAATTATCACTTCTACAATCACCAAATAACATAGCCTTAGTCTTACAAGGATTAACCGAAAGTTCATTATCAGTCATCCATCCGTAAAGTAAACCAACAGTATAGTCTATCATATTCTGTAAAACATCGGGAAATTCCGAGTTACCCTTGAACAATAGTTGCATGTCATCTGCAAATGAAAATGGCTGACATATATTGTTGGATAAAATCCCAAACAAGTCGTTGACAAACACTATGAACAGCAAAGGTCCCAAAACAGACCCTTGTGGCACACCACTATATACAGGAAGCATATTTGAACTGAAGCCTTTACTGCTAACATACTGCTTTCTATCTGAAAGATAAGAAAAAACCAATCTACATGCCGACCTAGAAAACCCATAAAAACTAAACAATTTACTAACCAAAAGTGAGTGATTCACCCTATCAAAAGCTTTCGCCAGGTCCAAAGAAAGCAAAACACAAACACCATTTCCAGAAATACATCGCCTAATATTGTCAGTTAGACCAATCAACAATGAGGTAGTGCTCCTATTACTCCTAAATCCCGATTGACAGTCATGTAGCAAGCTATTCTCGTCGATGTGTTTAATCATCTGTTTTTTAATAAGGTGTTCAACCATTTTTGACAAAATTGGCAATATAGATATTGGTCTAAAGTCATTAAGTACTCCATTATTCTTTTTAATAGGAATAATTTTAGCAACTTTCCATAACAATGGAAAACTAGATGTAATAAAAATGGTGTTAACTAAGCGTAATATGTAATTGCCAATAAGAGGCATTAATAATCTAATAAATTTGAGCGTAAAACCATCATAGCCAACTGCCCTGGACTTAATTAAGTCAAAAGACTCAAGCATTCCTAATAAATCCACTGAACGAAAAGAAAAACCATTACGAGGTATACTAGTGAAATCAACTGTGTGTGCATTAAGCAAAGATTGATTAGACGAAAAAGCATCATTCAGCAGGTTGGGATCCGTACCTTCAAAATCATCAGTATTCCTCCCAACACCATTCTTGTTTAGTATGGACCAGATTTGCTTACTATCTTTGTTCTCAAAAAGTAAGCCATGTGCTTTTCTCTTAAACTTTCTCATAACAGATTTTACCCTATTTCTATAACGACAGAAAATTCTCCAGTTCTCAGGAGACCTATCATATAGGTAAGCTCCATAAGCAAGGTCTCTAAGTGACATTTGATGTTTAATTTCTGGAGCATTAACCCAGTTATCACCACGATTAGAAAAAACATGGCGCTTTAAAGGCACAACAGAATGAAGAAACTGCATATTCTCACTCAAAATTCTCAGCTGTTCATCAACGCAGTTTGTGAAGTACATATTATCCAACCAACAATCTGACAACTTGGTCTGAATAGATTCAATAGTAACTGCAGTTCGCCTGCTAAAATAACTGTGGGTCTACATTATCCATGAAGTTGGTATGAACATCATGTCGGACATCGCATATGGCTAATGTAGACCGCTCATGTCCATGTTTCGTCCATGCTCTGCCATCGATGCCCGAACATATGGCTGAGCATGAATGTTCGCCATGAGATTCGCTGTCAACAACCATTTTTAATAGAAAGAAGAGACAGAAAGAAATTGTTAAATATTCCATTTCTATTGCACTACTACCAAATACATTGATAAGGCAGATCATGGACATCGCACGTATTCACCACAACAAAGAAGTTGGTGAATTTTTTGCAGTTGCTCTGCCGGCGTCATGTTCATGTTATGTTAAAGTCGATGGCTCGTGAAGACGTAGAGTAAAGTGAACAAAAACAGGGGAAAAGGGAAAAATTCCACGTGAAAAATATCATTTATGATAAGGGGAAATTTTCGAATCTTTATTCACGATCGCAAAAGAAGGGAAAGGGAAAAAATTTCGAGGGAAAAAGTATTCATGATAGGGGTGAATATATATTTCCCAATTTTCTTCGCCATTAAATGCATAAAAAAAGACGTACATAAAGATTTTCTGCATATCTAATTACCATGCATTTTGGTGCATATTGAAAAACACTGCAGTTGCTTTTACTAAAAAAATTTTGATCTTTTAAATAAAAAGACAACTTTTTTCTCTTCGT
Source organism: Panzeria rudis (assembly GCA_956483635.1). Lineage (NCBI taxonomy): Eukaryota > Metazoa > Arthropoda > Insecta > Diptera > Tachinidae > Panzeria > Panzeria rudis. Next base: position 110,816,216 of record OY101449.1, read on the forward strand.
TCTTCAATCCAGAGTATTTTAATATACACTTCGGCCTTCGTTGGTTTCTTTCCCCTTACTGATTTTTAGAGATGAGGGATATTTCAGTACCTGTGATTTAATCACTGTTACTGAAAAATCACCATTCACAGTTGTGACAAAATTTGTCAAGTAACTGCTACTTGCAAAGTCGTTCTTTTCTATTTGTTACATACAGAAAATTGTGATATTTCACTGTTTGAGTGGTTAACAGGGGTGTTAAGTATGACGATTTTTTACGATATGACAAAAAACGATATGAGTCATATGACATACTGTGTAGTTATATCGTAATTTTTTTACGATATGACAACACTGAGAAAGCCATGCACGCATAGCTGCCAGAAATGCCGATTTTTTACGATGTGGCAAAATACGATATGACATACTGTGTTGACATATCGTAAGTTTTTTACGATATGAAAACACTGAGAAAACAATACTCCGTGTATGACTTTCTCAGTGTTGTCATATCGTAAACAACTTACGATATGAGAACACAGTATGTCATATCGTTTTTAGTCATATCGTAAAAAATCGGCATTTCTGGCAGCTATGCATGCACGATGTATGGGTCTCTCAGTGTTGTCATATCGTAAATAACTTGCGATATGACAACACAGTATGTTACATCGTTTTTTGTCATATCGTAAAAAATCGTCATACTTAACACCCATAGCTGCCAGAAATGCCGATTTTTTACGATATGACAAAAACGATATGACATACTGTGTTCTCATATCGTAAGTTGTTTACGATATGACAACACTGAGAAAGTCATACACGGAGTATTGTTTTCTCAGTGTTTTCATATCGCAAAAAACTTACGATATGTCAACACAGTATGTCATATCGTATTTTGCCACATCGTAAAAAATCGGCATTTCTGGCAGCTATGTTAACACCCCTGGTGGGTAATAACGTTTTTTATTAGCGTACAATAACAACAAACGAATAGTGTTGCTATTTCTTGTGTTTTCTTCTTCCTTATTAGTATTTCTTTTTAAAATTCAAAGTATATTTTAAGGCGTATTTAAATCTGCCGTGGAATATTAAAGAAAAACGTTTTTCTTGTAGAGATGCATATGTGTTTTTTCGTAAAGAGGAGGTCCCAAAAACATGATGGGCTTAGCTTTGTCCAACTCCATTTGATGAGTTTAAAAATAACCTACGATATTAAGTCGACGTATTTGAGGTGAAAACATTCGAATAGAGTAATTGAAAATGCAAAAAATTTGTGTAGTATATGGTTTGTTAATAGATGTCGTTTGACTTTATTTGAATATTTGTAAGTATGTATGTATATGTTTAGTTACACTTTGCTATTTACGTGTTGAGTAAAAAAAAGGTATTTTATATAAAAAATTTTCAAATATTGAAAAAGTTTTTCAATTTCTTTACCTCATGGCCATTTACATGGATTTTTCCCCCCGTTTGCTTGTTTTCTAATATAAAGAAACACCGAAAACATAACACGAAAACGAAATGCATTAAGACTATGTATATCATTTTCGTTTATTAAAATACCCGAGTTGTTTTTTCATTTAAGTCAGAGTTTTAAAAAGTTTATAGTCAATGGATATTTTTTTTATTCTTAAAAATCGTATAATCAGCCTGTTCATAACATTTGTTGCGAAAATGGATTGGAAATTAATGCAGTATAAATATTTTTGCTGTCAAAAGTAAAAAATTAAGGATTCTCAAATTCCAATTCATGTAAAACAAAATTTTTCCAAATCGGTCTATAAATGGCCGAGGTCTGAGGGGACAACGTTAAAAAATGTATGTATTATACAACATTGTTTTACTTTTCCGTAAGGAAATTGAATTATGTGTTTGTGATTGTTTGCCAATGAACTAAGTCGAAGCTATGCCAACTACGGCGGTGGCATGAGTAATATTAGTCGGCGGCGGTTACAAAAACCAACTGGCGTGAACTTTTTAGTTTATTTAATTATCTCTAGACGTATCAAGCGGTTTGAAAGTTATTTTCTTTTAATTATAGTTATTCGGCCTAAACTCTGAACTTAAAATCAAAAATGTCTCTATTTAAAAAATGTGTATGAAAATCATAATCTAGTCCATAATATAATATAATTTCCATACAAATTTTAAATGGGAAAAATGCATTTTTAGTATCTCCTACTGTTATTACTGTTATAGTTGTTGTTAAAACGGTTATTTTGATAACGATTTTGTTGATATGATGACGAGGAGGAGGATTGCTGCTGTTGTTGATGAGAATAGTTGCTGTTATTTTGCTGAGTTGGTCTTTGATAACCGCCACTATTGCCAGCATTATAGCCACCACCTCTATTGCCACCATAATTACCTCTATTACCCTGATGGTAACCACCACCACCACCTCCTCCTCCTTCTCCTCTATTATTATTGTTGTTATTGTAACTATAACCCTGCTGTTGATAATTGTTTCTCTGTTGTTGTTGATTGCGATCACCACCCATCGAATTGTTAAGCATACGATGACCACCTTGTGTAACATATGCTTGCGGCATATTGTGATTAAAACCTATACGCGGCCTATAATTTGAGTCCCTGGACTCAGGCGCCAATACAGTTGGTGGATCGACAGCATTAGTTAAACGTACTGCGGGAAATATAAATCCCTGTTCATATTCAGGATCCCGATATCTAACAGTAACAACATAGTTCTCAGTGATATCGTATAGACCCATAATTGGTGAAGGCAAGGTACCCTTAATGGGTACATTTTCTTCCGCTTCTAATATAAGACCTCGCATACCCTCCATTTCTACAGGTATCTGAGGACTTTTTTTAAATGTTTTATTTGTATAGTGCAAATATAATGATTTGTAGGCTTTATTGCCACGACTTAAATAGAGTCTACAGTCACCCTGTTTATTACGTTTAATCTCCTGTTCCGTTAACAAACCATAGTAGGGTGCTAGGGCTTTGAATAGACGTTTTTCATCAACAAATGGCAATAGAGCTACACCTTGCCAGGCAAATTTTTTGCCATTTAAATCGATCTTGAAATCCTCCGGATAGAAATCTATAATATCCGAATGTGGATCGTGCATAAGTTTTGCCCATGGATCAGGAACATGTGAGCTACTAGCAGCTGGAAATACACCCATCAATTGTTCCAATGGATTAAAAGGTTTAGAGCCCTTCTCAAATTGAGTCGAGAGTCCGGCAATATTTACAAAGTCCGATGCAAACGGGGCATAATGGTATGGAAAATACCAATTCCAAGAAGCACATCCTTGATAATAGTATTTAAGTACCCAACAAAGGCCACGCACATATTGTAATGCAACGGAATAACGAAAATCTAAATTGTCGTTGCCAACATCGAATTTTGATTCATAATAACGATCCTTAAAACCATCTTCCCAAAGACGTACCTAAAGAAACAAAATATATACAGCATATATAATTAAAATTTAATTTTAATTTAAATAGATTATACTAAAATATGTAAGTGCAAATATATAACTGCAAATTTTAGTTAAGGACGATAATTTTAAAATTATTCTGCCTGTTCATAGAGAAGTAGCGATAACAATATTAAACATTTTCAAAACTCCCGAAGGAAATGGATGATAACTTCAAAACGGCCGGACCGATTTTTTTTCAAACATAGGTTAGAACTTTTAAGATCAAGTCGACTTTCAAACGAAAGAAAATTAAATTAAAATCGGTCTAGCCGTTTGGGGGCTACATACGCAGAGATTCAAGAGGATAAGGCTAGAAAAGATGTGACAACTTGTAAACGGCTGGATCGAAACGAAAACAAAATCGATCCAGCCGTTTAGGCTCTACAAAGGAACAGGCAGACACACAGATACACACTACAAACTTGTAATACCCCTCTTTTTTGGTCGGAGATAAAAAATTGAAGTTATGTACTCCGAAGAAATCAAAACCCCGAAAATTCTAAATTACACGCCTATTGAACAACCACCGAAAACTGAATTAAATATAACAGAGCCCCATACCATTAATAAAAACGTAAAAGTTGAAGTTACTCCGAAAAAAGATTAAAACTCCGAAAATTCGAGTTCTAACTCATATTGAAAAACGCACATAAAGTCCCTTAACCCCCTTAAGATTACTAAAGAAATTACTAAAGAATTACTAAAGAATTACGCTACTCAGAAGAAATCAAAAGGCAGTATTATGTAGACATAAAACAAATTGTTAATTACCTCATCATTTTTAAATTCCTCATCTTCATCATCATTTAAATGAGCCTGATGAGCGGTACGTTTGTTGCCCCTGTTTTGTTGTAAATCTGATCCAGACGATGAGGCATTGTTGGAGTTTCTTAAATTGGCTGCGTCCTGCTTATAATTGTCTATTAACGGCAAAGGATTTGATCCACTCCTTCCCAATGGTGTTAATTTGAATGATCCTGATCGTTCCATTACCGAGGCATTGTAGCCCTCTTCGCGACGACGTTTGGCTTTCTCGCGTTGCTTAAATTGTTGTTCCTTGCGTTGGCGATCTTTGAAGATTTGATCTTCCATATTACCCAAATCTGTCAAAATTAATTGTACTCTTTCCAAATTTACCTCACCAGAATCGGTTAAATAGCCACCAGTACGGTAAACACATTTCTTGTATAATTCCACCAAACGATCAACCGCTCCTTCTCGGATTTCCAGAGAAGGTAAATGCGGTAAGAAATCGTTACCCACAAAGAAACACATAAAAACCCAATCGTCTAAAACACGCTCAAACTCATACTTGAACGGCAAATTGGGCATTTCCAATGTTTTCTTCAAATATTCGCGCAATACACTTAGACGGACAAATATAAATTTAACTTCGGCTCCAATAGGTATATCCGGTTTAAAGTTGCTGACATCATTAGAACCGGCCGCATTAAGACCCTCACATTTATCCATTTCATGACCAAATTGGCTACACAATTCACATGGTTTCGGTTTATTGGGCAGAAATTCTTCACGTATTATCGTAAAATTGGGTTCGTGCGTGGCCAATCCCAGCATAATTAAATCGGCGTCCGCACCACACAAAACATGTTGCGTATTAGGATCATGATCAGGTTGGGATCTTTGCTTTCTTATATAATCCATTATTTTATGTTCACCCTCACCAGGTACATTAGCATCCGACAGAATTACCTTAATATCCTTCCAGGCTGGATTGTTATTTAAACGATCGTGTACATAATAGTGCAGACATTGACTTAAACGTTCCATGAATGGTGTGCCCGGAGTAATACAGTTCGAATCGAAATGTTCTCCTTTTTCTTTTTCTGGAGGTAAAATGCATCCTTTTGCTGCTAATTCACTGCGTATTCTTTCTATCTCCATACGCTTTTCAACAGATTCTTTGGCAGCTCTAAATCTACGAGAACGCTGTTGATTCATCTTTGCTCTAGGCGCGACACCGTCTATAGCCATGTATAGCAGTTTGCGTGGCCTTACAATATTCATTAGTCTGTCGATGCATTCAAAAATGGCCACCATCATTTCGTCTTCATTTTTGGGGGCCGGTTTATCTTCAGGATGTGTACACGGATGTATAATACCGTTCATGTCCAGATACAAATTATCAAACTCTATACCATTCGGATTCGGTAAAGTTGCATCGTCATATACATTTTTACCAGTTTCCTCATCAACTTGTTTAGTTTCCACGCACTCAATTATTACGCTGGGATACTTACGGCTCAGCCAGCGGAAAAATGCTGGTACTCCCATATCTTAAGATATTTTTCTAATGGGATGCTGATGACGATGAACAAATTAACAGTTTTTCAAAACTGCTTTGTAATTTTATTTACTAAAAACGTGTTTCACTTTACAACTTTTCTTATATTTTCAGATTGTGATTACAAGAAAAAATAGAAAAAAAAGCGTGTAGAGATTTATCTTCAACATGGTTGCAAAATTTAGTACTATATATTAATATTGCCAGATCATTTAAAGTTATAAAAAATATGTGTGTGGTCGTCCACGCGACAAAAATTTTCCATATGCAAATTTCATAAACTTTTTTTTGAAATTGCATTCCTGCCCACAAATTCAAATTTTATTTGCGCAGTTTTTGTGTTTTATAAACAATTTGTTGTTGTTTGTAAGTACGAAGAGGAAAACATAATAAGGTGCAGTTACAGTTTTTAAATCTTCTCTCCACTCTCTCAATCAAGTGTTTGTACCATTGGTTTGGTCGTTTATGGGCATTTTTTGTGATTGTACACTGCTGTGGCGATGTCAAAAAGATTTTGATATTTTGCTGATGCTGCCATGGTAGCAGTTTGATGGTATTGTGTATGGTGATATTAGATCAGTTGAGAAAAATTTGTTTCATATATTTTCTTCTTTTTATGACCTTTACAAGAGATGTTAGCCAAGAAAACCATTTTCCAACGACTTTTCTACAATGTTATATAGCGAATTAAAATCGCATAGATTTTAAAACGTATGAGTGTATTGGCGAAAAAGTGTGAAAGGCCAAACTTTATTATTTAACATGGAGATTAGATGATCAAGAATTGCCATCCAAGTTTTAACACACTCACACTTGTTTACCAATACACTCATACTTTTTAAAATTGAAACGAATTTGCTTTCAATTTTGTTAACAGCTCTGCCGACGTTTTGTTGATTGTTATAACAAAAAATTTGTAAGTCAAGACGTAGTGTTATATACATAGCATTTTTTATATGGATCATATTTTATAGGGATTTGCGTCAAGTTTGACAGATGGAGTGCAACGTTTGGTGATTATTTATATCGAGTTTGATAGATTTGCTATAATTAACTAATGAACAGCTGCTCTAAAAGGTTTACCTGATTAGATCTGCTTTATTTTATGTATGTTTTATATAAGGCTTACACGATTAATAAGAACATGAACAAATATTATTATTTGTCATGTTTGTTTGTTAAAGTTTTATTTTGAATGATGATTTGAGCTTCAAACATTTGTGATAGTTTGGACACACAGAGCTGATGATGAGTTCTTTTGTTGTTTTTCAATGTGGACTATGTGTTCAATGGCAAATTTAATTAATAAGGTGTCAGCGGAATTAATAGAAATATTTTGCTGGCGCTCAAACTTCATATGATATATGAAGAATATGTGCTACAAAAATAAGCAGCTGTTGTATCTGGGGATTTTGACAGGTAGTGTTACGAAAAAAAGTAGAATCAAAAATATTCATCTTCGCGGCATGCCACCTGATAAAATACCCATTATTGTGTGCGAACAAGAAAATTCCGAAACCCCTACTTTCTCTACTTTTATCGATAAAATTCTGTTATCGGTTTATTTACTTTATTTACTATCATGAAATTACCTGCACAAAATTTTTCAATTCTCCTTCACACAATAATTTTCATTTTCATCGCTTCAATTTGTTGAATTTTTGTGCTGCTGATAAAAATTTTGTGAAAAATATTAAAAAAAGAAAAAAGTATATAAAAATGTAAAAATGCATAATTTCTATGAAGGAATGAAAGAAGTGGTCATAAATTAAGCACAGAAAAGTCTACAAAAAAGAATACAACAAAGCGAAGCTTCAAAAGTTTAAATTAGTTTAAAATTTCTTATACATAACAAATATTGTGCAAAAATATAAAAGAAATATCTATAATTCAACATAAAAATAAAGTAAAGCAATTTGAAGAGCGAAAATTTGTAGTGATGGCGAAGAACTTGGTAAGTAATTCAACGCAAAATAGAGTAGGAAAGGAAACTAAAAATTTCCAAGATACGTGGTATGTTTTTTCGCAAACATCTTGGTAGGCCATTGATGATTTCTTAAGCAAAAGATTTTGGAAGTATATTTTGCTTAAGAAGTTACCAAGGCGATAAACTTAATCTTGATACATGCATATATGTGAAAAAATTGGGTCTGAAAGCAATATGCATACATAATGCCTCGTTGAAATTTTCTTTTTATGAAAAAAAAGTGAAAAAATTTAGTAATGTGCAACGGTTACATAAAATGGAGTAAGAGGAGCAAGAGGCGTTTTACTTGGGAGCCCATAACGTTTATGTGTGTTTTTGCATTGTATGAGATATACAGACATACCTACATAAGTCTAATGCATATGTGGTGATGTCTGTGGATACCTTTACTGCCTTCATGTTTTCATTTGCGCGAATTTTTGCGCATTTACATATTTTGATTTTTAAATTATTTATTTTCTTTAGGAAAATTTCTAAAATGTTATTAACTTCGGCTTAACACTAGTTGGAACAAACCAGGGCTCAAATCGTCACATCCGTGATCGTATCGGCAATCGTACTAAAATGAATTACGTGACACGTCAATCGTATAAACTGTATGGGATTACAGTACGTTCACGTATGTCATATTCCGAAAATGGCGTTTTAACGTGATGAGTTATACGTTCACGGATGTGACGATTTGAGCCCAGGTTAAGCGCTACCTCTCAAAAATAAATAAAAATTATCCTATCAAATAGAAAATTAAAAAATAAAAAAAGTTTCCCAGTTATGAGCCTATGAATTTCCAGTACAAAATTGTGATTACCTATATGGTATATTTTCCATCAGATTGTTATCATTTAAAAGCTTCTGAGAATATCTTTAAGGAGTTATCTAGATTTTTAATAAATTCGTTAACACAGATTTTTCTTTTTTTTCTTTTTGTTTTATGGCGTTTCCTTTTCTACAAAAATTTTGCATTGCTTTCACTTTTCAATGAAAATTTGCAATATAATAAATTTTCGAAGGAGCGATTTTATTAGAAATTATTTCCTCAGTTCACAAACCTGCTGTAAATGTTGTAGATCATAAAAATATTGTTAATATTTTCCTCATAAACATGTTTCTAAACAAATGTTGACTAGGAAATTACCAACAACATTTATACGATATACAACACATACAACAGGTTGTGAATTGGCCAATTGTATAATCACTTAAGCGGCTATTAGACGATCATACTTGGTATGTGAGAATGGTATGCCATCATACCATCATACTCGTTTAATAGCGAAAAATTATTTTCTCATACAAACAAAGATGTGTGTTCAGGTGATCTTAACTTAAGTCAAAATTTAAAACCTTTGGACGTGGCTACAGAAGAGCTTAGTAAAGAACTAGGTTTAGTTAATCTGAAAACAGATTTGTGCCGCCATTACCAAGTTTGTATACAAAATTTTTACGGAGCAGTTTAGTCTTGCTTAAAATGTTGGTCGTTAAGGAAATATTGAAAAAAAAAATACATTACGTTAAACTAAGTTTAATCTTAATCCACGTCTCAAAATCGCAGCCTAATAGGTTCCTATATGAATTAAAAAAATCGAATTTTTTTAAATCTTAAGGCATCTTAGGCAGTGAATTTTGATCCGATCATCATAGTTTATATATTGACAGAAAAAGGAAAGATATATCTATGCAACTGTGCAAAATTTGTATAGTCAGGAAGAACGGCTCTCAAGATTTTTTGGAAATAGCTAAAAAAAACTGCAGAAAAATAATTTTTCGCGAATATCTCGAAAACGCTTCTTAAAAAAAATAAATGAATGCCATATTTGTATTCAGCAAACCCCAAATTATTTATTTATTTATTTATTTATTTATTTATTTATTGTAGTTCAGTCAATGGACAAATAATCCTTACAGACTAAGATAACATTCAAAGATAAGGAACTAATACTAAGGTTGTTTATAAAATTTGTATTAAAAAGAAAAAAGAAATCTATCACGGATAAACATATATATACATATGTACAATATTACTTTGAATAGTTTACAATTAAATTAAACAATTAAATAGTTTTGAGATCACAGTTATTTCAATAAACTAAAAAAAAGCAATTTAAACTCTGATTTTTCAGTGCTAAATTCGATAAAAGATTTTGAATCTTTTTGAATATTATAATTTATTTCGTTCAAGAAAGAGAATGTACGTGATAAGGTACCATTACGAGAATAATCTGTACGATGAAATGGAACATCGAAAAGTTTAGCGAACCTCAGCTTAGAAAGTATGTCTTTTTGAAGTTGAAACACTTTTAACTAGTGGAATTTATAAAAAATATGTATATATTATTTAAACTGAAGCCGGACACTAAAGTTTTATTTCGGAATGTAGAACTTGACTGTATAGTAGAGATGAGCGATATTTCAGTACCTGTGACTTAATCACTGCCACTGAAAAATCGCGATTCACAGTTGTGACAAAATTTGTCAAGTAACTGCTACTTGCAAAGTTGTTCTTTTCTCTTTGTTACATACAGAAAATAATGATATTTCACTGTTTGTGTGTGTAATAACGTTGTTTTTATTTACGTACAATAACAACAAACGAATAGTGTTGATATTTCTTGTGCTCTCTTCCTTATAAATATTTCTTTTTAAAATTCAAAGTATATTTTAAGGCGTATTTAAATCTTAGAAATAAAACTTTTTCAACCAAATTTTTATGAAAAATACTCAAAAAACAGTGTTTTCCATACAAATTTTCATAAAGAAGTTTATGTGTGTGTTTATGAATCAGGTGGTTAGTTTATTTTTATTGCTATTGATTTTTAAGTTATTAACAAAATAAAATGTAAATTTTTATTTTCCTTTCCAACATTTATTTGTTTTAATATAATTTCAATATTTTATTGACGATGCTTTAATCATAATAATATTAATATGAATTTTCCTTTTCTAAATCAACTCCTTTTTTACTCTCTCTTTCCTTTTTCCTGATTTTTTTTATTACATAAAATGCGTATTCAATAAAAGACCATTGAAATTAGGGTTTCTAATTTCCCGGACTTTTCCAATTCCCGGGAAACGGGAAATAAAATTACTTATTCCCGGGATTCCCCGGAAATTCTGAAAATTAGTCATTTGAATCAAATAATTTGTTTTTTAATAAAAATAGAAACAGCCGTATGCATAATCAAAACTTGGCAGGAACTTAGCATAAGTGAGGAAATTGAAGTGGGCCTTAAAGAGTTTTTCCATACAATATGACATTAAAAACAAATGCATCTTGTAGGTCTGAGTCATCACTAAATTCTATACTGATTTTTAAGATCAAATAGTCCATTAAAACTCGTTAAGAGTCAGTACAATTTCATCGGTTATTAAATTCATATATCGTTAGCTGAAATCCAAAATCACGTAACTACACTTTCTTAAATTTTACAGGATAGAAAAAAAACGAAATATTTTCGTTTGTAATTTTGCTGATTTTTATGAAAAAGATTTGAAAATTTGTTGGGACATGCATTTCGATGTAATACGTAATAACTAATCAAAAATGCAATTTAAAATTTTTTGTTAGTCACGTGGTTTTGGATTTCAGCTGACGATATGTATGTATTTTCTTTTTTTAATTGTCTAGATCACCTTATCAAAGTGGAATTTATGTGAACAAAAACAAAATTTAAAAAATTTTATCTCAAATGCTCCTGAAATGTCTACCAATCCTAAAGCCGCGTACACATTGAACATTTCTTTTGTTGTCATTTTGTGTCGTCATATTTCAAATTAACAACTCAATGCGACAAAATAACAACATGCTGTCATATTCCCCTTTATTCCGTATCTATTTGTCAACGTCACGTCAAGACAATACTAAGAAATTGGTACATTTCTACTCGTCATCGACAACAATTTACTATTACTGACAGCCACATATAACGGAATAAAGGTGAAGGTACATAGCATGCGTTAAATACGCTAATGCGTTACAGACTTCTGTCAAAAAAGTTGAAATAGTGTGTTTCCATAAACCAAGATACAAAGAGAAGTTTGCGAAGCGCGTAACTCGCAAAAAGTTGAACATTCTTCAACTTTCACGCGTCGTATACAAAATGACAGGTAGTGCTGCCAGATTCATATGTTAAAATGTTTGTTTAATGGAAATAAATTATTAGAAATTAATATTTTTTATTATAAAATTGATGAAAACTGCATTAAATATATAAAGAAAAATAAAACTTAAAGGCAAGACAAAATCAAGCCGGCAAAGGGTTGAAATTGTATAAGCAGAAGAGCATCAAAAGCGTGGTGTGTAACTTGCCATTCTTAAAGCGTTAAAAGTTCGAAAAGTAAGAAAAGCGTTGCCGCGTAACGCGTGGTATGTACCTCCACCTTAAGGGGGATTGTTTTTGTGACCGCAATATTGTCGCATTATTGTGACAACCGTACTCATTAGACGTGCAAAGAGTTTACCACACACCGAAAAACATCGGAAGTGGCAAACATACACACTAGTACATACGCTAGTACACACTGACATAGTGTTATACATTTTATAATGTATACAGTACATTCACATATCGACCCTTTATATGAACATACTTATATCTCGAAAAAATTAAACTTGGAAAAGTGCAAATGTTAGCATATACATATATGGCCGATATTACCCGTTTAATGGCAATAATTTTGGTTTATATTAAGATACATTTCTGATATTTTTTTTTACATATAAAGAAGGCATTAATGAACACTTTTTCTTCAGTAACTTGAAATTTTAATTTTTTTTAAGATATCACTACGTTGCAATAAAGGATCGATATTAAGATGCCATCCTTGCTTAACGCTTTGTACGACTAACTCTTTTTCTTGTTGTACTTTTCCCACAAAAGAATGATAAAGATAAAAAGCCATATAAAACATGTTAGAACGTTTGAAGTAGGAATCGCACGAGAAACCTCTACAACATCGATTTCATTGCGGACTTGTCGTAAATGTCACAGGAAGTCAATAGTACTTCCACCTTTGTATTTAGGCCTTTTCGTACAAAGGGAACATTGGCCGTAATCGTTGGTCTTATTAAAATATTTTCATACTACTGATTGTGTACCAAAACAACGAACAGCAATGTAAATAGTAAAATCAATAAAAGTTAAATTGAATTTCCCGAAAATTCCCAGACAAAATTTCCCGGGATTCGTTTTAAAAAAATTCCCGGAATTTCCCGGAAATTTTTTCCCGCGTAAAAACTCTAATTGAAATTCAATGTCACCTAACACACCAACCCAACCCAACCACCCCCCACCAGCCATTTACTGTGAGCGTCTCCTTATGATGCTTTGTTGAGGAAGGTTACATAACAATGTTGTGTTGTTTTTAAAAGATGGTTTAATATTTTCTCTCATTTCTCTTTATTGCGTAAAATATGTAACCTAAAACTAGAAAAATACTTACTATACTACATACATATAGTAACAATAAAAAAAATTAACTTAAACTATTGTAATTTTCATTGCAGTGTTAACGTTTTTTTTAGTTTCATAAAATAAACTAGGGGATTCTGTTTAGTTACAATGTCATTTCTGAGTCAAACGCTGTCATATAATCTGAAATATTTATTTTATGGTTGAATTTAAATTACATACAAGAATAAACAAACTTGCTAGATTTTTTTGTGCCGGGATTAATGATTTTCCTTGATTGGGTTTAACGAAAACAAAATTTATCTTTAGAATTAATACAAAAATTACACTGTACAACAGAAAAAAAAAGAAATACAACATATACAACATGGCTTTAATGACTAGTTCTGGCAGAGCACAAAAAAAACACGTTTAATAAGTTTACATCTGAGGGGGAGTTAAAGTCGATGGTGACTTTAGGGATTGATATTTATAAATGTCGGTTGGTAAAAAACCTGCTTACAAATTGGGTCATAAATGTCCCGATTGGAAATGTTGCTGAATACAGGGCAGTCAATCGTGACACTACTCAAGGAGAGGTTCCATCACCTCCCCCACTACTAATACTTTCAGTTGTTCCCGATAGGGAATGTTGATTGGAAATCATTAGAGTGCGACCAAATATTCGGTTTCGGATTCGGCCAAAATTGTGGTTTCGGCTGATATTCGGTTTAGGCCAAAAAGTTGGCCTAATAGCGAAACCGAAACTTTTTATTCTGTATAAATAAGGAAGTTAATCGAAATAGTATTTTCCAAATTTTAAATATCGCGACCTTAGTATTGTTTTGGCCCATATGCCAAAAAGTCGGAATGGAGAAAAACACCAAAGACGATTTACATAAAGTTTTCTCAAAATATATCCGATAGAATTTTTTTGTATTCTCATTACTGCTTCCGGCATATGTTTGGAAGAAAAATGTACATTTGTGTGAACTTTCATCAATCCGATTAGAAATTAATATCTTTTTACTGAAAGTAAAATATCTTGTTATGTGCTCCAGTAGCCACTTTTTTATTTTATTTGTAAAAAGTAGCTTTTGTTGCTCCATGTGTATACTAACTGCTGTGTATTGAGTAACTTGTTATTGAGATGAAATTTTCTACTTTTTATTGAAAATAAGCGTATAAATGTTATTAGAAAAGATATTTACATGGAATAAAAAGTTAATATTGATGAAACTTTGTATTTTATTTGATTTCTGATATTTATTTTTTTCTTTAAAAAAAAATTTTTTTTTACAAAAAATTTATCAAATATGATGATATCGAGCACAATGAATGCTTGATATCTCAGAAACCAGGAACAATTTCGCGAAACAGTTTTTGGATTCTGAAAGAGGGCATTCAATATATATATACCCCATACTTAACTCAATTTTTTTTTAAATGGTCGGTGGGCCAAAACAATATTAAGGTCGCGATATGTCACCGCCATGAATCTGTTCTTCCCCGTCCCATATCTTTTCAAATTGAATGAAAATTTTACTTAGTTTTATGAAGCGTAACCAAAAGGTATAGTACCATAAATGTTGCCAAAATAACTAGCATAAACTAGAGAATGGTAAACCGATTTCGGTACCAATCGAAAATCTATTTTGTGTGATAAGGTTTGTCTGTTTACTCTTTTGTACTAAATGTAGTAAAAGAGAGACTTTTAAAATGGTGTATCTACTCATGAGAAAGAAAATATTAAAATATAAAAACAGAAAATGTAGTAAAATTGTTTATAGAAATACTGCCCAAAATAATAGCTACAAGTAAAATATAGAGCTGGGCAAAGGCACAAAAGGCATTATATTCTCTTCTTCTTCGTCATTACAACTTAAGCAGTAATCATTGTAGGGGAGATCATGCATCTAGCGTGGGTTCCAAAGGTGCAGTGCCCCATGACCGTGGCCATGAGGTTCCGCAGGTGTAGCTTTGGGAAGTATAGAAATTGCATAATTCTGTTGTGAGTAAAGGAGAGGCCAGATTGTTCTCGCAATAGAGCAGGTTGGTTCATCTAGTACCATCTGCTTTGAGCCATCTGCATAAGGGCAGCATCAATTCGTCTCCAGTAAGATGAGAGTGGGAGACCGCAGATATAGTCAATATCGACATCCCGAAGTAAGGCTCCCCTCTCAGCCAGATCACCCACAATGATGTCTGAAACGGACTCGTGCCCGCGTATCCATTTCTCGCCATCATGTTAAGTCCTATTAAGATATCGTATGGGACTTCCAGCAAGATAATAAAGCAAAGCATCTGTCACTGGACCTAGAGCAAAAATTCAGAAAATATATGATACCGAGAATGCATCAAAAGTACCCTGTTTAATGTATTCGAAGGAACTATTATATTTAAAATGTATACATTATTTTGAGCACATAGTGAACAAACTAATTTTGTTCTTAGAAGAAAAAAATAATTTGTTTTGCATCTATAATTGTAATCATTTTTGTATGTTGATTTAAATGTTTTTTATATATTCTTATATTGTCAAATTTGACATAATTTTTATATGTACCCCAAATTTTCTAACGGTAGAGAATTTTCATTGCATACCAATGTTCTTTGGCAGCAACATTTATCCTAGACAACCTTTTAATCGCTCTTTGGATCACTTTCGCCCTCTGACAACCACGTGTTAAAATCATTGATGAATGATCAGAAATAAAATTCCTTTGATTTCAGTCCATCAGTGATTTTAATAATGATTTGCATTCTCTTTAAAAATAGTTTTTAAATGCGAAGTTTCCTTAAAATTTCGTAAAAATATTGTTCTTTTTTACCTAATTTGCTTTGAATCTTTTTGCTTTTCTGTTTAGTTGAGTTTTGTGCTTTTTATCTCATTTCTTTAGACACTGTTTGTTTATGCAATACTTTTAAAATAAAGCTCCGATTTATATAAAGAGTGATTGAATGATAAAATTTTGCTCACATAAAAATCAGTGGATACTCAGAAAAAAAATTATTTATATCCAAGGAATTTTTTCATAAATGCTATGAATCTAACATGAAAATTTTTTCCAATCTTTTTTTCATTGAAGCTAGGAATTTTTACCTAAATTTATTTATATTTCTTAACAAAAATACTTTTAAAAAATCAGTATTGAACCCGTATAGCCTGTTGTACTAGGCACAACTCCTTCCATTCCGCCAACAGACTATTTGAAATAAACTGTATTTTTAACCCCCGACTAAAAAAAGGGGTGTTATAAGTTTGTAGTGTATCTGTGTGGATGTACGAACCCTCGTACAGACCAAACGGCCGATTTTGATTTAGTTTTTTCTGCTTGAAAGGTGACTTGATCGAGAGTGTTCTTAGCTATGTTTGAATAAAATTGGTCCAGCTGTTTAGAAGATATCACATCTTTTCTAGATGTATCCTGTTGAATCTGTGTGTCTTTGGCATCGTAGCTACAAAACGGCTAGCTCGATTTAAATTAAGTAAATTTTTGTTTGAAAGGTGACTTGATACAAAATCTTCCAACCTATGTTTAAAGAAAATTGGTCCAGCCGTTTTGAAGTTATCATCTATTTTCTTCGGGGGGTTTTAAAATGTTTAAATTAGGACCTGTCCCACGATGTCGACAAGTCGATGTCGTTCTCTTATTTATATTGAAAACAATAATAAAAAATTTAAATTTGTTTTTGTTTTCAATATATATATATATGTTCAACCTAACCTAACCTACCACATCTCAAGTTCTGGAATCTCCCAACGCTCTTAGTGGCGTAAATATTGACCCACGCCCTCAGAGAGGACCTACAGATTTTGGTAAAAAAAAGTCTTTGATAAAAAAAAGTTACAAAAGGCCTTTCATAAACAAACGATTAGATTTTCTAGTTCTAGTAAATATGAATGTGTATGCAAAAAAAATTTTTTTGTATGATGTTTATTTGTCGAGTAATGGGGTGCGAAAGTTTTGCCGTTTTTGAATTTTTTTATTATTGTTTCGAACTAGAAAAATATTAAAAAAAAAATTTAAATACACAGAAAAAAATATCACTTATATCCAAGGAATTTTTTCATAAATGCTATGAATCCAACATAATAATTTTTTTCCAAATTATTGTCATTCCAGCTAGGAACTTTTACATAAATTAATTCATATTTTCTTTAAAAATTATTTTAAAAATTCAGTATTGAACTTGTTTTTTCTTTATAAACTAATAAAAATATATGAACAATAGATTATGAACTTTTTTCATACTATTTATGTTAAAATTTTTTTCTGTGTACAGGAAATTAAAATTTTTGTTAAATATTTTAGTACACTCTTCAATTCCCGGAAACCCGGGAATTTATTTTTTATTTCCCGCTCTCCCGGGGAAAAAAGTCCGGGAATAAAAAAACCCTAGCCATAACACATCTGTTACATTCAGATCTGTCCGTCGCTAGTGCTTTTATTTCGTTCCAGCTTTTGTGGTCCTTGGCAATTTCTCTTTCAATTTGCTGTCGCCATGTTTGTGGCGCTCTAACCCTTCCATTCTATAGCATTTCTAGTTGTATCGTTTAGTGGTCTGCACAAGGCATGACCAATGAAATATTTAATTTGATTGAAATTATTTCATTATTTTGGTTTGATTTCGGTTCTAATTTAATTTTTCAATTAAATTATATTTTTATTTACAGATAAATGTGAAGCATGTAGACAAAGAAAAATTTCACTGCGCGGAGGGTTGAACTGACATGTTTCGATAGCTCGTGCTATTCTCCTCACAGCTCTTTGCCGCGTAGACCACTCGACCAAAGTCAGTGGCTTGCTGTCAAGAGTTGAATATCATTTACCTTTTATCAATTCATGCTATCACTCTTAGAGCTGTATATCATTTGATAGTTATTGATGTTCACTTTTTCCTTATGTCTTGTGTTAAGCTTCTACGCGGTAAATAACTCTAACGAGAATAGCGGGAGCTATCGAAACATGTCAGTTCAATCCTCTGCGCAGTCAAATTTTTCTTTGTCTACATGCTTCACATTTATCTCTAAATAAAAATATAATTTAATTTAAAACCGAACTCAAGCCAAAATAATTAAAATTTCCTTGAATATAAATAAACCTATGCAGTTCGACTAAAACTCCTAACTTAATTATTTCATTATTTAACCGACTTCAAAAAAAGGAGAAGGCTTATCATCATTTAATTAAAAATTAATTTTTTTTTAGGATGTTCCCCCAAAACTCCACCATCTATAAACCGATTTCGGATTTTTTTATTCTTTATTTAAAACAGAGCCAGGCGTTGGTGTTTAATTATTTGGTGTTTAATTGCATTGTTGATAGATACAAATGACTGTTGTGATCTTGTTGTTGTTTATTGTGATTGTTTGTGTTGTGTACATGTAAATTGTCGTCTGTGTACATGTAAAATTTAAAAATAGCCGAAAAGAAGTCGGCAAACGTCGTGGCTCACGGCTACACATCGCCTGCGCCTGATTTAAAATGATGGACTTCAGAATTGGTCCCGTTGAAAAGTTAGCGGGGTCACGCCCATATAAAAGAAATGTTGGACAGATTAAATTGGCTAAGCATAAAACAAAGTATATTTTATTTTGCTATGAAGTTCATATATAACATAAAAATAGGAAATTGTCCTGCATATTTAACAGAAAAACTTAGTTACGGTCATCAAATACATAATTATAACACAAGAAGACGTAATGACTTCCGGGTAGTAGAAATTACAACTGAAGCCGACCGTGCGAATCTGTATTATAAAGGACTGAAACATTATAATGAACTACCAAATGAAATAAAGAATTGTGAAAATATAAATAGATTTGAGAAACTATTGTACCAACATTGTAAAGATAGGCCTATTAGATAGTTAAAATTAGGTTCGTAATGTTATGAAACTTTGCATACACATTTATACTCACCAAATAATACAGCATTATTGTTAGAAAAGCGGGCAGTGCTACGCCCATGAAAAGTAAATATTCATTTAAACTAGGGATGTAACGATACGCCGTTTTGCCGATCCGATACCGATACCGATATTTAAAAATAAATATCGCCGATACCGATACCGATACGAATATTGAAATTGAGTTCAAGTTTAGATTAACAAAACTCAAGTGTAATTTTTTTATTATGCAAAATTACATTATAAGAGAGAATATTTAAAATTGATAAAACATTGGAAGTAATTTTTAAGGAGCTACGTTTTTTTTGCTTCCAAAAAATTTATGTTAAAAATATGCAGATAATTATTAGAAAAGCAAGAAAAATGTTTAATTCCTTTATAATTTAAAAAAATACTCGCCATGCTTTTTAAAAAATCGATTTTTAAAGGACATTTTTCAACTAATATTCTTCTAAATAACTTAATAGCTTAATTATTAAAAGACTTCTAAGTTTATATTTATTCACTTAAATTTACATGAAAATGCAGTTCTGAGTTTAAATTCGCATAAAAAAAATTTTGAAAATGGGCAATTTTTTATCCTTTTTTCTTGAGGAAAAATCATTATAGAATACCGAAAAAGAAATTGGTCCTAGCATCGCTTCCAATTCGGTGATTGGTAATCGAAAAACAGAACTTCTTGCAATGGCAAGGATATGTAAAACTAATTAGAAATTATCCAAATTTGCAATACTTCCAGATCGCGAATTCTACATTTTCATGACTTCTTTGGAATAAGATTTAAAAAACAACGACCTGAATTTGAATTCATGATAAAATTAACAAAAAATAAATAATTTTTTTTACAAAATAACAGCATAAAATGTTATTAATTTTTAAAATTGATATTAATAAGATTTAAAAGATAACGAAGTGAATTTAATTCATGGTAAAATCGAACAAAAATAAATTACTTGTTAAAAAAAACTCTGAAAAATTTTTTAAAAGTATCGTCGTATCGACAGTAAAATATCGCCGATACCGATGTATCGGAAAATCTGAAGTATCGCCGATATATCGGTATCGGTATTCGTTACATCCCTAATTTAAACTACTTCTACTTAACCGATTCGTATTAAACTTCGCACTCAATTAGTTCTCTTGAAATTTCAGCATTATGATAAAAACTTTGTAATCGGTTATTTTTGCAAGAATTATTAATTATCCATTAAACAATTTGGTGAAAATTTAGGCTGCTAAGTTGCACAGGTTGGCCCACTTGGGTCCTTATAGGTCCCGTTATTGGTGAAAACTTAAAGTGGTTTCCATAAAATGACAAAATGGTGTCATAAATTCAATGAAATTTCTAACGAGACTATGAAAGCTAATGAAGCAATTCCAATGAAACTCTTTCACAAAATTGGTGAAATTACATATATTGTGAAATATTTCATTAGAATTGTGAAAAAATCTAACGAAATCTTTTCATTGGATTTATGACGCAAAATTCGTTTAATGTGGTTTAAAATATACAGATTTTTTAACATTATTTTTTGCCATTACTCCCACTGTGTTTGACAAGTCCATCTTTTTGGTCTGATGATTTTTTTTAAATACCAGATTCAGATCGAAAAATCTTTCATAATAAAGGATGTTTTTTTTTAGCTGCATGATATCGATATCTATAACTATGGTTTGACAGCTGAGAATGTCAAACTGTGTTGACATTTCTGTTCAGTAAGGTTTGTGGCAAGTCATGATAAATCGTTTTTTTTTGAAAGCCTATATTCAAGACACCATTGACGCCATACGGCCAGATTTATTGGAAAATCTAGTAACAAATTGGACTGATCGAATGGACCATGGAACTCGTAGCCGCCGCGGATATATGTATGCAGGAAATCATATTTAAAAAATAAATGCCATGAAACTATCTACCAGATTATAATAAAAAATTTCATTCCAACAATATTTCTGTCTTGTATTATCATTTTAAGTTCTCATGCATCTAAAAAAACTCCCGATAAAAATAAAGCTCTTTGTTGTATTCTAAAACCGATGGAAATGATTTGTACACAGAGAGAACAAATTAGTTGGAAAACAGTTACAACTATTAAAATTCATAAAACTTAACCAATATTCTATTACAAGTACTGAATTTTAATAGAATCAATAAAATTTCTATTCTAATATCTGAAATAATATACGTCTGCTATATTTTCAGTTACCATAGCCAATCATTATTAGAAAAATTCGGTTATAATTTCCAAAGTACTAATTTGGCGCTTCCAACCAAATAAGAGTCTAATGTAATCAATAATATGGTAAAATTATTTGACATTTTAAAATAAATAATATTGAAAAATACAGAATAAAAATGAAACAATAAAAACTAAATTTAAGTTCAAGAATTGCATGGTTTTGCTCAGGTGCAATTCTCTTTTTATTGTTGAAGGGCAAGGGCCATAAAAGTGTTATTGAAGAGTGATTTTTTTTTAATAAAGTGAATAGTTGTTTACTTTCATAGAAATCGTGAAAATAAGGCATCAATCACCACTATTGTTCAAAATCCTTTTAAAGTTTTATCCGTGAGCACATAGTTATATGGCGAAACAAAAACAGCTGTAATACGCAGTATTCTCTCGCAAAGAAGTATGTATTAATAAGTTTGCAAACTCAGTGGAAATGTTTATCTAATTAAAAACAAAATTAAAAAGAGGCAAGTCGTGAGTTGGCCAACTGATAATTCTAATGAAGCTATCGCCAAAGAACTACTTTAATATGCGAATACTCTAAATGCCCTGTGCCACTAGGAAATTATTATTTTTCCTTCTGAAGTTTGGTGAGTAACACACTAATAGCTTCGGATGTTTTCAAAAAGTTTTTAATATCTATATACTTATATTGCAGTCAATCATGGCAGATTTGGCTCCTTGGAAGGGAATATGTATCACGCAATATGTATCACGAAGGTTCAAAATTCAATTTTTAAAAATATCTCGTTTCATACATTTGTTTTTATTTTTAATACATTACACATGGGCTTTTGTCTGAGCTAAAATTAATTATATTTAAAAACTTTATTCACAATAGCATTTTGTTTTAATGGTGCGTCTGGAATATTCAGTCTTTCGTATCGAATTCTATCAGTATATACAACTGAATAATAAAATAGTCCGTGCAACCGACAAAATTCGATTGGCTACAAATTCAATAGTCACAACGAATCTATTTTCTCTGTGTATCTTGTAATATTGTGTTACCTCTTAAACTGAGTTTGCATTTACAGGCATATAATTGTATATTTGTCTCCATGATGCTACAATTTTGTAGGTTAACCGCAACACAACGACTTTTTATACGAGAATGCATACAAACAACAACAGCCAAAAACATATTTCAGTTTCAGGCTTTAAAATAAAAATAACAATTTAAAGCGCAAAATAATATTACAGTTTCACAACTTTATTCTAATAAATTTAATAAAAACCTTTTAACACCAGGTTGTTAAATACAAAGTGATTTGTGCTATTATTAGGGACGTACATAAAGAGATCTCTGCATTTTCTAATTTAACTGCGAAATCGCAAACAAATTATTGAATGCAGGTCTCTTATATGCCGAAATGTGCTTCGGTTACCAACCTTGTAAAAGCAATTCATGATTTAAAGGTTTGGTGCGTAAGAATTTGGCTAAAAAATTAAAAATGGGTTAAATAAAGTCGGAGCTCATTTCGTGTACTCTAAAGTGGTTCGACCTCCATACAAAATAAAAAAGTTGAGCCAGTCACTCCCTAGGATTAAAGATTAGTTGAAAACAATTCCAATAATATATTTTTTTTTAATTTTTTGCCACGCTTCTAGAAAGTTTTTTGTACACTGCGTCGCTATTTGTAGTCCGATCATAACATATTGCATATCGTTATTCATGGCTTGCCTATGGCGTCATTTTTGCTTTTGGTGACTTTTTAATCCGACATCAAATTCTGAGCGCCAGCTATACAATCTCGGATCCTTGCCACCTAATGTCCAATTATGATCGGACTAGAAATGGCGACGCAGTGTAAAAAAAAACTAAAAGGGCGGTATCCAGAGGCGTGGCAAAAAATTAAAAAATATTTTTGGAATTGTTTTTAACTAATGAGTAATTCCATTTAGCCGGGCGTGACACACATTTTTTGTTATAAATCAAGAATATAAAAATTTTTACTTAAAAAAATATTGCGGCTCGCAAGGACATTAAGCTTAAAGTCGTTGAATAAAGGGTAGACTCTGATAGAACACGATTTCTGCTCAGAATCATCGTCAGAAAGCTGCGACGGGTGTGACCTTACAAATCTTAGTTTTAAAGAATTATGACTTTCAGTATAAATTCTTTAACATTTTGACTATAAGTTACACAATAATTTTGGTATAGATATCTGTTCAAAGTGTTGTTAATTGTATTGTGTATTTACTGTTTGATAAAAAATTATTTTTCTTATAAAAAAAAACTATTTTTAAAATGAGATGGGTGTGACCGACGGGTGTGACCTAGTACGAAAATTGAAAAAATTCAAAGAAATAAAACTTTTTATTGATTTAATTAATATAAATAATATAAAGATAAACTCATAAGAAAATAATAAGACATTAAATTATTTGCTATCCGTTCTATTATAGACAGCAGAATACTCTAGCTGAATATATTTTTAAATTCAATAAAAAGTATATTCTTTTCAGAGATAACGGTTTTTATTGATGATGAGAAAGGGAATAAAAGAAAATCTGAAATAAATATTAAACATACAAAGAGGGAGAGCCAAATGTTTCTTGCATGATCATTTAAAAGTGCCTCAAATTGATTAAAAATATTAAATAGTGTATTTTTTGATTTTTTCTATAACACTAGTTTACAAATTTTCAACTTTTTGCGATCACGTCAAAAATGAAATGTTCTCTAAGGTAATTTGGGGTCACTGAACACGAATATGACATTCATTTATTTTTCTTAAGAACCATTTTCGAGATATTCGCGAAAAACGTGTTTTTTTGCAGTTTATAAAGCTATTTCCAAAAATCTTGAGTACTGTTTACTTAAATTGAGCAAATTTGGCTTTGTTGCATAGATAGGTTTGTCCTCTTTCAGTCCATATTCAAAATTTGTTGATCGGATTAAAATTCAATGAGTTAACAGGTCCTTAGATTTGAAAAAAAAAACTATTTTTCCACGTTTTTTTTAAATTCACTATTTTAAGTCGCTCCAGTAAGGCAAAATAAAATTTTTTTAAATGTATTTTAGAAAGAAAATTTTGTTCCAAATATAGCAAGCGTAAAATTAGTTGCATCGGACAAAATATGAGAAAGTTACAACATATTTAGTGAACACATCAAAATTTTAATTTCCCATTTCATTACTTTTACTCGTTTGAAAAAGAAAGGTCGACATATCGCATATCAAAGTTACCAAAATTATGTGTAGTTTTCAACACTAAATTCAGATTTTTATAATTTAAATTTTTATTAAAGACTTACGGCAAAACAAGTGGAAAAATTGTGCTATGTGGTGTTTTGTGCATATTAATTTTTTTTTAATGCTATAAAATCGTTCATTATTGATACTTTCCAATGAAATTTTGCAGTTATATAGGAATTTATGTGAAAACTATGATTTGCTTTTGACAATCATTAGAATTCCTAAGAAAGTTCCAATAAATCTAAAAAATAGGTCGATTTCAAAAGGATGCATGCCCACCAAAAATTGTAAATTCGACTAAGTTGTTTTTCTAAAATCATGTCTGTGAGAATACCTTTTAGACATGTATATAATAATTATTTGATCCTTGAGAAAAAAATTTTATAGAGAAAACAATTATGGTGCTTTTTTGGGCAAAAATTGTCATAAATTAAAAATTTTTCAATTTTCTAATTAAAGATTGTATACTTTCCAACTCTGAAAGAATACTTCCATCAACTATTTTTTAGCTGTTCGAAATGTTGTCATGTAACTAACAAAGAAACAATTGTGATAATCGGTTGTTATTTAGAACCGATATCTTAAAAATACTGGACCAAGGATTTGAAAAATTTAGAAATTTTAATATTAAAATGAGTATACCTCACTAACTATACAAGATATTTGTTTAACCACAGACTTTTTAGAACTTTACAAGGTATATAAGGACACACAAAATTTTTGGAATCTAGTGAGAAACAGAGAAATTACAAGCGTTGAAAAATTTTACATGACCAAAGTGCACTACTTTGCACTTCATACTAAACACGTGCACCGCTATACCACAAAGTATTGCTAAAACATATATAATAGATACATACCTGTTACTATAAGTATAAATGATGGAATGAGTGTAACTGATATTGTATGATTTTATTCCACGCACACATTCTACGCACACTAAACAATAAGAGTAACATAGTATTTTGCAATGGATAAAAAATTTACATGATTTTTGTTTTAAAATATCTGTTGTACCACAGATATTTTAAAATAATTGTTAGTACAACAGATAAGGTGTGTGCGTATGTTTCATACATATAAAACACATTCCCATACACTTCATGTGCAAATTCATTGGTGATGGGTACAGCACAGTGATGTGCTTTCTTACTGCTGTTTTTGTTCTCTATTTTGCTGTTCGTTTTAAATAGCCGATCAATTGCGAACAAACTTCGTTTTGCATGACAAATTTGCCTGTTTATACAATAAGTACTTATTGTACGACATCAGTATCTGTTAATATCTGTTTGGGCGAAACATAGGAAATAAATGTGTTTCTCTCAGTCTCTCTGTATCCACTCATATATACTATACTTCAGCCAATAACAATACCACCTAATAACAGAAACATTACATTATTTATCAATATGCACTCATAAGAATTAACACACAGAAACTGATATAAACGGATGTATCTCTGCACGTGACTACTTCATACCTCTGAACCTGAGAAATATGGGAAGCTCATCTTCCTAAATCAAATAAGAACACTGCTCTCTATGTAAAATTTTATACTGATCGGACTAAAGAGTTAGAAATGGCATATATTTCCAAAACATTTAATTCTGCCCCACTGCCATTTTCCTTATACTCATACTACATACATACAATATTTTTTTTTGTTAAAATTCAAATTCGGATGTTTTCACCAAATCTATTGTAACTTTCTAAATTTCTGCCCGATGTTAACAATTTTACTTTTTGTACGTTGGGAACAAAATTTTATTTAAGATATGGGTCAAAACAAAAATTAAAATTTTTTGTTTGCTTTAATGGAGCATTTCAAAATGGTGAATTTTGAAAAAAACCCAAAAAATACAATTTTTATCTGATGAACACAGTATAAATATGAGCTGAAAGAGGAAAAACATATCTATGCAGCAATGCCAAAATTGCTCAATTCAGGCAAACAGTACTCAAGATTTTTAGAAATATCTTTACAAACTACAAAAAAACTACTTTTTCGCGAATATCTCGGAAACGGTTCTTAAGAAAAATAAATTAATGCCATATTCGTGTTCAGCAGCCACAATTTGCTTAAAAACCTTGTCATTTTTGAGGTGATTTTTTTTTGTGAATTTGTCATTCTCTAAAAAACATTAATTGAGAGATTTTTATTAAAAATGAGAAAATTTTTTTTTCCTTGCATAGGGCCGTTTTACGTAGAATCACTCTAATCCTAGGGAGTGACTTTTTTTCGAACCACCTTCGTGTGCTCGTTAGTATACCAATTAGCTATGACATAGTGAGCGATTTTTCGAATTCGAAATGCTACAACCTCTTATTTTGTGAGGTTTGGAAAAAAATGCATGAGGCAAATAATGGGGATGGGGGCATCGAGGTCAAAGTTGAAGGAAAATGTGAAAAAATGCACAAAATGTCCCATAACTGCCGAGGCGTCACCCCTAAAAGGATGAAATGTGAGACCAACCCCCATTAATTTTTTGTCCCCAATATTTTTTCTAAACCTACCTACGCTCTATCTCCACTCCTTAAGGGTGTTCCCATGCAAAATTAAAATTTTTCATAAAATTGGCTTGTACCGTTCTAACTTTCCCATGGGTTACCAGAGATGTCAAATGTATGACTGACCTCCAATGTTTTTTTTAATTCCAAACTTTTTTCAGAACATTGTTACTTTCTATCTTCAACCATTAGGGTGGTTCCCATACACATTTTTTATTTTTATAATTTTTATAATTTATTTTTATAATTGCATGTTGTCAACGATGGTTTCGAAAGAGTCATAAACTTAATACAGGACTACAACAATGTAGTGTGCCGTAAAGAGGAAGAAAAAAGATTTTGTTGCAAGTCGTTACCTAAAATAGGAGAACATATCTACTTTATTATAAAACCAAATTGATATTAATAAATGAATAAATTTCACAATCGAACTCAATTTCATAAAAAATTATAAAAACAAAACAAATTGTATGGGAACCACCCTAATGTTTGAAGATGGAAGGTAACAATATTCTGAAAAAAGTTTGGAATTAAAAAAAAAATTGGAGTCAGTCATACATTTGACACCTCTACCGGCATCCATGGGGAAGTTAGAACGGTTCAAGCCAATTTTATGAAAAATGTTAATTTTGCATTGGAGCCCCATTAAGGGTGGAGATGTGGCGTAGGTGCGTTTAGAAAAAATTTTGGGGACAGCAAATTAATGGGGGTTGGTCTCACATTTTTTCACTTTAAGGGTGACTCCGCGGCAGTAATGGGATATTTGTGGATTTTTTTCACATTTTCCTTCAACTTTGCCTCCACCCCACCTCCCCCATTTTTTGCGTCATGCATTTTTTTCCAAACCTAACAAAATAAGAGGTTGTAGCATTTCGAAATATTGTTGCTAAAAATGTTATATATCACTATGTCATAGCTAATGCCCATTAGAAAGTTTTCTTTTGCTGTAAAGAAGACTAGTTAATAATGCCTGTTCTGTAAATCGACTCGATTTAGAAAAAATAAATCCACTAATAGCAAAATTTGTTCATATTTTTGTAGTTTTCTTTTTTTAGAGCTTAAAATATCATATCTGTAATTTATTTAGTACATAAGACTTAAAATACATCAATGCATTGGGGCCATTACTTATTTTTGGAAAACGAAAAATTAATTCGGCTTCGATTTATAGAACAGGGCCGAATATCTACCAACACTCTTGGCACTGCCTACAAAAAAAAAGCAATTATATATGTTGAAGAAAAACTAGAACCTACAAAATATAGGTAAATAATATAAATTAAATCAGAAAAAGGGTGCGACAAAAATAAGTCAATAATTAAATTAGTTTGAATGAAACATTTCAATAAAACGTCAACAAAAAACCGAAACAAAAAAAATCATTAGCAGCAGTATAAAAAGCATTGAAACAAAATATTGAATGTGTTTTTTTTTATGTGTAATATTTACATTGTTTTTGTGTGCGAATGTCACTCACGCTCACTATCAGTCAGTCTGATATTCTGTTCTTTGCTATTCAGCCTTTAATTCTTCAAACAAAATAGTAAACCAAAGCAAACCCACCAACTTTGGTTTCTAAGAGTTTATTCATTCACCATTTATGCGCCTGTCATTCTAATGTAAACGCAGTAGTCATCAGTTTGAACCTGGTTATGTCAATGAACGTAAAATGGTAATTACTACCCGCGCCGCCATAAATACAATTTTGGTGATGTGGCGCTATTCCATCAAAATGTTTGTGTTAAAGAAAAATAAAATAAATAGAAAAAAACATATAGAAAAAATATACAAACACTTGCTAAAATAAATGGATATTAGAACTGCAACGAGGGCAGTTTGGAAAGTTTGCTGTTGTAAAAAACTATAAATAAATCAAATAGATGTATGGGACTAAGATCCTCCTAACTAAGAGACTATTTCTTTGCCAAATAGCAATAAGTGCTTAAATCGATTTAAGGAACTTAAATTTTTTATGTATCATGAAAACAAAAACATTAAATTGGCCACGTTCGTTAGTTATGGGAACACAGAAAAACTTATCACCAAAAATTTTTCAAACAAAAAAAAAAGTTTGTCTAAAAATAAATTTCATTTTCCGTAAATGTTCATTACTGAATCAATGAATTTTTTGTTTGGTTTTCATTTACGCCAAAAACAACAAGAAAAACTGTGTCGTAAAAAACAACCCCGATGACGACATACACAGAAATAACAACAACAACAATGATAGGAAAAGGAATGCGATTGTACCAAGCTTGTTCTCATTCATTTTTTGAGAGTATTTAGATAAACAAAAATTCAGACTTAAACACATTTAACAAAGTGAAATTTCATAAGTGCTTAATGGATGATGATGGTCATGACATTTTTTCCATTCTGGCCATTTGTTTCCGTTTTTGGCAATTTATATTTTTGTTTTCGTTTTACCGATTTTTTTCGTTTTAGCGATTTTTTCCCGTTTTAGGGTTCTTTCCGTTCAGGGTTTTTTTGTTTTGATAATTTTT
The DNA here is from genome assembly GCA_956483635.1 of Panzeria rudis. Classification (NCBI taxonomy): domain Eukaryota; kingdom Metazoa; phylum Arthropoda; class Insecta; order Diptera; family Tachinidae; genus Panzeria; species Panzeria rudis. The sequence goes on from OY101449.1 coordinate 110,845,693, forward strand.
CAATTTCATCGATTTTTTGGTGATTTTATATCGTTTTAGTTATTTTTAAAATTTTTGTGATTTTTTTTCGTTTTGGCGATATTTTCCCGTCTTGGCGATTTTTTTCGCAACTTTTACGTACTGGCTAAGACTTTTTCCGTTTTCGATGATTTTTTTCCGTGTTGTTGATTTCTATCCGTTCTACCGCTTTTTTCTCGTTTTGGTAATTTTTTATTTATTCAACGCTATTTCGCTTCATATTTTCGTTTCATGTTTTGGTTTCATGTTTTCTTTGCAAGTTTTTATATTCCTTTTTACATTCGTCCCAAAGGGAACTTCGCTACAAAAAATTTACAAACAAAATTAAAATACAGTAATCCCTCGATTTACGTCGCGATTGGTTCCGGAAAATGGTGACGTAATTCGAAACAACGTAAACATAATTTGATATTGCACATAATAAAAATTGGATTTCAATGTATTTTTTCTTTTTATAATTGAGGCGAGTTAAATCGAAATGACGACGCAAATCGAGATAAGAGTGAACAAAAAGTCCGCCGACCGCATAAAAACACCGAAAAAAAAAGATTTGAACTAAACTCTGGGATTCCCCGGCTTTGTAAGCAATTGAGGCGACGTAAATCGAATGGCGACAAATCGATTTTTGAAGGCACCAAAAATTTAACGACGCAAATCGAATGGAGATGCAAATCAAATTTGATAGGTGCAAAAAATTTGACGACGTTAACCGAAACAACTTAAATCAAGGTGACGTAAATCAAGGGATCACTGTACATACATATCGTTACCTTAATATAGAATAGCGCAATTCTTTTTTAAAATCGAGTTTTTGTCTACTTCGATAGATTAGAGGTTCATCCATCGAAATATGGAAAAAACTCGATTTGGCAAAAAAACGAGTTACGGTCTTTCTATATAAAGGTAACGATATGTACACTCTAAAACATTACTTCAAATTTACGATCATATATTGTCTAAATTTGTGTTGAAAATTTCTCCTTGTCTAAAATTAAATCGATTTTGTAGTTATTTTATTAAAGTCCAAGTGGAAAAAATTTAACATAAAGTATAATACGGCTATGGCTGAATGGTAGACGCGTCAGACTTTCAGTCAGGAGGTCGCGGTTCAAACCTGCACGCAGCCAATCGCTTTTTTTAGTAAAAACATTTTGTGCAAAAATAATGCGTATGTAATTTTAGGTCGATAATAATCTGTAAAGTGTTGCCGACTATTATCGACATAATTTTTAACAAAAGTGTTTTATAGTGTATGTACTATCATCATTATAGTATATCACTTTATTTAAACAATTAAAGATATACATATAAATAAATTTTGCCAATGTAAATGTAACCGAATTCGTAGTCACCTGAGTTGTCGGGACCACCTTGTAGGAAATCGCATTGCATACTTCTAGAAATTTATTACATAAGTTTATTTTAGACAAAATTTGTCTGGCAACACTGTTGGTGTATACGTAAGTGGGCGTTTTTTAATCTTTGAAACTAGATTTGTTCCAGAATAGAGGTCCAAATGTACATATAAAAATGAATATACATACATACATACATGCATGTTTGAATGAATATACGTACGTACACCTAACGACAAGTAAATGTTTCCACTTAAATTATGATTTATGATAAATTAATTTAAATCAATCTCTGTTGTATGTATTTATGTTTGTTTTTCTGATATTGAGCATAAAAGCCTTTCGAAAATAAAAGAATACAATGAATTAAAAAAAGATTTTATTTAATTGAATAAAGCAAAGTAAATATGATGCAGTAAAGCAAAATACTGGATATATAAAAAATTGTACAGTGCGCTCGGGATAACGTCAACAAATTAAAACTGCGAGTGTTGACGTTTATGAATGTGCAAATTTAAGATCAAAATATTACTGATACTTTTTTATAATTCATAAATTAAAAAGCAAATCCAAAGAAGAACAAAAGAATAAAAGCAACAAAAATATTTTACATGACATCATGGTATAAATATCTATACATGTCTATAAAAATCTATACATGTCTATATCTATAATATCTTAAAAGAAATCTGTTATTTTTCTCTGCACATACTATGTATATGTAGTACATATGGGTCTTAATTAGGGTTGCCAGACGGGCTTGATTGTCAAGCTTTTTTTAGTTTTGTCAAGATTCAAGCCGAAAAGCTATTTGTCAAGCTAAAAATTTATTTCTATTCCGTTAACAATTTTATAAACGAGCTTCAAGGCAGCATACATATTATATTACACGAACAGAGAATAAATCAAAATTTATATGGAAACAAAGTAGTAAGCTAATAAAATGTCAAAAGTGATTTCATCTTAAAAAAAACATTTGAATTCAAAACAGAAGACGGAAAGGCATCAGATGGACAGGACTAATCTGAGAGTAATTCAATCCGAATAAAGAAAAACATTTTCTAAATCGGATCATAATTGGCAGAGTTCTGAGGCGAAAAATACCAACGAACTGATAGATAGCCTTCTCCTTTTTTTTAAGTCGGTTAACGATTGAGTTGTTATTGTTCTGAATATGTTTAAGTTAGCGTCAAGATTTTTTTTCGTAAATCGAGCTTTTTCTCTCTAAATGTCAAGCTTTTTCACAATTTGGAGCTGCCTAATTTTAATTGTTACCAAAGCTAAAATTTTGCTTTATTTAGAGTTGACGTCTTGGAGCTTTGTGGTTTAGTTGACTTTGTAGAGTAGACAATGGCGTATGTTCTGTATTTCATGTAAAACTAAAATGTACGGAATTATCAAACCATTGTTGTTATAAATATTAATTTGCAACAACAATGCACATGAAAAGTGTTGACGTTTTGGGATTGTTGACGTTATCCCGAGCGCACTGTGTATGTAAATGAAACTATTTTTTTATACAAATAACTAATTAAAGGAGTTAGTGAAGTAACAATGCAAACCATAAAATAAAAAGATTGAATAAATTGAGTTTTAAGTATGTAAACAAAAAAATTAAAAATGTATGGTTTTTATAATTGTCTATGTATTTCAGAGAGACTCTAGAATGTATTCAAATTATCTCCAGTAAGCAAAGCTCTGGACATTCAATTAATCGGGAGGTTTTAGTTTAATCGATTAATAATCGGATAATTTCGGATTAAGCGGTTAACTGATTAATAAATGTTTTCCAAAAATTAAGTAATTTCTTAATACGTTAGTTATATCTATGTACCGTTTATTTTTTTACTTTCTCTTATTTTGTTATAGCAGTCAAACCCTGTTAGAATTTCTAATGTCTATCTATTACGGTTACCAAGACACAGCCCAATGTCAAAATTATATTATTTGCTTTGGACACCCTTTAAATTCTATACTTCATTTTATTTTTAGTATTTCCCACTAAACCTGAGATTCGAAATAAAAGAAGGTTCGCTAAAACGAAGAATTTTCTAAACAAATTTGTTCGATAAATGCTCGTGAATCTAAAAAAAATCGAATGTTCGCAAATGCGAGCTTTTGTCGATAATGTTGCGACATTAAGCTCAATTGCCAAATTTCATAAAATGTGAATGTTCGCAGCATCGAAATATGTCTCGATAAGAAGCGCAATTGCCAAATTTCATAAAATGTGAATGTTCGCAGTATTGAACTATTTTCGATAATTTATCGAATGTGTAATTTACATTCATGTGTGCAATAATTGAATAGAAAAAAATTTGCCACGATAGCCTAGTGGATGTGTGCTAATCTGTTAGCCTGGCGGTACCGTGTTCGAATCTGATTGACTGCAACCTAAGTTATAATTTTAAATAAATAAATATTCCATTTACATTAAAATAGATAAATTAAAAAAATAAAGATAACAATCTTGAAAAATTACTTTTTCCTGCATTTTTGTGGTATCGATATTTCTTCGATATTGGTTCGCTATTGATTTGTCAGCGAAACGTCGAAAACGAAAGATTTGCTGCCACAAACTGAGCGATGAGTGGGCTCTAGCAGCCTTTTCTCTTTCCGACTTCGATAGCCGTTCTTGAGTGTTTTGTCCGAGAAATGTGTACGCAACATTCGAATGCGATATTATTTTCAAATGTTTTGGTTTGCTGGGTTGTTATTCACTTGAAATCCGGCCACACCACATAAGGTTTTTTAATGTGGTGGCATATCTTACGTTTTTAGGGTTCCGTACACCAAAGGTGAAAAGGAACCCTATTGTTTTCGCTACGCTGTTCGTTTGTATGCCACAGGCTTCTTTCTCAAAAGCGGGAAAAGGTACATACCTGAAATTTTCACAGAATATGTGTAATTATTAATTAAAACAACAAATACTAAAAAGTTATGAAAGTTAAAATTTAAAAGGTGTTCTAAAGCGACCAACGAAACGTTAAAATATTAATGTAATGTACATATGGACACTTGCTATATACATATACACTTGACATTTTCAAAGTTAGTGTATTATTATACAGACTACACCAATAAATAAATAATAGAATTTAAACAAAATAAAAATTAATGGGTATTCTATCAGGTAATGTAATTTTGAAATTAAGCTGTTTCTCATAACTGTATAACTGACACTTGAAACAAACAAATTTAATAATTAAATGGTTAATTATTAATTAAAGGGCAACCCTTCAATTAATGCAACGAACAAGCCAAATAGTAAATCGCCAAAACGAACAGAATCGCCTAAACCAAAATAACCAAAACTAAAAAAAGAAACCTAAAATTAAAAAATTGTCAAAACGAAAAAATGTTCCAAAATGAAAAAAGCGCTGAAACGAAAAAGCACAAAAACGGAAAAATCGCCAAAATTAAAAAAATCTCCAAAAACGAAAAAAGTCGCCAAAACGAAAAAAGCGGCAAAACTAAAAAAAACGAAGTAAAAAAATAGACAGCGAAATAAAATTAGCAAAATGAAAATAACGCTATATGGAAAAAAGTACCGAAACAAATCGGTAAAAAAAAACAAAGAAAAAACTCGAAAACTAAAAAAAAACCCCATAAAGAAAAAATAACCAAAACGAAGAAAATTCAAAATTAAAAAAAAGCGCTGAAACGAAAAAAAACCACCAAAACGAAAAAATCGTCAAAACAAATAAAAACTTCCAAAACAAAAAAGCAAATACTAAAACAAAAAAAAGGAAATCTAGATAAAAAAAATCCAAAAAAAGTCCAAACGAAAAAAGCTCTAAAACGAAAAAAAGCACCAAAACGAAAAAAATCGTTAAAACAAAAAAAAAAAATAAAAATAAAACAAAAAACGAATATGTTCGTCAAAACAGAATAGCATAAAACGAAAAGCACGCTAAAATTAAAATGTCCCCAAAAACAAACCAAAATCGCCATACCTTATTCTGTGAAAACATTTAGTCAAAATAAAAAAAATCTGAAAGATACATTTTGTTTTAAATATATGACTGGCGCAAAGTCAGAACACAATTTTCCATCCCTGGGTAATATCATTCATTTCTCTTTGATAACTGGAGCAGTAAATTAATTAATAAATGTCTGCATAAAGCAAATATCTTTTTGCTTCATACGTTATTTATTATTAATGTATAGTATGTATGAACGTATCGACAGTTAATTAAAATTTTATTTTTTCAATGGCTGAATTGTGTATCGTTCCCACAACAACATTACAGGATATGTGAGAATTTTAGCATTGTAAAACTATATAAAAACTTATTTGCGCTTGTTTCCTTTAAGAACCTTTTTTTATATTAATTTTAACACTCATTTTAGTGAGTACCATTTGTGGAATTGTAAAAGTTGAACAATATTTAATTGCCATTGAAATAATTATTTGATTTAACAATTAAAGTTTTTACGGTCTGTTCCACACTGTCGAAAGTGTGCGTGTGTTTGCATTCTAAGGGCTAATAAATCAGTACAAGATAAACTTTGTGTTTAGCTTAAAATATGGTTAAAGCAGCAAATCTAAAGATTAATAAACATACAAACCATTTTTAAACGCATAAAATGGGGCGTTTTAACTAAAAATACAAACAACATGGATTTGATCGATACGTGGCTGCAAAACCAGCAATTTCTTGACATTTATCGTTGTGCTGCCACATTATTATTGTTTAAGATATGCATAATATTGTTTCGTTTTTCGACCTTTTCGTAAAAACGCTTTTGTTTATTTTCTACAGGTTCGTTGAATTGCAATAAAAATAAAACACGGATACAGTTGCTTTGAGTTAACTGCCTTTTGTTTAAGCGCACTTTTGACTTAACTGCACAAAATTATTAATTTGTGTTCCTATTCCTTAATATTCCCTACAAATAAATTTTTTATGTGCCCTTTCTATACCTGCACTTTTAAGATAAATGCCTTAAATTTTTCGTATTTTAAAACTATTTACATACAAAAAATCAATCTTAGCTGCATTTTCAGTTAACTGCACAAAATATTTGCTTTCTGTGATTATTCTTCAAAATCCTTTTTTCCTGTAAATTTAACATATTTTTGACATTTTTATATAATTGACACATAAAAAATGAAAGTTAGTTGCACACTCTAAACAATTGTGTATACCTGCACATTAAGGCAGATAAGTACATTTAAGCTAATAGTATTTTCGACATTAGAATAATACACGGATATCTCTACTATAATTCACTTAACAGTTTTACTCTTAAATTCTTATTTATCGAAGTTTACATCCGCACGCACGTTCAAAATAATACTGACTACCAGGGAGCCGGCCACCCTTTGCAACGTGTTTACGCAACACGTTTATGATTCAGGTTGAATATTTTGACACACACTGCAACCAACAATTAAACGATAAATAATTAAGCCATAAACATTGACAAAATCATACATATTCACAGCTTGTTTGTTTTCAATGAACTAAACATGTAAAAACAATAAACAACGATTCACATTATGCAACCAACTTCAATGCAAACAGAAAATATTAAACTATGTTGATATTTTTGAAACCTCGAATGCAACACGAAATGAAACCATAAACACGATTACACACTATGCAACCAACAGCGAAACATGCCTGTGCCCATGCTCTGTAACTGGAGAGAAGTTTTCGCATCGAGAAAATTTTAATAATTATATTAGTTAGTCATCCCGTTATTTCTACTTTTGGCGATTTTCTGCTAAATTTTCATACGATCATTTTATAAAAATTTATGTTAAAAAATTATTATCGGGTATGTTCTGTATCAATTATCAAAGCATTGTTGTTATAAATATTAACTTACAACAATAATGCTTTGATAATTCCTCACATTTTAATTCCACATGAAATACAAAACATGTTAGTATATAAAAACAAATCTATTATCAAATATATATTTGGGGGACTCAAACGGGTGTGTTATGCCGGCCATACACTACACAAGTTCACTGCACAAGTCTGGCACTGTACAGTGCGTTAGTGTATGGCGGTGGTTGTGCTATTTACGCAGTGAACTGAGTAAAACTCAAGACTGTTTTGATATTTGCTCAAGTTTCTAAAACTGTACAGTGAACTTGTGTAGTGTATGTTGGAAACGCTCAGTTGTGTCGCGATTTTGAAGAGTTAAAAACAAAACATGAGCGCAGAAAATATGTTCTGGACAAAGTTTGTAGAATTATACGGAGAATCGGTTGCATTATGGCATGTTGAAAGCACCGATTACAGCACGAAAATCATAAAAGTCGAAGTCTACAAAAAATTAATTTAAAAAAGTGAATTTTTTGTCTTTGTTTTCTTTTTATTTGTATAGCAAGTAATAAAATAGCGCTGTATTAGCACATGTTGTCTTCTTCGGTGTAGCTTTAAAATAAAAAACTGCACAGTTTACTTGTATAGTGTGTATCACAAGTTTCATTTACGCAGTGCCAGACTTGAGCACTGAACTTGTTGATGTGTGCTGCTGGCTGAGTAGTTAGCGCGTTTGACTACAAACCCTGAGGTCTTGAGTTCAAGACTAGTTTAAGGCAAGTCAACAACATCATGCATTTTTCTCATGTGCATTGATGTGTTATTGTGTTAGTTGTTGTTGTACTGTTAAAGTGATGAATGCATAGCACTGATCACTTCGGCAGTACCGCCAGCGATTAATACTAACATATCCTAATGCACTTTACAGCACCCTCCTTCGTCGGTATTGTAGCAGAACCATCGGCGAAGTAAAAGAACTAATAATATGGCTACACTGCTTAAGCAACTCAATGCCTCTACTTAACACCAGAGGGGCTTGCAACACTGCTCTACACAAAAAACGCGCAATAGCAGAGTTGTAAATTAATTAAGCTTTCTATCTCCCTCCCACTTCACCACCTGTGCTCTCTACACTATCCCTTTCCCAAAGAAGGTAACACATTAATTAATTAACTGGTAGGCATTAATTGCCTGATTGTGTTACTTCTCTTTAAAAAAAAATATGGCTGGCATTATCTAGTCATATTGTCATAATGTCTTAATATTTTACAATAGTTTTAAAACGTTGTTGTTGTGCTTCAAACAAAAAAGTCCTAATATAATTAGACTTTGTGTGCTGTGTTTATTGTGTTGTCATAACTACACAGTAGAAATCTGAGCCGAACGGCCGAGTCTTTAGTGGAGCCGGTGATAATATTTACAAGGCGGCGCTATTGATGTATGATGTATGTATGCAATATGTAAGTATTCCTGAAAATTGTTCACAGTTTTGCATGTTCATACATATCTACATACTTATGTTTTTATAAGTTTTAAATAGGTAAAAATAAATAAATTCAGTAAAGTGCGACTTTTTCTCGCACACGTAGGGTTCCGTACGAATACACATATGTATATTCCTTTTCGTTTTAGCCCTTTTTCATTTTGGGAATTTTTTCGTGTTGCTTTTTTGTGTAATTTTAAGTTTTTTTTCGTTGTTTTGCCGTTTTTTTTTTGTTTTGTCGCTTTTTTCATTTTCGTGATTTTTTTCGTTTTTTTTGTGGCGATTTTTCGTTTTCTGTATTTTTTTTTTGCTTTTTGGCTTAAGTCAAGAATACCAACGCTGTTGAAAATGAAACAAAAAAATCATGAGGTAATAGCCCTTTTTAGAACAAAAATTTTTGCCAAATGTTTTTTTTTGCGCTCTCTTTTGGTTCCGGAGTTACGGGATTCAAAACTTTTATTTTGAACTGGGCATAACTCCTACAATTCTGCACGGATACAAACGATAGGTATATAATTTTAAAGTGCTCTAAAATACCTTTCTGCTGGTATATAAGCTTTTTAAATCTATTAGCGCATTGTGAACCAAATGCAATTAAAAAAAAATTAACCCTACTTACGTAAAAACACCGTTATTTTAAAAAAGTGATCCATATAACGGTACTTAATCATGTATACAAATTTATAGAAAACCTTCCAAGCTTTCATTTGGTACATACTTTAAATATGTCACTTTTGAAATGGTTTTTTATTTTCAACAGGGTTGGTGTTCTCAACTTGTTTCCGATTTTCTTAGTTTTGACGATTTTTTGTTTTTTTTTGGCGTTTTCTCTTTTGTTTTGACGTTTTTTTTTTGCTTTTTGACGATATTCTTAGTTTTGGCGATTTTTTTCGGTTTTTGTTGATTTATTTTTTTAGTTTCAGAGATTTTTTTTGGGATTTTGGTAATTTTTCGGTTTTTGGCAATTTTTTTATAATTGGCGATTTTTTTGTCTTGGCGCTTGTTTTTTGTTTCGGTGTTTTGTTTTCATTTTAGCGATTTTTTTTCGTTTTTGATGATATTTTTAGTTTTAGCGACTGTTTTAGGTTTTAATGCTTTTTTCCGTTTTGACGACTTTTTCGGGTTTTGGCGTTTTTTAAAGTTTTTTTGGCGATCTTTTTAGTTTTGGTAATTTTTTGCGTTTTAGAGATTTTTTTTAATTTTTCTGCTTTTTTCTTTAAGCGCTTTTTCCATTTTGACCACTTTTCGTTTTGACATTATTTTAATTTTGGAATTTTTTTGTTTTAGCGTTTTTTTTATTTTAAGATTTAGCCTTTTACGGTTTCCAAGATACAGCAAATTGTCTAAATTACATAGTCAAAATTTTGTTTGTATACTTTTGCTTTCTGGCGGCCACCGATCGTTTTTCCACTAGCAGCCGTCCGGGAAATTAGTCGGCTTAGTGAACAGCTGGTTTTGTTTATCTTTATGTATTTTAACAATTTAATTTTGTATGTACGAAGAAAACATATCTAGATTTTAGTTAAGAATGGAGTGTTTAAACGATAATCAGGTAAGGTTTTATGTATTACAACGTCCAATATGTAACTTTCGGACAAACCGGCTATTATTTTTGTTTTTTTTTCGCTTGTTCTTGGCATCTTAATTCCAAATGTATATAATTTTTTATAATCAGCTGACTCAAATTTGAAATAGCACACTAAATTATGATGGGGTGCTCACGCCAGTCATATTTTTTCGTGTTATTATTTTAAGACATATGACTTTATGACAACCGTTTGAATCCCCCAATTAAGAAAAACTACATAAAATTGATTTTGGCGACTTTTGGCGATTTCAAAAAAGCAAATTGGCGAAATAGGTTGGAAAAAATCTGACAACCCTGGATTGACCTGGCTTACCATTCCAACCGCCAGCTAGCTGTCAAGTACGTAGTAATAAAATAGTTCTACAGATGGTGACATGACAAATGTTACAGGGTTCTAGCATTGCATAATTAATAGAGGTGTATTAAATCATGTTTCCTAGCCGAGTTTTCTGTTGCAATCTACACTTGTTATTTAGTAGCCTCGAATAATCTTGTAAGTTCTCGTGGCTGTTTGTACACTGAACTTTTCCGAAAGCACTATTTCCGTTATTTTGAAATTCTAGTTGCTGTTATTTATTGATAAGGCTGGCAACGCGATTAATTTGACAATCATAGTCAGGTTTGTATTTTTGTGGTACCAAATACAGATTGTCATAAATGCTGTTATCTTATGTCGTTAAATTTGAACTGCATTTTTCATTTCGTAACAATTTGTATACATATGTGGCAGTTATTTACTGCTGTTGAACTAGTATCTAAAAAAAAACAGTATTCATCGCAATAAATTTTGCGTAAACTGGTCTAAAGAGAAATGAAATACTGTCATCTTTTCGGATGACTCCAAATATAATCGAAAGGATAGTGATGAGGGAGCATTTGTAAGGCGGTCGAAGAGAAAAAAAAACTAGACTACACAGAAAAAAATTAATTTCATTTTTTGTAAAGGAATTTAATGAAATAGTAAATATTTTGTCTAAAAACGGACCTACAAACAAATTTGTAAATATAGACAAAAAAATCTAAACAATTTCATTGAAAAAAACGTGTTTTTTTCAGTGAATAAATTGTTTAAATCTATAAAACAATTTGTCTACAAATATTCATAAATTGTAAACAAAACAATTTACTAAATTAAACAAAAAGATTTACTGGACTTTCTGAAAAATATGAAACAATATTTTTGTCTGAATTTATAAAACAATTAGTCTAAAAATACCAACAAATATTAAACAAAATAGTTTTCTTTTAATTAAACAAAAATATTTATTGGTTTTTTGCAATATATCAAACAAAATTTTTGTCTGTGTCATCATCATCATCATCCATTAAGCATTTATGAAATTTCACTTTGTTAAACGTGTTCAAGTCTGAATGCTTATCTAAAGACTAAAAAAGTGAATGAGAATTAACGCAACGAGATTAACGAATTGATTTACTCAAAAATCTTCGCATTCCTTTTGCTATCATTGTTGTTGTTGTTATTTGTGTGTATGTCGCCATCGGGGTTGTTTTTTTACGACAAAGTTTTTCTTGTTGTTTTTGGTGTTGGCGTCCTAAATAAGAGTCAAACAAACAATTCATTGATTATGTAAAGAACATTTACTGAAAATTAAATTTATTTTTAGGCAAACTTTTGTTTGAAAAATGTTTGGTGATAATTTTTCCTGTGTATAAATATGTGAATGCTGCATACATGTAAATGTTTTTTATTCAATTATCACCTACAGTATGTTTCTGTTCCATATGTTTTGACCACCACTGTACACAGTTAAAATGCGTCAACGCAAGTTCAAAGAATGTTTTTTCTCATTATTTAAAGAATGTGTGTTTATTATTCCAAAAGTAGATTCTACTTATAATGGGTGATTTTATAAGAACTATCGGAAAGTAAAAAAAAAAACACATAAAATTCAGAAAAATGCATGAAATATTTATTTGGATCGATAGTTGGGTCGATATAATTTAATGTTTGAAGATTATTTCATGCAAATGTTGGCCGCGGCTGCGCCTCAAATGGTCCATCCGCTTAGTCCAATTTTGGCATACTCTTTCCAACATTTCGGCCGGTATCTCACGAATAATGTTGGCAATGTTGGCTTCCAGTGCGTCAATCGAAGCGGGCTTGTCGCTATAGACATTAGCCTTAACATAGCCCCACAAAAAATAGTCTAGAGGCGTTAAATCGCACGATCTGGGCGGCCAATTGACTGGTCCCAAGCGTGAAATAAACTGTTCACCGAACTCGCCTCTCAATTGGTCCATTGTTTCGCGTGCTGTGTGGCATGTGGCACCGTCTTGTTGAAACCACATGTCATGCAAGTCAAGCTCTTCCATTTTGGGCAGAAAAAAGTTTGTTATCATCGCACGGTAGCGCTCACCATTCACAGTAACGTTGTGATTCGCATCATCTTTGAAGAAATACGGCCCAATGATGCCGCCAGCCCATAATCCGCACCAAACGGTTGTTTTTTGTGGATGCATTGGTAGCTCTTGCAATGCTTCTGGCTGCTCTTCACTCCAAATACGGCAGTTTTGCTTGTTCACGTATCCATTCAACCAGAAATGAGCCTCGTCGCTGAACACAATTCTTCGATAAAAAAAGTGGATCTTCATATAACTTTTCAAGAGCCCATTCACCAAAAATTTGGCAAGCGTTGTTCGTTTGTAAGACGATTCATGATTAAATTATAGACCAAACTGAAGATGTTTGACAGTGACACAAGATACAAAACGTGCGTGAGCTGTCAAAACTAGTGTTGCCAAAAAGATAATAGCAAAAAAATCACTCGTTATCTACTTACTTATTAACCAATTTTAATATTTCTCCAACATTAAAAGATGCAACAATTTTTAAAAATATTTTCTATGCTTTCATCAAATATCAAAATCTATTATTTTACTATTGCAAATATGGCTAGTTTTATATTGCATTACTGTCCATATTTGATTTTTGTCATGTTTTATGCTTGAAATATTTTCATTTTCATGATTTTCTTTCACATCATAGAACCGAAGAACCATTGAGGAGGACTGCAAATAAAAAATAAAAAAATATTTATACATATTCTGCTTAAAGTTTAGAAAACAAAAATAGAAAAATTATCTTAATACAGGTGCAAATAAATGAACGTTAAAATAGAAATTTATTTTAAGAGCTTTAAATAAAAAATGTGAAAAAAGTATTCAAAACTAAATGCAACAAAAAGAAACGAAAATAATACTCTGACGACGTATGTACACACCCAGCAAAAAAAGATTGGTTGGAAAATGGTTAGGCCGACAAAATATTAGTTAAATAGACTATATTTCAACGGATGCTATCAATTTTCTATGAATCCAAAAAATAATCTATGTTCACCATTATCTGCTCAATAGTTTTAGAGATATCGTGAAACTTATGCAAAAGAAAAAAATGTTTATCAAAATTTTTGGTTTTAAAAAATATGGATTGTTTTGTTTGAAATGTACTTTTCTATATGTTAATGGAAAAAATAAGCGATTTTATTTTTTTTATTAATGTTTTAAAAATAAAAAAATTTGATATTTTTTCTGCCATAAGTTTCACTATATCTCTGAAACTAATAAGCAGATAAGAAAAACAGCATGGTTGCGACTTAAAGATAATATTGTTTTCGAATTTTGGTTTTTTGTTTTAATTGAATAGGACAATCCGTTATCCAGTTATGTTAACTTTTGCTGTGCAACTGCTTCATTTTTGAAAAAAGCGTATATCTCGAAAACTAGAACCAAAAAAATTAAAAAAATAATAATAAACTGAATGCAGATTCGGATTCAGCAGCTGAAACTACATAAGGGATCCATTTTTAGTTGTTCCATTCCAAAACATTGTAAATTTCTGTTTTAGTTGCCATGAGCTGGCAGGGCGAATGAAACATTAGGTCCGAGATGATAAGAGTTGGAAAAATTGGAATAAAGAATCAGAAGGTGAAAATTCGGCTCACCATATTGATAAAAAGGAATGAGATACTCATATTCTATTTCCTTATAAAATTTGGTTAAATAGCTTATGTTTCATTAATACTAGTTAGTATCCACTATCAAACGTGGTAAAAGCGATCAAAGGACGCTGATGATGACAGCGTAGCGGCTGTCGAAATTAGTAGTACTAATCCGTTCTGCTAGTCTGATAGATATTCTAATAATCCACTCTTAAAAATAATTTGAATTTACATTAATTCAATTATTGGCCTTAAGCCGAATAATAATAACTTCCGACTTATACACATTTCAGTTCGAATAATAATTACGTATAAATATTAAAAAATTTTAATAAAATCTTGGAGGTATACGAGGGGGAGGTGAATACCCCTCATATAAACAATTTTGAATTTTCCTATATATAAGAAGTACAATAGTGACGCTCTTTAAATTTAATATAGGTAGCTCTTGCAATAAAGTGCAATTTCCTGCAAAATATTGCAGGCTTTGTGCGGAGGAGACGGGTATGCCCCATACAAAGCAATTATTAATTTTCCTATATCTGAAGAACAACCAAAGCGAGCCTCAAAATTTTTTGTAGGTTAAACTGAAAACAAATCGCTCTTTTCAACAAAATCCTAGTGTTTACTTTTCCAGTAAAAACCAGTAGTTGAGTAAATTCTGTATTATTTGAAAAATTTACTCTCAATAATGGCTCTTGCACAAAAAGGTACGCGAATGGAAAAATTGCAAAAACTTGCATGTTAATCAAAACAACTGATCACTACAAAGCGTAGTGATGTAAAATATGTGTTGTTTTGACTACCCAGTACATAAATTTGTTTAATACTTGATACAAAGGATTTTTATAATTAGAAATTCGTGGCGAAGTGTATGTATTAAATAGAACTTCAGAGGAAGCTTTTACGCTTATTTATTTTGTACATGATTTTAAATTTTGTTTCTGGTTAAATGACATACGAAAATACATCAAATTTGATTTTTGATGTTCGGTACCCAATATAATATGCAGTAATAAGTACTCAAATATCTATAAGCCTTACATCTCTAAAATACTAATGTAAATAAAGCAATTAAAAGAAAAAATGTTGCCATGGGTGCCAAGAAAAGAAAACTTTGTACTCTATGCTCTTGTAGAACATACAAAGTGATAAAAAAAAACATGCTTAGGACGTATGTAAAATAATTATTTGCAGTTTCTGTTACACTTTTAATTCAGCTTTTCTTCTTTTAAACGCTTTTATTAAAAATTTTATACTTTTTGATTGCCTACTTTTGTTTGTTTATTTTATTGAATCATATGTTTTTCTCCTCTACTGGATTTTACTGGCAGAAATTTGTCCAGTAAAAAATTTTAGATTCTCAATCAAACAACTGTCACTTTACTCTCTCAAGTGATGCTCTCTTTTGCAAATTTATGTGTAAACGAACGCATTTCATAAAATCCAGTACAAATGTTTAAAAATGTTTGAAAATCTTGGAGTAAACGAACACACTTATTAAAATAAGCTAATGTTGCTTGACAATTTTATATTTATTTTATTAAGCATTAGATCTACAGAAAAGTTGTTAGGATGTGAAATGTTGCAAACTTCACAAGCAACATTTCCTCCTATAAAACTTTTTTGTGAAATTAATAGTGTCCGACCGAACGTTCGGGTTCGGTGTCGGAGCTCGGCAAAAAGCTGTGTTCAGTTGATGTTCGGCGTTCGGTAAAATTTTCACCGAACACCGAACTTTGTTATAATTTTTTTTATATACATACATATTTATAATCATCAAACATGCACAAAAATTAGGACTGCATTTTTGTAATATCGAAAAAAGCCACGTAGTACGAATTTTTTCATTTTGAATTTATTAAATAAATGAGTTATAATTAAAAAAAGTTACGTTGAAATTCTTCTCTTCAATACAAAAGTTCGGTTTCGCGATCGGGTTCGGGTTCGGTCTGAAAAAAGTACGTTTGGTCGGACAGTAGAAATTAATATTTTGGAAGTTATGAGGCAAGACCGCAAAGGTTTTTCCCAAAATTGAACGGGCTTGCGGCACGGCACGTCAGCCCAAACCGATTTACCTGAAAATGTTCCAGGATGTGAGTGATGAGGTGAGAGTGAAAAAAATATGCCATAAAAAATTCTCCATATAGCTAAGGGCCACCCTAATGTACATACATATATCCAGGAGACTGTCAACTTAATTTGCAAATTAGAAAATACTCATACAGTTTCACATTGAAATATTAAACAAAAGTTTGTTGTTTTTTTACGATAAAACATTATAATAAATTAAAATGTTTTTTTTTTTGGAAAAAGTTCAAAACAAAGAAAATCACAATTAATTTAGAAAATGGAAAACAATTTATAAAAAACTTTTAGCCCATTTACAAATGTGTAAAAGTAAAAACAATTTTAAGGTCATTTATCTTAAAAACTTTAAAACGTTAAAGTTCACTTTGAAACTTAAAAATAATTTGTTATTGAAATGGATTTTAGGTAAGTGGTAAAATAATATCAACGGTGTTGAGTAAAAAGGGCAAATCTCAGACCATTTTACACAGCAGGTTGGCCCTTTTTACGCAACAGCATCGATATATGGTTGAAGGGGATAATTTTCTATTTTGGCAAAATGTAAAGAAATGTATTTTGTATTGTCATAAAACACATCTACATACTTGAAAGGCAAAATACCAAGTCCATGGCGCTTAAGACTACATACATACAACTGCGCAACTTCGGTTGTAAACGCTAAAAACTTAAACCGAAAACCAATATTTAGGCCCCTATTATGATTCCCAACTAAATTCATAATTGAGTCGTAGTTGTCAAATTCTTATCATGGGTTACAACTTTCTCAAAAGTTAGACAATTGTTTTTTGTCACTTGCGTTTTGATTACTTTTAAAATGGTGATTTTAGGCGCCAATCTATCCCAATTGTCAACCAATATTGTTGCCATAAAACATAAAACATAAAATCTCAAGAAAAAATAGTGAGGCTAACAATAAAAATATTTAAAATATTTTTATCTGGCTACTATGGTTTCAAAAAACAGAGAGTATAGATAAGAACCTTTTTTATCGAAATTTATTTCGAAGACAACTAAAAGTAGTTGTGAATCAGAATACAAAAAAAATTGTTGAGTTGGGTCGTAACATTGACAACTCAACCAAGTTGAGTTGTTAATCATAATAGGGGCCTTAAAGTAGTTTTTTTTAGCATATAAATATGTTCCAAACAAAAGGAGTCTTATGTCATTATAATCGATACACAACTTTTGATTATATTCACAATTAATTGAGTTAACTCAATTGACAAAAATTGCGATTTCCATACAGCACACATACACAGAAAAAAAATAAAAATTGTACTGGTGTATGAAAATCGTGATTTTTATCTATTGGGTTCCGTCACTTAATTGTGAACAAAATATTTGTTTGAACATATTTACTTACTAGAGTTGCCTGCCGCTTCGCGTGCTTAAAGTTCATTTTATGGCTATAAGGTATCTGTAGAATATAATAATATGAAGTTTTTGAAACAATGTTGCCTATGGCACGTTGTACATATGATATGCAGCATATAAATGTTTTCTATGCTGGGGGGTAAAAAAAATTTTGTAAATGAGAAAAATACATTTAAAAAAAACGTGTAAACGTGTATGCTGGTAACAAATACGTGTGACAAATACATGTAACTAATATTGTTAATGACAATTTAAAACGAAGGCCGGTGCGAAGGTTAAATTCCTTAAAAACTCAGTGTTGCCGCTTTGGTAATTTCGCGGTTTTTGGTGTTGCCCTTATTTTCTGGGGAAGTTCTGGAATTTTGGGGACATTTTTGTGTTGGTTTTTTGATAATCCTGGGAACTTCTGGGATTTTGGGTAGACTTTCGTCCTAGCTTTTTGCAATTCGGGGAACTTTGGGGATTTTGGGGAGGTTTTTGCTCTAATTTTTAGGAATCCTTTGACCAGATTTGTGTCTTGTCTAAATTCTTGACAAGTATCGCCTAAGTATCTTCCAGGCGATAGTGTTTTTTGTTGACGAATTGTCTTCCTTTGTCATCTAGGAGTTGAAATTACTATCTTCAGTTACTTGGTGTCATCAAGGTAGGTGAGGTTTTTGTTTTTTAAATTATAATTTTTATTTTTGGTGAGGGGGATAAAGATGAGGGAGAGATGATAAGAGTTGGGAAAAATTGGAATAAAGAATCAGAAGGTGAAAATTCGGCTCACCATATTGATAAAAAGGAATGAGATACTCATATTCTATTTCCTCATAAAATTTTGTTAAATAGCTGATGTTTCATTAATACTAGTATCCACTATCAAACGTGGTAAAAGCGATCAGAGGACGCTAATGATGACAGCGTAGCGGCTGTCGAAATTAGTAGTACTAATCCGTTCTGCTAGTCTGATAGATATTCTAATTTGAATTTACATTAATTCAATTATTGGACTTAAGCCGAATAATAATAACTTCCGACTTATACACATTTCAGTTCGAATAAATATTAAAAAATTTTAATAAAATCTTGGAGGTATACGAGGGGGAGGTGGGTACCCCTCATATAAAAAATTTAGAATTTTCCTATATATATAAGAAATACAATAGTGACGCTCTTTAAATTTAATATAGGTAGCTCTTGGAATAAAGTGCAATTTCCTGCAAAATATTGCAGGTTTTGTGCGGAGGAGACGGGTATGCCCCATACAAAGCAATTATTAATTTTCCTATATCTGAAGAACAACCAAAGCGAGCCTCAAAATTGTTTGTAGGTTAAACTGAGAACAAATCTTTTCAACAAAATCCTAGTGGTATAGAGGTAAATCTCAATCCTGTACCCGCATACGAAATACATAATATGTAATTATTCTTGTCTCAACCGTTGTGCTTCGCTATTCTATTGTTCTGAAGATATAGGAAAATTAATATATACATATGTAATTATTTTTTACACCCGTGCCATCTCTTCTGTGTCAACAGAATTTTGATTCAAAGCGCAATTTGTTCTCAGTGTAACCTAAATTAAATTAATAGTCTTGATTTTTCAGTGTTTTCATTAGTTAGTATTTTTAGTAGAAGATACACGAAAAAAGAAGTACGTTTTTTCAATGTACATTTCCTTAATTTATTTGGTTGCGATGGGTGTGGCGAAGCTCACCAGGCCGGGCCGGGTCGGGGATTTTTTGTTGTTTTTATTTCATATGATTTTTATAAACAAATATAGTTGAGCATAACAATTAAACCAAAAAGTTTGATTTGAGTAGAACAAAAATTAGAAAAATGTAAGATTAACATAAATTTACTAGTGATTTAATTCTTGTATCCTAATTTCACGAAAAGTTTGTGTGTAAGAATTGCGATCACATTCAACAGAGTCAATTAACACATGGTGATAAGCAAAATATAAATGAGCACTGATGATGAAAGTGTAGCGGCTTTCGAAAACTGCGTTGCTACGTTCTGCTGTGTGCGTTGTAAATTAAATTGATGTTGATTTTGGCCTAGGTCCTTGTTTCTATCGTTCACGTCTCTCGTGTTCGATTGAGATCAAAAGTCTCTCACCACCTTCTCAACTACTGAGTTTGAATGGAATTCAAGAATTATAAAATTACTTTCTTCAATTTCATTGTTTAGATTAATTGATATTCTTTATTGTTTATAAACAAGTGCCGTAATTGAACGAATTCTCAATATATGTATATATTTTTCTTTTGTGGTTGAATAATATACAATAAAAAGAAAACAACAACTTAAATCACTGCCAATTAGAATTGTTTTATAGCCTTCGCCGTGATAATGAATTCATATATGCACACAAATGTTTATTGAGATTTATACACCGCAAATCATTTAAATATTGAATAGAATGTGTCTCAAAGTTTTAATGGAAGATTAAAAATTTTTTGCACTTAACTAGTAACTTCAGATTTTAGTTAATAGCTCTCTCTTAAAGATTATCTTACATTATTATTCTGTGTAATATGACAAAAACTCAAATAAAACGACAAATGATAATAGGTGTTATCACAACTGCACCTTTCGGGAATTCTTTCTTAAAAGTATTATAAGTATTAATTGCACCGGCACATAAAAAAAAAAATAAAAGTGTTCTGTACATTTTACCCGACCCATCCACCTACTTGTATTTTGACGCGCTGAATCCATTGTCTCCAAAGCCCTCACGATACTGCACATTTGTTTAACTCTCCTAAAAGACCAACTGAGTGACAAGGTCTCTCCAGAATCTGAGGTCCGTTTGGCTCGTACAACCTCAAAATTTCGAGTAAATTGCGAAAAACTGCAGTTTTCGAGATTTTTGCAGTCTTTCGCGATTTTTAGCGGTTTTTCGCATTTTACTCGAAATTTTGAGGGTGCACAAACCAAACGGACCTCAGATTCTGGAGAGACCTTATCACTCAGATTGTCTTTTAGGAGAGTTAAATAATTGTGCAGTATGTGAGGGCTTTGGAGACAATTAAGTCATCTGTTTAAGACATCGGAAACTATTCGGTCTTCGTTACTGTGACAGAACTGAGCGAGATTGTCTAGAAAGTTGCCGCTCACTGTCCGAAATCGCTGGACGCTGGGTGTTGAGGACTTTTTTGCAGAATTTGATGATGAGTGTGGGTTGGCAGGTGACATGGCATCAGGGACTGCCTTGTCAGAAGTGTGCTGCCTCACAGTTACTATTAATCTAGTTTGCAATAGTTTCCAATAATCGCCATTGGGTGTCGCTAAGGAATAGAGAGGCAGCGTACTTTAAGAGGGAGCGATCAATAACTTTATATGACCTCGTTATTTATGACCCTGTTAAGGGATTTAACTTTTTGCAAACCGTTTGTATACGTTTGTCCCCACAGAGATGTCTAATTGCAACCTTATTTCCTTGGTGCAAGTAGTAAAATGGGACACTGATGACTTTAAAGGTGATAGCTTCAATGTACACTTCTTCACGAAGTCGGTAATTGCTTTTTTATCTTATGGTAACTTGATTTTTGGCTACAATATTTCGCACAAAACTCGAAGAACTGCTTCAGACCTATGAGTATGGATTCAGCCCTATCAGTATGACTTCAGATTCCTGATAATTTTTGATTTCGGGGAACCGGGAAAAATTTTGTTGCATTTCCGGGAATCCGGGAATTAAACAATGCTATTTTTAAAATTTTATTAAATAAAAAGTTCCAAAACTCGAACCGGTTGATAGTTCTTGGGAACCAGTAACGTGACTTATCTTGTGGCAGGTTCTCTATCTTTAAAGGTAACTAAATCAGAACTTCGAAGAATTTCAAAATTAAAACTGTTTTCCAAGAATTATTTGAAAGTACATGGTCGAATATTCTAGTACATTTTAATTCCCGGGTTGTTGGGAGTAATCCCGAGAATCGAGAAGTGAAAAATTTCTCAATTTCGCGGAAATTTTTTCCCAACGCTTCCAAGGAATGAAACCCTACTTCAGGCCGAATAAATCAACTATCGTCCAAATCTTTACACTTCGTCAAATCATGGAAAAAAACCTATGAAATGCAAAGCGATATGTACCACTATACTCTAAAGCCGCCTTCGACACGCCTACAAGAGAAAAATTGTTTGAAACCATGTCTGCGTATGAAATCCCATCAATACGGGTACCGCCGTAGTGTAGTGGATAGTGTGCTAGACTATTAACCGGGAGGTCGTAGGTTCGATTTCTGCCAAGACCATGGGTGTTTCTGCAGAAAAGCCGATAAAGGCTTAAGCAGTATGTGTGTTCGTTTTTTTTTTTACTTATACGCCTTTGTAGAATAACTCTGAGTGACACTGGATCCGCAATAAAAATTTAATTTCCGGGACTCTATACAATCCCGGGAATCGAGAACTGAAAGAAATATTGCACAATTTCGCGGGAATTTTTTCCCAACGCTTCTCAGGAATGAAACCCTACTTCAGGCCGAATAAATCAACTATCGACCAAATCTTTAGAGTTCGTCAAATCATGGAAAAAAACCTTCTCGCATATCCGGACGATATTGACATCGTCAGAAAGATAGAGCGAGATGTAACTGTTGCTTTTTCCATAATCGATAAGGAATCGGCTAAGGTGGGTCGGATGGTGAACGAGGACAAGACAAAACTTATGCTTGCAACTGCTAGACAAACGCTAAATGCCGGCAATTGCTACGTCGAGATAGTGGAAGAATTTGTGTACTTCGGCTCCGCCATTAATAGAAATGATGATGTCATTAGATGCTACTTCGGGTTAAGCAAACAATTCAAGAACAGAGCCAGCCCTCTCTCGTCGAACTAAATCAACTCTGTGCAACACTCTTATTCTACATGTGCTTTATGGCGCAGAAACATGGATACTACTTGCGAAAGCAGATGAAGCTGCACTGGGTGTTTTTCAAAGAAAAATGATTCGCAAAATCTATAAACCGATCTTTTTTAATGAGGAGTATAGATGTCGAACGAAGCGTGAGCTGTATGAGCTGTATCCGGATATGAACTTAGTTAAGATGGGCCATGTCGGTCGAATTAATCCAAATGGTCCAGCCAGAAAGGCGTTGGCCGAAAATTACCACGGAGTGTGCATATAGAGAAGACCAAGACTCCGGTGGAAGGACCAAGTGAAAGAAGATATGCAGATCCTTGGTATCACGGACTGGAGAAGGTACCCACAAGACCGGAGTGATTGGAAATCATTTATAAAACAGGCCAACTCCAACAACAGGTTGTAGAGCCAACTTAAGTAAGTAAGTAACTTGATTTTTGGACTTTGAATTCCATAAAAGGTTAAACTTCCCTTGAGATAGTAGGCAATCCAGCATTTAAAATCGTTGGGAAGGGAGGAAGGAGCTCATGATGTCATTAACACTATGCAACAAAATGAAACTTTTGTCATGATTTTCGATTACCACTATTTTTTTTTTTTTGATGTGTCCCCAGGATGTAACATCCAGTACCGAAATTTAAAATTCTATGGACACGTTTTTTTAAATATTTTTTTTTTCTAAAATTTGTAATTTTTCAAGAGACTGTTCCACCGATTTCATCATAAGTTGGGAAGCTGTTGTCCAATTTTATTACAAAAAGGTAATTTTATTTCAAGTGTTTTTCATTGGTTTTTGTAATCAAGTTGTAATAAAATATAAAAAAAATCCCATTATTTAGAAAAACAATTTAAAAACACTTATTCAGAGAATTTAAAATTTCGACATTTCTTGTAGTTAAGGGACCATAACACATCAAAAATATATGTATAGTGGTACTCCTTGTCATTTTTCTTGTTTTATATAGTGTAATCAGCAGTAAGTGATCAACAGTGCCAAATGCCTTGGACAGTCTCAGTGAAGTCACAAGTGGCCGTTGGTTGACATGGTCTACGCTGATTAAAGTCATTAGATATCAAATTTAATGCCGCCGTGATGCTATGGGCTTCCGTAAGACTATGTTGGTGTTGTGGCAAGCGGGAATGGCAGCAGTAGGATTTCCAAAACCTTTGATATTGTTGTTAAATAGAAATATAAAAAAGAAAACAAACTGATATGTCAAATAAATTTATAATCAATTTATTTTAAGTAAAGATAGGGAAAAAACAACGGTTACTTCTTGCAACTCTTGTATCGTAACTCATTTGTAGAAAGAAGTGGGTTATAATCATTATTTTTTCCTCAATCAAAAGATATTATTAATTCTGTATGAAATTTTGTAGAAATTCATTTTTTTGGTTTTGGTTTTTTGTTTGTTTTATTTTTCAATTAAAATCACGTGTGTAGAAATTAAGACAACAATTTATACAAGTGTATTTGCTTTTCCTTTTGTTTTATTGCTGGAATAAAAATTTTGATAACTACAAATCATATAAAAAATGTTTTATGTCTATTTAACAGCAGTTTATTTACCTCATCAAACTAACAAACCATTCATACATAGTCATATTTATTCATTCAATAAAAAACTACAAACAAATTATATTTCATTGTAAGTAAGTTCAAGTGAACTTAATAAGTCTCTATATTAAATTGATTTATGAACTAGAGTCTTATAAAAACGAATGGAGCGATCTAAGTACACAGAAAAAACTAAATTTCGTTTTCAGTAATCATATTAAATGAATTAACATAAATACACTCTAAAACAGTTTTGTTGAAAATTAGGTCGATAATAGTCGGCAACACTTTACAGATTATTATCGACCTAAAATTACACACACACTATTTTTCAACAAAATGTTTTTACTAAAAAAAGTGATTGGCTGCGTGCAGGTTTGAACCGCGACCTCCTGACTGATAGTCTGACGTATCTACCATTCAGCCCTAGCCGTATTATACTTTATGTTACATATTTTCCACTTGAACTAATATGTTTAATTTTATAGGTTTTTTCTTTAATAAAATAACTACAAAATCGATGTAATTTTAGACAAGGAGAAATTTTCAACACAATTTTAGACAATATATGATCGTAAATTTGAAGTAATGATTTAGAGTGTAGAAAAAGGTAAAAATAAGATTCAATTACGAACTCGGAAAGATCCGCGGTGACATAAGGGGCGTCCAGAACTCGATGTCGGACTTAGAAGCCACCCGAAGAAAAAATTAAGCAACAGTCAAGCCATAAACAATGATATGTGATATGATTAGATCGGACTTCAAATGGTGGTGCTATATATAAAAAAAAACAAAAAGTGGTGTATTTTGAGGCGTGGCAAAAAATGTTTTTCCTATTTTAGAAACGTTATAAATATATCTTTCATTCTAGGGGGTGACTGCCACAATTTTTTTTTTGCATGGAAGCCGACCGACCCAATCACTGAAATTCAAATTTACAATTACTCGAAAATTTTCAAATTTGTTAGAAAATGTTGTTTTTGATCACATGAGTAATTGATACGAAATTAATTGAAACTAGTTTTAATATTTTAGGCGACTTTAAAAAAAATAAGTAAAGTGCGACTTTGGCTCGCACACGAAGTGTTTCGTACGAATACACATATGTATATCCCTTTTCGTTTTTGCCCCTTTTTTCATTTTGATAGTTGTTTTCGTTGTGCTTTTTTATTTAATTTAATTTTTTTATTTTTTAAGTATTTTTCGTTGTTTTTCACGATTTTTTTTTTGCTTTGGCGCTTTTTTAATTTTTGTGATTTTTAATTTTTTTCTGGCGATTTTTCGTTTTTTGGAATTTTTTGTTTTTTTTTGCCGATTTTTTTAGTTTTAGCGATTTTTTGGATTTGGCGTTTTTTACGTTTTTTCACTTTCTGGCGATATTTTTAGTTTTAACGATTTATTTTAGTTGTGGCGATTTTTTTCTGTTTTGACGCTTTTTCCGTTTTGGGGATTTTTTTCGGTTTTTGGTGATTTTTTTAGTTTTAGCGATTTATTTTGGTTATTACACTTTCTTTTGTTCTGGCGATTTTTTTCGGTTTTTGGCAATTTTATTTAGTTATGGCGCTTTTATATCTTTGTCGATTTTTTTCGTTTTAGATATATTTAGTTTTAGCGTTTTTTTAGTGTTAGGGCTTTTTTCGTTTTGACGACCTTTTTCGTTTTGTTTTTGTTTTTTTTTAGCTTTTTGGCGATCTTTTAGTTCTGATGATTTTTTGCGTTTTAGCGATTTTTTTAATTTTTGTGCTTTGTTTCTTTGAGTGCTTTTTTTATTTTAGCGTTTTTTCGTTTTGAAATTTTTTAATGTTGGATTTTTTTAGTTTTAGCGTATTTTAAAATTTCAAGATTTTACCTCTTACGGTTCCCAAGATACAGAAGATTGTCTAAATTACATAGTAAAATTACATTAAATGATAGAACACACTTTAATTTTTATTGTTTTAAATATCGGTAGTATATTCTACAGACTACACCAGTTAACACGAACTTTGAAAATTTAAAGTGTCCAAATAAATGTCTGCATATTACATTAGTATTTCAACATTTATCTTTGCTCGCTTTATAACACCCTTTAATTTTTAACTGTCCCGAGAAAACAGCCTGTGACAGACAGACGGACAGCGCAGCGAAAACAGTAGGGTCTTTACACTTTTGGTGTACGGAACACTAAAAAAAGAAAAAGGTTATCTATTCGTGATGTTTTTATTTTTATGCGTGCTCTCTCAAAACTCTGTCATATATAAACCGATTTTCGGTTTTTTTTATATGAAAGGTTGTACTTCCAGATTGGTCCTGTTGAAAAGTGGGCAGGGTCAAGCCCATACAAAGTAAGTGCACATTCGGTTTCAACTGCTTCAACTCAACCGATTCTTATGAAACTTTGCACACACATTAAGCTGCCGTTTCAATATTACACCATGATCAAGGCGAATTGACAACCAGGTGGCGCTACCACGGTAGCTGACTATTTTTTCTCTTGTTGTTTGGACCTCATACATGTCAAACTCCATATAAAAAAAATTTTTGTTTACATTTTTTTTATAAGAAGTTTAACATAAACGCGGTCGAAGCAAATTCACTACGCAAATTGAATTCGCCACTGACATCACCTTGTACGGATTCGCCTTGATCATGACTAAAAAAGTGGGAAGTGCCATATCCATGCAAAGTAAATATTCTTTTTCAACAACTTCTACTAAACCGATTCTTATGTAACTTTGCATACACCTTTAGTTATCGTTACAATAAAACATTATCTTTAGAAAAGTGAGCAGTGCCATGGCCAAACGTCATAAATATTCTTTTTAACCAACTTCAAAAAAAAGGAGAAAGGTTATAAATTCGTCATGTATTTTTTTATGTATGTTCCCTCACAATTCTGCCATTTATGAAGCGATTTCAGATTTATTTTTCTTTATTTAAAAGGATGCGCTGCCAGATTGGTGTCTTTTCAACTACTTCTACTGAACCGATTCTTATGAAACATTGCACACACGTTAAGTTTCTGTTTGAATACTAACTACATCATGATTACAAAAGTGGGCAGAGCCACGCCCATTCAAACTAAATATTCATTTCCAACATCTGCTGACCCGATTCTTATAAAACTTTGCATATCCCTTTAGTTATCGATACAATACAACATTATGTTTAGAAAAGTGGGTAGTGCCACGCCCATGAAAAGTAAATATGAATTTTAACTACTTCTAATTAACCGATTCTTATGAAACTTTGCATACGCATTTAGTTATTGTTACAATACAATATTGTGGTTAGAAAAGTGGGCAGTGCCACGCCCATGAGAATTAAATATTCATTTTAACTACTTCCACTTAACCCATTCTTATCAAACTTCGCACACACAATAAGTTCTCGTAAAAGTACATGATGATAATATATGGGGGGCCGTGCCACGCCTATTTTGTAGTCTGTAGTCAAGAATTATTCAACTACAATAGAATCTCCGAAACCACTTTTTTCTTCGGGTGGTTCTAATCTCTGGACTTTTTTTAATATAAAATTATAAAAAAAGAGTAAAATTACACTGAAAATAATCCATGCAACATTTTATGAAAAAAACTTTCGTAGTGACTTTTTTCGTAAAATATACGAAACTTTCGTATATATTACGAAAAGGCAATATTTTTTTAGATTTACGAAAGTAACGAATACCTCTCGTAAACATTTTTTCTTGTTAAAAAATATATTTGAAACAAAAAAATAAATTAAAATATTTTTTATAAATTGACGTATTTTTCAGATGTAAGTAAATAAAACTAATTTTTAGCTCTAATAAAATAAGTAGAAAGTGGCTCAGTGGGTAGAGTACATGACTTGAAATATGAAGATTGTGAGTTCGTGCCCCGGTTGAGCCATACTTTTTTTTAACTTTTATTTTTTGATTATGTTCGTACATTTCGTATATTTTACGAAAGAATTTCGTGGAGCGAAATTACGAAATATTTCGTAATATGTACGAGCGTTTTCGTGCATATGTTGCATGGAATTTTTTCAGTGTAGTTATGGTAAAATAAAACAAATTTCATTTGTTAATACACATATAACATTTTTATCAGCGTTACAGATTTGCGTCTCTAGTAACTGCATTTCCACCACTTTTGTACAAAATCTATGGAGAAATTGATATAAAATTTGCTTATAGCATTGCTTAGAAGCAAATTAAAACCAATTAAAACAAGCGTAGTTTGAATCAAAATATTAATTTAAACTAAATATGTGTCTGAGTAAACAGTTAATTGAAAAAATGGATAATATCATCGGCACTCAAAAAATATAAAATATAATGGCATGTACAGTGGACCACACCCACCAACCCAC
Source organism: Panzeria rudis (assembly GCA_956483635.1). Classification (NCBI taxonomy): domain Eukaryota; kingdom Metazoa; phylum Arthropoda; class Insecta; order Diptera; family Tachinidae; genus Panzeria; species Panzeria rudis. The sequence continues at coordinate 110,874,088 of OY101449.1, forward strand.
GCACTGAATCCAATTATGAAGTCTTTTTGCATCGTACATCCTCAAAATTTCGAGTAAATTTCGAAAACCCGCTCTAAGTTTTAAAAAACGTAAAATTCTCGCAGTTTTTGCAATTTACTCGATATTTTGAGGATGTCCATGCCAAATGGATCTTAGATAAAAACATGTAGGTAGGTAGGTGGGTCGGCCTGATCAAATGTACAAACCACTTTCATACTTTTGTGTGCCGCTGTATTTTTTTCTGTGTAGAAATTTGTAAATTCAAACAAAAATTGTTGAGTTTAAATTAAAAAAAAAAATTCTAACAAATTACATTGTACAACACAAAAATAAAAATAACAAAGTTCTAACGACTGAACCTGGTAGGAGGAGACAACAACAAAAAATACACGTGTTTCGGCACTTAGATTTATTTTAGGAACAGTTTTTATGTTCAGCCCGTGTTGATGGAATAAACTTTCCCTTATTTCTCAGAAATTATCACATGTCCAATTCTTCCTAAATAAATACAAATTTTAGACTAATATAAAAACTAGTTATGAATTATGTATGTACATTATTTAGTCGTTACTCCTATTTTGTCTCAGCTTACCTTACCTTAGTGAAATATCAAGCTAAATATAACACTAAACAAAACCAAAATGTCATTTATAAATACATAATTCCTATTATTATAAAAAAAATTATAATTAACTACATTTATTGATTACTAATACATCCCAGCAAAAACTTTTCTGGCTTTTGTAATGGGTAGTACTTTATTAATGGGTTACAAAGTAACGAGTGGTACTTATGTATCTTATTACTATGCTTCAAATTAGAATTACTACCTACTTCTTAATAAAATTAGTTCGTATTAGTTTCTCAATATCTGAAAGTACCCTATAAGCAAATCTGTAGTCGACTACAAAAATAATCAACTTATAGTTAACTTTTTTAGACTAACTAAAAGCTAACTACAATGTAATCCAGAACTGACCCAAAATCAATTCTTGAGTGTATAATGGGATTTGGAGAGAGCTAACAGTTTTATTCTCTCAGCTACTTGGAAACTCATTTCGAGTCTATATTAACTTATTGCTGTCATTATTTTAAATCGTACCTTAGCTGGGTGGTCAGCACGTTGTCTACAAAACCTGTGATACATAGTTCGAACCCCAGCATCATCTTTTTGCACACTAACTACCAGTTGACTTAAAAAAAGTTAACTTTAAGTTAGTTGGAAAGTAATGCAGAGTCGCACAATTGACTACCGCCTAGGACATCGCAATGTTAAAATAGTCAATTGACTCCATTAAAAGTAATTCAGTCATCAACCACCATTAGTTGAGAAATATTTAGCTTAAAGTGCGTTAAAAGTTAGCTGAGTTGCTTATAGGGTAGTTACAATTTGTTGATGTGTATTAATAAAATATGTAGACAACCACTTTTTACGTCAACATGTGTTTGTATATGAAAACTAATTTTTATCGCTTAAACTTACAAGTCAACAATAGCTGAGTGGGTAAAGTTCTTGTCTTCAAATCTGAACGAGCACAGGTTCGTATCCCAGCTGGGTCAAAAAAATAAAAAAAATATAAATAAAATATAATGTGTATAACATTTTTTTAAATTTTAATTTGTTTATTTGACTACTTATTTTTTAGCTTCGAGTAAGCCAAATAATAACTAGTTAATTGCTTTGACAATGTAAATCAGGGGTCGTAGCTGTTATGACTTTTTTCGAAAAAGTCAAATAATAATAGTTATTTTTTGTTGACCAATATGTTTTCGGTAAAAAAATAATGGTTATTTTTTTACTATTAGTTTTTAGGTCAAAAATAAAATTCGACTGATATTTTTTTGGTCAAAAATAAAAGTTAAAATCTGACCGATATTTTTTTGGTCAAAATTAAAAGTTAAAATATGACTGATATTTTTTTAGTCAAAAATAAAAGTTAAAATTTAACCGATATATTTTTGGTCAAAAATAAAAGTGGTAAAAAATAAAAATATAAAGAGTCTTGAAAGCCCAATATAAAGAAAAATGTCTTATAGGCGACAGATCATTGATTGTCTTGCAGACAACATCAATGACAATGGGGTAGGTAACAAATGGGACTAAAGGGTAACTTATCAGAGGTTTACATACATTCACACACACACACACACACACACACATACATACATACATCCATACGGACATTATCGTAAAAATAGTCTGAACAGATTCCCATGACCTCAAAACCTAGAGATCTGGGGGTAAATTACGGCATTCGATATCGATCGAACAATTTAAATACAAATTTCAATCGATATCGAATGCCATAATTTGCCCCCCCATGATGAACACTCGATGCTCGAAAATCGAGGTGAAATCACTAACTTCCTATTTTTGATGGCGGGAAGTTAAAAAGAATTACTGTAAATAAAAATTAGCTTTAATCAAACGTTTGTTTGAACATATTACGGCGATAATTTTTTCTGTGAGCTGAGAGGTCTGAAAAACGTTTTTTCATCTTCATACAGTTGGAAATATAAAAATATTATATTTGTGTGGTTTTATCATAACATCTTAAGGCTAAAAATCGTGTTTGGAGATATTAACGAATGAATGTAAAATCTCTAGAATCTCTAGAAAGTTAAAAAATAACCCGTGATACATTTTTCGAAAATCGGAGTACATATTTGAAAACGGACTGGACCCAATTGTGGATTTGTAAGAAGACGAACCAGAATATGACCTTAACTCGATTTTGACTAGACTTAAGATGTTATGATAAAACTATACAGAATGATTTAAAGGTGGCACTAAACCCAAAATTCAAAAATTTGTTTCTTTATCTAAAAAATGTTTTTCAATTGTAAAATTCTTTGCTAATGCATCTATTTCCTAAACATTTTTTTGCAGTCTTGCAGAATAATGAAAAAATTAATCCGAGCAATCAGTGGTGCTTCATCTTTTGTCTTTTTTGTCGAACTCCATTAAAACTAATTCCATTAAAACCAATTTTTGTACGTATTTCGTTTGCTTGGCACCGCCCCCATATTTTATCATCATGTACTTTTATGAGAACTTGATGTGTGTGCGAAGTTTCATAAGAGTCGGATAAGTAGAAGTAGCTTAAATCAATATTTGCTTTTCATGGGCGTGGCACTGCCCACTTTTTTAGCTGCAATGTTGTATAGTAACGATAACTAAATATTTATGCAAAGTTTCATAAGAATCGGCTAAGTAGAAGTAGTTAAAATGCTAATATACTTTTCATGGGCGTGGCACTGCCCACTTTATTTATCCTGATATAGTATTTAAACAGAAGCTTAATGTGGGTGTAAAGTTTCATAAGATCAGTTGAGTAGAAGTAGTTAAAAACGAAAGTGTATTTACTTTGTGTGGGCGTGACCCGCCCACTTTTCAACGGGACCAATCTGGAAGTACATCCTTTTGAATAGAGAAAAAAAACCGAAATCGGTTCATAAATGGCGGAGTTTTGAGGGAACATACATAAAAAAACACATGACGAATTGATAACCTTTCTTCTTTTTTTTAAGTCGGTTAATGGCATAGCTTCCCGCTAGAAAGTCCTCTAAAATGCCAAAGTACCCTGAAAAAGGTATTTGTAATTTTCTTTATTTTTAACCAACATCAAAAAAGAAGGAGGTTATCCTCCATATTCATAAAAATTTATTGAAGTTACTGTACGAATTTTGTATCAGAAAACCGGTTTTACTGCACACATTAACTTTACTAATCATTTATGAATATGGGGGTATGAATTCGCGTGTATTTTTTTTTTTGTATTGCCATAACTCTGTCATTTGTGAACCGATTTCTAATTTTCTTTTTGTGTTTGAAAGGGTTTGCTTGCTGTTTGGTTCCACAATTTTTTTTCGATAATCTGTGAGGAAATGCGCTCCCCCCAATCAAAACTCTGCCATTTGTAAACCGGCTTTTTTTAAGGTTTTGCTTGCATTTTTGTTGCATAATTTTTTCCAAAAATTAGTGGGAAAATTTTCTCCACCAAGCATAAGTCCGTCATATATGAACCGATTTTCGAAAATCTGTAGGGCATTCTCCCCTCCCCCGAAAATATTGATTATCGCATAATCCTCCATTTATGAACCAATTTTCAAAAAAAAAAAAAAAATTTTTTCAAATGAATTGCTTGTTTGAGAAGTGAAAATCGGGCGGACAAAGTGGTAGCCCGATATATTAATTATCACATAACTCCGACATTTCTTGACAGATTTTCAAAATATTTTATTTCAAAGGACACAAAATCGCGTTGGTTTTGTAATCTGGTACATAAGATATTTGGATTGAAGTCGGGGGTTTTTTTTACATATGTAATTATAGTTATTACAGAGCTAACTACAACTGCCAATTCTTTATTGTACAAAGTCTTTAAGTAGGAATGAAAACAGATTCAAAATTTAGAGTTTTTTCTTGAATATGGAAAGATAACCCGCTTATTTCTATGAAAAACCTGTAGCAATAACTATGATGATCATATATAATGAATTAATATCGAATATGATATATTAAGCTTGAAAAAATAGAAAACTACAAAAAAGTCTTAAAAATTTTTGCTTTTAGTGGATTTAATTTTTCTAAAACGATTCGTTTTAAATCGGCTCGATTTACAGAACAGGCAGGTATATAACAACTTTTTTAAATAAAACTAAAAAAATTTAAATTCAGTGCTTGTTTTCAAGAACTACGCGTTTTTTTTTTACTTGTTTCAGTGCTTTTTGAAATCTAAAAGTTGACAACGCTGACTCGTACATAACTCTACGTCTCCACGTAACTTAAAATGCTGTTGTAACTTGAAGTTATGACTGCGTTGTTAAAACAATTGCACTAACAATTATGTTATAGCTTGAAAAAAGCATTAATTTGAGCAGTCTACACTTAACATTAATTTGAATTTAATGTTAAAGTTAGTAATTTTATGTTAGGTGTAGACCGCAAATAATGGAATCGCAAAAAAATATTAGAAATACTAAAAAAAAACTTCAAACACTAGTGTAACCTTAACAAGTTAGTAAAGGATATAAAAACGAAAAAAGTAAAACGTAAAAGAATACACAAAATTTATTTATTTTTTCTTTCATACCAAAATTACATCTGTACATACACACGTGCACACACACATACATTAAGCGTTAAATTGGCCTTGAACTTTAGATTGAAAGTCGAAAAAAAGACAATGTATTATTACTGGCGTGCGTAGAGACAATATTTAGTATAGCAACTTGCCGCCACTACTGCCTTTTACTTACTCTACCACTTTTATGTAACAGAAACCTTCGTACAGTGTGACAGGTGAATGGTGAATGGTAAAGGCGAATTCAGAAATCACTTGTAACAGTAATAAATATGTAAGTATGTAAATAAATAAATAATTGTATTGTATACATAGCAATATTTCAGAAAAAATTGGTTTTTTTTCTACTTCAAGACTTACATACCCAAGTAGTTTTATTGTTTCGGGGACATATTGGGCTACCACAAGTGCCATATATAGTGGCCCTGATTTTCCCGGTATGTGAAATAACGTGTGTTTTTCCCATCGTACTGTTTTTAATCGAATGCGAATTTTGCGCTCTAGTTTTTTTAATAGTTAATAATATACAATTTTTTATATTTTTGATAGGTAATTGGGCTTGTTATCTTCCATTACAAATAAAAAATTGGTCTGTACACTTAGAGAAAACAAATTGTAGAACGAACAGCCTAAGAATGAAAGATTTCTTATTTTATTTTTAAAATTACACAAAAACGGCTAAACATTTGGCATCCAAATTTTACACGCTAGTAAAAGGCTTTCATATCTACAATTTTTATATAACGCTTCAAGATATAATATTTGGTTTGGCGACAAATTAATAAACACTGAAAAAAGGAAAAATTGCAAAATTAGCGTTTTTAAATCTTGTTTTCCGTATAACTCAGAAACTAAGCATTGTATCGTAAAGCAGCATATCAAAATTTTAGATAATTATGTTATAAACGAGTATGCAAAATTTCGTAGAAACGTCTTTAGCCGTTTTTAACAAGCGAGCAAATTTTAGGCATTTTTTGCTATTCCAAATAAATTTATGAAATCATGACACAAAGAAATGATTTAGCTGTTATAAAAAGAAAATAAAATAAATTGCACTATAATTACCTCCAAGTTTTACTAATATTATTTTTTAATCGGCTTCATAGTTGCGGAGATATTCATAAAATATTAGAAAAAATAAAGTATTTTTTAAGCAATCTTTGAAATTTATATATTTATTAAAAATATGATCCGATAAAAATCGTGTCAGTCGTCTCATGGAAATAAATCTAGATGTATTACAAATAAAACGAGCCTTATTTCATCGAAATCGATGCACAAGTTTTGATTTTATTCATAAACCCCCTTAACAATTGTCGACGTAACAATTTGTCGACGTCACGTCAAGACAATACTAAAAAATTGGTACTTGTCTACTCGCTGTCGACAACAATTTTTTTACCATAAACAGCCTCTTTTCATTTTCTATGCCTTAGAGAATAGTAAGTGGCTGTCAATAATAGTAAATTGTTGTCAATTTTGACCAATAAGTCCATATATGCAAAGAACGTTACCAGACCTGCATTTTATGTTTATATAAATAAAGATATGAATAAAGGTAAATAAACATTTTACTTGTATAATTTTGCTTCTAGTTGCCACCAGGGGTGTTAAGTATGACGATTTGTTACGATATGACAAAAAACGATATGACGTACTATGTTGTCATATCGTACGTTTTTTACGATATGACAACACTGAGAAATCTATGAACGGTGTATGGCTTTCTCAGTGTTTTCATATCGTAAATAGCTTACGATATGACAACACAGTATGTCATATCGTTTTTTGTTATATCGTAAAAAATCGTCATACTTAACACTGCTGGTTGCCACAATGATTTACATAAATAATACGTTTATGGAAAGCCTGTAAAATTTTCTTTTTCACTGTCCCATCAGTTGTTTCAAAACGTTGCCGCAAGATGGCGCTAATCAAATACTTGTTAGAAAAGTGTAAAACATAAAGTAAAATTTTTCAAAGTTAAAATATTGAAATAAAATAAAGAATTAACCCTTCTTCGCAAAATTGTTGAACATTGTAAGGCCTTATTTTGAGGTTTTGGGGGTCAAATCGGCGATTTTCGTGAATAACTGAATAATAACGGTAAATTTTTGGATAGCTCAAATATAAAGTCGTAGAACAAATATTGTTGCCGATGGCCCAAGTAATCATTTTCAACAATAAAAAAGTTCTTTTTTGCGAAAAGTTGTTTTTGGCATATGTATGCACAGAAAAAAAGTTTCGTTTTTGATAACAAAAATCCCCGTATTCAAAATTTTTTTTTTTCAAATTTCCTGTGATAAGGAATTCTGCTATATTGATAACAAAATTATTTCAAAAGAAAAAATATATAAATTTAAAAAAATTTTGACATGGCTGGGATACGAACCCGCGCTTTTCGGACGTACAGCATGCTCTCTACAGCTGAGCCATATGCCAGTTATTCTTTAATAAGAAAGAAACACATACAACGAATTATGTATTTGATTTAATGGTTCTGTTTATTCAATATCTACAATTTTTTAAATAACTTTTTTATCAAAATCTTTTTATTGCGTGATATTTTAAATGCATGTTTTTGATAAATATTGTATTAAGCTAATGACAAATGTTTGTGAATTCATATTTTTTCAATCTGGTATGTTCTGTATTTCATGTGGAATTAAAATGTGTGGAATTATCAAAGCATTGTTGTTATAAATATGAATTTACAACAACAATGCTTTGATAATTCCGCACATTTTAATTCCACATGAAATACAGAACATAGCCGTATAACATGGTTTTATTGCACATAATTCTTAACTATTTTGCTCTGTGTACATACAGTGTTTTTAAACAAATAATAATTGACTAAAAACTTATTAAGTTTCTGTTCGAAATAAAAATGTGATAATTTTAAGGAACAAAGGAACCGTTTTAAAATTTATAGGGGGTAACAATTGAAGTTTGTCCCAAAGCAAAAACGAAATCCTTCATGTGTGAATTTTTTATCTCGCACTTTACTGAATTTTAGCATTTGTTATTTATTGTATGTTCAATATAAATTAAATTAACAGTAACTGCACAGCAAAAAATAAATGAACGCGTTCAAAATTAAATGTTTTCGTGATTTCTTGAGGGCGCTGCAAAATAAGGCCCCAAAGTGTACACAAGACAAAAACATGAAATTTTTAGGGCGTTTTTGTAAATTTTTCTGGGACTGTTCTTCATGTGTAGATTTAGGCGATTTTCCATCATTCTACAATGAAAAAAATTAAAAAAGGCCCACTAAAAAATGTATATATGTATATAAAGGACTCACACTACGATTGAAGACACTCACTGACATAGTATTCCAGATATGCGATACTTGATAATAACTTTGCATGGTAGGTATCCCTTCCCCCGCTCCTATACTACCAGTTCTCTGTTGGATTACACGCATTAGCTATAAAGGATTTCACACCAAGTTTGAAGACTCTTACTGATATGGTATTCAAGATATGTGATAATTGATAATTACTTTGTATGGGAGGTACCCCTTCCCCCGCTCCTATCGTATATTGGTGCAAATGCGACCAGTGGACTGTGGAGTGTACTATTTCATATAAAAAATAATTGTTAAAATAGTTTCAAAAATGACGCAGAAATTCGCGTTTTAGGCGGGACTATCTCGCTTTTAAGAGGTCGACCCTGCCTAAAACGTGTATACCGCTTTTTCAAGTTTTAAAATTTACAATTCTGTTTCTTTAAGCTATTGCCCAAGATATCGAAAATGTTTCAACTGAATAAAGTAGATAGGTATCCTTCTCCTTTTTCAGTCAGTATATGGTTGTATCGCTAGAAGCTCCTCTGGAGTAGCACTCTTCTTATACCTACGTGCTAACTAAATTATAAAAAAAATATATATGGTTGTATTGGTCGCATAAAATCATTGAGTTAAAGGGCTTTAAAATTTAAAAAAGTACATTCTTTGACATTGCTTCAACACTCATTACTTAAAAATGTCTAATCCAAAGATATTTAATTATTCATAATTAAGTTCATTTAGTTAAGTTTTTCAACAACAATGAAAATATTTGATCCCTATGTATTTTCATCTGCTGAATCACCATGAAAATTTCTGTTTAGCTCTAGCTTCAAAATCATTATAGACTTATATTTTCATAAATTACAGTTTTTTCGTATTCTTCGCATTATATGTATTTCCGGAGGGAGCAGTCCTCAAAATCGTTAAATAATGTATGGACTATTAATTTACTTTCGCTTGAGTGTAATTTTTTTATGCGTGTTTGTTTCAGGATACCTTACTAGTATTGCCAGGATATTGGAAATTGTGTGTTTATACTTTAGTCCTTAAAACCTTGAAAAGTAAAAAAAAATCATTTTAATGGCATGTATGCACAAAGTAGATATTCCAATGAACAATTTTTTGTACGTAAATTGGAAATCCATTGAGAGGGTCCTGCGATATTTAGAGAACAACTTAAGCGCCTATTAGACGATCATACTTGGTATGTGAGAATGGTATGCCATCATACTCGTTTAATAGCGAAAAATTCGTGTATGTCATACTTTGGTATGTTGAAAATCAAAAAATTTTGATATTGTACTCTCTCTCTCTCAACATACCAAGTATGACCGTCTAATAGCCGATTTAAAGCTGCCAAAAAAAAAAGTTTTTTTGGCCAGGTTCCCTGACGATTTGCACTAGCCCCAATGAAATGCGCATAGGCACTAGCCAATATCCATCCATAATCAATTTCAATATATTTTAATAAAACTTTAATATTTTACTAAAAAAGTAAAATAATAATTTGGGAAAAAGCACGTTACAAAATTAAAATGGAACTTAGGCAGATGTGCGGCATAATTATGTGCAAATTCGGCACATGCACACGTGCCAAAATAAGCACACAAAAAATCTGGCTCACACACGACTGATTGCAATTTTTTTTGTGTGCTTACTTTTCACACATGTGCATGTGCCAATCAATTTTCGTGTACATGTGCCACATTTCTTTGTGTGCTTATTTTGGCACTTATGCGTGTGCAAAATTTTGGTACATGTGCGGTATATGTACGGCACACTCGTTATCTACGAGTGTGCCGCACATGTGTCTTTAATTAAATTAATCGTTTCCAGAAAGGCACTAAATAGCAACTGAAATTGACAGCTCTCAGTTGCCAGTTGTCATCAGTAGTATCATTTTCAGCAACTGACAACCCAACTGAGGCTCGGTTGCCATTCATAATCGGCCTATTAATACTTTTTTTCTTTTCAAAACTATGACATACATTAAACAATTTTTTATGACTCCAAAAATATGTATTTGTTGTCAAAATATCCAAAAATATGCACTTACGACCAAAATATGCAAACATATGCAACTACAAATCGATGCCAAACTACTTAAAATTTGATGATTCGCATAGATAATTAGTCAATACGCTTCAAATATGAATGAATTTACTTGACTTCTTCCCGATCCGTTCCGGGATCCCGTTTTTTTAAATTAAAAATCCCGAATCCCGTGTTTCGAAAAACCTAGTCCCATTTGGCATCCCTAATACATATGTAGTATATTATTCGTATTGCTTAAATTGAAATTTCTGATGTGTTTTCAAACACTTATTGCCAATAAAAAATTTTATTCAAGTAAAAAGGAAAACTCATCTACTTTTATAACATTTTTGACTACTGTGCTGTCCCTATTGCTCTTGGGGTTGTACCTAATGGCAACAGCAGTTGTATAGAAAAGTAACAAAACGATTTATAGCTTTTGGCAGGACGAAACTTTTCTCTGCAGATGTAAAATTAGTTAATCGAACGACGTTATGCATACAAACATCGATAAAGAAGTTTTTAAATTAAAGAATGGGATCATAGATGGAATTCCTTAATTACATCTATGAAATCTTTTGTAAACAAATCAATAATCAGTTCGTAATTTATAAAATGTGCCATGACAGAAATCAAACATTTTGATTTATTTTCTTAATGTTATAAACTAATGATATTTTCTTCATATGGAAGCCCATTCCAAATATATTTCTCACATACATTCATATATATTTAATCATTCTTTTAACACAACATTTTTTATTACTTTTATGCACGCTATGGGCACATATTAAGAAAATGCTAAATAATATTTGAAAAAGCTTTTTTATTTAATATTTTAAAATGCTTTTCTGCAAAACAATAAAAAAAAAATATGTTGGAGAAAGTATAATAGAAGTAAGCCAAATTAATAATTAAACCTTTGACGCAGATGGAGGGAGCACCATTGGCCCCAAATTTAAATAACTCAACTAAGTTGAGTTGTCAATGTTTCAACTCAACTAAGTTGAGTTGTCCATGTTTCAACTCAACTATTTTTTTTATTACCCATAGTAGCTAGCCATCGCAGAATATTTTAAATATTTTTAGTTTTGGCCTTACAATTTTTTTTCAGATTTTATGTACATACATACATATCAAAGACCGAAAATAATAACTATTATGAAAAAGTCAGACAGAAAGAATTTGTCTATACGATATTTGAGTATAACATTGTGATGGTCGTGAGCTAAGGAATAAACATCTAAAAATACTTTTATTAATATTATTATTTCGAACGTATTTGCTTGTGAATCCAAATTGATTATTAGGCTAAAGTTCGTAACGTTTAATTTAGAAAGAATTGGGCGTGATTAATATTCCAAGGAACGAGGGAAAAATTAACATCAACTTAATCTTTCAACGTACACAGCAGAACAGAGTAGCGCCATTTTCGGAAATCGCTACACTTCCATCGTCAGTGCTCACGTGTATTTTGCTTATCACCTGCAGGCGCAAGCGAGTGATAGCGATCAATATCGTGGGTCAGCTGGCCTAATAAAAATACTTTTATTTTTTTACTTTTTCAAAAAGGTCAAAATATAACTGTTATTTGTTGACTCATAATTTTTCGGTCAAAAATAAAAGCTAAAATTTGACCGATATTTTTTTGGCCAAAAATAAAAATAGGTTAGGTTAGGAGACCCAATAGGATCCATTGAGATTCCCTTCTGAAGTATACCCTTGTGCCCGAAACCCCTATTAAGTATCATTAAACTACTTAATTCCCATGATGAAGCCACTGATATCCATAAGTTTACAGTTCGCGATATAACTAATCCTCTCATGGAAATGTCTGTCCAACAATTTAAGCCTATCATTTCAATTTGAAATCATGAAATCAATTCAATAAAAATTATTGCAATCGATTTTTTAAAATTAATTTCTATATTAATTGATTGCAATCAAATCCAGTTATTGCAATTAAAATTAAATCAGAATCAAAATCATCGTTCTCTTCAAATAATACTCCTTCTCCTAGAAATAACGCTTATTCTGATAATAAAAAAAAGCATGAAATTGCTAACACACCTACGTTTTGCTACGTTTCTTACACTATTTTGTTGGACTTTCACTATAGTTGTGCTTTCAGGTTAATAGATTGAAATCGCATGATTTCAACAAAAATTTGATTGCAATCAAATTGATTGCAATCAAATTGATTACATTCAATGATTTATAAAAAAATTATTTCAAAATGATTGCAATCACAAAAGATTGCAATTTTTACAAGATTTCATTTTGAAATCTGAAATCATTTTGAAATCAAAGAATGAAATCATTTTGGTTAAAATCACTTTGATTGCAATCACATCTGGTCTTCGCCCTTATCGAACAGTAACCGGCTAACGCGCCTATCAAGAATCTTAAAACCTTCATATTCATACCTAGTAGTAGTTCGAATCTTCCAAAGGCAAGTTTTGGACAACTCGCACTCGAGACTACAATCTTCTCTACTAAGCCAGGAACGATTGGTCCTATCCATCGCCCAATTACTGAGTTCGCAATAATTATATGCTATTAATAGTAACCAATCGGCAGTTTAACCAATCCACCACTAACTTCCTCATCTAACGCCGAAACGTAGAAGGGTTACCTCTTCGCCTTCGGTCACATTTTTGGCCACCAATTTTGTGACCTTAGGATCTCAGCCTGGAAAACGCCACATTCATTCTTGAGTCTGAAAGACTTGCGAACGTCCGTCCCCACCAGCGCCCGTGCCCAGTCTGTAAAGACCGCACAACCCTCGTAGAGCCAATCAGATTGAACCCAAAAGTCCCTATCTGGACGAACCAATTCCAACTTGGCAACTTGGCATCCGTGAACTTAGGAGTTATGGAGACCTGCCCATTTAAACTAATCTCATTTAAAATTCCTATCTGACCTATTAATCTTGTGCTCACCAAAACTGCCTAAGCAAACTCTTTGCCACCGTTCTCACCATAAAATTCTCTATGAGAAGTAGTAAAGAATGGCGTTTAAGCGAGGCACACCTCTGCACCTTCAATCAATGCCTCTCACCACGCATAATTTGTGTCATTTCACAGAAAAAAATAAGTTTCGTTTTTGATAACAAAAATCCCGGTATTCAATAATTTTTTTTCAAATTTCCTGTGATAAAGAATTCCCCTATATTGATAACAAAATTATTTCAAAATAAAAATATATATATAAATTAAAAAAATGTTGACATGGCTGGAATACGAACCCGGGCTTTCCGGACGTAAAGCATACTCTCTATAGCTGAGCCATATCCCATTTATTTTTTTATGTACTTATGTATAAAAAGAAAAGAAATAACCGGCATGGAAAAGAAATACTTACAACGAAATATTTTATTATGTTAAACATAAATGTTATTGAAATTCATATTTTTTTAATAACATGGTTTTATTGAATATAATTCTTGTCTATTTTTTTCTGTGTTGTGAACCGATTTTCAGAATTATTTTTTTGTTTGAAAGGGTTTGTTTCCAGTTTGCTTCCATATGTGTGTTTTTTTTAATCGGATGGGTAATTTGCCTCCCCTAAAAATTGCTATCGTAACTCCTCCATTTATGGACCGTTAAAAAAAATTTTTTTTTTGTTTGCAGTTGGTCGCTGCTTACAGTTGGTCACATAATTTTTTTTTTTAGAATCTGACGGGCAATTTTCCGCCCCAACTATTGCTTATGTCATAAATCCTCCATTTATGGACCGATTTTCAAAACTTTTTTTTTTTGTTTAAAAAGGTTTGCTTTTTTTATTTTTTATTTTAATTTTTTTATTTATCTTTTTTTTTAATCGGACGGGCGCTTTGCCCGCCCCAAATATTGATTATCGTATAAATCCTCCATTTATGGATCGATTTTCAAAAAAATTTTTTTTTGTTAAAAATGATTTGCTCGCAGTTTGCTCCCATATTTGTTCAAAAATCGGACGGGCAATTTCCCTGAGAAAATTTTCGAATTTTCTTTTTCTATTGAAGCCATTTTCTTTGGCAGAATTATTATATACATACAATAAAAGTTTCGATTGCGATATTCGGTCAAAACTTGGTATAAGCCGAATAGCAGCCTTAAACAAAATTTTGGCCTAATCCGAAATAGAAACCGAAACTATTCTTCAAATATTCCAGGATTGCCGCATTTTTATTGAAATTTCACTTTTTTAGATAAATTTAATCAAAATGATTTTCTTATTTTCTGTTTTATTTCAGATATAATATGCCACTTTGGAATGACTGTATAATGCCATATAAATTTTTAAAATTACACACAGAAAAATGGAAACAATATCCAAGATTTCCCTGATATTGGTTCTATTCCTAATTGTTGATTTCAATTATTTAAGAAATTATAAATCATCGACATCATCATTATCGTCGTCAGCATCATCGTCGTATTTTCTAGTACAAGCGTCTACAACTGAATTAGAGTTGAAACAATCACAACAAAAGCAAAAACATACTACAGTCAATGAAGATTTGTCAACGACATCATGTATTTCAACATTGGCCAATGATCCAAAAACTCTACTAAAGCAGCAACAGGAACAATTGAAACTTCTACAACCACAGCAGCAGCAGCAGCAGCATGAACAGCATCAACACCAAGTGAAGCACAGTAAAGAAACTATAGGATTTTTAGAGAAATTTTTTCACCATCCTTTGGCTGCTATTGGTATAGGGAAAAGTGGTGGTTCAACGGCCGACTCAATAACTGATGATTTAGAAGATAGAGATATTCTATCCGACTATCAAGATGATAATATAGGTTTCAATGCACCCATAGTGGTGGGTGTGGCTGAAGAAGACAATGTCTTTAAATTATTTTGTGAAAACACTTCAATATCTAACGTCAATGAAGAATTAAAAGCTAAAAAATACATCAAATATTCGCACTTAATCCTGCAGCATTGTTACGAAGACCAACAACAGTCTGCCGCCGATCAGAATATCCATTTGCAAATGCAACAGACAGAAGGTGTACATAGCTTACAGTGGACTTCGTCAGGAGTAAAAGATCATCAATTACAAGATCTCTTTAAGAGTTATGAATCAATTTTTGATAATTTGGAATCTTTAGATCTGACCAAAAATGAATTAATCTGCATAAATTGGGTTCGTCCCAGGATGGTAAGACGTCTAAAAGTACTTAAGCTAACAGACAACAACATCACCTCAGAAATGTGTGACTTTTCTGCACTGCACCATGCTAATCATTTGATTGAGTTACGCTTAGATAATAATCGTTTGCATATATTTAATGGTAAATTTCTAAGTAACTTAAGTGAACTGAAAGTTTTAAACTTGACACATAATGTGTTAAACGATCTTCCACGCAATAGTTTCGATGGGATTTTTAAACTTCAAAGATTGTATGTAGCCCACAATAGATTAAAAGTATTGCCCTTTCAAATTTTCCGAGCGATGAATGAATTACAAATTCTTAATATGGCTGACAATCAACTTTTGTCTTTTCCTGATAATTTCTTTGCGGCGAATGGTGAAATGCGCATCCTACAATTGCAAAGAAATCAATTGCAAATGATCAATAGAAATTCCTTTTACAATATGCAAAAACTTCTACATTTAGATTTATCGGAAAATCAAATCGCCACGATTGATCGCAAGGCTTTCGATTCATTGAAAAATTTAATAACATTAAATTTATCCTCGAATGCTTTAACCGCCATTTCTTCCATTCTATTTCAACCGCTACAGCGTCTGCAGCATTTGGATCTGAGTAACAATCGTTTAACTCTACTGCCTAGTGGTGTGTTTATGAATCAGAAAAATTTGATTTCATTGCGCATAGAACATACACCGATTGAAAAGATAAATAATTTTTTATCACGCAATGACAACTCCTATATAGATCCTTCTATATTAAAACACTTAACTTATCTATCGTTGCAACATAATCGTCATTTGAAAAATTTGTCCAAGACTTTGTTTATAAATGCTCCCAATTTGAAAATTTTGCTCTTGGCTCACAACTCTTTACAAAATCTACCGGCAGAAGTGTCCTCATTGCATCAGCTAGAGCGTCTCAATGTTGGTCATAATAATCTTTCCTCTTTACCAGAAGCTCTAAGTTATTTACCTAATTTACGTTATATAAATATTTTAAATAATGATTATATATGTGATTGTAAACTGTACTGGTTGGCTTCGTGGTTGACATCGACAAACACAAGCCTCAGGTTGCACAGACGTTCGGCATCCTCTTTTGTTTTGATAGATCGCGATTACAATGAGTTTTCATCATCTGAAAAATCAGAGGACTTGGACTTGTTGATTTCATCACTGAAATGTCTGCATGGCTATCCGGGCGATATGATATCAATTTTGAAAACTTTAAATTGTACAATACCACGTTTACAAAGTTCAACGGGTGTTAAAATGCATGAACTACATTCGACTGCCAAGTTGGACTGTTTATTTTCGGGCAGTCCCTCACCAGATGTTATTTGGGTAAGTTGTGTTTATCGTTTTTCATTATCATTAATAAAGTAATGTCATGCTTAAATTAAATTAACTTAAAGGCTTTATTAATCAAATGTTGTATGTTGTAAGATATCCTAAACTAAGTACATACATAGTATACGTACTAAATAATAAATTTTCGTTAGTAACACGGGCAGAACTGAACCAACATGCATACGAAATTTGTTAAGGAGATGTTGTGCACCCTAAAAAATTACATGCTGTTTCAGTTCTACCCGTGTTGGTGTCGAAAATGTATATTTTCTTTTAAAAATTTCCTAAAAAGTTGTTCTTCAGCTTCATTAAATAAAAATTTAATTTAACATAAATTAAATTAAAAATTCATTGGTTTATTGTGTTTATTGATTTTAGTTTTTACCAATAACAGGCTCTAAATTAGACCCTGGGTATTTTCCATAGAAAAACAAATCGCTGTGCTGTTGTCGGGAGCTCTTTACCAAAAGTATTAGAGATTTATATGGGATTTAGACAACGATAAAGACTTATACTAAATATAGTGATATTGATTGGATATGAAGCTCTAAATTTGTACCCCCATATTCGTGAAAAATAATTGTTCAATTCACAAGCTCAGTCGTATGTCTTATCGTTAAAAAAAACTACACTTGCTTATGTGCTTTGTGGTTATTTTGTCGTATTTTAAATGTTAATTCAATGTATTCAATTCATTTTCAGTAAATAATTTATGCCGAAAAACGAATTTTGCTATTATTTACAGGTTCAGTGATTTCTTTAATACATTTAGCAATTTTTCGCAAATTTGCGTTTTTTTTTCTCGCGATTTTACCGAATTTTTTCGTTGTAACGGTGTTAGGGTGCGAACAGAGTGGCCGATGTTGCCGAGCTGACCCGACTGACGATTATTGCGAGAACTTGTTCATGCGAGAAACAAGTTTGAGTGAGCATAGTGGCTGCGAGAATCAGCGCTTCATCTGCATCCAATACAGTCTTTTTTCCATATATTTTAGTTTTTGTTTAATTTTTAGTTTTTATTTTCTTTTTAATTTTTATTATTTTTTAAATTTTTTGATTGCATTTTTTATTTACTTAAATTCTTAAATTTTTGTTTTAAATTTTTTTTGTTTTCCAAACAAGTTGAAATCATAACAACATAACATAAACAATTGTTCAATTCACAAGCTCAGTCGTATGTCTTATCGTTAAAAAAAAGACGACACTTGCTTATGTGCTTGTGAACAGACAAATTTGTTGTATCGTTATTTTGTCGTATTTTATATGTTAATTGAATGTACTCGGTTCATTTTCAGCAAATAATTTATGCCGAAAGACGAATTTTGTTATTATTCACAGGTTTAAAGATTTCTTTAATACAATTAGCAAGTTTTCGCTAATTTGCGATTTTTTTTTTCGCGATTTTTGCGAATTTTGTCGTTATATACTGTGTTGCCAATTTCTAATAAATTTTAGGGCTTGTTTCCGATTTTGCAACTTCTCGCGATTTTTTGCAAATTTCGCGATAAAAGCGACTTTTTGCAAGTTTTCAGCTTCCGATTTTTAAGCAATATTAGACGTTGTTATCATGCCGCTATTAGCAAGTTTTTGCGAATTTTCGCTATTTACGCGATTTTGACCAAATTTTTTGCATTCCTCACAGCTTTAGCGATTTTTAATCAAAATTATTGCTTGTTTAAAATTTTGCAATTTTTCGCGAATTTTCACTTTTTTCGCGACAGGCGTAATTTTCCCAATTTTTTGGCTTTCTTACATTTTTAAAGTAATCAATATTACGCTTTGTAATCTTTAAAATTTTAGCAAGTTTTTGCAAATTTTCATAATTTTCCCGTTTTTCGCCGAGTGTTTGGCTTTCCTTACAATTTTCGGGCTAGTTTAAAATATTGCAATTTTTCGCGAATTCTCGACATTTTCGCGATGCTTGTTTTACTCCAAGTTTTTGACATTTTCAGAGCTCGAGTCACTTTTAATCTATATAAAACCTTCATATCAATGTTTGCATTTATTTACTTTTGATTTAGCAAAAAATCATAATTTTGCGAAGTTTTTTGAACAACTCTTCCGCAAGCTGTTATAGCTGGTTCCCATTCTATACTTTATATTTGTTTACAAATTAATCTAGCAAATAAAATATTTCCAGACAATACAACCATTTGGAAAACATATAAAAATCAATCGTATAATTATAACGCAGCTTTGTATGGAAATTGCTAACAACAAAAATACAATATTGTATAATTAGACGATTACACAACACATACGACGTTAATACGAGCTTGTGAATTAAACAAATGTTTTCGGCGCTGAAATACGCTTTTGAACTGTTTTCTCGCATTCAATCAGCTTTGCGCTCTGACCAGCTCGGCGCCCACTATGAGCTGTTCGCGATTATTTGTACTAATTTGTATAGTACCAGTTTTCTCGCAACAGTTTGCTCGGCAACAAGCGGCCACTCTGTTCGCACCCTTGGCAATTTCTAATCAATTTTAGGGCTTGTTTCCGATTTTGCAACTTCTCGCGAATTTTTGCTAAGTTCGCGATAAAAACTACTTTTTATCATACCGCTATTAGCAAGTTTTTGCGAATTTTCGCGATTTTACCAAATTTTTTGCATTCCTCACAGTTTTAGCGATTTTTAATCAAAATTTTTGCTTGTTTAAAATTTTGCAATTTTTCGCGAATTTTCACTTTTTTTCGCGACAGGCTTAATTTTCACAATTTTTTGGCTTTTTACATTTTCAGGGTGTTTTAATCAATATTGGCGCTTTGTAATCTTTAAAATTTTAGCGAGTTTTTGCAAATTTTCATAATTTTCGCGTTTTTCTCGAGTGTTTGAATTTCCTTTGAATTTTGGGGCTAGTTTCCAATATTGCAATTTTCCGCGAATTTTCGACATTTTTGAAATAAGGTTTGATAATCATTTGATAACGTTTGATATCAAATCATTAGGTCCGTTCATTTACTTTTGCAGTAAAATGCAGTAAATGAGTAATTACTGAGTAAACTGAAAAATTTACTCTCAAAAAATGCTATTGTCCAAAAAAGTACGCGAACGGAAAAATAGTAAAAATTCGTAAGATTAAGGAAACAGCTGATATCAAATAAATCTAGTGCTGAAAAACATTTACACTTTTGACTATCCAACTCATTTTCTTATTGGTAATCGATACAATACTTTTTATAACACGAAAATTTCAAGAAAATATAAATAATTCATTTTATGTAATCTTTTCCATTTGCTTTTTTTATACTTTATTTGATTTTTCTAATTTGTGTCTAGTTAAATTTATTCAGAAGTACATGATCATTTGTGTTTGCTATTGATTACCTTAAAAACAAGTGCAGTACTAAGTAGTCAAGTACTTAGCACTTTCACAACACAAGCAAATTAAACTAATACAAGCAAAACAAACCAAATGGTTTCTAAAACGTTTATTTCCTTTTTAATGATAT
This sequence comes from Panzeria rudis, assembly GCA_956483635.1. Lineage (NCBI taxonomy): Eukaryota > Metazoa > Arthropoda > Insecta > Diptera > Tachinidae > Panzeria > Panzeria rudis. Next base: position 110,894,459 of record OY101449.1, read on the forward strand.
GTACTTGAAGTAACAAGCGAAAAATCTCATAATAACTATTCACCTTTTATTTTTGTGCCAGTTTTATTTAATTTTTTTCGCTAATGTTTTTACAAATTATATACTTTTTTTTACTTACTTTTGTTTGTTTACCATTTGAATCATATGTTTCTCATCTTACTAAATTTTACTAGCAAAAACTTCTGCAGTAAAAATTTTTAAATACTCAGTCATGAACTGTCACTTTACGCTCTCAATTTGTGTTCTCATTTACTGTATTTTGTGTAAACGAACGCAATTTAGTAAAATGCAGTAAAAATTTGTAAAAACTTTTGGGTACTCGAATGGACATATTATCAAACCGTATGACAAACCTGTGTTTGCAGGGAAAGGGAAACACTAATACTTTCTTACTTCTCTTTTGTGATGCTACTTCGGCTGAAACAGCAATATCCTCCGGCTCGCGTCGCGTCTGGTTAGAATGATCTTTTGGAAATGAAAAACTGAATTAAAGTCGTTCTAGCTGTTTGGGTTTTATATTGCCACAGACAGACAGACACACACACACATATATATGCTTATGTATGTATGTATACACAAATCACACTTCAAACTAGGGATGGGCAAGTGAAATAATTGGGGTATTCACAATGCGTCTTATCATGTCATAATGTCATAAAGTGCTAATATTTTATGATAGTTTAAAAACATTGTTGTTGTGCTTCAAACAAAAAAGTCCTAAAATAATAAGACTTTTTGTGCTGTGTTTATTATTTTGTCATAACTGCACAGTAAAAATCTGAGCCGAACAGCCGAAACTCTTGCGTCGAGCCGCTGATAATATTTACAATCCGCCCCCGTTGATATAAATGAATGTATGCAATATGCAGTAAAGTATGTCCTAAAATTGTTCACAGTTTTATAACTTCACATTTGATTATATTTTTATAACTGTGTAACAAGTAAAAATAAAAAATCGAGACTTAAAAATATGCAAGTGAGAAAATTTTGTTTGTATACTTTAGCTGGCTGGCAGCTAAAAAGATATTCAGCTGGGTTTTATTTACTTTATTAACAAGTTGAATAATATAATAACAAAATGGCTATTAAATATTTAAATTTTTCACTTGTTCTTGGCATTCTGATTTCAAATATTTATAATTGCTTTTTTTTATCAGCTGATACAAATTTGAAATAGCACAATTACTTATGAGGGGTTGCTCACAGCAGTCATATTTTTTCGTGTTATTATTTTAAAACATATGACTTTATGACTACCTTGTGAATCCCCCAAATATAACGATATATATCGATATATTTTTAAATATCGATCGGCATCGATAGATATATGTATATCGAATAAAAATATCGATATTTCGATATACATATATCGATATATTTTCAAGCATGATTATGCACACATAATTCCACAATTTCTTTTATAAATGAAGCACAAAAAGTGCTTTTCTTGTAAATAATTAATCTGAAAAGAGTAAATTTGCAACTTCCTTATTGTATCAACAACATTTCATGGAACGTAGATCAAGAAAATTATACTCAAAGAAAGATAATTTTTCGAATACACAAAGTATTATAAATAAAACAAAAGATATTGTTAGTAATACTCTATTTAATAAAGATTGTGTCGAAATTTCTTAAAAAAAACTGAACGAAAAAATTAAGCAAAGCTAAAATATACGAACTTGATAATTGCAATATCGATGTATTGCAATTAAAATTATCGACGATATATATCGATATATTCGTGTGAAATAAAATACTCTCAGACGACCAAACTGAGTTGAGTTGAGATCGACAATGGGAGGCGTTAATTTCGATTTTGACACTTGATAACATTTCACTGTGTCCTTACAGTTTTAGCGACTTTTAATCGCTATTATGGTTTTTTTTTTAATTATAATTTTCGCGAATTTCTGTTATTTTCGCAATATTAGCAATTTTTCCAAAGTTTTTGGCTTTCTTACATTTTTAGGGACTGTTACTCAATATTACGCTTTGTAATCTGTCAAATTTTAGCATGTTTTTGTGAATTTTCGCAACTTTTCCCGAGTTTTTGACATTCATTATAGTTTTATTGAGTTTTAATAAATTTTAGTTCTTGTTTCCAATATTGCGATTTTTGGCTAATTTGAGACATTTTCGCAATAGGTGTGATTTATTCCAAGCTTGGCTTGTAAATTGAAGATGTATTCCTGTTATTTTATATTTTGTATACCATTTTCAATTTAATATTTTCAATTACGTAGAAATGTACCTTGAGCTTTGTGTAATGGAAAATACTTGATAGTTTTTATAAATTATTACTGGATTTTGCTGGATTGTGATCGTTTGTTTACTCTTAATTATTTACAAGCGATGTAGAAACTTAAATGGCAATAAAAGAGAACTAGCTGGATAAAACTGGACAACATTCTCTTGGAACTAAAAATGCAAGAAAAACAAACTATTTTTTATAGTCGATTGGCAGATCTTACAATATTGTCAGTAAAGTGTCCTAAAAATGTCTTACAACCAAATGAACTGACAATTTTTGTCTGAAAACGTTGCCAGAAAAAGCATTGTCAGTCCTTTGTAAGACTACCACCTGTCAAAAAATTGTCAGACATCTGACAATCGTGTGAACACATTGCGTTACCATTGTCAGATTATTGCCAGGTAATTATCAGACATTTTTTAATTGTCAGATGTGCGAAGTTTCTGCTGTTACGCGTCGGCTACGTTTGCATATTTTATGTTAATGGAAATTGTTGAAAAAATTTTTTTCATCAGCAAAATATGTTCTACCAAAAATAAAAACTGATTGAGAGGCATGCTTAAGGATATTCCGGCTAGCTATAATTCAGTGATGTTGGTTCTCAACCCATATATTTTAAAGAACGCGTAAGCATATAAACACCCTATACATGCCTTAAATAATCAATAGGGTGCAAAGAGTACGGTACTAAGATTTTAATACTACATATCACATAGTATGCCATGGCAGTTGTTTAGCCAGAAAGGGTACAATTGCTCCCACCCACTAACTCTAAGTTAGACGCCGTGACAGGATCGTTACCCACGCTGTTATACCTGTCCCTAATAAAACACAACTACTGCTCAAAACCACTCATGATTCAATCTGCCTATCATCCCCGTCTTTAAATTATTTACAAATGCATTTTTTTATATTTTACAATATCAAAATGACATCCAATTTTATTTTCCTTTACGGCACTTAAAATAATAAACGTACAATTGTAAATGACTTTCTCCTTGATATCCTGTAGTAACAGAAAACAATATTAATTAATTTAGGAAGTTTCTTGTTATAATATTCAAAAGTTTTCAGATTAAATTGTTCAATAAAAAGGATTCTTATAGTTCTCCTATTTGTAGGTTTAGAAAAGTAAATATTTGATTTGCTTTACGACAATTAGCTGGTAATTCCTTGCTATACATAGGTAACGGGTGTTTTTTTAGAGGTATAGAACTTCGAATTGAAATAAAACACAAGAAAATCGTTTTAATGTTCATCAATTTGGCTTTATTGGAAGGATAATTTTATGCCATTAATGTTTAAATATGATTTCGGGCATGTGGCCGCCGCGGCTGGCTCGAATAAAGCCAATTCTACAGGTCCAATTTTCAACCACTTTTTCGAGCATATGGGACCGTATGTTGGCAATAACGCCACGAATGTTGGCTTCCAAGTCCCCTAACGTTTCTGGTTTGTTGGCGTAGACGAGCGACTTCACATATCCCCAAAGAAAATAATCCAATGGTGTCAAATCACACGATCTTGGTGGCCAATTGACAGGTCCATTCCGCGAAATTATGCACTCATCGAATGTTTCCTTCAATAAATCGATTGTGACGTGCGCTGTGTGGCATGTAGCGCCGTCTTGTTGGAACCACAACTCATCCACATTCATGCCATCCAATTCGGGAACAAAATAGTCGGTTATCATGGCTCTATACCGCTCTCCATTAACGGTAACTGGCTCTCCAGCATTATTTCGGAAGAAGTATGGCCCAATGACTCCACCAGCCCATAGAGCACACCAAACAGTCAGTTTTTGTGGATGTAATGGCGTCTCAAGGGTCTCATGTGGATTCTCTTCACTCCAAATGCGGCAATTTTGCTTGTTGACGTAGCCATTCAACCAAAAACGAGCCTCATCACTGAACAAAATTTTGCGATGAAAATCAGCATCGAGATCAATCTCATTTTCGGCCCATACACCAAAATCACGACGCATTGCATGGTCTCGCGGCTTTAATTCTTGCACAAGCTGGATCTTGTAAGGTCGCAAGCCAAGATCTTTGCGCAAAATCTTCCATAAAGTTGATGGACAAAGCTCCAATTGCTGTGCACGGTGGCGAATCGATTCATTCGGGTCCTCTTCAACACTTTGCTCTACAGCGGCAATTGTTTCTTCGGTGCGCACTGTTCGACGTCTCTGCGGATGCGTATTATCACATAGAGTAAACGTAGTGCGAAAACGATCCATGGTTAACCGAATTAATTGCTCTGATGGACGATTATGTCGACCATAAAATGGACGGAGCTTGCGGTAAACTTCGCGAACTGAACCATTATTTCCGAAATAAATTTGCACGATTTGCAAGCGTTGTTCTTTTGTCAACCTGTTCATGATGAAATGGCAAACCAAACTAAATATTAATCACTTGACAGCTGACAAAATGGCCGCCAGTTAAAAAAGTGATGCCAACTTAAAGTTCTATACCTCAATAAAAAACACCCATTATAAGTTAACTTCTGTTTTTTTTTATTTTTATAATTTTTTTATATAGTTCAGTTTCAGATGTTGATTAAACTTTTAAATACATTTTCTTCTTTACACCTTTTTTTTATTTGCTTAGATAATTATTATTGTTTTTTTTTTATTTATTTATTTTGTTTCCTTAATTCAAGTCAATTTTGAATTATAATTTTTAAAATGGTTTTTATTCAACTGAATTTTTCTTCCTCTTTGGTCTTGCATGTGGGTTTTTGTTTGTTTGCGAGATAATAGTTTATATTAATACGAATGTTATATAGCAAGAATGATTCGATTGTAAAACAATTTAGACAGAGATAGGCTTCAGTTGACTAGAAAGTGGATATTTACAATATTGCCTCTAAATTTGTCACTTTTTCTTTAGTTTACATAGAAACCATACATCTAATTTACTATTTATTCGCTAATTGGAGGACATCGAAGCATGTAACTATTTTGCAATTCAATATTTTAGATTTTTATGCGTACATACATTTTCGTAACTTCCATGATAATTACACAAAAACAACTTGCGTGTATGTTTGCGATCTTATGGTTTTAAGTATCAAAATACAGCTTCTGGAAGTTTATAATAATTACGATTTTACGGAACGAAATGTATCACAAAACAGGAACTTTTAATAACTTGCTGCCTAGACAATCTTCTGGCATCCTATTAGAAATGTTGTGGCGTAGGGACTCCCACGTGGTGGAGTCCAACGTGGGCAGTTTACTCTAGACTCGAAATATTTATGTTAATTTTAGAGTCAAACTACGTGGATCAATTTAAGTCGTCTTACCTTTTAATTCCTGTACTATTCTTTCGATGAACCAATAAATGGTTGTAAAATGCTTCCATAAAAATTATGTATTCGATTGAGTACTTAATACTCTACACAACTTATTTAAAATTTTCCAACTTCCTTTTTTTTAAATAATTTTCCTTTCTTTTATCGCTTGTTGCGTTAGCTCTGAAATGCACTTTACAAATGACTTACAGTCAGAATCTATGAAATAAAACCAACTGTCTTCAGAAAAAAAAACAACCAAATTCCGTTAAGAGCTTCAGGGTAAAAAAAACTTTATCTATATAAAGACAATTGAGAATGAAACATAAAAAAACGGCAGAGGAATGTTAAGCCTACCATAACGGACGGAAAATTCAATAGCAATATTAAAAAAAATGAATGATTTTTTTTTTTATATTTTCCCATAAACAATCAAGAATCAGAAGATTGCCTACATAATGCAATTTTGTCTTATATGTTAAAAAGGTACAACAAAAATATGCTCTGAAAGGTACATATTTTGTAGTTTTCTGTCTAAATTTCCTTTTTGTGTTTTTGTATCTTATCAGTATTAAAGTAATGCAATGTGTAACTATAACATGCGTTGTGATTTACCATTTCAAAATCTTCGGTTTCCCATGTTTGCTTACAAAAAAAAATTCCAATGTTCTTTTTCATATTTTGGTAGTCTAAATAAATTAGAGTGCACACAAAAATTTAACGATCAAGTATGTATGTATGTATGTGTGGCAATTTACTCTTTGACAAAGATTTGCAAACTTAACTATGTGTGATATACGCTTAGATCTTCATAGCATACGGTGGGAATGCAACAGAGAGCAATAACTTTGACCTTGGCATTGAAAAGATTTTGTAGGTCAGTAGAACATCAGGGAATGATTCCTAAGAAGCAATTTTGACAGGTTAATTCAAACGAAATATATTGTTAGCGTCATTATCAGAGACTTCTTTCTATTGACAACACTGCATACATCATTTTTTTAGGGGAAAAAGGAAAATAAAAGAAACTATCAAGGTATATTGAACAGGTACAAGAACAGCTGTTTTAGTAAATTTTAGAATGTGTGCGTCACACAGATAATAGATTTTGACACATGACTGGGAGTTTTCTATCAACAGCGGGCATGTGTTAGTAAATTTGAGAGAGCTTATGAATGTGTGCGACTCAGAGATAATGGATTTGACATATTTCTAGGGTATTTCTACCAACAAAATACATGTGTTTTTTGGTGTTGTATTTATTTTAGTTATGGTGGTACCTGTAATGAATATGCCTTGGAAACTATGCAGCTAAAATAGTTGCAATTGCTTCTTTATGTTTAATAATAATTTATATTTTCACTTTTTAAAGTTAACACAAGCACAGACAATAAATAATTGATAATTTCTGTTAAATGCTTTGAGTTTGTTGTAAGATCTACCAATTGTCTGTACATAGGCTTCAGTTTGTTTCAAAAATTGTAAAGCCGTATTTGCATGTCGCTCAAACATTTCACAAAACATGTTTAGAAACATGTTTATGTGGAAATTAACAACAAATTACCCTACGTCATTACCTGATATAATTTTATCATGATAAATGTCAAATTCCATATAGGAAAAACAGCTAACATAAAATAAAATATTTTTCAATATGAAGTTTGACATTTGTCATGACAAAAATATATCAGGGTTAGTAATGGGGAGTCGCAAAACAAAACATAGTTGAATGTTTTCCAAAAAATAATTTTTTTTCGACATCGTGGAACACGCAGTTAAACTTTTTAAATTAAATCCTAAACTTTTATCATATTCTGATTGAAAATTTTATGTATGACTTTAATTTTTTTTCTAGGTAACGCCAACAAATAAAATTCTACGTTATCATGCCGATCCTGACAAACGTCCAATCATTATCAATCACAACGACAAAGAATTGGGTAAATTTCAATTCAATGCACTGACCGGCGATGAGGCAACACTAAATGTTAGCCTGCAGAGGCCAGATTCCAAAGAGCGTCTGGCGTTAATTGAAAATGGTTCGCTATTGGTTAGTAACATAACGAGACGAGATAGTGGCCTTTATACGTGTTATGCGTACAATGTTATGGGAAATGCCTCAGCATTTATAAGGTGACTAACGACGGACTACAAATGACTATTCATTCTTATTTTAAATAATTTAAAATTTACTATGTTTGAACTTTCAGACTTCAAATAGATCCTATTGTTTTTTATCGCGTTAAAATTGGCAGCATATTGTCGGGTGCTGCAGCAGCTACATCATTTTTATTATTGACCTTAATTGTCCAAGGAATAAGAGCCATAATAAATAAGTAAGTAAAATTAAATGAGAGGCTGAGATGTAAAAGTGTATAACTGCAAAAAAGAAAATTCCGAGTAATTAATATTCAAAATGTTGTGCTCCCAATATTTTGGCTTTATAATACATACAGTTTTTGAGGGTTCCGCACCAAAGCATGTTGAATTCCTAATGCAATATATAGAGACTGGACAGCTGTGTTCATGATTAGCGTCGGTACCTTCCATTACGGCCTAATCCGACGGTGTTCTCATAACACAGAGTGAAGTTGAGTGTTCACCACCACCCCCCGAGTTACACCGAAGGCACACCTGTGTGACTTGCAAGGTACACACAGGTAGCAACATCTCATGCATGGCCGACCCACCATGCATAAACACCTTGTTCGAGTGTTTGAGCTATCTAATCTCTGCTACATCAGCAGCTTACGCGATGTACACAAGGTATCCGGGGAACCAGAAGCAAGCCAGGTATCTACAACAATGTGTAGACGTCGCTATGCAAAATATTCCCCTTCTCCCCCGCACAAAGCACTACCGATGCAGCCTCTGTTGCTTTAGCAACAGCACAAAGAGGCTTTTTGTTGGTGGATCAAAGTCCACGCCAGCCACTAGCACTGAGCAAGCATCAGTCTTTTAACCAACACTTCTCCCAGCGATTTTGGTAGCAACCACAGCCACCACGTGACCTCCCGAAGGAGACCTCACCAACAACCAGCCACAGAATCATCCTTCCTGTTGAGGGTGAGACGAAGTCCGCCACGAACATCATCCAAGATGATGTCGCTTAACGGCGAGCATCATCTCTTTAACCCTCGGGAAGGCAGGTCATCTGTGGGGCAACTAGTTCCCGTGGTACCAGTTCATGCTACTGGTAAAGCCTCAAAAGAAACCCCCTAGAGGTTAACTCTCTATTGACTTTGGTCTTAGGTGAAACCATAGGTGTCCTTCCACCTCCTTACTGACTAGCGTAGGCAAGCCTACTTCCTTAAATAAATATTTGTACGCCCGTTGCTCTGTTTCCAGAGATTGGGTAGTAACACATAAGCTTTAGGGGTAATTGGCGAAAGGTAATGTCAGCAAAAACCAATTACCCTATTCCCAGAAAGCACAACATCAAGGCTATTGTTATCACCAAGATGTATTACCCGTGCTCCCCGGGGGATGTAATTTGGACAAAGAGCTTTATCTTTGAAACCGTAAGAGGCAAACTCTTGAAGTTATGGCAGCAAGTGCAGCATTTTAAAGGCAACATTAACGAACGCTAAAGAACAAACAAACTAAAAATTAAGGGGTAATTTATCAGGTAATATCATTTCGAAATTAAGCTGTATCTTATGAGCTGTAATAATTAGATACTTGAAACAAACAAAATTAATAATTAAAGGCTATCCCTTCAAGGTAAAAAACTTACCAAAATGAAAAAAGCGCTGAGACGAGAAGCACCAATATGAAGAGAATCGCCGAAACTTCAAAAAAATTTCAAAAAAACGAAAAAAATCCCTAAAACGAAAAAAATCTCTAAAACAAGAAAAAAAGCCAAAACTTATAAAATCCTGAATGAAAAAAAATTGTCAAAACGAAAAAAATGGCCAAAATGAAAAAAATCGCTGAAACGAAAAGCACCAATATGAAGAGAATCACCAAAACTTAAAAAATCGTCAAAAAACTACAAAAATCGTCAAAAAACGAAAAAATCCCTAAAACGAAAAAATCTAAAACAAGAAAAAAAATTCCAAAATTAAAAAAAAAAAACCTGAATTAAAAAAACTGCCAAAACGAAAAAATGGCCAAAATGAAAAAGCGCCAAAATGAAAAAAATCATCAAACCGAAAAAATCGTCAAAAGGAAAATAGTCACAAAAAAAAGAAAAAATCACCAAAACAAAAAAAAATCGCCAAAACAAAAAAAAACGCCAAAACTAAAAAAACCCAAAATGAAAAAAAAATTCAAAACGAAAAAGAACCGCTAAAATGAAAAAAAGCACTGAAACGAAAAAAACACCAAAACGAAAAAAATCATCAAAACTAAAAAACTTGCAGAAAAATCGAAAAAAAATTCAAAAATAAAAAAATCGCCAGAACAAAAAAACACCAAAACTAAAAAACTCCAAAATTAAAAAAAAATGCCGAAATGAAAAAATCGTCACAAACAAAAAAGCGCCAAAACGGCAAAAAGCACCAAAACGAAAAAATCGGCACAAAAAAGCGACAAAATTGGTCAAAAACCCATAAAACCAAAAAAAAAATACGCTGAAATTAAAAAGTAAAAAACAAAAATCACCAAAACGAAAAAAAGGAATATATGTATATGGTATTCGACGGAACCCTTCGTGTGCCTTACTGAATTTATTAAGGTCATCATACAGGTCTGAATTTTTGTGTAGTGTTGATATTAGTATGAAGTGTTGATTCCTGCATCTAACTCAATTCGTTTTGACACTTGTAACCTTTTGGCTCTCAGTCCCTCATATATAAACATTCATATTAATTTATATAAATATTTATTAATTGTTAAATTATAGATACCGCATTTGTGACAAATTCTTCTGTTGTTCGACTCGCAGCAAACGTTCACCCAGATCGAAACAAATTTACGCCATGCTGGATAGTATAGAGACCTATAAGATTCAACAGTTGGAAAAATTAAGGGAAAATTATGCCCAACAAGTAATTAATTTATTAAAATAATAATATTTACATATGTATGTGCATATATTTAGCCTAAAAAAAATTTATAAAATAACTAGGTTCTTCGCATACGTGAAAATTGTGCCCAACAAGTGGAATGGATACAAAGTAGTTATACATCTCAGGCGAAACATTTAAAAGAATTTCGTGATATTGGTTCAAATCATTTAACATCACTTAAAGATCAATATCATGATCAGGTATATACATAAGCTCTTTTTTTTTGTACCGTATGTATTAATAATTTAATATTAAAATTTTGTAAAAAAAAAGGTTAAAAAGGTTCGTGACTATTCAACTGGACAATTGAATTGGGTACGTGAAAACTATGTCTTCCAACGCAATAAAATACGTAAATTTAGTGCTCATCAAGTGTTGCGTTTGCGTGAAGGCTATAAATATCAACAGCAGACCCTTAATAAAGTTTTAGAAAATTTACCCAGCTTTTATTTTGAAAACTGTCGTGGCCGTGGCGAAGAGGATATTGTAGAAGGTATGTTTATTGTTTTGTTTTTCTTTTCTTCTAATAAGTGTAGTAAAGCTGGATCGTTAGTTTCTGAAGCTTAAAATGTAGCATACAGTTTGCTTCTAAATTTCTAAATTTGAACTATAGTTTAGGACTTATAAATGTATTTAATGTATTGATAATGATGAAAAGCTATTGTAACTTTTGAGAGCCAACAATTGTAGAATTTATTTACCAAATCATACATTTTTCTAAAGAGTAACATATGAAATTATCCATAGAAATTTTTTTCATTTATTAATTTTTCATAGTGAGCTTACAAATCGTTTGAATGTTTCTTAAGTAAAATCTTTGCGGATCACTCTTAAGGAAAAATAAAAATTATACCACGTGGTATTATAGACAAGAAGCGACTGCTAAAATCATGTTTATAATTAATAGCGTTCGTTACCTTAATTATATATTTTTTTTTAAAATAAATTTCTCTTTGCAGACATTGATTTCTATTTCAAACAAAAAATGGCGTCCACAGATCCTCATTTACATTATCATTTTCGTTATACGAATCAGAATCATCCGCTTTCGTATATACACAATTCATTAAATTCCAAAGATGTCAAAGACTTACAGTTACTGAAAAGCAAATTAATGGCAGCAAACAACTCAGCGAGCAAAGCTTCCATATACTATACACCACCGGAAGAAGAAGATAACCTAAGACACTCCCAATTGAATTTACAAACTTCTCCCATACACATTAATTATATTAATGAGAATCTCGAACAGCGGAAACTCGAACTGCTGGACTTTAAAATGCATCCGAGAGCATTTTTAATCAACACACCCATACACCTGGAAAGTCCTACAACGATTAATAATTTGTCCGGTATGGATGATGCAACTGCATTAAGTCATTTGAAAATAACATCGGATCATCCCATAGGTGCTGGGAGTATAGAAGATAATAATTATGCGTATACAATGGCAGATAAACTTGCCTTGGCAATGGACAGTAATAATGTCAGACAAAGACATTCAGCATTTTATGAAGGTAAGAAAAAAAGTCACAGGATTATTTTGATCAAAGCATAAGGCCTGTTCAATTACTGAACGTTGTTACTAATTGTTACTAGTTGTTACTGGAAAGTGTTCACGTACTCGAAAAACTAACAACGGGAGTGTGAAAAAAGAGCATATAAAGTTGAGAGAAAACAAATTTATTGCAAATTTTTGCTAGCAAAATTTTTACTAGACCGAATTAGCCAAACAGCTGTCTAGATCTTTTGTTTACAAAATAAATGTTTGAAAAATTCATTAAAAAATTAACTTTTTCTAATATAATGAATTATTAAGAAAATGTTAATTTTTAAGAAGCTAAAAATATTAAATACGGTAAGATTAGATATTTGTCTATAATTTGACTGCAGCAGTGGCCGTTAAAAGAGTTTAAAACCCTTGAATTGGGTGGCAGAAAATGGTCCACCTTAAGGCTAAATCATAGAGGTTACACTCGAAATATTAGGTCTGTTCAATAACTGAAAGTTGTTACTAATTACTACTAGTTGTTACTGGAAAGTGTTCACGTACTCGAAAAACTAGCAACAAGAGAGTGAAAAAAGAGCATAAAAAGTTGAGAGAAAAAAAATTTGTTGCAAGTTCTTGCTAGTAAAATTTTTACTAGCAGGAATTAGCCAAACAGCTGTTTAGATCTTTTGTTTATAAAATAAATGTTTGAAAAATTCATGAAAAAATTAACTTTTTCTAATATAACGAATTATTAAGAAATTGTTAATTTTTAAGAAGCTAAAAATATTAAATACGGTAAGATTAGATATTTGTCTATTATTTGACTGCAGCAGTGGCCGTTAAAAGAGTTTAAAACCCTTGAATTGGGTGGCAGAAAATTGTCCACCTTAAGGCTAAATGATAAAGGTTACACTCGAAATATTATGTGAGTCAAATATAAGAAAAAAACTAGGCAAGTTCCTGCAAAGAACAAATTCAACTAAATTAATTTAAAAAATTCTACAATCACATTGAAATTAACTTTATTTCCACTGTTAACAAAAAAATCCTTATGTATAAGCAGTTGAATTTTTATTTTTGCTGTTTAAATACTTTACACACAAAGTTTTATTTACGGACAGTTAAAAGGTAACACTTTTTATCCTAAGTTGTGTTCATGTACCTCAAAATGATAAAATGTTCATATATTTTTTATGATATGTCTTAACTTTTCATAAAAAGTACTAACAGCTAATGTAAAGTTTTTTGGGTGTACAAACTGTTTATTTTGTTACTTGCAAATTTTTGCTAGTAAAGCGCTCATTTACTTTTTCATATCTTAGAGAGTAATTTTACAAATTTCTGCTTTACTCTCTCGTTGCTAGTTTCTGCTAGGAAAGTAAATGAACAGACCTATTATGTGAGTCAAATATAAAAAACGTGACAAGTCTCTGCAAATACCAAATTGAAATAAATTGATAAAAAAAAATCCACAATTACATTGAAATTAACTTTATTTCTACCGTTTACAGGTATTTTAACTAAAAACTTCTTATATACAAGCAGGTGTATTTTAATTTCGGCTATTTAAATACTTTACACATAAAGTTTCATTTACAGACAGTCAAGAAAGATCATGTACCTCAAAATGATAAAATTATAAAATTTTTAAATATTTTTTACAAAACGATTTTGGGTGTGTTTTTGTTACTTGCATTATCATTTACTTCAGGTCTGGGAGAGTAATTTTGTAGATTTCTACTTTGCTCTCTCGTTGCTAGTTTTTGCTAGGAAAATAAATAAAATGACCTATATTAATTACCAGTATTAAAAGCAATCACGAGTTTGCTAGAGTTTTTCTTTTTCCGGACTTTTTCATTTCCCCGAAAATCTGAAATTATTTGAAAAGTTTTTATTAAATATCAGAGATGGATAAATTTTTTTTTGTATCAAAAATATCTTTAAACTTAACTTTAAGTTTATGGACGACCACAGTACTAAAACTAAGACCCTAATTGTGTAAATCACATCACAAAAACAAATTTGAAAACATTTTAAAAATTTGTTTTTGTTTTTAACACAAATTCTTCACCAAACAAACGCATAGAAATTCCTTTAAAAAATTTTAAAATTTGTATGCAAAATAAAACAAATTTATTAAATATTTATTTGAAATTTCGTTTTTGTTCTCTATATAAATTTCACTTTGGTGACGTGATTTACACAATAGGGCATACATTTTTGAAAGAAGTGATAATTTTTAAACGAAGTGATAATCAGTGTTGTCAACTTTGAAATTTAAAAAAACCACTAAAACCGAGAAAAACGATCGTAATTTTTCAAAAAAAAAAACACCAAATTTAAAAATTATTTTAATTTTTTTTTATTTCTAATTCAATGCAAACAAAAATTAATAAAAAAAAATTTTAGATTATTGATAACGATGTGTGACAGCAAAAACCCTACTTTTAAAATAACAAATTTCTATTATGTTTCCACCGGCATGATTACGTCAAAAAATGTTTGAGCAAATCATATTGATTTATACATGATTTACCACACATTTTTCGTACGGCAAAATCACCTCAAAGCAGTTGATTTATTTTAAATCATGTCGAAAATATTATTCTTCGAGCTCGATTTATCTATGCAACCCTGCCTTGCTTTTAAAACTATAAACTCCATCCCTGGGCCATCCATTAAAACTGATTGACAATTTCGAAAAAAATTACATTTAAGAGTAGCTAATTAATTTTAAATGGCAAACTATTCAATTACAGCTTTAACCCACACCTTATAAAAGTAGGTGCATCATTTGAGTAATTTACTTAAATTTAGTTTATGTTAGCAGCATCATAGTATTATTTTGGTCAGCCGACTTCACATGCAAAAGTAAATTCTGGCCCCACGTTGGGCGCCATATCACAAAAATCTTAGCTTGTACCTCTGACATCCCTGAGCTAGTTGGGAAAGGTTGCCGACATGCAAACAAAGGGTTTTGTAACAACTTTATAGTGGTTAAAGCTAGTCCTAGTTTATAAAAATCCACTACGAATTGGTAAAGCTAAAATATTTTAGAAAAAGTTTTAATAACAAAAACTACTACGTTCCTTCTACAATGTGGAGCTGTTACCAGTATAAATTGGATATACTATAAAAATTCTAATTTTCTGTACAGCTTCTCTTGAAGCTTGATATATGATTTAAAGTGAACAACCTTATGCTCTATCCTGCCAAATCGATTTTATTACCCATTAGCAAGAACAAACTTCATTTCAATCAGTTTCCAACTGTTAGATTAGGTGACACTCCACTTGTTAATGTACAAAATTTAAATATTTGGGCCTTTACATCAACTCTTCATTATCATGCAGCGATCACATTAAGAATAACCTCAAATTACACACCTACTGAAGTCAAGAAACGGCTGATTTTACAGCTTATTATATGTACCTCTTATCAGTAGTTTTGCAGAGGTGTATAGCAAATTAGACTCGTGGTCGCTTCATAAGCCACAAGTCTTCTTTAACACCGCTACGCTATATGGATTCATGGATTCAGTAGTATCTCGTCCTGGAGAACTATGATTATTGATTGCGACATAGTGGATTACCTTAATAAATGTCAAATTACTTGTTTAACAAAATCTCATTCGGCAGGTCAGCCAGGGGTGTGCCGTTAATACCACCAAGACACAAATACTCAATACAAGCAGATTCTTTTCATCAATGCCAGAATTTTAAGAAATCCCTTAGGGAATATTTTACGCCAAATATGTAGTCTTTAGCTTCTATCTTTTCTTCTGTATTCTTCATTTTCTTCCACTATATAGCTCATATTATTATTTTTTAACCCACTTCAAAAAAATGAGAAAGGTTATCAATACGTCATGTGTTTTTTTAAGGATGTTCTCTCAAAACTCCGCTATTTATAAACCGATTTCGGTTTTTTTTTCTTTATTTAAAAGGATGCACTTCCAGATTGATCCAGTTGAAAAGTGGGCGTGGTCACGCCCATACGAAATAAATACACATTCCTTTTCATATACTTCTACTCAACCGATTGCTATGAAACTTTACACATACATTAGGCTTCTGCTGGAATACTACATCATGATTTAAAAAGTGGGCAGTGCCACGCCCATGAAAAGTAAATATTCTTTATCAACAACTTCTACTAAACCGATTCGTATGAAACTCTGCATACACATTTAGTTAATGTTACAATACAACACTATGGTTAGAAAAGTGGTCAGTGCCACCCCCATGAAACATAAATATTCATTTAAATTACTTCTACTTAACAGATTCTTATGAAACTTCGCGTGATAGTACATTCTCGTTCTCGTAATAGTACATCATTATAATACAAATTATTGGCCGTACCACGCCTATTTTCTAGTAGTTTTTTTCACGAATTATTTATTCAAAATTTATCTATAATATTCATTGCCATATTTATTTAACTCATTATAAACTTTGTCATATCTTTATTTATTTTTTACTATTTTATTTTTATATTCTGTTTGTACTGATTTTTATTTTACTCATAAACTTTTTTGTAACTTTTTTTTAATAATAGTTAAATTTAAACATTGTAAATGCATGGCGTTCTCTTATAGACTATAAAACAATTCATTCTTAAAGTCCTAGCTTAATAAATAAATTTTAAATGAAATTTATTTGCTGATGGTTAAGCATTGTCTATATGCATTTCATTGGTGCTTTACCAAATCATCAGTAGACTTCAACCACACTTTTGAACAGTTACAAACCTCTTATGTTATGTACAGACTTCGTGAAGCACCAATGAAATGCATATAGATAATGTTTAATTAGTCATCAGCAAATAAATTTGATTTAAAATAAAATTGTGACAATATGTCAAATAATAAATTTCTTAAAGGTTTAATAAATAAATAAAATATAAATAGATGCAGCCTTAGTTTTTAGAATATGGTCTGCAAAAGTGTGCAAGTTGAGCCCTGAGAGCGATAATCTAGGCTAAAACTAAACTGTAAAAACTTTTCGCGTCTTGTAACTTTCGTAAGTCTTGACAGATTTTAAATTTGTTGAAATTGTGATGTTTGAGCAAAAAAAAAACTAAAAAAACTAAAATGAAAGCGCCAACTCGAAAATTTTCCATGTGGAAAATTAAAAAAAAGCACTAAAAACAGTGCTAAAAGCGCCGAGTTGACAACGCTAGTTATAATACTGTGAGCATGTTCGGCTGTCTTCCTAGTGCCACCTTATTGGTGCACCTTGCTCTTGTATAAAGCCCTTATGACACTACATTTTTCTTGCATTATTTTACCATATAATTGATAGAAAGAAACAGGAAATTATAGAAAGAAACAACTATACAAAATGTAAACACAACGTAATAGTTTCTTTAAGTGCTGCCTACATTTTATTTACAATAAAACGCCAACAGAAAAAAAAATATTAAAAAAATATTCGCTAAATCGCTGAATTCGTGAATAACCCGCTAACTTGGCAGCACTTTAATGCTTCAAGCTTGAAACATCAATTTTAAGTTGAACATTTTTACATTTTTTTTTGACAGGCCCTCATTTTTTATCGATAACATTAGTAAAAGCTTTGACAATTTGGTATTTATCTTAATATAGCTGAACTCTGCACCTGGTAAAATTTCATATCATATTATATTTGCACTGTTCTCCAAAAAAAAGAAAAAATGTAGTGTCATAAGGGCTTAAGTAAACTAACCATGTTCATACGGACAACAATATTCGAGGTTCGCTCCATTGATAAATATAGATACCAAGCTCTCGCACTGTCAATAAAATAATGACAACTTTCTTTACACATATAGATATTGCGAATTCAACAAAAATGAAAGGACACAATTTTTGCATTTCAACACACTTGAGAGACTATCATTTTTCTACTCGAAAATGCACTAAATCCTAACTTTTTTCCATCGCACAAACACTTTTTAGTTTTATTTAATTTTTTTATTTGTTTTGATATAAATTTTATATTTCTTCTTGCTGTAATTTTAAAATATTTTTTTTAATTTTGTTGACATTTGTGTGTTGAAATTTATCAAAGTTTTCAACCCTTTTTTTCATTGAACAGTATTGTATTTTTGTTCCTATTTGGGATAAAAGTTTTTGGTACCAAATAGAAAAATTGCAAAAAAATATTTAGCAAATCAATATTTTTTAAGCTCGAATGTATTAAAAAGCATTCTAAATTCATATTTTGATTAATGAATACAACAACAATTGCATAAACTTCTAAAAATGCATGTATAAAAAATATAAACAGCTTAGAATACTTTTTGTTACAACCAAGGGCGGTTTTAGTGCTGTGAGGAAATTTTTATTTTAAACCAATACTAATACAAAATGTTCTACTAATACATCCTTAGACTTAGGTTTTTGACAGCACACTTAGGTTTTTGAAGTTTCTGTTTGGGCTCTATGATACCCTATGGCCCTATGGTTCGCTCGCTCCTCGAATATTGCTGTCCGTATGAACATGGTATTATAATTGCTCGTAACGCAATTATAATCGAGTTCAAATGAAAGAAAAGAAATGGGGTGAGTAATTTCCTATTTTCGATTTGGAGATAAATTTGAGATGCTCACCGTTCTTAGGTTGTCCTTTAAAAAAAATCTAGTTTAGGTATGGTTCTATTTCAATGGTAATTTTACTACAATTTTAGGTTTATAAAAGGTACAGGGTTTGAGTATGAATTCAGAAGGGTTTAAATTTACAAAATTCAAGTGAGTTTAAATATGGAACTGATGTGTTCAAGAGTTGGATAATAAGTAATTAAAATGATTTGCAATTTGAATCAAAGTAAGTTCGGTTTTAAAAACCGAAGTCAGATAAATTGACAATTGGAAATTTTTTACGAAAAACAGTGTTACAGTTCAATCGAGTTTTTCCAAGTGTAAATTTATGTGTTTTACAATAAAAATATGCACTTACCACCAAAATATGCAACTGCAAATCGATGCCAAACTAATTGAAATTTGATTATTCGCATAGATAATTAGCCAATACCTCTATCTATCACCACCACAAAAAACATGGATTTGCATGAAAGTCTGCGCCTTGATTATGATATGAATTGATCAGGTGTGGACACCAACTTAGGATATGCAAATTGCTGCTACTCATTTTGGGTGTTCCTTGTTTGCTCTCACAAATTTCTATGTTTTTTTATTTTTCATTTCATTTATTTTACAGTAATAATCTAGCCCAAGGGCCATAACTGAAAATTTTTGTCAAAAAAGATGACCTGAGGAATATCCCTTTTTCCCCTCCCCTGGATCCGCGCCTGTTGAGCCCACATTCGTTTTTTGACAGATCTAACAATTGAGAATGATAATGAATCTCGGCCAAAAACAAAATGCACGCTATTTTTATTTTCGTTACTAATTGATGATTATTAATATGCTTTAGTTTCAATTCTAAAAAAATAAATTTATTTAATTCCGCTCTCTTTTTCTCGCTCTATATTTCTCTAGATAATGCAGCTGGAGATAGCAATATAGAACTAAACGAAATGCATGATTTTAAAGACACAAATGATGTTAAAAATTCGAAATCGTGTCCGGTTATTTATAAAGTTTCCAAACAAAATGATGGCACCACAGTTCACGAGCTACTTAGTGAGGATTTGTCGAAAGGTTTGCGTTTAAATAAACCCAGTTATGAGAAAAACGAGGAACAAGAGACACCTTTACATCACAAACCCTTGCAAGAAACAGAAAAACTCAATATAATCTTAGATGAAAATGGTAAATCTTCATTATATGATTTCTCTACATCAGCAGGTTCACCAGTAACCAGTAAATCGGAGAATACTAAAAAAGACATGAGAATGCTTAGTTTAGATTTGACATCTAAGGCTAACAACAAATTTGATTTGTCACTACAGCCATTAACAAATTTTACAACAACAGCCGCTTGTGATTCCAATAAAAGAAGTTTTGATAGTTTAGATGATAACATACCCTCAACTTCGGCCTCAGCATCTGCCTCCAGCTACTCAATGCTAACAACGCCCTCATCGCTCACTTCGTCGTCTTTTAATAAAGATTAGTGTGTAGCTGTTTAGTATAAATTTTGCAAAATACCTAAAATTAGTGAGATTCTTTTTGTTTAGATTTTTGTTTTTTGTTTACATTTCTTTTAAAGTAAATTTAAGAAAAAGCAAATTAAAATTTTCTAATCCAATGAACATTAATGGAATTAGTCATATACACTTACATGAATATATTGTTTCAAGAAAATAAAATTATAGAAGAAAAAATAAACATTAATTATACTCTTTTTATCCTGCATAAAATAAAATAAACATATACGGCCCTTTTCATAATATACAATTAAAAGATAACGTAGACTTTAACGGTAAGCTTTGCCGTTAAAGTCCATCTAATCATACATTGTGAAAAGGGCCGATTAAAATATAATAAAACAAGTTGAACTTAAAAGTTAATATAAAATATAAACTTCCTAAATCGTATGTAAAACAAAACAATTTAATTAGTTTTGCAAGTAGAGATTTACAATAATCAGCATAACAAACACAATATCAGCTAAAAAAAATACACCCACACATACAAACTTGAAAAACATTTGTTAGTAGGTCGATCCTTCATTCCAGTTAATTTTGGTATAGAAAAATAGAATTACAAGCATAGTAAACTTTAAACATTTATAAAGTTCATAATAGCTTTGTTAGATAACATTTTCATTTAATATTGGAGAAATTCGCAGGTTCATTTATTAAAAGAAGAAAAAAAAAATTGAGAAAAAAAATTTTATGCAAAAAAGAAAAAATATATCAATGTGATTTTTAAACAAACCTCCCTATTTTAAAAAAAGAAAAAGATATACAAACAAAATTTTTAAAAAAGTCATGTGTTAAATTATTAAAAAAACCAAAAATTAAAAAGTTATATAAAACGAATAGTATTCAATGAAAATTTGTAAAGAAAAATCAAATATTCTAACAAAGACAAACATTGCAAAAATAATTTTTAAAATCAAATCATCTGATGAGAAATTTAAACAGCAAAGAAAAATAAATTATTTCACATTTCAAACAAAATGTTAAAAATAAGATAGTTTTTATTACGTAGCTTACGTACATAAGTTGTGAGGTAAGGATTTTTAATTACATTCATTTAAAAGTTTTGGGACTGGAGCAGTCTGTTTATTTTTTTTCTAGTTTTCGAGATATACATCTATTGCTAAAACTAAACATATTCGTAACGCTCTTAGGGGAAGGGGTTGAAGATTTGTTACGGACTAAAGAATTTATACTGAATATTTTTTAAAAAGCGTTACTAGGGTGTCTGAAACATGTGAAAAACCAAAATTCGTAAACTTGTATAAAACGTTTTTTTTTATAAAAACTTTTATTAAAAAAAATTCGTCTTAAAACAAAAAAAAAACAATAAAAATAATTTTTTTATAAGCATATAGGTAAATATATTCCAACAAATCAAGCCATATTTCATGAAAATCGATCCACAACTTTTGATTTTATTCCCTATTAGGTTTATGGCCCCAAAAATAGCAGTAAGGATTTTATCAAGGCGAATTGATTCAAGGTGTTCCGAACTCAATTTGCCGTAGCCAATTCGCTGGGAACGCATACATGCTAACCTGCATATGGCGAATTCATACCAGGTAGGTGGTCTCGACACCCTCAGATGCAAAACACATTTTTCGATACATTTTTGACATCCCAAGAACACATTTTCAAGGCAAATTGGTACGAATATACATCTCCGTATTGAGAAAATGTAAAAATAAAGTAGTTGCCAGTTTATGGATTTTCCCCCTAGATTTAGGGGTTCTTATTTCATTTAGGGGGCTAAAATTCTTAGGGGGAAATTTAGGGGGCATAAATTCATATTTAGGGGAATTTTAGGGGATTTTACTATGCCTATACAAGACGTAATTTTTATTATATTTTACAACTGGTCAACATCTCTTTCGCAGTAGATAATTCAGTATCATTATTATATATGATAGCTAGAAGATTTCCCTATAACTAATAGTTCTGTATTTTATAACTGATCTATTTAGTTTTCGTAGTAGATAAAGTACAATCAAACTACTTGTTCCTTGGAATATTAATCATGCCCAATTCTTTCTGAATATAACGTTACGAACCTTAGCCTAATAATCAATTGGGATTTACATACATTTTTTTTTTGTTAATTCAAGTTAAAGCAAGATTTAAAAAGAAGTCTTTAAAATATTTATGTTGTTTTTCAATTTTATACCTAAACTTTTTAATTCTGATAACATGTACATATAAAGTTAGCGATGATTTGGCAGCTCTTGATATATTTGAAAAAACTTGATTCCTTCAAATGTTTATAAAAAGAAGTTTTTTGCTACCGCTACTTTGATATAAAATTCAGTTTATATACATACTTACATATCGTTATTTAAAATGCAAAAGGGCCTACTATCATTTTTAAAAATTTTCCAGGAGAGATAAAAAACATAATAACAAGCAAAATATTGTGATTTCAAAAGCTGGTTTTTCAGGATAGTATCATTAATTTAGACTTCATTAATAATACTACCCAGAAAAAATCATTTTTATAATCATAAAAGTTTGCTTTTTATTAAGTTTTTTATCTCCTGAAAAAAAAATTTAAAAATATGATATGCCCTTTTGCATTTTATATGTGATCGATTGATCGACATTTTCCAGAAACCGGTTATCGAATAGTTCGACTATTTACGGGTTTTGAAATTCAGAAAAAAACCGGTCGACCGGCTTTTTTTCTGAATTTTTGTCAGAGCTCAAGCTCAGACAAATTTGCCTTAATAAAAAGCATAAACAAACTGTTTGACGTTTTAATTTATTTTGAAAAACTGAATTTTTTACAACATTTTTACAAAAAAAATATACGATTAAGAAAAAGTATGAATGCTTTAATTAAATAAAAGCAGTTTAATGAAAATATAAGTGAAATAGTGCATGAATAGTGACAAACTTCCTTCACAACGGCAAACAAATTGTGAGTTATCATAACAAAAAACCACAACGTATTCGCATGTATGCTTTCACTAACAAAAATTTGACAACGGCTCTGCCGACGTTTTGTTATTTGTTATGATAAAAATATATCAGGTATAGACGTAGGATAAGCTAACTAGGCAACATTTTCCCCATAACTCTTCTCGATATTAGAAATGTGAAAAAATTGCCAAATAGCAGGTTTCATAAAAATGAGATGGTATTGTACCTATCAAGAACTTGGTCCTCATTTTGAACTCAGTACTTTTAACGGCAGAAATTTTTGGATAGGAGCTTGGCCTTATTTTCACATTAATGTTTTTGTGCGGATCTGACTTCTTTTTTCTAACTATTTGTTTAGTACAACACTATAATTTCCATCGCTATAATTTCGCATAATTTCTTAATTGCGCATTATATTGCCCCTTATATGCGGCACGCCTTTCGATTACGTGATCAGCACACTTTTTTTACTAAAAAGACCTTTACAATCAAAATCCTAAATAATTTGGTCCACATATATAGGAGGAACAACCCTAGTGCAGAGATTTCGATTTTTTTTCTTTTTTATTTCTTGCATTTCCCGCAACAAGCATTTTTTGTCTATAATGGATGTCGAACTCCATATAAAATATGAAGTTTGACATACATTCTACATCACAAGGCCAATTTAGTTCGCCCCTGCTACCACCTTATAAAATTAATTCACAACAAATCAACAGTAAAAGTTCGTCAAGTTTTCATATAGTAAAAACTAATAAAATATACGAATCGAAAAGTATTAGATTGGGCCGGTTTTTTTAATTAAAAAAAACCGGACTATTCGACATTCAAAAAATCAATATTTTGAAAAAACCGCAGGCCGTACTGTGGAAAAACCCGGTTGAAAAACCGAGTCGATCACCCTAGTATATACGTAACAGATTTTATTAGTGTTATTTTTTCAATATGTATTTTATTAAATAAAAATATTCAAGAAACTAGAAAAATATTTTTAGGGGGAATTTCAGAAAAATTTTTTAAATTTAGGGTGTTTTTGCTTTATTCAGGTAAGGATATTATTGTATGTAAATTGAAATTGAGCCAAGTTAATTTACTTTAAATTAAACTATTACATAAACTTTTACATTCAGGGGTTTTATTTTCAAAATGGGTTAAGTTTAGGGGGTTTTAAAATATTTTTGGGGGGAAGAAAAAAAGTTGCCTGGCTACACTGCGCAAGAGCCATACTTGTGAGTAAAACTCAAATTACCCAGAATTTCCTCAACTACTGGATTTTACTGGAAAAGTAAATAAACGGACCTATTGTGAACAATCCAATTGTATGGTAAAATCCCCTAGAAATCCCCTAAATATAAATTTATGCTCTTTAAATTTCCTCATAAGGATTTTAGCCCCATAAATTTGCCCCCAAATGAAATAAAACCCCCTAAAATAGGGAGAAACCGCTAAACTGGCTACTCTGCTTGGTCCCATGTAAGTGATCCACAATAGCTTTGCTTCGTGTCACTTCTATGCATTTTGTACTGGCTGCTCTGTGTTGTATATCATCAACCGACTACGACCCCTGCAATTGACATTTGAATTACGGCAGCTCTGGCATATGCCGGTAGCAGCTGTTTCTGACATTTTTCTTATCAGTAATTTTCGCATTCTTTCATTACACTTTATCACAAATTGACGTACGTTTTCTGTTGGCGTTTTATTATTGGTAGTTGTATTTGTTCCATAGGATAAGTTGTATCTTCTAAATGCATTTCCTAATTTAATTAATTTTTAATAAAACATCGGAAAAAACGCTTTGTTACTGCATATTTAAATAAAGAAGCAATAAAATGAATTACATTTGCTTGGCCTTGAATGCCTTAATATCGGCGGGAGCTTATTTAATGGTCATACGCATAATACCAAAATTCCGCGAAATGTTTATCAAGGCTAATCTTTTTGGTAAAGATTTGTGCAAAAAGGACCTAAACCAAATGTAAGCAAGAATAGCTATATTATCGCGGTAACCATTAACATATATGTATACATATGTAATATATTTAGACCTGAGTCCATGGGCGTTTTAGTTGGTTGTGTGTTTTTGGTGGCCATGTTTTTATTTATACCAGTTCCTTTTACGCTAGAAGAAGGTACTGCCATGGATGCTAGCACTGGAGGGAAACCCTCAACATTTCCCCACGAAGCATTTGTAGAGCTCATTGTGTCTTTGTTGTCGATTTGTTGTATGATATTATTGGGTTTCGCTGATGACGTATTAGATTTGAGATGGCGCGATAAGTTAATGCTACCCACCATAGCTACACTTCCTTTACTTATGGTATATTATGTAAATTACAATTCCACCACTATAATGATGCCGAAAATCGTACGTTCCTTTTTAGGGGAATCGTTAGACATAGGTAAGTTTGTTCATTGCAAAACTAGTAAAAATGTAATGTAGATGATTTTTGGTTTTGTTTGCTTTTTAGGTGCTTTTTACTATATTTATATGGGAATGCTTGCAGTATTCTGCACAAATGCTATTAATATATTGGCTGGTATAAATGGTTTGGAGGTGGGCCAGTCTCTCATAATTGCTGGTTCCATATTGGCTTTCAATGCCATTGAATTGTTTTTGGGCCACCAAATTGATAGCCACAAATTTAGCATTTATCTAATGCTACCATTCTTTGCAGTCTCTCTGGCGCTATGGAAATATAACAAGTGAGTAGACAGATTGTATGTACATTCATTTATGATAACTATGTATATCTTATCTATATTGGAATTTTTATATTTGGCTAGCCTAGAACCAAAGTCTTCTAAGTAACATTTTAGGTTAAATCCACATGAGCATTTTCGAACATAAAGACTATAAACCAATCCAGGAAAAAGAGGTCTATGTATTATTACGTCACCCAAATATGGTTATCGTTACTCTACCACTTTAAAATTTATTGCTTTTTTCACTTCTTCCAACTTCTAAAGTTATCTAACTCACTATATTTAAAATGTTATTTAGACCACTATAGTTCGTTGCTAGCCCTTTTTTTCTCTAAAAATCGTTCGAATTTTAATATCTAATATATCGAGTTTTGAATATGTTTTCTTTCGAATCACCCCTCTGGATTTCTTTTATGTTATAAATAATGCTTGAAATCCGAAACAGAGAGACGGGCAGGCGGGCGGACAATAATTATAAATTAAAAAAAAGGAAGGGATGTTTCTTTATGTCACGCGTTTGGAGCCATACTCCTTATCTGTATAAAAATGAAAAAAATGAATATAAATTTACTAAAAACAAAAAAAATTGGCAAAATTTTCAGTCTATATTGTCTGAAAATTAATTCAACAAAAAGAAACATCCTTATAGTATGCTTTAAAATTCCATACTAACATTTATAACGGTAATAATGTTGTTTTGTTATGATTTGTACTTTTTGGCAATAAGAAGCATAGCTCTACAAAAATTACAGAACGAGACCAATCTAGGAGTATACATTTTTATATACAAGAAACGAAAATCTTTTTGAAGTCGCTACTTAACCGTGCTTAAAAATAGCGAACAAATATTTAAATCAGATTCAATTTGTTCTTTATTCAGATTCAATTTTATTAAGTCCCTGGCTCACACACACTAATATATACATCATAAGCTTGACTGGATAAGCTTTTACATTGCAGTACTGGCCACTTAATAATGAAAATAAAGATAGTTCACATAAAAATAGTTACATCAGTATATTTTACCGTAACTCCAGAACGATTTGTCCGATTTGAATAAATAAACCACCAAAACAATTAACTTTAATTCAGTTTTTCTGTATATTTCCAACTGCTTCGGAGTCATTTATAAATTAGCGGAAAAATATAATTTTTCATGCAAAATTAAACTTTTTTTCGTTTTCACAAACTCGTAAAAAAATAATAAAGCTTGGTATATTAGGAATAAAATAAGCCATAGACCATTAAAATCGGTGGACGAATGTCGCCCTTATTCACAATCGAGTGAGGGAACTAAATTGCTATTTACATGCAACACACACAAATTAAAATTTTACTGTTGTATGAAATTCGTGACTTACCAACAGAGTTTCTTCACTTAATTGTGCATTAAATCAATATTTCTTAATCGATTTTCATGATTTATTAATGACAAAATTGTAAAATTTTTGTAGTTTTAATTTTTTTATGAATTTTTGAAAACAAAAAAGTTTTATTTTGCAAAAAAAATATATATTTTTTGTTAGTTAACTTAATATTTAATTCAAATTACGAATGTGTTAAACAAAGACTACAAGCTCTAAAACTGACGTTATGGTCATATTTATATGTACCTAAAATCTTGTTTCAAATTTTAATATCAAATTTTGCAAAAATAAAAAATTATTTGTTGTGACCGTGCGCAAACTAACACCTGAACTAAACTTAATAAACTTTGTAAACAGTAAAAAAAAGAAAAAAATAGTAAGGGAGGTAAAATCAGCTGCTTAAAACAAGAAAACCAGCTGCAAGCAATGAATAATAACGCTCCCCTACTGACACCACCAACATCGTCATCCACCACCACCAAAAACAACATCAAGTCAAGATACTACTTAGACAAAAAACAACAAAATCAATGACAACAAACAGACGGTTAATAAAACAACGTAAAATATGGCAAATACAGAGGAAAGTATTCTAAAGAAAAAGGCATACAAACCGTAAAAAGTAAAATGTTTTTTTCGTAGTATCTTTACTTGGGTGTGTGCTGAAAAATTAAAATTTTATCGGAAAAAATCTGCATGAGATAAAATGAAGAACTGAAGAATAAAATCTTTGTATCAGACACAAATGCATTTACGTCTCAGTTCAACGCAACACAATGGTAGAGATTTGCCTGAAGATATCAAGGAGATGATGCAATTGCTGAAGCCTGACACGCCAACGGATAATGATCAGCACCTGCAAAATTATCAAACTAGCCATCATCACCAGCAGGTATTTACAAAAGGGACCTGGACTAAGAGATTTATTTTATGGTCAGTATTACTAATACAATTTGGATTCATACTATGTTTTTGGCTCATGCAATTGGGCTTAAGTGATAAACCGAATGAAACTTCTGGTACAAACCATGAATTGCAGGAGAATAGAATTAATTTTGTACAATCAAAATCTTTGATAGCTTCAAAGAAGCTAAAACTACCAGAAGACAAATTGCTACAGGTCACAAATTTTCAATGGCCTTCAAGAGATCTTAAATTTCAAAATGATTTTTTGTTACATCAAAATACTTTCAATCTTTCGGAAGCTGAAAAAATTATGTTTGGTGAAACTTCTCTATGGTGCTTTAGAGAGGGCACTATAAATGACACTAGAATTACAAGTATAGAATGGAATGAATCTAATCCTTGGCAAGAAAGCTGCGAATGTCTACCTGAGTGGCATGGTAGAGATTGTGGTCAACCAGAAGTTATTTGGAGAGCCTTATTAACAGCAAAAATGCCTTTTCAACTTAAAGATCCTACCAGAGAAGAAGCCCACCGTTTGGTATATATGTTAGAAGGACATTTTTTAAATTTAGATTTAATGGAACTACAGGTCAAAGCTGTCTCCAAGGTTGTGGACTATTTTATAGTATATTTGAAAAGATACCCCGTAAATGTTAAAGACCTTAAAGCAACAAAATTTAGACTAAAACAAATGTTACCATTGAAAAACTATTTTTTGTATCACTGTAAATTACCCTCGTACAACAATTGTTCTTCAGCCGAAGCCTATCGTCTGTTTAGGCAACAACATTTGCCTACAAATGCCATTAAACCTACAGATATATTCATTTTTACAGATGACAAAACTATTTTGGGCCATCGTGCTTTGAATTTTCTAAAATACTATGGCTCCAATATTGCTCCTGTCATACAGTTTCGTTTAAAGTTTAACGTTTTCGGATTTTATTGGCAACATCCTAAACAAACTCATCTCAGTGGTCTTATAAGTTCCTTTCAAAATATCGATAACTCAGATGCTAATCCAACGTTGCTGCAAACACAAATTACATCTGTTCAACACCAGCAGAAACCTTCTTTGGTAATAGGAGACTTGAATCATTTTGGTGGTTGGTTTTGTAAATATTGTCAGGAAACTGATGAAATCATTATTGAACTGCAATTGTCACAAAGTTCCTCAAACAATCATGCAGCATCGCCTACAAGCTCATCATCCTCAAAGTCAATTCAACAAACTGTGGTATTCCCTTTGGATAAAAAACATTCATCTTCTATAGATACTGCTTACATTCAGCAACTCATTTCAACGGGCACTTATCTAACAGATGGTAAAACTCAGCTACAAAAGGTTCACCGTTTTACAGATAAATACTATGCTCCACATTATGCCGCCGAACATAGCTGGAAGTATGGCCATTTGTTGATTAATATATATGAATCTTTAGAAGATTTACTGGCCAGCGATAATGAAGATGAAATGTTTTAAAATAAACAAAAAGGAAAGAGTAAGCGTAATGTATATATTAAATTATGTAGTTAAAATGAATGAAAAGAACTAGTTAGTTTGTTTTTTTATGTACTATTTTTTTATTGATATTTTTACCCTTCAAGAAGTAAAAATATTACGAAAAAAATAGTTGAACTAGAGCAAACGTAGTTATATTTAAAATATGTATAACTAAATAAGCCAAATTTTAAGCCGTTAAGAAAATATTAAATTTAAACATTAAACAATTTGACCTGTTCTGTAAATCGAGTCAATTTCAATCGACTCGAGATCAAGAAACAAATTCCATTAATATCAAAAAGTTTTCAATGGACCAAAATTCTGTACGGCGTTTGCGAAAACCCCTAAGTCGTTGTTTGTAGTATATTAAAGAACGCAGGTTGTGTGTTATTTTAATCCTTTACAAAAAACGACAGGAGCTTACGAAAACGTCTTACACAATCAGACCCAATATATTTTTTAGTTTTCTAGAGCTTTAAATATCATATTTGAAATTAAATAATTAATTATTATTAATTACACAGACTTAAGGCTCATTTAGCCGACCGTAACGTTGATGTAGTTACATGTGCTGATCGTTTCTCTCATAGCTTTTCAATGTGACGGAAACGATCAGCACATGCAACTACATCAACGTTACGGTCGGCTAAATGAGCCTTTACAGTGAAATTCCGTTTTGAACAAAACTAAAACTTTTCTTAGCAGTTTGATGAGCTAAAAATGCATTGTTCCTAGTTTTTTCTTTTTTTCTCTTACAGATTTTTTCAAGGGCATAGGTATATCAGTATGTTTTACCCTAACTCGAGAACAGTATGTCCGATTTCAATCACCAAAACACCAACAAATGCATGATAAAATTACCTTCAAACTATCTTAGTATAATTAATGAAACAAATCAGTGGTTTCTTAGTCATTCACAAATTATTATAGAAAAATAGTGTTTTTTTTTAATTAAAATTTTTTTATAAAAACTCATAAAAAATTTAACACTGCACAAACTTAAATTTTTAAATATTGTTCTTAAGAACAAATGTTTTGCGAACAAAATAAGCCACAAATGCTGTTTTTATTCACAATTAAGTGAAGCAGCTCAATTGATAAAAATCAGAATTTCCATACAACAGTAACATTTTAATTTGTGTGTGTTGTATGAAAAACTAAATTTTTGTGTATTAAGTTCCCTCACATAATTGAGAATAAAATCAACATTTGTCCATCGATTGTCATGATATGTATGTATGTATGTATGTATGTGTATGGCTTATTTTTGATGAGTTCTTAGATTCTTTTTTTTAGTTTTTCAGATTTTTCAATACTAATTTGTTAATAACTAAGAGAGGGATTTTAATATGGAGATTACATATTTAGTGATCTTTAGTCTTTGTTTTTAAGATGATAATTACAGTGCGCCCTCGATTACTGCAACCCTCGATGAGCGCAACTCCTCGATTATTGCAACAACTCAAATATTTACATTGTAGACTCAGTGTATGCAACTTGGCAAAAATTTGTGACTTTAAACGCAACTTTTAAATATTCCGTCCAAGGATGTCATTAAATGATGAAACAAAAAAATTGCAATTAATCATACGCCGTAAAAAGCAGTCATGGGATGGAGTCTATTTTATTTTTGAAACGTTTTTTCTCATGCTCTCAGTTTTAGCCACTCATTCTCTCAACAATGTTGCCGTGTTTTAATAAAATTTCATATGAAATATAAGAACAAAAGAAAATAAAAAATAATATGAGAGCATTTTGAAGCTACTGCCGTCTATTTAGTTTTGGGCCTGTTTATTGTCAGCGTTGTTGCTTGAAGTTGCCGACTTAGTTCTGCTTCATCATTAATTCTTTAAACATTTGTATACAATGGGGTGAAAAAAAAACAATAACGGCTTAAAAGAAGTTCTGCTTTTTTAAGATCTTCGTGAAACTGCAGTGCAGAAATAAATTTCTCATATGTTTGAACATAAGAATGTGTATTTTTTATTTAAATTTATTTATTGGGACTATTTTGGCGGTATTCAGTGTTTGATGTAAATGGTCTTGCAAAGAGCAAATGCAAAATATCGTAGCTTTTATGTAAAATCCAACAACAAAATGCACAGAGTTGCCGTTAGATTTCATAAAATGCTATGATATTTTGCATTTGCTTTTGCGCAAGACCATTTGCATATCGACAAGTCGATATCGTGGGACAGGCCCTAAGAAACCACTGATTAGTTTACCTAATTATATTAAGATAATGTGAAAGTAATTTTATCATAGATCTGTTGATCCTTCGTTGGTCGAAATTGGACATACTGTTCTACAGTTAAGATGAAATATACCGGTGTACCTACTTACTGGATGGAAATATTAAATACACATGTTCACAGAAAAATCTGTAAGTGATAGGAAATACCTGACAACACAGTATTTTTAATCGCAAGAAACTTATTTAAACATTTACTTTTGTTCAAAAAGGAAACAAAAAGTTCCAATTTGTAAATGTGTTATTAACTATTTTTGAAATCAGACGATTTAAATCTACTAGATTTGCAGAACATGCCCGATTTATAAACAGCAGCATTTCAAAGTGTTTATATACAAAATGTACATAAGTATGTATGTATGTATATGCTAAATTTTAAATATGTTGAGCTAAACAATAACAAATATATAAAGTTCAAGATTTAAACAATAACAAATATATAAAATTCAAGACTTTATGTGACAAATCTTTTGAGTCAAACTCAAAGAAATGTGTAAACTTTCCGGACAAGTTAATCTTGCAACAAGATCACTATAATGCGCAAAAAATCAATTCTTTAATTAAATTTAACGTAGGAAAATGTCTTGGTCTCTAAGAGTCGGTTTTTAAGAATGAGATTAGAGATTAAGTTAAATTTAATATCTGTATTTACTCTTTGAGTTTACATAAATCTTTTTTTTTACCAATGTTGGCGGTTTAATCCTAATCTAGCAAAAAAAAATTAAAAATTTAGTTAACTTAGACTGAAGCTTTTACATAGAGATTAGCGATTAAATTAAATGTAATCGTTGAATGTTGTCTTTCACTAGTCGATTATCTCAGTTTGTTTGCTAGTTTAAACTACCATAATTGGCGGGTTAATTCGACTGAAATTTTTCTTAGATTTTGCTGAAATTTTATACAGAAAATTTTCTTAGATTCTGATGTAATTTTCTTTATCAATTTTAATGTTATTTTATTTTTATTTTACAATTTTCTATTGATAAATTTAATTTAAAATAGCAAATAAATGTCTTTTCTTGACTACAATTTCGCACACACAACAAAAAACGCACTTGTTTCTTCTTCTTGTTAATGATGTATTCATTATTTTGATGACATTTTGTGAAATTTACTTAGATTGCCATACTAATACAAAAAAATACTGTCATTTCGTATGGCAATGCTAAAAAGTTTAAGCTAGAACTGAAAAACGTTCAAGTAGGTTAAAGTTCGATTACATTTATTTTTAAGATTAACTAATCAAGTTATTAATTGTCGTTTAAGCTGTATGTAAAAGACTCAGTCTTAAGTGGCTGCTAGACCGATCAATATTTTAGCTTCAATATAGTATGTGTTTGTGTGTGTTTGTTATGAAAATCAAAAGCATTTTAATATTCTTCAATATTTCTCCTCCGTATATGTGTACATATTTTTTGTAAACAAACGCACACAAACACATATATTGAAGCTGAATATTGACCTGTGTGGCATTCGCTTTAGAGACTAAATATGAATATTAAATTTAACTTAATCTCTAATCTCGTTCTTAAAAGCCAACTCTAAAACCCATTAACACAAAGCTCAGTTATGTTGATTTTAACTTTAAGTTTATTAACTTTCAGTTTGCCTAAACTTAAATTTTAACTGAAAGTTAAAAATTTTCGTTAACAATAAAAAAATTAAGTTAGCTTGTGTCATCAACTTTTTTGATTGCCTGAAATAAACTATTTTTGGGAAATGCAAACATTTTAGCAATTTATATAAATAGTATCATGGTTCAACAGCATCTGAGTACGACCGTTGCACAAAGAAGTGCTGCATTCGCCTCAGAAGCTTTGAATTTGTTATTATTCTTGAAAATTTATATTAAATATTTTCAGAATAACAAAAAATTGGATTATTTTCAAATGTCAATAATTTCTTCAGTTAAGAACTTAAACTCAAAAAAGGTTCCAGTTAAATTTAATAGAAATTGAATAGGTAAATCTGCTTTGTGTTAATGCAATTTTATTTATCAAGATTTAAATTTTGAGTTTAGTGTTAACTGCAGGTTAATATTTTTATTGTTAACGGCCCTAACCTCCATTAACACAAAGCTCAGTTATGTTGATTTTAACTTTAAGTTTATTAACTTTCAGTTTGCCTAAACTTAAATTTTAACTGAAAGTTAACAATTTATGTTAACAATAAAAAAATTTAGTTAACTTGTGTCATCAACTTTTTTGATTGCCTGAAATAAACTATTTTTGGGAAATGCAAAAATTTTAGCAATTTATATAAATATCATGGCTCAACAGCATCTGAGTACGACCGCTGCACAAAGAAGTGCTGCATTCGCCTAAGAAGCTTTGAATTTGTTATTATTCTTGAAAATTTATATTAAATATTTTCAGAATAACAAAAAATTGGATTATTTTCAAATGTCAATAATTTCTTCAGTTAAGAACTTAAACTCAAAAAAGGTTCCAGTTAAATTTAATAGAAATTGAATAGGTAAATCTGCTTTGTGTTAATGCAATTTTATTTATCAAGATTTATATTTTGAGTTTAGTGTTAACTGCAGGTTAATATTTTTATTGTTAACGGCCCTAAGTAGTTTAAAGTTATACCATCGTAAAAACAAATGTATAACCATTTGAAAACATGCTGTTAATAAGTAGAGAACTATTTTTTCTTCCAGGGAAAATAAAGCAAATGTTCCTTAAACGAATTTTGTAATTATAAAAATCATTAAAATAATATATCTCATGTCATCATTAATTCTAATTTTTTAATTAATTGTGCCTGCTAATTTTATTTATTAATATTATAACATATAAAACAATATGAATTTCAATTATTAAGTAGAGATCTCTGTAGAAAGCATATTGTTACGGTATCTAGTAGGTAGCGCCATGGCGAATGCTATATCGACTAGCTCGTTTAGATATTCTTATTCACGGTGTGAGAACCTCCCTTGGCCATGACCTCGCTGACTATTACAATAAAAAAATATTTCTACAAAACACAATGGAACATTTATAATATCCTGGCACAGCTAAGATGCGGATGTAGCAGTATTCTAAACAGCTACTAGGAACGAATAACTTCAGGTACCCTAAACAAGAACTCAGATTGGCTGCCTTCCCAAACGCATGTTGCTTTACAGTTCAACAGTGTCACGTATTTTCTGCCGAAAATCAGGCGTTTTGTACTAGATTAAAGAAAAATTTTGCTTATTTTCCTTAATCTACTACAAATGGTCGAATTTGAAGTAAAAAAAATGCCAACCACGATAAGGCCCAATATTGCGGTCAATAAAGATTTTTATTTTTATAAACGAAATCCTTTTCGCAGATTTTTTGCCAATTTTCAAAAAGTTTGTTCTGTATAACTTCTGAATGGATGAACGAATATGAATGTAAACAAAACAAAATACCTTGTTTTCATCTCTGAAAAATGGTTTGAGGTTTTACCAAAGTTTGTTTTATTCTCATGCGTGCGAAAACAATAACATATTTATTGCTCTGTTGTATTTTTTGCTAGTAAATAAGTGTTCCTTTGTTGCGAGTTTAAATTTTTTATGAAAAATCGGTAACAAATTTCATATATGAAAAAAATGGCTAGATTAAAATAAAAGTTGCTAAAAAATAGCTAATGGCTAAATTAACTTTTCTTCTGACTAAACCGGATGCAAAACGACTAAATTTAGCCAGAAAATCGCTAAATTGGCATCACTGTAGTTTTCAGACAAAAGTCTCACTCTTTTATATATGAATTTATAAAAAAACAAACAAAAACGAAATTTAAATAGCTTATGTCGCTTTAATTCAAAAACTCAATCACATATCACATACATAAAAAAAAAAAATATATATATATATATATATATATATATATACTAATAATAGTAATAAACCCTGAATTGATTCTCATATAAGAATATATTAATTAATTGATATCCCATGATACATCACATCTCCCTTTAAATATTTATTTCCAGTCAGTCTTATTGCGGCTGTCGTAGTCGTAACGTAATCGATGAAATGTGGCAACGCTTGCCGTATGTTTTATATTAAAGTCGTTTAACTGCGACTACCGTAATAAGGGCCAATATTATTATTACAAAATTATTAAATGTTAATTGTATTCGTAAAACGAGGATATTAAAAAATAATAACGGCCTGTCCCACGATGTCGACAAGTCGATGTCGTTCTCTTATTTATATTGAAAACAATAATGAAAAATTTAAATTTGTTTTTGTTCTCAATATAAATAACAGAAGAACATCGACTTTTCGATATTGTGGGACAGGTCCTAATTGTAAATTCATATAATATGAACCCAATGATCTGCCTTAAGTTATATTATTATTATTAAAATTGAAAATTATTAATTAAGTCTACATATGTAAAAATAATAATAATTTGTGTCTTTAGCATATAATAAAAATATGTCTTTCTTAAACCCACATACACACACACTCAATCTGGTATGTGATGGAAATCGGTCGATTTAAATCGGTGCCGATTTCAAAAACAAATTCTGCTGAAAGATGATTTAATTGTTTTGCATCGAAAGAAATATTCGAATAAAATATTCTAATAAGGCCCTATTCACATATTACGTAACGCTATTTTTGGAGGTTTTATTCCCGCCCCCTTTGTAACGCTTTTTACAAAATTTTCAGTATAAAGTATCTAATCCGTAACAAATCTTTAACCCCCCTGGAGCGTTACGTAATATGTGAATGGCCCCTTAATGGGTTTACATCTGAACGAAATCTAGTACCTAGCGAGCAAAATCTAGTAGATTTCGAGTAGACTTCCCATACAAAACAAAAGCTACTTCGTCACTAAATTTCGACGAAATCTAATCAAAATCTAGTAATTTTTTTTTACTACCCTCTACAACATTTTTCTGTAAATGGTGAGTGAATTAGCTACGTCGATACTTCGCTTGAGCGCGCTCTATAAAAATATTATGCAAAAGGTGTGTGAATTAGTTAAGTTTGCATTTGTTGGGTTACAGTTTAATATAAATTTCAGTTAAAGATTTTTGTTTTGGATACGAAATCTTGATAAGGGCCTATTCCAGTGATGCCATTAGGATACGAAAGATACATTTTTCGTATCTTTTGATGACTTTAGGCACCATGTATAATCCTGACATTTTTCGTATCTTTTGAAACTGTACGCAAAATGTGCAGAAATAAAATATTATACTTTCCGTCTCTGACAAAGTTTTTTAAAGTTATCATTTCGTTATGAATACTCAAAACCGCCTTTACTGGTATATTAATTTTTACAAAAATTAATTTGTTTTGACAGCATCCAAAGATAGTTACATATAATTAAATTTAAAATTACATACCTAATATTTATGACTTAAGTAAATATAAAAATGAATTTATATGATACATATCATTTTCTTTACAATATTCATTAAATATGAAATAAAAATGTTATGTTAATATATCAACCCCTTTGCGCGAAATGATCGTAAGCGAAATTTTGTAAAATTTTTTTTATTGAAATCAAAATTTTATAAGGATACCAATAGTTTAAAATCGTAAAAATATCAACATTTTTGATAGCTTTTGAAATACAGGCTATGAAATTTTATCGTAAGCGACAGTTTATGAATATAAATCATGTTTAATTAAATACAATAAAAAACCCACCTCCTGAAAAATTAAGTTTTTGTCGCTTACGATCATTTGGCGGTAAGGGGTCGATATGTTAAACGTTAAAAACGGATTTTGAAATTTTTTTCACAATGTATCTTTTTGGGAAAAAATGTATCTTTTTGGAGACTAAAATGTATCTTTCTCGAAATTTAACTGGCAACACTGGCCTATTCACATATTATGTAACCCTATTTTTGTAGATTTTATTTAATCCGTAACAAATCCTCAATCCCCTCCCCCCTAGAGCGTAATATAATATATGCATAGGCCAATGTGCAATGCCAAAAAAGCTTGGTGTAAACGGTATAGATTTTGATAAAGATATCAAATGAAATCTACTAGATTTTGTTAGATGTAAACGCTATATAAGCCATAAAAACATTAAAAGGGGTAAATAATTTAAAAGGGGTAATAAATTTGTTTTTGAAATCGACGCCGATTTCAAATCGAACGATTTCCATCACATACCAGAATATTAAAAAGAAAAAACTAAAATAAAATTCTTAATTGTTTATAATTTCTTGAAAATAAACCGAATAATAAATGCTGTGATACAACAAATAAAACAAAAAGTTTATGAAAATAAAATTTATTTATGTGACCCCTTTAACTGCAATGCCAAATTGATTTGTACGAGTATTAAACATAAATTAAATTAATTTGAAATAGTTCTGGTCATATTACAAATATTAGTATTTTGATTCCTTTTTAATTAAATTAAAATAACTATTTTATTAGAAGCATTTGTTAATTTAAACACAAAACTAATAGCATATATAAGAATAATTAGTAACTACATGTTAATTTTAGTAAATTATTTTAATTGATAATAGTTTGTCGTTTCAATTTATTTGAAATCCCTTTGTGTTGTTTAAATAAAATTTATATGTATTATAAAATAAATAAAATTTACACAACGTTGACAACAGACAATGCTGGCTTAACAATAAAGAATACGTATTAGTTGCCAATTGAAAAAGTGTGTATGTATTAGTAAAAAAATATTATTGTCACGACAGTATTGTCTGGTGTAAACGCTGAGTTAGTTAAAAATTCAAAATCTATAGTTATGATTTGCTTATGAACAGAAAATTAACAAAAAGGATAGTTTGCAATATGTACAACCTCGGATCCAGTGACCATGTTCTGTAGCTGGCGAGAAGTTTTCGCAACGAGAAAAATTTAATAATTATATTAGTAATCCGGGTTTTTGCAGGATGTAATAATATAATAATTAAACTCGGTACATTGAAATAAGCAAAGAAAATTTAAGTTTTTTTGTTACTCACCCTGTGTTCTACAGGATGATAACAATTTACTCGGGTAGAAAAGTTCTCACATTAGTTAAGGTGAAGGTACAAAGCATGCGTTAAATACGCTAATGCGTTACAGACTTCTGTCAAGAAAGTTGAAAGAGAAGTTTGCGACGCGCGTAACTCGCAAAAAGTTGAACATTCTTCAACTTTTACGCGTCGTATACAAAATGGTAGTGCTGCCAGATTCATATGCTAAAATGTTTGTTTAATGGAAATAAATTATTAAAAATTAATTTTTTTTATTAAAACATGGATGAAAACTGCATTAAATATATAAAGAAAAATAAAACTTAAAGGCAAGACAAAATATAGCCGGCAAACGCTTGAAATTGTATAAGCAGAAGAGCATCAAAAGCGTGGTGTGTAACTTGCCATTCTTAAAGCGTTAAAAGTTCGAAAAGTAAGAAAAGCGTTGCCGCGTAACGCGTGGTATGTACATCCAGCTTTACAGAACATGGGTACAGGAAAGGGAATA
This sequence comes from Panzeria rudis, assembly GCA_956483635.1. Classification (NCBI taxonomy): domain Eukaryota; kingdom Metazoa; phylum Arthropoda; class Insecta; order Diptera; family Tachinidae; genus Panzeria; species Panzeria rudis. The sequence continues at coordinate 110,933,697 of OY101449.1, forward strand.
TTATATTATTGATACCTTGATGCGTGACAACAAAAACGCAAATACTCAGGCTTATTACGGTTGTCGTAGTTGTGACGAAATCGTTATAATATGGCAACGCTTGCGATAAGTTTTACATTGGAGTCGTTTGATTTCGACTACGACAACCTTAATAAGGGTCACTGATTCCCTGCTGAAATATGTGAGATCTTCATGTACCACGGTACAAAGGCGAGAAAAAGCTTTGTATGAGTAACGCCTTCATGCTAAAGTTCTTGTTGCTCCTCGGGGCATCCTCCCGGGACAAAGGTTTTGCATCTTGGCGACTAACCGTACCTTGGTCCTGTGCTTCCTGGGGAAAAGAGTTGACTTCGGGATAAACCAACAGAATCTGCATGAAGTAATAATTTGTGGTCGGTTGCTGGGGAAGGCTGCATCGCATACGGTGCTCATGTAGTAACATTTTAGATGGCTCAAACACTCTAGCAAGATGTTTGTGCATGGTGGGTGGTACCAAGAAGTTACAACCTGTGTGTTCCTTGCAAGTTGGACAGGTGCCTTCGGATATTCCTCGAGGATACTGAGGAACATTCAACTTCGTATGGTGTTAAGAGCATCGTACAGCTGTTTAAAAACATTTTTTGTGTAGAAATAATTCGGTAACTCGTGAACCGTTCAAGGTATCATTATGAAATTGCACTGACATAATTTCCAAAAGTTAATTTATAGTCTGAATGTTAAAATTTTTATAATTGAGTTATGAATTTTTAGCTGAACTGTATTTTTTTTATCCAAAGTTATTTAATTAGTTTAATTGTTTTTATTTTCAATATAAATATGAGAACGAACTTGAATTGTCGACATCGTGAGCCAGGCAGTTAATCTTTCGATCAAATTATTTTTTATTTAAGAAAGAAATTCAAGTCTACTCATCAGAGCCCTTTACATACGCTATCAGCGACAGTAGCAAAAACACTGTGGCGAAAATCCTACTAATTTTAGTAATCTCAATTAACAGACTGTCGCCATCTCGTGGCGAGTCGCACCTATTAATGAGCTTTTTTCTAAATGTTCGGAACTTCACTAACTGTCTTTTCTTAGCATGTTCAACTATTTTAAGCTTTTTTCATTTCGGTCCTACCAGCGTGGAATATCATCGATATTCTCAATGCTGGGACTTTTTTAATGTTTATTTTGCCCAAGTTTTTGGAACAGTACACATTCATGATTTAGCTAAGTGCCTTTAGAGTTTTAATAATTGAGTTATGAATTTTTAGTCGAACTGTAGGTAAAGGGCTCTGATGAGTAGACTTGGTAGTCTCGAAACAGCTGTCAGTTCAACCTTCCGTACATCCAAATTTTTCTTTGAATGTTCAATATTTACATGCTTTAGAATCTCTTTCTTAAATAAAAAATAATTTGATCGAAAGATTAAATTGAAAATGGACTTAAGCCAAACTAATTAAATATCTTTGTTACAAATTTTTTCATATAGAAAGTCTACAAAAATCATGCTTACATGACATTGTGTGGAATATTTCGTTTAGTTTTAGAGATAATTGCGTTCGATTTTTTTTATATATATAAATTAACTTTTGGTGATTCTTTTAAAAAACTTATCGTCCGAGGTAAACAACTTTAGCGCCTCGCCCATGAGCGCCCTTAATGTACGGAAGCCGTCGCATGTGAATTCAAAAACACCTCAGCTATGTCTGTGTGAAATTTCATTGAACGGTTCACGAGTTACCGAACTATTAAAAGAAAAGTTTTTAAGCCACAGTGCATTGTTAGGCAGTAAGATCTGTTGGTAATTTGTCAGAACAGTAAAGGATAATACTACTATCGTTTCGGTTGTCGTTTTTATTATGGGCTTTTTTGTTGCTCTTTGCCTGATTTTCGGTCGTCGATACAGTCTTGATCTGTTTCATCACTAAAATAATTACTTAGCTTTTATAAAATAAGTGGAAAGTGAAATATGAAGATTGCAAGTTCGAGCCCCTATTGAGTCATCCTTTTTTTCATTATTTTCGTACATTATTTATTTTATTTTTATTTATTAATAGGATGTTATCTAACACAACAAGATAAAATATCTTATTGTGCTAGTGTATAGAGCAGATAAGTGTGATATTGAATTTAAAATGAAATTAAATAGAAAATAATCAGGTCGTTCTGTATTCGATTCGGAATGAAAATGTTCGTTATTGTCATAGCACTGTTGTTATAAATGAGTGACTCCACGTAAAATGGCCCAATGCAAAGAAAAAATAATTTTCTAATTTTGAATAAAAATCTCTCAATTGATGTTTTTTAGAGAATGACAATTATAGAACAAATAAAAAAATACACTATTTAATATTTTTTAATCAATTTGAGGCACTTTCAAATGATCATGCAAGAAACATTTTGCTCTCCCTCTTTGTATGTTTAATATTTATTTCATATTTTCTTTTATTCCCTTTCTCATTATTAATAAAAACCGTTGCCTCTGATAAGAATATACTTTTTTTTGCTTTTTATTGAATTAAAAAAAATATTCAGCTAGGGGGCTATTTACATATTACTTAACGCTCAGGATTTGTTACGGATTAGATACTTTTATACTCCGAAAATAGCGTTACGTAATATGTGAATAGGCCCTAGAGTATTCTGCTGTCTATAATAGAACGGATAGCAAATAATTTAATGTCTTATTACATTCGTTTTTTAATATTCTTGACCTTCTTTGTGTCTGTTTTGTAATTTTCTTTCGATTGGGCTTTAAAGGTCATGACATATAAACATAAAAGTAAAAGATTATTTATTTTCGTTTTTTCATCCTACGTTTCGTTGGAAATTCCCAACTTCCTCAGGGATGTTTTTTATTAAATATTTAATCCTGATTTTTATACATTTTAATAGTTTACTATAATTGTGTTTTGCACATTATAAAAATAAAATACAAAATTAAATTAACGTTAACTAAATTTTTAATATAAACATACACATACTTATGTATGCAGTGTCACCAAATTTCTTATAATTATTATCACAGAAAACTATTATTTTCTTATTATTTTCTTATGAGTTAATCTTTATATCTATTATATTAATTAAATCAATGAAAAGTTTTATTTCTTCGATTTTTTTAAATTTTCGTACTAGGTCACACCAGTCTCATTTTAAAAATATGTAGTTTTCTTGTAATAAGAAAAAGTAATTTTTGTCAAACAGTAAATACACAATACAATTAAACACTTTGAACAGATATCTATACCAAAATTATTGTGTACCTTATAGTAACAATTTTACAGAATTTATACTGAAAAAGTCATTTCTTTAAAAGTAAGATTTGTAAAGTCACACCCGTCACAGCTTTCTGACAACCATTCTGAGCAGAAATCGTGTTCTATCAGTGTCTACCCGTTATTCAACGACTTTAAGCTTAATGTCCTTGCGAGCGGCAACGTTTTTTTAAGTAAAAATTTTATATTCTTGATTTATAACAAAAAAAATGTGTGTAAAATGGTCACACCCGGCTAAATGGAATTACTCAAATATTATTTTGTAACAACAATTTTTTGTTAATTCCGAACATTTTCATTCCCAATGGAATACAGAAAACACCTAATTATTAAAATATTTATAAAAAATAATAGATTGAAAAAACGGAACAAAATATAAACCAAATAAATCATAACGAAATAAAGAATAAATGATATTATCAGGTGTGTCACAGAAACAAAAATGGTACGAAAGTGAAAACGAAATTATGTTTAGCTTCTCTAGAAAACGAAAAAATAAAAAAGTGGAAATAGCATTTTGAAAATATACAAACAAAAGCCGCATTAAAATAAATCGTTTTGCATACTTTTGGGAGAAACAAATTAATATTAACTCCGTAAGTTTTGTATGTTCATAGTTGCGCCTTAAGGTATGTAATTTGTTTGTTTGAACTTTGTTATAAAAAAATTTGAATTACGTTACGAATTTGAAAATGTGAATATTTCGTACAACTTCTGTGACAGACCTGTATATCAGAACTATTTAAAAAGTTTAAATAACTCCTTTTTAACCCGCAACCAAAAAAGAAGGGCTGTTATAAGTTTACAGTGTGTATCTGTGTGTATGTACGAGTCCACGTACATACCAAACGGCTGGAGCGATTTTGATTTTGTTTTTTCTGTTTGAAAGGTAATTTGATCGAGTGTTTTTCGCTATGCTTGAAGAAAATCGGTCCAGCCATTTAGAACATATCACATCTTTTCTAGCTGTGTTCTGTTGAATCTGTGTATCTTTGATGCCGTATCAATCGATTTTAATTTAGTGAATTTTGTTTGAAAGGTGACTCGATCCAAAATGTTCTAACCTATGTTTGAAGAGAATTGGTCCAGCCGTTTTGATGTTATCATCTTTTTTCTTCGGGACTTTTTAAAATTTTTAATTTAATGTTATTTCGTAAGATGTTGCATTGATTATTTTCAGTGTTGAAATATGAAAATTGTGAGTTCGTGGCCGGGTTGAGCCAAACTTTTTTTTACTTTTATTTCTTAATTATTTACGTACATTTCGTATATTTTACGAGCAATTTTCGTGGTGCGACATTACCAAATATTCAGGTATGTGATGGAAAACGATTTAGACACAAAAACGATTTGAAAGCGATAAAAGGTGTGATGTGTTTGATATACTCGTTTTGTCAATAATTTTCAAATTTGTTTTGAAGTGTTTTTCAACCTTTTTTGATAAATTTCTATTCACAGTTCCATTATATTATTTATATTTTATCTTCTAGAGTGCTTTTTAAAAATCAGTAGTTTGAGATTGGCTCAAAACTAACTGAAAATATCGGTCGGAATTCATCATACCTTTTCAAAACAATCGTATTGAAAACGATAGTTTTCCATCACATACCTGATTATGTAATTTGCGCTTTCATGCACATGTTGCATGGATTTTTTTCGGTGTACGTTTAAAATTTTTATTTAAACGGAACTTCTACTGGAGTAAATTTTGTGATTTACAGAATACCAAATCAAATTCTGTTGTGTGAAACCACTCGTTTTAAAATGACAAAAATCTATACTTGTTCTTAATTTCACTTGTTCTTATTTATTTTCAGATATCCTTCACAGGTTTTTGTCGGCGATACTTTTTGCTACTTTGCTGGCATGACATTTGCCGTTGTTGGTATTATTGGACACTTTAGTAAAACTTTAATTCTCTTCTTTTTACCACAAACTATAAACTTTCTCTACTCCATACCACAACTATTTAAATTTGTACCCTGTCCCAGACACCGGTTACCAAAGTATGATCCAAAATCTGATCTTCTTCACATAAGTACAACGGAATTCCACATGAATGAACTTAGCATATTGGGAAAGGTAATGGTAACTATACTCAAGACCTTCAAATTAATCAGCTGGCACGAAAAGGCCGATGGACGGGTTATTACAAATAATTTCACTTTGATCAATTTTGTACTGGTGATCTTTGGGCCAGTCCATGAAAAAGTAGTAACACAAATGCTGATGTCAGTACAACTGTGTTGTACGATATTGGCATTTGTGATACGTTATCCGCTCGCAAGTTATTTCTACGATTCATAGTGATAAGCAGCTCGTAGACTAGCAACCGATGCTTTACATATAATATTTTGTTTCCTTTTATTTTTTAAATCCATAATTGTAAAAAACAAACCAAAATTATAGTTTTATAAGTATTTAAAGTATTGATATTTCTTTACATAGACAATTTAAATAAATTTCGCCATACATATTTTCAAATGAATTATTGCGGTTTTTTTTTTGGAAATCAAAACATTTTAGAAATAAAATGCTAAAATTCAACAGATCTTTTGTCCGTAGTTCTCGATGTCACATGGATTATCACAGGGAGAATATATCTTTCTGGATGATTCAACACCACTCGATGAACATTCACAAGTGAAACATTCTAGATCAGCTTCTTCTCCAACTTCACCTTCCCCAGCATTTGGGAAAGGTTTTTTAATTGACATTTTAGTTGTCGTAGTTGATAGCGAACACACAGAAATATCGGAATCAGATATTGGTAATGGCACCGGTTCTTGGGGCAGCAAAGATATATCATAAGTACAAACATCTTGGGCGCACCATATGGAAGGTACATTCGACCAAATATCTTGTTTCTTGACCTCAGTTTCTTCGAAATCGGAAATGTCTTCTGCAAAATTGTCTTGTTCTTTAGATACGTTTTTAGCTTGCAAACCCAACCACTCTTCATTGCCCGGATTTTGAAAGTAACCCATGAGCAGATATCGGTTGTTGAAGCTAAAAACACAAGGTCCTTTAGGATACAAATTGTCCCAGGTGCCATGTAAAGTAGTACTTTTGTCTTCAGTGCCAAAACTCAACTGAAATGGTCCAACACGAATACCCTTACGCCAAGTACCGTTAAAACTTACGCATCCATATATGGTTTTACTAGTATAAACGCCAACGCCATGTCTTTGATTACGGTACCAATTACCACAATATATATCACCATTTGAATAACTATAACGACCTTTACCATGTTTTAGATTCTTACGCCAAGTTCCTTCATAATAACTTCCGTCGGGATAGATGAAAATCCCTCTCCCAAATCTTACACCTTCAAGGATTGATATTTAGCACACTAAAATTTGATTTATTTCAAACTTACCACAGCGATATTGACCAAAATATCTTGAACCATCTTTAAATACATACAGTCCAATGCCATGCCTTTGTCCTTTGCAATATTGGCCATCATATTGATCACCATTTGGTAATATGGCCCAACCTCTTCCGTTTCGCTCTCCTCTAGTATTGCGTCCGCCAATATAGAGCTAAATTTGGTTTCAATTTTAAAGAAAATAAATCTACATATGTATTTACTTACATACAAATAGAACTATGAACTTACGCCAATGTTAATTTGTTCTCCTACATCTTCCTCAAAAAAGCTTTTTTCTTCATCAATTACTTCACTGGCGGTACTCATGTTCTAGGAATGTACCAGGTAGGAATGAATACAAAATTATAATTCAAGAAATTTCTTTATTTATTAAAAAATTTTAATTTATTTGAATACATGAAAAATGATTTGTTCTCCTACGATATATTGATTGAATGACTACATTGATTAAGGACAGGGCAGCAGGGTACACTCAAACCGGGTAGACTCATTAGGATATCTGTTCATTTATCTCTCGTTTCCTCTTTCAACCTCCATAAAAACCCCAAAGTATGTAAACAAGATTTTTTTTAATATGGAGTTTGTTTAACTACTAAACAAAAAGCTCAGTTTTTGAAGTAGAATATCGATGCTATTCAAAAGAAGTTTTAGCAAATGTTTTCTTAAAGGAAATAAATCGTCGTTCACGACAATCTGAGCGACAAATTCTTGAAAGTGGTCCACTATTAATCACTTTTGCCGACAAGATGATCGACGATGTCTTACATATTGCATTGAGTAACATTGTTGAGGACAATATGAGCGACAGTGTCTTACATTTTGTCCTCAATCTAACTTTTTTGAGGACAATATGAGCGACAGTGTCTCACATTTTGCCCTCAATCCAACTTTTTTGAGGACAATAAGAGCGAAACTGTCTTATATTTTGTCTTCAATCATCCATTATTGAGGACAATATGAGCGACAGTGTCTTACGTTTTGTCTTCAGTAACATTGTGGAGGACAAGATAAGCGACAGTCTCTTATATTTTGTCCTCAGTCTAACTTTGTTGAGAACAATATGGGGGACAATGTCACACATTTTGTCTTCAGTAAAATAGTGGAGGACAGGATGGGCGACATTGCCTTACATTTTGTCCTCAATCCAACATTGTTAAGGACAAGATGAGCGACGTCTTACGTTTAACCTTCAATCAAACAAATGAAAATGCTAGCCTCTTGTTGTCGATGTTTTAGGTGGTCCCGCAGCAAGGCTGTAACATGTAGCCTCAGTTCGAATCCCAGCTAAGTCAGTAAATAATTGAAATGTAACTGAAACAAACAAGTAAGCTTGTTTGAGTTAAATTTGTGTGTTAAATTTTAGTTAAATTTGTGTGTTAAAAATATTATTATAGGCGACCTTGTCGCTATGTAACCATTGACGACATGATAAACGACATTGTAGCATATCTAATCATTGACGACATAATAGGCAACATTGCCGCTTATTTAATCATTGACTACAAAATAGGCAACATTGCCGCTTATTTAATCATTGACTCATTGACCCAAGTGGGCTGTTTTTTTATCTTTAAAACTGGCAACATGCACAACCTAATCATTGACTACAAGATAGGCGACATTGTCGCTTATGTTACATTGGCGACAAAATAGGCAACATTGTCGCATTGACGAAAAATTAGGTGACATTGTCGAGTATTTAATCATTGAAGGCAAAGTAGATGACATTCTGGTAGACGACATTGTCATTAATATCTGTGGTCACAACTCTTAAGCGCTTAAGTCGAGTTAGGAAAAAAAATAGTTTTTGGTGCGATCGAGTCAGTTCGTGCCTAAATTTACGCGATAACTTTTCAAGTTTGTATCTTCGTTAAGACGACAATTATCCATAAATAACTAAAAGAAAAATAAACTGAAGGCTAATTGGCAGCGAGTTTTTGATTCTTTAAACAGCTCTTCCGAAAATTTTTTAAAACGACTCAAGCGGTTAAGGCTAGTGACCACCGATATAGGCTAACTTCCAAATCGTATCAATACAAAGTTTGTATAGAGTTCTGTTGCGGTATTTAGATCATGTATGTACGTGAAGTTGCTAAACATTGCATCAACTTTGAAACCGATACCCTGATTACTCTTTTGCGGCGTTTCTGATACTAGTCGACGACGTTTTGAAAATGTATGCATTGTCAATGTTTTGTACTGCGACGTTATGAAACACTATACATTGTTCGAATACAACGCAACTGACATTTTGGAAGTCAGCCATATTCATTGGCGAAAAATTAGGCGACAATGTCGTCTCGGTATTCACCCCACATAGCAAAAAAAATCACCAAACTGAGACTTAAGACTACATTAGATGACCAAAAATTTATTAATCAATTGTGCGCTTAAAAATGATTCACACAAATGATTAGAAAGCGACTTGTGCGCAATCATAAATTGAACCTGCATATGTTCAAAATTGAATCTTTTAGACGATAAAAAAAAGTGATTAATCAGTTGCGCTCTCAAAACTAGACTCGAAAAATGGGTCCCTAAACGCTTAGAAAACGACTTGTGCGCAATCATAAATTTATCATGCATATGATCGAAATGTGACTGCGTATTCATGGTTAGGGTATTCATTTTAATCGACTTTTCTATTGTTCGATTAATCAATTAATCGAAATTGAGGTTTTTAAATTACTCGATCAGTCGAGTAAAACTTTTATTTCGTTCGAATTATTCGATTAAGCTTTACTGCTAAAAATTATTCGAGTTAATCGGCAAATTTTTTAATTTACTCGTTTTTTTTTGTAATTTTTTTTGGACAAAAATAAAACAAATCAAGTTTTTTGCGTTTTTATATATTTTAATAATAAAAACAAAAGAAAAACAATATTTCTACATAAATTAGATCATAAATAATTTAAAATAGTACTTTTTACTATTCAGAAGTTGCGCTTTGAGAAAATTTTGCGGAAGGAAATATTTAATAATATTCAGATCTGTTCTGTATTCAATGCAGAATAGAAATAATCGGAATTGGCATAGCATTGTTGTTATTATCGAACAAAATCAATACATATAGTCCTAAAAATATGAATTATGCTTTTTACTAATTTCATAGATATTTTTTCGATTGAACATTTCTCCCATTATTAAGAATGATCTTTCAATTCCAATTTATCGGATTAATTCTTTGTTTTTTTTTCTATATCCATAAAGTAATATTTTATGTGACAAAATTAATTTTTTTGCTTTTTGATTTTGTGAATAGTTTTAATTTTTCATTGAATTTCGCCGCTAGATTACATTCGATATTTTAATACGAAAAATTTTGTTAGCTAGCTGCTCTCGAAAATTTTTTTTTATTTCAAATAATTTTTGTTTGTAGGTTTTATTTCCAAATTTTTTTTACAAGATATTTGAAGTTGGATCCTTTCTTTCTTCCTATTAACGTTACTGCATTATTTACACAAATTGTTTGATCATGCGGTCTATTAGTATGAAATAACTTTCGAATTGAATGGCGAATTTCATATAATTTAAAAATGTTTGCCATGTTTTATTAAAGCCCTTATGACACTACATTTTTCTTGCATTGTTTTGCTATAGGATTGAAAGAAAGAAATAGTAAATGATAGAAAGAAACAACTATACAAAATATGAACAGAACGTAATGGCTTCTTTAAGTGCTGCCTACTTTTATTTATAATAAAACGACAGAAGAAAAAAGAAGGCGCTAAGTAGCTGAATTCGTGAATAAACCGCTAACTTGGCAACACTAAGGTTTCAAGCTTGAAATGTCAATTTTAAGTTGAACATTTTTACATTTTTTTTGACAGGCCCCCATTTTTTATCGATAACATTAGTAAAAGCTTTGACAATTTGTATTTAACTTAATATAGCTGAACTCTTTGCACCTGGTAAAATTTCCCATTATATTCTGTTTGCACTGTTCTCCAAAACTTGAAAAATGAAGAAAAAATGTTGAGTCATAAGGGCTTAAGAAATCTACAAAAACTCATTCAAAATAAGAAAACTTATATAAAATTGTTTAGTCGAGTTATTCGATTAATCGACTAAAATTACTCGAATAAATATTTACTCGAAATTAAAATTTTTTGTTTTATCGAAAATTATTTGACTTCAAATGTTCGATTAATCGATCAAACATTATTCGAATGAATACCCTAGTATTGGTATAATAGCAAGTTTATGTTAGCTTTGTGCAGTACCTTGGCTGAGTGGTTGGTGCGTAAGGTTACAAAGCCGAAGGAGCTTGGTTCGATTCTCAGTTAAAATTAAATTTTTTATTTTACTTTCTCGAAAATGAGTCGTAATACTCAGAAATTATCACAAATACTGTTTAAAAACTAAAAAAATTAGTCAAAACTGATTTAAAAGCGGGTGATAAAAGACTCTTCAAGAGGAGTCGTACGTAGGGTATCAGTTTATATCGACAAAAGTATATTTTATGATCAGAAAATGAGCGCATAAATGATTATTTTAATCGAACTGAGGAGTCGAAAATGACTCGAATATGATCAATAATTTCATAAATTGCTAGCTGGGACACTACTACATAGTATTATGTGAACGACAAGCTGAGCGACATTTTCTTGCGACACTTGTTCGAAAACATCCTTGATGATTTGTTCTGGCTTTCTGACATGTGTCGCCGAGGATTTAACATTGTCGTGCACTAGTCATTGATGATGTCTTAAAAGCAGTGCTGGCCATTGAGAGAAATGAGTTTTTAGTTTAGTAGTAGTGTTTATGAGCATGTGTTAGTAATATTCCACTGTGTGCCTATTAAAAAGAAAAACAACAACGTAAACAAACAAACTTTCATACAACTGAAGGAAGTTATTGTTTATTTTTTACACTTTGGTGAGTATTTTTGGTTTTCATTCGGCTGTATACATATGGGAGCCGATTAATGTTCGGCAAACTGGTGACAGTATGAGCGACTAATGTCTTAAAAACGTGGCCAACTGGCAAAAGTCTAGTTTTTCGAACAAGTTGAGAATGTTTCGTTCGAAATTCACAATCAGAATACCTAAAAAATTTTGCAATAAAATATTTTGGATATATAAAATCATTTTAGTTTTGTTTAAATTTGTATTTATGTACCTTTTAATTGTTTCTTTCTCATTTTTATTGAAATTTGTGTAAGTTTTTTTATTCAGTTTTTTTAAATTGTAATTGGAAATTGTTTTAATATTTCTTTGTTTTATCTTATACACTTCATTCATAATAACGAATCATAAAAGCGAAATTTTAAATATATCTTAATTTAACATTATAATTAACTTAAATTAATAAAAAAAAACTATATATGTATATATAAAAGCAAATATATTTTGTAACAAAACTATTTTATAAACAATTTCCAATTTAGTTTAATCATAGTTGTGTTTGATGTTGGGGTTATTGTATTTGTTGCAGCAGTTGTAGTGATGTTGTTATTGCTCTGCATGCTATGGGTAGTAGACTATAAGTATTTATTATTTTTATGCATCCGCGACTTTCCAGGATTCACTTTGCATTTAAGCTGTTGTATTAAATCGTAGATTTTCAATGCCGGACCCACTTTCATACCCAACAGGGTAATAATTTCATCTTTTGATAATTGCAACAAACGTTTTCCATCGATTTTATTACGACTCAGCGTGTCACAATGTGCCGTACAATCGTTTACCCGCAAAAATTGTGAAACATCATAGACATTCCAGGTATCTGGCATAAGGTCAGCAATGTTATCACTGTCCGTGCAATCACTTAACCGTGGTATATATTTAGTACTGCTAACGGAGGAGTTCTAAAACAGATTGCACAAATTTTTATTTTATTTTTAGGATATAAAAAAAATTGTTAATAATGAACGTTCTACATGATTGGGATGTGTTTGGTGGTAATGATCCAATAACAGTGCGTTTAAATAAAAATAAAAAACCTAATATGTAAACGGTTTAAATTAATGTTATAAAGACGATTTCGCTGAAGATAATTCCCGATATGAGTATCTAAATCCTATTAATTGCTAACTTTTTATGCTAGTACAAAGAAAACGATCTATACATAATTTAAACTAAGATCATTTTAAAATTGACAGAGAAAAGTTCGAAGGTTACAAACTGAATATCGCTACCTGGCAACACTGCCGAAAAACAGCTATCAACGAGAGTTTGATCAGTGTTTGCATTTGTTATGTGTTTTATTTCAACGATAAAAAATCTGTTAAAATTTAAAAAGAACATTTGAAATACAATGAAGTACAGCAATCCCTTGATTTACGTCGCCTGGATTTATAGCACGTTTCTATTATGAGCAAATTACGTGGATTTAGGTAAATTACTTCGAAGTGTTTCCACTGAGCTTGTGAGTGATTTGGTGTTCGAATTTTCGTAGTCAAATGATGCATTTACTTTATAAGGTGTACGCAACAGCTGTAACTGATTTTTTTCCATATGTATATAGTTTGACATTTAAAATTAATGAAATATTTTTTTATGTAATTTTTTCGAAATTGTCAATCACAATTGATGGATGACCCAAGGATAGAGTTTGTAATTTTAAAAGCAACACAGGGAGTATTTTCGACATAATTTGGAGCAAATTAAGTAATTTGAGATAATTTGCCAATATGAAAAATATATGGGAAATCATGTCGCAAATTACTTAATTTGGGCAAATAAAATATTTTTACCGAAAATACGTATATGGAAACGCACTATTACGTTGTTTCGGTTAACGTCGTCAAATTTTTTGTACCTATCAAATTTGATAAATGTATGTCTCCATTCGATTTACGTCGCCTCAGTTGCTTACAAGTTATTAGCAAAACCCGGGGAATCCCAGAGTTTAGTTAAAATTTTTGTTTTCACTCCCATTTCGATTTGCGTCATCATTTCGATTTAGGTTAGGTTGCATAAGTTGCCAGTTTAAAGATTAAAGCCACGATATCAAATCTGGATTTGTGAAAATTAACCAATCAAACTCCTTTAAGTATGAACATCCGATTGCGCAAATTTAGTTGGCTAGGACACACAATGAGAAAGCCAGCGAATGATTTAACTCGACAGTCCGTTGAATATAACCCCCAAGGATCCAGAAGACCTGGTAGACCTGCGAATACATGGAGGCGTCAAATTGAGAATGAGCTGCTTGAGCATGGTGGGTGTGTCCTGTAGTGAGATGAAAACGATATCTACTGATAGAAATCAATGGCGAACATTTGTTGCGGCCCTATGTTCAACTGGGAATTAAAGGATTAAATATATACTTGGGTCCTTATGGGTCCCGTTGTGTTATCATTTCGATTTAAGTCGCCTCAATTACAAATAGAAAAAAATATATGGAAATACAATTTTTATTATGTGCAATATCAATTTCGATTTACGTTGTTTCGAATTACGTCGCCATTTTTCGGAACCAATCGCGATGTAAATCGAGGGATTACTGTACATTAAAAGCAAATAATCAACTTTATGTAGACCATCCCAGTAGAGAAAGAAAATGGGGAAAATCGTGGAAAAAGAAAATAAAGGGATGTAACAATTTAAAAGTAACCAAGAAAAAGAATTTATGCTAAATCAAGACTGACGTCACATAATCTGTGAACAGTTTCTTATCGATCATCTACATAGAAACTTTACCTTTGGCCAATGCACAATTCTCGTATTAAATTTTCATTAATAATACTGTACAACACAACTGATTCTGGTAGACGGCACAAAAAAGTATATACTTACGTGTATCGGCGTTTTGAAAGTTTACATCTGGGATGGTGACTCGGCATAGGAAATCCTGTAAGCTTAAGCTTTAATTGAGTACTTATAAACAATTCGTACTCGACATAGGAAATCTTGTAAGCCTTACGTTTAAGGTATAAGATGTGTTCAGCATTTTTTATGTAAAACAACACCATCAACATTTTTGTGTAACATTTTAACCCTATAAAACTATTCGTTGTATGGGTCTTTTTGTTCCTTTCTAAAAAAAAATGGCAAAAAAGTCCTCTTCAGCAGCGTAATAGCGGTCTAAAATGTTATACATAAATGTTTGCTATAAACGTCTACTATAATTCTTCAAAAACACCCAAGCTAATCAGTCAACTTGGACGCCGGAATCATGCAAAACTTAAAAAGAGTTTAGTTGTTAATTTCGTACTTTTTAGCTCCTCCTAAAATTAGTCCCAGATGTAAACTTTCAAAACGCCGATACACGCATATATTTGTTTGGTGCCCTCTACTAGAAACATTCGTTGCAACCTTGCTGATTAAATTAGATTTTGTTGCACAGTGTAATTTGTATAAATAAAACTTTTCCCTACAAACGAACTCACATGAGGGAGTGTTGCGGACTTCGAAAACATCGTTTTTATGTTCCAAGCCGTGTCAATTTATCTACAATTGATCAGAGATTTCGCTACCGTTTTGATATAAATATCTTGAAAATTCTTTGAATTAACCCTTTTTAGTTATGTGGGTCAAAATTACACTTTTTTTACAAACAATTCAAAATTATTTTCTATAAAAATTAGGAATATGCTTTAAAAAAAAATTAGTAAAAATACAAATGGGCAAATCATGCGCGACGAACGTTACGCGTTTTCAGATTAAAATATAAACATTTTTTGTTCTTTCAAAATAGATACCATCAACTTATGCATAGTGTTTAATGGGATTTAATTGCAGTTTCGAATGGCATAAAACATACTTTTTTTAACATCTATTTGTTGCGAAATAATTGATCACAAAGTTTTGTTACGCACGCTACAAAAAGTAGAAGTAACTTTGAAAGTTGAACTGTGTTTACGTATTTCTTAGCGAATTTTGCATAATAAAGCACATAAAATCTAACTCATAATAGAAAGAGGAATATAAGAGAATTCTAGAATAACTAACATGCAGCCAAAAAATGTTGTCGTTTTTTATCAAAAAACCGTGAACCCTTTGTGTCGCACACTACGTGACGTACGCTATAGCTTTTTAATTGTACAATTTACAATAAATTTTTTTAGTGGAGTTGTAAAAGAAAGCTTTTAACAAAATTCTCATATTCCTTATAGATTACGGGATAATCCAAAATAAAATAGTCACTCCCTCCTTATTTTCAAGATAGGGGGCGTTCCCGATCACCTCTGATCTCGAAAATTCAAAATTAAGCTTACGGTCACATGCGTAACTAAACACATACAAATATATTGGTGGCCCTTGATGGGCCATTTCTGGGATTTACCCATATGAAGGTTATGACAGAAAACATTAGCACTTCCACACTTTATGGTTGAAATAGCTCAAGCAAAATTTTCATACATAGTGTCTAGTTTTTGTCCCAAGGGATTTAAAGGTTAATACATACATATCGTAAAAAAAGTTAAGCAAGGGGAGAAATCTGGAAGTATAGCAAACATTAAAAATAAATACACACGAATTGATAACCAACCCCCTTTTTTAAGTCGGTTAAAGAAATTAAAAATATCTCTTGCAGAAAATTTGCCTCTCCAAGATTTCTTTAGAAATACGTGCATGTTCTGAAAATCACAGTGATTTTAAATCACGTGATTTGTTACTTCGTTTGTTCAATTTTCAGTTACCTCCACACCAGCAAGAAGCGACTACGGTTTACACCTTGTAAGTCTTCGCCGAAAAATTTCAGATTTTTACAAATATGTTTTCTTTCGTTCTCCACCAGTATTCAAATAAGTCTTTTAGAGTTAGTATAGAAAATTTGTTGCATGATATTAATGGAAAAACTAAAAAAATCGTTACTTGGTACATTTAGTCGAAACCAACCTTGGAACTCTCAAAATCCAAAAAGCAAGTACAAATCTAATTGCTTTTAAAAGATAATGGTAATGCCGATGTTAGAGTTGTTTTTATTATTTATTAAAAAAAAAAAAAAAAAAACAAGGAAAAGGAAAAGACTGAAACATAATAATAATCTTGTATATATTTGTTGCATGAAATGGAGCGGGAATAGAAAATGAAATTTAATGGATATATATTGCTTAGACATTTGGTGACGCACTATTACAGGGTTTAACTACCACTTACCCCAATGTAACTAGTTGCTTTTCGTGTAGCTATAGGTGGAGCAGGTGATTGTGTTTTCTTAACGGTACATTTGTTAGATTTACGTACTTTATCATTCATTGAAGCAGCTGCAGCCGCCGGATTTACCAGTAGAGCGGAAGATGCTAATGATGCTGTAAGATTGCCACTTGCATTGCCAGCCAGTAATGGGTCATTTTGTTGGCAAGATGATTGATTCGACATAAGACTATTACTATCTTCATCATACTCTTCGCACTCATCACCCTCTGCATCTTCGTCAGCCAAGACGTCCGTTATATGGGAGACGTTTGAGGTTTCATAAAAGGCAGGATTACGATGCTCTGGTTTCAATTCCAATTTTATGCTTAGCTTAGGCAGATGGGGTGTTGACTTTAAAGCTATTGTACGAGATTTAACTGGAATGTATTAAAAATCATATAATTATATTAAATCTGCCTTTATTAACAATACCTTGAGGTTGAGTGTCTTGAGGTGTAGAGGTTTGAATATTTTTATTTGTGTTTGGTCCCTTCTTTTTACGTTTCTTTTGAGGTTTGGATTTAGCAGCTGATTTTGCTATTGCCGGAGCCGGTGCTGGTGGCCCTTCCAATTTATGATTTACTAGAACACACCAACCTACTGGATATATATCAGCAGATTCACAATCTAGCCATTGATCATACTCATCGGTCCAGCCATCAAAATGAATTTTCAAAAGACGTCCCACTATACGCGATACTGTCGCCACACACACTAAACGAGGATCCATGAGATCAGCACATTCTAAGCCCATGCCCACCTTACGGATATATAATTAATCCAAGCATAAATATAAACTCAAAACGAAATTTTTTTAAGAGTATAAATACCTCAAAACCATGGTTAGGCACATCACGATGAAACAAATGTTCACCGGCTGGGATGGCATTCGTATCTCGTAAATAAGTCTCCCATGTAAAATTATTTGCTGTATAACCATTGGGAGGTGTTAATGTGATATTATTAGCTGCACAAAAGCCGACTGGGAATATATTAGGTGACTTCTCATGATAACAAAACCTATTTGCATAATAAAAATCAAATGAAAAAGTTTTTATATGTACTTTTTGTATATTAGCGTGTCCGTTATTTGTATGGACAATATTTTTTCTGAAAAAATTTTTTTTTTATGAAAGCTTGATGCAAACTCATTCTCCAAAAATTTCACGCTCCTGGGACCACGCCTTGCCGCGCCGACTTAGGGTTGAAGTTTTATTCAATTACACTTATACGACATGACATGGCATGATGACCCAAAAGTCGAAAAATATGACATCATGCGAAGTTTGCAACAGCTTTTGAAGTACTGTCTTTTATCTAAATCGTATATTTAACAAAATAAACAGCAAAATATCGAAAAAGCCCATAACTAGGAGAATAGCAAAAGAAGCCCATAAATTTACAGCTTTCGGTAAACTTTTTCGTTTTCTACAAATTGAAGTTGTTTCTTTAGTTACTTGGGCCGCTGAACGCGAATCTGCACCCCGATTTTTCGTTATTTCAAAAATGAAGGCACTTGCACGACTTATATTAGCATAACTGGAGGAGGGTTCGCCCTATTCTGTAAAAAAAAAAGAGAAACCAAAATTCGACAACAAAATTATCTTTAAGCCGAGCGAACATTGTTTCTAAATCTGCCCATTAGTTTCAGAGATATCGTACACGTTTGAGCATAAAAATTAAAAATTTCATAAAAAATTTAAAATTAAGTGTAATTGAATAATTTTTCAACCGTAAGTCGGCACGAGAAGACGTGGTTCTAGGGGCGCAAAATTTTTGGAGTCATTTTTGCATCAAGCCCCAACTTTTTGAGGGGTGATGAGACCAACAATTTTACCACTTTAAAAAATAACGGACCTCCTAATGTATATGTATGTATGTAGTAGTACAGTTCACTGCTTACCAATCAGAGCCTGTAGCATCCGGTTGATACGAATCAATGCGTATCATCATATAGCCAAATTTAAGAACTGCCATTACAGTGGCCACACAAATCGAGGAGAGATTCAAAGGATCAACCGCTTCCAGTTTCATACCTTCCACAAATGTTTTGGTTTTGCCTTCAATGAAATATTCTTCGAAGGTGAAATTCATTTTAAACAATTCTATAGTTGCGTCATCTTCATGCACCTCAATCATGGCTTCGCGACCAGCTATTAACCAATTGAAAAATATTATTATTGAATGAAAGGTAAAGCTCATCAAAATGTATTTATATTGTATTCTTACCTAACATCCTTTCTAAATAGTCCTGTGGTGCTGCCAAATTGTGACCCACTGTAGTAGCCCAACCCACTGGGTGTATAATGGGCGAATCTTCATGACACCAAAATCCATCGTCGGAATCAAAATACCGTAGAAACAAACGTTTTCCCACAATTTTTGTCACTGTCGCTAAACGTACCTGTGATATACGATCCTTATCAACACATTCTAGATTAAGGCCCAGGCGAAAACGTGACTGCATACTTTCATTGATTTTATTATAGAAACTAGAGGGTAACGTTCTAGCACCGGATAAACGACTCACTAAAAAATCTTTCCAATCTTTGTATTTATTTTCAATTGTACGTGGTGGTATCAAAGGTTTGCCACGCGTTGCACACCAACCAACCGCATGAACTTCTGCATTACATAAATTCACCCAAAAATCATGACTCTCGTCGTCGAAACCTGTTTAAATAAAAGAGAAGAACTGTTTTCTAAAAAAAGTTTCTCGCGTTGATCCGAATCTCAGGTCCGTTTGGCTTTTAATTTCGAGTAAATTGCACAAAACTGCTGAGTCTCGAAAAAAGCTACAGTTTTTTTAATTTTACTCGAAATTTTGATGGTGTACGAGCTAAGCGAACCTCAGATCCGGAATCAGCGCGTTGAAATATATGTAGGTCGGGTGCCCCGATCAAATGTACAGAACACTTTTATTTTCAGTGTGCCGGTGTTATTAACTAGAATAATATATGTATTTGAAATATTTTAAGATTAAATTAAAATTAACTAACAAATGTTTGTAAATAGCTAATTTTTAAACCTTAAAGAATGGTTTTGTGTTCAGATAACTTTATTGTTAAGAAAAAAGTAAACGTTATATCTTTACATTAAACGCAAAACACACTAAATAACATTTTCATTATTTTACAGGAGAAGCAAAAAACATGCTAAAGGCAATTTTGTCTTTGGGCTATATTTTATGAGCCATAATAGATAGATACTTAAAATTCTCACAGTGTGTGTATTTTTATGGCTGCTGTAACAAAATAAAATAAAGCTAAAAATTAAATGGTGTATATACAAATAGTAGCTGGCCAGGTCTATTTGATTTTTTATAAAAACGCTATTTTTGTTTGGTGAGGTTAGTTTTTTTTTGTTGGTGAAATATGTACATACATCGGAATTTATAAAAAAATCAATTTCGAATTTTTTGTTAGTTAGTTAGTTAGTTTTACATTTTATGTAACGATATTTAGTTTATTCGCAGAATTGCAATATAAAAGGCGAAATATAGTATTGCGGTATTGTAACATATTCAAATTCAAAGTCTATTCAAATTTGATATAAAAAGAAAGAAACTAACCTTCATATCTCACGAGCGCTTTATAACCCTGTATATCCAATATGGTAGCTACCCAAAAAGAATGCGGCGTTTGGCCCGGTTGTATCACCTCAAGTTGATCACAATCTGTATTCTCCACCTCTACCTTCATGTCGATCCCCAAATTATCCCATACATCGAAGCCGGGTGCATGATGAAAACACGTTACCGGTGCTGCATAAAAATCTTCACGAGACAAACGTGGTGTCCAATCATACGAGTGCGTCGGATCATACAGCTTTCTGCGAACACTAATTATTTTCTCCATTTGCGGACAGGATGAGGGAAGACGATCATATTTTGGTATTTGCGGCAATTCATCTTGAGGCATAACATCACGATACATACGCAGAGCTTTTGGTGTTTGTGTCATTTCTGGTAATTGTTGATTATCTGTTGTATATATACCACTTGGTAATGTTAATGTTGTTATATTTGTAGTTGACGTATCTAATAGTTCGTCGTTTGCAACTCCGCCAGTACCAACAAGATTATCACTACTAGTGCTCCCATTAACCGTTAGATTATTTTCAGTACTCATTTCGGTATTATTGTTGTTATTTATTGGCTCTCCGAAACCGTTAATTTGCGTAATTTTCGATTGGTCGGTTATGCGGAAACGATAATTTGAGTTTTTGATATGTGCCACGCGTAATGCTAATTCTATATCATTTTGTTGCTGTTGTTGTGCTTGTTGTTGCTGCTGTTGTTGCAACTGATTTTCACTTAAACTATTTTCCATACTTTCAATCTGTTGTTGTTGTTGTTGTTGTTGTTGCTGCTGCTGTTGCTGGCTTATTCCTCCCGTTGTTTTATTGCTCACCACTAACGAATATAATTCACCACGTGCACATGCCATGCTACAAAAACGCCGAGATTTTGTATAAAACGTGTGCTTTACACCTATTGCTCCACAACGTTCACATACGGCTGAAATAAGGAGGATTTAAAAATGTATTTCAATATTAATTTCATAAAAACTAAAGGCAATGCTATTTCCAATTGGGCTTCATTATTATAATAAAGCCCTGTCATCGATTTAAGCAGAGAAGAGATCCTTTTCAAGCATAATTAGTTTGATCTAATTTTCCTTATACTTGTAGCCCAATTCAGTATCTCGATAAAACGTTACGTCTATAGACTCACTAATGCAATTCAGTAAATCGTTATTATTTTTTCGTTTGAGTTACAATGTTCTCGTCTTGGATACAAGTAATTTCAAATAAGGAACTGCCAAGTCAAAAACCACAATAGTTTAAACCTTTAAGAAATTTATTATTTGACATATTGTCATAATTATATTTGAAATGAAATTTATTTGTTGATGGTTATTAAGCAATTGTCTATATGCATTTCATTGGCGCTTTTAAAAGAAATGCATATAGACAATTGCTTAATAACCATCAACAAATAAATTTAATTTAAAATATAATTATGACAATATGTCAAATAATAAATTTCTTAAAGGTTTAATTTGAATTTTATTTTTCATTTTGCCTTATAATACTTTTATTGTTATCCAATGGATTTCTAATTGTATACAGGTGTAGAAAAATAAAATAGATTCATATCGAATATAAAATATTTGTTGGGTTTTGTATAAGTTTCTAAGCCTACTACACTTATTTTATTCTTTTGTGATTTTCAAAAATATTATCGTTTGTAAATTCTCAAATGGTTTTTGAAAGTCTGTGCATAAAATAAGAGGTTTGTAACTGTTCAAAGTTGTGGTTGAAGTCTACTGACGATTTGGTAAAAGCGCCAACGAAATGCATATAGACAATTGCTTAATAACCATCAACAAATAAATTTCATTTACAATAGTTTAAAGTTTAAACAAATATTTGGCCAGCATTTTTTGCTCAACATATAATTATTCTAATGTGGCAATTCAAGCAATTATTTTATTGGACGGAATAATTTGTAATTTTCAAATACAACAACCTAAATATGTTTGAAACAAATTAGTCACAAAATGTGCCAAACCGACATAATGAATTGGGATATAAATAGCAAATATGTACAAAAATTAGCACTCAAGCAGATAATAGTTAGTCGGAAAACTTCCAAAAACCGACAGAGAATTGGGCTATAAATGAGAATCCACAGAAAAAACAATTTTTTCAATTTTTAATTGTTTTTGAAAAACAATTCGAGTTTAATTGATTTTATTCCCGTATGAAACGGAAAACTTTAAACAATTTCAACCAAACCAATGCAAACAAAACATAACGATTTGTCAGAAAATGCAAAAAAAGAAACAAAATATTTTGTGAATCCAAATTGATTATTCGGCCAAGGTTCGTAACGTTTTAATTCAGAAAGAATTGGGCATGATTATGATTAATATTCCAAGGAACAACGGAAAATTAGTATCAACTTAATTTTTCAACGTACATAGCAGAACAGAGTAGCGCGAAACTTTCGGAAGCGGCTTCTTAAATAAAAAAACGACAATAAAAATTGTTACCAGTGCCTCGTTTCTGTAACTTGTGAGAAGTTCTCACTAGAGTTGTAAAAGTATTGAGTATTTGCGTATTGAGTACTCAATACCAGTCGTTTTTTGAGTACTCGATATTCAAAATTAGTTCAGAGTTGTATTTTCCAGCAAAATAGATTGTAAAGTATGAATGAGACTGATAAAAATATTTTAATTTATGGTACAAAAAATTACTGAATTAAAAATATAAGTTTTATTTAATTAAAACCTCGTAAAAAACAATAAAAATTAAAGTTTTAATACAAGAAAGTTAATAAACTATAATTCTCACAAATAAGATTGCGTTTATTACATTTTTATTTAATTTTATTCATCAATTCAGGGAAACCATTAAAGTATTGAGTAGTATTGAGTCAATACTTAATAAGTATCGAGTATTCAAAATTATCGAAATTTTACAGCTCTAGTTCCCACATCGAGAAAAAATTAATAGGACGATTTATAGAATATTAGTTGAATTCTTATATAAATCACCCGCAAGCCTAATAAAAAAATACGAATATATAATTTTTTTTCTCACTCATCCTGTTTTTCACAGAATGATAATAACCACATTATTTGTATGGGAGTCCCCTTAAGGGTTGGAGATAGGGGGCAAGTATGTTTTGAGAAAATGCTGGGAACAAACAAATAATGGACGTCATTCATACACATAACCCCCTATTGGGACTCCTAGGCAGTTATGGAACTTTTTCGCTATATATTTCTAGTCTCCATTGTAAATTTTGTATAGGAGCCCACTCATGGAATAGAGATAGGGGGTAGGCATGTTCAAATAAAATGTTGGAAAGGAAAACTTATGGGGCCGGTCCTACATTTTATCCCTATAGGAGTAACTCTTTGGCAATTATGAAGTTTTTTATAATGTTCAAATAGTGCTATCTGCTTATTTCAATGTTGGAATCGATGAAAATTCAATTTGTAAAAAGTGCTATCAAACATATGTATACAATCGCGAATATCAGGAATTGAAAAAAATTAATATGCATAGAATTTAGACGGCGTTTTAAAGAACATTGTAAAATAAAGTTTAGTTATTACTCTTACTGCCTATTTCACGATGTCAAAAGAATTCTTTCTTTCTTACAATTACATTTGAAATAAAAACAAAATTTTAAAATTTGTTTTTGTTTAAAATGTATTTATACGAAAGAAAGAACTCTTTCGACATCGTGAAATAGGCAGTTAGAGTAAACGAAAAAAAAGTTTTCTCTCTCTCCTGTAAAGTTGTGATTTTGCAAATAACACTATTTGAATATAAGCCCTCGATATGCATATATGTACCAGAGAAATGAATGAGTTTATTCACTTTCACTTTCCACTCACATTTACAATGCTTTTGTTTTGTTTTTTTAACATCAATATGTGCTAATGATCAGCGTTGTCAACTTCTAGATTTCAAAAAGCACTGAAGCAAGTAAAAAAACGCGTAATTCTTGAAAAAAAGCACTAAATTTAAATTTTTTAGTTTCATTAAAAAAAATATTTTATATACCTGCCTGTTCTGTAAATCGAGCCGATTTAAAACGAATTGATTTAGCAAAATTAGATCTTAAGTGATAAGTTTTAGTCGAACTGTATGGATTTATGTATATCCAAAGAAATTTAATTATTTTGGCTCGAGTTCGGTTTTAATTAAATTTTTTAATTAAAATATATTTTTATTTATAGGTATGTTTTGAAACTCGTACGATTGTCAAATCGCATGTGAGTTGCAAATCGCCAAACTTTATTTTTCATGTTCTGAAACTCACGCGTTTTGCTTGAGATTTGTTGTATTACTTGGCATTTACACATGAAAGTAATTGCAAGAAAGTTGCAATACGCTCACACTTTTTCACTAACATACTCAAACTTATTTTATTTTCCACTCAGCTTTCAACGATTTTTTCAAGAAAGCAATATTTTGACACTTTCTGAAAGTTAAATGACAAAGAGGTAAACAGTGTTGTTGACACTACAAAAATTTATACAAATTTCCAGGATTGTGAGAAAATAAAATTAGTAAATTTAACTTATTTTGTACATGTATGAAAAAAGTTGAAATATTTTTCGTTATATACACACAAAGAAGACAATTAATGTGCTTTATAACAATAATCTCGATCAGTCCGTTAGTTAAGTAAGTTAGTTAAGTAAGTTAGTTAAGTTAGCAAAAAGAAAAGTAATATTGTTACTGTTGTTTGATTGAGGTGTATGTTTTTACACATTTTTAAAATTATTATAAAAAGCTATTTAAAAGTGTTTATAGAAAATTTAACATAATAAATGTATAAAATGGAGTTTATCATGTAATAAAAAATAAATATAGCGGAGGCAAAATATGAGATGTTTTTTGCCAAATTGAAAAAGACGATGGTAGTGTTGACTTTTTTAAGAAGCATTCAAAACAATCATACTGATTTATTGCTTTTATGAATCATATGAATAAACAGTAGAGTCCGACCGAATATTCGGTTTCGGATTGGGCCAAAATTGTGGTTTCGGCTGATATTCGGTTTAGACCAACTTTTTGGCGGAATACAGAAACTTTTTATTCTATATAAATAAGGAAGTTAATCGAAATAGTATTTTCCAAATTTAAAATATGACACCGCTATGAATCTGTTTTTTCCCGTCCCATATCTTTTCATGAATGAAAATGTTACTTAGTTTTATAAAGCGTAACCAAAATATATAGTAGCATAAACTATTCAACGGTTTGTTGCCAAAATAAATAGCATAAACTAGGGAATGGTAAACCGATTTCAATACCAATCGAAAATCTATTTTGTGCTATAATAAAATAATTTTTCGCCATCGAATTTACTTCTGCGATTTTGCACTGAAATTGCTTATTTGTCTTTTAAAATAGATTTGTTTGAATAATATCAAAATATGAAGAAAGCTCATTTTCAATCTTCACGATAAATTTAATACTTTCGAGAACATTTTTTTATTGTGTATATCATCGATGAAACGCGGGCGCAAATCAAAAACTTCACTTTAGTAGAGATGAAATCGTATAAATATAGCGTCAAAAATAGCTAAACATTCCATTTTTTTATATCTTTTTAGTTATTCCGACTCAACTTTTTGATTGGTGAAACACTCCTAAATATATGTGTACCGAACCCAATATTACAGTTCTATTTATCATTTATGCTAATTTCATGCCAAGTTTTTATTAGTCATATGCTCGTAAAAAGTTTTATTTTTTTCCCCGATGAAATAAAATATATTCAATTTGTGCCATTATTTTGACTGACACTGTATGTATGTAGAAATACTCTTACGCCTCTTTTCACAGTGTACGGTTTAAAGTTAACGTATAATTTAACGGGCAGTTTTGTATAGCGAATTTTCCGTTAAATACCATGATAACTTTTAATCACTTTGGAAAAGGGGACGTTAATAAAATAAATGACTTTAATTCTTGTAAGTTTTAAAAATGTCAATATTAGTTAATGCTAAAAAGTTTCGGAAAGTTTCGGATTCGGCCGTTTGGCCGAATATTAGGTTCGGTTTGGGTTCGACCTCAAAGAACTGGTTTCGGTCGGACTCTATCACAAGAAAGCGTGAGTATATTTTTCGTTTGCATCAACAATTAATCGGTCAGATGTTTATTGTTTGGTTTTTCGTCAATGTTTTGTCCTGGTAAATTTAACACGCGTGTTTACTACAGCTTTTTGTGTTGTTTTTTACTAGTACTTTAACTACTACTACTAGTACTTTAACTACATCTACTACATTAACAAGATCTACAAGGGTACTTTATCATCAAGAGTGAAAACCGCTATTAATTTTTTTATGTTAAGTGCTAGCTTAATATTCATTTTAGAAAATTCAAAACTATGCCGTTTGATTCATAATCACGCAGATCACTGCTATGTACATATAACCCGGTCAAATAAGACATAAGGTCAATCGAATGAAGTAATTCCCAGAGTTTTAAAAATTGGCACAGCTCGTCCCTGGTATATACATATATTTAAAGAAGAAAGAGTCCCCGCGTTTGGTGGGCGAGAGGGAGGATATTTTTAGTTTTTTTTTTGCTCATAGGTATGAAATAGGGTTTTCAACCGGGATATACTTCCGGGAATATTTTTCGCGCAAACGCCGGGAAAATTTCGGGAATTTAATTTTAGCTTTTAATGGGTGATTTTATAAGAACTATCGGAAAGTAAAAAAAAAAATAACACATAAAATTCAGAAAAATGCATGAAATATTTATTTGGATCGATAGTTGGGTCGATATAATTTAATGTTTGAAGATTATTTCATGCAAATGTTGGCCGTGGCTGCGCCTCAAATGGTCCATCCGCTTAGTCCAATTTTGGCATACTCTTTCCAACATTTCGCCGGTATCTCACGAATAATGTTGGCAATGTTGGCTTCCAGTGCGTCAATCGAAGCGGGCTTGTCGCTATAGACATTAGCCTTAACATAGCCCCACCAAAAATAGTCTAGAGGCGTTAAATCGCACGATCTGGGCGGCCAATTGACTGGTCCCAAGCGTGAAATAAACTGTTCACCGAACTCGCCTCTCAATTGGTCCATTGTTTCGCGTGCTGTGTGGCATGTGGCACCGTCTTGTTGAAACCACATGTCATGCAAGTCAAGCTCTTCCATTTTGGGCAGAAAAAAGTTTCCACGTAGTGGAGTAACAGAGGCCCAATTGCTGCGAACGGCGCCGAATCGATAATTCACGGTCATCACCAACACTGGCCGATACGGCTGCGATATTTTCTTCAGTTCGCACTCTACGTAAACGTGTTGGTGGTTTAATGTCCAACAATGTAAATTTGGTGCGAAATTTTTTTACAATAGCCCGAATAGAAGCCTCAGTAGGTCGATTAAACTGACCATAAAATGGAAGAAGCGCGCGATGAACTTTCTTAACAGAGCACGCATTTTGGTAATAAAATTCAATAATTTGCAAGCGTTGTTCGTTTGTAAGACGATTCATGATTAAATTATAGACCAAACTGAAGATGTTTGACAGTGACACAAGATACAAAACGTGCGTGAGCTGTCAAAACTAGTGTTGCCAAAAAGATAATAGCAAAAAAATCACTCGTTAGTTATATTTAAACATGTCGGTGGAGGAGATAATTTCCCGGATAGATGCTTTATATGAAAACAAAGTCAAAGCCATCAATGAAAGAATATTTACAAATCAGAGGGAGTTTACAAAAAAGCTAAGCATCATCCATAACAATAATTTTATCTATTTATTTTAATATGTACAATTAAATAATATTATTTCAGACAATAATTTCAAAATAAAAAGCTTTTGTGATGTATGAAGTAGAGATGAGCGATCCCGTGATTTTTAAAGAACATCGTGAACAGTGAACGTGATTTAAAAATCGCTCTTACTTAAAACTGTGACTGTGATCACTGTTTTCAGTTCTGTTATAGCAATGTAATTATCAAATACACACACATGAATCTCTACAACAAAAACGTTGTTCTTTAATATATCAAGGGAAATTTAAATACGCCTTAAAATATATTGATTGTTGTGTTTTTCTTCCGACGGGGTTTTTTTTTTTATTTGGAACGATTTTCCGTCACCTTACGTCAAATTTGGTTTGTAAACAGACCGGTTTCGGCTATGTGCCATCTTCAGTGTTCTATTGAATATTCAATAGAACACTGAAGATGGCACATAGCCGAAACCTATCTGTTTGCAAATCAAATTTGACGTGGGATGACGGAAAATCGTTCCAAATTCCTTAAAATATACTTTGAATTTTAAAAAGAAATACTAATAAGGAAGAAGAGAATAGAAAAAACAGCAACACTATTCGTTTATTGTTATTGTACGCAAATAAAAAACGTTATTATCCACACAAACAGTGAAATATCATAATTTTCTGTATGTAACAAATAGAAAAGAACGACTTTACAAGTAGCAGTTACTTGACAAGGTTCTGAAATATCGCTCATCTCTAGTATGAAGACATTGGATGCAAGCCAACAAACACAAAAAAAATATACTGAAAAATTTCAATTAAAAGGGTTTACGAAAATAAAAATTGGATTGAATTAATTTCTCAATTGAATTAATTACTCGTGATCAAAAACTGAATTTCCTAACAATTTGTAAAACTGTTTAAGAATTGAAAATTATAACTTTATATTTTTTTTAATTTTTTATGTACATATTGCAATATAATATGCCTCGTATTTTTTAAAATTACTTTTAGTGAATTTCTATAAACAAAATTCTTTTTCGTAACATTTTTCTTATAACAACTATTTTTTAACTTTTTTTTCGAAAATTCCCGGGAATCGACGTATTTCGTTTTCCGGGGAAAGAGAAAAGCCCGGGAACTTGAGAACCCTAGTATACCCGATAGGTTTTTTTTTGTATTTTCACCACTGTTTCCGGCACATGCTTTGAAAAATAAATGCACATTTTTGTGATCTTTAATGAATGTAGTTAAAAGTTACTATTCTTTTATTGAAAATTAAAGCTCTTGTTTTGTGACGAGGTTGCGTACCTTTTTTAAAAGCAGTTGCTTGTGCTCCATACGTATACTTACTGCCGTGTATATTGTAATATTTTTAACAATAAATATCTGAAAATTGCTAATATCGAGCAAAATTAATGCTTGATATCTCAGAAACCATAAAAAAATTTCGGGAACAGGTTTTGGATGCTGAAAGGAGGTATTCAATATATATACATATGCATATGTATATACCTTATGCCCTTAACTTAATTGTTTTAAAAATCGGCTAAACCAATAAGCTGAGGATTTATCGATGACTATTAAACATGTAGTTGGTATTCTCTAAGACTGGGTCTTTTACATACAGCTTAAACGACAATTAATAACTTGATTAGTTAATCTTAAAATAAATGTAATCGAACTTTAATCTACTTGAACGTTTTTCAGTTCTAGCTTAAACTTTTTAGCATTGCCATACGAAATGACAGTATTTTTTTTTTATTAGTATGGCAATCTAAGTAAATTTCACAAAATGTCATCAAAATAATGAATACATCATTAACAAGAAGAAGAAACAAGTGCGCTTTTTTGTTGTGTGTGCGAAATTATAGTCAAGCAAAACTATTTATTTACTATTTTAAATTAAATTTATCAAGAGAAAATTGTAAAATAAAAAAAATAACATTAAAATTGATAAATAAAATTACATCAGAATCTAAGAAAATTTCAGCAGAACGTAAGAAAAATTTCTGTAAAATTAAACCGCCAATTATGGTAGTTTAAACTAGCAAACAAACTGAGATAATCGATTAGTGAAAGACAACATTTAAAGATTACATTTAATTTAATCGCTAATCTCTATGTAAAAGACTCAGCATAAGAATATTGAAACAACACAGATTGTCGTCGTAATTTTTGATAACGACTTGAAGTAATTTGAAGTAATAAAAAAATATATGGTATAGAGCGGGAAGCGGTCATAAAAGCTTGTAGAAGAGTTGTTAAAAACCCTTCGTAAAATTATGATTATTTATTTTAAAAAATAATACAAAATTGATTAAATCTCGCTAAAACTGTAAGGAAAGTCAAGCACTCGGGAAAAATCGCGAAAATTATGAAAATTAGCAAAAACTTGCTAAAATTTTAAAGATAACAAAGCGCAATATCTAAAAAAGGCAAAAACTTTGGAAAAATGACGCCTGTTGCGAAAAAAGCGAAAATTCGCGAAAAATTTCAAAATTTTAAAGAAGCCATAATTTTGATTGAAAATCTCTAAAACTGTAAGTATAATTTAAATGAAAAACATAAAGTAATTAATGAAATAAAAGAAATAAATAAAAACAAAACCTACCCATGCCATCTTTTTGTATTGGTATAACAGAAGGATCAATGTTGCCCTTGTAGGCAATTGGTGTTTTCAACACCAAACCAGGACGATTTACTGGTTCTATTTTGCGAGTTTTACGTTGTGAACGTAAATTACCACCACCACTGTGAGTACTTGAAGCAACACCACCACCACGAGAAGATAAAGAGTTTGCCGATGTAGAAGCTGCTTGGGCAGCAGCTAAAAGATTGCGATTTGCTGCAGCAGCAGCTTCACTTAATATTTTGTGTTCATCACTCATTGGCACTAAAAGATCATGTTCATCGACCTCATGCTGTTGTGTTATATCGATACCAGTTGCGGATTTATCATCATTGTTAATGAAATCGGTTCCATCGTATGAATTTGAATCAGTCATCATAACAAAATCATCTATATTAATAATTTCTTGTTTGGGTGTTAGTCCTGATATACCATCTTCGTATCCATCATCCATTTGGTCATAGATTTCCTGATTATGTTGATGTTGCAGATGATGCTGTTGCCCATCATCGGTTGTTAAAAATTGTGCTGTCGTAATAGGTTTACCATTACTATTTACCAACACGCCACCAGCCGCTGCAGCAGCATTTAAAGCATTATTTAGGTTTGTGGTATTATCATCGTCATCCATTGATGTGTAATTTTG
The DNA here is from genome assembly GCA_956483635.1 of Panzeria rudis. Taxonomy (NCBI): domain Eukaryota; kingdom Metazoa; phylum Arthropoda; class Insecta; order Diptera; family Tachinidae; genus Panzeria; species Panzeria rudis. Next base: position 110,964,992 of record OY101449.1, read on the forward strand.
AAAAACAGCTGCTGCCGATTGCTGTAACAGTTGTTGATGCAAACCACCCATATGGGCCAAACCATAAATATCGTTTGCATTTGTTGCCAATAAAGTTGTATGTTGTACACCCAACGCAACAGCAGCTGATGAAGCTGCACATGCTGCTGCTGCAGCAGCGGCCGCTGATGCATTTGAAGCTGCTACTGCAGCGGCTGCAGCCGCAGCATGATTATTGAAATCCCCCCCAACTAAACTCATCATTGGATTTAAATCCTGTTTTAGTAGTATTTAGTGTATATTTTGTTTGTAAATAGTCCAATACGATAATGAAATTTGTATATGTATTATATAAGTTAGTTTAGTTCATTGATTTTGATATCATAAAATAAAATTATGGTTTTGTGGGGGAAAGAATATATATTTTTTATACGTTAATTAAACAGCCAAGTTGAAATAAACGTAGATATTTTTGAACCAAATATGAAAAGAAAAAAAAGAAAAAAACATAGAGAAATAAAATTTTGAAATAAAAGTAGTTTTAAAATATACCAACATACGTACAACATTTTAAATTTTATTTAATTTTTTTTTTTTGCAAAGATAAAAACGAATTGAAAAAGAAAATCATAAATAAAATTTGAGTGAGAATTTTTTAAAACTTATATGCTATTTATAGAACCCAAACAGTCGAATTGAGTGAACAATTTGTATGAAAAGCAATCAGATTTTCGAGTGATTTCCATACAAATTTTATACTCAAGTCGATTGATTGGGTTCTAGATACATCACATTAATATATGTTAAAAGTTTTACTAAATCTACTTAATTGCACTTTAAGTAGCAGAAAGCTGAAGAGTTAAGGGATGGGATATTAAGAATATTCTACCACAGATTATAAAAGTGTTATTCATGTTTATTGGTTTAACTCGTCCTTACCATAGTTTGCGGTGTTAAATCATCCATTACTGAAAGTCCAACGGTTGGAAAAAATGATGATGCATCTTCCAGAGAAATGCGTTCAGGATTGTATTGACTCATCCACATCATTCTCAATTCTGAGGGGTTCATTTTATATTATAATGGTGGCCTCTATATAAACAGTCATTTATTTGTTTTTTGTTTTCTTCTTAATTAACTAGATATCAATGGAAATGTAAAATAATAACTTAGGATTAATTTGATCAACATAAATCTGAAAAAAAGAAAGAAAAGAAAGATTGTTGTGACAAGTTATAACGATGAAAGAAACAAATACAAATCTAAGAAAATATAGAACTTTAGATTCACGCAATTCTGGCACAAAAAAAAACGACTTCAGTACAAAGAGCAATATACTTCATGACCTTTCATATAACCAATTTTGAAAATCGCTATGCAAATGGAGGAATTGCACGCTAATAAATATTTTGGGAGGAGGCGGGGAAGACTTTTTTTATTTATTATTTTTTTATTTCAATATGTACATAATATTAATATACAATTTGACGCATCAGCGCCTTGTAGGCATTTTTGAAGCAAGTTGGCAAGAATATAACTTGTACAAATATGTGTTCATCAATATATGTATACATATATATATATGCAATTAGATTAATTAAAGAAATTTAGAAAGAGAAAAAAAAAATTATATGTATACATATATGTATTGAAAATAAGAGGAGTTTTACTATGGAAGAAATAGTTCGGTCTGTTGCAATAAATAATTCTTTAAATTATCCTTATATGTTGAAATTCTCGTTAAATTTTTCAACCATGTAGGGAATTTATTGAACTTATGACTACCCATATATTCTATGCGTTGTTTCTCGAAAATAAGATTGTGTGATGCCCTATATTGTTTATACACTTGAACACGTATACTAATAGCTGCATTTTATAAATGCCATGATTTGGTAAAACATTTTTATATATGTCTTTATAAAGAGATACTGTTGGATATGCGACTGGAAGATTAGACACTACTTTTAAAGCTTTATTTTGCATACGTTGTAATGATTTTAGTTCCATAGTGTTTTTATAGCCATGTATAATAGCCAAGTAATTGAAATGGTTTTGAATTAAAGAATTGTAAATTAGTAATTTGGTGCTTTGATCAAATTTATTCTTGAGCTTGTACAGTAAACCCGTTGCTTGAGCAACTTTATTCTTTAAACATTGAATGTGTTGATTCCATGCAAGATTGTTCTGCAACTGTAAGCCCAAATATTTTATTGAACTGCTTTCAAAAATTTCTCTGCCATCTACAAACACACTAAAATTGTCATTACGTTGACAAGTTGGTTTAAATCTTAATAGGTGAGTTTTATTTGCATTTAGATAAAGTTTATTAATCCTCATAAATTCCGATACATTCTAGATCACGTTCTATATACGCCTTGGCAACAGTTTCATGCTTATATAGATACAATAAACAAATGTCATCCGCATAAATAAAAAGTTTCCCAGAAGCTCAAGATTTTTGATATCATTTATGTATATGGAAAATAATAACGGTCCGAAAACACTTCCTTGTGGTACGCCATGTTCCACACTACCAAACGTATAGTTGTTAACTTGAACAAACTGTTTGCGATTTTTTAAGTAGTTTCTTAGCAAGGTTAACTCTTTACCGCATATGCCATAATATCTTAATTTTTTAATCAAGATTTCGTGGTCTATAATATCGAAAGCTTTCGTCAAATCGAAAAATTTGAAAAACAACACCAGAATAACCCTCATCTAATCCTTTGCAAATATAATTAGCTACATTTAGTACCGCTTCTTTCGTGCCACATCCTTTTCCCCCTCCGATTTTCGAGAAAAAAATTATGGGGCCAAACTGCAGGCAAACCTTTTCCAACAAAAAAAGAATTTTGAAATTCCGTTCACAAATGACAGAGTTATGCGTGTACAAACATAAAAAAAGTAAAAAAAAGAGCATACACACGAATTGATAACCTTCTCCTTTTTTGAAGTCGGTTAAAAAAAAGTCCGCAGTCAAATGTTTGCGATATTGGCATCTTCAGTTGGCTAATGAGCATGGACAGGGGTTTCATGCAAATGCATGTTTTTCCCTTAAGCCGGATTATGGCAAAACTGAAATATATTTTCGAAATAATGAATTTGCTTAAAAAAGGCATCGATTTGTTAATGCATATTTTCGCATATTTTGCTGAAAATTCATATTTTTGTTATAAATGCATATTTTTATATGTATGACACATTTTGTTTCAAATTTCGACAAATAATTATTTTTCACCAAAATTTTTTTCTTAAATTAAAATCTAAGGCAGCAGTATTTAAATTTAACGAAAAGTATCCTGATTCAAATCTAAAAAGCTTTCTAATACCAAATATATTGAACTTTACATTTGAAAATATGAAGCATTTTTTACTTTTACATGTAAAGCAAGAAGAATATTTTTTTATTTGTTGTAAGAAAAAATATTACAAGCTTCTTTATGTATTGTCTAAAGTTCTCGTTATAAAGGTAACAAAATAATGTGATTACTTAATTCCAGTATCATATCCAGGGGCAGGGGTTTCATGCAAATTGCATGTTTTTGCCCTTTAGCCGGATTATGGCAAAACCGAAATATCTTTACAAAATAAGGAATTTGCTTCTTTGTGCATATTTTGATGAAAATGCATATTGTTATATATTTTTGTTATAAATGCATATTTTTGTGTCATATTTTGTAAAAAATTCAAATTTCAACAAAATAATTATTTGTTTTACCAAAAACATTTGTTCTCAAATCGAAATCAAAAGTAGCAGTGTTTAAAGAAGTGTCCATATCTAAACAAAAAGCTTTCACTTGAAAGTATGAAGCAAATGTTACTTTTACATGTAAAATATAAGAATATATTTTAATTTCTATTTATATTGTATTTTTACATACTGTACTCACGTATTTATCATTACCTCACATAGCGTCTTCACGAGCCATTGATTTGTCTAGACAAAAGTCAAAGTCGATATGAAAAAATTGCACTAACATTTTTCTGATGTTTTTATGTATAAAGTTTGACAAATGTTAGAACAAAATTATGGCTCGTCAAGACGCTATGTTATGAGACCGAATTAATATGTTAGCCCAATTCACAATCTTGTGCAAATGGTCTTGCATCGTAGCATTTGCAAAATGGTATCGCATATTGATACTCACCACTTAACAATTGTTAGTGGTGAGTATAAATATACTATACCATTTTGCAAATGCTACGATGCAAGACCATTTGCACAAGATTGTGAATTGGGCTTTATGTTTTTGTTTGAATAAAAATTTAAAAATAAGTGCATATTTTTAAGTTTTTAGTGCATATTTCGCGTTTTTATGCATATTTTAGTTACCTAAAACACATTTTTTTAATGGGAAATCTATCTCTTGATAGGAAACTTTTTGTAGAACGAAATATATTTCTATCTAAGAGTCAAAGCCTTGTATTTCTTATTTTATTTTTTACTTGATTTTGTATTTTTATGGACGTTTTATGAGTGCTACAAAAGATGGTTTACTCGGTTCGCGGATGGTAGAACTTTTTCTTACGTGGGATCTTATTATAGACTATAAGCAGTTTAATGTGATATCGTCGGTGTCAAACATACTAAAAAATTTTCACTCATACTTTTAAAAGGGTCTGGACACGGTCAAAATGTTTGACAAGCATGTTAATACAGGGTGTTTTTTTTAGAGGTATAGAACTTCGAATTGAAATAAAACACAAGAAAATCGTTTTAATGTCCATCAATTTGGCTTTATTGGAAGGATAATTTTATGCCATTAATGTTTAAATATGATTTCGGGCATGTGGCCGCCGCGCCTGGCTCGAATAAAGCCAATTCTACAGGTCCAATTTTCAACCACTTTTTCGAGCATATGGGGCCGTATGTTGGCAATAACGCCACGAATGTTGGCTTCCAAGTCCCCTAACGTTTCTGGTTTGTTGGCGTAGACGAGCGACTTCACATATCCCCAAAGAAAATAATCCAATGGTGTCAAATTACACGATCTTGGTGGCCAATTGACAGGTCCATTCCGCGAAATTATGCGCTCATCGAATGTTTCCTTCAATAAATCGATTGTGACGTGCGCCGTGTGGCATGTAGCGCCGTCTTGTTGGAACCACAACTCATCCACATTCATGCCATCCAATTCGGGAACAAAATAGTCGGTTATAATGGCTCTATACCGGTCTCCATTAACGGTAACTGACTCTCCAGCATTATTTCGGAAGAAGTATGGCCCAATGACTCCACCAGCCCATAGAGCACACCAAACAGTCAGTTTTTGTGGATGTAATGGCGTCTCAAGGGTCTCATGTGGATTCTCTTCACTCCAAATGCGGCAATTTTGCTTGTTGACGTAGCCATTCAACCAAAAATGAGCCTCATCACTGAACAAAATTTTGCGATTTTGCTTGCGGTAAACTTCGCGAACTGAACCATTATTTTCGAAATAAATTTGCACGATTTGCAAGCGTTGTTCTTTTGTCAACCTGTTCATGATGAAATGGCAAACCAAACTAAATATTAATCACTTGACAGCTGACAAAATGGCCGCCAGTTAAAAAAGTGATGCCAACTTAAAGTTCTATACCTCAATAAAAAACACCCAATAGTATGTGTGAAAATTTTTTAGTATGTGTGACACCGACGAAGCTTGATAGAAAATCAAAAAAACTTATCAGATTTTTGGCATGCTTGCTGTCACATGCTCGTGCGTGTATAGTTTTAACCCATCAAGCCTGAGCAAATTTTTTTATTTAGCGACAGTTTTATTTTTTTACCAAACAAACGAACAGAACAAAATCAAACTAAAAATGAATGGTTTGTAGGTCATCAAGAATAAAAATTTCACGTACACGATATTGACATCAAACATTTTGACCGTGTCCAGATCCCTTATAGTGCCCTTAAGGCGTATTTCAATCGTTATGAAAAGAACTATGTTTTTGTTGTAGATATATATTATGCACTTTGATAAATACCTTGTTAGTGCATATTAAAGCATAACTATAAAATAACTGAAGCCCGTGAGCACAGTCATACGGCTCTGTTCTGTAAACCGAATCCGAGTGAATTTCTCGTTTTCTAAAAATAAATAATGCCCCATTGACGTATTTTATATTATATATAGTAAATTAATTTCAGATACGATATTTTAAGCTCTAAAAAATATGAAACTGGAAGTCTTAAAAAATTTCGCTATTAGTGGATTTAATTACTCTAAATCGACCATTTTTAAATTGGCTCGATTTTCAGAACAGGTAAGTTAGTTTTGAGTAACTGATTTTTAAATCACGTTGACTGTTCACGATGTTCTTTAAAAATTACGTCCACAACTAATGAATTTTCATCATAACATGTAATATAACGCTGGAAGAGAAAATGTAAGTATTTCATTCACATCAATGAATGCATAGAGGTGAGTAAACGTTGAAGAAAATAATGCCATGACACCTAAGATCGAACATTTAGACCTTCACGTGTACAAAAATAACCGCCAAAATTTATATTTCGAAGCTAATTTAAAACTTGTGATTTTTTTCAATTATCGTTCATTTGCTGCAACGACGTCATAGCAAAAAAAACCTGTTTTATCAGTTTATCCAAAGTTTACACACAACTTAATTGAAAAAGAAAATTTCATTCTTCTCTCTAGAGTTGAATATACAAGATATTTACAGTGAGCCAAGAAAAAACTCGTACACTTTATTCATTGAAATAATTCGATCTCTTTTAGAATCAATCCATATATTATATAAAAATGAGATGTATGTTTGCTTGTTTGTTTGATGATTTTTTTACGGCATCACGCCTAAACGGCTGAACCGATAGATATTTGGCCCACAATTAGTTTTTCACGTTCCCGCTTCAGGTAACACAATGGGACCTATAGGGACCCAAGTGGGCTGGTTTTTTTTAAATCTTTAAAACTGGCAACCTGCACAACCTAGTATAGGTAAAATTTGTTTCCCGGATCTTGGACCGGGAGGGGAAAAATGGGTGAAAGCTTTCCCCTACGCATAACTCTGCCATTTGTTACGGCATTACGCCTAAACGGCTGAACCGATTTGAATGAAATTAGGTACACAGATAGATATTTGGCCCACAATTAATATAGGCTGTTTCCCGGTTTTTGGACCGGCAGAAGAGGATAAAATGGTTTTGCTTGCAACTTGGTCCCATAATTTTTTTCGAAAATCAGTGGGGAAATTTTGCTAACGCTAAAGGTTTTGCTTGCAGTTTGGTCCCATAATTTTTTTCAAAAAAGTGGGGATGGTCGAAGTTTGGTTCCCCACATAACTCTGCCATTTGTCAACCGATTTTTAAAATTCTTTTTTGGTTTGAAAGGGTATGCTTGCGGCTTAGGTTAGGTTAGGTTAGGTTGTGCAGGTTGCCAGTTTTAAAGATTAAAAAAAAAACCAGCCCATTTGGGTCCCGTTGTGTTACCTGAAGCAGGAACGTGAAAAAAAATAAGTAGACACCCCTTTACTACGTTTCCCTATTCGGATCAGTGTTGAACCAACCCGACGATCGAATGAAAGAGTTTATCCGTCTGATGTCGCAGTTTGATAAGGCTGCTAGATCCCGAAGCAGCGGGCTGCCCAGTGAAGCCACCCTTTGATCGGAAAGGGCGGGGCATAGACAGAGGAGGTGCTTGCGGCTTAGTTCCATAATTTATTTTTCGAAAATGGGTTGGGAAATTTGCTCGCCCGCATGCTTAACTCTGTCATTTGTGAACCAATTATCAAAATTCTTTTTTTTTAAATGGTTTGCCTGAAGCTTAGTCCCATAATTTGTTTTCCAAAATCGGAGGTGAAATTTGTTCCCACCATGATTAACGCTGTCATATGTGAGCTGATTTTCAAACGTTTTTTATTATTTTTTTGTTTTTGAAAGGGTTTGCCTGCAGCTTTATTCTGTAATATTATTATTTAAATCGATGGGGAAATTTGCTCTCCCCTCCATGCTGAACTCTGTCATTTGTGAACCGATTAAAAAAAAAATTTTTTTGTTTGAAAGGATTTGCCTGAATTTTAGTCCCAAAAATCCGGAAAAGTTTGCTTCCCCATGATTAACTCTGCCATATTTGAAACGAATTTCAATATTATTTTTTGTTTGAAAGGATTTGCTTGAAGTTTGGTCCCATAGAAGTATGTTCGGGTATGTTCTGTATTTCATGTGGAATTAAAATGTGTGGAATTATCAAAGTATTGTTGTTATAAATATTAATTTACAACAACAATGATTTGATAGTTCCGCACATTTTAATTTCACATGAAATACAGAACATTACCGTATGCCATTTCTTGACCGATTTCAAAATTTTTTATTTGAAAGGACATGATGCTATAAAAAATTTCGGACGAACACATAGTTAGTAGAAGGACACACTATTTGACCTAACGCATAGTTGCGTCTGTGTTGTAATCTGTTCAATGGGATATTTGTATTGAAATCGGTTTTTTTGACAAGTTATTTCGTTCATATTGCTAGACCAGATAGACGATAAATAACACATTAAGGACTTTTCCTCAAAATGTTTAAAGCCCGTGCATCGCCGGGTCGAAAAAAGCTAGTATGAAATAAAACCCGACAAACTCTCTTGGAAAAAGTTTATCAAGGTTGGCAACCGATACCGTAATTAATAACGCTACCGATTAAATACCGTTTAAAATTTAATACCGGTATCACTACCGATACCGTAATTGTTTTCGGTTGTAAAATACCGTTTCCTTCAATACCGGTATCATACCGGTATCATCGTTTCGGTATGAAAAATAATATAATACGGCAAGAATAAAATTAACTTTCAAATAAAATTTTTAGAAAATGTCTGTTTTACAAATCGAATATATTTTCAAGGACTTTACCCAAACAAGGAAGGAGTTTTATATTAAGTATTGTCTGACCGAATGTTTTTATTTTTCTAACATGACTACAGCACTCTTGTAACATCACAACATTATGCAAACATAACCCGCGAAGCGATTCAGCTTGTCGGCGGAAAACACCCATCGTCTATGGCGGGTGCATACCATCTTTAAACCTATTTTAAAATTTTCATGTAATATATATTTATGAATGCAATTCTATGAAATTTTGCTTAAAAGTAGTTTATTACCCTGTTTTAAATATTTATGAATATGGCTGTTAGTGTACACAAGCAATAACAACACAAAACTAAATTGTAATATCATTCTCGTTGGTTTTGTTTTGTTTTTGTTTTACACATTGAAATATATAAAACAAAACGAAAGCAAACGTTTCGTTTAGTTTATTTTCCTACTCTGGAAATAACACTAAAAGTATGCACCAAAATATTTCTTCAGAAAACGATAAAGACTATTCGGACTCCGAACTTTTTGATTTTATTAATCAACTTGACAACTTATCAACTTACGGCCATTTTCACAATGTACGGTTAAAAGTTTTCGTGGAATTTAACGGTAAGTTTTGTATGCCGATCTTGCCGTTAAAGTCCACGTTAACCTTTAATTAAATATTTTTACTAATTTTTACCTATGCAAAAAATTTCTTATTTTGCACTTGTTTGCAATAATATTTTTTCGGAGTTAGCATATTTCGTTCAAGTAAGTTTTATTATTTGAAAAGATTTGCATTTCGAAACTTTCGAATCGTCCATCATATATATGACTACGGATATCATTAAAATAAATGAACTACAGTGCAAATAAAATATTCATAAGTTAATACCTATATGAATTGAAATTGAAGTATCATTATTTTTAGTGGGGTTTTTCGGAGATAATATAAATTGCTTTTTGGGAATTTGCGGGGATGAAAATTTTTCAATTGGGGGTGCGACTCAGAAGAAATCTGGGAGCCCTGTAGTCCGTGATTAATTCCGTTTCTTAATTGGATTTGAATTTATAATAAACTATTGTGTCATCCCTTACAAAGGTGAATTTTTGCTTTAAAGGAATCCCAATCTAGATGCCAGAATCCCAATCAATTATATAACTTATAAAATTTATTTGAAATCTGTAAAGCTGTTTTGGAGATTAGCGTGAAGGAACTAGGGATGGGCAAGTGAAAAAAATATGTCGATATATCGCGACCTTAGTATTGGTTTAGCCCATATGCCAAAAAGTCGGAATGGAGAAAAACAACAAAGAAGATTTACATAAACTTTTCTCAAAATATATCCGATAGAATTTTATTGTATTCTCAGCACTGCTTCCGTCATATGTTTGGAAGAAAAATGTACATTTTTGTGAATTTTCATCAATCCGATTAGAAATTAACATCTTTTTACTGAAAGTAAAATATCTTGCTTTGTGCGACTTAAAGCTAATATTGTTGTCGACTTTTGGTTTTTTGTTTTAATTGCATAGGACAACCCGTTTTGCAGTTATGTTAACATTTCTTTTAACTGTAAATTAAAGTGTGTTAACACTTTTTGTTCGCTTCTAATTTTCTGCATATCTAATTGTGAATAAAATCTAAAGTTGTGGGTGGATTTTGATGAAATATGGCTTGTTTTGTTTGAAATATAGTTTGCTATAATTCAAACACAAAATATACCTGAATTTTCAATTATATTTTTAATTTTTTTGTAAATGTCTTAAAAATAAAAATTTTGGTAAAAAAAAATTTTTTTCGACAAGTTCTACGATATCTCTAAAACTAACGAGCAGATTAAAAAACAATATGCATGTAACCTAATGATAATATTGTTGTCGAATTAGGTTTTTTGTTTCGAAAGAATAGGGCAACCCGTTATCCAGTTATGTTAGCTTTTGCTGTGTAAATGCTTCATTTTTGAAAAAAGCGTATATCTCGAAAACTAGTACCAAAAAATACCAACTGAATGCAGATTCGGATTCAAGAGCTGAAATTACTTAAGAAACCATGTTTAGTTGTTCTATTCCAAAACCTTGTAAATTTGTGTTTTAGTTGCCATGATCTGGGAGGACGAATGAACCATTAAAATAAGCTAACGTTGCTTGAAAATTTTATATTTATTTCATTAAGCATTAGATCTACAAAAAAGTTGTTAGGTAATCAAATGTTGAAAACTTTACAGGCAACATTTTTCTCCTTTAAAACTTTTTTTGTGAAATTTATATTTTGGAAGTTATGAGGGAAGAAAGCAAAATTTTATGGTTTTTCCCAAATTTGAGCGGACTTGCGGCACGTCTTACCTTACCCCCAACCGATTTACCTGAAATTTTTGCTGGATGATTTTTTTACCAAAATTCACCAAACTGGGGGGTGAGACTGGCAAAATTACACTTTTTTTGTTACGCCGCGGGAAACATCGCGAAAAGTACAAAAATTTGCAAAAACTTGCTTATATATGAAAGATTACCATGTTACGATTGATTAAATGCGTCAAAAAATGTAAGAATACTATAAACTTCGGAAAAATTACGCCTATCGCGAAAATTCGTTACACATTTTTAAACTTTAAACAAGCCATAATTTTGATTAAAAATCTCTAAAACTGTAAGGAATTTGTTAACAGCTGCATGATAACAAAGTCTAATATGGTTTAAAAATCGTGTAAACTATAAAGAGCCTAACAACTTGGAAAAAGTCGGTTCTATCTCGAATGTTGCAAAAATGCATCCGTTTTTTACTAATCTTAGCATTCTGAGTATGAGTTCGCTAATATATTTAAAATTGGCTCAATACTTGTGGCAATTCTATTGTTAATCTAAGGTAGAATTGTTATTCTAAGGTGGAATTGATTATTATCCCAAGGTAGAATTAAAAGCAACATACATAATAATACTTATTTTACCTGCTAATTTTTTTCCTCAAATCTACTTGTAATCGTAGTAAAGCAGTTAGCGTTGCAAAAATCTTCTATCGCGAAAACCATGGTTTTTTGAATACGGATCAACTATTTTGTATACTTGCTGTAATTCAACTCAACTTGAAAGACTACAAAAACTTCTAATTATACGTTTGAGTTAGAAAACTTAGTTAATTTATGAATCCAAATTGATTATTAGGCTAAGGTTCGTAACGTTATATTCAGAAAGAATTGGGCATGATTAATATTCCAAGGAACAAGGAAAAAATTAACATTAATTTAATTTTTTAATTTACTTATTCCTAATTTAAAAAAAAATAGTTTTTTGCCATTTTTTCGCGGGCGGGGGTATAAAAACTCCGAAAATAACGTTACGTAATGTGTGAATTGCTCCTTATATTAGAACGCAAACTGAAACAGTTGAGTAAGTTCAGGAACTTATTGACTTCTTTGGAAGCTAATTTTTCACTGGGTTTAAATGCATCCCCGCTGTGAAATATCTTTCGAGCAGTTCAAGCTATTTTTATTATGAATACATTTATTTTTACTAGATTGTAAATTTTTGGTATTATTGATGTTCATTTGGTACAATTTGACCATTGCGGCGCTACAATTTCAAAATTGTGTTATCCCAACACTGGTGTACACTGTTAAGACGGCTCACTTTTTAAGCCGATTGAAGTAGGTGGTGGCCAAGGCAAATTCAGAACCAGGTTTCCGGGAGTTATTTCCTGGGGAAAAATACTTTCGGGTTGTACAAATGTTGCTGAGTTGACAATCTTTGGCCGAGTTGGACTGGGGTCGTTCCGGAGCGTAGATCCAATTGCCGTGGGAACACCACTTGGAATTAGTACGCTTTGGTGGTGGCATAATGCCCTAAAGATACGTTTCGGCGGCTATCGTCCGATTTCGTCATAGAATAAAGAAGTTTAATTGTTTTCTTTATTCTGTGACAATTTATCGTAGTCACAAATTCGACATTCATAATCCGGATAATTATATTATGTATAAAGGTGGAGGTACATAACACGCGTTAACGCGTAACAGACTTCTGTCAAAAAAAGTTAAAATAGTGTGTTTATATGAAGCAACTTACACAAATAAGTTAGAAACGCGTGTGCCGCAAAAAGTTCAGCAACTTACAACTTTTTTCACGCGTTAGCGCTTCTGGCAGATAAACACCTGACTTCAGGGATGGCAAAATTAGTTCAATTGTACCATTTTTGGTACAAATCGGACTTTAAAAGTACAATGGTACACCAATGGCTTATTTAGTACAATTAATTTGTTCCATTTTTTAGTAATTTTCCTTATTGTAGCTCTTTTATTGTGATAAAATATCTTATCCTTTTCCCCCACTCATATATAGGCTACGTTTTATCGTATATATGCTACATTTACTAGTATATATGCTACATTTTATCTGAATAAAAATTTTGCGAAATATTGAGAACAAAGTTTAACTTAAAAAAAGAGGAATATTTAAAGTGGTCAGATAAGGATAGCTCACTTAACGTAATCTCTGCAATTTAAAGCTCTTGCGGATCATGATAAATATTAATATTAAAAAAAATCATTTTTATAAAATTTAAAAAATCGCCAAAAACCGAAAAAATCGCCAAAACGAAAAAAAGTTAAAACCGAAAAAAAATCACAAAAAAACCCAAAAACCGAAAAAAGCGGCAAAACTAAAATAAATCGTTAAAACTAAAAATATCGTCAAAAAGCGTTAAAACAAAAAGAAGCCAAAACCAAAAAATCGCCAAAACTAAAGAAATCGGCAAAAACAAATATGGTAAAAAACGAAAAATCAAAAAAAAAAAAATTACCAAAATGAAAAAGCGCCAAAATAAAAACAGTAAAATTAAATGAAAAAGCAAAACGAAATTTTCGAAATTAGAAAAAAAGTGCAAAAACGAAACGGGATATGTATATGTGCATTTGTACGGAACCCTTCGTGTAGGAGCCAAAGTCGCACCTTACTGAATTTATTTATTTTTTTAGTGCGGTAGCTAAACTTAATTTGTTGTATCTTTGCACGCGGCCAATGCCGGCTGTGCAGACTACTTTAAAAAAACTATGTATTTCTAACAACTAATTTTTAAAGTTGCATAACTTCCCCATTTCAAAAGTGACAGACTTAAAGAATACATCAAATGAGCTTAAGTACGCTATATTAGTTTTTTTAGTAACTGTGTGTTGACGTAAACCGTCGGGTTCAAAAAGTTTAAAATTGTATTTGATTCAGAACGGTTTAACAACGGAACAACAAAAATGTATATACCAGTAGAAAGGTATATTAGAGCACTTTAAAATGATATACATATCGTTTATATCTGTACAGAATTGTAGGAGTTATGCCCAGTTGAAAATGAAAGTTTTGAAGCTCGTAGTTCCGCTGCCAAAAGAGCGCCGAAAAAAATTCCACAAAAATTGTTTGTGTATTCATTTCTCTGTCTTTCTCACAGCTGAATAAGAAGCTGATCAATAAGACTTGCATCGTCTAAACGTCGACTTAGTAAAAAAGTAAAAATATTAAATAATGGAAGACAAATTAATTGAGGAAATAAAAAAACATTCCAGCCAGCGTTGCCAGTTTAGTCTTTTCGAAGCTGCATTTAGCATTTTACTTTGTCTTTTAGCATCGAAATTTTCGTTTTAGCTTCGTGGCTTTTTTTTAGCCTTTTTTTATTTTAAATTTAGCCTCAAAAAGCCTACATTTTTCTTTCACATTATAAACAATTATTTCTAGTTTTCTTATTTTTAAGGCATTTTTATGTAAAATAAAATTAAAATTAAAAATAAACTTTTGCAATAAATGAACAGTTATTGTTAAACTGGACATATTTTCTTAAAAAGTGGTACCAAAACTATTTTTACACTCTTTTTATTTTCGTGGTTATGCAGTCTTACAAAAAAAGTTAATCATTGCATAAAATATGCCGCGAGCCACTGTATTTATGTATGTACCTTTGTTATTTTTTAATTATCTACGCATAGTACATTCTTGTTTATTAACAGTTAAAGTGCTTATGAAAGGTGGCCTCAATTACGTTTGCTTTTTCTAACTGTCAAACAAACTCCATATGGGAAAATCCAGATTGACGAATTATACATTCGTACGCGTTTTCCAATTAAAATATAAATATTTTTTGGTCTTTATCCAAAGAAATTTATTATTCAGGCTTAAGTTCGTTCAATTTAATTTTTACAATTAAATCATTTTTTATTGAGAAATAATTTTTCAAAGCATGTATGTATCAATTGAAAGGTACAAATACCAATTTCTTGACTTTTGTAAAGGTCGAACTGAACATCGATGTTTTCGGGATTAACTACAATCCCATCGTCAGAGCTCTCTATACTCTAGGCTACTCAGCCCCCAAAGTCAAGCGGTAAATATCTGGCATTAAACCAATTGCATTAAAGCTCTATGTTTCCTGGCTTTAAGCTTATTTTATGGTGGCTTAGAAATTTACCATACTTGGCACTTATCCTAATCAACAACCACACTTGTAAAAATTAAATTGAACGAACTTAAGCCTGAATAATAAATTTCTTTGGATAAAACCCAGGCTGCCGGTTTCTAAAAACCGGCCCTCTTAGGTCCCTTTGTGATGCCTGGGATGGATAGTAGGGAAATTGAAGAAGGTGCCCTGCCTATTGCGAAGTATTTGATCACAAAGTTTTGTGACGCACGAAAGTAAATCACACAAAATCTTATTCCTAAAAGATGCATATAAGAAAATTCTAAAATAGCTTTTTTGCAAGCAAAACATTTTGTAGTTTGTTTCTCTGTGGCGAACGCTACGTGACGCACGTTACATTTTTTCTTACTATCTATAACTTTTTAATTGCACAATTCAAAAAAAAAATGTGTTTAGTGGATTCAAAAGAAAATGTATCTAGATATTATTATCTAAAAGGAAGCTTCTAACAAACTTTTCACATTCCTTATAGTTGACGAGATAATCTAATTAAATATTCACTGTCTTATTTTCAAGATAGCGGGCGCTCCCGACCACCTCCGATGTCGATAAATCAATATTAAGCTTACGGTCACATGTGTAACGAAACACACACATATTGCTATATGATATGCAAAGTTGGGTTGGGTCATTCATAAAGGGGTCACCGAAAACTTTTTTGGGATTTGCCCATGTATAAAAAATTGTGTTTATTTTGTTTTCATATGCAGGTTGACAGTTAAGAAACGCAAGATAAATGAACAGCTGCCCTTATCTGTTTAATTGGTTTGAGTGTACGTACCCTGCAAAACATTGAGTTTTCAATAAAAAATATTAAGCCTTTTTTAGTTTTTATTTTGGGGCGATTTATCCTTTTCTAGCCTTTAAAAAATACCGATTTAGCTTCCTTTTTTCTTCCAGTTCCTGGCAACACTGATTCCAGCATTACACGTTCCATCAGCTAATTGCAAAAAGTTTCTAACGCGTGATGTATAACATTAACTTGTGTTTAAAGTTGTAAACGCACTAAACGCGTTTTATATACCTCCACCTTTAGTTCATCAAATATTTGCCTAGTCCGAACAAAGCTTAAATAACAAATAAAGTTTGTTGGGCAAATCAAAACATATAACAGCTCTGCTTTTTAGCAAGCAGTAAAAAAGGAAAACAATTAGATTAGCAAAACTATATAATTTTAATAAAAGAATAAACAAAATTTAAAATAAGTACCTATGTAAAAAATATTAAAACAAAATTTTAGTAAATCCATAACGAATAATAAAACACAAAAGTACTACGCACATATGCATACGCACTTTGCACATTTTTCTCACAATTTGGAGTCTTGCTTTGATATTTTTTCCTTACTTTTGTTTGATCTTTGAGTCAAAGACTTTGGACATGTTATTTTTAGTTTATTTATGGTTAATATAATTTTTATTTTTATGCTTGCATACAGAAAAAATATTTTTACAAATCTCCAAAACGAAAATTTGCTCGTTGCACACTATAATCGTTTTAGCTACAGAAAATACAGCCGCAGAACTCTCGTGTATGTTGTGTACCTCAACAGAGAAAAAAATTCACATTTGCAACGAAACAATTGAACATTGGAAAACAAAATTTTCCATGCAAATTTTCACACTTTACTCACCAATTTCACTTTAAAACTATATAAATTATCGTTAATTAGACATTTGATTACATATTTCAAAAGATTTTTAAAATTTTAATGTGACTTTTATTGGAGAAAATACTTATGAAAATATTTTGTTAACCCGAATATAGAAAAGCAACCAAATAGCCAGCCAGAAACTTGTAATTTAATGTTGGTGTATAGTGATGCCAGATCTCTAAGAGCCAAATGTAACTATAGTATATTTTGGAAGTTACGAAATAAAATCTAATAAAATTAAAAGATTTTCTAAATATTCACATCTGTTTTTGACGATAGGAAATGTTATATAAGAAAAATTTAATTGTTTAACATAAAAATAAAAATTAACCTACCTACTACGAAGTCTGGTAGCACTATGAATCAGTTCAATTCACCTCTATTTTGTTTACAACAAAGCTGTCATTGATATTCACCATAGTGGCGGGCAAATAATGGCGTTTTTACACATGAGCGATTTTACATAGCTAATTTAAAAAATAAAGTAGGAATTACCGAGATCAGGGTACAAAAATATCTTATAAACCATATTATATATATTTTAAGTTTTTTTCTCTTCCCATTCATATGTTCCCAGGGAAAAATCCTCCTATTCTAACATATGAACATCATGTCGGACATCGCGTGTGCCTACTGTAGACCGCTCATGTGCATGTTGCGTCCATGCTCTGCCATCGATGCCCGAACATATGGCTGAGCATCAATGTTCGCCGTCAACAACCACTTTTAATAGAAAGGATAGAGACAGAAAGAAATTGTTAAATATTCCATTTCTATTGCACTATCACCAAATACATTGATAAGGCAGAACATGTACATCGCACGTATTCACCACAACAAAGAAGTTGATGAATTTTTGCAGTTGCTCTGCCGGCGTCATGTTCATGTTATGTTCAAGTCGATAGCTCGTGAAGACGTAGGGTAAAAAGCTGGAGAATAAATAAATAAGGGAGAGGGAAAATCTGGATCAGCTGCTTAGTGTTTATATTTTGTTCTGCACTAACGCAATCAAAATCAATTTTATGTAGTTTTTAAATCTTTTTTAAAGATTTTAAGATTTTTTAAATCTTTTTAAATTATTTGTTCTATTTTACTTAGTAAATGTTATTTATGTCGACATATGCCGTTTTATGCATCCTTGCTAGGATCTCGTTCTTACGTTATTTTTGTCTGAAATTTTTATACAAAGCTATTTTGAAAATATATGCCAAAAGTGCTTAAAAAATCAACGATGTTCATACCGTGAACACAATTTCAGAAACATTTTGTTTTTGCTCTACTAAAAAAAAGTTTTAAGACATACGCCTTTATTCAAGAATTTTATAGAATATGGCGTTTGACATTAAGCACTTCATCAGCATCGCTGTTAATATATGTCCTTGAACACTAACAAGCAAATATTATAAGCTGTTCTCTCAAGACCGCCTGTTATGTATTCTCCTTAAATAAGTGCACAAATCCACTCACGAAATAACCGCCTAAGTAGACTCAAGAGAGAATTAAGTTAAGGGCCAAAGTAGAGATAAATTATTATTGATTAATCAATGGATACCACCCAACAAATTGGGAAAATTTGCAAATAGCACCAAATGAGTCATGGGGGTACCACCGTACTTTTTTGGTTTCAATAGTACCAAAAAAGTATAATTGTACCAACTTTATCATCCCTGCCACTGAGATACCAAAGATGTCCGTAGAATCTCTTCCACAATCTTTGCAACACAACCTCATCAATTAAAGCATAAACAGCAATCGCTTTAAAAAAATTTAAATCATTATTTGGAGAATGAAGAAGAACTTCGCGATATTACTCTTTTCATTATAACACTTTACGTGAAAGCTTGTTTTAACACCACTCGTGTAATCGAAGCTCCAAATAATGATTTAAATTTTTTGAAAGCGATTGCTGATTATTCTTTAATTGTCGCTAAGATTGTGGAAGAGATTCTCTGGGCATCTTTGGTATCGCAGTGGTGAAGTTGTTTCTCGCATTATTTGATGGAAACGTTCCCTACGAGACCAAACGTAAAATGGCGAGCGCAATTCGTGCATTTAAGGAGGAGGAAGATAAACATGAGAACAGTGAAGCCAGCGAGAAAGAAGATGGGGATGGTTCCTTGGAAAAAGAGGGAGATGGTAATTTAGAGCATTCCGCAGAAGTGATAACCAAGATCGTCCACTACATATTTTTTGATTCAAATGTTTGAAAAGAATTAACTCAAAGCAAATAAATCAAGAACTGATGAATAAATAGCCAATGGAATGTCATTGGATTTCATTGCAATCGACCCAGAAATATGGAAAAAACGCGAAAGCGTTCCGAAAGCGCCACTTTCGGAAGCCGCTATACTTCCATCGTCGCTGCTCACGTGTATGTTTGTTATCACCACTTGTCAGGTGGCTTTGCTGAATGTGATTTTAATTTTTATATATACAACTTTTTTCATGAAAATTGAATACGAGAATGAAATCACTCTCACGCTGATATTAACTGCACTTTCCCAGCATTGCCATCGGTTTATTTTTCTTCATTCCCATTTTTCTGATTTTTGTTCTACTCAAGACAAACTTTTTTTGTTTGATTTTAAGGGCAAAATACACCATCAAAATGCTTGATGTCAGATTCGTGTACGTGTGCTTGACGAAAAATCAAAACCAAGTAGATTTTCCACCAAGCGTCGGCGGTGCCACTAACCTGGCCTTTACACATGCAAGTGCAACTTCGAAAAACTCAAACTTTACTACACGCAGGGTAATACTAACGAAATTTTACACATCTAATACCACGCTTGTCAAACATATTGATGGTGTATTTTGCCCTTTATACTTAAGTATATATCAACATATAAACATGTGAAAAGCTCAAGCCATTAGCTAATTGTTTATTGATATGATTATTTCGAACGTATTTGCTATGTGCATACAAATTGATTATTAGGCTAAGGTTCGTAACTCAGGGACAGTTGTGAAGCTTTTTGTGCATTTTGTCTCATTTCCCCTGCTTTTGTCCCCGATGAGGAGCCATTTACCCTCTCCGATTTTTGCGGCTCTTCCGAATTTTTGCACGGAAAGCTTTTTTGGTGCTCCAAGTGGTCTAGTTTAATATACCACATAACTAGTTGCTTGACGTTACCTAGTTTCCATGTAATAAATGAATCCATTTTTGTCCGCATCCACTCTTTTATCTGGGTTTTACCAATTTTTCTCGTGTAATAAAATCCCAGTGAACACATTACCTAATTTTGACATCACTGGTAAATCATAGCTAGGTAATCAAATTTTACGTACTTTTGATCTACCAGTGATATACATTGTGACTAAGGTATGATATACGGATAAATTATTTAATTTGAAATAAATCCTAATTTTAAACTCTAAAATAATTTAATAAAAAAATGAAGTCTCAATTGTAAAAAATGTAATTGGAAAAAAAATTTTAAAAATACAGCAAACTAAATAATGGAAAGCTGTAGGAAAACGAAGAGAGGATATGAGTTATGTCCATGCAGGACTATAATGGTATTAAATGGCATTTAAGATGGAAGAAAAGTGAAAGCCCAAATATAATGATATTTCTCTAACATCCTACTAAGAAGCCAGATGAATTTATATGCAGCCTGTTAAATGTATGTATAATAGTGAAAGTATGTATGTATGTACGTTACAACTGCCTATAAAGAATACTTCCGAAATTTGTCCATAAAAATGTTCAATGTTTAGAACGTTTCGCTTAGCAATGTAAGGGAGGGTCTTATGTGTGAAATTCATATATGTATATGTGGTTTGGAGTAATAAAGAAAATATAATTTTATAATAAAATAAAAGATCATTATAATGTCAGGTTACCATCAGTTTTGTGTCATTTCATGTCAGTACCTGATGTACCTAAGTGCGAAATTATGAGTCATATATGGGTCAATAATGAGTCATTTCTTATGTAAGGTATGACATTTCATGATATCATTCTGACGTCAGAATGATATCAATGTGTTCACTGGGATAGTAATGTTAAAAATGCTTAAATTTGTATATAAAAATATGTAAGTATAAGCAATTGCAGCTTTTTAATGTTAATTTTCATATTTAAATAATTACAGATGTTCCATTCCATTCTGTTTCATACGAAATCCGACCACATTATATCTCTTTTAAATTCCCATTTTCTTGCAACTCCCGGAAATCACAAAATTTTTCTAGCGATTTAGATGCTAAAAATCGACGCTATCTTGGCACTCGTGGAGTTTGACTGATGGGATGCAATCAGCTGTGCTGATACGGCTACCTGGTACTGAAGTTGCCTTGCACTTTCCCAGCGTTGCCATTGGTTTATTTTTCTTCATGCCAATTTTTTTGATTTTTGTTCTACTCAAGACAAATTTTTTTTGTTTGATTTTATACTTAAAGCAGAAGCCGCATTGCAACTTGAATGACTCCGTATGTCATTAAAAACACAAAAAATGGAAGAACATATATGTATGTTCATCACAAAGGGACCGAGTGAGTCACTTCTTCAGTCGTGACTGCCCTTCTTAAAGACTGTTAGGTTCTTTAATTTCGCCGCCAGCAAAATTTTTTTTATTAAAAAAAAATTATGTATAAGAAAATGTGTGTATCGCCTTGGTTCAATCACTAATTCCAATAAATTAACTCTTATTCTTAATAAATAGCACTTGGATGAGAATTTTTATTAAAGATTTACAGCCATATTCATAAATATTTAAAACAGGGCAATAAACTACTTTTAAGCAAAATTTCATAAAATTGCATTCAAAAATGTATATTACGTGAAAATTTTAAAATAGTTTTAAAGATGGTATGCACCTAATATAAGCCTTCAATAAATTCATATCATCGATATATAAATTTCAACTTCAAATATCTTTGCAAATTTAGCACACAGGAATACATGATATGCTTTAATTTAAACTCGAAGTCTTGGCTATAAGCGTTTACGTATGTTTTTTTAAATTTGATAGAATATGTCACTTAATTATTTACGTTAAACAAAATTCGCAACAAAATTAGCAAAAAAAAAAACACCATCAAAACACATAAAAGCAAAAAAAATAATTTTGTGATGTAGAAACAATCAACACAACTCGTTATTCTAGTACCTTTTTCATACATGATTAAAAGATTCGTGTGAACTCTTTGGTAATCATTTCTCTTTTTTGCTTTTACTTCATAGAAAACTTGTGTTAAATAAGTTGAGAAATATATTATAGAGTTCAAAAAATCTTAACTTACACGAAAACAATAAAAAGCTATTCGTTTATTTTAATATCCGGATGAAATCATATTCTGTTTATTGCAACACTAACTACAAAACATGGTGGTGTTGCCAGTATCGAAATCTAAATTTCCTTAAAACACACAATGTCTATTGCAGTGTTTATGAATGCAATTTTATATTAAACAGTTTTTAGCGTGACTGTTCAATAACAATTGTGTCTTAAACCTAAAATAAGAATTTTTTATGAATTGGGCTGTTATTTCTTAATCTTGTTAATAATGTACATTCAAGCCTTAAATCTATGTATGTAAGTATTTATATAAACTAATTTTAAACGCTGTGTAAATCAATAAACGAAATTGCCAGCATTTGCGGCCGTTACACCTTGTGCTGTCGGATTAACGGTTTGCACCGGAACTGGAACAATAGATATTTTTAAATCCCTGTTAGAGGGTTTCCTTAACTCTAAAGATGCATGTTTTAATTGTATTGTACATTCTGGATTAGCATTTACGGCAGCAAAATTTATTGCTTCTTTATCAAACAGAGTAGCCATAGCTTCCAAGAGTTCAACAAAGCCTATAGACAAGGCTGCTCTTCGTATGCGATTTAGTTCTTTATAGAAATGTTGTGTCTTTTCTGGCATTTTTTTGGCATGTCTTAAAACTTTTTGTATATCCGACTGCAGGCTGATGCGGTTTATCCAAACAACGCAACTTTGCGAATACGAACGTTTATCGGCCTTTACTGGAAAGGCGGCTGACTCGCCCGGCAGAAGATCCTCTGCAAATCCTAACATTTGTAAATCACCCAGCCAAGGTATGACATTATTACCTGGTGGTAGGATATTCAGCATCAAATTTGATTTCTTTTTGGTGTCGGCATAGGAATAAATGAATCCGTACCAATTATCATTCAGCAGAACCAATGCAGCCAAGTTTTCTACTTTTAAAGCGCCATGTAACAAAACACACATTGATTCTTTTTGCATTTCATTTAAAACTGACGGAACAACTGAAACTGTTTTATCATTTTCTTCTGTTGTTGGATCACCTTCAGCATCTTTCACCTCCTTGGTATAGAATTCTCTGATGTCTTGTTCCAATTTTTCAAATTCATAATTAGCGTTATTTACATCTAATTTTGTGGCCTTTTCCGTTGATAATTTTGCTGCTGTACCTGATTTATCTGACGAACGACGGTTAAGCTTTTCTCTTTCTATTTTAGGAATAATTAGGTGGCGGCTTAGTGATGAAGGGGATCCTATATCCAATAACGACAAATACCCACAGATTTCTAATTTATTAGCTAGAGTTAAAGGACTTGCATTTGTTTTATTAATTTCAATGTTTGTTGCTTGATATGGCTGTGGAGGAGGCCACAGTAAAATTTGGCATTCCAAACGAAAGTATCCACCACATTTCAGTGCAACTTCATATGGTTTAAAGTTGGCCTCACATAATTTCTCTATCATTTCAAACATGGCCGTACGACCCAGTTCACTTTTATGACCAGCCATTGTGGTTTTCTGCGGCTCAGTTACAGAAGATTCGTGATCATTATCTTTTGGAGCTTTTGTCATATAAAGTTGACCTAGAAAATCATTATTATTTTTTGCTTTTATTTTTAATTAAAAATTTACCTTTTAACCCAGTAAAATCTAACAGTTGTTGATAAACAGTGACAGCTCGTGTGAAATACGAATCTCCATGCACACCCAAACAAATAAAGTTCCACTTGACCGGCTTCAACACCTTTACCCACGAATTTTCAGGTTCATGTTCCTTGCCTATATAGTTTTGTAGGAACGTTTTAAGGGATGTCGACCCAAAACCTAAGCCACAATCGGTAAATACTACCACTTGAGAATGGGACTGTGTACCCCAGTTGGTGGTAAATATTGTAGCTACACTTTTCATTAAAGACATCAGACACAACTTATCACCAGCCTCTACTTTTTTCACAGTCTGTTTAATTTGATCATAATCGCGAGTAAAATCGACTTTCAACTCGCATGTACTACTAAATGTTAGTAAAGCAGCAAATTCCAATTTAGAAGTCGCGGACAAATGTTCCATAAGTTGAGATATACCTTTAAGAGCCAATTGATGATAGGTTAGCGGATTCTCTTCACTGCGTCCAGGTATTGTACGTTGCATAGATAGTGATGTATCTAGTGCTATTATTGTAGGCATGCTGATGATCTTATGCTTATTTATTTTAAACAATAAATACAATTTTATGAAATTCAAATAAGATTTGGCAGAGTCCACAAAATTTCAAAACAAAACAAAGATATGTAGCAAGCATGCCAGACTTATTACAATTTAAGTGGTGCACACAGTATATACAAGTCACATGGTCTAGCATTATTGTGGAATTAATAGGTCATTTCCATATACGTGTTTTGACCCCAAATACTTGTTTTCTGCAAATACGTGTTTTGTTACATGTTTTCCCACACAATTGCTATGTGAGCAAAACACCTCAAACAGCTTGTTTTGCTCCAAATTATGTCGAAATTTATCTGTACAACACTGCGTTATCTCTATAATAACAAATGCAACTTTGGGTCATCCATTTACTGTGATTGACAAATGCAAAAAAGTGGCACTATTCTACGGCCACATATACGCGCAATTAATGCGTTGATTTTTTCCATGTTTTTCAAATCATGATGTTTGGTGTACGTTGGCGAACGGGGTAGAGAAGCAAACGAGGTAGAGAAAATATCATATTTTCAGTTCTCGGCAGTGATGCCAATTTTTTTGATGCAAAAACCATAATAAAATTATAAAAAGGCACTAAATATTACGATTTCGATGCAAAAACAGCTTAAAAAAGCACTAAAACATTAAAAACCTTCAAAAATGTGTAGTTTTAAAACTTGAAAAAACATTAAAAATAGTGCTAAAGCACTAAGTTGGCATCGCTGGTTCTCGGTGTTTTTTTCCATATTTTTCTTCAGTTCTATTTGCGTTTACTGCCGTTGTCTCTCTCTTACAGTGATGCCGTTTGGTTGCATTTTTTACATTTTTTGAAGGCCCAATGTAACATGTATAATTTTGCTATATTTGACAAAATTTTCGTAACTTTTGGTACATGGTAAAGAAAGAAGCAATGGGTACATTCGTAAATTCAGTAATTGTGCAATAATAAAAGTTCTGCGTTCGAAAACCATCACTTGCCAATGTGTTTCTTCGTCAAAAGTTTCATTACGAAAAAATTTAAAGTACTGCAGCAGATCGGTGCAACTGCTGCAGCATTTTTATTACTATTACAAGAGTTTGCGTACCGGCTGCATAAATTTACTACATTTACTTGATTGATTAGTTAAGGCAAGAACTGCCCGTTAACTATGAAGATGAAAAAGAAAACTAAAAAGCATTTAGTCTGAAATTTTATTCTTTCGGCTTTTTAGTTCAATGTTTGAATTAATGTAAATTCAAAACATATTTATTAAGAGTGGAGTGTTCGAATATTCAACACTCCACTCTTAATAAAAATAATTAATAAAAATAATTTGAATTTACATTAATTTAAATATTAAACTAAAAAGCCGAAATAATAAAATTTCAGACTTCAAAATAAAAATTACGTACAAATAAAAAGCATTTATTAAAGTTATTATTTGAAATATTTTCCCAACTTTATTTAAACTAAGAATTTATTTGTTGAGGGCTAAGCAATGTCAATATAGGTTCATATCGAATATAAATTGTTTGTTAGGCTTTTATACGTTTCTAAGCCTACTATGCTTATTTTATTCCCATGTGGTTTTAAAAAAAATTATTTGGAATTTATTCTTAAAAGGTTTTTAAGAGCCTGTGTATAATACTATATTCACACTGCTGTAGTTTAATTTGTTTCGGAAAATATTTTAAGAAATTAAACAAAGTTTGTCCCGTGTGGGCGCGGTGGACTTAGTGTGTGAAGCGCGCAAGTGCGGCGAATTAGTGTAGAAGCAGCATCTATACAACCCTGCGCACATTAAAGGACCAAATAAGGCCAGATGGCTGAAAAATTGGAAAAGACGTTAAATTTGTTGGGAGTACTACGAAAGATATCAACCATGTGCGTGAAGTTAGCTGTAAAAGCAAATGTCAACCCAGCCATAATGGAATGACGTGAATTTAATTTCCGTCTTTATGTTGGTGAACGTGTGCGAAGAAGGTTGATTGCTGAGGAAAATTCTAAAACATCGTGGGAATTCAAGAAGAAAATCCGGATATTGGCTGCAATAAAGGTAAGTGTTTGAATATAAAAGTGGATCATTGGCGTATTAAGGAGAATAAAGAATTTATTCCCTCAACAGCATAAGTGTCGCATCGGTGTCACCTAGAGAGATATCTGTGGCCCACAAGTCTCATGAGAAGAGGTTGGCCGCAACCCTCATGAATTGTGGCTTAAAACGAAAAAAATAGGTGAGACTCCGGTGGCCACAGATCGAGGGACAACCGAAATACAACACCTGAAACACAGACCAGCAAGTAACAGCCAAATTTGTCAAAGCACCCATTGCCAGACAGCAGCCATTTTATATCACGCCACGAGCAACGTGGATTACCGACAGCACACTGCGAGGCACAGAAAGAAGCCAAAGCTGGAGGAGCTCTAATCGCCTGTCTGCCGTTACAGTGATCAGACTCATTGAGGTCGAAATAAAAATTTGCCCAGCAATCACCGTAGGCATTAGTGTAGCAGTGACAGCTTTAAAATTTGAGCGTCCATCAGCAACCTCGCGGAGCCCCAACAACAGCTAGGGGAAATTCCCTGAAACAACTCCAGAAAAGGGGCAACAACGACAACACCTTCTGTTGACCCCGAAGCGCCACAGCCATCACGTGGACTACCTCGCAAGTAAATGGTCCCGGCACACTCAGCGCCTTGAAGCAACAACATCAGGCACAAGTGAGTAAACGATTTTTTTTATTGTTCATCACCGGCCCGTGGAATCACCCACCACCGTTCAGAAACAATTCTGCAAGCGGTCATCAAAAAAAAAACAGCAGTGTACAACAACAAAAGCCAGTCGTCCGTTGTCATACCGGAGATCAACAGTTTGGGTCCGTGGTCAGTCATTTTCTACACCCAGCAGCTACAGTTCGGCAGTTATTCAGTAAGTCGTTTTATATTAAAATTTTTAGTATCATAGTAGAGTTGTTGATTAAAGTGCGCATTAGTTTAGTCCCCGTGCGCGTCGGTGTCATCATTCGGTTATCGTTTAACCCTTTTTACACCGTTGTATCGTTTTTTTTGGCAGTTTTTTTAGCCGTTAAAGATAAAACTGACCAATTTCAATTTGCTTTTCAAGATTTTAATATATAAAAGAAAAAAAAGTTTTATATATAACATTTTATCAATTTGCCATGGCCGTTTTGGGCGGTCGCCAGAGAGGTGTCAGCAGTGAGGCGACAGGCCTAGGGACGGGCCCTTTATAACTCCTGAGCCCTGGAACCTGTCCATCCTCACTTCAGGACCGCTCTGGCACAAAAATTAGCGAGCCTAAGAGCTCGGCGCAATTTGACGCAACACATAGCCCGGTTTTAGATAAGTTCAAAATTTTTAAATTTACCCTTTAGATAATCTTGCCCCCTAAAATTTCTAAATTATAACGAGTTCGGTAAAGTTCCATTTCCCTGATAAATTTCATTTCGGTCTAGCAATTGTAGTGTAATAAGGAGTAGTAATTTGATCGTCCGGTTCTAAATTCTAATTTCGGTCCTAATTCAGAATCTAATTTTCGGCTTCGATTTTATAACGTCATAGTAATTCACAGTTACGGATTTGAATTGAAAACGTCTTTGGGAATCGCTGGTGTAGATTCGGTTTTGATGGTGGAATTTGGTCCACGGTTAAACCAGCGATTTCGCAGCAAGAGTTGCAAGTAGTGTTGAAACAAGATTTCGTTCGTAATTTTAAAATTTCCGGCACACAAAAATTATGAAAACGATTCATATTTCTGAAAACAATAACCGGTTGTAGGATTATAGTTATATCCGCGGTTTCAAATTCAGCAGTGCTGAAAGCCATTGTCAACAAATCGTATTAAGTCACAAAATATAAATTTTTCTGCTGGATGGTAAAATTGCAGCTCGAATTACCATCAAACTAGCTCACGTTTTGGGAGCTGTACACTTTGAATTTTGTTGTGTTTTCGGAAATTGGAATCGAGGTAGAAACCGATCATAATTTTCGAGTGTAGTGTTACGGGTCGTACGGAAGTTAAAAGTTTAATCCGGTCTGCGTGATTATTTATGGATCACAATTGTGAATTGCAGGAGTGAGGTTATAAGTGTCGTGAAGATCGAAATTGGATACAGTGTCAAAATTAAATTTCATTTAGAATAAAATTTAACGCACAGTTCGGGTATTATACCGTGCAATGTCTCGGAAGTTACAATAGCGGCTCGGTAAATAGTGCTGTAGCGTAATTTGTTGAAGGTCAAGAGGATAATTCCCAGTGTTGAATTATAAGTCCGTCAACAAATACGAGCGTGATCACCAGCGTTGATCCAAAAACCCGCTTAAAGTTATAATTGTAATTTCCAGAGTTAAATTGCGATTCGTTTCACAATCACAGGAGAGTTCGCCAGTGTCGCACCTCCAGCCCGCAAAACCTTATCGTGATAATTCAGAATTGAATTACTGTTCCTTGAAATATTGGGACCGCGACTTCCGCTTCGCTTTGTAATTTCCGATTCCGCATCGCCTCGTAGTCGCGCACTACAATTACAATTCCTTATTGGATTACAAGCATTTAGCATTGCTGCAAACCATAGCCGCGATCTACCAACAAAATTTTAACTTTGCTAACTGTCCTTTTGGGTCGCATTATTGGGTCGGATAGGGTCCAAATTCAATTATTTACGCACCGTTGAAATCCGTTGGTCATATCAATTGTTTACTTCCCTTTCTCTTTTGAAAAACCACTCTTGTAGTGCATGTTGAATTCTAACTACTGCTAGCCAGTCTACCATGCCATAGAGTGCACGCACGTTAAACCAAGAGTTGTAGTTCAAAGCGGAAAGAATTTATCGTTATCATACAAACTGTACAAGCCATGAAGGCTGTTAGTGTCTAAGCCGGTAGTTACCGATAACCATTACTAATCCTAGAGCTTAAGTTTTATGAAATAAGTTGCCATTGGTACAAAATAAACCTATTTGTGAATTAAAGAAAGCAAAGACTTGATATTTTTAGATACTTTTTAGTGCTAGGTTGTGGATTGTAAAAATAGTTCGAACTTAGGGAATTTTGATAGACCATAGCCACTCATGGCATAAGTTCATACATTTATAACTTGACTTTTGAGATAATAATAATAATATTTTTGAATTGAATTGAAATTGAATCTTTATTTGATGGAGGAATAAACAGTAGATCTAGTGGGTGAGTATTGAGTGGCAGCGATTTTGATTTAGGGGTGGATCCGATAAATGGCAGACGTGTTCACCAAGGTAAAATGTTTCAGGATTTCAGTGAAGCGCGGGAGGGTAGCCGGCAGTTAAACAACATCTTAACTGCCACCGCTCAACAAAGTCGTTTGTAAGTTCAAGCCATTTTCTCTTTTTGTTAATAGGTTTGTCGGTCACACTGGTACAACTAATCAGTACCCA
This sequence comes from Panzeria rudis, assembly GCA_956483635.1. Taxonomy (NCBI): domain Eukaryota; kingdom Metazoa; phylum Arthropoda; class Insecta; order Diptera; family Tachinidae; genus Panzeria; species Panzeria rudis. Next base: position 110,994,739 of record OY101449.1, read on the forward strand.
CAACCTAGTCTAAGCCTGCAACGAACACCCGCCCATGCCCGACGAGCCATAGCCGTGACTAAATGACAAGTTGCCAGTGTGGTAGGTTTAGACTAGTGACAACTCAGCCGAGTTGGATCGGGACAGATTTTGGCGCCCGCACGTGAGGCTTGAACGCCACTGAAGCGGCTCAGTGTTAATTAGAACGACTTTGTAAGAGTTAGGATAGTTTGTCTAGAAATTTGTAGAACAGTTTAGCGATAGTCAACTAGTAAGGAAAAATATACACTTGAAGAAAACCAAAGTGAGGTTAGTCACGGTGTAGATAAGATTTTATCAGCCCGTCCGCAACCGACTTTCAGGGTTTGAAGTAGCTATTGATGAAAGGCGTTAGTCTTATCGGTTCACGAATTGAACACGGTAATTGCAACGGCTTTCTGACATAGTAGGGGTTAGATTCTTGTAAGTCCAGTAGTTTTTATCAATTGATAATAGAACTCTGTTGCGACAGGAACCCTTATCCCTAAAGAAAGTGCCTAGCTGATTTTTCTAATCAATTTTGCAAATGATAGTCAACAGTTTTAGCTCGAATTTTCTTTTCATCTTTATTTAAATCACTCAATGCTCACCTAGATCAAAAACATCTAGTGCTTGAATTTCTATCTTTTTATATTTCTGCTTGAAATACGGCAGCGATATAGACCACAACAACAAATAAAATTTAAAAAAAAATTTTCTAATCAACAAAAGTTTTATACTGGTTTCAAAAAGTTTTGAATTTTGAATCCAGTACACGCGGATCGATTATCGATTCAAATTTCTATTACATTCAATTTTAGCATTAATTATCGGCTTCGGAAGTGAAACAAAACTTGACAGTACAAGTTTCAGTTCTGAAACAAATATAAAACAAAAACAACTTTTGATTTTTAATAATATTAATACCATTATATTACATTTCATATATTATATTATATTATATTACATTTTACATACCATTTCATTTTCGAATTTCGGGTAGGCGTAGATAAAATATTTCTTCACATTAGAAGAAAAGTACCTGAACTCGAGCATTCTAGTTGTCACCTAGTAGGAGACTAGTAGGTGTCTACTTAGAATATTGGAGATCCGTAGTCGACGCGTCGTAAAATAAACCAAACTCGTCGAACCCTACAGTCCGAATTTGTCCGTTTGATATATCTATTACAAAGTTATTATATACCGGATTTGACCAACAATCGTCGATATTATATTCTCTTAGGTCGTTTGATATCAGTTTTGAATTTTTTCGTTTTTCCGCATTAAACCGTAGCGGGTAAGAATAGGTTTCACAATCAGGTAGTATAGTTAGGCACGCGTTGTTGTAATACCGTCGGCGTACAGGCAAGCAGTCTACATCAAATTACAATGGTGGTCGGAACGAGATCTAACAGCAGGTCAGACGAAGCTGATAATATGGAAACGTCAACCACAACCACAGCAACCACTACCACCGCTACATTTACAACGACTAATACGAATATTGCGACGACTACAACGATAGCCACTGCTAACACGATGGCTACAACCAGCACTACAGCGATAGATACGCGGATTTTAGAAAATACAGGAGCAGTATCAAGGAGACGTAGTATTGAAACACCACCAAGTGTACCTCGAGTAAGTGATGCTCTGAAGAATAGTGGAGCGAGTGAATATTCGGTAATCACGCCCGTATACAGTAGCATTAGTACGAGGGGGATCCGAGAAGCCTTTTTGGGTAGGAATGTTAACTTGAGGCCAAGTACTCACCAGGGGCAGTCGAGATCAGCAGCACCCATCACACAAGATGACTTAAGAAATTTTGAAGACCGACTATTGAATTTAATGCCCAGGTTAATACAGCAAACTGTGGATGCGCAGTTACGACAACCACAAGACAACATATCACCATCTGCCGCCAACTTAGAATTTCCAGACGTCTCACAACCGCCTCCAGCCAATAATTTTGAATTCCCAGATTTTTCTCAACCACCACCCACGCGACGGAATGATACAGTACAACAATTACAACTGCAGCAATGGCAGTATCACATCAATGAACATTTACCTAGCAATTCGAACCGGGGAAGGAATAACAACTCCAACCGAAATTATAACAGGAATGGAAATACCGTTTTTAATACAGCCAGAGAGAATTTCAATCCTTCAACCAGTAACGATAATCCCGAATTAATTTTTCGACCAGGCAGCCCTCATTCGCATCAATTGCCAGCATCTCGTAGTCCATACACACACAACGCAAGTGTACGCGTAGACAAGTGGGGTATTATGTTTGATGGAACAAACAGGACCACAAGTATAGAAGATTTTGTTTTCCGAGTAGAAACGCTACAAGCGGACTATGGTTGTGAATGGCAGGAAGTCATTCGTTCATTTCATCTTTTATTAAGCGGACCAGCACGCGAATGGTTTTGGGATCATCGGCGGTTTAATAATGTTTCACGGTGGAGGGAGTTGAAAGCAGCTCTGATAAGCCAGTTTCATAAATACGATAGTGATTTTGATATCCAGAAAAGAATTCTAGACAGGCGTCAACAAAATATGGAATCCTTTGATGATTTTTATAATTCGGTATTGAAACTCAGGAATCAATTGAGAAGCCCGATTGGAGAACGAGACTTAGTAAGCATCATGCGTAGCAATTTAAAGGCATCAATGGCCCAACTTCTGTTCTCGGTACCCGTTAGTAGTTTATCACAATTTGTGAGGGAATGTCGTAGGGCAGAGAACTTGATTAACAGTCAAAGGCAATTTAATAGTAGAATACAGCCAAGAGCAGTTCATGAATTAGAATACATACCCACAGGGGATGAGGAAGATACACCAGGCCTTGATGCGATTGCAGTGGGGAAGAAATTGACTTGCTGGAATTGCCAGACAGAAGGCCATACTTTTGTTGAGTGCTTAGAAGAAAAACGCAGACTCTTTTGCTACAAATGTGGTAGGGGGGAAACTGTCACACCACGTTGTCCCACATGTCAGGGAAACCGAAAGCCGAACGCGACTCGATCAGGGGTGGAGACGCGTTCCGTGATACCGAATCCCAAAACACAACAAGAAATTTTTCAGAAGCTATAACCGAAAAACCCGAATGCCATGCCACCAACGAAATTTCACCGACTATGACTTATCAAATTTTAACATCGGAAGAAACCATAAAAGAGGAACCGAAAGAGGAACCAAAACACATTGAAAGGATACACAAAACTTATGAAACCCGATTACAGGAATATGAGACCGCACGTAAGAGAATTTTTGAACCATCTGAGAAAATATGTAAAACGCGAGAGCGATACAATATTAGAAAACAAACCCGATTTGAGATTGCAGAAGCGAGTATTTATGAAGGTCCGGATAACAGGATTTATACGACGATTGAAATCAACGGCATACCGATTCAAGGCTTGCTTGATAGCGGAGCTACAGTAACCTGCCTGGGAAAGGATTGTCTCGATTTTATAGAAAAAGCTCAAATTATAGTACACCCATTTCAATCAAAAATTAGGACAGCTGATGGAAGACTTAATCCCATCATCGGTCGCATTCGAGCAAACATCACCTTTAACAAAACTCAAAAAGAAATAGAATTTTTTCTCGTACCTTCTCTGAAACTACCTCTATTCCTGGGCCTCGATTTTATGAAGAAATTTAATTTATTACGGTTTGAAATCAATGCTTTGTCAACTCAAGGAGTCAACATGGATGAACCTACGGATAGCTCGTTTCCAAGAATGCACAATTTAGACACTCGACAGCAACAACGTTTAGAAAATATCATCGAACTCTTTCCTTGTTTCACACGCCACGGCTTAGGGAAAACTTCCCTAGAAGTACACCAGATAGACACCGGAAATTCAGTCCCTGTTAAGGAAAAACATTACCCTGTATCGCCCGCGGTACAACAGCTGATGTATGGGGAACTGGATAGGATGTTGTCTTTGGGAGTTATTGAGCCGAGCGAAAGTCCGTGGAACAATCGAGTCACATTTGTTCAGAAGGGGGAAAAAGTCAGGATCTGTCTGGACGCGCGTCGGCTCAATCAACTGACCGTAAAGGACGCCTATCCACTTCCCCATATAGAAGGATTGTTAAGCCGTTTGGGCGATACGCATTTTATCTCCAGCATTGATCTTAAGGATGCGTTCTGGCAGATACCACTGGCAGAACAGAGCCGAGAGAAGACAGCCTTTACCGTGCCTGGGAGACCCTTGTATCATTTCACGGTCATGCCTTTTGGGTTGTGCAATGCGGCCCAAAGGTTATGCCGCCTAATGGACAAGGTGATCCCAGCACGCTTAAGGGAAAGGGTGTTCGTCTATTTGGATGATCTGCTGGTGGTATCTCCCGATTTTAAAGAGCACCTGGATATGCTTAAGGAAGTCGCGAATCGTTTGGAATGTGCAGGACTAACTATAAACGTCAGTAAATCGAAATTTTGTTGCCGAGAGTTGAAATACTTGGGATATATAGTAGGAGAAGGCAAGTTGAAGCCAGATCCTGGAAAAATCCAGGCTATATCAGATTTAAAGTATCCGACTACAGTGAAACAAGTCAGAAGTTTCATGGGAACCACCGGATGGTACCGGCGCTTCATCGTCGATTACGCAACAATAACAGCACCTATCTCCGATACCTTGAAGAAAACCAAAACGTTTATATTTCCGGAAGAAGCCAAAGTAGCTTTTGATAAATTAAAGTCACGATTAACTGCTAGCCCTGTGTTGGTTCACCCCGACTTTAACAAACCCTTTTTCATACAATGTGATGCGTCGAATGTAGGAATTGGCGCGGTATTATATCAGGAGGATGCGGAAGGGGGAGAACATCCCATAGCCTATTTTTCGAAGAAGATGTCGTCGGCTCAAAAGAATTATTCCGTAACGGAGCGGGAATGCCTCGCAGTCGTTTCAGCAGTACAGAGATTTAGACCTTACGTGGAGTTAATGGAGTTCGTGATAATCACTGACCATTCTAGCCTTAAGTGGTTGATGTCACAGCGCGACTTGCACGGAAGACTTGCCAGGTGGAGCCTACAGCTCCAAACTTATTCATTTACCATCAAGCACCGCAAAGGAACACAAAACGTAGTGCCAGACACATTATCCAGATACGACATGGACGGTTTAGATACGCAGAGGGCAGGCATAGTGGATTTATCCTCAACAGAATTTCAGTCAGAAGAGTATACAGCTTTGAAGGAAACAATTGAAGGTAATAAAGAGAGCTTACCGGATATCAAGATTACAGAAGGTTTAATTTACAAAAGAACGCAGTGTCACGACGGAGATTTAACACGAGAAGAACATGGATGGAAGCTTTGGGTACCGTCGAGTCTCACTGAAGAAATTATAGCGCGAGCGCACAGTCCACCCGCAGTAGCACACGGAGGTGTGGGTAAAACAATACGACGAGTCCGAGAATGGTATTACTGGCCACACATGAATGTCCAAATTCGCGAATATATAAACAACTGCGACACCTGTAAGGAATGCAAACCAGCTAACAGAGTGTTAAGACCACCTATGGGGCAAGAGCCTGACGCTATCAGACCCTTCCAGCGCATATACATAGACTTTTTGGGACCATATGTGAGGTCGAAGAAAGGCAACTGTTTTATTTTTATAGTGGTGGATTATTTCTCAAAATTCGTTTTCTTGAAGGCAATGGCGAAGGCTAACACGAAGAACGTGGTAAACTTTTTAGTGCAAGAAATCTTTTATAAATTCGGGTGTCCCGAAACTTTGATTTCTGACAATGGGCAACAGTTCGTAAGCAAAGACTTCACCGAGATGTTAGACACATTTGGAATTCAGCATATGAGAACAGCCAGCTACGCGCCTCAAGCTAACGCATCCGAACGCGTGAACCAATCCGTGTTAGCAGCTATCCGGTCTTATTTAGAAACGAGTCAAGTCGACTGGGATATACACTTGTGCGAAATTGAATGTGCCCTAAGATCTGCAGTGCATTCAGCGACTGGCGTTACACCTTACTTTTTATTATTCGGGACGAACATGATTACGCATGCGTCCGCGTACAAATTAGCTAGAAAGCTCAACTTGCTGGAAGACTCAGAAAACAGAATAGAGAACAAAAACGAATTCCTAGAGCTCGTTAGAGATAATGTAAGGAAGTCATTACACAAAAGCTACGAGTCCAACGCCAAGCGTTACAACGTGAGAAGTAGAGAAACACAATTTAAAGTAGGACAGGAAGTATTCCGCAGGAACTTTCCCCTGTCTGACTTTTCGAAACAGATTAGTGCTAAACTTTGCAGAAGATTCATCAAGTGCAGAATAGCCAAGCTAGTGGGAAATAACTTATACGAAATAGAGAACCTGCAAGGAAAGAAAATGGGAGTATTCCACGCGAAGGATTTGAAAGCATAAACCGCAACCGACGAAGTTACCGGATGAAATTTTTATCATATTAGCAAATATGATTTGCTAATATGATAAAATTTTCTAACCGAAGAAAGGGGGTGTGTCCCGTGTGGGCGCGGTGGACTTAGTGTGTGAAGCGCGCAAGTGCGGCGAATTAGTGTAGAAGCAGCATCTATACAACCCTGCGCACATTAAAGGACCAAATAAGGCCAGATGGCTGAAAAATTGGAAAAGACGTTAAATTTGTTGGGAGTACTACGAAAGATATCAACCATGTGCGTGAAGTTAGCTGTAAAAGCAAATGTCAACCCAGCCATAATGGAATGACGTGAATTTAATTTCCGTCTTTATGTTGGTGAACGTGTGCGAAGAAGGTTGATTGCTGAGGAAAATTCTAAAACATCGTGGGAATTCAAGAAGAAAATCCGGATATTGGCTGCAATAAAGGTAAGTGTTTGAATATAAAAGTGGATCATTGGCGTATTAAGGAGAATAAAGAATTTATTCCCTCAACAGCATAAGTGTCGCATCGGTGTCACCTAGAGAGATATCTGTGGCCCACAAGTCTCATGAGAAGAGGTTGGCCGCAACCCTCATGAATTGTGGCTTAAAACGAAAAAAATAGGTGAGACTCCGGTGGCCACAGATCGAGGGACAACCGAAATACAACACCTGAAACACAGACCAGCAAGTAACAGCCAAATTTGTCAAAGCACCCATTGCCAGACAGCAGCCATTTTATATCACGCCACGAGCAACGTGGATTACCGACAGCACACTGCGAGGCACAGAAAGAAGCCAAAGCTGGAGGAGCTCTAATCGCCTGTCTGCCGTTACAGTGATCAGACTCATTGAGGTCGAAATAAAAATTTGCCCAGCAATCACCGTAGGCATTAGTGTAGCAGTGACAGCTTTAAAATTTGAGCGTCCATCAGCAACCTCGCGGAGCCCCAACAACAGCTAGGGGAAATTCCCTGAAACAACTCCAGAAAAGGGGCAACAACGACAACACCTTCTGTTGACCCCGAAGCGCCACAGCCATCACGTGGACTACCTCGCAAGTAAATGGTCCCGGCACACTCAGCGCCTTGAAGCAACAACATCAGGCACAAGTGAGTAAACGATTTTTTTTATTGTTCATCACCGGCCCGTGGAATCACCCACCACCGTTCAGAAACAATTCTGCAAGCGGTCATCAAAAAAAAAACAGCAGTGTACAACAACAAAAGCCAGTCGTCCGTTGTCATACCGGAGATCAACAGTTTGGGTCCGTGGTCAGTCATTTTCTACACCCAGCAGCTACAGTTCGGCAGTTATTCAGTAAGTCGTTTTATATTAAAATTTTTAGTATCATAGTAGAGTTGTTGATTAAAGTGCGCATTAGTTTAGTCCCCGTGCGCGTCGGTGTCATCATTCGGTTATCGTTTAACCCTTTTTACACCGTTGTATCGTTTTTTTTGGCAGTTTTTTTAGCCGTTAAAGATAAAACTGACCAATTTCAATTTGCTTTTCAAGATTTTAATATATAAAAGAAAAAAAAGTTTTATATATAACATTTTATCAATTTGCCATGGCCGTTTTGGGCGGTCGCCAGAGAGGTGTCAGCAGTGAGGCGACAGGCCTAGGGACGGGCCCTTTATAACTCCTGAGCCCTGGAACCTGTCCATCCTCACTTCAGGACCGCTCTGGCACAAAAATTAGCGAGCCTAAGAGCTCGGCGCAATTTGACGCAACACATAGCCCGGTTTTAGATAAGTTCAAAATTTTTAAATTTACCCTTTAGATAATCTTGCCCCCTAAAATTTCTAAATTATAACGAGTTCGGTAAAGTTCCATTTCCCTGATAAATTTCATTTCGGTCTAGCAATTGTAGTGTAATAAGGAGTAGTAATTTGATCGTCCGGTTCTAAATTCTAATTTCGGTCCTAATTCAGAATCTAATTTTCGGCTTCGATTTTATAACGTCATAGTAATTCACAGTTACGGATTTGAATTGAAAACGTCTTTGGGAATCGCTGGTGTAGATTCGGTTTTGATGGTGGAATTTGGTCCACGGTTAAACCAGCGATTTCGCAGCAAGAGTTGCAAGTAGTGTTGAAACAAGATTTCGTTCGTAATTTTAAAATTTCCGGCACACAAAAATTATGAAAACGATTCATATTTCTGAAAACAATAACCGGTTGTAGGATTATAGTTATATCCGCGGTTTCAAATTCAGCAGTGCTGAAAGCCATTGTCAACAAATCGTATTAAGTCACAAAATATAAATTTTTCTGCTGGATGGTAAAATTGCAGCTCGAATTACCATCAAACTAGCTCACGTTTTGGGAGCTGTACACTTTGAATTTTGTTGTGTTTTCGGAAATTGGAATCGAGGTAGAAACCGATCATAATTTTCGAGTGTAGTGTTACGGGTCGTACGGAAGTTAAACGTTTAATCCGGTCTGCGTGATTATTTATGGATCACAATTGTGAATTGCAGGAGTGAGGTTATAAGTGTCGTGAAGATCGAAATTGGATACAGTGTCAAAATTAAATTTCATTTAGAATAAAATTTAACGCACAGTTCGGGTATTATACCGTGCAATGTCTCGGAAGTTACAATAGCGGCTCGGTAAATAGTGCTGTAGCGTAATTTGTTGAAGGTCAAGAGGATAATTCCCAGTGTTGAATTATAAGTCCGTCAACAAATACGAGCGTGATCACCAGCGTTGATCCAAAAACCCGCTTAAAGTTATAATTGTAATTTCCAGAGTTAAATTGCGATTCGTTTCACAATCACAGGAGAGTTCGCCAGTGTCGCACCTCCAGCCCGCAAAACCTTATCGTGATAATTCAGAATTGAATTACTGTTCCTTGAAATATTGGGACCGCGACTTCCGCTTCGCTTTGTAATTTCCGATTCCGCATCGCCTCGTAGTCGCGCACTACAATTACAATTCCTTATTGGATTACAAGCATTTAGCATTGCTGCAAACCATAGCCGCGATCTACCAACAAAATTTTAACTTTGCTAACTGTCCTTTTGGGTCGCATTATTGGGTCGGATAGGGTCCAAATTCAATTATTTACGCACCGTTGAAATCCGTTGGTCATATCAATTGTTTACTTCCCTTTCTCTTTTGAAAAACCACTCTTGTAGTGCATGTTGAATTCTAACTACTGCTAGCCAGTCTACCATGCCATAGAGTGCACGCACGTTAAACCAAGAGTTGTAGTTCAAAGCGGAAAGAATTTATCGTTATCATACAAACTGTACAAGCCATGAAGGCTGTTAGTGTCTAAGCCGGTAGTTACCGATAACCATTACTAATCCTAGAGCTTAAGTTTTATGAAATAAGTTGCCATTGGTACAAAATAAACCTATTTGTGAATTAAAGAAAGCAAAGACTTGATATTTTTAGATACTTTTTAGTGCTAGGTTGTGGATTGTAAAAATAGTTCGAACTTAGGGAATTTTGATAGACCATAGCCACTCATGGCATAAGTTCATACATTTATAACTTGACTTTTGAGATAATAATAATAATATTTTTGAATTGAATTGAAATTGAATCTTTATTTGATGGAGGAATAAACAGTAGATCTAGTGGGTGAGTATTGAGTGGCAGCGATTTTGATTTAGGGGTGGATCCGATAAATGGCAGACGTGTTCACCAAGGTAAAATGTTTCAGGATTTCAGTGAAGCGCGGGAGGGTAGCCGGCAGTTAAACAACATCTTAACTGCCACCGCTCAACAAAGTCGTTTGTAAGTTCAAGCCATTTTCTCTTTTTGTTAATAGGTTTGTCGGTCACACTGGTACAACTAATCAGTACCCACAACCTAGTCTAAGCCTGCAACGAACACCCGCCCATGCCCGACGAGCCATAGCCGTGACTAAATGACAAGTTGCCAGTGTGGTAGGTTTAGACTAGTGACAACTCAGCCGAGTTGGATCGGGTCAAGTTGTTCAGACTACAATTGTATAAACTTTCTGTTTACAGCATGACGAATACATAAAATGCAATTCACAGTGAAAAGAATTAGCATGGACTTGATAGAAAAATCCCAGACGTGTCAAAATCTATTGTCTGTGTGACGCACACATTCTCAAATTTTCTAAAACAGCTGTTCTTGTAGTGGTACCTGTTCAATATACCTTGGTAGGTACTTTTTGGTGTCAAGAACCTTAAAATATGTTCGGTACTAAGTACCCGGTACTCAAGCACAATACTTTTACAACACTGCTGGATATACTAAACAACAAAAAAAGTAATTTTGTTATTATCTTGATAAAAGCATACGCAGGATAACTATCGCAAATATTCTCTTAGAACTTTCCTTGACAATTGAAAATATGGGAGGTCCTGAACTACCCAGTGATCCTGGAGATGATGACTTACGCACCACACATATAGTGCACCATCCCCCAACTCCCAGTGATGACAGTGATAATGAATCATTAATAGATGGTGGTGACTATGAGGGTTACCAGCCCTTATCAATGGATGACCATCATACTGATTTTGGTCGCATGCCATTAGATGCAGACAATAATGGTTACAATAATAGTGAACATTCGAATAGGATACGCGAGAATAGAGACTTTGACTTAAACGAAGCGGTAGAAATAGAACATGTTGATCCAAATATGCCTCAAATTGAAACTGCAGACGTTCAAATCGCACGGGAAGTTTGGAATCAACCTCGTCCTCGAGAATTGCAGATTGAGTTAGATGGCAATAGAACTCAACAGGTAAACTTTGAAAATAGATATCAACTCCAAGTGGCTTCTCTTACGATGCATATGACTTGTTAAAATAATTTTTTGATTATTGAAAAATTTATCGAACGCCGAACACTGACACCGCACTTTCTCAGTCGGATACAAGGTATTTTGAAAAAATTAAACATGTTGCATTTTGTTTTTCAGATTTTAGCCGCCATGGCCAACTTTCAGCTACCCAATTTAGCTGTGCCTGATTGGGCTGCCGGAGTTCCCGAAGAACGCTGGAAAGAAGAGCTGTTACAACGTATCAGACAAAGAAAACCTTCTGATGATAACAGTAAAATGGAAGTAGACAAAGAATCAAAATAAATAACATTCCCATAAGAGATTGTAATACAAATTATGATATAGTGATATTCGCAATAGTAGTTATCTTATTAACCAAAAGAAATTTAACGAACACTTAGCAATTGAAACATATTTTTATTTATTTTACTTTTATATAATCAAAGTTAATGAGAGATTTGTTGGGTGTTAAATATAGGAATAAATTATCATTGGAAAAAATATGGAAAAAGCTATTGCGATGATCGTTTTATTTACTCAAGATCACTAATTCCTTAAAACGCCTTTAGTAATGCTGAGCCAGCCGAATTAATCTTAACAAAAACACCAGACTGTGGTGTATTTGTTAATTCTCTTAACTTGTCCATAACATAGTCTACCGATATGACTAAAGCTGTTACCTCTTGACCGAAAGGGGTAGTAGTAAGATTACCTATGGCTTGTATTGAACGGTAACAGGCCTCCAAATCTACGGTCCATTTTAAAAACTCAACTAAGCCCTCGGTGAGCATACGACATTTTTCGCCATTTGCTGCACCAGTGGTCTGTGTTACGGTTTGATTTAAATATAATGTTGCTATAGCAATTTGTAAGTTATTGCTTCCAGATTTTATGCTATTAATATGTTCGACCAATGCGGCTAGACGTTTATTGACCTGTTGTCTTCCCGCTTCATGTTTCATAATGTTGGCCAGACAACGTATAATCATTAACTGATTGGGAGCAGAGCTGGTTATGTGTTGTAGAAGAGAATCTAGGAAATTCATAGAATTCAAAACGGAAAACACTGCTTCACAACGCACGGCCAGTCGCACAATATCAATAACAGGAAAGAGCAAATCTGAAATTTATAAAGTAAAATATGTATGTAACTTAAAATTGATAAATCTATTGTTCTTAATTAAAACAAGAGAAATACGGTCCTGTTTTGTAAACCGAATAAATTTTGTAGAACATTTGGACCTTATTACGGTTGTCGAATCGACTTCGAATGTTGTACTAGATTTTCAGAAATATACAAATAATTTCTTTAATCTAATACAAAATGTCGAATAAATTCGACAACCACAATAATGCCATTATCACAAGTCCACTTAACGTTCCCACTCTCGAGATATTTATCTTTCAAATGATATTTAAATTCTATAGAAATTATTTAAGCTTCTAATTACTATTGTCTTTCTTACCACTTGGCCATCTTAGCAATATTTGTAAAGCCTCTATAGCAGTCTGGTCAACATCTGGTGTTGCATCGGCTAGTCTTATTACGGATTCCAATAAATTGTCCGATACTTTTACGCTGGCTGCTGGTAGTTTACTGTTAAATTCTCTGTGGAAAAAAAATTAAAACAAAATTTCATTTATTATTGGTGTTATTAAAAATTTTACTTGAGTTTTTCCAAAATTTTAGCAGGATCGCAGTTATCAAATGTCATATAATGCTTTAGAGGGAAATGTTTGTCTCCTAAAAATAAAGAAATTAACAATTAATTAAATATAACAATTATTCATAGAATGTTATAACCTTTTACAAAGTTAACATCTACTTTTGGTGTTGTTTGATTGGCAGCTGCAGTTGTATAACTAGAACCGCCGGTAAATGGGTCCGCATTACCGACCGTTTGTAAATTGGTATTACTCGAGCCGGGTACATAACGATTTCCACCAGTAAAAGGATCTTGATAGGCACTGTATACAAAAATCGAAATTACTTATATGAATCTAGGGTATTCATTTTAATCTACTTTTCAATTGTTCGATTAATCACTTAATCGAAATTTATGTTTTTAAATTACTCGATCAATCAAGCAAGACTTTTTTATTTCATACGAATTACTCGAGTAATTTTTACTCTTAAAAGTTATTCGGTTTAATCCGAAAATGTTCAAATTTAGTTTTTTTTCTAATTTTTGTATGGATAAAAAAAAAATAAAACAAATTTTCTTTGCATTTATAACTTGTTTTTGTTAAAAACAAAACAAAAGAAATATTTGTACAAAATCACATTAGGTTTGTTTTAGAAGATTTTGGGCAAGTTCGGAATAATGTGAGTACAAACAAATTCACTCTCTAAAATGATCAAACTAAAATTAATTTAATACTACATTTATTGCAAACGAAACATATGCATCACTGGCCAGAAGTATATAAAAATCTACCGTTTCCATGATACATGAACGTAAATAGTGAAATTTTTAAATAAACTAATAACTGTTTTAAATTAATTGATTTGAAAAAATAAACAAAAAATCATCTAATCATATTTTTGTTGTCCGAACTTACCCAAAGAAAAAGTTCGTGCAACTTTGGGCAAGAAGACAAATGAAAGACAAATGAAAATACTCTCGAAAAAGCTCTTTCTTGACTAAGTCTTGTATTCTGGAACGCTTTTGGGAAAGTTTGTTTAACTTTGGGTAAGACTGGGCGAATTTATTAATCATAAAGAACACATACCTGTTATCAATATAAATAAAAAAGTAACGTTATTGAGTGACTGACTAACTGATTCATCATCACCCAGCCCAAACCCACTAAAGCTAGAAAGTTAAAATTTCGTATGTGGGCTTCCATGGGAAATTCAAACGCTAAGGGGGTAAAAACGGGTATATTCGGTAACCGTATATCTCCGGATCTAACTAAGGTAGATATAAAATTCCAAAAACAGCGTAATAAGATAAAAAAATAAGCGGACGGGTGTTTGGTACTTTTTTGAAATTTTTACATTTAGGGGCCAAAAAGGGGTAAAAATATAATGTTGGTACTTTTTTTGTTAACCGTTTATCTCCTAAAGTAATGAAGATAGAAATGAAATTTAAAATGCATTCTTCTATCCTTAAGAAGCCCTCAAACATGTTTTGGTATTTTTTTTTAATTCGAATATATAAAGGGTAAAATTGGTTGCTCTTTTTGGTACTTTTTTCCATACAACAATTTTTTATGCAAATTGATATACATAGTGAATGAATGTTTGTTTATTTTCACTAAGAAAGGATTTTTGAAAATTTTAATTCCAAGGGGATTAAAAGGGGTAAAAACGGGTAAAATCGGTAAACTTATATCTTCGAATCTAAGTAAGATGAGCGGACAGGGGTCTGAAACTTTTTTAAAATCTGTACATTTAGGGGCCGAAAAAGGGTGAAAATATAATTTTGGTACTTTTTTTGTTAACAGTTAATCTCCTAAAGTAATAAAGTTAGAAACTAAGCTTGAAATTCATTCTTCTCTCTTTAAAAAGCACTCAAAACCAGTTTTGTATTTTTTCAAATTTGAATATATAATGGGTAAAATTTGTAGCCCTTTTTGGTACTTTTTTCCATACAACAATTTTTTATGCACATTGATACACATACTGAATGCATATGTTTGTATATATTCTCTAAGAACGAATTTTTGAAAATTTTAATTCTAACGGGATTAAAAGGGGTAAAAACGGGTAAACTCGGTGTTCTTATATCTCCGAATCTAAATAAGGTACACATAAATTCCAAAAGCGTCATAATAAGATAGAAAAATGAGTAGATATGAGTTTTGTACTTTTTTTGAAATTTGTACATTTCTCGAAACATTACTCGAGTAAATACCCTAGTACGGTCATTATCAAAATTATGATTTAAAATGATAAGGAATATTTGCTAAAAGCTAATTTTAAAAATTGTCTTTCATTAGGAGTTTTTAACTAGGGATGTAACGATACGCCGTTTTGCCGATCCGATACCGATTCCGATACTTAAAAATAAATATCGCCGATACCGATTCCGATACGAATATTGAAATTGAGCTCAAGTTTAGATTAACAAAACTCAAGAAGTGGATTTCTTTATTATACAAAATTGCAGTGTAAGAGATTATTAATATTTAAAATTGATATTAAGCCAGTATATAAAATTGGAAGTAATTTTTAAGGAACTACATTTTCATTGCTTCCAAAGAAACTATATTAAAAATATGCAGTAGAAAAGCAAGTACAAATTTGTAATTCCCTTATAATTAAAAAAAAATCGATTTTTAAAGGACATTTATCAACTAAAATTCTTCTAAATAGCTTAATAGCTTAGTTATTAAAAGTCTTCTAACAGTTTATATTTATTCACTTAAATTTACATGAAAACAAAGATTTTGTGTTGAAATTCGCATAAAAAGAAACAAGTTCTGAAAATATGTAATTTTTCATCTTTTTTTTTTGAGGAATCATTATAGAACACCGAAAAAGAAATTTGTCCTAACATCGCTTCAAATTCGGTGATTGGTAATCGAAAAACAGAACTTCTTGCAATGACAAGCAAATGTGGAACTAATTAGAAATTATCCAAATTTGCAATATTTCCGGATCGCGAATTCTACATTTTCATGACTTCTTTGGAGTGTCTTTTTTTGCTGGGAATAAGATTAAAAAAACAACGAATTGAATTTGAGTTCATGGTAAAATTAACAATAAACAAATTATTGTTTTTGCAAAATAGCAGCGGAAAATATTATTAATTTTTAAAATTGATATTAATAAGATTTAAAAAATAATGAAATAAATTTAGTTCTTGGTAAAATTAACAAAAAATAAATAATTTGTTAAAAAAAAAACTGAAAAAATTTTTAAAAGTATCGTCGTATCGACAGTAAAATATCGCCGATACCGATGTATCGGAAAATCTGAAGTATCGCCGATATATCGGTATCGGTATCGGTATTCGTTACATCCCTATTTTTAACCCTGCCATCGGGACATTCTAATACCTTATCAGATTATATACTTATACATACATACATACATAATTTGTATTTCAAAGCTTACCCGGTTGTAGCTGAAGATTGCACTGCAGCATTATCAGCGTTTTTAATAATGAAATTTGCTACCTGATCTAAATATACTTGAGGTAAATTGTTACGATGTATAAAAGCCTGAGCAGCTTGCCAAGGATCTTCTCCGCGATTATAGGGCAGTTTCAATGGTGGCTCTGTGTCCGAAATGTCCACAGAAAAAACATAATCATACTCCTAATAAAACTTTAAAGGTTATGGTTATTTTTTTAAACGCAGTTAATAGCAAACCTTGCCCTCGTACAAAGATTTTCCCGACGAAGCTTGAGATCCACCTGATGCCCCAGTAACATCGCCTACTAAATTCCATTTACCCAATTCCCATATATAACATTTTACGGAACCATCTGGATGTCTAACCATTTTAGTTTGACCCTCTCGTGTGCCATTGGTTAGCAAAGCTTCAGGTCCTGGAAGACTTAAAGATGATTTCTTTTTTAATACAGAGAAGTTTAAGGGTTTTTATAAGTTGGTCATACTCAGTCTTTTTTACGCCTCCTAGTTCTTCACACATCTGCTGTTTTCTTGTTTCAACAGCCAATTGATAAGCTTTCAGCACGGCTTCGCTGGCCATACGTTGGGGATCTTTGGTAAAAACTCTTACTATACCATCACTGCTACCGGTAATAATATCACCATTTTTGAGACATGCTACTGACCACACTGATTGTGTTGGGTGCACTAGGGGTGCACCTACTTCCATACCAGTTGATCTATTCCACATACGCAGAGTACTATCTTCACCGCAGGATACTACACAATCACTAGATAAGGACTTATTTAAAGCCACGGCATATATATAATTAGTATGACCACTCATTTGCTGAACACATTCGCCATCCTCATTCCACACTCTTATAATCGCGTCATTAGCACATGAAACTAAGCCGCCATTACTTAAAGCCAATACGCCTCTAACGCAATCCGTATGTCCTTTAAGCATGCGCAGCTTTTCTCCTTTTGCATTCCAATAGTATATGTTTTTATCGGCAGAGCCGGTAATAAATTTTTTTCTTTCAGGCATAGAAGCTACTGCCCAAACAGCAGCTTCATGCCCTTTTAACTCAACAAATTGAGCGTCCCCCGTCTGACTTATAGACCAAACTCGGGCAGTTTTATCCCAGCTTCCAGTAATTAAACTCCGAGGTTCAACACCAGCTGCTATAGAGCAAACAGTTGATTCATGCCCTTTTAAGATTAGCGAGGGCAACAAACTATTTTCCGGATATATGCAAACAGTTGCATCGTTACTGCCCGTGCACAACCAACCCTCACTTTCATAATAAAATACACAAGAAACGAAGTTTTTATGGTCCTGCAATGTGACCGCTTCCATGTAGCAATCATCTATGGGCTTCCATAACTTTGTTGTTTTATCTCTGGAACCTGACACAATCATTTGACACCCATCCGAAACATTTACACCGGGCGCTACAGAACGAACATCCATACTGTGGCCTAATAGCTCACAGCTTAATTTGTAATTGTCAAGTGTAAAAGGCATCTTACTTTTTATTATGAAGGTATATAATGATAAATAAATAGTATTTACGAATTTAATCAATTAAGAAAACAGTAAAGTTCTTCCAAGATGACGCAGCGGCTACAGAGTTCCAGGCCGATGACTTTTCATCGGTAGCAGCGGCGCGGCAATATTGGTCGGCGGCGGTGCCGTTTACAACAATGACTCGACGACGGCTTATATGCCAGTTTGAACGAATATATAAGGCAAACATATATTAAATAAAATTATATAATTAAAGGG
The DNA here is from genome assembly GCA_956483635.1 of Panzeria rudis. Classification (NCBI taxonomy): domain Eukaryota; kingdom Metazoa; phylum Arthropoda; class Insecta; order Diptera; family Tachinidae; genus Panzeria; species Panzeria rudis. Next base: position 111,012,775 of record OY101449.1, read on the forward strand.
CTTAGTGCAATAGCTCGGTAAGCCACATGATATCAAAAATTGGTTTTATGTGCTCATTTCCTTGCTAGGTACCATAGCTTTGCATCCTATAGAAAGTTTTGAATAAATTCTAGTATTTTACCACTAATTATGCTGTGTATTTAAAGTAAAAATTCCAAAAATCATACAATATAAAATTCTGTTTAAACTTAAAAGTCGATTTATTCCATATTTTGTTTTTGTGGCTTATCGAATTGCACTAAGCCTATCAATTTACTTAAAAAAAATATATTTTTTCCGTTAAGCATGGTACTCTGTTCATTATTTCGTGCAAAGTGCTGTCAAAAGGCCATATAAAAAAATTTACACGAATTGCTCACGAAAAATTGTTGCGGAAGTAGTACTCTGTTTATATTGTGAAAAACATATGAAAAGATTCTACAACATTTTGAGTCTTCATGCGAAATAATATGAGCACCACTTTTTTCGTGTGGAGTTCACAACAAACACATTGGGGTTTTTTTTTAACAACGTACACAATTGCAGCATACTTTCAAGGGCTAGTTATGATTGGTTGGTTACTTATCATATTTTTCGTATGAAAAAAACAATGTTGATCAACATTTTTCGCAAATTTGAATAGAGTACTAAAGCGGCCCACCCACTTGCAATATAATTGTGCAATTTTTCGTATTGTACAATAATATCGCCAATGTGTATGTCATATTCGAAGATGACACAATATATTGGCAAAAATCAAAATGCCTTTCTTTTTTATTGTACAATAAGGAAAATTGTGTAATATGGCGGCAACATTGTTCAGTGTTATATTTACTTTTTCACTGTCAGGAGAATTGGGCAATATTTTCTTTGAAAATATTGTGATATTTATTGCATAGTATAGGTCAGAACGACAATAATATGTACAATAACATATGCAATAATATTGTATAATGGATGGGCCGCTTTAGCTTTATAAAAATAGTTTAAAGCTGAAAGGCTGCGGCACGGCTTGGAGAAACATGACCGGCGGCTGCTAGACGCCGATTATGAACCAGTCAGCTTGTAACTCTGAGCGGAAAATTGTCGGTGTTAAATGTCAAAATCTCTGTTCTTTTGGAATAGTGTTTTTGAGTACCGGCTACTCAGTACCACACATATTTTTCGGTACTCGATACCCAAAAGTAGCTACTCCATAGCCCTACGTCTATACCTGATATAGTTTTATCATGACAACAAAGCGTCGGCAGAACAGATGTGAATTTTTTTGTTATTATTGGTATACATGCGAATACGTTGTTGTTTTTTGCTATGATAAATCACAATTTGTTTGGCGAGGTGAAGGTAGTTTATCACTATTCATGCACTATTTCACTTATTTTTCATTAAACTGCTTTTATTTAATTTAAATATTCATAGTTGGCTTAATTCGTACATATTTTTTAAAACTGTTGTAAAAATTGTAGTTTTTGAAAATAAATTGAAACGTCAAACAGCTTGTTTACGTTTTTTATCAAGACACATTTGTCTGGGCTTGAGCTCTGACAAAATTGGCAAGACACTGCAATAACACTAATAAATGCGGTCTATACCTGATAAATTTGTATCTTGATAACGATTTGACATATATCATGATAAAAATGTATCAGGTATAGACTCACTCTTACTCAGCGTTTACACTAGACAATGCTGTCTTGACAATAATATTTTTTCACTAATACATACACACTTTTTCAATTGTCTTCCCTACTGTCTTGAATATTTTGAAAACAGTAAATCGGACAATGATTTGAAGTATGCTGACATGATTTGAATTTTTGTGAATAAAAAAGAAATATTCAAATAGAAAAGCTTATAATACTTATAATTATGTTATTTTCTTTATTTTTTTTTAATTTTAACTTACAAAGTTCGCACAAAATGCGGAATTTCTGAAATTTTAAATTATTTGTCTTAATTATTGTCTGAACGCTTACGTCACGAAGACAATTATTAGCGTTTTTGAAAACTAATACGTATTCTCTAGTGTCAAGACAGCATTGTCTGTTGTAAACGTAGTGTTAGCTACCAAGGTAGACTTATTTACCAGGTAGTTGCAGTTCCTAGAAAATGTCAAATTATTAAAACACATACACAACATAACTTGTGTATTTTGATACAAAATTGACAGCAATAAATAAAAAAAGTGGACTGCTGTGGAATCAAGAGTACCTGGTATATAAATAAATCTACCTTGATTAGCTACCACTGTTGGGATTTGTGTTGTAATTGTAGTACAATTATTGTACCAATTTTGGTAAATCGAAAGTTAAGTGGTACGGTGGTACACTCAATTTTCTACTTTTCAAATAAAAGATTTTGGTAAACTTTTTTTATTTTATACCACGGCGAATTCATACTAGGTGGCAGCAAGAGCCCACTTTGTTAAATAGTATTGTATTGTAAAACGTTTCATCAATCAATCATGGTTTGTATCCAAAAAATATATTGAGTGTTATACATACTTTTTTAATTTAATAGAAATTTTTTAGTGAAGACATAAGGAGTTTATGTTAAAATACATCGAAGATTATACATCTGAGTTGTTTTAAATTCAATATATAGTGTGTTCTGAAAAATGTATTGAATTCGTATAAAAATATATTGGACGTTAAAAAAGTTAACAGCAGCTGAAGGGCAGAAGCGATATAAAGAACATTATATCTTATTTACAAATTTCGAATATCTTTTGAAAAAAAATTGATTCTACCGCACTGTGCGCTGTTATATTTTCGAAGTCGTATTTTCGAAGTCGTATTTTAGGTAAGTCGTATTTTGCTACGAATAACTATTTGAAATTGATACAACTTTCAACATTGTTGGTCGATTTTATTAAACTTAGTCTTATTTGTTCATGTGTACATGTTTGTAAAGACATAAATTCTTTATTTTTCCATGTAAACCTAAGCCCAAATTGAAAAAGGGGTAATAACTTTTAACTTCGTCCTGCGATTATTGCAACTTTTTGTTTTTAGATAGTAAATGTATAGTGCTTTCCAACCCTATACATAATAATTTTGTGTGATGTATATGTAACGTGCAATACACAAAAATGTTAAAAAATCGAAAAATATTATTTTATTTCAGGATGCATTGAATAAGGCGAAAACTACCTTCTCATATTTCATTTAGTTAGATTGGCAAACATAAAAACAAAAGAAAAAAACACAAAATGTGCGCTTAGCAATTGTTTCTACACTATCACATTCCAAATAAAACGTAACATAAAAAATTTGCAATAACGCAACTTTTTTCTTTATTTATGCTGCCAAACAAATACACAGCTCTTTTTATTTTTAATATGTTTGTTTGTGCAAAAGACAACCCTGATATAATGAAAAATGTGATTGTTTAGAATATTTTCTAAAAATGACGAATACCATAATGCTGACAAATTTCTTTACGTATTATTTGACAAATCATAACAATTTGTTTTCACACTGTTGGTTTTTTACTTAAGATTTGAGTTTTTGACAAGTATTAATACTAAATCTAATAGTCTGAAGGCCGCTTTAACAGCTCCTTGCACGATTTTGCCTTAAAATCTCACACAGACAGACAACCCTGCATTTTATAAAGAAATATGAATTGCATAAAAAAATCATTTTACGCGCCCAAGTTGTGAAGTTTGTGCTAAAGAGCTAACTAAAAGTGTTAGCCACTTTTTGGTACACACTATCAGTCAAAAGCTAATATGATCGCTGACTGTCACTCAACCGCAAAAATATTTGCGGTTGGCTGTTGACTGACGAAATTTGGATCACACTATCGATCAAGCCTAAATTTGGGCAAAACGGTCACTTATGTTCGACAATGGGCAGTGTGAATATAAATAAATATTTGCTTTTTACTTAAAAATTTGTTTTAACCAGAAAAATTCTTAGTTTTTTAATGAATAATGTAAGAAATTTTGTGTTTTAGAACAAATTTTTAAGTGAAAAGGAAATACTTTTTGTATTCATACTACCCAATTTGTACTACTTACTAGTGATGTTACCAATATTCGTATTCGAATCGCCGAATATTCGCCTCTTTCATGATAATACTCAAAGCTCAGTAGAGGAACGTTGAACTTCAAAAATAAAAGTTTTGAAAACTTTTCTCCATCAAGCCTATTGCGCGGTATGTAAATAAGCTTCGCACAACTAAACATTCGCTCGCTCGGAACACTCGCCGCTGGTGTCACTAAATATTGCCTGGGTATAGGTAAAATAAGATCGTATTTTCCCTTATTTACTTTCCACCAAAAATTTAAAAAAGTGGCATTCAGGTGCTAAGTTAATAATTTCAAATTCCGTCACCGGAATATCATAATAATGTTAAATGCTTATAGTATTGTGACAGTTTTTCTCAATTTATTGTTATTGACGCAAAGGGTAGATTTTTTTCAATTAAATTTGAAATATTAAGTGGTACTAACTATTTAGATTGAATATTCGTATTCGTGTTAGAATTCGGCGAATATTGTTTCAGATATTCGTATTCGCGAATATTAAAAATTGATATTCGTAAATGAGGCCACTGACGTTGCGACCGTTGGTACAACTTGAGTAGGTTGTACACAAAATTGCAACGTTTGTGGGCTCGTTGTATTAAGTTGTGTCTTTGTTGTACGAAAGATCAAAAAGTTTTAATTTTTTGCCATGTTGTACAACACTGTCGCAACGTGTGTGTGCCTGTCGTATACTATTTTATGTATTATACGTGTTTATTCTTGTTTTCACCACCTCGCAGTAAACATTGAATGTAAGTATTATTTGCGGACAACATAAAATGAGAGATATTTACTTGCTCACAAGTTGATTGCAAAATGAAGTTGTGCACAGCGTTGCCAGAAGCTTTCCGAAGAAAATCATCAATTGGCGAAATAAAAATCATATTTTGATATAAAAAATCATCATAAATATTTTATTCCAAAATATTATTCAAAGCAAAGAAAAATAATGAAACTTTTTTTATAAAACAAAAACGTATTCTTAAAAGCTTATACGATTTCCCTACATTTACATTTCCTTCTAGATAGGAGAGTTAATACTTTTTTGGTAACCAAATATATAACATATTCTTGTACGTTTTAAAATTTTATGTAATTTTTTTTCAATTATACATTTTATGTTACAGTAAAAATTCGTGAAAAAGAATTAAGATCAGGAGCAATCCCCTAAATATAATAAAAAATTGCCATAACGGTAGTAGGAATATATAATAACGTGGCAAAGTCACTTCCACCGCGAAAACGATCAAATTCATGCACAAAATTATAAAGAAGTTAGGTAAACATAGCTCGAGTAAATTTTAAAAACATGCTAATATCAGCAAAAAGGCTTTAAATTGATCAATATCACTAAAATGAAAAATTTTATGATATTTTCTCAAAAGCTTATGAAAGTCACAAAAAATTCAACAAATAGATATTACATTACATTATTCTACATCTTCACGAGTTTCCCAAAACTTTTAAATGTTAAAAAATTTCCTCGGAAAAATTAACTTAATAAAATATGTAACGAAAAAACAAGTTCCGAAAAGTGTCCAAAAACATATGCTTGAAGTATGTAAGGGTTTTCTTATGTCAAATAATAGTTTTTTTTTTGCTCTGTTTTACTAACGGCCAGTTTTTGTAAATAAAATAAAAATTTTCGTTAGGAAATTTATATTGAAACAACAATAAAAAACTCAAATTTGTTTTTGTTTTCAATTCAAAGTCCCTAACGAAAATTTTAATTTTATTTACAAAAACTGGCAGTAAAACTGCATCATCACAATATGATTTGATATTTTTGAAGCAGCCAAAAACTATAGAAATCAATGAAACATATATTTTTATACAGTGGTGGAAGAAATAATAGGGTCTCATACAATTTTCAGTATTTTCTTAAATATTTATAAGTTTTTGCATAAATAAAATTAAATATACAAATTAAATTCGTCCATGTAAAAAATACAAAAAAGTACAATCCTGCTGCATTCGGAAATTTATGTAATTCAAAAATATATGTATATGTACCTGGAAAAACTAATAGGGACATTTTATACATTACAGAACAAAATTATCTTTTACTATTTAATTATAATATTATTCCAATATTTGGTAGAAGCTCCTCTTTGAATACTTGCTGACAACGTCACATCGTTGAACTCAGAAGATTGGCGCAGATATCCGTAGAATTGGAGTACTAAGGTTACTGAATTGTGTCCCATATAACCTGTTTATTTGCAAGTTTTTACGTTCTAACGTGTTATTTTTTAGAGCTCTACAGAGGCGCTCTATGGGATTCGAGTGTGGTGATTGGGACTGTCACTCCATAAAATTTTAGCTCAAAAAAGTTTATGAGAGGTTATTGTGAAAAAGGAAATTACCCCTATTATTTCTTCCACCACTTTATATCTTTATAAAAAAAATTGCGAAGAATAGTTAAGCAGGGTACACACTATCGAACACGAGTGACAGTTTTGCTCTAATTTTTGCTTGCTAGATAGTGTGGGCACTAATTTCGTCATTCAACAGTCAATTACAAAAAAAATTATAGTTGATTTACAAGTCAGCGGCCATATTAGTTTTTGACTGATAGTATGTACCAAAAAGTGTCAGTCAAGAGTTTTATTTGTAGCATAAAAATTACAAATTGCTATTAACAGTGATTTGTTAAAAGCATTTCTCTGGTACTATGATATGAAATGTTGTCTTGGGATATAACAGGATTAAGGTGTAACTCGTGATGTTAAAACAAAAGCATCTCAGGAGTTGCTATATATATTATAAAAAAAAATTAAATCCTTATCAACGAAGTGCATCCATTTTTCTTACTTTCCATGTTTTCTAGTAAAATATTTTTTTTAATGGCTTTTGACACCCAACATTAATGTAGTTTTGTTAGTCAAAACCGGCATTAAAAGCTGATGAATTTTTTACCATCACTCAAGTTCGATAATATGTACACCGCTTTACACATTCAAAGTCGCTAAAATGGAAAAGTGATACTTTTAGAAGAACTAACTAAATTCGGAGAACAGAGAAATATTATTATCCAAAATCGAAAATACTTTAGTCAGAGAAAGGTCACGCACTGCAAAATAACCTACTATAAACTTTTATGGTAAAAACTATGGAAAATTATAAATTAATTGATCTAAATAACTCAAATAACCATTTAAAATATTTAAAAGCAGGTATGTGTAATCATCATTTGGGTGAATGAAAAATCATCATTTGGGAAAGAAAATCATTAAATCATATTTTGCTATAAAAATCATCAAAAATATGATAAAATCATCATTCTGGCAACGCTGGTTGTGCATGAGATCGCAAACCAAATTGTATCGTTTGTGCGACAAGCATACAACTTGATTAGTAGCTGAGTTGTACCAACGGTCGCAAAGTCTGTGGCTTGCATAACATCACTACTACTTATACAGTGCACAGTTATGAAAGAACGCCACTGCGTATGAGTATTGAAATTGAGCTAAATATTGCTCATACGTAGTTTAGGGAATAGTATTACATTAAAAGCAGAAATATTTACATTTTTATGACTTTCCTTTCAACTCTATTAAATTCAATCAAATATGAAAAATATATAATTATCAACAGGGCTCGGACTTTCATGCAACTTAACACGTGGAAAAAGTTTTCTAGTTATCTCAAATCATCTAGTCGTGAAAAGGAATCAAAGTCAAGACTGAGAAATGAGAGTAAAAAATGGCCGTTTTTTCAAAAAATTTTTTAACTAAAAGCTTTTATTTTCAATATTTCAAAGAATAGACTTCAAAAATGACTGCGATTGAAACTTCAAGTCTGCACGCTAAATCCAAATTGGATGAAAATTGTGAATTTTTCTACAAAATTCTAAATCTATCGCTTCAAAAAAAAAAAAAAAAAAAAAAATCGCATCGAGAAATTTGATATAATTTCTCTACAAAGTATATTGGATATGTTTAATGTAATTAATTTGGCTTTTAATTAAAGCCTAGGTTCTCCTCTATGATTTTTACATACTTACATCGTTTTCTAATCGGATCGCAAGTTTCAAAGATAAAGATTTATTACAGTTTTTTTCGAATCGGAGTGACTGTGCGGGGTAGGAGAATTGGAATTACATACATGTATACTTACATACTTCACTTTCATGAAATTTTTATATATATTTCAATCGTTGTATTTTTTGTATTGTATAACTGTTGCCATGATACATGATACAATAGAAGGTAGTGATGGAACTTAATTGATAAAAATTGCAGTTTTAATCACTTGAGCTCCTTCGCTTATTTGTGTATAAAATCTACATTTGTTAATCGATTTTAATGACTGACTTATGGGTTATTTAATTCCTAATATACCTAGCATTCTGATATATGTATGACAAATATATAGAATAATTGCCTTCTTAATTTTTTTATGAGCTGCTTAAAACGAAAAACAGTGTAATTTTGCACGAACAATTAGCTAATTAGCGGCAAAAAATATTGAAATTATAATTTAGGAATAACTCCGGAACAGTTAAAGTAATAAAAAAACTTAATACAGATGATAGGTAATTTTATTCCGCATCTTTTAGTGTTTTGTTTATCTAAATCAAACAAACTGTTTTCAAGTTATTATGAAACATATTAGCTGGACCGGACCGGACCGTCCTATTTCGGGTGTCATATTATTCATGTCCATAAACAAATCTGTGTGTGATAGAAATAAATTTAGTAAAGTGCGACTTTGGCTCGCAAATGAAGGGTTCCGTATGAATACACATATATCCCTTTTTTTGAACTTTTTTTCATATTGTTTTTTTGTTTTTTGCGATTATTTTAGTTTCGGGGTTTGTTTAATTTTGGTGGTTTTTTTTGGATTTTTTTTGGGATTTGTTTTTGTCTTTCACCGATTTTTTTAGTTTGAAGATTTTTGGTTTTTGACGTTTTTTGTTTTAACGCGTTTTTCGCTTTTTACTGATATTTTTAGTTTAAGCGATTTATTTTAGTTTTGGCGCTTTGTTTTTCAGTTTTGGTGCTGTTTTCGGTTTAGGGATTTTTTTCCGGTTTTGTTTTTAGTTTTGGACCTTTTTTGCGCTTTTTTCCGTTTTTGTGTTTTTTTTTTTGGTGATTTGGTTTTGTATATTGCACCCATTAATTTTTCACTGCCATATATTTGTTGTTGTAGCGGCCAAAGTTTTACATATTATGTGAAAATTTCAGGTCCGTAGCTCTTACGGTTCTCGAGAAAACAGCATGTGACAGACAAACAGACAGACAGACAGACGGACAGCGTAGCGAAAACAATAGGGATCCTTTTACACTTTTGGTGTACGGAGCCTAAAAACCTGAAACATATTTTTATTTATAGGCTAAAAAAATTTTTTAAACTTTAGTTCCTTATGGCGCGCCACACGCATCAACGCTTTGAATAACATAAATAAAAAGAAAGCAACAATTTTTTTAAATGAAAAAAGAGTGGCTGCGAATACTGGTCCCAAATACTGGGCACAAATACTGGTTACAGCTACATAGCATAATGGTGTTGCCACTGAGGATTTTTTAGATTTTCAGTAATGTCGTGATTTTTCGGGGAAGTGCCGGGAAATTCCTGGGATTTTGGGGATTTTCCCCTAGTTTTTAGAAATCTCCAATATGGTTTGTGTCTTCGCTAAATGATGCATCGCTTGGCTAAGTGTTTCGTGCCTGTGCTAGTTGAATGTGTCTGCTAATTATATCAGTTCTTGTAAATGATATGACGTTTTTTGACATGACACAACATAACATAATGGTGTTGCCGTTGCGGATTTTTATATGTTCAGTGTTGCCATAATCTTTCCAGGAAAAACCGGGGAGTTCCTGGGATTTTGGGGATTTTCGCTAAGATTTTGGGAATCTCCAATATGGTTTGTATCTTTACTAAATGATTTATGACTTGGTTAAGTGTGACTGTGATAGCTGAAGGTGTCGCTTACAGAGCCGATTTTGATGAAATTTAGACCATAGATAGATCTAAGTCTAGAAGGACACATAGCTTATATTTTTTTTTTAAAACTAGGACCAAAAAGGGGGCAATTTCTGCCCTTCGAAACTATCTAACCAATTTTAATGAAACTTAAAACATCGATAGATGTGTCTAGAAGGACACATAGGATATACATTTTTTAAAAACTAGGTCCACGAGGGGGGGGGAGGGGAGTAAGGGAGAATTTCTGCCACTCAGAAACTATCTCACCAAGTTTAATGAAATCTAAAACTGAATAGATCTGAGTCCACATAGGCTAGATATTTTTTCAAAAATGGGACCTCGAGTGGGTGGCGTAAGGCGCAATTGCTACCTCTCTAAACTATCTCACCAATTCTATTCAAATTTAAAACATGCATCGATCTGAGTCTGAAAGATCAGATAGGTGATATATTTTTTCAATAATAGGACCACGAGGGGAGTAAGGGACAATTTCTACCCTTAAGAAACTATCTAACCAATTTTAATAAAATTCAACACATTGATAGATCTGAGTCTGGAAGGACACATCGGCTATATATTTTTCAAAAATGGGATCACGATGGGGGAAGGGTAAGGGGCGATTTCTGCCTCACTGAAACTATCTAACCAATTTCAATAAAATTTAAAACATTATTAGATCTGAGTCTGGAAGGACACAAACGCTATATATTTTTAAAAATAAGCCCACTGCGGGTGGGGGATAATGGGAAATTTCTAAAGTAAGTATAACGTAAGCAGCTCACCTCCAACTCGGTGTACCACAAACACCGTGCTTTCTTTTATTCTATTTAGTATACTTTTGTGTAATTGTAGAGTGCACCACTTTCATTGCCACTTAATGTTTTCTTTATTTAATTACTTGTACTCCAAATAATTTTAACGTCATTTCCTGCTGTACTTTCTTTTGCTTAAATTTTTTGACATTGTTTTAAAGTTTTTCTTCTTCCAATGAAATTTCTAAAATTTCTTTAGCGGTTAGTTTGCATAAATATAGTTGTTGCTGTTAAAGACATTTTACAAGTGCATCTTGAAGGTGTATGACGGTGCACGTTTTGTCGAAAGCAATTTGCAAGAAAACAAGTAAATTTCTCAAGAAATTTTGTGAAAATGGCTAAAGGGTTTCTTTGGAATACTGAGAAAATTAATTGGTTTATTCAAGTGATTTACAACACAAGTCAAACAAAGTTTACTGGCTAAAACACACAACAATTTAATACTTGTGAGTGGTTTTTATTTGTGTTTGACGTGCAATATCATAAAGTTGGTTTTAGAAGTTTTCGAATAAACTATTTTTTTTCGCTTTACACTAAAGATTGTTTAGTGATTTAAAATAGAAAATAAGTAAATGTTTTTTAAGAAAAACTTCGTTTAAAAACAAGAGCTAAACGTATTTTTACTACTCTTTTACTATTCTATTTAATTCATGTCTCTTTGCCTGGCTCCATTTGACACAAGGTCAATCTGACAAAGTCGTTTTTATTTTACAAAGATATTCATTTTACACAAGAAAAATAAAAGTTAGTCATATTTTATGTCAAATTGTAGGAAATTGTGTATATTTTTCAATAATTTCTAAAATGTTTGATAAGTGTAAAATTCATAGAAGACTTTTTGTGAAAAATTCTAAAAATATGTTGTTATGTATGCGTAAATTTTGTTATGCTAGTGGTACACGTTTAAGCCACTAACTTTAGATATTCTTAAATTGTTTGCCTTTAGCAACAAAGTTAAACGAACGGACCTCTTAAGCACACTACTTACTATTTTTCTTTTTTTCATTTAGTCATCAGATTTTTTCGAGTTTGCGTCATTCCTACTGGCTTAAGCGATTTATAATCAGATATGTGGTTTGTTTTCAACTTTGCAATTTTTCGCTACTTTCCGCTTTTTTGCGAAAAATTTAATTTTTTTAGTTTTTGCCATTTTTAGGGTTCCGTACACCAAATGTGTAAAGGACCCCTATTGTTTTTGCTACGCTGGCCGTCTGCCTGTCTGTCTGTCACAGGCTGTTTTCTCGGGAACCGTAAGAGCTACAGACCTGACATTTTCACAGAATATATAAAACTTTGGCCACTACAACAGTTAAAAATTAGAGGGTGTTCTAAAGCGAGCAACGAATCATGTGGAAATACTAACGTAATATACAGACACTTATATATAGACACTTTAAATTTTCAAAGTAAGTGTTAATTGGTGTAGTCTGTGGAATATTTAAAACTAAAAAAGTAAAGGGTGTTGTATCAATTAATAAAATTTTGACTATGCAATAAGGGCCGTTAGACAGTTTGGAGTATCTTGGAAACCGTAAGAGACAAACTCATTAAATTTTAAAAAAGGCTAAAAATAATAATTCCAAAACTGAAAAAATCTAAACGAAAAATCGCAAAAATAAAAAAAGCGCTTAAAGGAAAAACACACCAAAATGAAAAAAATCTCTAAAAAACACAAAAAATCTCCAAAGCTAAAAAGATAGCCAAAAAACTAAAATAACCGCCTAAAACCGAAGAAAGTCGTCAAAGCGAAAAAAGCACTAACATGTAAAAAAAGTCGCTAAAACTAAATATATCATCAAAATCGAAAAAAGCGACAAAAATGGAAAAAAAATCACAAAAACACAAAAAATCTCCAAAACTAAACAGATCGCCAAAAAACTAAAATAACCGCCTAAAACCGAAGAAAGTCGTCAAAGCGAAAAAAGCACTAAAACGTAAAATAATCGCTAAAACTAAATATATCATCAAAATCGAAAAAAGCGACAAAAATGGAAAAAAATCACAAAAAACGAAACAAAGCGCAAAAAAACCCTAACTAAAAAAATCACCAAAAACCGAAAAATTCGCCAAAACGAAAAAAAGTGTCAAAACAAAAAAAAAAACGCTAAAACTAAAAAAAATCACCAAAAACCGAAAAAATCCTCAAAACCAAAAAAGCGCCAAAACTGAAATAAACCGCCAAAATTAAAAATATCGTCAAAAAGCGAAAAAAACGTTAAAAAAAACACCAAAACCAAAAAATCGACAAAACTTAAAAAATCGGCAAAAAAACGAAAAATCGCATAAAACGAAAGAATCAGCAAAATGAAAAAAAGTGCCAACATCAAAAAATCGCCAAAACAATAAAAAAGCTAAAAAAGAAAAAAACTAAAACTAAACAAAAGAGCTAACGGGAAAATTGCCAAATGAAAAAGGCAAAAACGAAAAGGAATATATGTGTATTCGTACGGAACCCTTCGTGTGCGAGCCAACCTTGCTACCTTTCCGATATTTGCCAGTATTTGCGAATATTCGCAATTTTTTCCACGTTTTTCGCATTTCTTACAATTTTAGCTGTTCTTAATCTATTTTACAGCTGTTTGACAATATTGAAATTTTTCGCGAATTTTCGCTGTTTTCGCGATAAACACGTTTTTTGCAAGTTTAAACTGTGATAACTCAATATTATATATACTTTGATATCTTCACGATGTTAACAAGTTTTTGCGAATTTTCACCATTTCTGTGATTTTTTCAAAATTTTCCCATTCGTTACAGTTTTAACGGGTTGTAATGCATTTTAGAGCTTATTTTTAATTTTGCAATTTTTCGCGAATTTTCGCAGTTTTGTACGAGTTCACTATTTTATACAAAATGAACTCATTTTATTTTAATTCACAATGAAATAAATTGATGGGTAACCAGTTTATTCTGTCACGTATGTTTAGCACGCAATTTAAGACCTAAAATTGCTTTTTAAACTTTTAAGAGCCTTGTATATATAATACTTTTCAATGAAATTTATTTGCTGGTGTTTACGCATTGTCTATATGCAGCATTTCATTGGTGCTTTACCAAATCGTCAGTAGACTTCAAACACAATTTTGCAAAGATACTGAAGTGTACTGACGATTTGGTAAAGCTCCAATGAAATACAGTGCTTAAGCACCAGCAAATAAATTTCATTGAAAAGTATTATATAAGTATATGTCAAATAATAAATTTCTTAAAGGTATAATAGTTTTCCATAAACATTTTTACAAATATTTTAAGAGTTCTTAAATATTTAATCTTTAAGAGGAATAAGAGGCATGTAGCAGGTTCAACGAGAAACCCTGCTATACAAGTTTTGATTCTGTATATATTTTAATGAAAATTTGCAGTTATGTAAATATAAATTAGAGATGAGATCGTCAATAACGTGCTATGTTAGGAGGCTATAAACGAAAAACTTAACAAGACCCTTGATACAATAATATAGGTACCACCACGACGACAACAAATACAATACCAAAAATAAACATGTATTTTATTGGTAGAAACACACCAGAAATATGTCAAATCTATTGTCTGTGTGTTGGACACATTCATAATTTCCCTCAAATTTACTAACACATGCCCGTTGTTGATAGAAACATACCAGAGATGTGTCAAAATCTATTGTCTGTGTGACGCACACATTCCCAAATTTACTAAAACATCTGATCTTGCACTGGTACCTGTTCAATCTACCTTGACAAGACCACACTTTTATCATTGTAATTTTGTTTGTGAAAATTTTAACGCATATCTTATGCTGACTTTAGACGACATGTTTTTTACAAATAGCTTGTTAGGTGTGTGAGACACATGTAACTTCGCATGTTTGTCAAAATTGTCAATTTACAGACGGTTTATAATATTTGCTTTCACACGTACACGTGCAATTATATCTGACATAACCTCTGAGTGTTCACAACAGCTGAGTTTTTGCACAATTTTCGTAAATATATAAATCGCTCTTTGCTTTTTAATGTTTTTTCAGCCAAACCACACTTTTGATAATTTAATACAGCTGCTGTCAGATGCCTTGTCAGATGAAAATAGAACACGCTCTAATTGAAAATTTTTCATCTGACTTTGCTTCTATAAATGCCATCTGACAATTTTTCATATGTTTCACACGGCATGTATCACGTTTGCAGTGGGAAATTTGACAAGTCAAATGTAAAATACATGTCGTCTAAAGTCAGCATTAGGGATAATTTATTTTGTTTTATTTATTTTTATACATATGTATGTACGAAGGCGAATTCATACTAGGTGGCCGCAAGAGCCCAACTGTTTACGTAAATGTTTACACATTTGGCCCATCAGCAGTGTTAATGTATCAGCTTTTTTGACAGCCCAAATGTAAATTCTCCATCGCGAATTCTCTTGCGACTATCTGGTGTTGATCTACCTTGACATGTACTATCAAGGCATATTTATACCGGATATACTCGCTCCAATTCGCGTTGAAAAATGCACTCTTGGGAAATGTGTTAAAGAAGTATTATTTAAAGAGAAGTAACACACTCAGGTAACTAATGCCTACCAGGTAATTAATTAATGTATTACCTTCTTTGGAAAAGGGTAGAGAAAAGAGGTGGTAAAGTAAGAAATAGAAAGCTGAATTCATTTACAACTCTGGTATGGCGCGTTTTCTTTTTGTTAAATTTTGTACAGCTGTGTTGCAGCGCCTCTGGTGTCAAGTAGTGGCATTAATTTGTTTAAGCTGTATAGGCATTTTATTAGTTCTTTTGCTTTGCCGACGATTCTGCTACAATATTGACAGAGGATGCTGTAATATGCATTAGTATATCGACACCTGAAACGCAAAACGGCGTAGCAAACATTTTTATCATTTTGCAGGTGAAGCTAAATCATTTAATATTGCCTATTTCCTTTAAATTTTCTTAATATTATCGCTATTTTTGTTCGGGTAAGTCTGATTTTTATTGTAGGTGTGTATGTTGGTGAAATACATCGGAATTTTCTAAAAATCCGATTAAAATTTTTTGTTAGATAGGACTTTTTGCGTTTAATTAAATGATATCTCAGTATTAATCGCTGATGAACCGCTAAGTGGCTTTTCACACTATGCCTTTTTAGCCGTGTTTTTTTTGACAGTTTTCTTTTACGAAAAGGCACACACATATACATTACGGACTTTTTAATGCTTAATGCTGAGAGCATGAAAATGACAAAGAGAAATAGCAAAAAACCTCTCAAATTTCAATTTGTGCCTTTTTTCTTACACCGCTAGCATCTCACCTCCTCTCTCTCTCAAACTAAAAAAGCCTGCCTTTAAAGCTAGGCGAAAAAGCCACAATGTAAATTGCGTATTAGTGATCAGTTCTATGCTTTCATCACTTTAACAGTCCAACAACAATCAACACATTGACACACCAATGCACATCAGAAAAATTCATGATATTGATGGCTTGCCTGAAACTAGCATATCACTAAATTATACTCAACAATATTTTTTTATATATTTTTAGCTTTCTACCACAGCTGGAAGGAAGTTGGAATAAGTTTTCGAATTTAATTTTAAGTTGCTTTTTTAAGATGAAAAATATTTAATAACTTAGTTTAAGCCAACGCGTAAAAGAGAATTTTGTGCTGAATAAACAAATTTAAAAATCGTGGAGATCCGACAGAAAATAAAATTATTAGAAGAAATTATGTGAAAAAACCCGATTTTAGTTTCCATGGAATTAAAACAATTTTGTCACTTTTTCAAATTTAAAGGCCTGTAACTCATTACCAGGGCTCGGACTTTCATGCAACTAAAAATTGAATTTAAGCGCTTAACAAATGCACTTAAAAATGAAAAATATTCGCAAAAATATGCATTTATCTAGGAAAAAAGTAGCAAAACTAAAATAATATGCGAATATTTCTTTTAATTTTTTATTATTATTAGAGAAAAAAACATAAAACAAAAATGATTGGGTCTATTGTATAATGCAACCGAACTTTAGTTGCGTTTTCAGTCGGTAACTGAAAATTAATGGTTGCCAGAAAAGCACTAAATAGCAACTGAAACTCACAGCTCTCAGCATGGTAGAATAATATACAAGGTAGCTCTGGAACGCCAGCTGATTAGTTTTTTATTTGCTTTATTTCATGGTACGAACTGTCAAATCTTGTGTATATGTGAAATAACTACGTTGCACACACAATACCACACGTATGTTTGCTGCTTATGTTCTACAAACAGACACATACCCTCTCTACTCATGTTTGACATTTCCTACCCCAACATTTTTATTAGTTATGCGGCTACCTGTTATATTATTCTACCATGGCTCTCAGTTGCCATCAGTAGTATAATTTTCAGCAACTGGCAGCTAGGGATGGGCAAAAATATCCATATATCGATATTTTCTTAAATATATATCGATATACATATATCGTCGATATTTTTAATTTCGATATATCGATATTTTTTTTCCAAATATATCGACAGTATCAAATTCAATATATTTTAGCTTTGGTCTTTCGTGCAATTTTTAAAAACATTTCGGCACAGTCTTCATCAAATAGAATATTACTAACAAAATCTTTTGCTTTATTTATAATATTTTGTCTATTCGAAAAATTATCATTCTTTGAGTGTAATTTTGATGATGATCGTTCCATGAAATATTGGTGGAGCAGTAAGGATCTTGGAAATTAACTCTTTCCAGCTTAAATATTTATAAGAAAGGTATTTTTTTTTTGTTTTATTTAAAAAAAATTTGGGGACTACACTCTAAAACATTACTTCAAATTTACGATCATATATTGTCTAAATTTGTGTTGAAAATTTCTCCTTGTCTAAAATTACATCGATTTTGTAGTTATTTTATTAATGAAAAAACCTTTCAAATTAAACATATTTTCCAAGTGGAAAATATGTAACATAAAATATAATACGGCTATGGCTGAATGGTAGCTACGTCATACTCTTTTTCAATCACTTTTTTTAGTAAAAACATTTTGTTCAAAAATAATGCGTGTGTAATTTTAGGTCGATAGTAATCTGTAAAGTGTTGCCGACTATTATCGACTTAATTTTCAGCAAAAGTGTTTGAGAGTGTACGTATGAATTCTCATTGTTGAAAAATATCGATATTTCGATATATCGAAATTTTTTTTTTCGACATAGATCGATGCCGATCGATATTTAAAAATATATCGATATACAATATCGATATATTTTTTTCGCTTGCACATCCCTACTGGCAACCTAACTCGGTTGCCATAGTTAATCGGCCTATTGATATTTTTTTGAAAAATTGAGAAATAGGCGCTAAAATTTTTTTGAAAACTCCAAAAATATGCAAAAATTTCAACTACAAATCGATGCCAAACTACTTAAAATTTGATAATTCGCATAGATAATTAGTCAATACCTCTTTATCTATCGCTACAAACAACATGCATTTGCATGAAAGTCCGAGCCCTGCTCATTACGTGTTTGTCCCACCGATACAATTATTGCATTGGCTTAAAGAGGAGAGAGAGAAATCTATACAGCAACGAAAATGATTCCTTGGGCCCTCCATCGGCAACAATATTTGTTGTATGTACGACTTTTTTCATATTTGAGATAACGAACATTTTTCAGTTACTCACGAAAATCGCCGATTTGACCCCCCAAACCTCAAAATATCGCTTTACAATATTCAACAATTATGTTGAGGAAGGCTAGTTCTTTATTTTATTTGAATATTTGAACATTAAAAATTTTCATTTTATGGCTAATTTTTCACAATGCTAGATGAGTTCCAAAACGTCAGTTGCAATGCAACCGAACAAAGTAATGCTTTCATAAACGCAACCATGTAAACATTGACAATGTCACACGCCCCTAAATGTACATATACGGCGATGTCACAGAGTTCAATTCTGTTCGGAAACGGAATTCAATCCACCCTAATATGTCAAGCCCTAGGGAGCATACAGCAGCATAGTAGCGACGCCAACAGTCTGGATACACCTGACAAATTTTCGTATTTTAGTTTTCTTTTTTAGACACTAGCTGCTAGAAAAATGGGGTAGGTTGAATTCCGTTTCCGAACGGAATTTGACTCTGTGACATGGCCGATAATAAATGTTTTCGATACGTAAACAAAAGCAAATTGGTTATCATTAATTTTGATGCTGCTTTTTTCCAAAGTAAACAACCAGTTGGTTACTGTTTTGTCGAAACAGTAGCAAACCCGCATCACTGCAATGTGTTTTTGACGTTTTGGAGCCCACCCTTTCTAACAAATATTTGATTAACACCATCTTGCGGCGACATTTTGAAACAAGTGATGAGGCAGTGACCAAGAAAATTTTAGAGGCTTTCCAGAAACGTATTACTTATGTAAATTGGCAACTAGACAACAAAAGGACACAAGCATAATGTTTATTTTGCCTTTATTCATCTCTTTATGTGAATAAATTAGGGGATTTATTTTACTCGACTTTTCCATTGTTCGATTAATCAATTAATCGAAATTGAGATTATTAAATTAATCAAACAATCGAGTAACACTTTTATTTCGAGTTAATCCGAGAAATATTGAATTTACTCGGTTTTTATAAAAATTTTCTAAACAAAAATAAAACCAATCAGAAGACAAAAGAAAAAATACTTCTACATAAATTAGATCATAAATAGATCATTTGAAATGCATAGTTTTTTTCAACTATTCAAATGTTTCGTTTTGTGAAAAGTTAGCAGCAGGAAACATATGGCTCATTCTCATTCCAAACGTACATTTAGTGTTCTTTTTTTTGTATTGTTTTGTTTACCAATATATGAGAAGATAGGATTTTTATTATGGTTTTCGCCTCATTCAATGGTTCCTGAAATAAAATTATATTTATCGCCTTCGCGAGTGTTCTGGGAATGATTTTTGCGAAAAAAATACCCCATGCACTATGAATCTACTCTCTAAACACAAAAATTGTAATAATCGCAGGACGAAATTAAAAGTTATGACCACTTTTTCAATTTTAAGTTTTGTTCACATGGAAAAATAGAAAATTTTGTATGTTTTAAAATATTTCTTCACAAACATTTATACATAAGGAAAAAGTAAGCTAACTATGCTTTCAAATAAGACTTATTTAAATAAAATCGATCAACAACGTCAAAAGTTATGTCAACTTCAAATATTTTTTTTAGCAAAATACGATTTACTTAATAAACAGAAAATTTTCCTTATATCGTTTCTACCCTTCAGCTGCTTTTATCTTTCTAAATTTAAGGTCCTAAAATTTATAGATAAATTATATTTAAAAAATTTTTTTATTTCAATATTTTTTTCAGAACACATAATTTATTTCGAATTCAATAAAATTCAGATGTATAATCTTCGATGTATTTTAACATAACCTCCTTAGGCATTCACAAAAAAATTTCAATAATATTAAAAAAATATGGATAACACTCAATACATTTTTTTTAAAACGTTTTGCAATATAACACTATTTAACATAATTCCCAAAACTTTTAAATATTTAAAAATACAAACGTACGCTGTTTTTTTAGTGTATGTTGTTAATGTAATTTAAATAATTAAACTGAGTAATGAAGCGTTGTTAAAACTCGTAACGCTCAATACACATGACTGCGGACACCAACAATTAAAAAAATTATAATTTCTAATATTTTAAACAAATTTTATGTATGAAATAAGAGAACCAAATGCAAATATTCCAAAACAGTGTTTGAAAAAATTCATAGTTTCAATGCTAAAGCAGATTTCATTTTAAAATTTAAGCGTTTATTTTATGAAATATTTTACTATAATTTCAACGGACACGAAACCAACATTTGAAATGAGAATCAGTGATGGGAACTTAGCGATTTTACCGTCAAATCTAGCGATTTTAAAACCTGTTTAGCGGATAAAAAAGCATTTTAGCTATTAGCGGGAAATCTAGCGATTTTGTTTGGGAGGCGATTTCATACATAATCCTGTTTTTACATGGCCATTTCAAAGAATTTTTGAAATAACACGTTTGATAATAATAAGTTGTCATATTTGAAGTCGTATCTTCTTTTTAACGGCCCTTTTCACAATGTATGATTAAAGGTTAACGCGGACTTTAACGGCAAGTTTTGTATGCTGAACTTGCCGTTAGCTTTTAATCATACATTGTAGAAAGGGCCGTAACACAGAAAAAACTATCACCAAAAAATTTTCAAACAAACGTTTGTCTAAAAATAAATTTCATTTTCAGTAAATATTCTTTACATAATCAATGACTTGTTTGTTTAACTTTTATTTAGGACGCAAACACCAAAAACAACAAGAAAAACTGTGTTGTAAAAAAACAACCCCAATGTTAATACATACTTTATTGTTTTTTATTTTATTTAAGTTTATTGAACCTCTGAATATATTTGGCCTACTTTTATTGAATTGCATACCTTTTTTTTTATTCTTTGGTTTATTTATAATTGAAACTTGATACTTAATATTAATGTTCTTTGGTTGTTTATTGTAACTTAAATTAATTCGCTTACTCAGTTATTTTGTTTCATTGACATTAAACTTAAAACTTATTGTAAGCCCAGCAGAAATATTATTAGCAAATTAAGCATAACTTTTATTGTAAAATTAGTATATAAGTTGGAAATAATTATTAATAAAAACACTCTCTTATTTGAAAGCAAAAACCAAGTCTTTTAAGTAAGAAAAGGCAACACAGTTAAAGTGCTGTTGTTGTAAAACCCAAACTCACGTTCAAGATAGTTAAAGTGCTAAATGACGACATACACACAAATAACAGGAATGATAGCAAAAGGAATGCGATTGTACCAAGTTTATTTACTGAAGATTTTTGAGTGAATAAATTCGTTAATGTCGTTGCGTTAATTCTCATTAATTTTTTTAAGAGTCTTTAGATAAACATTCGGACTTGAACATATTTAAAAAAGTGAAATTTCATAAATGCTTAATGGATGATGATGACCCAGACAAAAATTTTGTTTGATATATTACAAAAACCCCAGTAAATATTTTTGTTTGATTAAGTAAACTACTTTGTTTAATATTTGTTAGTGTTTTGCTTTATAAATTCATATAAAAATTTTGTTTAATATTTTTCAGATAATCCAGTAAATCTTTTTGTTTGATTTAGTAAATTGTTTTGTTTACAATTTGTAAATATTTGTAGACAAATTGTTTTATAGATTTAAACAATTTGTTCACTGGGAAAAAACAAGTTTTTTTTCAATGAAATTGTTGAGATATTTTTGTCTATATTTACAAATTTGTTTGTAGGTCTGTTCCTAGACAAAATATTTACTATTTGATTGAATGCCTGTACAGAATATGAAATTTAGTTTTTCTGTGTATGTGCTGTTTAAAAATAAAAGTGTTGAGGTAAATGTTGCAAACAACATTTAACAAAATAATTGCATATTTCTTAATAAAATCATATATATGTCGTTTTCATGGTTTTGGAGGATCAGGCTGATCTTTTTACACCTGCTTTCCCACCAAATATTTTGAGTATTGTTAAAAGATTTTTCTATACGTACGTCCTTTGTAAAAATGGGAGCAGGTGTATTTTCTTAAGCTCATGGATATTGTTGGCAACATGGGTGTTACCTGATAAGAAAGCCGATAAAGGATTTTATGAAATATTGCAAATGCTCCCTATATGACTCACTAGAACATGGGAAATCAAATAAACATGAAATATAACTCAACTGGTGAAAATTTTATCCCAACCGGATAATTTTCAGGCGTGCTCTATTGAATTTAAAGTTAAGATTTTGTGAAATTTACCAAAATGAAGCATAAAAAGGGACGCCTTAGAGTTATCCAATTTGGCGCAAATTTTAACCCCCATCCAATCAAAGATTATTGTTTGGAAATTCTGCTTCATTTATGTAAATTTCACAAAATTTTAACTTTGACCACTAGAGGTCGCACGTTGTAGTTATTCGAATCGGCCCAACATTTTTATCTACGCTTAATGAAAGATCACTATGTTTAAATTGAGTTCAGCTTTGGGAAATTTTGGAAAACTTAAAATTTTACCTCCATGTGGCACGCCCGAGAGTTATCCCATTCGACTAAAATTTTCACAACGTGTGTTTTAGACAAAACACTTTAATAATCTGCACAGCTATTTTATGTTTTTCTATTGTCAGCCTAATGTATATGCATATAATACATGTGCACATGTCCAAAATGTACATTAGGGTGACAATGAAATAATAAGCTATGCGGATTATTATGATACTTGGGCTATAAGATACGTGGTAAAACATTTAGCCAAATCGGGTAGCTCTCAGACGTGCCGCATTGAGGTAAAATTTTAAGTTTTCCGAAATTCACCAATGTTAAACTCAATTTATATATAGTGCTCTTTCATTGGCCCGATTCGAATAATTATAACGTGCGACCTGTAGTGATCAAAGTTCAAATTTTGGGAAATTTTATAATATGAAGCATAGTTTCCAAACAATAATCTTTGATTGGGTAGAGGTAAAAATTTGAGCCGAATTGGAGAACTCTAAGGCGTCCCTTTTTTGATTAATTTTGGAAAATTTCACAAGATTTTAACGTAGGGGCACTCCTGAAAGTTATCCGATTTGGCTAAAATTTTCATTACGTGAGTTTAATACCAAATGCTACAATAATCGTTTTGAATTTTGTCGAAGATAACAAATCAAAAATAGTTTATTGCCAACCTAATAAAAATGTACATACATACATAGATGCAACATAAATCTGGCGATTTTGATGATTGATTTATGACGACATACTGAATTATGCAGCTTGTTAAATGTATGTATATTAGTGAAAGTATGTATGTACGTTACAACTGCCTATGAAGAATACTTCCAAAATTTGTCCTTAAAAATGTTCAATGTTTAGAACGTTTCGTTTAGCAATGTAAGGGAGGGTCTTATGTGTGAAATTTATATATGTGGTTTAGAGTAATAAAGAAAATATAATTTTATAATAAAATAAAAGATCATTATAATGTCAGGTTACCATCAATTTTGTGTCATTTCATGTCAGTACCTGATGTACCTAAGTGCGAAAATATGAGTCATATATGAGTCAATAATGAGTCATTTCTTATGTAAGTATGACATTTCATGATATCATTCTGACGTCAGAATGATATCGATGTGTTCACTGGGTTGCGACTCCAAAATAAAGTATTTATCCTTATAGGTAAGTGCGTCGATTTGATGATAAACAAATATCAGCATCTTACTTAAAATGTAGTATTAACCGAATATGTAACTATCGGTAAACCGAATCCGAGTAAATTTCTCGTTTTCCAAAAATAAATAATGCCCTCATTAATGTATTATAAATCGTATATAGTAAATTAATTATAGATATGATATTTTAAGCTCTAAAATATATGAAATTGCGAAAAAGTCTGAAAAAAATTTGCTATTAGTCGATTTAATTTCTCTCAATCGAGCGTTTTTTAAATCAACTCTGTTTCTCAGACAGGCATAATTCCATTAAATAGATTTAGGTCCTAATTGTGTAAATCAAATATAGAGAACAATGAAACAATAGTGCATAAATTTATTGTACAAAAGTCGAATCGACACTTGTGTCAACTGTACAATAAAAATCCTGTTAATGCAATATAGACATCATTTCACAAGACTTTAAACACACATACTTCTTAAGCCTTTTTTTTTTTGCGTTTCTACATATTAAAATACAAATTACAAACATACATACATATTATATTTTTTAGAATGAGCATAAAAACATAAAAAGGGATGATTGTAGTTATGAAAAAAGAAAAAAAAAATAATTAAAAATGTGCCTGGCCTTATTTGCAGGGTTTAAAGAAAATGCTATGTGAAAATTCCTGCTGCTATTGCTAATAGGTTCCACAGAAAATACAATATCAGCAGCAATAGCAATATGTCATATGTTATAGCAATCACTATACTGTTATACTTTGTTATGACCATTTTCAACAACATGCTAATAGCAAAACAAAATATAATAAAGTGTATTTTTCAAACAGCAGCAGCAAAAGCAAACTATTTACGATATTGCTTTTGTTATTATGTGCTGTTGAAAATTACAACAGCATAACAATAGCAAATGATTTTTGTCACATTGATTGCTGTTGTTAATTGTTTTTTCCTTTAGCTTTGACGATAAAACGAAATTGTTTGGGTCTCTTTTCGATGGTTGGACGAATTTTAATGTACGAGTGTAAAACTTTGCAAAAAAAATTTTTTATCTCAATAACGTAAAAATTTCGGAAATAATTGCAAAAAATTTAAGAAATTCCCAATACATTACAATCATGAGAAGAAATGCCAAAATTGGTTAAAAATTATAAAAAAATTTGCAAATTTGCATTGCAACCTTTTTGTGTTCTTTCCGAGGCATTTGCTTTTTACAGTTTTAGCCATTTTTAATAAATTTTAGAGCTTGGTTTCAATTTTGGGGTTTCTCGCGAACTTTTGCAATGTTCGCGATAAAGTTTTTTTTTGGGTATTCAACGTCCTTAAAGTGTTAATGATTTTTAATCAATATTAGATATTGCTATCATGTCGTTCTCAGCAAGTTTTCGCTAATTTTCGCAAATTTCGCAATTTTGTCCTAATTTTTTTCATTCCTTATAGTTTTAGAGCTTTTCAATCGATATTATGGCTTCTTTAAATTTTTGCAATTTTTCGCAAATTTACGCCATAGACCTGATTTTTATAAAGTTTTTGAATTTCATCCATTTTTGGGAATTTTTAACCACTTTGCAATCATCTCACTTTTAAAAAAATTTTGGAAATTTTAATAAATTTTACAATTTCTTTAAAATTTTCTGCATTCCTTGCCGTGTTAGCGAGTTTTAACCTGCTTTGGGATTGTTTCTCATGTTGCATTTTTTTGTGATGTTTCGCGATTTTCATTAATTTCGTGTTTTGTATCCTTTTTATAGTTTTAGTGATTTGTAAGACTTTTTCTGATTTTTGCAAACTTATTTCATTTGCACAACAAATCATATCTTGCAAAACTCTTGACTTTTAATATAGAAAATGGTTAAACACATTTAAAATAAAAATACATACGTGAGTACACATGTACTTACATATATTTGTATATAAAATTCGTTTTGAGAAAAATCCTAAGGCTCTTATAAAACGGTTGCTATGCTACGAATGTAATTGCTATTGCTGCTGCTATTACATTTTTCAACAGCAACAGCAAACAACAGCACAAATAAATTAAAATATAAACAATTAATTTTTGTGGCAACGAATGCTTTTAGTTTTTTACATTTTCTTTTGATATGCTATATTTATTTCCAATAGCACAGTATTAGCGATAGTATTGTAAATAAAAGTTTAAACATTTATAGTGTGGTATATCACAATTTCCGTACTTTTGCTACTTCGCAGCTAGCATTTCGAACACTGCTTATTTGTTTCTGCTTTCACGCATATAGTATACATGTGTGGTCACACTATACCAATATTTCATTTTAGCTGACACAATTGAAATTTGCTTCCACACAACAATAAACATTGCCGTCGGTCGGCATCGTTGTTGTGTACTTTCATAAAAGGGAATAACAATTTTAGTTTTCTGATAAAATGAAAAGTACTAAAGGATTAATGTACATTCATCATTCTTGTTTCCTGTAGGCTTCCATTTTGTGATTTCTTATTTTTGGATATATTTATTTTCTTTTTCATAATTGAAATTTAAGTTTTTATTAAACTATTTTAGAATTTCAATTTTTATTTGTTTAAAATGACATCATTTATATATATATATATATTATATTTTAGTCACAATGTATATCACTGGCAAATCAAAATTACGTAAAATTTGGTTACATAGCTTTGACTTCCCAGTGATGTCAAACCTAGGTCATGTGTTCACTGGGTATAGCCCCCCGTCACGACTTGCAATAAATATGTTACATATATTGCAGCTGTTGTCAAAATTATGTTATTGCTAGTGGAGACAGCTCATTGACGGTGTTTGCAACATACGAGTATGTTACAATAATTGTCAACGAATTTTCGTTAACAATTATTGCAAACATAAAACGTCAAATTGCTTAGTAATTTATGCTCCACATTTTTGTGATGCGTTTGAGGTTTTGATAAAATTAATAAATATTATTTCTATATATAAAGAATATTGCTAAAAAATTGTGTAGAAAAACATTTTTCATATTCAATATTAATTTTTATGTTCATAAAAAACAAAAATACACTGATTTGTTAAAAATGCATTGTGCTACGTATTCCCATGTGGTTAACATGATAAAGTAATAAGCAATATTGGTATGGTTTTTCTGACGACGTTATTGCTCTATTGCTGAGATATTTGTTGCTAGTCGAGACGGGCGGGGTAAATTTCACTTCGGTGATTTACACAATTAGAGCTTTAAAATTTTGTAAATAATAACCATTTTATATATAAATCCAACGTTTTATTAGAATTTATGTTCATATATTGAATGAAATAAAGTTTTGAAAAAAGTATTAGTCTGCAAAATTTAGCGATTTATCGCAAAAATTTTAGTCTTGCCCATAATCTAGCTATTTTTGTAACCCATATTTGGCAGGTTTTGAAGAAAAAAGTTCCCATCACTGACCATCGTTGACGAATGTATGTTGCAGAGATGCATTTTTTAAATTTTTTAACGTGAAAAATTAGTTTTAATTTCAATCCCCAATAATTTCTGTTCTATAATGTGATTTGTGTGTCGTGACGTTGGAATATCTAAATTTAAATTTTCCATGAACGATTTGGTGATTATCCAAACTGCTCAGGGATTATGCGAGTATGTCAAAAATCAATACACACTAGAGGAATATGAACGTGGTTATGACGGCTGATAGAAGAGCAAACGATTTGCTTAACTATCTTTAAGAATATTTATACAAAATGGCATAAAAGTGTTTCTTTATTTTCCTATGTTAGCTACATCCTTTGTACCAAGGTAGGTCATTACATTTTGCGGCTAGCATAGTGTAATTTTCATAACCATTGAACAATCTTTTACTTCATAGATATTCAATGGCAATGAACTAGGTGTCCTTATAGGCATTGTAGTCAGTTCCAAGGTTTTACATTCTTACCGGTTTTAAACTCATACCGGTTTCAAGTGGATGTATAAGTTTATTATATATACAGGGTGTTTTTCTTAGAGGTATAGAACTTCTAATTGAAATAAAACACAAGAAAATCGTTTTAATGTCCATCAATTTGGCTTTATTGGAAGGATAATTTTATGCCATTAATGTTTAAATATGATTTCGGGCATGTGGCCGCCGCGGCTGGCTCGAATAAAGCCAATTCTACAGGTCCAATTTTCAACCACTTTTTCGAGCATATGGGGCCGTATGTTGGCAATAACGCCACGAATGTTGGCTTCCAAGTCCCCTAACGTTTCTGGTTTGTTGGCGTAGACGAGCGACTTCACATATCCCCAAAGAAAATAATCCAATGGTGTCAAATCACACGATCTTGGTGGCTGAACAAAATTTTGCGATGAAAATCAGCATCGAGATCAATCTCATTTTCGGCCCATACACCAAAATCACGACGCATTGCATGGTCTCGCGGCTTTAATTCTTGCACAAGCTGGATCTTGTAAGGTCGCAAGCCAAGATCTTTGCGCAAAATCTTCCATAAAGTTGATGGACAAAGCTCCAATTGCTGTGCACGGTGGCGAATCGATTCATTCGGGTCCTCTTCAACACTTTGCTCTACAGCGGCAATTGTTTCTTCGGTGCGCACTGTTCGACGTCTCTGCGGATGCGTATTATCACATAGAGTAAACGTAGTGCGAAAACGATCCATGGTTAACCGAATTAATTGCTCTGATGGACGATTATGTCGACCATAAAATGGACGGAGCTTGCGGTAAACTTCGCGAACTGAACCATTATTTCCGAAATAAATTTGCACGATTTGCAAGCGTTGTTCTTTTGTCAACCTGTTCATGATGAAATGGCAAACCAAACTAAATATTAATCACTTGACAGCTGACAAAATGGCCGCCAGTTAAAAAAGTGATGCCAACTTAAAGTTCTATTATATATAAAATCCATAGAAAGAATTGAATTGGAATAAATCGTATTTTGTTTCAACTTGTATGTCTGTCAATAGTGACAATATATCCATCAGGTTTGATTAGTCAACTATGACCGATATATCTATCCATCAAGCTTGATTAGTTAACTGTGACTAGGGTTTGGGAATCGTGAACTCCCGCCGGGCTTGGAAATCGAGAAAAGTCTTCTTTTAATTTCCCGTTTTCCCGCGAAAGTCTCACAAATTTCCCGGGAAACGGGAAGTTAAAAGTACACGTCATTTCATAAACATATGGACTTTTTTGACATACGTGTAAGTGACCGCCAAATTTATTTTGATTTCACTTTGTATTATAATCCTGTTTTTCTTTAATATCAAAAATTTCAATGTTTTTTTAAATATTACAAAAATTTGTTTGACTTACTGTACGACTAAACAAAAACAAATTCTAAAACTTTGTCCTTGTTTCAAATGTAACTGTAAGAAAGAAAGAAAGAAAGAAAGAATTCCTTCGACATCGATAAACAGGCAGTAAAATGTTCATAGAATTTTTTCCTATAAAATAAAAATGCGAACGGTCCAATCTTATACAGAAATTTCATAAAAATTGCACGAAATTGAAGTAATAGAATTTCGGTTAAGCCGAGATAATTTATTGGATGATTCGAAAAGTACATGCAAGATGAATTTAGTAATAGATGTCGATTAATCACTATAACAGAACAAAGTGAAATACTTTGTATAAGTATTTGTTTTAGAATCGCTTTTGTATTAACTTTTATTTAAAAAGAATACTTACATTAATAAAACAATCGAAATTTCGCCAATTTTCATTTAATAAATCTATTTAATTTAGAAAATTAAATTTTTCCGGGAATCCCGGGGAATGTGTTTTTTTTCATTCCCGTTTCCCGGGAAGTGCAAAAGTCCGGAAAATTCCAAACCCTGACTTTGACTAATATTTACATCAACGCAGACTAGTAAACAACATTAGAATGAATTAGAATGAGCAGTTCGGTTATATGTTCTATGGACGACAAAATGCATACGTTAGAGAAGGATGCAAAGTCACACGTACACAAAAGTTTACATCACTTTTTCCACATTGCTCTTAACAATCTGATAGAAACTTAGATAGAGATATCCATTACTACTGCCGGTCAAATGACCGGTCATATGACTTTCACTATTCTTGCAGAATTGTTCATAAATTTCGAGGAAATAAGGCTCGTTTTATTTGTAATATATCATACTTTATTCCTTTAGGACGAGAACACGATTTTTGTCAGCTCAGGTTTTGAATAAATATTTAAAGTTTAAAAATTTGTTTAAAAATATATACCTTATTTTTCCGAAATTTCATTAATATCTCCGAAACTATGTTCAAGCATTTCATTGTATCATGATTTCATAAATATCTTTGGAATAGCAAAAACTGCCTGTTTCGTAAATGGAAAAAAACAGATTAAGACTTTTTTACGAATTTTCGCATACTCGCTTCTGACACAAATATCTAAAATTTTGATATACCGCGTTGCGATTCAACGCTTAGTTTCTGAGTTATATGAAAAAAAAGATCTAACTGAATGGGGTCATGCGAATAGGGTCGATAAGACCCAGAACCGATCGTGCTGCTTCATCTGAAAATATGGACGGTGTAGGTATCGAGGAATCAGTAGCTCTTGATATTCTTGGCATGAAAATACAGTGTGATGTTCGATGGACGGATCACATTTTTCAGGTCTCAAAAGAAGCATTCATGTGCCTCGGTTTCCTAGGACGGTATAAGAGATACTTGACCCCATCTGATCTCCTCAATATTTATACCGCTTATACCCGCCCGAAAATGGAATACAACTGTCATGTATGGGCCGGTGCTTCAAAGTCTATTTTGAAGTTACTGGACCGCGTACAGGAGAGGGCGAAGAAGCTTATCGGTGACAGCGGGGTAGCCTACTCTATTGAGTCGCTGGAGCATCAACGCAATGTGGGGTGTGTTTCGCTGTTTTATCGTAACTGAAATGGAGTGTGTTCTGATGAAATCAGGGAACTTGTTCCCGAAACCCAATAATTTTTGCGAACAACACGTTCTTCGTTAAGAGCACATCTATTTGTGGTCGATACGCCAGTGAATCGCATTACAGAGAAAATTCGTTCTTTGGCCGAACAGTTCGTATGTGGAATAAACTCCCTGCAGAGGTCTTTCCTATCACTTTCAATGTTGGAAAGTTTAAATCGAATATCCATAAACACTACTTCCTCTATCCCCCTTCCCATAGCCAATTAAGTATTTTAAAATTTTTCGCCAAAACAAACATTCTATCTTCAAGCGGTATATCAAAATTGTAGATATGAAAATCTTCTAGTAGTGTGTGAAATTTGGCTGCCAAATGCTTAACCGTTTTTGTGTCATTTTATATATAAAATAAGAAATCTTTTATTCTTAGGCTATTCGTTTTACGCTTTGTTTTCTCTAAGTGTACTGACCAATTTTTTATTGGTAATGGATCTTCCACAAGCCCAATTACACAAACAAAAAAGGGCATATCAATAGCTTAAAAAAAATTACAGCGCAGAATTCGTATTCGGTTAAAACAGTACGATCGAAAAAAACACTGTATTTCATATAACGGGTCCTCCAAACAATAAAAATGCTTGGGAATGTACAAGGCGAATTTATACTAGGTGGCCGCAAGAGCCCAGCTGTTTAAGAACATTTTTACACATTCAATCTGTCAGCAGCGTTAATGTATTAGCTTTTTTGACAGCCCAAATGTAAATTCTCCACGGCGAATTCTCTTGCGACTACCTGGTGTTGATCTACCTTGGGAATGTATATCTTCAAGGTATGTATATCTTCAAGGTAGATCAATTCGCCTTGCATATCTTGAAGTTGAAAAAACACTTTTTTTTTAAATATTTCTATTTATATGATAAAAAAATATCACACAATTTTTTTTGTAAATTCCTATTATTTTTTTCTTTATTTCTTTTATTTATTAATTCTTTAATTCTTCAGTGGAAGACAAGAATCGGTTTTGAATTATCTTTTAATATTGAAGCTAGGTAGAGCGTCTATTGGCACATACCAAACTTGCAAATACCGCTATCACACTCACTAGAACTGCTACATGAAGCGCCTATTGGCTTATGTCCTCCAGCTTTACCGCTTGGAAGTAAGTAATATAATCCAAATAAAGAAAAAAATTTTCAACTCGAATCGTAAATGGAAGAGCCCTGAAGGAACACATAAGAAATACAAATGAATTGATAACCTTCTCCTTTTTTTGAAGTCGGATAATGAATATTTATTCTTTTGAATAAGTTTGAGTAACTGTCAAGATTTTTTGGTAAATCAAGCTTTTTTACAAGTTGGATCTGGCAAGCCCAGTTCGCAGAGTAATGAATGCAAAAATATTTTTCTTTATCTTACTCTACGTCTCCACCTAACCATAGACTACTAACTAGATCCGTGACTATACAACAACATTACGAAGATTGTATGAGAGGGAACGCAAATCTTATTTTATAATGTGGTTTCTAATTTGACTATGTCCTTCATATTATTTTAGTAAGAGCACTTTGCATGTAAAACTGCACAACACATGATAACAGCATTTTTTAGCTGTCAAAAGTGAGTATTCTGTTCTATATTATGTGCAGCTAACTTGATATGCTGTTGTAACTTAAAGTTATGACTGCGTTGTTAAAACAATTGCACTAACAACTATGTTATAACCATGATCCAATAATACAGGTCTGTGCAAGAGATCAGCTGATGATCAGCTATTCCTTTGTTTTCATGCCGAGGCTGTCAAACTTCATATAAAAAAATATAAACAATATTTTTTATATATAGTTATTTTGACAATTTCAGGAGGAAGACGTTTTTTTGCACTGCTGCACAGACCTGTGTTATTGGATCATGGTTATAACCTGAAAAAACCTTAACTTGAGCGATCTACACTTAACTTGAAGTTAATGTTAAGTTAGGTGTAGACTGCAAATTACTAAAATAATGCTTGAACAAATATTATGAAAAAAACCATAAAAAAGTAGAAGCGGAAATTAAAAAAAGCAATCGGCGGATTATTTTAAGCCGTTTTTGAGCCGAAAAACGATCGTCGGTGGCGGCTTCCATTAAGCCGATTTTAGCCGTAAGAAAAATCGGCGGCGGCGGCTGTGGAAATTAGTCGGCGGCTCGGCTTAGCCGCGGCTCAGCCGTCTCGGCGCAAGTCTCTGGTAACACAATCAGGCAATTAATGCCTACCAGTTAATTAATTAATGTGTTAGAGAGAACAGGTGTTGAAGTGGGAGAGAGATAGATAGCTTAATTCATTTACAACACTGCTATTGCGCTTTTTTTTGTAGAGCAGTGTTGCAAGCCCCTCTGGTGTCAAGTAGAGGTATTAAGTTGTGTAAGATGTGTAGCTATTTTATTAGTTCTTTTACTTCGCCGACGGTTTTGCTACAATACCGACGAAGGAGGGTGCTGTGAAGTGCATTAGGATATGTTAGTATTACTCGCTGCTGGTACTGCCAAAGTGCCTGAAACTAGTCTCGAACTCAAGACCTCAGGGTTTGTATTCAAACGCGCTAACTACTCAGCCAACAGCACTCTCATATATACAACACGACTGTTAACGAAATTTACTAAAAAGAGTGTAAGAAACTATAATTTCATTCAGTTGTGTCACCGACCAACCAGACACGTCAATTGCGCAAATCCATTTTTGAGGACAGCCGTTTGAGAAAGAGAATTGTTGTCTCTTTCTATATGTTCTATATGTTTTTGTTTCATTTTACCCAAAATAAGCTTGAAAACACACCAAATAAGACAAAACAGTATTGTCTTTTAAGTCAAACACACTCGTATGATTATAACGCACACCAAAAAAATTTGGTGTGTGTTGTCTCATAAGAACTAATGATCTGTTGTCGTATAAGTCACAAAAACAGTTTTGTCTTATTCGGTGTGGGTTCAGCCTAAAAGTGTTGGAAATATTACGAATGTATGCGAAAAACAAAACAAAAGTGAACACCAATACTTTTTTATTTCTCTTTTGAACGCCAGTCTGTCAAGAGTGAGTAGGAAATAGTTTGCTGTTCGTGTCATGCCTGTTTGGTCGGTGCTTGTATGCTAGATTTCAAACAGGCAGGTCGCCGTTGCTTTTTTATGATAAAACAAAAGACATAGTTGAGATTGAAAAGAAAAAAAGAATAGATCGATAAATAGAATAGAGTAGTTTCACGTCTCTTCATTTTTCAGCATTTGGAAAAACACCAATACATTCACACTTTAAGTGCTTCTCTTTGTGATGACCTCTGTTATAAGGTATCAAAAAACTGCTCATCATCCCCTATATGGTCAAGCTCACTGAGATATTCTACATATGTGAATCTGATATCCCCTGTGTATAGGCTGGCCACTCTGCCAGTATGTAGCGCATTCCGAACTGTATCGGACCAGGCCGTTTCGGACAGTACGGATGGTGTGACAGATTTGTGCCTACGGAAGTGGCAAGAACGATGGACAGCGACTGACAAGGGAAGATGGACTTACTTACTTACTGATATCTGACATTAGGGTATGGTTATCAAGGAGACATGGCAACTTGAACTTCTACATTACACAGTTTTTGACTGGACATGTTTGTTTTAGGTCGTACTTGTGCCGTTTCGAACATGACAGTGCTCCGTTTTGTCCGAGTTGTGGTGGCAATGTCGTGGAAGATGCCGAATAAGTGTTCTTCATCTGTCCACGATTTGATAGGAGTAGGCCGTATTTAGAAGTAGTCTTAGGGCGTAGTATTAGGCTGGACTACATAGTTCCAATCATGTTGGAATCTTTGTATAACTGGACGTAATATGTAATTTTGTGAAATTGGTTCTATTGGACCTTCGTAGGTTAGAAGGGATTCGCAGAAGAATCAATGTGGTTTGGATTTAGGGTCTAGGACCTTTACCATTCTGTAACGTAAGCCCTTGTGGCAGTCCCACGGGGAGCATTTGGGCCAGTGTGAAGGAGTGCTTTTAGTGCGTTAAAGTCTCGCACTTCTGACAAATACCACCACTGCCAGAGTCTTTCGATGATTTTCATTCCATGAATATATAAAAAAAACATACATACATACATGGACTGTTATATAATACAAATGCTAAGTGGATATTAGTGCTTTAGATCGTACCTATACAGATTTGGATATTAGTGTTGTTCGTTTTGCGCGAGCTGTGGTGGTAACGTGGAGGAGGATGCCCACGTTTTAATAGTGCAAGGGTGCATGTCGAAGATGTCATAGGGTGTACTATTACTCGAGATAATATAGTAGGCGTTATGTTGTCGTCTTTCCAAAAATGGTAGTATGTATGTGAATTTGCAAAATTGCTCGGCTAACGGGGCCTATACAGTAATACCCAGCCAGCAATGACAGAAAAAAAGCATAAGCGACATAAGTACCTGTTTACTTGGAAATATACATGAAATAAACTAAATGCAATGTATAGCTTAGAAGTAACAGTACTTACACACTAAATTTCACGGTAATTCTTTGAACTGAACCAACGATTTTTTATAAACACCCTTTCCTGTAAAAATTTTCTCGGTTATGGCTCGATATCTATGTACTTATGTATTTAGCTGCCATAAAAATAACTTTTGAAATTACAATGACGCTTGTAGGGATCAGAAACTCAAAAGTATGTACATATGTAGCCTATTTGTGTCATAGTAATAGTTTTTGGTACAGTTCATGATATTAAATAAAACTGTTTAACTTAAAAGTAATTGTTTACTCTGAAGGTAAATATTAGATATTTCTTCTATTTGCACAGCAAAATGGTTCACAAAAATTTGTCGCGATAGGAACATAAAAAATAAATTAGGCAAAAACTAAACAAAAATTAAAATTATAACGCCAATTGGCCCTTCTTGAGGCTCTTATGAATAGTAAAGCAGGTCATATATGGCGTGTTTTTTACATCTGACTTGTCTGTCACCTCTGTAATTCATATGCAGAGTAGGAAAATAAACTAAACGAAACGTTTGCTTTCGTTTTATTTTGTATTTTCCAATGTGTAAAACAAAAACGAAACAAAAACAACGAGAATGATAGTCCGATTTAGTTTTGTATTGTTTGTGCTTGTGTACAGCGTGACCGTTTTGCGACTAAAGTGGCAATTTGTCACTTTCTCAACTGCCTTGCTACTTTTAGTGCCCCTTTTTCAAAATCACCTAAACCTGCCACCTTTTGTAATATTATGCCCCTTTTTGCCCCTTTTTATGAAATGATGCCTCTCGTTTTAATATAAATATGTAAGTTTTTTCGGCAAGAAACTGTTTTTATAAAAAAATCTTAAGACAAAAATGTGTTTTTGAGGCTATTATGTAAAGTCTTATGAAAAAAACTATTTTGAAATAATTTAAGAGTTCAGATCTATAGATATTCATTATTGTATTAAAATTATTAGAAACTAACACCCTGATTCACTAACACTAACACTAACACTAACACTAACAAGAACGTCTTGTTAAACATTTTTATGAAAAGCACGCAGTTTTAAATATTTTTAAAATAATTTTCATGCAAATTTTTGTGCCATGTCATAATGTTCAGTAAATTTAAATTAAAATACATCTGTACAAGTAGGTATACATATAAAAATAAATAGGATACGGCTGACCTTACAGGCCATTCCTTAAACTTCCATACTTGATTTAGCTTGCTCATGACTTGAAAACTAATTACCAGGGCTCGGACTTTCATGCAAAGGCAAATTTTTAGTGGTGTCAGATAAAGACGTATTGAGTAAATTCTATGCGAATCATCAAATTTGAAGTAGTTTGGCTTTTCTGCAGAAACAGCCAGCGTCTTGTCAGGAATCGAACCTGCGACCTCCCGGTTAATAGTCTAGCATACTATCCACCAGACTACAGGGGTAAATACATATTTTTGCAATATATGCTTATTTTTGGAGTTATACAAAAGTTTTCAATGCCTATTTCTCAATTTAAAAAAAAAATATTAATAGACCGGGGGCAGCCGAGCCTCAGTTGGGTTGCCAGTTGCTGAAAATGATACTACTGATGGGAACTGGCAACTGAGAGCTGTTAATTTCAGTTGTTTTTTAGTGCCTTTTTGGCAACCATCAATTTTCAGTTACCGACTGGCAACGCAACTAAAGTTCGGTTGCATTAAATAATAGACCCAATAATGTTTGTTTTATATATTTTTTTTCTCTAATAATAATAAAAAATTAAAAGAAATATTTTCATTTTTATTTTTATTTTAGTTTTGTACTTTGTTCGTAGATAAATGCATATTTTTGCGCATATTTTTCATTTTTAGGTGCATTTGTTAAGCGCTTAAATTCAATTTTTAGTTGCATGAAAGTCCGAGCCCGGGTAATGAGTTACAGGCCTTTAAATTTGAAAAAGTGGCAAAATTGTTTCAATTCCAGGGAAAACAAAATCGGGTTTTTTCACTTAATTTCTTATAATATTTTTATTTTCTGTCGGATCTTCACGATTTTTAACTTCGTTTATTCAGCACAAAATTCCCTTTTACGCGTTGGCGTATTAAATATTTTTCATCTTAAAAAAGCAACTTAAAATTAAATTCATAAAATTATTCCAACTTCCTTCCAGCTGTGGTAGAAAGCTAAAAAAATATTGTTGTGTATAATTTAGCGATATGCAACTAAATGCAGGAGGCATTCAGTAATTTCCTTAAACTTTCTATTAACATTTCGTTAGAAGCTATATTTTATTTGAAACGAAAATTATAGTGCATTTACACCAGAGCGAAATCTAGTACTTACGAGATTTTCAGCTAAATCTAGTTGCTTTTTACTAGATTTCCCATACAAAACGAAATCTGCTACGCCACTAGACTTTGACAAAATCTGCTAATATCTAGTAGTACTTAGTTATACAACCGTGGTTTTGATCATATAGTTCTGAAAAATACTACGATGTCCGTAAATATATAATTTATAAGGTGTGCTTAGCAGTTGTTTTGCATTTGACGGATCTTTTTTTTTCTGTACAGTTTAACATTTCAAAATAAAACATATCAAAATGGAAACGAAGTCTTAATAAATGTCAAAAAAGCATTGTTTAAACGGTATAGATTTCGAGATAGATTTCAATTGAAATCTACCAGATTTCGCTCTGGTGTAAATGTAGTATTAAAGAAATCATAAATTTTTATGTGAGCTGACACTAGAAATATGGAATAAATTAATATTTTAGGCAGTCGTCGGCACCTAATTTCACTTTTATTTTATTGTACATAGTTGCAGCTATTAAATTTTTCAAAAATTTCTGCGGGATGTAGCGAAACTTTTTCTATAACCTGACAAAGTTATTATAAAAAAAAAGTTATTTATTTTTATATAATTTTTTTGCTAATGTATTAGGATTACGATTATTTTTGCAGCCTAAAATTGTACAACCATACTGAAAATATTTAAGAAATTTATTATTTGACATATTGTCATAAGTTTATTTTAAATGAAATTTATTTCTTGATGGTTAAGCATTGTCTATATTCATTTCATTGGTGCTTTACCAAATCATCAGTAGACTTCAATCAAACTTTTGAACAGTTACAAACCTCTTATATTAAGTACAAAATTTCAAAAACCATTTGAGAATTTACAAATAAAAGATTTTCAAAAATATGTAGGCTTTGAAACCTATACAAAACCCACCAAATATTCTTTTTATTCGTTATGAATCTATTTTATTTTTCTACAGCTTTAACTACTATGGTTATTTTTGAAAATCATTTACATATTTATAAATTCTCAAATGGTTTTTGAAAGTCTGTACATAAGATAAGAGGTTTGTAACTATTCAAAAGTATGGTTGAAGTCTACTTAGGATGTGGTAAAGCACCAATGAAATGTATATAGACAATGCTTAACCATCAGCAAATGAATATCATTTAACATACTGAAAATATATTAAGCTACATAACTCACAAATTCACAAAAAAAAATTTTTGATTAATAAGAGACTTATTAAACAAATTTTTGTATGAAAATTTGTTTTATTAGTCTGTTATAAGTCAGAAATTTTTTTTGTGAATTAAGGCACTAGTATTTAGAAATTTATTTATATAGTCCATGTAAGCACGTGTTAATATTCTATGTATATTAACAAATATTTAAGTAATTTAGAAAGTGCAACTTTGACAAAAGTTAATATTTTTGCTTAAAAAAATTCGAATTTCAAACAATTGCTATTAGTATTTTTGGCCACCACACAACACTGTGCGACGTGTTGGATGCCTTAGAACAATTCTGCATCAAAAAGTCATATTCGAAAAATATATAATTTACGTTATTTTTCAAGTTAGAGCACGTTATAATGATACTAGTAGGGAATAAAAATACATCAAAGATCTCAAGAAGGCCTAATTGCTTCAAATTTTTAGTTTTTGGTACAGCTCATGATAATGTTACGTTTTTAGTCCTTTACATAAAAACGGTTTTATTATTTTCACAGGATTCGTTGAATTGCAATAAAATAAAACACAGATATTTATTTTACAAATAAATTCTCAGTAACACTTTATTTATTACTTTAAAAACACGTACAACTAAACGAGATGTACACACTAACTATTCTTGGCGATGTTTACTCGTCTAAGTTTAAAAACACACTTATCCATGTCGTCTGGCAGCCTCCCCTTATATAGTCAATTATAAAACCTTCTGGTAACTTCGCTAACTTTCTGGAATACAGCCGTCTCTCTTTATCTTTAACTGTACTGTAATTCAGGTCTCTTTTCATCTTTAAGTGTACGGCATGATCATTTTGGTCTTGCTATGGTGCAATGTATGTGCGTGTGTAGATGCATGAGATTATTCTTCTGTTTGTTTATCTTCGCACACACATACTCTAATGCTTGCAACTTAACAAATTACGCTGTCATCAAGTCTACATCTCTTGCAGTTTAAGTTTAATGTCACTGTTTGTAATTGCGATTAAGCAGTCTCGAATAATCTTGAAAGTTCTAGCTACCGTTTCCTGAAGATTCCGGAAACTTCCATTTTCCGTTATTTTGAATTCTATTGGCAGTTGTCGAGTGATGCCAAGTTTAATTGTGGTACTTGGTTGCCAGGTTTTGATTTTATTACAGTGATTTAGGGGTATAAAGCAGATAATGATCGGGTTGTCAGTTTGTGTCGTTACATTTGAATCTGCATTTTCATTTCGTAACACTGCCGCCCACTTAAGCCTGTTCGTCCCGAATAGGCACACAATCACCTTTTCCATAGTGCGCCAGTCGTTCCAGGTGTACGATTTTCATTTTGGACCTTGGGCTGTTGTACTTCTGTATCCTATAGTCGACATCGTTCAACCTTTTAATAACCTTATACGGTCCATCCCAATGAGTCTGCAATTTTGGAGACAATCCCTTCTTTCGTTGTGGGTTGTAAAGTAGAACCAATTGACCCTCATCGAATCCCTCAGAATTTGCAGCTCGGTCATATCTAGCCTTCATCTTGTCACTGGCCATTCTAATTCGGTTGCGTACAAATTCATGTAGCTCATTTAAATTTTCTTGCTCTTGGGAAGAGCTGGTGCCTTCTTCACTTGTTGGTGTAGGCTTAACGCCAAATTCCAAATCACCAGGCAATTTTAATTCCGTCCCGAAGACAATTTTAGCAGGTGTTCGTGATGTCGAGTCATGTACAGCTGACCTATATGCCAACAAAAATTTGGGAATGTGCTCGTCCCAGTCCCTTTGATGCGCGCTTACCACTTTTCGCAGGTACTCCTCTAGAGTGCGATTAAATCTTTCTACCATGCCATCGGACTGTGGGTGCAGCGGCGTCGTTCTTGTTTTCTTTATCCCATATAATTCGCACATTTCCCGGAATATAGCAGACTCGAAGTTTCTACCTTGGTCAAAATGTAATTCTATTGGAACACCATAGCGACATACCCAGTTGTTGACAAATACATTCACAACTGTCCTTGCTTCTTGATTGGGTATGGCATATACTTCTGGCCATTTACTAAAATAGTCCATCACCACAAGAACATAGCGATTCCCGGCGTCGCTGACGGGAAAAGGACCTGCTATATCCATTGCTATCCGCTCAAATGGTGCACCTGAGTTGTACTGTTGCAGCTGTCCTCGACTTTTTCTTGCTGGTCCTTTTGCTGCGATGCACTGTGGGCAGTTTGCTATCCAGTCGGCTACGGCTTGTTGACACCCAACCCAATAAAAACGCTGTTTTAGCTTCTCCAGCGTTTTTGTCACTCCCAGATGACCGCCACTAGGACCATTGTGGAACTCGTGCAAAACCTTATTCACCTTGGAGGATGGCACAACTATTAGGTTGGAAGCCATTTTACCATCTGCACTTTCCCATACGCGGTACAAGCACCCGTTTATCAGCTTCAGGCTATTCCACTGAGCCCAATAAGATTTCACAAGTGGGCTTTCAGCTGATATTACATTGCGAGCAGGTCTTCTATTTTCCTCTTTGGCTGCTATAATTGTCGCCAATATGGTGTCGTTTCTCTGTGCCGCTGACCAGTCCTCATCGGAATCGATGTGCGTTAGCCGAACATCAATAACGCATTCCTTCTTTTCGGCCTTAACACAATGTCTGCACTCCAAGCTGCAGGGCCGTCGTGATAAAGCATCTGCATTGTTATGCTTTACGCCCCTTCTATGCTCGATGCTGAAGTCGTAGCTTTGAAGACGTTCAATCCAGCGCGCTAGCTGCCCTTCAGGATTTTTAAACTGCAACAGCCATCTCAATGCAGAATGGTCGGTCCTCAGCGTAAAGTGTTGGCCATACAGGTACTTATGGTAGTGTTTTATGCACTCCAACACTGCCAAAAGCTCACGTCGTGTCACACAGTAGTTTCTCGCAGGCTTTGAGAGTATACGGCTATAATAGCCTATCACTTTTTCTGTGCCATTGACAACTTGCGACAACACACCTCCTATGTCATAGCCGCTCGCATCGGTATCAAGCAAAAATTTTTCTCCAGCTATGGGGTAGGCTAGTACTGGTGACGTACTCAGTAAATCCTTTAGTGTCTGGAACGCATTCTCCTGCTGTTCGCCCCAGTGATACGGCCTCGACTTCTTGGTCAGCTCATGCAGGCTTGCAGCGACGTTGGCAAAATTTGGTACAAAGCGTCTGTAGTAGGTACAAAGGCCCAGAAAGCTGCGCAGTTCATGAAGATTTTTCGGACGAGGCCAGTCCTTTACTGCTCGTATTTTATCTTCATCCGTTGAGATTCCGTCTGCCGTAACTCGATGGCCCAAATACTTTACTTCTCTCTGGAACAATGCACATTTCTTCACGCTAAGTTTTAAACCAGCTGATGATATGCGTTGAAGAACCTCTGCCAAATTTTTGAGGTGCTCATCAAAAGTCTTTCCCATCACGACGATGTCATCAAGGTACACCAAGCAAGTCTTCCAGTGAAGTCCCTTCAGCACTCGTTCCATTAGGCGTTCAAAAGTAGCTGGAGCATTGCAGAGCCCGAATGGCATAACTTTAAACTGCCATAATCCATCGCTCGCGCTAAAAGCAGTTTTCTCCTTATCTTTCTCTGCAATCTCCACCTGCCAATATCCGCTTTGTAGGTCTAACGTGGAGAACCATTTCGTTCCAGCCAGCGTGTCTAAGGTGTCGTCAATTCTTGGTAGTGGATAACTGTCCTTCTTAGTAACGTCATTGAGCTTTCTGTAGTCAACGCAGAATCTCGTACTGCCATCCTTCTTTTTGACTAAGACAACGGGCGAATTCCAAGGACTTGAAGATGGCTCGATTACACCACTCCGCTCCATTTCATGAACAAGTTCTTTTACCTCATTCCGTTTTGCTAGGGGTACACTTCTGGGTGGCTGTTTGATCGGCCTCGCTTCGCCTGTATTTATTTCATGTTTCACTATTGCCGTTCTCCCTTGGCTTTGATCTTTCAAGGCGAAGACGCTGGTGTGCCTTTTTAGCAGCTGTTTAGCTTTATTTCTATCAGGAGCTGCTAATTCTGCTACCCATTTCCCCACGTGTTCTTCAAATTGTTCACGCTCTTTTGCGGACATATTGGCTGGTTCAGGCTTTCGCTCGCAGTTTATTATTGCCTCTGGTGGAGTACATTGGCCTATAGCAGAATTTCCGCTGACGACTTTTTTGTTGCCTGATAAATTAAGTACTCTTATAGGGATCTTTCCTCCTTTGCAAGTTTTTACGAGGGCTTTTGCTGTTAATAGCTCGCTCTTAATTTCTGTTGGTTCTACTACCCACAACCGATTGTCCTCACAATCTCCCTCCATGCGTGCCCATATTACTGATTCAGACTGCGGTGGTATCGTCTGGTTTTCAATAGCAACTAGTTTCCTTACGTGCGTTTGATTGTCATATCCAACATCAA
Organism: Panzeria rudis; assembly: GCA_956483635.1. Classification (NCBI taxonomy): domain Eukaryota; kingdom Metazoa; phylum Arthropoda; class Insecta; order Diptera; family Tachinidae; genus Panzeria; species Panzeria rudis. The sequence goes on from OY101449.1 coordinate 111,055,999, forward strand.
GCGGTATTTCAACATTACGCCAAATCATCACTTGTTGCCCCATATGCAGGTTGATGCCATGGTTTATCATAAAATCGGCTCCAATAATAACCTCGTCAACAATATCGGCAACGATAAACACATGTTTCACGCTTATATTGGCTATAGTCACCTTCGCTTCAGTCTTACCGTAGACAGTGGCAGGCTCCCCAGTAGCTGTACGTAGTCTTATATTCCTTAAAGGTTCACACTTCCCCTTCACTATATCGGGCCTGATTATTGACTGCGACGCTCCTGTGTCTATGGTGTAGATGTGCTTTTCGCCGTTGATGTATCCACATGCAGTAAGGTTGCTATTTTTCTGCTGCATTACTGATATGGAGATTGTGGGGCCGTCGTTTGTGGGAGCTAGCTCTTGCCCCTTAGTGCTAGCTCGTTTTAGTTTAACGGGGACTCTTGTGTTGTTTGTTGGTTCACCCGTTTACTATTCCTTGGTGGCGAAACAGATCTGGCTCTTTTTCTTGGCGCCTTGCAGTTGCGCTGGAAGTGGCCAATTTTGCCGCAGTTATAACACTTAGCTTTTACTTTGCCGTCCTTCTCCGCCAATGCTTGTCTCACTGCCTCCTTGATGCTAGAGACTAGATCACTCTCATTTTCGGCAATGACCTCCACGTTCCGCACCTTGCACACCTGTGGCTTCCAAATCACCCTAGCAGTCTCCTGAGCTAGTGCAAATGAAACCATTTCTGCGAATGTAGCCTTTTGTGTAGCACACACTGCAAGCTTGATGTCAGGATCACGGATGCCATTAACAAACGCCTCTGTTTTGACATGATCCAGGAATGGGTGGTTTTCACCTGGATACGTAAGCTGCACTAACCGCTCAATTTCCATTGCGAAATCTTGTAGAGACTCATTGGGCTTTTGTCCTCTACATCGCAATTCCATGCGGTATATATCTCGCTTATGTTCGCCACCATATTTCCGCTGCAGTGCCGCCATTATGTCATCAAAATTATTTCTGCAGCTCCCTGGTACGGTTTCAAGTACTTCTGCTGCGGCTCCTTTTAAGGCCAAAATCAGCTCTATGGCCTTTTCTTCACTGTTCCAACCATTTTTGCTGGCAACTGTTTCGAACTGGAACTTGAAGATGTTCAAAGGTGCGCTGCCATCGAAACAAGGCGTCTTTACTCTGCTGGAAGCCTCTGGAATAACTCTCACTGGCCCTCCTTGACACTGAAGATGAACAATTTTTGCTTCCAGTTCATGTCATTTCTCGTCCACATCTTTTACATGCACTTCGACGCCGCCAATTTCTAGGCTATGGAGTTTGTTCTCTAGTTCTGAGAGTTTCTCGTCAAATTTGCTGACTTGTACTTCAATGCCATCTACTCTTCTATTTATGGCCTCAGAAATTTCTTGAAGTTTCTCATTTGTGGCCTTAGATGTTTCTTGAAGTTTCTCATTTGTGGCCTTAGATGTTTCTTGAACTTCGGCCTTGACTTCAGCCAGCATTCTCTCATTGTTAGCTCTAGATGTTTCTTGAACTTCAGCCAGCATTCTCTCATTGTTCACTCTAGATGTTTCTTCAAATTTCTCATTTGTGGTTTTAGATGTTTCTTCAAATTTTTGCATCATAGCGGCGAACATTGTACTTAAGTCCATGCTGCTTGTCGTGGCACGAGTACGTACCTCTATTTCCTCTTTATCCTCAAATTCGTATGTCCCGATGTCGATGCCACGCTGCTTGAACTCATCTATCAGCCTCTTCTGAAGTTCCACTTTATTGCCTGTTGTTGGCAGTTCCAACTTACTCAGCTCTTTTTTTAGCTGCTCAACTTTTAGCTCTTCAAACTTCATGGCTTCTATATTTTTTTTAATGTCCTTTTTATTATTTAATAATGTCCTTTTTTTATTTTATTAATTAATAATGTCCTTTTTATTTTATTTTGCAATTTTACTTCTGACACCAATTGTTACGTTTTTAGTCCTTTACATAAAAACGGTTTTATTATTTTCACAGGATTCGTTGAATTGCAATAAAATAAAACACAGATATTTATTTTACAAATAAATTCTCAGTAACACTTTATTTATTACTTTAAAAACACGTACAACTAAACGCGATGTACACACTAACTATTCTTGGCGATGTTTACTCGTCTAAGTTTAAAAACACACTTATCCATGTCGTCTGGCAGCCTCCCCTTATATAGTCAATTATAAAACCTTCTGGTAACTTCGCTAACTTTCTGGAATACAGCCGTCTCTCTTTATCTTTAACTGTACTGTAATTCAGGTCTCTTTTCATCTTTAAGTGTACGGCATGATCATTTTGGTCTTGCTATGGTGCAATGTATGTGCGTGTGTAGATGCATGAGATTATTCTTCTGTTTGTTTATCTTCGCACACACATACTCTAATGCTTGCAACTTAACAAATTACGCTGTCATCAAGTCTACATCTCTTGCAGTTTAAGTTTAATGTCACTGTTTGTAATTGCGATTAAGCAGTCTCGAATAATCTTGAAAGTTCTAGCTACCGTTTCCTGAAGATTCCGGAAACTTCCATTTTCCGTTATTTTGAATTCTATTGGCAGTTGTCGAGTGATGCCAAGTTTAATTGTGGTACTTGGTTGCCAGGTTTTGATTTTATTAATGTGATTTAGGGGTATAAAGCAGATAATGATCGGGTTGTCAGTTTGTGTCGTTACATTTGAATCTGCATTTTCATTTCGTAACAATATTATATAAAACTGTTTAACTTAAAAGCTTTTGTTTCCCAATTTTTATTTGTTGTTCTTATCGCGATTAATTTCCTTACCATGTATTGTTGTGCAAATATACCTGGCTATACACAATATCATATACATATTTTAAAAGTAAATATGTATCAGATATTTTAAAGTAAATGAAGTTAGATAAACAAAAACAGTTTTATTTAATATTGTGATATTTACCAAAAACTAAACAAAAATTAAAATTTTTACGCAAATAGGCCCCCACCAGAGAATGACAAAATCTGATTGCAAAACAATTCATACGTATTGAACATCCTAAAAACTAGACTTGTGTCGAACTCGTTCAGTTCTTCGTTTCAGACACAAACCATTGATTAAACCCATTTAAATTACATGGGTTTGATAATAGGTTTGTGTCTAAAACGAACAACTGAACGAGCTCGACACAAGTCTGCTAAAAACATACCTTTGTGTTCAAACAATCAAACTTGTTGAAACACACATACTCGCTCCTGCTTTTTATCCATTCAAGTCATTCGGTTGTTGTTGGCTCTCCGTATTTAATTATGTGTCGCATCATACCAATAACTTCGAATGTTTGCTCGTTTGGCTCAACGAATATTATTTGAGAATCCAAATTGATTATTAGGCTAAGGTTCGTAACGTTATATTCAGAAAGAATTGGGCATGATTAATATTCCAAGGAACAAGGGAAAAATTAACATCAACTTAATTTTTCAACGTACACAGCAGAACAGAGTAGCGCCACTTTCGGAAGCCGCTACACTTCCATCGTCAGTGCTCACGTGCATTTGCTTATCACCACTTGTGAGGTGGCAAACCAAAAAAGTTTGTCTTGAGGAGAACAAAAATCAGAAAAATGGGAATGAAGAAAAATAAACCGATGGCAACGCTGGGAAAGTGCACTTTAATATCAACTTGAGAGTGAGTTAATTCTCGTATTCAATTTTCACGAAAAAGTTGTATATATAAGAATTAAAATCACATTCAACAGAGCCACCTCACAAGTGGTGATAAGCAAATGCACGTGAGCACTGACGATGGAAGTGTAGCGGCTTCCGAAAGTGGCGCTACTCTGTTCTGCTGTGTACGTTGAAAAATTAAGTTGATGTTAATTTTTCCCTTGTTCCTTGGAATATTAATCATGCCCAATTCTTTCTGAATATAACGTTACGAACCTTAGCCTAATAATCAATTTGGATTCACAAAGCAAATACGTTCGAAATAATCATATTAATAAACAATTAGCTACTGGCTTGAGCTTTTCACATGTTTACATGTTCATATATACTTAAGTATAAAATCAAACCAAAAAAGTTTGTCTTGAGTAGAACAAAAATCAGAAAAATGGGAATGAAGAAAAATAAACCGATGGCAACGCTGGGAAAGTGCACTTTAATATCAACTTGAGAGTGAGTTAATTCTCGTATTCAATTTTCACGAAAAAGTTGTATATATAAGAATTAAAATCACATTCAACAGAGCCACCTCACAAGTGGTGATAAGCAAATGCACGTGAGCACTGACGATGGAAGTGTAGCGGCTTCCGAAAGTGGCGCTACTCTGTTCTGCTGTGTACGTTGAAAAATTAAGTTGATGTTAATTTTTCCCTTGTTCCTTGGAATATTAATCATGCCCAATTCTTTCTGAATATAACGTTACGAACCTTAGCCTAATAATCAATTTGGATTCACAAAGCAAATACTTCGAAATAATCATATTAATGAATATTATTTGAATTCATAATAAAATACAAAAGTAAAATGTTCGTTCTGGTCAGCAACAAGTATTTTTATGATGAATAAAATACAGAAAACAAAAATGAGTCTATCTATGTCCATATGAGTCAACTTTTGCTTCTGCAACTTTCTTAAATTTTCTTTTGAAGTTGCATTCGTGTCCATATAATGAAATTCTTGCTGCGCAGCTTTTGTTGTTTTTATATAGAATTTGTTTTTGCTTAATATTACGAAGAAGAAAACAAAAGAGAGTTGCATGTACATGAAGCAGTGTACCCCTTCCCTATCTTCTCACCTCTCTCTCCCATAAACTCAAAAGTTGCGCAGCAAAAGTTGTCTCGTATGGACATAGACTGAGCGCGTATGAACACTTACATATGAGAGTGGTATTGGCTGAGTAGTTGGCGCGTTTGACTACAAACTCTGAGGTTTTGAGTCAAGACTAGTTTCAGGCAAGCCAACAACATCCATCATGAGCAAAATGTGTATACATAAAATTTGGCAGCAAAGCAAAAGACAAACAAACTTTACAATGAATCAATACGGTACTAATGCTGTATTGACATATTGTAAACATACGTTTAGGAAAACAGCCGTATTGACTAATTATCTATGCGAATCATAAAATTTTAAGTAGTTTGGCATCGATTTGTAGTTGAATATATTTGCATATTTTGGTGATAAGTGCATATTTTTGCATATTTTGGCAATAAATGCATATATTTGGAGTTATAAAATAATTAGTATATACAAATTTTAGTGCCTATTTCTCAATTTTTGAAAAAAAAATATCAATAGGCCGGTTATGGATGGCAACCGAGCCTCAGTTGGGTTGCCAGTTGCTGAAAATGATACTACTGAAGGGAGCTGGCAACTGAGAGCTGTCAATTTCAGTTGCTATTTAGTGCCTTTCTGGCAGCCATCAATTTTCAGTTGCCGACTGGCAGCGCAACTAAAGTTCGGTTGCATTATATTTTATACCCAATTATGTTTGTTTTATGTTTTTTTCCCAGTATTAATAATAATAAAAAATAAAATAAAATATTTTCAAATTATTTTAGTTTTAGTACTTTGTTCGTAGGTAAATGCATATTTTTGCGCATATTTTTCATTTTTAGGGGCATTTGTTAAGCGCTTGAAATAAATTTTTAGTTGTATGAAAGTCCGAGCCCTGCTAATGACCATCTGTTGCATCATACGTCAGGAAACCATTCAATTATGCAAACGTAATATTCGTGATATTGTCATTTCACAAAATGGATATATTTCTTGGCCGCCAAGATCGTGCGATTCAACGGCTCTCGATTATTTTGTTTTGGGGGTACGTTAAGTCCATGCGCTATGCTAACAGCGCAACACCCATTGAACAGTTGAAGGTCAACTTTTTTAACTCCATTAATGAAACAATATCAGAAGCATCATCCAATTATTAGTTCAATGCAACTCTCCTGATGATTTTTTGCAGGGTTGTGTTTTGACCGTTACAATCGTCGTAAACAATCGCCAAGCTGTCAAAAGTTGTTTATATTTTTGGACGCCATTGCTGTTATACACAGAGAGCGAGGCTGATCGGCTTATAGCCGCGGCTCAGCCGCAGCCGATAATTTTTCTTGCTGTTTAGCCGCCGCCGACTTTAGCGGCTAATTTCGTATATGAATTTTATTTTAATTTGTTTAATTAATATAAAACAAACTTTTTAATAATTTTTTCAAGGCTACACGTAAAAAACAATTTTGTACCGAATGAAAAAAGTTGAAGATCGAGAAGATCTGACAAAATATAAGAAAGTTTTAAGCCATTAAGTGTAAAAAGCTGTTTTTAATTCCCATACAAAATTATTTTCAAACGAAAAAAAAATGTTTAATACAATCTGATTTAAATTAATTTTGTATTAAAAGTAACTAAAAATAATATAGCTGTTTTCGCTTAAGGGCTAATAACCTTCTTATTTTTTATCAGAACTTAGCGATTGCATCCATCATGTGTCGTCACAAAATTATCTTTGAAATACAGCCCGAAAAAAATATACTTAGTATATTTTTTCATCTGAATGGAGCAGTTTAAAAGATAGTTTTTGGGAAAAGGTCTAAAAATATATATTTTTTTAAATTTCAAGGCCTGTAACTGTATATCTATACAACAGTGTGCAATTTATTTTATTCAGATGAGCCGTTCTCGGAATTTTTGCCAATAAACGAAAAAACTAAAAAAACAAAAAACTTGTTTTTCGGTAATATAGGGAAAGCGCGCATTAAGAAAAATAAATGAATATAATTTTCGTGTTCAGCGACCTCAATGTTTTTTTTTTGGCAAGATATGACAAAGACTTAGAAATTCGAAAATTTGCTTGATATATCATCTTAAGTTTGTCCGAAATCTGACCTTGTATGTATAATGTAATAGTGTAATGAGTTATTACAGCTATAAAGAATATATAATGATGTTTCACAAATTGATCGATTTGATCTCATATTTAAAATCTTTATGCTGCGGTAGAGGGCTAAAAGTAGGTCCCAATACTTTTTTCATTATTTTTCCCATGTATCTAAAAATAAAATGCAACCTTTTTTTTGCTATTCGCAATTGAAATTCGCAAAAAAATCGCACGCTCCACTCTAATGTACGGCTGTCAGATTAGGCAATTTATGGTAAAAAACTTTCGGATATATGACGGTTTTTACATTTACATTACATAACCCATTTTTGGGGTTTTTTTCGCCTAATTTTTGTCGACAAAAAAATAGCTAGTAATTCTTCTAAAGAATAGTCGGCTTCACCCGGCTAACAACCACCGCCGCCAACTGTTATGTATCGGCTTCGCCATCTGGTTATATATTTGTTTACATTTGACCAGAACGAGGAAATACACACAAAACACGTTTTTCTTGCTGTTGTAGACAGCTGTTTTTGACATCTTTACGATTGTTATACACAAACAAAATGCCTGTTGTTTTTTGTATTGTTGTACTAGTGCATATACCTGTATTATTAGATCATGATCATGATCAGAAGCACTAAAAACGCTGACGAAAATTTTGAAAGGCATCAAGGTACTTTTTTTCATATTAAAGTACTAAAGCTAAAAAGTAGTTTCTTTTTTGGGGTTTTTTGGTATCACTGGCTATAATATCACTTAAATCTAGTTTTTTTGGGCTAGATGATAAAAAATATTGCACAAATTGGTTTTAAATTAAGCTTTGTTTCTTTTATTTATTGATATGTTTTTCCTTCAATGGAAAAGCAGAATTCTATTTGAAATATTCCCATAGAAATTGGTTCATCAGACTTCTACTGACATCTGAAAAACTTGCAAACACCAGACTCACAGTCGTCATTAGACGAACATGAAGTGCCTCTTTTCTGAAAAAAAAATGAAACCAAATTTTATGTCAATAAATATTTAACGTATATTAAGGTGGGTCTACATCTAAAAATATTTGCGCAAAACGTGTTCGCTGAAAATATTTGCAGCACAAAGTTTAGCTTGTAGATGAGGACGAGCTTTTAAATATTTATCACACAAATATTTATTCACAAAACTTTTTACGTCTACTTGAGCGGGTAGCAAATGATAAAGCAATAAAATCAGCACTATTTCTACAAATGCGTCCAAACCAGAACAACATGTGGCGCAAATTTTTGCGTTGTTCGTCAGAAACTATACTTGTGTCGAACTCGTTCAGTTGTTCGAACCCATTGATCAAACCCCATTGATCAAACCCATTTAAATTACATGGGTTTGATAATAGGTTTGTGTCTAAAACGAACAACTGAACGAGCTCGACACAAGTCTATCAGAAACCAACAAGCCATGATTCGTGTGCGTTGAATGTGACGAAAATTCTTGCGTCGTTTCTGTGCGCCACACACGTCCACACTAACTAAAATGAGTCGCAAATATTTGTGGCGAATGCGTTCGGCGCAAACATGTACAGATGTGGACCCACCTTTAGAGTGGTTATTATAAATTAAAATTTTTGGGACGCCCCCAATAGAAACATTCCTTTTGATGAAAAAATATTATCAGTTATATTTTGTTTGTTTGTTTTTTAAACAAAAAGAACATGTGCCGTGCCGTAAGCCGACATAAGTTTAGTTTTTAATAAAATCATAGTTTTTGCCAACGATTTGAGAATAAGTCTTGAAAACATTTTTGTAGGAAATGAAATTCTCTACAAAAAGGTCTTAAAATTTTTTTTTCATAAAATTCATATTTATGGATATACTTTCAATAATAAACTCATCAACTCTATATTATGCACCAATTAAGATCTATAATAGTTATTTTTCCTCAATAAAAAAAACTAAGATCGGCTTGCAGCACGTGTCCTTTTTGTTTAAAAAATAAACAAAACTTAATTTATATTATAAAAAATAAGGTTTTTTGGGGCGTCCAAAAAATTCAACTTTTAACGACCCTCTAATGAACATAAAATACGTATCGACGGCTTATATTCAAAGGCCTATATACATGCATATATTAAAAATCACAAGTTTTCATTACACAAAAAGAAAAATAAGTTTCGTTTCTGATAAAAAATTCCGGTATTCAATATTTTTTTTTTCAAATTTCCCGTGATAAAGAATTCCGGTATATTGATGAGAAAATTATTTCAAAAGAAAAAAAAATATATATATTAAAAAAAATGTTAACATGGCTGGGATACGAGCCCGAGCTTCCCGGACGTAAAGCATGCTCTCTACAGCCGAGCCATAGAGTACTTATGTAATATGTATTAAGTACTTATGTATGAAAAGAAATAACCGGCATGGGAAAGAAATACATACAACGAAATATTTGGGGGACTCACAAGGTAGTCATAAAGTCATATGTTTTAAAATAATAACACGAAAATATATGACTGTTGTTCGCAACCCCTCATAAGTTAGTGTGCTATTTCAAATTTGTATCAGCTGATAAAAAAAGCAATTATAAATACTTGAAATCAGAATGCTAAGAACAAGTGACAAAATTTAAATAATAGCCAGTTTGTTTTTAAATTATTCAACTTGTTAATAAAGTAAATAAAACCCAGCTGAATATCTTTTAAACTCTTAATTTTTAATTAAAGTAAAAACAAATTTCAACCCACACAGAAAGTGAAATTGTTGCAATACATAAACATAAACGAAACCAGCTGTTGCCGGCGACTGACCCGACTAATTTTCCACGCGGCTGCTAGTAGAAAAACGTTAGTTGGCTGCCAGCCAGCTAAAGTATACAAACAAAATTTTCTCACTATCATATTTTTAAATGTCTCGATTTTTTATTTTTTCTTGTTACACAGCTATAAAAATATAATTAAATGTGAAGTTATAAAATTGTGAACAGTTTTAGGACATACTCTACTGCATATTACATACATTCATTTATATCAACGGCGGCGGATTGTAAATATTATCACCGGCTCGACGGAAGAGTTTCGGCCGTTCGGCTCAGATTTTTACTGTGCAGTTATGACAAAATAATAAACACAGCACAAAAACTATTATTATTTTAGGACTTTTTTGTATGAAGCACAACAACAACCTTAAAAAGTCGGAAAACCATGCTCAATATTTCTTTCATGCTGAATCCTGTAAATGGAAATGTATGCTCCGATTTTCTGTTAAGTAGTATATTTTTTAATGTTTCCCAACGCTCATTACGATCTTGTGATCTACTCCACGTCAAAACTTATCGTACTAACTATGCTATGGCTGATCAATTGAGAAGATTATGTTGTTGTTTTAACGAAATGTCTAATTTTATAGATTTTTCTTTAAAATTGTATATTATAAAACGCAATATCATTGCGCATTTGAATATCTAAAGGTTTTAAAATTATTTACCTATTTTATCCTAAAAATTTATATGAATTGTAATATAGTCTGTAAGGAATATTCTATAGACTTAATAAATAAATAAATAAATAAAAAAAACAATGTTTTTTTAACTATCTTAAAATATTGGCACTTTATGACATTATGACATGATAAGACACCTTGTGAATACCCCAATTGTATTAAGTTAATGACAAATGTTATTGAAATGCATATTTTTTTTCAATAACATGGTTTTATTGAACACAATTCTTGTCTAGTTTTTTTGTGTGTAGAGCAAATTTAATTTTCCCTAAAATAAGTCTCAAATGTAAACTTTAAAAACGCCGATACATGTATGCATTTTATTTTGATGGCCTCTAACAGAATCATTCGTTAGAGCCTTGTTATAAAAAACATCGATTTTGTTGTTAGCAATTTTTACAAAAATTAGGAGCCTCACTTTATTATGAATAAAATCAATATTAATTCATCGATTTTCATAAGATAAAGCTTATTTTATTTGTAGCATATGTGACTTTATTGTCAGTTAATACAAAAATTCAAGTTTTCGTCATATCTGATTTTTTATAATTTTTAAAAATAAAAAAACTTTCCAATTTTACACAAAAAATACATAAATATTTTTCATCATTGCGGCCTGAATAATTCCAAAACCATTGGGTACAAAAACAAATAATGTTTGAACAGCTTAAAGGTAATTTTATTCCAAGTTTCTTAGGACTTTTTGTAATAAAATTGGACTATCTTTTCCAAAGTTATGATGAAATCGGTGTACCAGCCCCTTAAAAAAATACAAAATTTTAGAAAAAAATTGAAAAAAAAACGTACCAATAGAATTTTAAATTTCGACCGTTTTTGTAGTTAGGGGCCCATAAAATATCAAAGATCATGACAACAGTTTCATTTTGTGGCATAGTGTAACCTTGCAGTTTTTATCACTAGTTTTGCTCTACTTGAAAAAGATAATTTTAGCTTAGTCTCGGTTCACATTGTGAAAGTTTTCTTTCTGAAAATTTCTCTAATTCTGTTTCAAACTTTCATTTGTATCTACACACTGAAATTTTTTTAATGAACTCCAAAAGAAAACGTAAAATTAAGTTGCAGCCAACATCATGTAGGCCATTACGAATTACAAAACAAAAGAGAATTTCGAAGAACATGAAAGCGTGTACCCCTTCCCAATCATCTCTCCCCTCTCAACCAAATACTAAGACTTTCTGAAAGAAAACTTTAATAGTGTGAACCGAGACTTAACTGACACTTTGCAGTTACAAAAAAATGTAAACAAATTACAAATTTAAAGGTGAAATGCACTTAAGCTAAAATTTCTTTAACTGTATTTCTATAACGGTACTTGATTGACATGACTTTGAAGTAGAGATAAGCGCGTGTCGTATTATTTCCGTGACACGAACACGCGCGACACGTAAGAACACGAAACGATTTTAAGATCAAAATATGTATGAATGTAGAAAGAAGCTTGCTGCACAAGATTATTGAGCGAAAATCTTAATAATTTACTGTTTCTCGCAAAAAAAAATGTAAATAACAAGACATAAATTTCAAAAATCAAAAAACCCGACTGCGTAAAAACTAAAAGTTCTGTGATATTAGTTTTAAGTTTGCCTGTGATATTTTACATTAATTTTTATTATTTAAATTATACAATTAATTGTTCGTGCTGTCCAGTTTTATAATTTGTTCAATAATGTAACTGAAGATCGTAAGTCAAACATAAAAATTAATATTACAAAAATATGACCAAAAATAATAAAAAACTTGTAATTTGTTGCCAGAATTTAAAAATAAAAATTCTCCTGAAGACGTCGGAAAAAAGCTGACGAAACGTTGAGAAAAAAGATGAAATAAATTGGTTTTATTTGCATCCTAAGAATCAAGAAATCTGACCATAAATAGCCAAACGTGAAACACAATAAAAAAACATAAAAGAAAACAACTTTAAACCGTCACCGATCCTAAATGGTCATTCAAAATTAAAAATTCTAAGGAAACCTAAAGATGGTTTTCAAATACCTGTCGATTGATACCCATTTTGATATAGTTCGCCGACTTTTTATTTTTTGCCGCCATATTGAATTTTGACTCTACTGTCATATCTTTGGTGACACTCCCCGAATTAAGACGAATCTATTGACGTAAGAATTGTCAAAATCGGTCTACGCGTTTGGTTTATATAGTGCCGCAAAGGAACACACATACATACATACATACATAGGCTGATAAACACAACCCAATAGACCATTCCATAAGCAAAATGTAACTGAATTGTAGAATAAACTTATCATAAGAGACTTCCTACAACTTTTTGTAAGCATACTTATTATAAGTTTATTTATGTACAAGAAGTTAAAAGTTTTTAAATAGTGTTTAAAAAATGCTTCACGTGACAATACTTTTTACAATAATACTTGCTATACACTTATTTTACATAACAATTTAATAAACATGATTGCAAATGACTTATGCTCGCTATAGTTTTGTAAGTGTTCTTGAGAATAATGGGCCGTTACTTTTTAAAGTTTTCAGTTTTAGTGTTTTCTTCGAAGAGTGAAGTGTTCTAAAGTTAAACAGTGTAGAATTAAAAAAAGGAATTATAAAAAGAAATTTTACCAAAAACTGTGCAATTTATTGACAGATGAGCTGGCAAAGCATTTATGCTAGAAGGGAAGGGCAAAGAAGAAGAGTGCGTGAGGCCTGAGTGCAGCCGAAGCTATTAGAAGTAAATTATTTCATATATTCAGGTATGTCATGAAAAACGATTTAGACACAAAAACGATTTGAAAGCGATAAAAGGTGTGATGTGTTTGCTATAGTCGTTTTGTCAATAATTTTCAAATCTGTTTTTAATTGTTTTTTCATCCATTTTTTGATAAAGTTCTCTTCACAGTTCTGTTACATTATTTAGATTTTATCTTCTAGTGAGCTTTTCAAAAGTCAGTAGCTTAAGATTAGCTCAAAGCTAACTGTAGAGATCGGTCGGAATTCATCACACCTTTTCTAAACAGTCGTATTGAAATCGTTTTAAGAACGATCGTTTTCCATCACATACCTGATTGCATTCATTGACATATTCATTTACTTTTTCATTTACACAGATGCTGCAAAAAGCACAAAATCTTTCTTCCAGTTCGGCAAAAATAGGCAAGAGTCACGCAAGAAATATATTGATAAAGAAACAAATAATCTATAAATATATTTTATGAAATTGAATAATAAATAAAATTCTAATGAAAAAATTACTACCGTAGTTCAGTGTACAAATATTATTATTTGGGTATATTCTTAAGTTTAAAAAAAATTTTATAAATGTAAGCTTATTATAAGCATGATTAGTTAACTATTTTTCTTGTAAGCTTATTCTATAATTAGACTTTTTAGCTTATTGTATACTACATGCAAGCAATATTATGGCAAGGGTTCAGTTTTCATTATTAAACAATTTTTAATAAGCATTTTACAATAGTATTCACAACACTTTCCTAAGCTTAAGGCTTACGTTGGTAAGCTTGTTACAAGTTATTTCCAAATAGTTTTTGTTTGTTGGGAATACCCTTCTTTGCGTCGCGCAGTCGGGTAAAAATACAAATAGAACATGAAATCACAGTTTAACCAGACACGTCAACTTTGACAGTTGAAAATTGCCCAAATCAGGTTTTTATGCCGGGTAGTTGAGAAAGAGGCAACAATTACGTGTTGGTGTTTCATTTTATCCAACTGAAAGTGTTGCACATTTTACAAATGTATGCGTAAAACAAAACAAAAGGAAACACTAATACATACTTTCTTATTTCTCTTTTGTGATGTTGGCCACTCGGCTGAGGCGGCAAGACTGTGATGAAAAGTTAAAATAAAAGAAACATATGTCTTTGAATGTAAAAAAAAGTTTTTTTTTGTTTTTGGATTTTAATTTCGTGCGTGTTGCGTCGTGTCGTGTTTTGAAATTCTTTGGCGTGCGCTTTTCGTACGTGTTGAACATCCCGGTCACGGTAGAATTATACTACAGGTAGTAGCGAAGCTACAACAACCGAACAACAGCAAAAACAACACGGCTTTTTATTGTTGTTTATGTTCGAGGTTGTCAAAAAGCACAAAAGAAAATTTTAAAAAAATTTATATGTTCACATGTGTGTGTTTACTTCGCCATGTTTTTTCAGTAGTGTGGGTGTGTGTTGGTATAACATAAACAACTTTTGACAGAGTCGAACTCAAAAAAAAAAGTTCGTTAACGCTTCACCACTACCTGTATTATTCTACCATGATCCCGGTATTCGTGTTGGAAAATTTCGACATGCGCCCATCTCTACTTTGAAGCTTTAACAGACAGGGCTGTCAGATTTTTTCTGAACTATTTCGCCAAATTTACTTTGAAAATCGCCAAAAGTCGCCAAACTCTGTTTTATGTAGTTTTCCGATAATGTATTTTGTAGTAAATTTGGTTTTATATAATGTTTTTTCAATATAAGTTTTTATAAAATAATCGCATACAAATTTAGAAGAAAATCGCCAAAAGTAGAAATAAAATCGCCAAAAACTATTTCTTTGTTAATTTTTCTCATCAAAATTTACAAAATCCATTAATGAGTATAATTATATAAGAAAAAGCCTGAAAATCACTTTGTTTTAATATCTTCCAGACAAGTTTTGGTAACAGTTATTTTCGAAAATACTCTTTCAACAAAGTAATTTTCCTGAAATATAAAAATTTTTTAAATTCAATTGTGTTGAAAAATGGCCAAGAAATTTATTTATCGCCAGAAAAATCGCCATGTCGCCAAATCAATAATTTTTATGCTAAACAATTAAAAAAATCGCCAAGTTTGGCGAGAAATCGTCATATCTGACAACCCTGTTGACAGAAAGTCCAAAATATTGTAGATAATAGATTTTCGTCAAAGCTTTTTTGCGGTTATGGCTCAATATATGAGTATTTTAAAATCCATGACTCAATCTTATATAAGTACATATAATTAATTTTTAATATCTTGCATTATTGGAAATTTTATGATAGATAGAGAGAGAGAGAGAGGATTTTGTTATTCGAAAATACTCAATACGTTATTAGATAAAGGAAGTTGTATAGTGAAAGAAAAAATCTATTTAATAAATTCAGTAAATTTTTAACAAATAATATGATGAGGTTTTATTGCGACATTAATATTAAAGAACCAAATCGTTTACTGCATATTGCAATTTCCGCGAGGCTATAAATTTTTTCTAAGGTTTTGTTATTCTTTACAATATTAGTGATTTCTTGAACACATTTAGCAATTTTTCGTAAATTTTCCACTTTGGTAGTTTCTAGTCTATGTTAGGGCTTGTTGCCGATATTGCATTTTCTTGCGAATTTTCGCAATGTTCGAGATAGAAGTAGCTTTTTGCAAGTTTTCGTGCTCTTTAGAGTTTAAGCAGGTTTTTGCGAATTTTCGAGATTTTTCTGAAATTTTCGCATTTCTTATAGTTTAAGCGATGTTTATTAAAAATTATGGCTTATTTGAAATTTTAAAAATTTTCGCGAATTTTCGCTATTTTTGCGATAGGCGTAGTTTTTGCAACGTTTTTGGTTTTCTTACATTTTTGGTACTTTTAGTCAATTGTAATATTGTACTCCTTTCAAATATAAGCATTTTTTTTTGCAAATTTTCTTAATTTCCGCGATTTTCCCGAGGCATTGACATTACTTATAGTTTGAGCGAGTTTTAATTATACGCGAATTTAAACTGAGTTTATTTAAATAATATTTTAGGAGATAGTTTGTTTTGCATTCGTAAAAATTAGCTGTGTAAGATAAATAAATAAAAAACTACTATAAAAATTAAAAAAAATTTTTGTTTTTACTTCTAGATTTATACAATTTTACGCAAACATTGGTATCAAAAAGTGATTTCCTTCAAAATCGAATAAAGAGCCTTTTGAATATAAGCCGTCGATATGTATAATATGTACACTCTAAAACACTTTTGTTGAAAATTAGGTCGATAATAGTCGGCAACACTTTACCGATTATTATCGACCTAAAATTATACACGGATTATTTTTGAACAAAATGTTTTTACTAAAAAAAAAACGATTGGCTGCGTGCAGGTTTGAGCCGCGACCTCCTGACTGATAGTCTGGCGTATCTACCATTCAGCCATAGTCGTATTATACTTTATGATAAATTTTTCCCACTTGGATTAAATATGTTTAATTTGAAAGGTTTTTTCTTTAATCAAATAACTACAAAATCGGTGTAATTTTAGAAAAGGAGACATTTTCAAAACAAATTTAGACAATATATGTTCGTGAATTTGAAGTAATGTTTTAGAGTGTATCCTGTAAAAATAGAAATTCAATAATAAAATTAGTAAATTTACCCCTTTGGCCGCAGAGAGTGGCATAAATACTGCCATTACGACGACAACAACAAAGAGAATGTTTAGGATTTTCATTTTGAAATTTCAAAAATTAAACCGAACTGAGAGAACGATTTTAACTGTTCTTAAAGCTCTTTGAGGCAGCTTTTTTATACCGAAAAACTTACAAAATCAATCAGACGCTAGCAAATATGTAAGTTAGCATGAAATTTCAAATAACTTATTATATTAAATTTTATACATATGGGGCACTCTATGCCAAATCGGTCAGTTTTTGACATGCCCCCTTCAATTTCGACGTATGTATATTCTAGCAGTAGGAAAACGAGAACGGGCTCATTAGGGGCTATTCACATATTACCAATTCTACTCATCATAGCCCTTTAGCTACACTACCAGTGACAGTGGCAACAACACTGTAGCGAAATTCCTACTAATTTTAGTAAGCTCAATTAACAGCCTGTCGCCATCTCGCGGCGAGTCGCGCACCTATTAATGAACTTTTTCTAAATGTTCGGAACTTCACTAAGTGTCTTTTCTTAGCATGCTCAACTATTTTAAGCTTTTTTCATTTCAGTCTTATTTCTTTCTTAAATAAAAAATAGTTTGATCGAAAGATTAAATTAAAAATGAACTTAAGCCAAACTAAATAAATCTTTTTTTTGCAGCAGTTTCTTATGAAACTTTGCACACAAATTGACTTTCCGTAACAATGCAAAATTGTGATTAGATACAGATTTAAAGCATTTAAATAAAAGGCTGTTTTAAAAATGTTTTTTTATTACCATTCGTTTTTTATATTTAAATTTATTAAATACATACATATGTATGTGTGTGCGTACCTTCTTGTATTTCAAATTAAATTTACAGCATACAAAATTATAACCATAAAAATATTAATTGTTTTGTATGAAATTATATAACTTTCGCTAATTTAGTGTAAAGTGATAAATTGCAATTTTTTTCCATAGAAAAGAAAAACAACGGTTACAAGTCGTACTCGTACTTACGGAGCTTGTAATATAACTTTTCATGCATATCGACCCCTTAGCGCCAAATGATCGTAAGCGACAAAAGTTAAATATTTCAGGAGAGGGGGTTTTTTTTTATTGTATTTACACATGATTTATATTCATAAATTGTCGCTCACGATTAAATTGCACAGCCTGTAATTAAAAATTTATCAACAAATTGGAAATTTTAATAATTTTAAACTATGGTGGGTAGGCTCATAAAGTTTTGATTTCAATAAAAAAAACTAGTTTTGTACTAAATGTCGCTTACGATCATTTGGCGCTAAGGGGCCGATATGTTCACAGTTGTCTTGAAGAGTCAATAAGTGTAATGAGAATGAAGGTAAAATCGGCTTTCGGGGTTTCATTTGTACTCGTTGTAAGGTAAAAAAAATGCAAACCCTGAAATCGTAGCTGATCAGCTTCGCAAAATGTAGCGAAAATACATTCTTTTAGCATCTGTGTGTGTGTGTGTGTGCACGCACGCATAATACCACAATCGTCTTTCCCCAGGATCACGATACTGGGGCATAGTGGTTTATCGATTCCATATATTTTGTATATTTTTTTGTTGTATTTTTTGGATTTTGTTTTTATATTGTCGTTGCTCTGACAAAATTAGCTATGTGACAATTTTCGAAATTTTTTTTATTCCACAATTCTTAACATTTTTTGGTCATACATCTACCCATCAAAGTGTTCAAGGATATCTCGATGGGTTTATAAGCTAACAAAAGTAGCTATGTGAAAGCCATATATAGAATGTTCCTACAAAGGAGTTATTTTTAAAAATTCAAACAAGAAAAACTTTATTTCTGATGAAATTTAAAATATTTATTACATTCTATAAACCAAAACAACTTTGTGTTAAGAAATAATGTAAATCAAAAAATAATTTTATTTAAAGTGCTTCAGAAAAAATTAGCTATGTGTAGTTTTTCGAATAATTTTATTATAGCTCCCCAATGTGCAATTATTCCTATTGTTTTTTTTACAAAATACTTGTAGTAGTGCGAAAATAGCGCTTGACTCTAAAAAAATATCGCAGGACTACCATATAAATCGGTTTTCTCGCTCTCCTGAAAGCATAATAAAAGCACATAGCGGATTTTGTCAGAGCAACGACGACGATATATTTATTTTACATTTTTATGTTTTAAAAGCAATTTAAAAAAATTATATAAAAAACAAATCAAGTTGCTTAAATATGAAAAGACGAGAAGGCAGCAACTGACTTTTTAAGTCTTAATCTATACGAAGAATCTTCTAGGTTGTTTATTTTATATCTTTGTTGATTTTTAAGATCCGATGTTGATTTTGCATAAAACACAAATTATTTAGGAAATTATTGTAATTTCTTTTTATTATGATAATATGGTATGATTCAATTATGTATGGAACAAAATATCAGCCAAATGGCAGCGGCGATCTAGGCGGCACACCTCCATCCGATGGTCCAAATTTTCGATGACGCTGAGGCCTAATTGAGGTTCTATTCCGTTAATGTGCCGAATTATCACATCCTTTAGCTCTTGAATTGTTGCTGGCTTATCGACGTACACCTTTTCTTTCAAATAACCCTAAAGAAAGAATGCCAACGGTGTCAAATCACATGATCTTGGCGGCCAATTGACATCGCCACCACGTGAGATAACACGACCATTAAGCGTGTAAATGCAAATCTTTACGCATAATGTTCATCAACGACGAGCGTGAGAGGTGCAATTGTTGGGCACGACGACGAGTTGAGGTGGACGGCTCTTCAGCCATACTATCGCGAACAGCAGCAATATTTCCTGCAGTACGAGCTGTACGAGCACGCACTGGTATTTTCACATCTCCTACAGACCCGGTTTGCTCAAAATTTTGCACAATTTTTCCGATTGTGGGCACATTTGGACTATTAAATTAACCGAAAAAATCACGAAGTGCACGATATGCATTTTGATTTGAACGCCCATTTTCATAATAATCCTGAATAACTTTAACGCGTTGCTCGATTGTGTATCTTTCCATGGTTCAAATTGAGTTAGTCTGAAATTGAGAAATGTCAAATGAAATTCAGAAAAAAAAACTTGAGGCATAGGTGTGGTTCACATTCAACATCAGCCCTTAAAATTTAACCACCCGTTAGTTATGTTATTGTACTTTTTATGTGTAGGGACCCAGCAAAAAATTTTCATGTTTCTGGAAGCAGTAAAAAACTTTCATGCCTTCCACATGCGATGTTTTGATGCGCTTCCGAGGATGCTCAAAAAGAAGGCAGAGATCTCACAGTGTGCATAATGTTTAAATTACGAAGTTAGTCAGCATTTTACATTTATTCAACACGAACTCCAAAATAAACAAAATCATATTCAGTAGCATTGCAGCTTTCAACAATATAGGCTCTAAAGAATTTTCGCACGCATTGTTTCAAATAAACACTAACACATTTAAAAACTCAAAACCCATTTAAAGAATGCTCTCTTTCTACATCTCACATCTTTTGCATGGAAGAGAGCATTTTATAATAAAACACGATTGGTTTTGTCTGTTGCAATAAGACGAAGAGACATGATTTTAGAGCATTTTTGATGCTTCGAAAGAAGCGCTATTTTATATGAAAAACAAGAGCTCCAAAGTGGGACATCGCGAACAAAAATCATGCATGTTCGAAGCGCTTTTCGAAGCAGGAGAATGAACAAAACCAGTTTCTCTCGCTTATAAACCTGCTTTGGGCGAAGCAGTAGTTTTTGCTGGGGAAGGTGTAGATTAAATGTATGTTACCGATGTGTTACCACGGTGTTATTATTCTTACCCTTGCCTTTTATTATTCAAAGCACATTGCCGGGCACAGTGGTACTGTTGTTGGTTCTTCCGGCTTCGCTCGTCGATCGTGTGGTCCTTTTTGACCAATGTCCTAACTGCCGCACATCCATGCACATAAGAAACAAAAAACATAATAGTACCACTGATTCTTTCCTTGTTCAGTTCCGGTATCTTCGATGATGGGGTTGTCGTGGTGTTTTCGACACTCATTATATTGCCCACCCAAATGGATTGCCTTGCTGCAGAATCCTCATAATGGCAGCTCACCTAATCATGCTGTGAGTACCCCAAAAACGCCATGGCCTACCCTCTTCCGGCTGCTACGTTACGTTACCTTTTATATTCTATAAACTTTACTCCATAATGGTAATAAAAACGCTCAACTTGAATTCATTTCAAAATTCTCAAACATTTTCGCTTTATTTAACACTAAAGGATCTTAATTCAAAGGCTTAGTAGCATAGCTTAATGTTACTTATGAATACTCGTATTGATAGGGTAGAAATTGTAAAATCGTCGAAAACCAGGTTAATTTAACTTTTTTCGATAGTAATTTTGCTTCATAGATGTTTCATGATAAATCAACATAATTAACAATAATCTTGAAAAAAATGTATCCTTTTGAATTAACTATATTTCATGTTGATTCAATATTGCAGTACAGTTAAATCAAAATGAAGTTGATACTGAAATAAGACGAAAAATCATGTTGAATCAAAGCGAAGAATCATGTTTAATCAAAGTTATATCAAGTTTAAACAACGTGAATTTAATATTGAAACAACACTAAGAATCATGTTGAATTATAGCTATATCAAGCTGAAACAACATGACTTTAATGTAGCTATTCTATTAATTATTTTACTTACGTGATAGTCATCAGAAAACTTTGTGTTGTAGCTGGCTGCCCCAGCCAAGATTTGAGCTCGTACCACCTGCATGAGAGTTAACCACGCGTTAACCACTGCAGCCACAACAGCTTCAAACTTTACTTTACTCTATACGCTAAATAAAAACCATCGCATGTAAAATGAATTTCATTTTAATTCAACATGATTTAAATGATTATTTAATACGGTGAGGATACTCAGGGATATAAAAAGGTTAAGGGTATTTCAAGTGGTAAGTTTGCGAATACTATAATAATATTTAGGGATAAAACGATGACTCAAAAGTACGGTGGCAGTAGATAAGTAGATTTGTATAAAAGTATATTTTTATATAAAAGTATATTTATATATAATATAAAAATGGTAGACAAATATAAATATGATTACCTTTTGCATTCGTTTACTAAAGTTCCCTTGAGAAAATTTATAATTATTTTCGCTAACGAAAGTCTGTTTCCAATACTAATCGGACGATCCGCGTAAAATTCACCCACCGCTACTGTCACTTAAGACTAACTCGACAAATGTGATTTTAGTGATTCCAGATACCAATAGGACTGATTACCGTCGTTTTGGTAGTTGGAACTATTTTTTTGTCTTTATTTGAATTTAAAAGATTTTTTTGCTTTTGTCTATTAAAATCGAATTATGAGTTTTATATATTTACTTTTATTCCTAGATCTGCAAACAGTGCTACCATATCTGAAGATTTATCATATTTTTGAAGTTTTTTAATGGGTCAAAAAGATAAAAAGATATTTACTCTTAAAAAAAGATTTTTATATACATATATAACTTTTACTTTTCTGCCTTAACTGGAGTTACTTTTACAAGAGCAATGTGATAATATATCCTTTCTTCAATTTTTGCGATATACATAGTTAGGTTAGGTTAGGTTAGGTTAGGTTAGGTTATCAGGTTGCTGGTGAAAATTATAAAGAAAGTGTTCCAGCCCACTTGGGTCCAATAATAATGGTCCCTTTGTGATACCTGTAAAGAAAAGGAAAGAGAAGAGAGAACAGGACAGTGTATCAAATAGAGTGAAAGGAGAGGAGTTAATAAAGATATTAGAAGTTAGTTAGAAGAGAAGAGAGGGAGAGAGAGAGGTAAGGCGTACGGAGTTCCATGAACCACCCGCTGCTCCTAATGAAGGAACTTATGCTCTTGAGTTCTATTTCTGAGAACTCGGAGAGGCTACCGAAGTGTCAGTAGGCGAAGGCGGTGGTCCTCCAGAGCTGGACAAAGGCATAAAAGGTGCATTACATTCTCTTCTTCTTCTTCTACGTCATTACAACTTGTGCAGTAGTCATTGTATGGGAGAACCATACGTCTAGCGTGGGTTCCAAAGGTGCAGTGCCCCGTGACCGTGGCCATGAGGTTGCGCAGGTGTGGTTTCGTGAAATCTAGAAGTTGTTTAGTTCTGTTTGAGTCAAGGCGAGGGTAGATTGTTCTCGCAGTAGAGCAAGTTGGTTCATTGTACCATCTGGGTTGAGCCAACTGCAAGAAGGCAGCGTCAATTCGTCTCCAGCAAGATGAGAGTGGGAGCCCGCAGAATTTGTCAATATCGACATCCCGAAGCAAGGTTCCCCTCTTAGCCAGATCATCCGCAATGATGTTGCCTGAAACGGACTCATGCCCGCGTACCCATCTGACGGTGATACCTAGATTGCTCGCCATCGTGTTAAGTGCTGTGCGGCATTCCAGGACTAGGCTGGATGTGGTGTACACACCAGTGAGTGCTTTAATCGCCGGTTGACTGTCGGTTATGATCTGAACGTCGGCATTTGATATCCGGTAAAACCTTAGCCAGTATATTGCTCGTTTGATGGCAGATATTTCTGCTTGTAGGATGCTACATTCGTCCGGGAGTCTGAAAGACATTTCGATCCCGAACTCCGCGACATAGACACCCCCACCAACTCTCGTTCCCCATTTGGAGCCATCGGTGTAAATGTGTATGGCCCCGTGTGGTGTTGGGGAAAAGTCCCCCGTCAAGGAGTATCGGAATTCTTTCCTGAAGGAGGGCTTCGGAGTGCAGTAGTCAATGAGATTCGGAATGTATCCGTAGTCTCTAGAATGCTAGCATGACCCCACGGTAGATGGGCGTTAAGCCTGATTGCTGTACGTAGTGCTTGCTTTCTGGCCAGCAGATCCACTGGTAGCCAGCACAAGGCAGGGAAGAGAACATTTGTTGGTGTGGATCTTAGGGCACCAGTTATCATGATTTCCATTATGCGAAGAACCCTCTCTATGCGAGACCGATTGCTCGCCAAGTCCAGTGCTTTCCACCAGACGGATATGCCGTAAAAAAGTATAGGCTTGATCACTGTCTCTAATATCCAATTGACCCCTTTGGGATATATGCCCCAGGAGGGGCCAATGGCGTTTCTGCAAACATAAATTGCCGTTAAGGCTTTAGCTGGTCTTGCATGAAGATTTTCACTCCATGTTAACTTGCTGTCAAGGACTACACCTAGATATTTGGCATTGTCCGAAAGGGCTAGTGTGATGCCATTTAATTTTGGAAGCCAGATATCGCCACCGCAACATCGTCTGCGTATGCAACGGTTTTGATATACATGGATTCCAATTTCTTAAGCAAAGCGTTTGCCGTCACATTCCACAGGAGGGGTGATAGTACTCCACCTTGCGGCGTACCTTTACGTGCGTGCCTGGTGATGCGTGCTACACCCAAAGTGGATGTGATCGTTCTGCTTTGAAGCATATTCTTTATGAGTTGATACATGGATCGGTCAATCCCTAGCTCCATGAGAGCCTGGATGATTGCCGCCGAGTTAATATTGTTGAAGGCGCTTTCAATATCCATGAAGGCTACCAGTGTGAAGTTTTTATGCTCGAGTGACTTTTCTATGTATTCTATGTCGACAGTTGTTCTGATATGAACGTCGATCAGCCGCTCCAGTGTCTTTAGAAGGAAGGAGGTTAGGCTGATGGGTCTAAAGTCCTTCGCCTTGGAGTGCGATGCTTTACCCCCTTTCGGGATGAAGATAACATCGCAATTTGTCCATTGGTTTGGAATATATGACCATGAAAGGCAGGCCCTGTATATGCTAATTAGCCAGGGGGTAGCAAGATCTAAGTTGTGTTGCAGATCTGCAGGGATTATGCCATTCGGACCAGGTGATTTGTACGGATGGCAACTTTTAATAGCCCAGTGTAACTTGTCCACAGTAATTTCTATGGATACAGGGGACTGGCTAGTAGGAAAAGCCGCGTTTCGCGCTTCCGTGTAGGGTAGACAGCCCGGAAAGTGGGTGTCAACCAGGACCTCTAGAGTCTCCAAGGAGCTGTAGGTCCAATTGCCGTCCGATTTCTGGATACATCCAGGTATGGACGGCTGTTTAGCTAGGATTTTACGCAGTCTGCTAGTCTCGGAGAAGGATTCTACATTGCTGCAGAATTCCTTCCAGGACTTGCATTTAGCGTTCCTGACAAGGTTCTTAAATTTGTTCACGGAGGACTTATAGAGTGTCCAGTTACCTGTTCTCTTAGCAATTCTTACGAGATTCTGCAATATTATCAGACCACCATGGTGGTCTGCGGTTAGGGCGTTGAATGGATGGTCTACAAGATAGGCTTGTGGCCTCCTTAAACGCATTGGTTAATTTGTCTACTGCTTTATCAATGTCTGCTATTACCTCTATGGTTGGAGGGCGCGCAATTAGACTGGTAAGAATGTTGTTGTGTTCCTCCCAGTTCGTTCTACGTCTGTTTAAATAAGATCTTGTAACTCTGTTGGCTATGCTGATGGAAAACACCAAATAGCGGTGATCAGAAAAGGAGCAGTCTGTTGAGACTCTCCAACCCTGAATCAGATGCGCGTGTCTCGTGCTGACAAGTGTTATGTCTAAGACCTCCTGCCTGTTAGAGACCGCAAATGTGGGTTCTGAACCCCTATTTAGAACTACTAGGTTGTTATCTAGAATGAAGTCAAAAATGCACTCACCTCTTGTGTTGGTATCTGAGCTGCCCCAGATATGGTGGTGCGCGTTTGCGTCGGCGCCCATTAGAATGGGTATGCCCCTCTCTTTAGCTGCTCTCGCCATCTAATGGACCAAGGTGTGTGGTGGTGGGTCCATGTGGTCGTGAGCCATATAGCAGGACAGAATCCATATGGTGGATTCCCCTGTCTCCCATGCTGCAGTAACCGTATCTTCATCACTGTAATTAGAGAGAATGAAGATGTTGAGGCTGGCTTTTGCTAAAATACAGGATCTAATGGTTTTGTCATTGTTACCTGAGCTTGCTGCGTACAGTAGTTTGTAGCCACTGGCGCTGAGTCCAAGAATCTTGCCGTTATTGGTCCACGGCTCCTGGACTAGCGCAATATCCTCCCCTTTCTCTGCTAGGCGGAGGGTTAGAGCAGCTGAGGCTGCCTTGGAGTGGTGAAGATTACATAGTTACAAGTATCAGAATTTGTATATCATATCGACATATGTACATATAAGTGTTTTTATAAATTAAAATATATAAGGAGTATACTTAAGTTCAGCTCTTTTTAAAAGAAAGACTAGATCAGTCACTGGCAATTTGTGAGAGATCACTGTTCTCTATTCGTCTAGTACTGCATTAGATTGTTTTGAATGTTTCATATAGCTGGTATATTCAGAGAGGTTGAACATCTTTTAACAATATTCTTGTATGTAATTTATATGTCGAATTGAATGCGTCGAATTGCTTACTACTTAAGCAGCGACAGCAACTGTATCAGGAGTTAAGCGTTCTTTCGTATAAAAATTGAACTGAAGGCATTATCCAATAAATCTAGGCTCAGGTGATTCTCTGTCCATAAGAAATTTTTTATGAGATTTCAGCAGATTCCCACAAATAGGCTACGTTAAATCTGACCTAGGAAGAACATTTTGAAGATAAAGTCTTTCGGAAGCTATTACATATACTCAAATAATTGTTCATAGTTTGTTCACAAAATAAATTCTTTAAGCGTTCTACCTTTTTTGAATTTACTCGATTTTTCATTAAAAAATATCAAAAAATATTCAAGTTAAACGAAAGTACTTATGCATATAGCGTGTAAATCAAGGAAAATGGGTACTTCAATTCTTAATTTACAATCCAACGGTGTTTGAGCTTGATAGATTCGTTCCTCAGTATAAATACTTTCTGCTTGTTAGTGTCATGTTTATATATATCTCGCGTTGTGTTTTAAATAATACTAGCTATACTACCCCATTGTTGTGCAGATATAGAAAAATGAATTGACTCATTAAAAATAACCATAAAATTGGTTAGTTTGTTTGGCGATTTTTTCATTTTGGCGATTTTTCGTTTTGACTTTTTTAATTCTGGAATTTTTTAGTTTTAGAGTTTTTTAAAATTTCAAGAGTTTGCCTCTTACGGTTTCCAAGATACAGCAAACTGTTTAAACTACATAGTCAAAATTACATTAACTTTCAGAACACCCTTTAATTTTTGTTGTGTTAAATATTCTACAGACTACACCAATTATCACTAACTTTGAAAATTTCGAGAGTCTATATAAAAGTGTCTGTATATCACATTAGTATTTCAACATGTTTCATTGCTCGCTTTAGAGCACCCTTTAATCTTTAGCCCGTAGTTCTTACGGCTCTCGAGAACACCGCCTCTGACAGACAGAAATACAGACGGACAGCGCATCGAAAACAATAAGATTAATTTACACTTTTGGTGTACAGAGCCCTAAAAAGAACCTTTTCCAAAAAGTAACTTTTCAAAAAGTAACCATTTTCAAAAGAGTACCATTTTCAAAAAGTCCCCTTTCCAAAAAACATTTTTCAAAAAGTAGCATTTCTTAAAACTACATTTTCAAAAAAGTAGGTTTTCGAAAAAGTACCTTTACTTTAAAATATAAACGGTTAACAAAAAAAGTACCAAAATTATATTTTTACCCCTTTTCGGCCCCTAAATGTACAACTTTCAAAAAAAGTACAATTAACATATCCACTCAATTTTCTATCTTATTATGACGCTTTTCGAATTTTATGACTACCTTACTTAGATTCGGAGATATAAGAACACTGAGTTTACCCGTTTTTACCCCTTTTAATCCCGTTAGAATTTAAGTTCTTAAAAATTCGTTCTTAGAGAATATATACAAACATATGCATTAAGTATGTGTATCAATTTGCATAAAAAATAGTTGTGTGGAAAAAAGTACCAAAAAGGGCTACCAATTGTACCCATTATATATATTTAAATTTGAAAAAAATACAAAACTGTTTTGAGGGCTTTTTAAGGAGAGAAGGATGAATTTTAAGCTTAGTTTCTAACTTTATTACTTTAGGAGATAAACTGGTAACAAAAAAAGTACCAACATTATATTTTCACCCTTTTTCGGCCCCTAAATGTACAGATTTTAAAAAAAGTTTCAGACACCTGTGCGATCATTTTTCTATCTTATTATGATGCTTTTAGAATTTTATGTCAACCTTACTTAGATTCGAAGATATAAGGTTACCGATTGTACCCGTTTTTACCCCTTTTAATTTCCTTAGAATTAAAATTTTCAAAAATCCTTTCGTATTTGAAATATACAAACATTTCATTCACTATGTATATCAATTTGCATAAAAAATAGTTGTATGGAAAAAAAGTACCAAGAACTGCTACCAATTTTACCCTTTATATATACGAATTCCAAAAAAGTACCAAAACATGTTTGAGGGCTTCGTAAGGATAGAAGAATTCATTTTAAATTTAACTTTTATCTTCATTACTTTAGGAGATAAACGGTTAACAAAAAACGTACCAAGATTATATTTTTACCCTTTACCGGCCCCTAAATATACAAATCTGAAGAAACTACTAAATACCTGTCCGCTCATTTATCTATTTTATTATTATGGTTTTGGAGTTTTATGTCTATTTTACTTCGATTCGGAAATATAAGGTTACCGGTTTTACCCGTTTTTACCCCCTTAGCGTTTGAATTTCCCAAAACCCCGTCTTAGTGGATCTATACATCCTGAGGGGAGCCCACATACGAAATTTCAACTTTCTAGCTTTAGTTGTTTGGGTTGGGCGATGATGAATCAGTCAGTCAGTCAGTCAGTCAATCAGTCAGTCAGTCAATCAGTCAGTCACTCAATAACGTTACTCTTTTATTTATATAGATAAATTTTAACTCAAAGAAGATTTTTAAAGGAAAAATAAGATTTTTATTTTGCATTTACAAGATTTTCGAGAAAAAAATATGCCAGCACTGTCTGCAAACCTTCTGCTCGTATATACTCTTAAATGCAATCGTTTACTTTAGTACTTCTCACGTATATAATTAAAAGCCCTAAGGTATACTATAAGAAAACTAATTGGTTAATTCTATTGATATTTGAATTTAGGACCTTATTTTGTAAAACGCAACTCCGAGCGTTGGTAAATTTTGTATGGAAAAAATGTAATATGCAAAAACAAAACACACACAAAATTAGTTAACGCTTAGCGTTGCGTTTTACAAAATAAGGCCCTTAGTGTAATTTATTTTACACCAGATTCAAATAAATTTATAAAAAATTAAATTTTATTTCAATTTCCCTACATTTATCATTATTTAGGTACTTTTAAAATATGCACTATATAAACAGCCAAACCGGAAACAGATTCGTTTTCCGTTTTGTTAAGTCAAAGTTTTCAATTAACGATTTTCCGTCATCCCACGTCAAATTTGGTTTGTAAACAGACCGGTTTCGGCTATGTGCCATTTTCAGTGTTCTATTGAATAGTATTCAATGACGGAAAATCGTTCCAAATTCAAAAAAACCCCGTCGGAAGAAAAACACAACACTTTCCAATTAACGTTTACTAATCTTTTTCTCTTAATATTTGATATTACATATTTACTTTTTCTTTTATTTACGACTCCTAAGCTGGAGCTTTTTCTTTCAGTTAACAAAACGGAAAGGGACCTAACATCCGGTTTGTTTGTACCGGATGTGCAAAATGGTGACTAACGCGGCATATGGTTAATACGCACGGCGCGGCGGGACTATAAGTGAGTTACTAACTATGTGCGTTTAAAAAGAACGATTGGTAAAAGTTACGAGGGAGGAACCCGAATTATGTTTCTATTTTTTTATATGTTACTTTTCTTTATATTTTGTTATATTTTTGGGTACTAGACCCAAGAAGCGGCTAAAAGCTTTTTCCAGACAACAGTTCTTTTTTTTTTAGAGGACGGAAAAAATATACCAAAAAAACTTCTATCAATTTTCTAGAATAAAACGAGATAAAAACACTACAATAAAACGAACACCGCGATCCTAATCAAATGTAGAATTACGACTAGCGCTAAAGGATACTATAGATATAAATATAAGACCAAACTATTAGAACAAAAGACTTACGGCGTTTGGCTGTTGTTTCACGTGTTGAAGCTGTTGTGGTGGAAAGTCGCAAGATTTTGTGGGAGTTCCGGGATCAGCGCTGGATGATGTGGTGTTGCTGCGGTTTTGCAGATTTACTAGTGTTGTCGGCCGCTGTTGTTGCCGGTTGTTTCATAGGGGTGTTGCTGGGAGTCTTTCGGTATTGCTGGGGAATTGTGGTTGTTGTTAGCTTCCATTTGCTGGTTAATGTTGCCGGTAGCAGTTTTCGTTGTTGGTGGTCCTTATTTCCAGTTTGTGTTTCTATGCCTGGTTGGAATGGTTGCTGGCGTGCCGGCTGTTTTGCTGATTGTAGTTGTTGCCGGGTGTTGTTGGTATTTTTGGTAGTTGTTTGTATGGCCGGTGGTTGTTGCGCTTATGGCTGTTTCGGGGAGACTCGTCACGATATGGTTGTTGTTGTAGTTATTACTCACTACTCTGTGAGGCTGCTTTAAAACTTATGTGTACGCGCTGGCGCGTAACCTCGAAGGTGCTGAGGGTGTATTTGATGGCGTTTGGGACAACCTCTCTGACGGCGGCAAAGGAAATGGGTCTAGATGCCATGGATGTGATAGCAGCGGCTTTAGTTGCTTTTAGGATAATTTGCTAGCGGTTTTTTTACCAAATCCCTGCATCACGGCGTGATATAATGCAGGCTTTTACTTTCTGCTGAGCAGATATTAGGGATAACTGACAGATTATAGATTTATAACCTCCTTTTCACCTGTTCTATACAAACAAACACATAAAGGGTGGTTAAATTTTAAGGGCCGATGTTGATTTTGAATAAAACACAAATTATTTAGGAAATTATTGTCATTTCTTTTTATTATGATAATATGGTATGATTCAATTATGTATGAAACAAAATAACGGGCAAATGGCCGCCGCGAACTCGGCGGCACACCTCCATCCGGTAAGCGCGAAAAATTATAAACATGCAGCCTCAGTTCGAAACCCAGCTGAGTCAGTCAATAATTTAAATGCAACGGGGGAAAAAAGCAAGTATGCAAGAATATTAACCAATTAAGTAGTTAACATTGTCGCTATGTAATCGTTGACGGCAAGGTAAACGACATTTTAGCCTATGTAATCATTGACATATTTGCTTATGTAGTCATTGACGACAAAATAGGCGACACTGTCGCTTATTTAATCATTGACGAGAAGACAAACGACATTGTCACTTATATAGTCATTGCCGACAAATAAGGCGACAATATCGGCCACATAATCATGGTGGCGTGTCATAATGTCCAGTGACATAATGTCCAAAAAGTGTCAGAAAATCTTTTTGTAATAAAAGTAAAACTTCTTAAAATCTTCAATTTATTTCCAAATATTTCTTTAAGTCGACATACTTTAAGCATTGGTGACGCTATTTCAACATTTTTATTGATGTCAATTGACTTTATTTCCCACAAAGGTAATCGGACTCAATGATATAAAAACGTATAAGAATATAAATATGTATGTATGTTTTAGTTTGTTTTCATTTTTAAAAGTATGGACATTATGACACATTTAAAAGTGTCCATACCGTCCATAATAATACTAATAATAATGTCATAAAGTCGATCGACATTGTGACACTCTTTGTGGTGACATACTGTCCATGGATATTATGTCACTGGATTTTATGACATGCTACCGTAATCACCTTGTTTTATGTGAACAACAATCTGAGCGACATTGTCGTTCATTGAATCGTTCACGATTTTCGCAACACTTGTTCGAAAAGTTCATGGATGATTTGTTCCGGCTGTCCGACATTTGTCGTTTAACATTTGTCGTGCAACCGTCATTGATGATGTCTTAAAGACGTGGCATTTAAAACAATGACAGCAACAAGTTAATATAAGCTTGAAATGAGTTTCGAAGTAGCTGAGAGAATAAGATTGTTAGCTCTCACCAAATCCGATTTTGGGTCTGTTGTGGATTACACTGTAGTTAGCTTTTAGTTAGTCTAAAGAAGTTAACTAAAAGTTGATTTTTTTTGGAAGGGTACTTTTAATTTCAATGATCAATATACTAATGAGATTCGATCAAAGTTAAGACTTGATGTTTTTCTTTTTTTTTTGCACGCACCTAGAATTACCTAATAAAATTTTTTTACAAACAAGTTCAACTTCATTGATGGACAATGTTGACCAACTGATTTTTTCGCGACACGCATGAATCACTCATGATCGTTATTATATTTAAAAATAATAATGCTTTAGCGCGTGAGTGCATGAGCGTGATTTTAAAATAAAGTAGCGTGCCTGATCGTGAATAAATATCACTTACGTGACTAAATATCTCCCACTCATGCGAAAAATTTTGTATATTAGTTAAATAAGGCAAACATTTTTAAGGTACATATGTATTCACCAGCGAGCGATACCATTTTTAGCCTTTTTTTACGATATGACAAAAAACGATATGACATACTGTGTTGTCATGTCGTAAGTTTTTGACGATATGAGAACACTGCGACATGACAACACCGTGTATGGCTATCTTAGTGTTATCATATCGTAAAAAACTTACGATATGACAACATAGTATGTCATATCGTTTTTTGTCATATCGTAAAAAACTTACGATATGAGAACACAGTATGTCATATCATTTTTTGTCATATCGTAAAAAACTTACGATATGACAACACAGTATGTCATATCGTTTTTTGTCATATCGTAAAAAACTTACGATATGACAACATAGTATGTCATATCGTTTTTTGTTATATCGTAAAAAACTTACGATATGACAACACAGTATGTCATATCGTTTTTTGTCATATCGTAAAAAAAGGCTAAGAATGGCATCGCTGGTATGCACCTAGAAATGAAAAAGTAATGCAGGACGGGTGGAACTATCAGCGCAGCTAGGTTTATGAGGAAATATCAAATACCTTAAAGAAGAAAATCTCTGTACAGAGTTTGACAATTTGAAGGCGGTGATGATATTATGATCACTCCACTACGTTTGCCGTTTAAGCGAATGCGATCAGCTGTTCTAGTAGGTTCACCTGATTTCTCCTTAACAACAACTGGGAGGCGTTTGCAACACTAATATGTTGAAAGATTTGATGATGTGGAAAATAGTGAAACGTTTTGTCCATCCACAGTGCTTGATCTTCGATACAAAGCACGAATAATTCAATTGTAGTGTACTACTACTTCGCCTCTATCACAAAATCGTCTTATTAGGGTACTTGACATTAATGTAGCTCTGTTTAGTCTACGGTTAGTAGCGTGCTTTGGACTGTATTTGTCCGATAAATATGAAAATGTCTCTATTCTAAGCTTAAATTCTTCTAAAGAAGAAGTCAGAAGATATTTGCGACCTCCTAATGTATCTAGAGACGCTAATTTTCTGTCGCAATGACGTCATATAGCAATTAACGAAAACCACATTATATAGAAACAATTTAAATTAGAAATGGCATTAACTTTCGGTTGGTGGCCCCGTGAGGTCAGGGGCTTCGTGTGCCCTTATGGTAAAAACGGTACTACACGCTGACTTAAGAAATGAGTGAACAAAATTTATACCGTCGTTGTGTTTGACTTTAGACGTGTCGAAATCTGTACTCGGGGCTTTCGAGGGTTCTGAGTTGGTTTTCGGTATTACTTTGGCCAACGAGTGAAGAGGGGCTGACTTGTGGTGGCTGAGGGGAGTAAAACAAAAATGAAAAATCTTAATGGGTATCATTTCATATGTTTTTGGGTGTTGCGGTTTCATCATTGACATTATTTTTTCACTCAGATCTTTGATAAGCAGCCTGACGTTGACGCAAATTTTGAAAGCCACCCAGCTAGTGTTTTTTTTCCATATTAAAGTACTAAAGCAAAAACGTTGTTGTTTTACGGCTTCGTTAGCATCACTGGCTACAATATCATTAAAAGCTAGAGTTTTTTCTGGGGTAGATGATAACAAATATTACACACATTGTTTAAAATTAAACTTTATTTCTTTTATTTTATTTATTAATTTGTTCTTCCTTCAGTGGAAAACCAGAATTCTGCTTGAAATATTCGGAGCTAGCCCATTTGGCATCTGGAAAGCTTGCAAACATTGGACTGACAGTCATCATTAGACGAACATTTCCTGAATATTTTCTTAAAAGACAATGAAAAAATTTTATGTAAATAAATATTCAACATACATACATATCGTCATTTAAAATAGAAAAGGGAATATCTTAATTTTTAAAAAATTTTCAGGAGAGATAAAAAACTTAATGAAGGGCAATCAAATTATTGTGATTATGAAAACGACTTTTTCTGGGTAGTATCATTCATAAAACAAAAACAATTTTGTGTAATCACCAGGGCTCGGACTTTCATGCAAATGCATGTATTTTGTGATGATAGATAATTATTGAACAATTATCTATGCGAATAATCAAATTTTAAATAGATTGGCATCGATTTGTAGTTGCATATGTTTGCATATTTTGGTGGTAAGTGCATATTTTAGCATATTTTGGCAATAAATGCATATTATTTTAGTTTTGGTACTTTATTCGTAGGTAAATGCATATTTTTGCGCATATTTTTAACTTTTAGGTGCATTTGTTAAGCGCTTAAAATATATTTTTAATTGCATGAAAGTCCCAGCCCTGGTAATCACAATAGTTTCTTATATAATTTTTAAAAATCATGATAGGCTATTTGGCATTTTATATGGCGATATGTTCATTAGAGTGGTCGTTAAAAATTTAATTATTTTGGACGCTTCAAAAAAAAAAAACTTCCTTATGATGAAAAAATTTTATAAGTTAATTTTTGTTTGTTTTTTAATCAAAGAGAGCACGTGTCGAAGCAGATCCATCTAAGTAAATTTTTGATAAAATGTAGTTTTTTCAAAATATCTCTTTAAGCAGACGAATTTGAGAAGAATTATTGAAAGATACTTTGTAGGAAATGAAATTCTCCACAAAAAAGGGGTGAGATGATTTTCTCATAAAATTAATATAAAGGGTGGGCAAATTTGAGGTTAGCAAGTAAATAGGCTGTCAAATGATGAAATGCCAAGAACTGGACTGTCATCCTTTTGCATTTATTTAGTGAAAACTTGGCAAATTTTAACAATGGAACGCTACACTATTGAAAAACGAATTTTAATTGTGAAAATTGATTATCAAAATGGAGAAAATTTTACTGTATCAGTTCGAATGAGTTGACGTTCGCAACAATTGCATATTATTTCCTAAATATATGGAATTTCTTGACATACATATTTATAAAATGGCGTAAGTGAGCGTCAAATTTATTTTGGTTCATATAAGAAATTTGTATTGTAATCCTGTTTTGCATTAATATCAAAATTTTCAATGTTTTTTTAAATAGTACAAAAGTCCGTTTGACTGACTGTACGACTAAATTTATACGATGAAATTGTTTAAGTTCTCTTTTAAAGTTGCCATGTTTTTCATCGGCTGTTTAAATACTAATACCCTGTTTATCAATGTCGAAGGACATTTTGCATTCTTACAATTTCATTTGAAAAAAAAAAATCTAAAACTGTGTCCTTGTTTCAAATGTAACTGTAAGAAAGAAAGAATTCCTTCGACATCGATAAACAGGCAATAAAATGTCTATACAATTTTCTTTAATAAAAAAAAAATGTGAATGGTTAAATCTTATACAGTAATTGAAGTCATACCATTTCTCTTAAGCCAAGAAAAATTATTCCTTGATTCGAAAAGTACATGCAAGATGAATTTAATAGGAGATGTCGTTTAATCACTATAGCAGAACAATTTGGAATATTTTGTATAAGTATCAATTATTACAGTGCTCTCTAATCGTTTCCTAGAGTACATAACTCGATATTAAACGAACTTTGAGTGATTTTTCGCAAAATTAGTGAACAAATTTTGGAAAGTGTAGTGGACGTTTTAAGCTCATAGAAGCTGTAAAAACTTTGAGTTGACATTACTTAAATTTATTATAAGTCGGCGCAATTATTGAAACCTTGAATGATATATTTTAAGATAAATAAAATGAATAAAGGTGACTTTACATGGTAATACATGTATTACGATATGTCTAAAAATGAAAAAAATCTTATCATGTAAACGCAAAATGTATTGAGTAGGAGAGTAGTAGCGTTCG
Organism: Panzeria rudis; assembly: GCA_956483635.1. Classification (NCBI taxonomy): domain Eukaryota; kingdom Metazoa; phylum Arthropoda; class Insecta; order Diptera; family Tachinidae; genus Panzeria; species Panzeria rudis. The sequence continues at coordinate 111,091,874 of OY101449.1, forward strand.
GTAAAAGTTTATTTTCTAAACCTTTTTAGAAGCCTATGTATTATCATCATACGAGAGGTGTAAACATGAAAAATACTTACAACAGACTTTCGTTCTCTTTTCTTAAGCACGAAGAGAATTTCATAATATTTTGATTCTACAAAGTCCCTAATACATTGTATTACCATGTAAAGATAGTTTAATCAAAGACATTTGGACAGACTGTGGCGCAGGATATGTAAAACTCAGCTCAGCTGAGTATAGTACTGTAACTTGCTTGTACTTAACGATAAGAATCATCCTGCAAATTTTTCAAGAAAAATAAGAAATATTACGGCAAGTTCTTTATAAAATGATTTGGAGGTCTTAAAATAAAATGTTTAACTAATTGCGATATAGTCGCCAATTAGTCTTTATAGAATCTCCTACTGTGTAATAATTATAAACTCTATTTGCTTGAATTCACTTGAAAATGTTTAAAAATTTGTTTTAGAATTGCTTTTATATTACACTCTAAAACATTACTTCAAATTTACGATCATTTATTGTCTAAATTTGTGTTGAAAATTTCTTCTTGTCTAAAATTACATCGATTTTGTAGTTATTTTATTAAAGAAAAAAAAAAATTTCAAATTAAACTTATTTAGTCCAAGTGGAAAAAATGTAACATAAAGTATAATACGGCTATGGCTGAATGGTAGATACGTTAGACTATTAGTCAGGAGGTCGCGGTTCAAACCCACACGCAGCCGATCGCTTTTTTTAGTAAAAATATTTTGTTGAAAAATAATGCGTGTGTAATTTTAGGTCGATAATAATCTGTAAAGTGTTGCCGACTATTATCGACCTAATTTTCAACAAAAGTGTTTTAGAGTGTAAGTTTTATTTAAAAGGAATGTTTAAATTAATAAAACAATCGAAATTTTGCCAATTTTCATTTAATAAATCTATTTAGTTTAGAAAATTAGATTTTTCCGGGAATCCCGCGAATTCCCGGGAATGTGATTTTTTCCTTCCCGTTTCCCGGGAAGTGCCAAAGGCCGGGAATACCCAAGCCCTGAAATCACATGATTTCAATTTAAATTGGGTCTATTTAAATAATATTTTAGGAGCTCTTAGAGCGTTTTGCACTTCAAAAAATTAACTGTGTTTGATAGAGAAGTAAAAAAAACTACGATAGAATTGGGTAAAAAAAAATTTGTTTTCTAACTTCTAGACTTCTACCATAAATGCAGGTTATTTCACGCAATACTTAGCCATCAAAAAGTGATTTTCGTCAAAATCGAATTAGAGGCTTTTGAATATAAGCCGTCGATATGTACAATTAAAGAAATTCAATAATTAAATTAGTAAATTTACCTTTTTCTTCACTTCGCCTTCGGCTATAGTATGTGGCACAAATACTGCCATTACTACGACAATAACAAAAATAATGCTTAAGATTTTCATTTAAAAAATTAAACCGGATGACTGTAACTGAGAGAACGATTTTGACTGTTCTGAAAACTTTTTGAGGCAGCTTTTTTATACTGAAAAACTTGCGAAATTAATTAGACGTTTGCAAAAATGCAATTTAGCATGAAATTTCAAATAATTTATTATGAAATTTTATACATATGGGGCATTCCATGCCAAATCGGACAGTTGGAGCATATTTTTTGAAGCGGACAACTCAAAATGTCTTTTTTTTTTTGCCAAAATTACTTGATATCACTGGCCGGCAAAAGAAAAATTCAAATCCGTTTTCAGTTTTTTTCTATCGGGATCAGCTTTTTTTTATGGGCGTTACTAATATTTCCACCAGGTACATCACCATATTTCTCCACAGTATCTTATTTTAATTTTTACGTATGAACTTAACTTGTAAACAATAATAGCAAACTCCATATAGAAAAACACAACTTCCGTAGACCTAAATGTATGTGAATTCCATCTTGCTGTTTGAAAAAGTACTAGTAAACCTTGGCACTGTTATGTTAAACAAAATAGGTAAAACTATGGCTTCAGAAATTGGAATTAAAATAGCAAAATTAAAACTGTTGATTTAAAAAAGGTAGTAAAAGCTGTATAAGCTGTTATAATTTAGTATTAATGGTTTGGTAACAAAAAAGGAACCAAAACTGAAATAAAGCTAAAAACTAAAATTGTTAATGTATAGAAAACTTAAAAAAACTGACATAATTGTAAAAAACTCATTTTTTTTAACAAAAAAACTGAAAAACTTTTCATCACTTCAAAAAACTGCTAAAATCAGTGAAAACTGCACATTTGGCAACGCTGATTCTATCCCATGACTGCTTTTTACGGCGTATGATTAATGACAATTTGTATGGTAAAACTCGTCTAGCACCAGTTCTGTTTCATCATAATCTCATGAGGGTGCTGTTGGCTGAGCAGTTAGCGCGTTTGACTACAAACCCGGAGGTCTTGAGTTCAAGACTACTTTCAAACAAGCCAACAACATCATGCATTTTTATCATGTGCATTGGTGTGTTATTGTGTTGGTTGCTATTGGACTGTTAAAGTGATGAAGGCATAGCACTGATCACTTTGGCAGTACCGGCAGCGATTAATACTAACATATCGTAATGCACTTCACAGCACCCTCCTTTGTCGGTATTGTAGCAGAGCCGTCGGCTAAGTAAAATAACTAATAAAATGGCTACACAGCTTAAACAACTCAATGCTTCTACTTGACACCAGAGAAGCTTGCAGCACTGCTCTACAAAAAACGCGCAATAGCAGAGTTGTAAATGAATTAAGCTTTCTATCTCTCTCTCTCTCTCTCTCACTTCACCACCTGTTCTCTCTGCTCTATCCCTTTCCCAAAAAAGGTAACACATTAATTAATTAACTGGTAGCCATTAATTGCCTGATTGTGTTACTTCTCTTAAAATAAAAAAAGACTGCTTTTTACGGCGTATGATTAATGACAATTTGTATGGAAAAACTCGTCTAGCCCCAGTTCTATTGTGATAACTATTGTTTAACTAAAACTTCATATTTACAGCGTATTGTTTAACTAAAATTTTTAATATGGGTAAAATATGGTAACCCTATCAAATATAAATAAACAAGCAAAAATAACACATCTTACGGCGGCAATTTAAACATTTTTAAGCACACAAAGCTAATGGAGCTAATGTTTCTTGTCGCTCCTAAAAGTATCCTATATGAACGTAATAATTTCCAAAATATGGTGCAATAAGTATGCAGGTTCAATAAATACAACAAAAAACTAGATAATGCTTGTCAAAAAAAAAATACACGTGCTAGACGTTACTTATGTACAAAACTACCAGAAACAAAATATAATCAGCTGACGTTATGCTGCCACCTGTATACTTATTGCACCATATTCCAAAGCATCTAACTAATTGTTAACCAATGGCGTAAACAAAGAAGTGTGAATAATATATCATTGGCTAAACTATTGGCATTAGCTAACTAATGACTTTGAATTTGGGCCTTACAGTCTCACTTATTATGTAATCGCACAGTAGCGATACGTACTGACATCGTAGCATACTTTTCAAGCAAGAGCGCACCGATTAAACAGACTATGACACGCTTATGATACATCTAAATGGAAAAATAAGCCAAAGCGTCATCACTAGCTGCTACTAATTATTGCTTACATCAGCGATTACGTACTGGGTACCTACAATCAAAGTTTAATTTTGTATGAAAATACAAAATTTTCGCCGTTAATTTCCGAATATCTCCGAATTAGTTGGAAATATAATAAAGTTATGTATGGATGACTTAAATCTAATTTCGTTCAACATCTTTTGGTGCATATTTATTTAAATCGGACAATTTGTTCTCAAGTTAGGGTGCAATATACTGATATACCTAATGGAAATATTAGTCAGCCCATAAACAGAATCTGAGACCGATAGAAAAAAACTGAAAATCTTTATATTCCATTTACTTAGAGGCGATTTTTGCTGTAGACCAGTGTATTTGGCATAACTATAGTTCTAGCAGGTATAAATGTGTATGGAAGTAATTCTTTTGTATGGTGTTTATTTTTCGCGTTATGGAGTGCGAAAGTATTGCCGTTTTTGATATTTTTTTTAAATTATTTTTTCGAGCTAGAAAAAAATAAATCAAGAAAATTAAAAGAAACGATTCTTATACGAAATCATCTGATCTTTTCAGAAAAATATTTAATTAAAATTTTTTTTTGCATGCTCAAAACCAGAAATGACCAATTGAAATTAAAATTTTTCTAACTTCGTTCGACATGCTTTATTTTGAAATTTATTTTTTACTCAAATTAGCCTAGGGTGTCCTCATTATACTGTAAAAGTTTGATAATGCGATGTCCATAAGTTTAAAAGTTATAAGCATATCTTTACATGATCCCACATTTCGCTAATTGTTATAGAGAATCGGTATAAGATATCGTGTTGGGGTCTTTTTCAACCCTTTCTTAAAAAGGGACAAAAAAACTCCCCTTCGACGGCGAGATAGCAGGCTGAAATATCGTACAAATAAGACTACCATAAAATTTTATTAAAAGTCTTTGAAGATAATAAATTTCTAAATTCAACTGTAACGTCACAAATCAGTAAAAACTTAAAATGTGCTTGAGAGTTAATTTCGTACTTATCACAGTTAGTTTTTAATGATTTCTGGCGTTCCCGTTGAGTTTAGAAATTTATTGTCTTTAAAGGCTTTTAATAAAATTTTATGAGGAATTTTTTTGTAGTATACTTCAACCCGTTATTTTACCGTCGAATGGGAGTTTTTAGCCCATATTTAAGAAAGGGTCATTGAAGATCTATACAGAGTTGCGCTAGAGGGTTAAAATGTTCAATAAAATTACTTCGCGTGGAGCTTTACATAAAAGTGCATAATGATGTATTCTCACGAGAACTAATTGCGTGCGAAGTTTCATAAGAATCGGTTAAGTAGCAGTAGTTTAAATAAATATTTACTTTTCATGGGTGTGGCACTGCCCACTTTTCTAACCATACTGTTGTATTTTAGCAATAGCTAAATGTGTATGTAAAGTTTCATACGAATGGGATTAGTAGAAGTTGTTGATAAAGAATATTTATTTTGCATGGGCGTGGCACTGCCCACTTTTTTAATCATGATGTAGTATTCAAACAGAAGCTTAAGGTGTGTGCAAAGTTTCATAGGCATCGTGGGCGTGGCACTGCCCACTTTTTTAATCATGATGTAGTATTCAAACAGAAGCTTAAGGTGTGTGCAAAGTTTCATAGGCATCGGTTTTGTATTTACTTCGTATGACCCCGTCCACTTTTCAACGGAAAGTGCATCCTGTTAAATAAAGAAAAAAAACTGAAATCGGTTTATAAATGGCGGAGTTTTGAGAAAGCATCCTTTGAAAAGAAAAATACATGGCGAATTGATAACCTTTCCTAGTTCGAAACAATAATTAAAAATAAAAAAAAAATTTAAAAACGACAACACTTTCAGACCCAATAGCTCGACAAATAAACAAGATACCAACATATTTTATACACGTTTATACCTACTAGAACTAAAGTTTTGCTAAATATCAAGGAATTTCGAAAAAAAAAAATTTTTTTTGGGTTGTCTGCTTCAAAAATAATGCCCCATATGTATGTACGTACCGACTTGTATTTCAAATTAAATTTACAGTATAAAAAATTATAACCATAAAAATATTAATTGCTTTGTATGTAATTATATTACTTTCGCTTATTTAGCGTAAAGTGATAAACAGCAATTTTTTCCATAGCAAAGAAAACCAAGCGGGTGCAAATAGTACTCGTACTTATGGAGCTAGTAATACAATTAATATGTTATAACAGTATTTGTGCCACCTTCTTCGACTTTTTGTGTATTTGTGCCAGTTTCTTGGGATCAATTCTCAGAGATTGGTATATAATTTAAGACTGTATGTTAAATAGGGCCAAGTAAACCTATAATAGACTTACCACATTGCACTAAGAGCAGAAATTGCCGAGTCGCGGAAAAAATATTTCCCGAATTCAGCTACCAAAATATATAGTTTAAAGAAAATAAATTGGTTGTTTACATGTCTACACCCAAACCGTTTTGCAATAGCGGGGACTTGCACATGGTTAAAGTGATTCGGCGCATACATACATCAAAATATCATAGTAACATTTTTCAGTAGTGATTTTGCTTCATAGGTGTTCCAATGTTAGTTCAACATGATTTACAATAATCTTGACATAATAATTTTCCTTTTGAAAAAACTATATTTCATGTTGATTTTATATTCCAGTACAGCTAAATCAAAATGAAGTTGATACTGAAATAATGCGAAGAATCATGTTGAATCAAAGTTATTTCAAGTTAAAAAAAAAACGTGAATTTCAATCAAAGTTATTTCAAGCTTAAGCAACTTGAATTTGATATTGAAACAACACGAAGAATCATGTTGAATTAAAGTTACTAGTATGACCAACGGACGACACAATCGTCCGTATTCTAGATATATAAATAGTTTCATTAAAGTTCATAGAAAAATTGTTCAACATCGTAAAAATCTCTTTACAAATAGCAACACAATATATAATGCAAGTGTGTATTATTAGTTATTAATAGTAGCTTTCCTACACTGAAATTGAATAAATTCAGTAGAGTGCGATTTTGACTCGAATACCAACCATACTCATAATTCCATTGTTTCGTTTTGGCGATTTTAGTTTGTTTTGGGGAATTTTTTCGTTTTGAGTTCTTTTTTGCTTTTAGCTTTTTTTCATTTTAACGATTTTTTCTTTTTTGCGATTTTTTGAATTTTAGTGATTTCTTAGTTTCAGCGGTTTTTTTTCGTTTTGGTGCTATTTTCGTTTAAGCGCTTTTTCGTTTTGTCGATTTTAACTTTTGCCTTTATTCTAATTTGACGATTTTTTGTGCTTTTTTGTTTACGTTTTTGGCAATGTTTTTTTGTTTTGGCGATTTTTTTCTAATTTTCCCGATTTTTTACTTATGGTGCTTTTTTCGTTATTGTTTTTATCGTTTTTGAGATTTTTCAATTTTGGTGTTTTTTTAGTTGTCGGTTTTTTTGTTTTGGTGCTTTTTTTGTTTTAGCGCTTTCTTCGTACTGCCGATTTTTTTAATGTTGCCTATTCTTTTCGTTTTGGTGTATTTTTTTCGCTGTGATATTTTTAGTTTTTGGCGATTTTTTAGTTTTGCATTTTTTTCGTTTTGGTTTTTTTTGTCTTAGAGCTTTTTCATTCTGGCTAATTTTTTACATAGTTACATAGTAAAATTGCATTAACTGATAGACCCCCCTCTAATTTTTATTGCATTAAATATCGGTGTTAATTGGTGTAGTCTATTGTACAGACTCCACCAATTAAGACGAACTTTGAAAATTTAAAGTGTCTATATATAAATGTCTGTATATTACATTAGTATTTCAACATTTTTCGTTGCTCGCTTTAGAACACCCTTTAATTTTTAACTGTCATATATTTGTTGTTGTAGTGGTCAAAGTTTTACATATTCTGTGAAAAGTTCAGGTCCGTCCGTAGCTCTTACGGCTTCCGAGAAAACAGCCTGTGACAGACAGACTAACAGACGGACAGGCAGACAGACAGGTAGACAGATAGACAAACAGACGGACAGGCTGACAGACAGACAGATAGACAGACGGACAGCGTAGCGAAAACAATAGGGTTCCTTTGCACTTTTGCTGTACGGAACCCTAAAAATCGCTAAATAAAAAAAAAACAAAATAAAAAACCTAAAATTGAATAAAAAGTCAAAACGAAAAATGGCCAAAATGAAAAAAGGCAGAAACGAAAAGGGATATACGGAACCTTTCGTGTGCGAGCCAAACTCCTCGTATTTTATTGAATTTATTTATGTCACTTACGTTATTTTAGCGGTCACAACAAATGGTACTTCTTGGAAAATGCACATTTTTAAAAATGTACTTCTAGGAAAAGTACTTTTTTGCAAAATTGCTTTTAAAAAATGGTTGCTGGTTTTCTACAATTTTAGTGCAATGAATTAACTACTTTTCTAATTCATTTTAATTTTTTAAACTGTTTTTTCCCCAATTTAAATACATATTACTATTCAGTAAAATATTAAAATTTTTGTACTAAAATGCATTAAAATTACCCAGTAAAAATTTTTCATGTTTCTTGAAGCACTAAAAAATAAAGCGCTTCATAATTCGCTTTAAAATATGAGCTTGTTCAAAAGCTGATTTCATAGCGTCACAACAATGCAGGTTTTGAAGGAAGAAAAGTATTTGCTTTTTACTTATAAAAAAAGCTTCGTACACAAGCTATACAAAAAACCTGATTTTATAGTGCTGATCCAAAGCAGGTTCTTAAGCAAGAATGAAGAGTAAGTTTATTTGAGTTTCTTGGTGCCGTTTTGTAACAGTGTTTTTGTTTGAGTGATTGGTACGTTGGACTTCAAACCTGAAGGTTCTTAGTTCGATACTAGTTGAAGTTAAAATAACAAACATTGAGTAAAAATATGAATTTAATAAAAATAAATAAAGAAACGAAATGAGAAAAATTCAAACTGGCGTTAACGACGCTAATCCACATCGAACCATTTTTTCATATATGTTCAGTTCTAGTGCTGAAAATGTTGATGATTTTCAGCGCTTCAAAAGCGCTTTTGTGAGTAAAAATGTAGTACATACTCCAAACCGGGAATTCGCCATACAAAAATCAGCAGCGATATCAGCAGGTTTGTCAGCGCTACTTTTATTCCATAATAGTAGAAACCTGCTTTATTGGAAGCAACTTTTTTATTGGGTATCTTTTCTTTATTAATTTCTTGTAGTTGTTATTATGAATACACATAATCAAAATACTATTCTACTTTATAAAATAAGTGTTTTAATAAAAACAAAAAAGAAAACTAAAATTCCGATTGCCGAAAATGTCGGGATCCCGAAAAATCCTGCGATCCAGAAATATTCCTGGATTCCGGGATTTTAAATTCTTAAATAACGAATCCTGGGATTTACAAAAACCAGTCCTGCTTGGTATCCCTATGCCAATTTATTGTTTTCTGCTTTAGCCGAAAGAAGTATACACCCTGATTATAAAACTTATTATTTTTCTTAAGTATTCTATTGTAAAATGATAACAAGAACTTGCGTAAGCAAATTTATATATCTATCTATGTACTTATCACAAAAACAAAATTAAACACGGGCAGTTGATCAAATAGTTATCTAACACTAACTTTATACTGTACATGCTAAGTTTATATACTAGTAGTTAAGACAATAATGTTTTCTAATTTGATAGCACATTGAAAAATATTACTAAAAAACTTGTATCTAAGTACATCTATCTTCTATCTACATATATATAAGTATATACTGTCCCTTATTTTTGGAGTTTTAAATGCGTTCGTAATTCATTGCGTATAACTCCGTAATTACATCGTACTAACAACCAGGAAAACCATATACAAGTTGAAAATAAAATATGTACATTTCGTCAGGTCATATCGCAGTATGCGCGCAATTTATGTGAACTTAATTAAAACACATATTGCGTCGGATTAACGTTCACCAAAAGAGCCAATGGAAAAAACATGGACCTATGCGAGGGACAGTTTGTTTTGGGCTCTAGAGGCCGACAATGCATGACTGCGCTGCGTAGTGTGCTCTAATTTTTCTCTCATTTTATTTAAAATTAAATCAACTTGAATTTGATTTAAGCCAAAGCACTCTTTAAGATAAAGTTTTGTAGTGCCGAAAAATTAATTCGGCCTCTATAATTTCTTGTTATGACCGCGTCTTCACTTTCGTCGACCAAAAACTCACGCCTTAACATTTTGAAAGCTTCACTAGTTATAACAATATGAATTTGCAAAGCGATCGTTTACTTTGCAAATTTTTGACAAACTTATCAAGCTTTGCTTTGCAAAAATAGAATTTACTGTTTTTGTGGAACGAAACCACATAATTATTTGCAAAGTCTTTGCAAATTACACTTTTCAATATAAGGGGAAATCACTCTTCGTAGGAAACTGCTATTGCAAACCTTGCAGCTCTTGCAAGTCTAGGATATATGCTACCATATGCAACATAACAAGAACAAAATATAAGAAACTTGCATTTCCTACACAGTAGCAGATATGTAATACTAAAAACTGTAGGAAACTTGTCTAGCATATATGCAATTAGCAAAATTATTCAGAGAGACTCTCTGAGAGTGTAAAAACATACACATGAAAATAAAATACAAACTAAAGGCCGTGTCAGATACAACTTTGTCGCTTTGCGTGACGTTTCGAACTTTGATAGAAAAGTGTAAAGCAAAAGGTGTATGACACAATGAAAACTTTGACAACACTCGCGCATTGCTCGTTTACCAAAAAAAGTAGTTGATAATTTTGCTATTTATTTATTTTTTGTTATAAAAATAAAAGTCAATTATGTTATTTTACGATTTATTATAAATAAATAAATGGCACATACATATTAACCTCTTATTAAAACAGATTCAAACTCATTTGGCAATATAATAAAAGAAAATTATTCCAGCTGATTGTCAAAGCAAGCAAAAAGATGAGAGTTGCCGAACTTTTCGCTTCACGCTGCGTTAAAAGTTCTTTATGTAGCATGTTGCGTATAAGTATGTACATTTCATATTAGATGTCAAAGCGAATCTGTAACGCAACGCGAAGCAAAAGTTGTATCTGACATGGCCTTAATAGTAGGCCTGCTTGTTTACTTTTTTAATAAATCCAGTGAATAATAGTAAAAGCTCTTGTGTAGTATGTATTTCCTACATGTTTCGAGAAGACACTCATTCTTTATAGCAGAAAATGATAGTGTATATCCTAGAGGTGCAAATATGCTACCAAGAGTGATTTCCGCTATTATTAACTTTGGACTTTGCACAAGATAACGTACGTGGAACAGAAATTGCAAAGAGAGTATAAAAATTGCAAAGACTTTGCAAATTACACTTATCACTTTCAACTTATCACTTATCAAATTTTATAGTTCTGAGGAACATTAAGTTTTGCAAAATGACGAAAAATTTGATAAGTGCAAAGTGAAAAGTTGATAAGTTGTTTTGTGGAACAAGGCCAAGTACCATTTTTTTCGAGATTGTCCGCTCACATATTTACATTTCAGAAAAAAAACACCAAGAAAATAGTCGCGTTTTGCAAATATTTAAGCTATTTATGCGATCTTTCTGATATATGGAAAACATACGATGTATTAGTAAAAATTCAAGTCCATAATTTATTTGGGGCCATGTTGCCCATCATTTTATATAGAAACAGATGAAAGCACAAATCGGCTCCAAAGGGGTCAGAATTAAATATTATAGCAAGGGTTCGGACTAGAGTATTCACTCGAATAATGTTTGCTCGATTAATCGAATAATTAAAGACAAACAATGTTCGATCAAACAAAAAATTTAAATTTCGAGTAAAAATTTATTCGAGTAATTTAGGTCGATTAATCGGATAACTCGATTAAAAAGTTTTATGTAAATTTTCTTTTTTTAAATTAGTTTTTGTACATTTCTTAATAAAAAGTGAAAAAATTTTTTAATTTATATGAAATTTGCCATTCAATTCGAACGTTATTTCATACTAATAGTTCGCATGATCAAAAAATTAAGTAAATAATGTAGTAACAATAATAGGGAGAAAGAAACCAACTTCAAATGTCTTAAAAAAAAATTCGGAAATATAAACATCAAACAAAAATTATTTGAAATAAAGAAGATATTTCGAGAGCAACTAGTTAACTAGATGTTTCGTAAAATATCGAATGTAATGTTCGGAATTATAAAAGCCTCAAGGTACGGTCACACTTGACAAATATTTGCCGAAAAAAAATTTAACCCACAGACAAGTTAAAATTGTATTTCCTTTAATTACCAAATTTTCTTTCACTATGGGTTCGCATTTATTAAAAATAATATAAAAATAGCTTTTCGCAGCATAACTTATTTTGTGATATAAAAAAAAGTTAAATCAAACTAACCCTGAGCAAAAGTAGTGGTTACGTTTTTTTGGGCAAATATTTCCAAAGTGTAACAACAATAATGTTATGGCGATTCCGATTATTTTTATTCTGTATTGAATACAGGACCGGTCGGAATGGTATTAAATATTTCCTGGCGCAAAATTTTCTCAAAGCACGACATTTGAATGGTGAAAAAAAAAACTATTTTAAGGGATCAGTTTATGATCTAATTTATGTAGAAATGTTGTGTTTTCTTTTGTTTTTATTATTAAAATATATAAAAACGCGAAAAAACTGGTTTTGTTTTATTTTTGTCCACAAAAATGTACAAAAAACCGATTAAATTTAAACATCTTCCGATTAACTCGAATAATTTTTAGCAGCAAAGCTTACTCGAATAACTCGAACGAAATAAAAGTTTTACTCGATTGCTCGAGTAATTTAAGAACCTCAATTTCGATTAATTGATTAATCGAACAATTGAAAAGTCGATTAAAATGAATACCCTAGTTCGGACTTTCATGCAAATGCATGTTTTTTGTGGTGACAGATAAAGAGGTATTGACCAACTATCTATGCGAATCATAAAATTTTAATTAGTTTGGCATTGGTTTGTAGTTGCATATTGCGCATATTTTTACATATTTTGGAAATAAATGCATATTTTTAGAGTTATACAAATTTTTTAATGCATATTTCTAAACTTTTCTTTCTTGATTTCGAACGTTCTGAACAGGGTGTAATTTTACAAGGTGGATTGTTGGTCCAACGCTTAACCCTACTCCTCTCTCAACGGCGCTTGTGACAGCCTATGACGGAGTAGTTACTGGGGCTGCCAGCTCTCGTTTCAAGGCCGCCTCTAACATGAGGAACAGATGCCTACCAACCCACCTCTTAATATAAGCCAGACGTCGGTTGGATTTTGGAGATTGTCTGTTTTGGTCCGCTGGTGGTATTTGATTTCCCACCTAAATTACATATCTGCAAAGGCGTCCCTCTATCCGCCACATGAGGACGCGTCTGATGGAAGACAGGCAACTTCGCACAGACTAAAAAATGACGCCCGCGCAAACATGATGAATCACAATACAGATGATAATAGAAATACGTATCACCAAAGACGAACAAATGCTAACAAAATCTGCAGGAAAAAAAAGAAAGACGCCCTCAAAGTAAGAATAGAGGATATAAATAACGATTTCTCCAATCATAACAGTAGAGAATTCTATAGAAAGTTACGACAGCAGACGAAAGGTTTTCAGCCTAGGGGGAATGCCTGTAAAGACAAAAGCGGTGCAACGCCTATCGAGGAGAAAGAAATTCTAGAACGATGGAAGGAATATTTTAGCGAACTATATAACAAGGGGCCGGCCATAATAGACGATAATGAAGAAAACATACCACTGCCAAACCGAAATGATATTGTAAAAAAATTAATAAAATGAAAAATAACAAGGCGCCTGGAGTAGATGCAATTACGGCTGAACTCCTTAAGTCATTGGGTGAAGATGGCATCGATGCCCTACACAAACTAATAAACAATATCTGGCATCAGGAAGAAATCCCGACATCGTGGTACGTCGGCCTCATAGTGCCAATACATAAGAAAGGTGATAAAAGCTTATGCGAGAACTATAGAGGAATAACTCTTTTAGATGTCTGTTATAAAATATTTACGAATATCCTTTCCGAACGAGTAGTTGAAGCTTCAGCCAATACTCTAGGAGAATATCTGGGAGGATTCAGACCAGGCAGATCCACAATTGATTAACTATTTCTCTTAAAACAGAACTGCGAAAAATGCTATGAATGTGGTATCGACATGCATCTACTTTTTATAGACTTCAAGTAAGCGTTTGACTCCATCGATAGAAACATAATACCCCAAGCTTTTTCCGAGTTAGGAATATCCTCAAAACTTACAAGACTTACCTTCGCAACCTTAGTCAGCACTACTGCTAAGGTTGTAATCCAACAGAAAGCAACTGACGCCTTCCAGATAAACAGTGGAGTAAAACAAGGAGACTTGCTTTCAACAGTAGTATTCAGTCTAATGCTACACTACGTAGTTAAGGATCATGTAGGAACTGGTAGTTTGCTTAGCAGATCTGGACTGACTATTGCCTACGCAGATGACATTGCAATTGTCACAAGGAACATACGATATATGGAGGAATTATTTACAAATATTGAGAGATCAGCAAAAGCAGTAGGGTTTATAATAAATGAACAAAAGGCTAAATACCTAAAAATGTCTGCGAATGAAAATCGACCAACTGTACATGATATACATATAAGGTGAATACCACTTCGAAGGTGTAACTAACTTCGTCTACCTGGGTGCGCCCTTATAAAAAACGACAATAGTATGCAAGACTGTATAAGTGATCGACTATCGGCAGCCAGTAGGGCGTACTTCGGGCAAGAGAAAATGTTTTCATCTAAGCTGATATCGAAGACATGAACTTCTCGAGCTATGCGAAGGAGAGGACATAGTCAAATTCATAAAGGCTCAACGTCTGGGCTGGGCAGGCAGGTCATGTTGCGCGCATGGACGATAGCAGACCGCAAAAGTAGTTGTTAAACTATGATATCCGAAACAGTAGACGAAGAGGATGCCCGCGGACTAGATGGAAAGACTGTGTTGAAGATGATTTAAGGTAATGGGTATTCGAAACTGGCAACAGAAAGCTATACATAGAGAAGAATGGAAAGTAGTTATCGAACAAGCTAAAGCTCACCCCGAGCTGTAACGCTACATGATGATGATGATTTCTAAACTTTTGAAAAAAATATTAACAGGTCGATTATGGATAGCTACCGAGATTCAGTCGGGCTACCAGTTGCTGAACATGATACTACTGATAGCAACTGGCAACTGAGAGCTGCCAATTTCAGTTGCTACACTCTAACACATTACTTCAAATTTACGATCATATATTGTCTAAATTTGCGTTGGAAATTTCTTCTTGTCTAAAATACATCGATTTTGTAGTTATTTTATTAAAGAAAAAACTTTTCAAATTAATCATATTTAGTGCAAGTAGAAAAAATGTAACACAAAGTATAATACGGCTATGGCTGAATGGTAGATACGTCAGACTTTCAGTCAGGAGGTTGCGGTTCAGACCTGTACGCAGCCAATTTCTTTTTTTTGGTAAAAACATTTTGTTAACAAATAATGCGTGTGTAATTTTAGGTCGATAATAATCTGTAAAGTGTTGCCGACTATTATCGAGCCAATTTTCAACAAAAGTGTCTTAGAGTGTATTTAGTGCTTTTCTGGCAACCATTAATTTTCAGTTGCCAATTGGTAACTCAACTAAGCTTCGGTTGCATTAAATAATAGACCCCATTATGTTAGTTTTGGGGTTTTTTTTAATAAAATAAAAAAAAATATTTACACTTTATTTTAGTTTTGGTACTTTGTTCATAGGTAAATATATATTTTTGCGCATATTTTTCATTTTTAAGTGCATTTGTTAAACGCTTAAAATCAATTGTTAGTTGCACGGAAGTCTGAGCCTTGATTATAACAATTATAAACGAAATTATAACGTTTGTATACT
This sequence comes from Panzeria rudis, assembly GCA_956483635.1. Lineage (NCBI taxonomy): Eukaryota > Metazoa > Arthropoda > Insecta > Diptera > Tachinidae > Panzeria > Panzeria rudis. Next base: position 111,107,372 of record OY101449.1, read on the forward strand.
CTTGTAACAGCATATTTTCATGTTTTTAGTGCATATTTAGTGCGCATAAAACACATTTTTTTAGGCAAATTTTCGGTTTCCCTGGTAATAAATTTTTATGCTTTGTTATTACTGAATTGATCAAATAGATAAAAAAAAGTCTGCTGCCGGTGCTATACTGTCATCCAAAAAAGATGCAAAACACATGTTTCGGAAATATTTCTGTTATTTTACATATTTCGTCAACTAATTAAGTGCCAGTCTACACGTGCAACTTTTGTCGCAATTATGATTTTTTAGTGAGAAAGAGCGAGATATGACTAGATATGGTATATATTTCTATTTCAATACTCTCTAACAAATTCAAGAATTGCTGTAACAAAAATTTCATGTGTACACTCTAAAACACTTTTGTTAAAAATTAGGTCGATAATAGTCGGCAACACTTTACAGATAGATTATTATCGACCTAAAATTACACACGCATTATTTTTCAACAAAATATTTTTACTAAAAAAAGCGATTGGCTGCGTGCAGGTTTGAACCGCGACCTCCCAACTGATAGTCTGACGTATCTACCATTCAGCCATAGCCGTATTATACTTTATGTTACATTAGCTATACCCGGCGTGCTTCGCTACCCCATAGAAAAATTAATTAGCTCATTTAAAAATGACCATAAAATTGGTTAGTTTTCTTTGGCGATCTTATTAGTTTTGGCGAATTTTTGCGTTTTAGCGATTTTTTCATTTTGGCGATTTTTCGTTTTGACTTTTTTCATTCTGGAATTTTTTATTTTTAGAGTTTTTTAAAATTTCACGATTTTGCTTCTTACGGTTTCCAAGATACAGCAAACTGTTTAAACTACATATTCAAAATTACATTAACTTTCAAAACACCCTTTAATTTTTGTTGTGTTAAATATTCTACAGACTACACCAATTAATACTAACTTTGAAAATTCCGAGAGTCTATATAAAAGTGTCTGTATATTTTATTAGTATTTCAACATGTTTCGTTGCTCGCTTTAGAGCACCCTTTAATCTTTAGCCCGTAGCTCTTACGGCTCTCGAGAAAACAGCCTGTGATAGACAGAATGAAAACAATAAGATTAATTTACACTTTTGGTGTACAGAGCCCTAAAAAGAAAATTTTCAAAAAAGTAGCTTTTCAAAAAGTAACCATTTTCAAAAGAGTACCATTTTCAAAGAGTACCCTTTCCAAAAAACATTTTTCAAAAAGTACCATTTCTTAAAACTAAATTTTCAAAAAAGTATGTTTTCGAAAAAGTACCTTTAGTTTCAAATATAAATCGTTAACAAAAAAAGTACCAAAATTATATTTTTACCCTTTTTCGGCCCCTAAATGTACAAATTTCAAAATAGTACAAAACACCTATCCACTCATTTTTCTATCTTATTATGACGCTTTTAGAATTTTATGTCTACTTTACTTAGATTCGGAGATATAAGAACAACGAGTTTACCCGTTTTTACCCCTTTTAGTCCCGTTAGAATGTAAATTTTCAAAAATTCGTTTTAAGAGAATATATACAAACACATGCATTCAGTATGTGTATCAGTGTGCATACAAAATATTTGTATGGAAAAAAGTACCAAAAAGGGCTACCAATTTTACCCATTATATGTTCAAATTTGAAAAAATACAAAGCTGTTTTTGAGGGCTTTTTTAAGGAGAGAAGAATAAATTTCAAATTTAGTTTTTAACTTTATTTCTTTAGGAGATAAACTGTTAACAAAAAAAGTACCAAAATTATATTTTCACTCTTTTTCGGCCCCTAAATGTACAGATTTCAAAAAAGTTTCAGACACCTGTCCACTCATTTTTCTATCTTATTATGATGCTTTTAGAATTTTATGTCTACCTTATTTAGATTCGAAGATATAAGGTTACCGATTTTACCCCTTTCTACACCTTTTAATACCCTTAAAATTAAAATTTTTAAAAATCCTTTCTTAGTGGTAATATACAAACATATTCATTCACTATGTATATAAATTTGCATAAAAAATAGTTGTATGGAAAAAAGTACCAAGAGGAGCAACCAATTTTACCCTTTATATATTCGAATTACAAAAAAGTACCAAAACATGTTTGAGGGCTTCGTAAGAATAGAAGAATGTATTTTAAATTTAATTCCTATCTTCATTACTTTAGGAGATAAACGGTTAACAAAAGAAGTACCAACATTATACTTTTACACTTTTTCGGCCCCTAAATGTAAAAATTTCAAAAAAGTACCAAACACACATCCGCTTATTTTTTAATCTTATTATGCTGTTTTTGGAATTTTATGTCTACCTTAGTTAGATCCAGAGATATAAGGTTACCGAATTTACCAAGTTTTACCCCTTAGCGTTTGATTTTACCAAAACCCCGTCTTAGTGGATCTATATACATCCTGAGGGGAGCCCACATACGAAATTTCAACTTTCTAGTTTTAGTGGTTTGGGCTGGGCGATTATGAATCAGTCAGTCAGTCAGTCAGTCAGTCAGTCAGTCAGTCACTCAATAACGTTACTCTTTTAAGTGTATAAAGTTTTTTTAAGCTAATCCGGCCTAAAATATTTAATGTTAATAAAAATAATTTATTACATTTTGTACCCAACGTACCAACGTCAATTATTTGTTGACTTCTTCAGGGGTTTTCGTAATAATATTTGTATATATGGTTTTACATTGATTTTAGAAAATTTAAGACAAATGAAAATATAAAAAATATATATGTATATATGTATATAAAAACAAGTTGAAATATTTCAAGCACAAATCACAGTTTTTATTTATATAGATTTAACAAAGTTCACAAAAGCTTTAAATATTTAGAAGCAAAAACCTACGCTGTTACTTTAGTGTATGTTGTTAAATGCAATTTTAATAGTTAAACTGAGTAATGCAGCGTACTAAAAACTCGTAACGTAACGTTCGTTAGGTCTAGGGCTGCCATCCGTCCTCTTTTCCCCGGACACTGTCCTCTTTTTTAGGACGTTCGGGGTAGTCTTACTTCGTTTTTAGCTAGTGTCCGCGGCTGTCCTACTTTTTACAACGTTCTCCAGATATTTTTTATTAAACTAAATTAACGCGATGAATTCTTTAAAGTTGTCACGTATTTCAGTTTCCATACAACATTTTTGGCAATTTTGCAACACGAAATTGTCACGATCACTTTTAAGCTTCACAATGTGATTTCTACCAAGATAAGTTAACTACGTATTCAATTTGAGCTAAATCTAAAACAATTCATGATTTCTATCGACATTTAGGTGAAATTTTGGCGGATGCTTGCATGAAGACTAGGTCGGCGAAGTAAAAGAACTAATAAAATGGCTACACAGCTTACACAACTCAATGAGTCTACTTGACACCAGTGGGGCTTGCAACACTGCTCTACAAAAAAAAAACCCCTCTCTCCCACTTCAGCACCTGTTCTCTCTACACTATCCCTTTCTCAAAGAAGGTAACACATTAGTTAATTAACTGGTAGGCAATAATTGCCCGATTGTGTTACTTCTCTTTAAAAAATAAAATAAAATAAAATAATAGCTAGTTAATTGCTGTGACAATGTAAATATATTTGTAAGGAGTACCCCTTATTTTTTGGACTTTCCAAACAAAAGTAAGTAGTTATCGAGTTGTTACGACTTAAATCCTCGTATACTTTTTTGCCTACCAGTAAGAAAAGCTTTTGCTGGGCAATAAAAGCTAAAGGTTTTGTCTGTGATAGACGATAAAATAATATAACACAATTTATTATTTTTTTTTTTGCTTTATAAATTTTATTTTATTTATGAATTAATTTGCTGCTCCTGCGATAGAAAACAAAAATCATGTTTGAAAATTTTTATAGATTTATAAATAGATCAATTTTCATAATTGAAGCTAATCTTCTCAGTCGCATAGTTTACTCTTCTGATTGCAAATAAAGCTTAGACAATCATTCCCATCACGACATGGTTGCCCCCTTTCCCGTGCATTCCTTCCAGGTTTCTAAAAAAACAAATTTGAAAACAATTTTATTTTTTTACTTCTAAGAAAAATAAATTAATTAATAAATTTACCGGTAAAACACCGCTTGCATTTTTCTTGTTGGGAGCGCCGGGCTAGAAAAAAATGAAAACAGTTTTATTCCAAATACTGCTAAAAAAAATAATAATTAATTTAAAGTAATTCTCATAATTACATTTTTCCCATTGCTGTGATTATCGTGAGATTTATGCTAGAAAAACAAAATTGAAAATAATTTTATTTTTTACTCGTAAGAAAATTAAATAAATTAATAAATTTACCTTTCCGGATGCAGCTCCGGCTGAAGAAAGTTGGATAAATACCGCCATTACGATGGCAATAACTAAAAGACTGTTCAAGATTTTCATTTTGAAATTTCAAAAATTAAAAGTGACAACTGTAATCGAGAGAACGAATTTAACTATGCTTAAACCTTTTTTGAAGCAGCCTATTTATACGAAAATTTAGTGCCGTTATTCAGACGTCAGCAAATAATTTTGACTGTTTATCTGTATTATATGACTCATTCTCATTTCAAATGCTTTTTTCGTGTCCGCTGAAAGTATAGTAAATTATATAAACGCATAAATTTTTAAATAAAACCGGCTTTAGCATTATTTAATAGATTATAAATAAATGTACATACGTTTTTTGTGTAACACGGTCCAGTGTGTGCTAAAAACGAAAACCAAAAATACTGTTTTTCCCCTCTTCATACAAAATGGTGTGTCCGTAATGCATGCTGTTGATTTTCCACATTAAGAAAGTATGAATTTTTTTCAAAAACTAAATTAAATCTATAACCGTTTTAAAATATTTGCATTTTGTTCTCTTATTTCACAAATAAATTTTCTTAACAATATTAGAAAGTACATATATATTTTTTTTTAATTGTTGTTTTCCACAGTCATGCACACAGAAAAATTTCCATGTAAAATCGTCGAAAACCAGGTTAACTTAACATTTTTCGGTAGTGATTTTGCTTCATAAGTGTTTCACGTTAAATCAACATGATTTACAATAATTTTGAAAGAAAATTTTTCCTTTTGAATTAACTATATTTCATGTTGATTTAATATTCCAGTACAGTTAAATCAGGATGAAGTTGATACTGAAATAATACGAAAAATCATATTAATTCAAAGTTATTTCGAGTTTGAAACAACGTCAATTTGATATTGGAACAACACGAAGAATGATGTTGAATCAAAGTTATTTCAAGTTGAAACAACGTGATTTTGATATTGGAACAACACAAGGAGTCATGTTGAATCAAAGTTATTTCAAGTTGAAACAATGTTAATTTGATATTGAAACAACACGAAGAGTCATGTTGAATCAAAGTTATTTCAAGTTGAAACAACGTGATTTTGATATTGGAACAACACGAAGAATCATGTTGAATCAAAGTTATTTCAAGTTGAAACAACGTGGATTTGGTATTGGAACAACACCAAGAATCATGTTGAATTAAAGTTATATCAAGCTGAAACAACCTGACTTTAATGTAGCTATTTTATTAATTATTTTACTTACGTGATAGTCATCAGAAAACTTTTCGTTGTAGCTGACTGCCTCAGCCAAGATTTCAACTCGTGCCACCTGCATGATAGTCCACGCGCTAACCACTGCAGCCACAACAGCTTCAAACTTTTCTTTACTTATACACTAAATAAATACCATCGTATGTAAAATGCATTTCATTTTAATGCAACATGATTTAAATGATTATTTAACATAAAACTTATTTGAAATTAAAGTTATTGTCATGTCGATTGAAAACGAAACGTAACGTTTATAACAAAATTGTTTTAACGGTGATTTAAGGTTAGATTAATTATTTTCCGTTTAAAATTAATATGAAACAATGGTAATTTTAAGCCAGCAGCAGTAAATATTCGCTGGTATCCAAAAAAAATTTATTGAGTATTATCCATATTTTTTTAATATAATTAAAAATTTTAAGTGAATACCTAAGGAGGTTATGTTAAAACACAAGGAATATTATACATCTGAATTAAATTGAATTCAAAATATAGTGTGTGCTCTGAAAAAATATTGAATTTGTATAAAAATGTATTGAGCGTTACGTAAAAAATTTTTTTCAAAATAGTTAACAGCAGTTAAAATGATATCCTTACCTTATTTATGATTTTCTTTGGAAAACGTTTGCTTCTTTCACACTGTGAGCTGCTATAGTTTCGAAGACTGTATTAGGTAGGTCGTATTTAGCTACAAAAAAAAAATTATTTGAAATTGGCATAACTTTAGATATTGTTGGTCGATTTTGTTAAAATAAGTCTTATTTGAAGGAAGAGTTAGACTACCTTTTGCCTATGTATAAATGTTTGTAATGAACTATTTTAAAACATCTAAACTTTTTACTTTTCCATGTGAACTCAAGTCGAAATTGAAAAAGTGGTCATAACTTTTAATTTCGTCCTGCAATTATTATATATTTTTTTGTTTTTAAAGAGTAGAAGTATAGTACTTTCAAGCCCTATACCAATTTTTCCTGAAACAACAACGAAAGCAAATGTAACGCTCAAGACACAAAAATGTTAAAAACTCGAAATATATAATTTTATTTCTGGAACCATTGAATGAGGCGAAAACTATAATGAAAATCCTATATTAGTTACATTGGTAAACAAAAACAAAAAGACCACAAAATGTACGTTTAGAATGAGAATCAGCCATATATATATTATTATATTTTATGGTACTATTTTGTTTCTTTTTTTTTAATCTATTTTTGTTTTTGTTTTATTACTTATGTTGTTAAAAATTTAACCGTTTATTTGCTTTTTTTGTTATTTGAATAGTTGTGAAATACTTTATTTCTTTAATTTATTTAAATACTAGCTACCACCCGGTGTGCTTCGGTATCTCCATCGCAATGAAATAATATCAAATATGATTATGATATCAAATAAGGCTGTGGCTCGTTTTTTTGTTAAATAATCTCGTAATGTACAAGGAATGTGAAAATTTTGCAAGAAACTTTCTTTTAGATAATAACATTATCTACAAATCCTTTAAACAATTTTCTGTTGTAAATTGTATAAAGTTATAGAAAAAAACATATTGAAAAATATAGCGATTTTTCTCTTAAAAGCATAATAACTCCATTGTTATTGATATAAGCTAAAAACATGCCGAGAACTTTTTATAAAGCTCTTTTTAGCAAAACATTTGATACATATTTACGTATATGTCTAGCGTTTTTCTGTATTCCTTCAAATATCTATAGCCATAAAGACAACAATAATATTCTTCTTTGTACAAGTGTTTATAATGCTATCGCCTAAAATAAAAATCAAATTACAATATCTAACAAGTGCAAGCAAAATAAACACATTGGCCCATTATCATATTCAAACGCAAAAGTCAGTTTCTTTTTGAAATAAGTTTAAGTAAATACCTTGTTATTAACTATTTTCTTACTATAGTCAAAAAGTAGGTATGCTTTAACTTGAACCAGCTTTAAGTGGGTGATACATGAACTTTTTAAAGCGTGTCCATACAATCTGTAATAAAATATAAACAAATGGCATCTCCGATCGGCCATCTTTGTAAATTATCAGAAAATAAAAGAAAAAGAACAAAAGAAAATAAAAAGAAACTAAAAAGCAAAACTTTAAAATAATTTGTATATGTTGTTAAATACAAGTATAAACGCGTTAATAACAAAAAAGTCGAATTTATGTCATATTATTGATATTTTAGCAATAATTACATTGCAAATTGTTCAAATCAAGTAAAAAAATGGTGTTAAGCAATTTAAAGATCTCTTTAGCCATTTTTATATGTAAAATAGACTTTTACATTTAAGCTACATGTTTACCTGTCTATAGTAGGTCAAAAATATGTTTTTAACAAAAGTAATCTTTAGAACCCTTAAAGTATACTTTGTTTATGGTTATGATTAGAAGTCATTGCTTTTTAAATGTGTGAAAATTGAGCACACGAAAGAAGGGTTCCGTATGAGTATCCTTGTACATATGTAAACTTTAAAACACTTTTGTTGAAAATTAGATCGATAATAGTCGGCAGCACTTTACAGATTATTATCGACCTAAGATTACACATGCATTATTTTTCAACAAAATGGTTTTACTAAAAAAAAGCGATTAGCTGCGTGCAGTTTTGAACCGCGACCTCCTGACTGATAGTCTGACGTATCTACCATTCAGCCGTATTATACTTTATGTTGCATATTTTCCACTTGTACTAAATATGTTTAATTTGAAAGGTTTTTTCTTTAATAAAATAACTACAAAATCGATGTAATTTTAGACAAGGAGAAATTTTCAACACAAATGTAGACAATATATGATCGTAAATTTAAAGTAATGTTTTAGAGTGTAGATGGGGACTTACAAGAATATACATACATACAACAACTATATTAAGCGGACATTGCTGTTTTCTTTTATCAACTACACCAAAAAATGCAACTCTTATCGCATGGAAAATATTAGTTTATATAAAAAAAATATTAGTTTATAAAATAAAAAAAATTGTAAATCGGACTTGTCAAATAATCTGTCACACATATTCACTTTTGGCCAGAGAGACTATCACACATTTTTAGCACACATGAGTTTTTTGATAGCTCTAATGACTGAGTCTGAGAATGAATCATGGCCTTAACAAAGTAATGGGTTAGCTGCTAGTTTTCTATAATTCTAGCTCAATAAATTAACTTTTCTAATTAATTTTAATTGCGTGACTGCTTTTTCCCCAATTTGAATATACTTTACTAATCAGTCATATATTAAAATTTGTACTAAAATGCATTGAAATTAGCTTTTCCCTATTAAATTCTTGTAGTTGTTATTATGAATACAGATAATGAAAATACTATTCTACTTTATAAACTGAGTGTTTTAATAAGAAAACTAAAGTTCCGAATGGCGAAAATCGCGGGATCCCGAAAAATCCTGAGATCCGGGATTTCAAATTCTGAAATACCGAAAAACCAGTCCTGCCTGGTATCCCTATGTTTTTTGCTTTAGCCGAAAGAAGTATATACCCTGATTATAAAACGTATTATTTTTCTTAAGTATTCTATTGTAAAATGATAACAAGAATAATTTATAACTTTGTTTTTTGAATCTGCTATTTTAGAGAACTTGCGTAAGCAAATTTATATATCTATGTAGGTATTATAAAAACAAAATTTAACACGAGCTGTTGATAAAATAAATATTTTAATTCTAACTCTATACTGTAAATACTAAGTTTATTTAGTTAAGACAATAATGTTTTATAGTTTGATGGCACATGTACGAATCTTAACAATTAAGAATGGGGGTAAATGATTGTACGCAGATTAAATATGTATAATGTTTTCTAATTTGATAGCACAAGTAACTAAAAAACTTGTATCTAAGTACATACATCTATCTTCTATCTATCTATCTATCTATCTATCTATATATATATATATATATATATATATATATATATATATATATATATATATATATATATATATATATATATATATATATATATATATATATATATATATATATATATATATATATATATATATATATATATATATATATATATATATATATATATATATATATATATATATATATATATATATATATATATATATATATATATATATATATATATATATATATATATATATATATATATATATATATATATATATATATATATATATATATATATATATATATATATTAACGGATTTTCATGACATTTGCTATGGAGGTACTTTAGAGTCCTGATTCAAACTTAGGGTACTTTTTACCCCGATAAAATATCTCATTGCTAAGTTAAAATAGAAAAAAAGAAAACATACCCTATTTTACAATATAAATGTTGTTGGAAATTAGAAAGATGTTTTTTTTTTTGTTTTACATTGGTAACACTGTTTATTTTGCATAACGGGAACTTTAAACAATATATAAAGAACGTTATATTATGATATTTTCAAGACACCTTATAGTCATAAAGCGAACTTTAAGCGCGCGAAGCGGGCGGGCACATCTAGTATTTATATATATTAGTTACATTGGTAAACAAACAAAAAAAAAACGCAAAATGTACGTTTGGAATGAGAATTAGCCATATATGTACATACTAGCTAAAACCCGTGTGTTTCGCTACACAATATCCACTTTTTGATGAAAAGTAAAAGAAAACTTTTATATTTAATTCTTTTTCAATTTTGTTTATTTAAAATAAAATATTAAAAAATAAATATTTAATCTATTTGGGGTTGACTTCTTTCCATAATGCTATTCTCGTTTTTGACATTAAACCTCAAGAACAAATTTCAAAATTCTTACTGTCTTGGTTTCAAAAGATATTTTAAAGTACATGTCGCTTCTATATGGGAAGTGCCATCGGTAACACGCTGTAAACATTTCATATAAAGCGGTCCGCTGGCAGTGCCATCTTTACCATAAGGGCACCCGTGCCCACTGTCCCTGACTTCACGGGGGCCCTTACTGTGAAATAATGTCATAAATTGATATGCATTTTAGTTGATATTTCTTATTACTATTTTCCATAGAACACATTTGAAAACTAAAGTAATGCTGCGCCATTTTTTCAAGCCTAGATATATGACGTCCTTGCGACAGAAAATAAGCGCATCTGCGCCTCTGGAAATATTAGAAGCAGAGTTGACCGTTGAAATTTTACAAAAAGTGACACAAGCACAGCTCTAGTAGCTTTATGTAAATAATTGACATCTATCGAAGAAGCGATATTTGACGATATTATACCAAAATAAAGTTTGCTCCTAAGAGTGAAATAGTGCACAAAGCATCATTCATGACGTCTAAGAGAACACAGTCGAGTATTCCAGAGAGGGGATAGAGGACACCCTTTGACAGCATTAATACATAAATACATAGATTAGTGTTACAATTGTTGCTTTTCATTATGAGTTTTTCGTATAAGAATTTTACTTCAAAAATGTAGATTAAATATTTCGGAATTCCCCGGGATTTCTTACACGCATACCGATATACGGGATTTCTCAATCCCGAAAAATACTGGGATTTTCGGGGTCACGATTTCGGGATTGGCATTCCTAATGCGGCAAAAAGTTGGGAAATTTAACTTCCCTTAAAATGAGTTCCAGATGTAAACGTTTAAAATGTCGATACACGAATATATTTTTTGAGCCTTCCATCAGAATCAGTTGTTAGAGCCTTGTTATTTAGAAAAAAAAACATTTAATTTTTGTACAGTGTAATTAGTGAATTTGGCACTTTTCTTCCTGATCACACAATAAATTACGGAAATCGTGGAAAAGGTAATAGTACATTGGCGGTATTCACTGTTTGGTGCGAATGGTCTTGCGAAAGAGCAAGTGCAAAATATCGTAGCTTTTTTGTTAAATTTAACAACAAAATATACAGAGTTGCAGCTAGATTTCATAAAAATGCTACAATATTTTGCATTTGCTCTTTCGCAAGACCATTCGCACCAAACACTGAATACCGCCATTACATTTGTTT